>JANUYF010000001.1:354460989-356860989 GCA_026167975.1 Phrynosoma blainvillii
AGTACCAGTTTCTAATAGGCTGGTGAATTTTAAGCATATGCATAGTGGCTGAATTTTCCAGGATGGTATCCTTTACATTACCAAAAAAGTGAGTAATGTGCCATCAAAATACAGAACAGAAGAAGATACAAGTTTGCAAATATGGTTTGCTTGTTCATGGCTGTGTATATACAGTGCGCCCACTCCATCTGTGGCTTGCCATCTGCGGATTTGAGCCTCCATGGACAGCAAGCCCCATCTCTTAAAATGGCAGTGTGTGTATGTACCGGCATGCACAGGAGTGCACACCCATTGGAAACAACAAGACTTGAGGTTTCACATTTTTCGCTATCGGGGGGGCGGGGGCGGAATGTATCCCCCACAGATAGCAAGGGCTCACTGTATTCACATTTAAAAATAATTAATAGAAATATAGTACCTTTGACCACAGTGGAGAAAGTACTAGGTAAAGTATGTGCCTGTTAAGTCTGCTGTATCAGTGCTCACTGGTGATGTTAATGACAAAGCTCCCCTTTCTTCCTCCCTCCCCACCATTCTTTATCCTGGACTTCACAGGCAGGGCAAGTTCCAGACATTTGCCACCTGGAGTAAAGGGTAAGATGGCACCTCTTACCTAAACCATGTTCAAAAGGTGACTGGGCTGGCAATTGAAACTTACTTCAGCAATAGCAATGGAATAGTGTCCTCCACTGCACCTGAGGTGGTAATCCATGTAGGCAGCATAGGACAAGTTGTATAGCATATGCAATTATATCCCTTGACAGAGAACAGTCAGAGGACACAAAAAGCAACTGGAGGCCTCACAGCATCTGCTGCATGAGCCAATCAACTCACTTTAGCTCATGGCAAGGACGGTCCTGAGGAGCTCATCAAAACAGAGGACACTTTCAAATACAGTGATATCCTTTGATTGATCTTCATAGAATCACAGAATCATAGAGTTAAAAGGGACCTATGGACTATAAAGTCCAACCCCCTGCTCAGTGTAGGATCTCCAGCTGGAGCATCCTCAACAGAAAACTTTGACTTCTTTCTGAATACAACCAGAGTGGAAGACCTCACTATGTGCTTATCACACCATCAAAAACCATGGCTGCTGCCCAATGGGATACAACTGGGTTGTGGGATGCAGACAGGTATTACCGCACACAAGTAACTGCCAATTTTGCCAGGTGAGTGCAACCTGGCTACATCCCAGATCCCAGGTGCACTTCAAAGGCTGTTTTGCAAAGGCAGCAAGCTCCTGGCTGTGAAAAGCAGCCTCCAAAGTGCACCTGGGACCCAAGATGCAGCTGGGTTGCACTAGCCCAGCAAAATCAGTAGCGACTTGCATGCGGTAATACCCACCTGCATCCCACCACCTGGCTGTATCCCGCTGGGGAGCAGAAGGTTTTTTTGATGGTGTGCAAGTCCCTACCTCTCTAGCCAATTGATTCCATTGCTAAACCACACTTATTGACAACATGTTTCTTCTAATGCAAAAGGACCAGTGAAAAGGAGAGAGATCTATATTTAGCTCTGTGCAAAAAAAAGGGGCGGAGAAATATGGCACCTGAAACTCTGCACTTTTGTGACACATAGATGGTATAGAATGAGGCTATGCATATCCAATTCATAAGCTCTGTTAGATGAAGTTATGGTGAACCACCTGGAATCAGTTTAGATAAAAGGCAATATATAACTTATTTTCTCTGCAGCTTCTGATTTCTGTACATTGATTCCCTCTTTTCTCTACACAAATGGTGCATTCAAGGGGAAATATGAGTTGCCTTCTTTCTTTTTGCTAAACCATTAGAACACATGATTAGTGGCTTCTATAAAAAGAAAGTTTAGTCCAAACTTTGAAATAGTTAATTTATTTGTTTGATTGATTTATATCTCGCTTTTCCCCCTGAATGAAACTCACTTTCCAAGACATTCTACATATTTTAGGGATGGACTGAATATCTTGGATAGCTTCTTTAAAATTGGGACTAAAACCCAGAGCAGAAACCCAATCCCACTTACATGGAAACCACGAACTGCCATTGTCCACTGAAAAAGTAGAATGGGAAAGACAAGCATTCTTGTAAGAAAGAAAAAAGGGGGGATCATTTTTGTTCTCTTTAATTGTGTGAGGTGCAGAAGATCATTTGATCAGGGAACCTAACAATTTCTCTTTTTAACAGAAACAGAAATTGACCAGGGAACCTAATAGCTAAGCTCCTTCCAGGAACTGAACTGAATTGTGATGTTGCTGTGAGAAGGAACAGGGTGCTCCCTTGTTTAAAAACTGGACTGTTCTGAACTGCTGGTAGGGGGATGATTGTAAAATGAGACCAAGACTGTTTTGTGCATGTTAGTGCACTTTCCAAAGAAAATGTGCATAGCTTTGGGTAGGGCACTCATCAGTCAATTTGATATCAGCCATGATTCTTTGTCACCCAGACTAAAAAGGTTTGCCCATCTCTAGGATGCTATTCTTCAACTTCATCTGCTGATTCTCCTCCCTCCCTCTTCCCCTCTCAGCATCATGCAATGGCTTGTTATATTTACTCCCATTACATCTTATCTATGATGCTTCGAGAGGTGAGTAAAGCAACCTCTTTTCCCCTACAGTTCAAGAAATCAGTTTCATCATTAAAAAAGAGAACTTTTCACACTCAGAGCTTTAGTACCAGTAGCAGATAGACCCTATTTAAGAAGTGAATAATGAGAGTATCTTTTCACTGAATTCACCTCTGTTCTCATTGAATTCACTTCTGCTCCCATCCCATGCTACTTTTTTCTGTATTTTTAAACAAATGGCTAAATATGTTCTGAACAGCAAGTGGAAACCAGTAGCTGGAGACTATGAGCTCTTGGACTGCACACACGTTTATAAATTAGACAAATTCAGAAGCAAATGTTTCCCCACATTTTTGGCAGAAAAATAATAATAATTTAGCCTCTATCCCCAGAACCCAGTGTGTGTAAAAGGACATTCCTGGCTACAGACAATGACATTAGTTCTTGGTACTGCTCAAAATCTTTCATCCCTTCCAGTCTTGCAAGCTTGGCTGCTCTGTTCATTGGGCCTTTTCCTGCACTCGAGTAAAGTTATTATCCTTTTTTTATATACTGCACTTCGTGCCCTTATGAACCTGTTGAAAAGTAGTGAAAGAGAGTTGAAAAGTACCACTGGCTCCTAAAAGTAGTGCTGACTATGAGGCAGAAAAGGGGAACTCTGGTTTTATTCAGTGCTAAAGATAACACCATACAGAATGATAGACTCCTCTGAATTGTTTGTTCCCCTTCAGCCATTGTTTCTTTGCCACTGAATGAGCCTCTTAGCCGCACTTGAGGGCCTGTCACAGGTAGGCAACCAACAGAGATAATTCCCAGCCCATGCTTGATTGCCCCCTTATAGACACTCACTCATGAGTCTGAAAGGCCTCAGACACTGTTGAATAAACTCCTACTCGCTTCCATAAACTTTTTCTCCCACTGAATTTTCCGGGGATGTGAGCAGCTCCCAGCCGGACCTGAGGATGCTGCTGAATGCACCCCTGTTCTGAATCAAAGTTTGACAAGCCTCAGCCTCTTTATAAAAGCCACAGAAGAAAATGGGGCCATCCTTCTGGAGGAATTTGCTTTCTTCTGCAGGTGAAGTCAAAGCCTCTGTTAACTTTTGTTTTTGCACTCCTCTGCTCAGCCCTTGAATATTTGCAAATTTACTTTCTGCAGCGTGTCCTTCCTGAAGTTTCTCCAGATGGAAAGATGCTTTGCAATTCTAGTGGCTTTGGTGATCAGCCGAGATGAACAACGCTGGCATGAGGGTGATCACTGGAACAAATGCCTGCCTCCCTCTTTCACTTGTTCACTTTTGCTGTTGCAGCATGGGTGTGTGACTGATACAATTCATACTACAACTGATTCCTAGTGGCAGATGTCTGAGACAAGAGACTAAAGCATTTTAAGTGGGTTTTTCTGGATATGTGTGAAGAGAAATGTTATGTCTAGCTTTTAAAAAATGAGTCATTTATAACATATAAGAAGAAAAAATGCATGTCACATAACTACGTTTCACAACTATGCTCAGATATATACAGTCGTCCCTTCTGATTCATGAGGGATCCATTCTGGACCACCACCACCCCCTGCAAATCGGGAAAATTGCCAATATTAGGGTCCCATTTGTTTTAATGGCTGGATGCTCCCATGCGTTGTGTGTGTTTGCTGCAGGAGAGTGTGTGTGTGTGTGTGTGTGTGTGTGTGTTATACGGTATATCCCTTCCCGTGTGTGTGTGTGCATGTGTATGTGTGTGTGATATATATATATATATATTTAAAATGCCTAAAACTCATATAGAGTTTCTGTGATGTGCTAATATTGTCTTGAACAAACTGCTAGATGAAATGGAAGAGAATATTTCAAGAAGCCATGTGAAAATCTAGACATGCAGAAGAAATTAGGATGCTTGGTGAAAATTACAACTCCCCTCAGAACTGCTAAAGGTCAAGTGGCCAGTAAACAAAAAGCATGAACAGCAAGTCATTACTGTCAGACATTTGTGTTTGCATCATCATTGATCATACTAACATAGGAAATGTATGTGTAGTAAGGATATGGTATTTATGCTGTTTGTTTACAGACAGTTTGGTCATGAAAGGTGGATTGGGGTTAATACAAGGTAGGGCTTACCATTTATACATTTTTTCTCGTTCTGCAGGATTAACTTGTCAGTTTAACAAAATGTGTCTTCCTACTTTGAATAGACTGGAAGATCAGGTGCCCTTCAGGTATCAACAAAATACTCCTGGATTTACTAGGCTACAACTCCCATCAATCACAGGCAGTACAGTCATTTTCCTTATTTTATCATGGAAATATGTTCCACTCAACCTGTGGGTCTTAATGCCTAAATATGTATTACAGCATTTCATCCATAACCTGTATACACTATACAAATATAGAACTATAATTCCACTAACTGCCATGGATCCATCCTATGGAATTTGTTGTTTCATGTGGTATTTAGAATTGTCTGTCAGAGAGTTCTTTGTGCCTTACCAAACCACAAAATCCCAGGATTCTGTAGAGTGGAACCATGACAATAAAAGTGGAATCCATACAATATAATTGTGTAATTTGAAAGGGTTTTTTTTCCAGAAGGCCAATATAAAATGGTTACAGGCAACTCAGATGAAACTCTTCCAATGGTTAATACAGATCAGAAGCAAAAGTAAAAGGTGACAGAAACAGTCATAATCCTGAATACAGCTGTTCAGTTAGTTGTGTGTCAGGGCAAAGAGAATTATTGTAATGATACAAATGAGATGCAATCCCCACATTCTGCATTACCATACTGTTTACCATTGCTTGAAGCACTATTGTTCTGTCTCACTCTGATGGCAAATGTAATTACGTCAAATCTTATAATCTATCTGTTTCTTTTTTCAGACATTTCATCTGAGTAAAGTTGTACAGAAGTTGCCCAGGAAGTATGGACTTTGGGGAAACCCAACACTATGCCTAAATAAGTCCACCGCCACCACCCCTACACACACACATTCCTATTTATATCATTTCTCCAGAAATCTGAATCTTTTTACTTATTGGCAAGAACAGAAAGGTTAGACTCAAGGAAGCTTTGGCCAATTACAGAGTGTCCAGAAGTCCCACCTGCACCATTTCCCACACCTTCTAGATTCTTCCAGACAACACCCACCTCTGTTCCCCAAATCAGAAGTGACCAGAGATAGGGAAGTACCTGGAAATAAAGCAAGGTTTGGGGGCACCATTTATTTTATGGGAGAACTGCACCTCTTGGAGGCTTGGAGCACAATTCCCCATTTTTAGTAACATTTTTCCCATAATGGGGAAGGGAACTCTGAAGAAGAACTTCAGATCCTGGCCTTGGCAGGTCTGTAGACTGCACAATTAGCACACCTGTTTTAATATTAATTTGATAAATCAATTTTTCTGTAGATTTAGAAAATACTATCTCCCTTTTAATAAAATCAGTCTAAATAATATCTACCAGCCTCTGGCAGAGCTGCCTCATCTATGTTCCGTTGTCTTCAGTTTCTTTTGCAACCCCTTTTCCTTGAGTGGAAAATGTATGTGACTTAGATTTCTTTCAAGAACAAATAATAGACAGGATCAAAGTGTGGGTCCAGACTACCTCCCATGATGAGCCTCTCTGAGTTTTAAGATCCTTATGGGAGGGCCTTCTCTTCCTCCAAGGCTGGTGTCCCTTTGGGCAGAGACAGAGCCTCAGAAGCCTAGCTTGGTCCACTGCTGATGGCTTCTCTGTAAAGGTGAAGACATGGTCTGTCAGTTGGTTGGTTGGTTGGTTGGTTGGTTGGTTGGTCAGCCTGCCTGCCTTCTCCTTTCCTCCTTCTCTCCTCCTTTTGATTCTTTCATTTCTCCCAGGTGCTTTCCATGGAATGATGCTAAGTAAACTGCCTGCATAAGGATAATAGAGAGCAATGAATTATAATGAGAGTAATGGATGGGGGATGTATTTGAGCAGAAGAATTTTTAGTCTGCTTGCTTGCTTGCTTGAAGAAGAAGAAAAAAAAGGGGGGGGGATTTGGAATTCAGGTTGATTCCACCCATTTTCCAGAATTAACATTACCAAGAGTTCTTATAGTGAACAAAACAAAGGAACAAAAATTCTTATTATTTTGAATAATTTAAACAGACAAAGCACCATAGTGATGAACAGTTCAACAGAGAGTAAAACCAAAGTAAGATTGTTACCAAAACTGTAGACTCATATAAGTTCCTTGCCTGGTGTTGGGAGAACACCAGAGTTGGTACCAGGCAAACCTCTCTAGGAACAAATGACTACCACAACCAACAAGACTCTTCTGCTACCATTTGTCAAACCTCTGAAGGCAGGAAAATCCAGAGAAGGTCCAGATGACCTTAATATGTAAGGATATTCTTGAGGGAATACATATTTACTGGACCATGTCTTATATGACAGAATCAGAACAATTTACAATCTTACTATAGGTAATTTCAGCATGAGTTAGGAAGACTCCATATTAGATATGGAAATATTTTTTTAAAAAGACACTAATCAGTCAAAACTGTCCATAGCATCTTGTTCAATTACTTGAGTAATTTCCTCCACTATCCCATACATATACACATAGCATATGTGTTACATGAAGAATCTGTCCTGGGACACTTCACATAATATGATTTTCACATAAAATCTGGAACCCTATTTTTCTTATCTGAAATGAATGATGAAGTGTTTTCTCTAGGTCCTCCAGTGCAGTTCTATGGTGTGCTTCTGCCAGAGGTTGATCACAGAGTCGCACTGGAGTTCCTATGAATGCCTAGAGAACTGTTCTTTCTAGGAATCTCTAGGTTGCTCAGCATGACTCTATATGGTCAACCTCTAGCAAAATCCTACCATAGGATTACACTGGAGGACCTAGAAAATGCCTAGAAAGATCATATTTTTTTCTGATGAGTGAAAATGAACCCATGTTACATGAACTCAAGTAATATGTAGGACACCAGTACTTGTTTTTATATATTTGAAATAAATATCCTCTTGTTATCCTGAAAGTTCTTACAACCCACTATGCTATTTCAGCTATGTAGTAACGTAGTAACTTTGGGTTACACAGTAGTCAAACTCTGCACCATGAATAAAATCTTAACATGGCTTCCTTCTGTGGATACATTGGCATTATGAATATATGAGTGAGCTAGAGAATAGTTCCAGTGTATGAGCTGTATCTCTGTAGTTATGATAAAGACTATATCTCTGTTCCCTTGAAAATATCTGCAAGCTATTGTGCTTTCTGTGAAAAAAAACTAGTCATTTTGGGTGGAGCTTACACCAACGATAGACTAGATAAACTCCACTCATTGCCTCACAATACTCCTTCTTCTTCTTTTTAATTAATCTTTAAAAGATAGGCTCTGGTTAACTGAGAAGTTCCTTGCTTGATTGACAGTATCTGTCAGAGGCAATGAACTCCACTTGAACATTGCCTTTATGTTGCTGTGTAAAGTTGTTCAACTGTGACCCTTCCATCTGTTCCAGCTAATCTGAAAGTCATTTAGACCCGCTTTACCATTCATCCTAAACATAGCACATTCTCCTGTTAACACACATATGCAAACTTGGGCTGACAGCAACGTAAGGGATTCCCCCCCCCCCCCATAAAAGTCTCATTTGTGGCATCTATATAAAAGTTAATTTAACGAATGATTTTTTTAAAAAAAAAAAAAAACTGTTTAATACAATTCGTATCAACTTAATTTTTTGAATTTGGTTATACCTGGTTCCAAGTTCTCAAAATTGTTCTGACATGCAAATGCAAGCCTTGGAACTTTTAAAGAAGAAAGACTTCTGCCACTGTTCTCAGTTTTAATAGTTATGTAACCTCTCATAGTAATGTTTGTTCTGTTTCACAAACAGTAAACTATTTTAGGTTACTCAAGACCATCATATGAATTTGCATAGCAAGTTTTCATATCACTGGTTTGAAACTGAATATTCATTTATTTTGAAGAACATTTGAATTTGAATTATATGAATACATACAAATTGTTTAATTCAAAGTCCACAATAAAGCTTTGTATCAGTGCTAATTTACATTTCTAAGCATTGCTTTCATTAAAGCAGTAAACAGCTTGGGTGTTACAGAACTCAGAATCTGCCTCCTCCCTTCAGTGTGATGGTGGCCTTTACAGCCAGCTTAAAGCGTCTCTAAATTCAGGGTAATTTGTAAATTAGCCAAAGCTCTGGATTTTGGCCAGGCAGGCCTACAGATCATTATTGCCCCACCTCCAGATCTTTCCTTTCAGGTCTAGGTATGCATGTTTCTTTATTAATTTTATCCTTGTACACAGTACCAAAGGGGTTCCACCCATTGGGTGATATTATGGCAGTTTTTGCACACTTTTTATTTTTGTCCTTCTAGAACTTTAGAGCAAAAATTTATGCAAGTGGGCAAGATCCATTGTATTCTGTGCAAAAAAAAAAATGTTTTGAGCAAAAGAAAAATATTTTTGTATGTGCAATTGCAATGTTTAAAGTTCCTTTTGTGAAATGTTCTCTAAAAGAAAGAAAAAAATCTCACCACAATTATCCTTATTTTTCAACAGGATGTTTTGATGTGTTCAGATACTCTGTTTCTCGCTGAGGCTGAGAAAAATTATAAACCTTCTTTACATTCCAATTCAGGAGAAGGAATTACTTTAAAGGAACATGTGCAGAAAAAGAAAATAATATACTTTGAGTAATGCATATATCGCAAAAGTCTAGTTATGTTCAATGTTTTAGGAGCCATCTTAAATCCCAGTGCTGATGAGCCATTGTGCAAGTGCAGCCATCTTATTTATTTTCAGCTGGCGTGTAATCTTCTCTGGATCAAACACAGAAGAAACACATTTCCCTCTTATTTGCACCCAAAAAGGATTGTGTACCATGCAGACTGATGGGGTCTTATGATATTTTTTCAAGCCACCTCACAGGTACCTATATTAATTTACCAGTATACTCTGATATTGGACTGGCAGAACTGCTTTCCTTTTCTTTATCATGGTGCCTGTTCTGTGACATGCTTTTCGTCAGTAATTATTGGGATGAGTTCCATATGGATTTTCATAAAAGAGATTGAAAGGGTAGAGAGAATAATTCTTGCAGGTAATTCATGAATATGTTTCAGAAGAAAATTCAACACCTTGATTTTGTGAAACATTGTAACATTCTGTCTAATTAGTTGTCTTACAAGCCAAAACTAGAAAGCAAAGATCAGCCAATGTCATGGCTTGGAATTTGATAGCTCCATATTAATAGCTACTGTTTATTTGTAAAACAGTTTAGTTGCATGAAAATGAAAACATTAAAAGTGCATGCTTCATAGGATTGGGAAATAATTGACCTATTCACTGAAAAAGTTCAAGCTGAAAGTTCAAACTGAGGTTTATGAAATAACAGCATTTGTCACTTTCCTACACTGCAATCCATAGTGGGCCAGTCATTTAAGTCCACTTGCTCATTCACATACATCTCAAATGTGTAAAAAAGAAGGAATAAATGCATCTTCTGACTCCTGGAAATACATATGCCCCATTCTCATTTCTACAGGCAATAGTGGGAGAGACTCCCCTCCCCCTTGTTTTCCCCTTCTGCTTCGTTTCTTCTGCCAAAGTAATTGCTGCAACTTAGTCCAAAATCAAAAGGGAGGTGGGAGAATACCTAAAAATAGAAGAATCTGGTGTCAAAGTCAGAAATTATCTTTGCAATTATTCTTAAATATACTGGCTGGCATATTGCAATTATAGATTTGTAACCTAGAGTTATGGATCAGTAACTGCTCTGTATGTAGTATGTAGTAGTGATCATGGTACTATTGTCCCATTTGTAAACGCCTTCTAAACCTATTTTACCAGGCAGCAGCTCCACTGAGAGATGGAAATCTGTTCAGCTAGCAATTGGGTGCATAGGAGGAGGATGTCTTCACCCTCCTCTCACCAGTGAGCAAGGTTGGGATCATCAGAAACAGGAGCCCTGTTGCAATTCCTTGTTACACACTAGTACGCAGAATGGGCTTGGAAATATCCTCCTCTTGCACCCTGAGCACCAGCTGAAGAGACCTCTACTTTTGGGTGCAGCTGTTCCCTGGCAAAATCAGGCCAAGAGACTTTACTTAGTTATGCATATAGTAGGTAGTGCAGAATGTGGGCCGTTATAAACATGTTTTTCATTATTAGTCCACATGTATTTACTGCCTGTGTTTCTGTACTTTCAAGTCACCTGGTGACGTAATAGTGATCCCATTAATTTTATAGGATTTTCTTAGGCAAGGAATACTCAGAGATATTTTTGTCAGTTCCTTCCTCTGAAATGTAGCCTACAGTACCTGGTATTAGTTGGTAGTCTCCCATCCAAATACAAACCAGAGCTGACCTTGCTTAGCTGCCAAGATTAGATGGAATGTGGTGCTTTTAGGGTATTTAGGCACATGCATTTAATACTGTTCCTTTAATATCAGACAGATCATTGTCCTGTACAAATATACAGGGAAGACTGAATGGTGTCTATACTTTGAGATGATTCAGTTTTGGATAAACAGGAACACTTGTTTGCAACAAGTTGGCTTTGACTTCTGGTCACCACAAGAATGAGAGACTTCCAAAAGACCCAGTCATCAACTGCCCTGCTGAGGTCTTGCAAACTCAAAGTTGTAACTTCCTTGATTGAGTCAATTCCCCCTCTTTTTCTACTGCCTTCCACTTTACCAAGCACTATCATCTTTCATTAGGTGGATATCTCTGAACCTCTGGGAGGGACACATATAATAGCTTCTTTCAGGTGTTATTTAAATTGTGGATAGAAAGCAGGATCATATAAATCCAACCTTCACCCTTTTATATAATAAATTATATGATAAATTCAAGGACCTATGTGAATTATATATATGATAAATTCAAGGACCTCTATGAATTTATTCACAATTCTAGCACAATGTACCACAAGTTGCATGTTTTCAGAATTATCTATCCAAGATAATTTTCACCATGTAAGTAGTTGTACAATTCAATCTTGCTCCTTCCTGCCACGTAATGACTGAAAAGAATGAACTATTAGAATTAGAACTGCATGCTAGCCCAAGATCTTAGCTGAAGCCAAAGGGTATGATGCTAGCAGCATGAAAAGAGCACTGATGTTTCCTTTATGGATTGTTATTTCAGAATAACTATGTGCAAATCAAGCACCAGGGTGATGTAGTGAATTCAGCATTGGATTACGACTCTGGAGACCTAGGTGTGCTTTCCTGCTCATCCATGGGAACCCATTGGGTTTACCTTGGGTGAGTCATACACTCATCATCAAGAAACCCTATGTCCTTAGGGACACCATAAATCAGAAATGACTTCAAGGCACACAACAACACATGTGTGAATCAGTTAATATTTATTCATAAATTATCAGGATGCAAAATGCATCACACCCCAACATAAGACAAACCAAACTACAATGAACTGTTGAAGGAAAACACTATGGATAAGAACTTGAATTGTCCCCCTCTAGATTTCATATTTGCCTTCCTTTTAGGGAATGCCTATTTCAAAGGAAGTTATTCATTCTCAGTGTTGGGAGTACCTTTCCATATTGTGGGAGAATGGAAATACATATGTAACCCTATGTTTTTTCAAATTCTGTAGATTTACTAGAGTTTCAAGATTGGGGAGAAATCATTCTCTTGGAACAAAAAGAGCCACATCTTGCAGCACCATAAAGATGAATCGATTTTATGATGACATTTGCTTCTGTAGAATACAGTAGGCTACTATACAAAAACTTTTTATTGTTGTTGTGTGCCTTCTAGTTGTTTCTGATTTATGGTGACCCTAAGGCAAACCTATCATGGTGTTTTCTTGGCAAGTTTCTTCAGAGGGGGTATGCAGTTGCCATTCTCCAAATCTGAGAGAGTGTGACTTGCCCAAGATTACCTAGTGGGGTTCCATGGCTGAACTGGATTTCAAACCCTGGTGTCCCAGTGTCCTAGTCCAATGCTCATACCATAACACAATTGCTTAGTCTTTGACTCTTCATTGTTTTTATTGCTTTGCTAATTAAGTACCTTACACCAAGTCTGAGAGCAAGCAGAAAATGAAAAGATTTTAATTTTTTTAGGCTTTCTTTTCATTCATTCTTTTAGGTTGTCTCTATAATAAAACTAACCAGTCTTACAGTTTAAAAGCCTCATGTGTAACACTTGTGTCTCAAAGACACTTCATCAGAGCCTTTATACAGGCTTTGAGGATTTCTAATTTTCCAGTCCCAGGAATGATGTCTACAGTCCATATGACATCACTCCTGGGTGGCATGCCCAGCAGATAAGCATTAGGGTGGGAAACATTGAACTTCATCCTTTAAAAAGTATCAAAAGGCGACTTCATTAAACCTAAAGATTTTTTTGCAATGAGGTAACAGCTTATAGTGTTTTGCAAAGATATATGAGAAAGGGCAGGTTTTTCTTATCTTTTGTTATTGGAATTGACCCTCAGGATCCTTAGGCCTTGGTGAGAGCTTAAGCAAGCTTAGATCAAGGAAGGATTTTGAAATTGAATTTATTCAGATTAGCAAAACCTTCCATGACAGGATTTACTCTCAACAAGCTGTTGCCAAGTTGAAGCATACAAAGGCCAACCCATTTTGCTGGCACACAATCAGTTCCTTAGCAGAAGGGAGCGGAAAAAGAATTCCCCTTTCCTCTTTGAGCATCAATAAACAATTTCACTGAAATTTAAATATATTGTAGAAAAAATATATTTTCCATTTGGCTCATTTTTAATTTTTTTTTTTTACTGCAACCCCAATCCCAAAGAAATACTAAACCAAATAAAATTATAATATAAACCTAAGACCAGAAATCACAATGCACTTATCAAAATCACAACTGAACAATTTGTCAGTTGAGTTGGACCAACAAAGGATTAACAAATATACAAAACCAACACACCATCCAGAAGTACTGTGCTTCCAATGTATGTTCAACAATTTGAGAAACGTATTGAAGAAGTATTGTTGATATAAGAAATAAGCTGCTTAAGCATTTGTAGAACCCAGCTAAAAACATGACAATTGTATCAACCAGCTGTTTGACAGCAAAGGGAAGAAATAAATCTAGGCCATCTCTTCCACATCCCAAACAGTTGATTAGCTTAGTCCCTGGGTTTCTTAAAAAAACGGTTCTCTGCATGCACAGCATGGGACAATTAGCATGCATGAATCCTTTTCCAATGTAGATATATATGTTTCCTAGCATGTATAATTCCAGTTGGACCATGCTATAAAAATTTAAGACTCCAATTCTAAATGTAGATACTAATAAGTACATTTACTTACTTCCAAAAAAACCTATACTTTGTTACTATCCTTGGGTGCATCTACACGATAGAAATAATGCACAATGATACCACTTTAAGTGCTGTAACTTTATCCTATGGAATCTTGGGATTTCCAGTTTTACAAGGTCTTTAACCTCCTCTGCCAGAATGCTGGTGCCTCACAAAACTACAAATCCCAGGATTCTGTAGGATGGAACCATGGCAGTAAAGATGGTGTCAAGCTGCATTATTTCTACAGGGTTGATGCATACTTTTTGAAACTGCATAAAATTTCTTAATAGTAGGGTTAGATTTTCAAGGTGCTCAGGATTCTGTCTTGCATAGCAAGTTCTGGGGCTTTTTTAGTCAATGGCCACACTGGCACAGGGATCCTTGGAGTTACAGTCCAAAAGTGAATGTTTTCACATTCCAGTCCTTCATACCCAAGTGCCCATGCATGGATAACTTCAGCTGAACTCCACTCTGGGTGTTCCTACCTTCTGAGACTACCAGACGCAAAGTCTTTTCTGTCATGGTACCTTGGTACCTGTCATATAATCATCATCTTCATTTTCAGTATTTAGGTATCAGGTTTATTCTTCCACAATTTTGGCAGGGCTTATAAAAGATACTCTGCGTAGTTTAAAAGGGTAGCTTTTTTATTTGGGCAATATTTAATTTTGATCTGTTGGGCTTTGCTGCTATAATATGAATTTTACCTGTGAAATTATTTAATAGTTAACTCCTTTTTCTATTTGTGTTGTTTTTAAGTTCTTTTTTCTTGCCTGCCTTGAAGACTACTTCCAAAATAGCACTATTTTACTCAAAAAGTAAGTGCCACTTTGATCAGTTTGAACAACTGCCACTGACATTTTAGTTTCCACATTTCCCTAGAACTTACCCATAAAGTCTTCATTTTTTAATTGTAGAAAACAATTTTTTAAGTCTCTACCTGACACTTCTTGGGTTGTCTCACATGACACTAATGAGTCTTTCAGTATATACAGATAGAATTGGAAAGTGTATTCCCTCCAACATTTCACAAATAAAAACCAGGACGCCTGTGACCAAACAACATGTGGTCAAGATGGCTAAAGTTATTACTGAGAAAAAAGCACCTAGGCTAGGAGAGGCTGTAGCAGTTTGCTTTTGCCAGGAATTACTGGGAAGGGCAAGTATATGCTCTCACATCTCCCCTCTGCTGATTTAACTTTAAGTGTAAACTACTTTTGCACTTTGAATTCAGTCTGCAGCAACTGAAATAAGCCAAGGACAAAGGAAGAAAGTGAGAAAGGAAGAGGGAACATGGAAGATATTTAAAGCAGCTGAAAAGGTAGGACAACAGAGGATTAATCAGGACTATCTCTCCGAAATTGGAATAGTGAGTATGAAAGTGGTACATACCAAGAAATAGTACTGAATTATTGTTGGTGTTCTGAGCTTTCAAACATTTCTGACTTATGGCAACCCTAAGGCAAAACTATCACAGGATTTTCTTGGCAGAATTTGTTCATAAGGAGTTTGTCTTCATCTTCCTCTGAGGCTGAGATAGTATTACTTGCCCAAGCTCACCCCGTGGCTTTCCATGGCTGAGCAAGGATTCAATTCTTGTGTCACAGTCCAACATTCAAACTGCTGGCTCTCGCTGAATTATTAATGAGATTCAAAAACTGAATAGGACCCGTGGATGTTGACGAATGAAGCTCTCTTCAGAAGAGAGAGATTAGATGATAACATCTGGATAACATACAACGAGCTAATAAATATTGAAAAGAAAACTGGCAAAATGGAATTTAAAACACAAGAGGAACTATTAAATAAGGGCTACAAATGTAGCTGGTTTTTGCATAGACAACTTAGGGAGAGATTTATAAGTGACAGGGATAATAAAGGCATAGGGAAAGCAGAGAATGACTTTGAGAAAATTACGGAAAAGGGAAAACAAGCTAAGATCTCACAATTTTATGAGCTCTTGTTAAAAATAGAACAGGAAGATGAAGCTATTAAAGTCAACATGGTAAAATGGGTGGTTGACTTGAAACAAGAGATACCACTTGAACAATGGGAGAAATGTTGGAGACATAGAATTAAATATTCTCTAAGTTATGATCTGAGGGAACACTTTCACAAGATGCAACACCGGTGGTATCTAACCCCGGTGAAATTGGCAAAAATGTGTAAGGGGGTAAATAAGATGTGTTGGAAATGCCATGAAGAAGAGGGCACCTTTATACACATTTGGTGGAATTGCAAAGTTGCAACCCAATACTGGAAAAGTATACATAGGGAGGTCATTCAAATAATACCACTAAAAGGATGAATGGACCCCCTAAATTTTATCTATTAGCAATGACAGACAATATTGAGCTAGAAAAAGAGTATGTCAAGTTGATATTCTATATAACTATGACCGCTAGAATAGTATACGTGACCACGTGGAAAAGTAAGGATTACCCTAGTGTAAAAGATTGGATATATAAATTGACGGATTGTGCAATTGCAGATAAATTAACTGTATATTTGAGAGGAGAAAATTGGAACAGACAGAAGAAAATCTGGCAGCCATTAACTTTTTGAAAAATAGTGAATATGGGACCTTGATTGTATGTTAATGGAAAAATGTTTAAGGACTTCTTTCTCATTAAGGAAAGCACCAGAAGGGATAAAGAAATGGCATGAATTATAATGCTAAACAGGTTGTAGCGTCAAAGGTGAAAGTAGAATATATATAAAGAGCACTCTAGTCGAGGCTCAGGAAGTTAATTTTTTTTATATGTTACTGTATGTTACTGTGTTATGTGTTTGGGGGTAACTGGGGAATGGATGACTGTGTTTTGTCTTTTTAGATTTGTATGTATAGGTGTAGAGGTGGAATGTTTGTATTGTCTAGTTATTGTTATTTGTTTTTTAATATATGAATAAAGATATTTTTAAAAAAACTGAATAGGACCCAAAGTAGCATGTGGGTTTATGGTTGGGGATTTTGATTTGAATGATAGTTCCATGCAATGCAAATATTTTCAGAACAAAATTCTGATATTGTTGCTGAGGGTCTGTGGACTTCATTCTATCTCCACCACAGTTCTCCCTAGATCACATCAAAGATTTCCATGGCAAAGGCAGCTTTAATGTAATTGGAAGGCTGAACATGGGATGGTTTGGAAACATATGGTGAGGTAGTGAGGACATGCAAAGACCCTGATTCCTCTGACATCCTTAAGTAGGAACAGAAACTGAGAGTGTATTTGTACTACATAGTTGGGAGATTATTGCATTAATAAATACAGCAACTTACGTCTTCCGAATTAGGGATGAATACTGGATGCACCCAGGTATTATTGCATGGATTTTGGCGCCGTTGCTGCCTCCTGACTGCATCCATGAAAAAAACTGGCTAAAATCTGCTCTCAGCTAGCCGATTTGCAAAGCCGGAGGCTCTTGAAAGTGAAAAGCAGCCAGCTGAGGCCGGATTGTAGCTGGGTTTTTGCATGGATGCAGTTGAGAGGCAACAATGGTTGCAAAATCCATGTGATAAAACCTGGCTGCATCCAGTATTTGTCCCTAATTTAGATGAAGTCATCTTATTTATTAATGCAATAATCTCCTTAATGTTTTCAGTACAACCTCTCTTTTTTCAACACTAGAGGTGATTGTTCTCTCATTTCTGTGTTTTTTTTAAAAAAGAAAAGAATATGCAGCCTATGGAGGTCCAAGGGATGGGTGGGTGGGTGGAAAATGGGGCTGGTACTGCCCCTTGGATGTTCCATAGTTACCCACTCCTGGTTTGCAACAGATAGATCCATTCTTAAGAAATTCTGAGAGTTTCTTTTGTTTCTTACTATTCCCCGTTCTTACCTTTCTTACCACACTGGTTACAATCTATTGGAATTTTCAACTATGTTACTTTGTAAAGTGTCTTAAAACTTATATTTAATAGAAAAGCTAATTTCTGTGCATATTAGTACTGCTCTTTCTTACTACTTTAGTCAATCAAAGTTATCTGCTTTAAGCAATATTGATTGTGATTCTTTCAAACTTGATGGCTAGAAACATTTTAAAAGCAATCAAGTGATCCATTATTAAACATGTGGATCTGGGTGGTATTCCAACAAAGGAGGAATATAAGATTATTAAGAAATGTATAGCATTAAAAAACAATTTACTGGTAAAGATTTATTTCCTTAAAACTAGGAGACTAGAAAATTTTAACGCTTCTGTCACCTCACACAATTCTAATGAGACTTGTTTCTAATTATTTTTCATAGCTCATAAAATTCAGTAAGTATTGTATAGGGGGAAAAAGAGGCTTCCCCAGTCCCTATTATCTTTGGTATCTAGCGTTGCCATTTGTATCCACAATATGTTCTTTAACAGTTAGATGTTACACAGACTTTTGTAATGACCCACCTGAGATACAGCTTTATCTACTGGTTTGTGTATGTGTGAGAGAAATGAAAATTCAGAGATTTATCTAGAATTTGAAATCCTTATTTCAGTGGTTTATTTCACCACCTTTCCCTTCTCCTTTTGTTTCTTGTCTTTTTAGATTGTAAGCTTGAGGGCAGGGAATGTCTAATTAACCATTTGTAAGCCACTCTGATAGCCTTTTGGGGTATATATAAATAAATAAATAATATAAAACTTCTCCATCAAGAACCTTTAAGATCCTTGCTTTTGAACTAGAAACAAAGCAAACCAAAACTGAAAGACATTATTTTCATAGCTGTCTTTATCAGTGCAAAATGGAAAGCCCATTATTAATGCTAACCAGATGATAATTGTAAAACCTTAATTAAATTTTGAAGTACCTTTTGTATGGAGAGGGGAAACCAGGGAAACTACAAACCAACATATGTTATAGGACTTTGCCTCAGTCCTTCCAGGGTATATATGGATGGAAGGAAGGATTCCACTGGCAGGTCTGCTGACAATTGCAAATTCTTACTTTGCATACATGTTTGGCTACTATTCCTTTGTATCTGACATTGGGGTTTCTTGTAAGAAAGGCCTCTGTTGTATGTATACTATCTTAAATGGTCTTTTTGTGACCCTGGTCTGCACCCTTCAACAAATGAAGCAGTTTTTTTTCTAATGGACATTTTGTGTGTGTTGGGGGGGGGGGAGAGAATCATCATTACCCATGCGGTGCACCAAGGCATACAAACTTCCTTGTGACCGTATTTAAAGAACCGAACACAAAGAAATAGTCGTTGCAGTTACAATAGGGGAACTCTAGTATGCATTTCCAAGGAATCACGTTTTGAGGAGAATTACAGAATAATTACACATATGCTTAGATCATGAGCATTCAATGAAGCGGACAATATTTTGGGGATTTAAGATGTTGGTGTTGTGGTCGTCTCTAAGAAACCAGGATAATTCAGACATTCAAATGCAAAAATGCACCATTTGGAGAGTGTAATGCGGTCTGTTCTGGTCAGTGTTACAAATTCGGAAAGGATTCCCTGGCTGCAGACATTAGCCACTTAATACTTAAATCTGTTTCCAAATGTAAAGCATAGAACAAAAGTGCTTTGCATTAATGAAATGTATCCTAACACTGGTATAGTGACACATTTCATTAATGTGTCACATTGGCGACATAAAATATAATTACAACAGCTATGCCTGTCACATAGTTTGATAAGATCTTTGAATAGTACCAAAAAGGAGGAAAAAGTGGAAATGTGTTAAATGGTTTAAGAAATTTAAATAATAATAATAATAATAATAATAATAATAATAATAATAATAATATCCCAGGATCTTCAAGCAGTTATAGGAATGGTTAAAGTTATGAATGTGTGCTCTGACTTTAATATGTTTATAGGATCAAAATTTTAAGGTGAAAAATAACCCAGAGAAAAGCAAAAAAAGAAAAGAAGGAAGGAAGGAAGGAGAAGGAAGGAAGGAAGGAAGGAAGGAAGGAAGAGGCAATACAAGCCATATAGTATCTGTACATTATTATGACACAATCATGCAATCTATCCTACATTAATGTCAGCTCTCTGAATTTTGCCTTTTCTTTCCTCTCCTACGGATGACTGGTGCTATTGCTACATAATTTGAGACTACATGCACATGCACAATCATGACTCTTGAATTAGATTTTTCATCCCTGGGAAATGTGAGTTTAGATGTGTTTATATGTACATTTCTTCTTGTCCTCTCAAAGCCAGTATAGGTGGCAGCTCTGACAGTCATTGTTATAATAGAGTTATAAAGTTGCATTATCTTACATTTTTGGGCTAAAAAAATATGCAGCTGTGAATTCATAAGCAGCTTTTCATTCATAAGAGGAAATAATGATCCTGTTAGATGTTCTGTTAGTGACATAAAGCTCAGATAATATTAAAAATAGTTGGCTAATTTGAGTGTATAGTTGGGCATTTCTTTAAAAGTGTGACAGAACTTTTAAATATTCTTGTTTAATATATTTGACAGCATTCAACAAAATTCAACTTGCTTTACATAGGAGTCTGAAAGAGAAGGAGCAATTACGAGTTGTAATAAAATATTGCAACATATAGACCTCCAGGTTCCCAGGCACACCATTCCATTCACTCATCAGCCCACTTTTCTGTACATTCTCCCTTGATAGTTGGTCACCATTCTGTATCTTGTCCTTGCTGGGCTGTTTTTGGGACTGTCCCCCTCCTAAGATTTCCCTCCCCACTAACATTTATTTCAGTACTGGTTCAGAGCAGGACAGAGACAATTGATGGGTCTAACAGTACTATCCAAAGTGGAATCAAAGGAGTAAAGAGGCAAACGTACCAACTGATCTGAAGACCTCCCAGTGAACAAGTTCTTTGTTTGCCCACATGGACTCAAAAGTATTGTGAACTACTTCCAAGAGGAAGTTTAGCAAGAGGAAGTTTAATTTCAATTTCTCTAGTAGTCCAAAGGTAGCAATCAGCAGGTGAATAGACTTTGCAAATTCTTCTGTCTGTATTATTTCTGTCCTTGCTGCATATGGCAAGAAACAGATAAGATCTTTGAGTAACACATTTTCATTTGTTTTACCTTAAATTGAACAGATCAATAAAGAGCTTTGAAAACTGTAGATTCTGTAATTAGTTTTTTTGAAACTGTAGTTAATCTAATAGAAAAACACTGACCAAAACGGAATTACCTTGGGATAATGTACCCACATATGTGCTCAAGTGTGCCAACAGTATTAATATCTCTCCAACATTTTTCTGACAAATCATTCCTAATGCTATGTAACCTTAAGGGGTACAGATACCAACAATATGTTCCTTTAATTGTGACTTCCTTTACTGCTGCTTATACAATGACTTATAGAAGAGACACACGAATTCTATTCCATTTTTTAAATGTATACCCAAGATTCAGCTTCTCTTAGATTTTTTAGTGGACCCATTTCTAGTCTCAATGATCATTCTATAAATCTACAGTGGCCCTTGAACTTATTAGAGGTGACAAAGAAATATGTGTACAAAGCTGTAAGGAAGAGGAGTGGACCCATAGTTCTATGTACACTGGAGGTAAATGTGAGAATTTACTTTCTGTTCAGTCAAACTGGGGTATATTCCAGTTTTTCTACTAACTTCCCTTCTTGTATAGATCTGTCATCTATAAACAAAACCTTGAGCCTATATACACCTTTTCTTTCCAAGAGGCAAATCTAATGAATTTATCATCCTACTGAAAACTAGGGTGTAGAAAAACATACATAAAGGCGAATGAAGTGAAGCAAGTTTCTTAACATTCAACTACATCTTGAATATCACAGTCATAAAAGAGTTCTTGAATGGCTTAGCTTTTTTTCCTGAGAGCTGATAGAAAAATAAATGAATCAGCTATGCCTGGAATATCATCCCTTTCCATTTGAACTCATGTTTACTGTAATATTTTAGTTAATATATGCAGTCGGACATGACTTGACAAACTTGTCAAAGGGAAAAACCTTACCTTTAAGCTTTACCAAGTGAAATGCCAAATATTTTCTAAATTAGGAATTGCAAGCCTTCCCATTTTAATTTGATTATATTTTACTCCATTAACAATTTTTATTTTTTCCTTGTTGATAAACTTTTCAACAGTTATTTGCAAACATTTCAGATGTTTTGTCCTAGGAATAGTCTGAAATAAGAGCATATATTTAGGCAAAATGTATTCTTTTACCAATGCTATCTTGCTTAAAAGTAAAAACTTTGTTGGGCCATTGTTTCAATTCCTGTTTGGCAAATGAATATAGCCATTTATAATTTTGAAGTATCAACTGATTAAGATCAGTTGTTAGAAGCACACCTCCTTGTCTGATATAAAAATAACCAAATGACTACAAATAAGATAGATCTGAGAGCTCTTTGGCTGAAGTGCTAATACAAGACAATTTAGGTCTAATCTGCACTGGGGAAATAATGCAGTTTGACACCACTTTAATTGGTATGGGTCAATGCTTCTGGGATTTGTAGTTTTGTGAGATATTTAGCCTTCTCTGTCAGAGAGCTCTGGTGCTACAACAAACCACATATCCTAGAATTCCATAGTATTGAGTCAAAGAAATGACTCTGTAGAATTTCTGAAGCACATTCACAAACTTTGGCCCTAAGGTCATGTCTCTAAGGAGTTCAAATGTACATCATCAGTCAAGATGATCAAAGGCTTTAGGTGCATCTAAGGCAACCATTACAATTGGATTTTACTCATTTTTCCTAAATGTATTATGTTTAAAGCCCTTCAATGGTACCCACCAAATTGTTTCTGGGAATAAAGCCAAAGTCAAAATGTATAAACTAATGTACAAAAACATGGAACCTGTTGGGTATTCTGGCAGTAAAAAAATTACCTTGATTTAAGAGTGTAATTGGTCTATTGGCTGTTATTAGCGCTGAATTATACTTGGCTGTGGCTATGATCCAAACATGCTTCCAAGATTCTTGGGTTACATTTTCCTTTGTAATGCCATTATATAATTCCTTTTGGCATGGAAGTAGCTCTAGACAGAACTTCTTAGTGATACTGGACAGAAGCCAGTATTAGCTCATACAAAACTAAGTATTTAACTAAGTAACTTCTCCTGGCCCAACTCTTCCAAACCTCATGTAAATATCATTCAGTCATCCTCTGATCATTGGCAGTGTGGACTCCCCTTCTCCACATGCAGCAGATGCTTGGTAAAGTAGGGTGGAAGGAGAATTATGATTGTGGCAATTGTGTCAAAACTGTGATTGAGTAGTGATCATGAATACAAAACAGATACAGCAAACCTATCCTTATATTTTTAAACTTCAGAACCCAAGTCAACAGTTTGATTATCGAGTATCTTTCCAAAATGGAAGTATAGTCATAGAATCATAGGACTTTATCTCACGGGGGAAATCCCATGTAGAAACGGGATTTAAAAGCTGGGGACAACCTGCAAAAGTGGGTTGATTTTCACACACATCACTGTTAAACTGTTGTTAACCCAAACAGAAAGTAGTCAAAAGCTGCTCCTTTTCACTTTCGGGATTTTCCAAAAGTAAAAAGAAGCGTCTTTTGACTACTTTCCATTTGGGTTAACAGTTTAACAATGATGTTGTCTGAACATCTACCCGCTTTTGTGGTTTTTCCCCCCAATTTAAAACCCCATTTCTGCACAGGATTTCCCCCATGTAATAAAGTCTATAGAGTTGGAAGGAGCCTTATGGGCTATCATGTTCAACCCCCTGCTCAGCTAAAGCTTCCCTGCAGATAGCTGCCCAGTCTCTGTTTGAAGATGTGCAGAGAAGGAGATCTCATCACCTCACTAGGCAATTGGTTTCACTGCCAAACCACTCTTACTGTCCAGAGGTTCAATTGAAATCTATCCTCCCATAACTTCAAATCATTAGACCTGGTCCTACCCCTGGGACCAAACAGAACAGGCCTGTCCACTCCTTGCTATAACAGCCCTTCTAATGTTCAGTCAAACATTAAAAGTTCCTTCTGTTGTTCAATGAAAATCTACCCTCCTGTAACTTAAAACCATAGACCTTGTTCTCATCTCAGAGGCAGCAGAGAACAAAACTGCATCTTACTCTTTGTGGCAGCCTTGATGTCGCAGTGATGTCATGCTTCACTTTTCTCTTTACCAATCTGAAAATGCCCAATTCCCTCAACCTTCCCATAATCATTTATTTATTTATTTCAAGGATTTATATCCCACCTCTTTCCCACAATGGGATTTTGTTTTCCGATCCATATTTTTTAATCATCCTTGTTGCTCTTTTCTGAACCTCCTCCAACTTATCTGCATACTCCTTAAAATGAGGCCCCAGAACTGAACACAATACTTCAGATGAGGCCTGACCAGCACAGAATATAGTGGAATGATTACTTCCCTTGACTTGGAAACTGTGCTTCTATTAATGCAGATTAAAATAGCATTTACCTTCTTTGTCACAGCATCACACTGCGGGCTCATGTTCAATTTTTGATCAACAATAATTGCAAGCTCAATTTCTCATGTAGTATTGCTAAAACAAATATTCCCTACCCCCATACCTGTGTATTTGGTTTTCGTTGCTAAAATGTAGATTTTTGCATTTGTATCTATTGGATTTAATTTTATTAATTTCTGCCCAATTTTCCAATTTATCTAGGTCCTTTTGAATTCTGTTCCTAACTTCCAAGGTTTCCCTCCATCCCATCATCTAAGTGACCGATAAAAATGTTGAAGAATATTGGCCCATGGACAGAACACAGAAGCACTCCACTTGATACCTCCTTCCCGTTTCCAGCACAGCCACTGACTACAGCCCTTTGAATACAGCTTTTCAACCAATTATAGATCCATCTGACAGTGTTCATATCTAATCCACATTTAATCAATTTGCTAATCAACATATTATGGAGGACCTTTAGCTTTGCTAAAATCCCAATAAATAACAACCACTCTCTTTTAAAGAGCTCCTTTCAAAGTCTGCTGATAAAGAAATGAGACATTGGAATGAAAAAGGGATGCAACAAAGCAAGGCAAAAAGCTGCAAAGTATTTAAGGTCCCTTGATGTCTAGTTTTGCATGACTGGCTTGAAGTAGCAGTATAATACTTTTTTAATAGATGTGTTGAAAAAAAAATCAAGTTCCATTTTATGAGAGACAGTTAGAGCTCCCACTGCTGATATGGGAAGAAAAGAGCAAACCCCATTACTGCCACTTCTCTGCATCTCCCCTTGATTTCTCCAAGCCTTACTACTAACTCTCTCCACCTTGCTTTATTTCCTTCTGCCCCTGCTCTTTGTCCTGTAATGGCAATGGCACCTCTGCTTCTAACTGTCTCCTTACTTGCCAATTGTTTGAAGCGGCACTGGCAGCTTTGTGTAGCTGTGGTTTCTTCCGTTTCATGGGGAGGAACAGAATTATTATTGGGATGTCAATGTCCTAATTCCCCTCCCATTCCTACCCCACTGAACTGGGTGGAATTTTGATCTGATTAACTAGCCATATAATCTATATGACTTTTTTTTCCTAACCATTATCTGGTGAAATTATGGACTGGCAGACATCTTCAATTACTGTACATATCTTGATAAAATGAAATTTTTAACATGTGTTACGCCAACAGCTAACAGAGAAAATAAACTTGAGTGATCAAGAACATTTTCCTTATTTTTGCTTTCACTTCAAAGATAAGTAACCAGTTCAACAGTCTTTCAGTATTAGTATCTCAATAATTATCTCCTAAAACACCTAGAGAAAGAGTACATGACTGATTACAGCAAGCAGAACAGGTATTTGGTTTCTTCTTCAGTTAAGGAAGCCAGAAGACATGCATCCTTGCTCCAGACTTTAAGCGGAGTTCTTAAATATGTGGTGTAAAATAATTTCTGTTCTCTTGTGTGTCCTGCAGATGGCTCCAGACTCAAAGAGAGCCAGCTACCTTGATGAGTTGTTTAGATATTCAGGATTTACATATCCATACAGTTAATGAAGCTATGTAAGCCCCAAAGATTCTTGAAGTATTGTTAATACATGATAGAACTAGATCAAATCAGAACAAGACCAAATCAGGATTTCATCCCAACTTTTTTCTTTCTTTCTGATTTTGCAAATGTGAATCCCCCCCACCAACACTCAGAAATTTCATGACTAGATTCAGTTATATATTAAACAGCCAGAGAAAAAAACAGTTGTTGTTTTAATTGTTATAAGCTACAAATTAGCCTAGTGACAGGAGCAATGGAAAACAGCATCTCTACCACTGATTGGTGTGACATCAAAATCTATAGAAATTGTGGAGAGTTGTGTGTAGTTCATTTTGTTGGGTTCTCTCTCTCTCTCTCTCTATCACTCGCTTTCTTTTGTTTTTCTCCCAGGACCTAAAGTTGTATACATGCCTGCCCTACTCCAAATTTCTATCTGACCAACAACTTTGTGAGATAGGTTATATTGATGGGTAATGACTCTCCTAAATTCCAAACAATAAAACATACTGAGTATCCTCCATCTTAGGTTTCATCTGCACTGCAGAAATAATACAATTTGACACTGCTTTAACTACCATGGCTCAACAGTATTGAATTCTGGGATTTGTAGTTTTGGGAAATATTTAGCCTTTTCTGACAGAGAGCTCTGGTGCCACAACAAACTACAGATCCCAGGATTCCATAGTATGGAGCCATAATAGTTAAAGCAGTGTCAAATGGCATTATTTCTGCAGTACAGATGCAACCCTAGTCTCATACCAGTCAATGCCAATTTCCATAAAGATGGAAATGAGTGTATTTACTGAACTGCAGACATTTTTGTGAATAATAGCTAGTGAAATCTACAAAGAAAGACATATTGCTGTGACACACAGCAGCACTATGGACCTTATCACATGGGATCTGAAGCAGAGCTAATCCAAAGGGCATCCACAGCTAATACATATTATTTCCCCGTGTTTATACACGACGCTGCCCCAGAACACGGAGCTAATCCGTATTGTTTCCCCGTGTTTATACACGACGCTGCCCCAGAACACGGAGCTAATCCGTATTGTTTCCCGTGTTTATACACGACGCTGCCCCTGAACTCGGCAGAACACGGAGCTAATCCGTAAGGAATAGAGAGATTTTGACATTCGGTTTGTCGGGGAAGTACAAGGGAGCCTTCGCATTCAGTGCGCAATGGTAGGCGGGGAGAAAATCCCAGCGAGGGGAAGGGATTGCCTTGGCAAAAGGCAAACCGGATTGGAGAAAAGAAGGAGAGGAGGAAGGAAGAGGGAAGAGGGAGGCGATCTCTCTCGCATTTTCCCCCACCGACACGCCACTGTGGGCTGCCTTCACTTCTCCAGTCCTCCAGCCCTCCTCCCCCTCCTCGGTCCCCTTGGCTGCCTTTCCTCCCGACTCCTTCCTCCCATCCTTGCCATCCACATTCTGCGACGCCGGCTTTTTGTGACGGGAGAGAAGGGAGCCTTCGTATTAATTGCGCAATGGCCAAACAGGTGATATTCCGTTCATTTTGCTATAGAACTGAATTTATTCCTACTTCGGTTATTTTTCGTTTATACTTCGCTTCGTGGCCAGCGTTTGATAAGGTCCTATGACCAGGCCCAATACCTGATGATGCAAGGTGAACTTAATAGGGCTGGATTCTGTTTGTTTGTTTGTTTTCATTTTCTAGACTTTGTTCTATGAATACAAAAATACATAGTTGTTAACTTGGCTCAAGGCTTGGGATTGAGGGCCTCGGCAGACGACTAATTGGGTCGTCTTCCGGGCCCGGAAGAGGAGGGGCAGCTGCACGTTCGGCACCCCTTCCTCTTCCTGAGGTCGCCCCTGGAAGCAGCGGCCATCCGCATGGCCGGCACTTCCGGGTTGACCTCACGCCGCGGCGACCGCACTCGCCGCGGCGTTTGAGTCAGGGAAAGTGCGCCCGCCGCTTTTGGGGCGCACTTTCCCTTAAATCTAAAAGGATTTAGATTCGGCGGGGAAGCGCCGCGGTGAGGCTGCCTTGTCCCGGCGGCGCTGCGGACCAGGGCATCTTGGACGCCCTCGTCTGCATCCCCCCTGAGTCCTTAAAACTGTCCTTCAGGTTTGCTACTTGGGTTACCACAGGAAAGAGGACATGAGGCTCATAGGAAAATGTTTCTCATAACTAGGGAAGTTTATTCACTTCATTCTCACACATTGCTGTTATTATTTGCATTCACATCACTTATGGTGACTGCTTTTCAGGTCCTTTTTTGTAAAAATAAATAACTGAAATTATTTTATGCAAACTACCTTTTAAAATGTAAACCTCAACATTTTTGTGGAAAATACATTTTTAAAAAATGCAAAAAGCCAAGATTTTGTGCAAATGAGTTTTTCAGCAATCCCCCCCCCAGTCTGTAAATGTGAAATAGCTTATTCTCAGTGAAGTACCTTGATCTGTCTTTGATCTTTCTCACTGATGAAATGAAAAATTGTGAGTATCCTTTACATCCTTGTGCACAATCCTCACACGTCAAAATAAATCTGACTCGTGGTGCTGAAACACTATTTGGGAAATTGTTTATGCTGGTCTTAGCTGAAGTCAACTGCGATTATTATAGCTACTAGTTTATCTTTAACTCTCATATTCTACAACAAGATATTCTATTCTAAGAGTCATGTTTTATTACAGAATCCACAGAGAAATAGAGCTAAAATGTAGATATTCTTTGTATGGGTGTCTGCCTGGGAGTACGGGGGCTGCTTCCTCATCCGAGACTCCTGACACATCCATATTCGACTAATCAGAAAGAGGTTTACAGTGGCTTCTGAGATGACTCCTATTTAAACCTGGCTGCCAGACCTCGACTTTGCGCTGAGAGTTTTGCTTTGCCAACATGCTGGTCTGATGAATATTGCTTGTTCTATTAATGATGTTATTCCTTCAAATTTTACAAGATTTGTTCACCCTATAAAATAATAATGCAAACTTGATGGGATATAGGTTTGTAAAAATATGCACCAGAATCCTACATTAGCTACTCAGTTAAGGAGATGTAATTAAATAATGTCTCCTGGCCCCAACCATTCCCTGCCCCACCCCTAGTCCACTTTAAGCCTGCTACTAGATTGGCAATGGAATTCCATTTAACTAACTGGTGGTGTAACAACACCATAATATTAGCAGAAGACATTCAGGAACCAGAACAGTTAATAAGAAAGGTCAAAGATGAAAGTGCAAAGGCAGATCTGATGCTGAACATAAAGAAAACAAAAATAATGACCACAGAAGAAATACACAAATTCAATCTAGACAATGAGGAAATTGAAATAGTTAGAGTATCCCCATATCTAGGATCAAACATTGACCAGAATGGAGACTGCAGTCAAGAAATAAGAAGAAGACTAATGGGAAGGGCAGCTATGAAAGAACTGGAAAAGATACTGAAGAGCAAAGACATATAACTGAGCACTAAAGTAGAATCTTTCAGGCCATTGTATTCCCAATTACCATGCACAGATGCAAGAGCTGGACAGTGAAGGAAGGAGACAGAAAGAAAATCAACTCATTTGAAATGTGGTGCTGGAGAAGAATACTTAGGATACCATGGACAGACAAGAAGACAAACAAATTGGTTCTTGACCAGATCAGATCAGGGCTCTCCTTGGAAGCAAAGATGATCAAGTTGAGACTATCATTCTTTGGCCACATAATGAGAAGGCATGGATCACTAGAAAAAACAATAATGCTAGGAAAGGTAGGGGATAGAAGAAAGAGAGGAATACCACAAACCAGATGGATGGACTCAATCAGGGGGCTTATGGGAAAGGGCTTGCAGGATCTGGGCAAGGCAGTGGAAAATAGGGATTGTTGGAGATGTCTCATCCACAGGGTCGGCATGAGTTGGAACCAACTCGAGAGCAGCTAACAACAACAACAAACTTGTGATGGGGGGCACAACCAGGAGGATGTTTTTACTCCCTTACACCAGCAAGTGAGCTTGGAACAAGGAACTGCTGAACAATTCCTATTCCTAATATACAAAAAATGCTGAAATATGAATATGCCATGTTCTGTATGAAAATCACATCTTTTCCTTTTAAAACATATGACTTAATATAGAACTTTTAAGTGTTTACAGGATGGAGTCCCATACCTGGGAGGAAGTCCTCTTGAAATAATTTATTATCATAGGAGTGCAGTATACAGTAGCTTTTAGCAATCAGCTATGACAATAATCCTTTAGAACCAGTACACCACATAAAAATATGCATGCATATTGTCTGGCTACACATGAAAAGCATGAGGTAGAACTGAACTGTCTAGACTTAGATAATCACATAATGCATATACATGTGAAAACTACTTCTAACATACCATGAAGTTGTTGTCAGCTATTGATTTCAAAAATGTAAATGAATCCAAGGAAAGATGAGGAACGGATAGTGCCTGGTGGTAGCCCCAAATGGCTGTAGGGACAAGCTTTTAATGGGTAGGGGATGTGCTTTTTAAACTTTGTATTTTCTAAGTACTGTGTTTTTAGAATTGTTTTTAAATTAATTGGCCAGTATTCTGTATCAGCTGCTTAGTTAAATATGATGTAAATCTAGGTAGCTGCTCCATACCTATTTATTCAAGATTGTGACACTATCATAATTCCATTATTGTGTCACTATTGCCATTGAAGATTGTATCACTATTGCCATTGTCATAATGCCTCTCAACCTATTTTACTGGGCATCAACTGCATTGGGAGAAGTAGGTCCATTCTGCTGGTGACTGAAACACAGGTTAAAGATGTTTCCATCAGATTGGGGAGGGGTTGGGTCAGGGGTAGGCAACCTTTCCCCTTTAAGGGCCAAGGGACTTCAGCTCCCAGAAGCCTCAGCCAGGTTGGCCAATAGTCTCATGTTGGCCAATAGCTCCTGGGATTCTGGGAGCTGAAGTCCCTCGGCCCTTAAAGGGGAAAGGTTGCCTACCCCTGGGTTGGGTGTTAGGAAGGATCTAATTAGGGGAATTTATAAAATATGCAAGACTGGGGCCCTAACAACACCCCGCAAGATTGGAGTACCAGTGTGTATACTGGAGGACTAAGGGATCCCACAATGGATGACACTGGGGTAGGCTTCTTCAATTAAGGTCTAAATATTTATTAAAAAGGGAAAAATGCACACATACCAATATAACACACACACACACTGCACACTAGAAACAAAGGAGTGAAAGTGGGAATAAATTGAGGTGGGCCAGACTACGGGAGATGCTCACTTCAGAAAGCTTCTCCGGGATCTGCTGTGGATGTGGATGATGGTGATGCATGACCATCGAAATGGGGGAAGGGATGGCCAAGGGAGCTATGATCAGAGCACAGACTGACGTGGAGTCAAGATGCACTCTAAGGATAGCATGTGGAGTCTGAAAATCTAGGGTTTTATATAGGAAATATATAGCTTCTGACTATAGACTTTATGGCTTGGCTGAAGCCTGGACAAAGGTGCTGATTGCCTGGGTTTTGTTAAGCCAAGGTGTGAGGATGACCTAAACCAGGGGTAGGCAACCTAAGGCCCAGGGGCCAGATGCGCCCCCCTCCCCCCGAGTCCTTTGGACCGGCCCCAGGCCGGTCCTGCCGCCACTGCCGCCCCCCATGATGATATTGATTACTGTTGTTATTACTTGTTCTTGGGGTTTTCATGGCAAAATCTCCACAGGGGTTTTGCTATGGCTTTTCTGGGGCTGAGAAAGTGTGCATGCATATATATTTTTAATCTTTAAATGTATTTAAAAAAATTATTTTTATTTATTTGTTTATTTTTGGTGCTTTGGCCTCCCAATTGTCTGAGGGACAGCAACCCGGCACCCGGCTCAAAAAGGTTGCCTACCCCTAACCTAAACAATGTACTTGGATCTTGATACAATCAAGGAGGGAGGCTAGAGAGAAAAGGGTACAATTAAATCTAATCACTGCCCCATCAGGAGTAAAACTCAGGACAAGCAAGCACTATTATGTTGATATTTAGGGATTCTGGTCTTTCCCCTTTAGCAACTCCCAAGCCTGTCTGGTAGGGAATTTTCCAGTTGTTTGGGCAGGCCCTTTTCCTGTGCCTACCTGACTTACCATCTAGAGGGTTATGGCTGACATCCCATATGTGCTAACAGGGGCCAGGAGAGGTTACATTAATCTTAACTTAGGGGGTCTGCAGACGGCGCAAAGTGCCATCTTGGAGCCAGGGAAGGGGAGGAGCAGCCAGACACCAGATGCCCCAACCCTTCCTGAGGACGTCATCAGGGCATGCACAATTTCGCATGGCGAGCGCCCTGATGACGTCCTCCCAGCGCAGCCTCCACACTTGCTGTACCGGAAGAGACATGGAAGAGGCACACGGTGACTCTTCCAGCACCCTTTCTGGTGCTTCAGGAAGGAGCGTCATTTTGGCACTCCTTTCTCAAGCGCCAAAATGGTGGATTGGGCCACTGGTTGTGCTAGCAGTGGCCCCAATCCTTGGCTTCTCAGGGCGGCCCATGGCCGCCCGTCTGTAGAGGCCCTTAGTTAAGCAGCTGATATAGAGTACTGGTCAATGTGTCTTAATTCTACATTTGGCTGAATTATGTTTTGAGATAACTGTTTATTGTGCTTTTGTTTAGATCTGTTTTTAATTATGTGGTGAACCACCTTGGGTTTCAGTCCTGGTAGAAAGACAAGGTATAAATCAAATCAAATCAAATCGATCCATCAATAATAGTCCCATAGTTAGATAGGCAGATACAGATGGATTGACACAGGGTTCTCATGTGTATTGAAGGAGCTGCACAAGAAAGTCTGGATGTGACCTAGCCTCCCCATAGCTTCTGTTGATAAGCTGCTCAGCCACAAGTGCTTCTTCCTATTGCATTGACACCACAGGGACTATGAGGTTGATCTCCTGTTAGTGATATATGCAGATATAAGTTGCATCTTACATGTAGAAGTTTTGTTTTGAACAATGCACAACAGCCATATGTAGCTGGTGACAGTGCAAATATATACATATTGTACGCCATTAAAGTACAGAGAGTAACACCTGAATGACCCTTGCCTCTATGCATTGCACATTGCAATTGAACAATAAGTTGTCAGCCATGCATATTAGTAATTAATAGCTTGTGTTAAACTGATATTCAGTATGGGAGTTGTGTGATGTACCTCCACCAGCAGAAATTTATGCTATGGTGAAATTATGTGGGATCTTGGTCCTTATCATGTTCTACAGTTTCTTAGGGATATTATTTGTTGATATATGGTTGCAGTGTTATAATGCATATACATTTTTAGAGTTTCTTTTAGAAACATGGGCACCCTTATAAACTATATGAAAGGGTATCAAGAAACTACTTATGGATTTAGGAGACAGATGGCAAAGCAAGTACCTTACCATTCTCTTCACAGAAAGTACCTTTGAGACTAACTGAAAGATAGAAATTAGTGGCATGACCTTTTGTAGACTTTAGCTTACTTCCTCAGATACACGGGATAGAGTGGAAAGCACAAGGACAGAGGTATATAGCAGTCTCTGTGTGAGAATGCCCACAGGAATACAAAACTTTGTGGGTGTGGCAATGAGTTGACAAGTTCCACTTTCACAATGATCGACCCAACCACTGATGCACTGCTGTTTGTTGATTTACTCCAGTTCTGCTCTTTCTCTTTGCAATCTTCCAGAACAGAAACAATGGTTTCCTGGCATACTACACAGACTATAACGCTAGCTAACAGCCCAGCTTCATGGGGGAATCTCTTGGTAAGTTCATCAAATTTCATCCTGCTATATAGGTTTGTCCCTGGGTTTTTCATTCTACCTCATGCATTTGAAGAAGTAGGCTCAAGTCTGCAAATGCTCATGCTACTAACTATCTTTCAGTTGATCTCAGAGGTGCTGCAAGACCCCCCTTTTTTCTTTCTTTCTTTCTTCCTTTTTTTCTTTTTTGTACAAGTACCTGAATGATACTTAGGTGTGTTATGTAAGTATGGGGGGATGCAGACGAGGGCGTCCAAGACGCCCTGGTCCGCAGCGCCGCGGGGCCAAGGCAGCCTCACCGCGGCGCCTCCCCGGCGAATCTAAAAGGAGCGCCAAATTGGCGCTCCTTTTAGATTTCAGAGAAAGTGCGCCCCAAAAGCGGCGGGCGCACTTTCTCTGACTCAAATGCCGCGGCGCGTGTGGTCGCCGCGGCGTGAGGTCAACCCGGAAGCCCCGGCCGTCCAGATGGGCGGCGCTTCTGGGGGCGACCTCAGGAAGAGGAAGGGGCGCCGCTCGTGCGGCTGCCCGTCCTCTTCCTGGCCTCGGAGACGGCTCTATTAGCTGTCTGCCGAGGCCCTATGTTATATTCTAAGAGAAGCATTTTAAAAGGGTGAGGAAGAAAGAAAAGGGGTTTGGGTGTTGTGAAGATGTGAGTTTGTATGTTTGTAAGTATTGGGGGGGGGGCAGAAACTTAATGAACATTTTAACAAAAAAAAGTGATCAATAATTATCAATAAATCAATAATTTTACTCACAGTTTCTCATCTAGTTCCATGCAAAATGATAATTTGTGGCTAGCTCTAATTTTTTGACCCCTTAATATACGTACAAGGCAAACCTTTTTAATATTTTTAAATTTTCTTTAAAAGCATCACATCTTACTAAATTTTCACTTTAACCACATGTAATTATGTACATGCAGTGGCTCAAGTGGTTAAGATGCTGACTGTTAATAATAATAATAATAATAATAATAATAATAATAATATTTATTTATATCCCGCCCTTTGGGAAACCCAATCAGGCAGCTCACAACAGTAAAATCATACATAAAACCAAAAACATTTCCCTCCCCTCTGACTGTTCATTGCAAGATCGGCAGGTTGGCAGTTTGAGGCCCAAGTTCTGCATGATGGGATGAGCTCCTGTCACTAGTCCCAGCTTCTGCCAACCTAGCAGTTCGAAAGCATGCAAATGCAAGTAGATAAATAGGTACTACTTCATTGGGAAGGTAAACAGCCTTCTGTGCAGTCATGCTGGATATATGATCACAGAGTAGTCTCTGACAATACTGGTTTGTTGGTTTAGTAACAGAGATGAGCACTGACCCCTATGGTCGGACACGACTTGACAATCTTGTCAACGGGGAATGCCTTTATCTTTACCTTTAAATACATTTAGAGTTTCCATCTAATATTGTAATTTAAAGGTATAATTTTAATTTTGCTGATTGTTTATTTCACAACTATTGCAATTACATTCAATGATATACAGAAATTACTATTTATGAATAACATTAGCACAAAAACATTACTAAGGATTCTGTATGGTGTGATATGGGAGGAGATGAGGGGGATGACACCATGAGTTAGCACACCTGGTGACTCCAATCCTAGTAATGCTGCTGCCTACTTATCAAATTTCTGTTACTGAATTAACAACCCAAAATGCTTGAGTGGTGTTAGCAGAGCACCATGTATTTTGATCCTCATGTATATGTGCTTGTTTCCCACAATTGTGAACAATCATTGACTGAGGACTGTCAGAAATTCCTCTGTATAAAGATCTTGGGAACCCAATGCAGAGATCCCATTTTGCTAGTGATGGATTTACAAGGCTCCAAAATTATTGCCAAGTAATACCTTATGTGAGTCGGACTAATCATTGAAGGTTATGCACTTTCTCAATTGGAACACATTAATGTCAAAGGTCATCATGGCTAGTCTAATAATAATACAATCCAACAAGTACTTGGTTATTCATTTTTCAAACACTATTATAGGTCCTCATATAATGGTGAATTTTAGTGTGGATACAAATAATAAATAAAAGCTTATTTTTTAAAACAGAAGCCACACAATTCAAGCTATGTTACCTTATTCTGTTGTCACAGACTACACTACAGCAATTTTTTAAAAAAAGACTTTTAGTCTGCATTTGGTACTCTTGCTAGTTAGGAATAGAAATATGGGGTCTACTTGCTATTTCAGAGCTGCTTTTCATGCTTTTCCTAGTGAAAAATTCAGCCATGAAATTTCTTTTTTGTCATCAGGAAGACACGGCAATGTCAAGCATTCATGCTCATAAGCATGGAAAATTGATGAAATTACAGTCTGCTTAGGGAAATAAAGAACCGATATGAATAGAACTCCCCGCTTGTGTCAGCGTCCTGGTGGAAGCTCTTTTAAACAGGTGACCATCCTTTTCTGTCAATATTCTCAATAAAGGTCAAAGGTAACACCACACAGATGGAGAAAGTCAATCAAGGAAGCCATGGCTCTGAGTTTGCAAGACCTGGGCAGGGCTGTTAAGGAGAGGGTAACTCGCAGGTGTATTATTCATAGAGTTGCTATAAACTGAAGTCTACTTGAGAGCAACTAACAACAACAAAATGCCACACAAATATTTAAATTGATGAAGATGGCACGTGAATATATGAGTGGTTTAAAATATTATTGTTTTTCTTCTTGTTGTTCTCCTCCACCTCCACCACCACCTCCTCCTTCTTGGGCTTGATGTATTTTAATGTATCAATTTGTTCCACAAAAAATGAACAGTTGTTAATTATTTGTTGCAGAGACACTAAACACATCCCTTCAGGGCAGAATGGTCATGTCATGGCAGAGTATGCAGAGAGTACGGAACATTATAACAGCTCACTGTAGTGGGTATGGCTCCTGTTAACAGCTGTCCAATGGCATAAAAAGGGTCAATGTTTGTTTAATTGTGTGCCCCCCTCCATAATTTCACTTTAATCTTTGCTTTCACTTTGGTAGTTCAAGTGGCTAACAGAAAGCAGCGTCATTTCAGCTTCGTTTCAGCCTCGTTTCAGCCTCGTTTCAGACTTTTTTTCCGTGTGTTCACACGACGTCGCAGCAAACCCCGCCCTTCCCTACCTCATTTCGGCGTCATTTCAGCCTCATTTCAGTCCTTTTGACTTCCGAGAGTTTTAAGGAATACACTCGAGCGGTCGGCACTATACCGAATGACGCTGATCTCGGCATAGGTATGAACACGAGATCCTTGTCATTCCGCATTGCCTTGTTTTACGGCCCATGGTTCCTTGCGGTATTCCCCAAGGATTTGAGGAAGCATCTCATGACAGGATTTGAGGAAGCATCTCATGACGCCGGGGACCAACACCTTCCCCACCAGCACACCTGGAGCTGGAGCGCGGCCAGGAAGACCTTAAAAGCCCGCCGGCTTCCACCCCTCCCACCCCTCCCTCCAACTGACCAGCTGAGGCGGCGACGCGAGTGGGAGCAGAGGCGGAGGCGCTGGGGCCGCCGGGGACCAACACCTTCCCCACCAGCACACCTGGAGCTGGAGCGCGGCCGGGAACTTGTGATCTGTAGCTTGGCGTGGGAGAAGTTGGAACCCTTCCCTGGCAGGATTTTCCCCAGTAACAATGTTACTGTGTACTGAAGCTGCGTTTTGTATTTTGCACTGTGTATTGTATATTTTTAATAATTGTTTAAATTGTTTGCTGTTTTGTTCCAGGGGCGGGACTGGGTGGGGCTGGGAGGAAGGGATGGGCTTTGTACTAATGTGATATGATATTATTAATTTGCTGTAATACATTATGTCGTTCACCGCCTCGATTGGCTAGCCAGAGGGGCGGTATATAAATAAATCGTATTATTATTAATCGTATTAGTGTACTTCCTGGAGCGGGCAACGAACGGAATGGGTAAACAATGTTCCTCTCTTCAGGGGTTGGGGGGGAAATCATTATTAGGGATGGCTTTGTAGCCCAGAATTTGGGGGATTGCGGTAGGGATCTTTCAACTTGTGTGTGAACAGGAGATCCAAGCCCCCGGAGCGGAACCATTCCGGAATCTCACATTCCTCACTGATTCCAGTCTAGTGTGGTAATGTGTTCCGCTTGCCGGGCACATTCCGGAATGAGCCCAAAATGGTTCCCAAATGATTCCGAACAGCTTTCTCGCCGCTCTCTTGCTGCAAGTGTGATAACGTCCAGAGACTCAAACTAACAGAACTAACAGGGGATCAAACTTTACTGTTTGCAGTATTTTTGCACAGTTCTCCTAGGTATTAGGATGTTAGATGGGTCATGCCCTCATGCTTCACAGAGTCATAGAATCTTAGAGTTAGAAGAGATCACAAGGGCCTTCTAGTCCACCTCCCGCCATACAGAAATAAACAACTATCACTTCTGAAAGTCTAACCTGTTGAAAGACCTCCTAAATTGAGAGTGCAGAACCTTCTGAGGCTATCTATTCCACTCTTAAGCAACTCTCACTGTAACAAAAAGTCCTTCCTAAATGTTTAGGTGGAATCTCTTTCCTTGTAATCTGAATGCATTGGATCATCTAGTCCAGGGGTAGGCAACCTTTTTAAGCCGGGGGCCGGGTTGCTGTCCCTCAGACAATTGGGGGGCCGAAGCACCAATAAATAAATAAATAAATATTTTTTTTAAAAATTAAAAATTTAAAAAATATGCATGCACACTCTCTCAGCCCCAGAAAAGCCATGGCAAAACCCCTGTGGAGATTTTGCCAAGAAAACCCCAAGAACAAGTAATAACAACAATAATCAATATTATCATGGCAGGTGGGGGCAGTGGGAGGTGGCGGCAGCGGCAGCAGGACTGGCCTGGGGCCGGTCCAAAGGCCTCGGGGGGCCGCATCCGGCCCCCGGGCCTTAGGTTGCCTACCCCTGATCTAGTCTCTGGAGCAGCAGAAAACATACTTGTTCCATTTTCTACATAAAATCCCTTCAGATATTTAAATATAATTATCATGGCACCTCTCAGTCTTCTCTTCTTGTTTGATTCTGCCCTATGCAATCTTTGTAATCCTAGTGGGTGGGGTTACCTAGTTCAGGGAATCCATTATCTAGCCATAGGATTCAGGAATAGTGGCTCTGGGATAGTCATGTTTAGGGGCCAATTTCTACTACTTGCTGCAAAGGAATGCTGGAACCCTTCTAGCTAAAGGATTGTGATGCTTGTTCTGCTGTTGAATTCCATTTACCACCAGTAATCATTATGCCATGTGTGCTAATTTTGAGTACCATACAAAGCCTCGAGGAGACCTGGAATAGCAACTAGTTTTAGCACAAACACTCATTATACCCATTGATAACATTTTGTCCTCAAAGGCCTTTCTCTACTGAGCAGATATAGTGTAGTTCTGTCTTTGATTATCTGAATCATAAAAAAAAAATGTTGTTGTTAAAGAAACAAAGGAAAAGGGACAAATCCTTTGTAATCCTATACAGATAGTGGAACTTCTTTCAAAGAAAATGTGTGTAGAATTGCACTGTAAATAAAAGGGGGAAAAACCTCTGTTAGCTGACTGTAAAGTAAACTCAACCTACATGCAGCCATAGCCCTATCCACAACATATTAATAATAAAAGTGCCTAGGGACTATTACTAAATCCCTTTATGCTACTCATAAATATTAAACCATGTGGTAAAGATACATTCATTCTGCCCTTTGGACAGACAAACTGCTACACTAAGGTGTTGTCCGCACAGGCTAAAAGAAATGGCCCCACCCTGCTTCAAAACCTACCTGTTCAGATGATGCACATGGCTGAAATGGGAGGAAAATGGGCCCAGGGCTTAACACTGGAGGAAAAAAAATCCCCCTCTTCAAAAAGTCGAGATATAAATCCTTGTAAAAAATAAATTATAAAAAAAGGTACAGCACAGCTTTGTGCCTGATTTATATCTGTTGTACATCTCAGGGAACCTAGTGGGTTGGGAGGCAATGGAGAAATGCTTTAAATAAGTGTAGTACATGCTAATGATCATAACTGAATGCATCAAACTAGACATTAAAACTATTCACACTTCTTGAGTCTCATTGTTGGGAGGAAGGAAGGATATAAATAAAAAATAATATTAACAACAACTCTTTGGCCCAAACAAAAAATTTTGGCTGTCATGTCAACATGACAAGTGCTAATTCCCACCTCCCACCCCTGTTTATTTTATCACCCATGCAATAATGCCTCCTGATTTTTATTTGGAAGATGAGCTATTGTAATTATAATGGATTATGGGAATCTCAATCACAAGATTAGTAAACACAGATTAAAAATTCTATTAAGTATCATTCATAATTATTTCTAATTTGGTTTGTTTACAAATTCAGCCCATAACATCCTTAAAAAAATTTTTTAAGGGTCAGGTCACATAGTTCACTATTCTGTTTCTGACCCTGTTTTTGTCTGAATGTTTTAAAGGCATATAACAGTATAAAATTCTTATTTTAATATCAAGAACCTCAACAAACTACAAATCCCATTATTCCATAGGACATAATAAAAAAACTGTATGAAACTCATACAGCTTTGAAACACAGATAGCTTCTTAGAAGAAAGAAGGCTATTATTTACTGGAGGGACAATGGGAATAATTATGGGTCCACAAGCCTTTTCTGTCTATAGTCTTCAACATATATAGAGGACTATTTCTAAGGTTTTAAAATCTGCCCTTTAATGTGGAAAACTTTTTGGGGGGGTTAGCCAGGTTTGTACAGACTTAATTAAAATGTAATGAACAGTCTTACAGTATAGAAATTCTCTAATATCCTCTTTCTTCTGTCTCATCTCTCCTCCTTTTTTGCTTCTGTTCTTCAAAGCCTGTAGATTACTCCTAAAAACTGTCACAAGAGAAAGCAGAAACTGTGAACAAGTCACTTTTCTTCTTTGCCTCTATTTCCTTTTCAACCCCTTCTTTCTTTTCCATGTAGGTTATAAGCTCTTTGGGACGAAATCTGTCCTTTTCTATAAATATATGCCATGTCTAACACAAAGGCCTCATGATCTCACTTGTTGCCTCTCAGTGCTACAATAATACAAATAATTCTTCTAGCTGTATTAAACCTACATGCTTCACACCCTCTTCTGTACAGTGTCTGCTTCCATTTGTCAGTGAGTGAATGCTTGGATTTCACTTATGCAGAGGACACTTAATACAGACGGCATCACTTACGGTATGTTCCAACTCCATCCATCATGACTTATGGCCTACAGCTTGGAAGACTGTTGGAAAACAAATGAATTTTGTTTCTTTCTGTGCTGGACAAATATTCTGGGGTGTGGGGTGAGGGGATTACTAGAGTTTTGCTCTCAGGCCTCTCTTCTTCCATATGGAGCTCAGCTTTGATGCAGTGTCTGCTTCCATTTGTCAGTGAGTGAATGCTTGGATTTCACTTATGCAGAGGACACTTAATACATGGGGCTACCCTTGTGCTTGGTTCGGAAACTACAACTGCCGCAAAATATGGCAGCAAGATTAGTATTAGGAACATCCAGGAGGGACCACATTACTCCAGTACTAAGGTCCCTCCACTGGCTGCCTATCAGCTTCCGGGCTCAGTACAAGGTGTTGGTTATCACCTTTAAAGCCCTAAATGGCTTGGGTCCAAACTATCTTAGGGATCGCCTTCTCCCTTATAATTCTCCCCGCACTCTCCAGTCCTCTGGGAGGAATTTGCTGCAGCCTCAAAAATCTAGGCATTCAGCTACCTCCCAGAGGGCTTTTTCCGTTGTCACCCCCAAATTGTGGAATGACTTGCCACATGAGGTCCACCAATTAACATCTTTAGACAGCTTTAAAAAAGCTGTCAAGACAAATCTCTTCTGGCAAGCCTTCCCAGGATAGATTATCCGGGCCTCAGTCCCCTCCTTTCTTTAGGGGAGCCCTATCTGTCTCCCCGAAAACTATTTATTACATTACCGGAGTTCTCTGTCGCTTTATCGCACAGCGGCGATTGTTGCTTTAACTCTGTTTATTTTAACTTGTAATTGATTTAATAACTTTTTAAGGGGTGGGTGGGAGGTAATTTGTTTTTATTGTTGTACTGCACTTTTTACTGTAAGCCGCCCCGATTGATCTCAAAGGGGCAGGGTATAAATAAATTTTATTATTATTTTATTATTATTATTATTTCTAACTGGGGAAGCAGACGGGAGTTTCCCATGTGCCGCGGGATGAAGCGCCGCTGGACCGCAGCAGCCGCACCACGGCGCACCGTCGGCAACTCTAAAAGGAGCACGAAATTGGCTCCTTTTAGATTTCAGGGAAAGGGCGCCCTAAAAGCGGCGGGCGCACATTCTCTGACTCAAACGCCGTGGCGCGTGCGGTCGCCGTGGCGTGAGGTCATCCTCGGAGCGCCGGCCGTGCGGAGGGCCAGCGACTCCAAGGGCGACCTCTGGAAGAGGAAGGGGCGCCGCTCGTGCGGCTGCCCCTCCTCTTCCCTGCCCGGAAGACAACTCTATTAGTCGTCTGCCGAGGCCCTCATATATTCAGACACTAGGAATCTGAGTAAAGTAAACCATGCAAGGATGGAAAATGTGTTAGCCTTGCTGCCTTCCAATATCATTTCCTTCACACTTTGTGTGTGGTGGACAACTTACTAAAAGAGAGAGCCTCCTCTTTTTATGGAAGTGTAGATTTAATATGGAACAAGAATTCCATGTTTTCAGGGTTCCAAATCACATGGAAAGCCTCCACAGATACAAGGATTGCCTCCAGAAAGTCACCCTTGACCCCCCCCCTGAAATGTACAGAGTGGGATATGTGGCAACTAGGGGACAAAGCTAGTGTGCTCCCTCTTCTGACTAAAGATATGTCTACAAGGGCCATTTACTTTGTTTTCCCCCCACCCTCATGTTGCCATGTCCACACAATGCAAGACCAACACCCTGATTAAAATTCTGTCTTCACATGGGGAGGCCAGTTCTGCACATTTAAAATTTAAAAACTTACCTTTTGCTCTGGATTTTCTAGGAACATTTGAACAATCCGCAGAAATACCGAGCATTTACATGCTCTGCTGTTCTGCCTGGTGCCACTGGCGTTGGAGATCACAATGAAGCACCCAGCAATGTGATAAATACTGTGTGCCCCATTTTCAACCTCAGAGGGAGTGACTCATGCCAATGGCAGTGGTGCCAAGCAGCACAGTGGGACACACATGTAGACAGTGAGTGGCGTTGCTGCGGAGTGCTCCAGTAATGGAGAAATTTGGGGCAACTTCTGAGCCAAGAGCCAGAATACTCCAGGAGCTGCCTAGAGTATTTTGGCCAGTGCAGAACGACCCTAAAATCTACCAATATATCTGTGTGCTTTTTCTCCCTTTATATCTCTGCCTTCTGGGATCCAGAGTGCTGTTCAATCATATTTGCATTCATATTCTTGCTTATCCAGATGTGTAGCATTTAAAGCCACACTGGTCCTGTGTGAGTTCACCCAGTTTGGTTAGGAAGAATAAATGTCTAGCTATCTATAGGTCAGTTCTGCAACATCTGTGATGGGCTCACAGATTGAGGTTCATTAGCCACATTATTTCCCAAAGGCTGTAGTAGTGAGATATCCAACTTACAAATGGATTTCTCCCATGACTTGAATTGATCCATTCATTAATGTGGTCAGGGAAGCTGATCAGAATGTGAGTGTTAACATTCATGCACCTTTCTGCAAGACTGTAAAGGACATCATTTGATGCTGTATGGAAAAGAGTTCTGTCTGACTTGGAAAACTTCCAGATTTAATAGCACTAAAATATATAAGCAATTGCCTATCACTCTCTGGGGTCAAAGCACTGACAATGTAATTCTTAGCAGTTATTTTGGCTATCAGCATTGGAGACATCTTTTAACTTATTCAAAAGTCCTTTGTGAAACCTCCAGCTTGTCTGGGTTGCTTCTGCCTCTCTGTTCCCAAACCTCTTTAAAGAGAAGCAAAATTGGTTTCATTTAATGGGTGATGTTAAAAGACTTTCCCAGTGAACTCGATGGAAAAGAAGAAATAGGAAAATCCAACTTTTTGCCCTCTCTGACAGAAATCATTCCAGTTTGACCACCTGATGGGCTCTCGGGGTTAATTAGAAAATCCCCATCAAGGGCTCAGGGGCCAATATCAGCTGTCAAAATCCCACATTCTCCTTCTTTCAAGTGCAAAACAACCTGTGTCTGAAGATGGGCCAGAGTATAAAAGGGCACACCACCACCACTGTGGGCTCTGACTTAGCTCTATTCATAGCCTCACTACTATGAATACAGCAAAATCTCAAATGAAAGTTTTAATCTCCCTACTGCATTCATGCAAAAGAGAAAAGGGTTTCCCTTTTAACAATTTCCCCCCTTAAATCTTTTGTGTTGGTCTGCTTTGGTGTGTGGTGGGGGAGGTTTTTACTCTGACCCAGCAAGGGCTTTCTGACATAGAAAGCACTGCACCTAAACCTTTTATGCTGGAATCAGAGTAAAGTTCTCCTCAGACCAAAAGTAACTAATTCAAAAGGACTTAAATGCAGACTGGATATAGTCAGAGTTTAAAACAAAAGCAAAAAATAGGCATTTGATGCCAGCAAACATGCCCATTCATACTCTATTGCAATTTTCCTAACCTGTGCCTTACCTGCCAACATGATAGATTACTTGAGAATGCTTACATTTAGAGTGTCTTTGGTGGAGTTTATTGTAGTTTGAGAAATGGGCAGCCATCTACCTCTCTGCAAAAGGCAAGCATGAAATCATGTCTTTTGCACTAAATCAAATTTCACAATTTCTAGATGTGGCCAGAATACTGCTCAGATCATTCCAATATCACATTTGTTCATGGGTAACTTCACCACCCTATTTCAAGATAAGAGTACAACAATTTATCTTTATCTCAATCCATCCATCAATCAAATTATCTTTGCTACAATAGCAGTAGGAGATAAGAAATTTGAGCAATAAAAATCAGTTTACAGAATTGTAGCTCATGTGATATCCCTTGGATAGTGAATGACATATATTTGTTAAAAATATTCCCTAGTTTTCACATCCAGACACACAAAAGTGACACATTACAGGGAATAGAAAAATCACGAGCTTTAAGTATCCAGCTTTAATGAATTGGCCAGTATTGAATCTTAAGTATTAGTAACAAACTCTTGTGTGTGATAGCGGAGTCTAATGGGCAGAAGGTTGGAACCAAACCATAAGTTAGCCACACTGTGGTCCCAAATGAAATCAATTTAATATAAGTCACAATTAACCTTCCCCATTGGTTTCAATGGGACTTAAAGGAAAACTAATTTATCATTTGAATCCAGCCCAGTATCTATGCTGCTGTCAAGAGTTATAACTTAAATCCTGGGGAAATGGCATACATAGTAATGGAATCAGAAGTATGAATAGTTCAGGCTTCTTCATTTTTAAAATATGTTTATTAATTCTAATTAATTTAAATGTGTCTATGTTTAAAACCCGCAGTGATTAGGTAGGAGATTTCCTTAATCAACACATAGATTGCAGTTAATACAGTTTAAAGCCAGGGGGAGCAGTTTGAGAGACCAAAGTTACAGGCCTGCCTTTTTCAGCCTAATATGGGGTAGCCCCCACTATGAGAGTGGAGTGGCCAGACCTCTCCTTCATGGGGCTGTGAGGGTACACCAGGGAGGGGCATGTCTGTCCATGGCAGCAGATTCATTTAGACCAGGGGTAGGCAACCTTTTTGAGCCAGGGGCCGGGTTGCTGTCCCTCAGACAATTGGGGGGGGCCGAAGCACCAAAAATAAATAAATAAATAGATAAATATTTAAAATTAATTTTAAAAAAATAAAAAAATTTAAAATATGCATGCACACTCTCTCAGCCCCAGAAAAGCCATGGCAAACCCCCTGTGGAGATTTTGCCAAGAAAACCCCAAGAACAAATAACAACAACAATAATCAATATCATCATGGTGGGCGGCGGCGGCGGCGGTGGCAGGACTGGCCTGGGGCCGGTCCAAAGGCTTCAGGGGGCCGCATCCGGCCCCTGGGCCTTAGGTTGCCTACCCCTGATTTAGACAATGTGGGCACAACATACCTAACTCCAATACTTGCATAACTTTATACCCCCCTAAAGACTATTTTGAATTATGCAGAGTCCTGTAATTTTGTGAATGAATGCTGGGGATATCAATGGCTGAGAGTCAGGATTGCTATATGTCACCTTGTGACAGTTCAGGACCTGACAACTCCATCTGTAAAAAAAAAAAAAATTAAAAAAGGAAAATCAATGGGTAATTATTTTCTGAATAAACTGTATTTTTAAGATATAAAACATGTAATCTTTATGACAAACCAAATTATATATAACACATTATGTTCCTAAAGTAACAAACTTTTTATTCTGAGTGCTAATAATAAGTGCATTTTCTTCCATTTTTCTGAAAATTTCCATTAGAACCCCCAGGAAAAAATGCTCCCCCCCCCCAGGTTCACAATGCCCAGACATTTTCTATTTCTAGTGCATCTGTAGCTAAGGAGCCTGAGATGTATGGCAGAGATGTTCTTGTGTCCTGTTGGCAGGCAGCAGATTTCCATTGTGGGAACAGAATGTTGTACTGTTTAAGGTCTTTGGTCTGATCTAGCATGGCTCTTGTTATATTCTTAGCCAAGTGATGACAATTTTGTAATTTGGAGGAATGGCTTCAATGGAATGTGATTATATCACAAGGATGGCCACACTTGTAATGTAATGGGGAAATGATGGCTCAGAAAGCATTTGAGATCAAACAATGTGGAATAGCTTTAAAAGCTCAAGCCCACAGGAGTCATCTCCCCTCACAGCAGCCTTATCCAGTGGGCCTGGGCCTCTGCGCTGCAGGCTCTCTCTGACTCTGGGCCTCCTCCGCAGGCAGCGCCTCTTCCTCCCGCCAATTTACCAGGGCACATTTTCTCAATCTCCAGTCCGACTTGATTGACAAAATGTGGCCTGGAACAAGGCAAGAATCCAGGATTTATGGGTCTAAAATGTCCAACCAGGCCAGGATTTTTCTAGACCCTCAAATCTGGGATTGTCTCAGTTTTCCAGGACATATGGCAACCCTATGAAAGAAGCACACCTCTCCATATGAGAATCTCTCCCCCCCCGCCTTTTCTTTAACAGGGCGGAAGGGAGAGGGCAGTGTCATATGTATCCTATTGCTCTGTTTGTTAATTTAAAAGGCATTTTTAATGGGTAGATATCCATGAAGCCAGGCAGCACTGGCAGGAAGGGGGGGTCGTGGATTTTGCCATAAAGTGCATCTCTTTTGTGCATCTTTAGAAGTGCTGCTTGGCCTTTTGAAGGATTATTTCACTGTAAAATGCCAACCGATTGACTCACAAAACGAAGGCAGATGCTCTTCCCATCTCCTTTAGAGTTGCCCGGTGCTTTCAAAGGGCTCTCCGGAGCCCCCTAAAAGTACCATTTGGTGTCACCCTTTTGTACCAAGCTCTTCTTACTAATATGAAGGAGGCATGATTTTATGAGTGAGAATGCTCCCCTCCCCATCAGCAGGACTGAGCTTCCTTCAAGTGATTATTGTTTTGTTTCTTTCCTCCCCAGAGCAGTAACACCTACATTGTATGAGGAGAGACAGAAAGCATTCATACCCTTCAGTAGCCCATTCACTTAAAGGCAGCTGGACAGACTAAAGTGTTCAGCTTGCCCTCTTCACTCTTGGGTGAGTTTTGTGCAAAGCCTGGACTTGGAGGCCTTTCCTTCACAGATCCAAGCAATTAATGAGAGAATGATTGTTTAAAAAGAAGAAGAGGAGGAAAGGAAAATGTAGCAGTGTTTGGTCTGCCTCAATCATTTGCCTATTTGGTTTTGTAATTAAATGATACTGCTGAAGTCCTCCACCATAATAGCTAAAATGGCTGGTCTTTTCTTCCCCATTCGTTCATGCTTTAGTCTTCCCCTTTTTATGTGCAATGAAAAAGAAATGCTGTTTACGTAATTAATAGCCATGTGTGGTTTTTCTTTCATATTAAATGGCTAATAAGGGTTTGAATATAGGGCCTACTGTTAATCCAGCAACAATTGGAATTAATACTTCCCCCGACCAGATTCTAAGTCAAACAAGACATTGGGGCAAGGGGGGAAGGGCATTAATTTAGCATCAGCCCCTAATTCTGACAGGCCACTGAATTGGTCTCTTTGAAAGGAAGTTTTTTTTGTAGAATGAACAGAGTTCAAAAGGTCCTAAGGAAATGTTAAGGACCTCTGTGCCTCAAGATCTCTGTGTTACAGACCAGGATCAAATTCCCTAGAAGTGCTCTGTAGATGTTCACTTCATAAAAGTCCATTAAAATCATTAATCAACCATTTCTCTCAGGGTGCTCATCCTTCTGTCTCCATTTTCAAGCACATTCCTTGTTGTATGTCTTTTACAATGAAGTCAGTCTGTCAGTTACTCTCTCTCTCTCTCTCTCTCTCTCTTCACATTTAGCAATATTGAACCTTTTTAATATATATACCATGCTGAAATTTTGCTTCTTTTTCATCTATTGACAACAGAAGGCTTGACTTTGCAGTCTTACTTTCATAGCACATTGGAAGGGTGCCATCCTTTCATAATTTTTATGGGCTATTAATACTTCAGTAATACCCTGAAATGTTTATTCTGAAAAGTAAGACAAAGAAGATTCCCCCCTTAAAAAAAACCTTGGTGAATTTTCTGTGTTTAATGTTTAAAAAAAATACAAATTTGAGAGAAATGGGCTTCTAGAGACAATAAAGGGGAATTAAAAAATATGTACATTCTACAGGGGAGGTGACATAGTACATGCTTTGTGTGAAGATGGCCTTGGGTTTAATTTCTGGTGTCTCCAGCTAGGACTGGGAATATCCCTTTATGAAATCATGGAAAGCTACTGCCACTTGCGATAGACAGTATTCAGCTAGATGTGCTGAACAGAGCCTGGAAACATTACCGTACTTCTTCTGGACTAAGGACCCTATCACATTATATACAATTATATCTCTATTGTTCCACTTTAACTACCATGGTTCCATCCCATGGAATCCTTGGCTTTGTAGTTTGAAGGGGCACTAGAGGATCTCTCTGGGTGTGATTACTAAATGCCTCTCCATAAACTACCACTCCCAGGATTCTGTAAGATGAAGCCATGACATTTAAAGTGGAATCATAGTGCCTCTACAGATGGCCCGCTTCAGGCAGCTCTAGGCCGCCCCTGCTAGCAGTGGATCGGGGCTGCAGCAACCCCACGCCATGGCCCTGATCCTCCCTTTTGCCGCCCCCAAAAGAGCAGCAAAGGGCTGCTCCTTTTAGGGGTGGCAAAAGGCCACCCTAAGAGCTGGCGTCATGGCTCTCCATGCCCTTTCGGTGCAGTGTGTCTACACGCTGTGCCAGGAGGGCGTTCTGACACCACATGCCATGAGTATGGCCATGTGGCATCAGAATGGTGTTGGGATGGGGGTGGGGCGACCAGCGTGTGGCTACACCACCCCAATTCCACCCCAGGCCGGCCCTTTAGGCTAGTCTGCAATGCCACATGGTGCTATAACTGTAGGTGCAACAACACTGTAGAAATAATGCAATTTGACACCACTTTCAGTGCTGTAGCTCCATTCTATGGAATTCTGGGATTTGTACTTTTATAAGGTCTTTAGCCTTCTCTACCAAACAATACTGGTGCTTTGCAAAACTACAAATGCCAGGATTCTCTAGGATGGAGCCATGACAGTTAAAATGGTATCAAACTGCATTATTTCTGCAGTGTACATACACCTTGTGTAATGTGATAGGGGCCCAGAACTTTATGATATATCCATGCTCTTGGATTTGCAATTCAATAATAATAATAATAATAATAATAATAATAATAACAACAACAACAACTCCCAACTCTGGTCTGATACCATATAGTGTATGTAGAGAGATCTTGTAGCAGCTTTGAGACTAACTGAAGAATTTAAAGACATAGCCGTGTTAGTCTATAGAATCAGTACATAGAGAGATCGTGTAGCACCTTTGAGACTAACTGAAAGAAAGAAATTGGCAGCATGAGCTTTCATAGACTTCAGTCTACTTCCTCAGATGCATTTGTAGACTAAAGTCTATGAAAGCTCATGCTGCCAACTTCTTTATTTCAGTTAGTCTCAAAGGTGCTACACGATCTCTCTATGTACTGATTCTACAGACTAACACAGTAAAATTATATAGTAAAATTCCTATCAGAGCCTTGAAAAAGTATTTTTGGACTACAGCACCCAGAATGCTCCAGCCAGTAGTCATGTAGCTAAGTACCTTTTCCAAGCTCTGCTTCCTATGTTCCTAATAAGGTTAATTTCTTTGATACCACATAACACAGAGTTTGTCCTATCTGGGAAAGGGAAACTGTTGTGTAGGAGAACTTGAGGCTGTATTGGTCAGCAGAACTGGTGTCTAATTTCCAAATTCCATACTTGAACATTAAAACCATGCCAAAAATGTAGAAAAATAGAATACGATCATGTTAAGCTGATATCCATGAAGTTACTAGCTCCTGTAGAAGGCAAGAGTCAACCAGCTCAACATAATTTGTCAAAAGGTTCAGTTCTGCCTTCTGTGACATAAACAAGGACTAATGTGTATTTTTTAAAATCCCCAAATACAGTTAACTTAACATTGCAAATATTTGGGAATAACTAAATAAATAAAGCAGTCTGTCTGTACATTCTATTTTAATTTCCCTCTGATGCCTCTTTTCATAATTTTCTTCCCATGTGTATAGCTCAGGAAACAACACTTCAGGCATTTCTTGAAGTGGGTGGTAGTCTGGAAAAGCATGCACCACAGATGAGGAATACACCTTTATCCTGTCACAGCAAGGATAAAGAAAATAGATGAAAGACAGATTAGATAAAATAGGCATGGTCATCTTTTCTGGTGGCAGGAGGGATAGACAAAATAGGAGTGGGGAGTGAGTGGCCCTCCAAATGTTGTTGAACTGCACTTACCAATATTCCTCCTATTGACTATGCTGGCAAAGGCTACTGGGAGTTGCAAACCAACAGTAACTGGAGGACCTCACAATTCTCAGCCCTGGGGCAAAGATTAAAAATAACAGGTAGAGTGAACTTCCACACAGCCATAGCAACCAACTAGTCCTCAAAAAGGAACCATGTACAGAAGGAATTACCTGAAATGTTTCTCGACACTGTGTTATTTTCCATGAAACAGAGGTTATGAGAATCACTAGGAGTGGAATTATTTGGTGACATACTAAATTGGCACCAAATAGTAAATAAACACTAAACAGGTATATGTAGAGGTCCTAATGTATGCAGTTAGGATGGTATAGTCTGTGCTAGTTGTGTACAAAAACTGACAACAATGGGCACATTTGTACAGGATGCAGTACAAATTACAAATAAGAATATACAACACATATACCTAAATCCTGTTGTCAATCTTGACTAGAGTAAATGCAGTGAATCAATATTTACTTGTGTGATGATTCACCATTCAAGAATTGACTGAATGGTTTACTCTAGGTGAGATCAACCAACAGGATGCCTGTCACTCACATACATAGAAAGTTTACCAAGAAAACTGTGTCCTAAAATCACAGTAAAACAATAATTAATAAAAGAAGTGGTTGCAACAGTAAAGGACACTGCTAAAAACAAGCACAGGAGAAATTAAAATATGCCAGAATAGTCTAGCAAAAGTTAATAGAACAGCCAGGCACTTAAAAGGCACTAATGGAGACATCACATGAACTATGAGTGTGAAACTACAACAGAGAAAATCCTCTTTCTATTTGCCTGTCACATCATTTCAGATGGAGGAGGCATCCAAAAGAGGATCTTTAAAGATCTGTGTGTTTGCTAATGTGGGAAGAAGACATTCTTTCAGGTATCCAGGCCTCAGGAAATACTACTAGGAACTTTAAGTTTTGTGCAGAAATGTATTAGAAATCCCTGGAGCACTTTAAAAATGGGCAAGATGTTTCCTCAAAACCCTGTCTCCAGTAAATACCTAGAAGCTGTCTCTTCAACTGATTGACAGTTTCTGGAAAGCAACCTCAGTTTACAAGACTCTACACTAGTTTAACCTGAAAGTTATTGTAGCCTGACAAACTAGCTTTGCCCAAGAGAGGCGGCAGCTCATCTACCTACCTTGGCTATTGGGAGTACTCCCTGCATCTGAGTCCCCTTGGGTCTCTAGTGACAGAGTTGGGTTGTGGAACATTCCCAGACTATGGGTCTAATAGTTTAGGCCAAGGGTGGGCAATATACAACCCGCAGATCATATGCACCCTCTGTGTGCCATAATAGGCCCTCCCAACCCCCTGCTATTTCCATATCTGCCACCACCTACCAAATTATGTGCACTATATCCAAACTATCAATCAAGTCAGGTCAAGAGATTGTTGTTCCATAGGATGGTCACTAAACCAAAAGAATCCCTAATCTGTCCAACCCATACCCTCCAACATTTTACAAATAAAAACCAGGACATGTGTCACTAGGCACCATTGGTGTGGTCAAGTTTGCTTTTGCCAGATTCTACATGGAAGAGCAAAATTCTACCTCCCTCTCTCCTCTTCTCCTTACTGAGTTAATTGACTGCAAACTACTGAACTCAGTTTGCAGCAGCTGAAGTAGGAGGAGAGAGGAACTGGGACATTTTAAGAACAGCTGAAAAAGAAATGGGACAACAAAGGAATAACTGGAACTGTCCTTACCAAAATGGAAGATCTGGACAGTTTGTCAATCCCAATCTATCAGTCAATCACTTTGCTTATATCCCAGCTTTTTCTCAAAAGTGGGACTCAGGGCAGGACAGCTTATAGAATAAATAGATATAAATAAAATTGTATATAGCTCAAAATATAAAAAATGTCTATAAAATTAAAATCATATAAAACTCAAAAGCATACATTAAAAACAGTTTACCACTAGAACAGAAAACCCTTCACATAAAACAAATATTAGATACAATCACTTAGCACTTTGGCTCATTTGAACTAAATTAAGAGAGAGGGGAATAGTCCCCATAGCAGGTATTAAGAATGGCTATCCAAGTACTGGAGGCCTTCTGGATATTAAAGGTAAAGGTAAAGGTTTCCCTTTGACATGAATGTCTAGTCATAACCAACTGTAGAGAGCAGTGCTAATCTCCATTACTAAACCGAGGGAGACGACTCCATGGTCTTGTGGCCAGCATGACTGCATGAAACACTGTTACCATTTATCTACTTGCATGCTTTTGAACTGCTAGGTTGGCAGAAGCTGAGACTAGTGACAGGAGCTCACTCCATCACAAGGTGCTTGGGCCTTGAACTGCCAACCTTCTGACCTTATGGTCATCAGAACTGGCATCTTAACCACTAAGCCAATTTCTCTCATTTCTCAACATGGACTAGGTTGGCTAGATGGAAGTGGAAGGACAACATGTGGCAGATATCTTATTCCTCAAACCTGTCCTACAGTTACTCCTCAGCTCTCAAGGCTGCAATGGATTGCACTCACAACCCAAATGGAGAGACAGTTTAGAGATTACAGTTGTCCCTCCATTCTCACAGGGGATCCGTTTCCCCGCCCCCTGCAAAAATGGAAAATTGTGGATATTCAAGCCCCATTGGCTTGAATGGAGGCAAATGGCTGCACTCCATTTTGCCCCCCCCCCCCCATTTGCTGCCCATGAACGGGCAAGGAACATGGACTTGAAGTCCTCAAAAATGGAGTGGTGACTGTAATTCCTTGCATATCTCCTATTCCCGTGTTGGTGAACCTATGGCATGGGTGCCACCTCTGGCATGCCAAACCATTTGGGAGGGCATGTGGAGAGATGGAAGGTCAGAAGAAGAGGAGGAACAGAAACACACCTGCTCCTCCTTTTTCCCCTGCCCTTGCAGGCTTTCAGCTGCCTCTCTCCCAGGCCTTCAGCTGCAGGAGAAGAGGAGGAACAGGCACACTCCTTTTCCTCTTTTTCCCTGCTGTCCCAGGCCATCAGTTGTCTCTGGAGAGGCAGCTGAGGGCCCAGGCAGGTGAAAGGAGATGTCTAGGCCCCCAGAAGGCAGACATCCTGCCTCCTGGAAGTCCCATCCCCCTGGAAGTCCTACTCCCAGCACTGAGTAACACTTAGTGCCGGAACACTTTTAAGTTGGGGCACTCGATCTCTAAAAGGTTGGCCATCACTGATCTATTCATATCTCACTAATACTGTGAGATCAGTCCTCTCAGCCATGATGAAGTCATGGACAGTGATGTTTCATTGTGTATTGATCTAGCATTGAGCAATAGCACTTCAAAGCATAAAGAAGTTTTGGCCATGATCTATGAAGCCCTACACAGTTTAGACCATGTCTGCCCATAAAAACCTGCAAGAACACTGAGATCTTCAGGAGAAGCCTTTCTCATAGGAGATTATTGCATGGGCTTTGAACCCAACTGCACCATAATGGGGTGCAGCCGGGAGGCAGGATGCAGGCTGGAATTATCACATGTAATTTGTCACTGATTTCGCTGGCCAGGTGCAGCTCAGCTGCAGCCCAGGTCCCAGTAGCACTCAGGAAGCTGCTTTTCAAACTTTGAAAAGCAGTTTGCTGAGCACTCCTGGGACCTGGGCTGCAGCCTAGCTGCACTCGGCCAGCGGAGTCGGTGGTGAATTACATGCAATAATTTCTTCCTGCATCCTGCCTCCCGGCTACACCCCATTAGGATGCAGCTAGGTTAAAAGCCCATGCGATAATCTCCATAGTCCCACTACCATCACAGGCTCACTTGGTAAGGACACAAGAGAGAGTCTTCTCAGTGGCTGCTCCCACATTCTGGAACTCCCTTCCATGGGAGGCTAGGTTGGCTCCCACCCCACTTTCCTTTGGCCAGCAGGTAAAGAGTTTTTTGTTTAAGCAAGCTTTTAAAGCAGGGGAGCTTCTTATCAGGATGTTTTATTTATCTTTTTAAACTTTTGTATGTCAGTTAAATGATTTTATACTGTTTTATGTGGTGATTTTAATAGATTGTCTGGGAGTCACTCTGGGAGAAAGGCAGCATACAAATGAAACAAACAAACAAAACATAACCCTATAAATTTAGTGTACTCCAAAATAGAACTCAGTAGAAGACCAGAGGCTAGTGAAATAAAAGGTCATACCTGAATGCATTTTGGAAGAAGCCCTTAGGTGATCTCTAGGAAGTTCAAAATGGTTTGTTTCCTTATGCAAGGTTTATTTGACCTGGCTCTTTGCTCAAGCATGCTGAATTGCTCTTTCTTTTTGTGCTATAGGAATTATTCCTATTATTTCCTGTTATTTCTCCTTCTGGTACCAAATTTTCTGATAAAGAAGTAATGTTCAGGAACACATCAGTTTCTTTCACTGAGGTATATCTGTATTCCCCCAGTACCTTCCAGGATGTTGGTAACAGTTCCTAACATACAGTATTTCTCCAAAAGGTCACAAACTATGTAATATAATGTAATGTAGTGTAGTGTGTGTGTATGTGTGTGTGTGTGTATGGTAGCCCTATAAAGTATGCTCCTCCTTCCTAACAGCATTCTGTAACTGTCAGTGTTAGAAGCAAAGAATAGTTAGAGGCATTAAATTAATGTAGTATTTGTGCACATCAACCAGAGTCCAAGAAACAATTCATACAACCACATTATTCATATAATGACACAAATGTCTCAATACAGATTCAGTTATCACAGACAGAGCTTTTTGTAATATTAATGCTGTGGTCACAAATGGAAGCTGGCTAAACACACAGTAAACATATACAATAGGTGGCCATTGAATAATCACATGAATTGGTCTTCACTTGAGAGGCAATACTAGGCTATTTAGCTCTTTGTAAAATGTCCAGTGTGAAAACGTTAGAGATGCAACATTGCAGAATGAGGCTCCCTTGCATAAAATGGATTAATTTATATCCGCCAAGATTAAGGTCATATCAATATCATGCATGGTCTCTATTGGCTTTACAGATTCCTGAATTTAATGTTCAGGCTCACTAAGGCCCATTCATACTTGGCAGATTGATATAGGAACTGACAATTCATTGCCACCCAAGTGTTTCTTAGTCTACAAAGCTCACATAAATATTGTTGAACATATCCCATTGTGGAAAGGCTAGTTAGTTACGTCACTCATTCAGCTTTCCAAAACTCTGAGTAAAAGGCCACTTCCTTCAGTGACTCTCCTAAAAAGAGCAAGATGCCTGTGGATACCTTTGTTGTTTTTAATCTGTCTTTGTCCAGTGAACATCACTTTTTTAAAAAGCCAAGATTTATCTGTCAATCACAAACATTAAAAAAATCCCTAAGATCCTTCTAAATCAGACCCAGAGTCTACCCAGTGCAGTATTTTGTTTGCCTTAGTATCCAGCCTAATGTCTGTGGGAAGTCCACAAGCAGAACAGAGTGCAACTTTCTTCCACTCCACCCGTTAAACAGGGCCATAAACTGCATCAACAAAAATAAAAAATAAATTAATAATGGAAGCAAAATGGAACTCAAATGAAAATATTGCTGGTAATCTACTGATCATTGTACACATGTGGTTTCTAATTTGACAGACAGAAACCACCCCAGGTCATAGAATCATAAAGTTGGAAGAGACAACAAGGGCCATCCAGTCCAACCCCCTGTCATCCAGGAACACACAATCCAAGCACCCCTGACAGATGGCCATCCAGCCTCTGTTTAAAAACCTCCAAGGAAGGAGACTCCACCAGACTCTGAAGGAGTGTGTTCTACTGTCATACAGCTCTTACTTTCAGGAAGTTCTTCCTCATGTTAAGGTGGAATCTCTTTGCCTATAGTTTGATTCCATTGCTCCATGTCCTAGTCTCTGGAGCTGCAGAAAACAAGCTTGCTCCATCTTCAATATGACACCCCTTCAAATATTTACACAGGGCCATCTTAACCTTCTCTTGTTTAGGCTAAACATACCTAGCTCCCTCATAGGGCATGGTTTTCAGTCCCTTCACCATTTTGGTTTTAGGAGAAGGTCTCAGCATTCCACTACCATCACAGGCATTCTTGGTGAGGACATGGGACAGAGCCTGCTCCACTCAGTCCTGGACTTAAAGTGGAAATCTTTGCAGCAGAAAAGAGAAATGTTAAAATTCCCATTATTATTTTGTTGTTTTGTTGCTGTTGTTGTGTGCCTTCAAGTTGTTTCCAACTTATAGCAACCCTAAGGTGAACCTATCATAGGGTATAATCCAATAAAAGAGACAGACATCACTCAAAGTTTTTTCATGGATATTTTAATTATCCTGCTTTACCCATATTTGCAAAAATTATATGCTATCCAACAATTTCAAACAAAAAGGAACACAGAAGAGCTGTCTACCCCTTATGATCACTGGATATGCATAAAGCCTTCAAATTTCATTTAGATAGAGGGCATCTTTGAATTACATTCCTACTGAATGGGACTTCCCAGAGCTTTAGGTAATGAGGGCATAACGATGGTATTACTTAAAAATAATATCACCGTTAACTTTTTTTTAAAAAAAATCAGTGCTGTGAATAACATGAACTCAGTTATCATAAAACATAGCTATCAGGGTAGATTCTTCACTATTTTAATATTGATCAACTGTATTTTAAAATATCTATCTAATTTTAAAATTATTGAACCCTTGTTAACATGTCACAGGCCTACACCTTGTCTCAGATATTACTTTTGTTGTCAGTTAAAATGGTCTGGACCAACATGCTGTTGTATTACATGCTGTTGTAATAGCTATACAAATGTGCTAACTTAAATCCAGAATTTTGCTGGCATTCCTGGCCATCTGGAGAAGTTTGGAATGGTATACAGAGACTAAAATGATAGGTCTGCACTGATAGAAGCAGTTAAAACAGTAGTATTTTTACCATTTTCCTAGTTACATACTTCAAAGTGATGACTACGATTTTTAACATTCTACATAGCTTGGATTGATGACCTGAAAGATTTCAAAGTCTGCCAGGGATTATTATGTTCCATTTTTAGTGCCTTCAGAGATGCAGAGGTAAATCCCAAAGTGCTGAAAAATGATTGAATATGAAAGACACTGTAGTATGTATTTGTGGTTCCTTTCATTTAGTTGTTCTTTATGGAGACATCCATTTGTATCATGAGTGACCTCCCCAACTTCAGAGCAGCATCTAAGAGCAGCCATACCTCAGAGATATGTTGTCACTCTGCCTTATACTCAATAAATATGAATATTAGACTTTGGGGTGAAACAGACCAGCATAACAGCTGGCTTCCTGATGGCATGGGGGTGTGTGGTGTATGAACGATGCATGGCCCCAAAATGCCCAAAAGCTGGCTTCATGCCACCAGCTGACCACAAGTGGACCAGCTTCCAGGTACTCCAGCGGCATAGCATTTACACACCATATGCCTCAGGAGCACCATAAAGCTGCAGCAGGGCGGGAAAAGCCAGCTTTTTGCCAGTGCAAAAAGGAATGGCAATTTGCTGCTTCTTTTTGGGCTGGCAAAAAGGCAGATTGGGCCACAGCGTGTGGCTGCTGTGGCCCCAATCCAGTTTTCTCAGGGGCAGTCTGTTTCATTTCTTTGATGCATAAGACAGGAAAGCTGTCTGTAGCCAGAGTCTGCACAAATTGTTAAGAAAGCAAACTGGACAGGCTAGGGCTGTTGTGGCCTGGACCCTGCCCATAAAAAAAAAAAAAAAAAAAAGCCAAGCCTTATTCTAAAAGTGGAAATTGTACTTCAGCCCCCACCCCCACCCACTGCAAGGAGATGGTTGCATTGGTAAAAGAAACTTATCTGGATTTGAAAGAAGGTAAATATCTATATTGATTGCCTTCATTCTGTGTATGCAACCCCGTTGATTGATACTGCCCAGACCACGTTAGAGTTATTATCAGTACCCTAAGAGCACACTCACTTCTGACCTTTCCAAGTATGTATTTTTGGTGTTTTTTTAGAAAAACATTGAGGTCATGTTTCCCCCCACTCAGAGGTGTTCACTTCATTCTTAGAAGACTGCTCTCCAAGTTAGGATGACCTTAAAATACAGAGACAGAGAAAGAGCCTCTCTCTCTCTCTCTCTCTCTCTCTCTCTCTCTCTCTCTCTCTCTCTCTCTCTCTCTTAGACCTGCTTTGCAGAGTTGGACTGTTCTGTTGGTTTCTGCTGCTATCTTTTTCTCTTTTTAATAAAGAAAAAATTGTTTTTGTTGCAAATCCTATCTCATTTTTACTTGGAGTTACTTTGATTAATTGTCTGTTTTTTTCAACCTGTAAGGTCTTGCAGAGAGCTAGTGCCTGGAAGAGCTCCCCCCACAAACCAGTAAAACCAGTGTACTGATCTTAACAGCTCTTGTTCCTTTAAGTTAAGAGGTTTTAAAATACTTGAGCAGTTTGAATTGCTACCTTGTGACCCCATTTTATGCAATGACAGGTGAAGGCTTCAGTGAGCACTGGATCTTCTGCAGGCTTTAATCAGAGAAATAAAGAAATTGTCTTTTAATTAGAGAACCATCTGTACCAAAGATGATCAGCATCTTGGGGGGGAAGCAGATGGGTGGCCATGGGCTGCCCCGGGAAGCTGCGGATTGGGGCCGAGGTAGCCGCACTCCTCGGCCCCAATGTGCCACGTCCCAGGCCCAGGAAGAAGTGCTAAAATAGCACTCCTTCCACAAGATTCCGAAGGTGCACCGCAAAAGGCCTTGGGCGCACCTTCGGCTCCTCTTCTGCTGCAGTGGAAGTGCGTTGTCGGAGCACCGGCTGTGCGGAGCGACGGGCGCTCCGATGACGTATTCAGGAAGGGGTTGGGGCACCCAGCGTGAGGCTGCCCCTCCCCTTCCTGGCCTCGAAAACGGTGCTTTGCGGGATAGCTACTATAAAGCTCAGGTAAAAACCCAAAGTGGATTCATTACTCCACTGACATGACACTGCTAGCCAGCAGTGCTTCAAAACATCTGAAAACAAAGTGGCTGCTATTCCTGTTGTCCACTTGCTCTCCTCTTGCATCATTAGCCATCACTTCTACTTATGCTCATGATCAGGACTTTCTATGTGCCACAAAACATAAATGAAATTTGTGGGGGGATGATAGCACTACAGAAGGAAGAAAGCAAAGCAAAAGCAAAGCAAAGAGCTTCATTTATATACCGCTTCATATCGCACTATGGGATGTCTAAGCGGATTACAACTGTAAGCTCATTGCCCCCCAACAGTTGGGTACTCATTTTAGCAACCTCAGAAGGATGCAAGCTGGCTAGTATTGAACTCACAACCTTGTGGTTTATGAGTGAGTGGCCTGATCAGCAAGTTCTCCCTGCTTTCTTGGAGATTCGAAGGCCACTCTGTGGCTACAAGTTAGAGTACTATAATTAGAACAATTTTTTTTTAAATGGTAAAATCAGATGATACATTTAGTATTTTTTAGAAGTACTCTCTGAAGCAGGGGTAGGCAATCTTTTTGAGCCGGGGGCTGGGTTGCTGTCCCTCAGACAATTGGGGGGGCCGAAGCAAAAAAAAAAGCATGCACTCTCTCTCAGCCCCAGAAAAGCCATGACGGCAAAAACCCTGTGGAGATTTTGCCAAGAAGACCCTAGGAACAAGTAATAACAACAATAATCAATATCATCATGCCGGGGGTTGGCGGTGGTGGCAGCAGCCAGTGGCGGTGGCAGGACCGGCCTGGGGCTGGTCCAAAGGCCTTGGGGGCCACATCTAGCCCCTGGGCCGTAGGTTGCCTACCCCTGCTCTGAAGTGCCACAAGATTTCTATCTTTCATAGCATGAGATTTCACACACACACACACACACACACCTATACATTTAGCACTGAATGTGCTATGCTTTGTGAGTGATCATTGGAATGTAAACTTGGACTTTGTTTACAAGACTGATTGTTGCAGCTCACATATCTAAGGAAATTCCACAATGGGTGGAAGAAAAGGATAGTAATCACTGGGAATACATCCAGTGAAACCCTTAGGGGTAGGTATCCAGCCAGCTGTAAAAAGAGGGTTTCACTATGTTTGTCTTCTGTTTATTGCCAATAATTTACTATGCTCAATTACTACATGATGACTAAGAACATGTCACTCATCTTAAACTTAAAATGCATATATTCAGAAAGAAAAATTATTCATTCTCTGCAAGTCAGTGTAATCCTGTTCAACAGTACACCCACTTAGTTAATCTTCTAACTCAATAATTTAATAACTTTCAATCTATTTGTTTAATGTCAATATACTATATATTTTTCAAAGGTAACCAACTGTTATATATTCTGCAACTCATATTAAAATGCGCTGGAGTTGAAATTGTTTTCATTCATGCTATTATATTTCCAGTGTCGGTGTATGGTTGTAAAAGTTGGACAGTGAAGAAATCTGACAGGAAGAGAATCAAGTCATTTGAAATGTGGTGCTGGAGAAGGATTTTACATATCCAATGGACTGCTAAAATGACACATACATGGGTCTGAGAGCAAATCAAGGCTAAACTCTCACTAGAAGCCATGGTAACTAAACTGAGGCTATTGGTTTTTGGACATATCAAGGGAAGACATGACTCACCAGAAATGGCAGCAATGCTTCATAAAGTAAATTGATTGATTCAATGAATGAAGCCACATCTCTGATTTTGCAGTGTCTTCATAGCATTATCATAAGTCTCAGGTGCCTTGATGGCAAATAACAAAAAGTGCAAAAGATTCTAGAAACCAAGGCAAATGTTTTTCCTGTCCTTCCTTTCTCCTTCCCTGTGTCTGTACATGCAATCACTTTGGGTATAGAAAGTAAGATACAGTCAATTCTATATATACCTAAAGAATACAAGCCCACAAATTGAAATTTCTTCATCCCAATGGATCCTATCAACATAGACCTGTCTTCCTTTTTCATTATTCCAAGCACAATCTCTACATACCTAACTCACAGAAAGAAAAGAGTCTTTCTATGTATATTCTCAGGGGCTGGTTCATGGGAGTTGATCAGGAGGAACATTGTGATGGTAAGCCAGAGGACTGGCAGCTCTCTACAAAAGCAGTCAGGTGTGCATTTCTATTTGTGGTTTCAGTGAGGTTCCCATGGGTACTTCTACACTGTAGAAATAATGCACTTTGATACCACTTTAAATGCTATGGCTCCATCCTACAAAATCCTGGGATTTGTAGTTTTGTGAGGCATAAGCCTTCTTTGACAAAGAAGGCTAAAGACCTTATAAAACTTCAAATCCCAAGATTCCAGAGGATAGAGCTACAGCACTTAATGTTATGTCAAACTGCATTATTTCTACAATATAGATGCACCCTTAGTCAGACCCTTTTGGATGCTTATTAATACTCTTTCCTAATCAACTTATTTCCTGAATACTCGTGTTGGATAAATAGAAAGATTTGATGGGATATGTGAGGACCTCTACTTATCCTACTACTAAGGTATTAAACATGGGGAACTCCAATTGTTCCACTGCTGCCAACACACTTATTGGAACCTTTTAGATGTCCTCATTGTTCAAGGGTGAGCTGCTTTCTTTCTATAATCCCATAAATTGATATCACCACAGGTGAAACATGGTGCCATCAGACACTATGTGTCTGAACTCAACCACTCCAAGAACACTATTGTAGCATTCCCAGAGGCCGATATGTATCATGCAAAATAGGTTATTAAGCAGAAGTACAACATACAGTTAAAGGTTATAGCTGTCAAGCTACATTGCAATTATGGATTCATAATCTAGATTTATAGATGCATAACTGCTATGTAGATAGCCAGCATGGTATAGTAGTTTGAGCATTGGACTACAACTCTGAAGAACAGGGTTCAAATCCCCTCACAGCCATGGAAACCCACTAAGCCAAGGACAAAGTGGGAAAAGGAGGAAGAGGAGAGAGAAAGTGGGACATTTTAAGAGCCGCTGAAAAAGTAATAATAATAATAATAATAATAAACAATAATTTGTATCCTGCCTCTCCCTGTTGAGGATCAAGGCAGGTAACAGCAAAGATTAAAACAATTACAGAAATAATAATAAGAAAATAATCCCCGAACCCCCCACCCCTTCAACCCAACCTCCCTTCAATAACAGTGGCAAATGTCAAAGTAGGACAACAGACTGTCCCTGCCAACTTGGAACAGATGGAGAGTATTGAAAGAATATTTATATTTGTCTAGATCAGGGGTCCCCAAACTACGGGCCATGGGCCGGCCCCGGCCCATCGAGGCCTCCTGCTGCTGCCGCTGCGCCGCCACCGCTCGCGCATGCCGCCGAACACTGTTTTGGATTCCAAAATGGCATCTGGAGTCATGCGCATGTGCATACGATGCCGCACACATGCTCATGACTCCGGCCGCCATTTTGGCACACAAAATGGCACCAGATTAGTGTGCATGCACGTGCACCTCCGCCCCCCCCCGGAAGATCTGGGGGCCAGCGAACCGGCCCCTGGATCAAAAAGTCCTGGGACCCCTGGTCTAGATCAACAAAATGAAACAACAGTTGCCTGGAACCTGAAAAACTAACACTCCAATCCTATGGGTATCAACTGAGATGCAAGCCCTAAGCCAGTCTATATTCGTTGTTAAGCACCTTTAAGTCAATCTCAGCTCATGGACACCCTGTGGATGAGACATCTCCATGATTCCCTATCCTCCATGGCTCTACGTAGGTCCTACAAATTCATACCCATGACCTCCTTAATAGAGTTCATCCATCTAGCATATGGTCTTCCTCTCTTTCTACATCCCTTCACCTTTCCTACCATTACTGTCTTTTCCAATGAGTTGTTGTGTTGTGGTAAATAGAATGTCCAGCTGGCCAATCAGGAAGCAGCTGAGGGCCAACCAATAGAATTCAAGCGGGGAGCACTTGAAAATTCAGAGCTGACAGTTGGAGTGGAGAGTTGGGAATTTGACAGTTGAAGAAAGTGGACAGAGAGTTAAGCCAGAGAGAGGGCTGTGTTTTGGGGACTTCCTGAGAGAACTGTAATTTTGTTTGTTAAAGTCCAGATGGGAGGGACTCGGAACACATACAGAACTCTAAAGAAGGGAGTTGCTGTTGTGTAATCTCCTGAGAGATAGTGCTAGCCTGTGTGGCTGAAGTATTCAAAGTGAATTGGAAACAAACATTATAATTTTGTAACCAAGAAAGGGCCTAAGCAGACAGCTTAATAGGCCGTCCTCGGCGCAGGGAAGGGGAGGGGCAGCCGCATGCTCGGTGCCCCCTCCCCCTCCCGAGGTCGTCCTCGGAGCTGCCAGCCCTCCGCACGGCCGGCGCTCCGAGGAGGACCTCCCGCCGCAGCATCCGGACACGCTGCAGCGGAAGGGTCGCCGAAAGTGCGCTGCAACGTTTTGCGGCGCACTTTCGGCGACATATGAAAGGAGCGCTATTTTAGTGCTCCTTTCCAGGGGCGGTGACGGTGCGCTGCTGATCGAGGCATGGGGATGCCTCGGTCCCGCAGCGCACCTTCCCAGGGCGGCCCACGGCCGCCCGTCTGCTTAGGCCCAAAGACTACAGTAACAAGCCTTGATGCAAGTTATATTTATTCCATGCTGTTTTAAAATAAACTTTTATTCTTATTGAAACATCACTTGGCCTACGTTTTTCTAAACAAACCATGCTACTAATATTTTAAAGTTTTGGTGTGGGACATCATACAAAGAATAGTGTGGGTCCTGTACACATACTTTGGTGTCAGGGGTGGGATAACCAGTTCCCACGGGACTACCAGCTAGAAAGTCAGTGCCAAAGGTGAATGGTGGCAGGAGGAATTGCCACAGTTGTGCCTTTTCATGATGTTGTGACAACCTCAACTTTAAAGTTCAACAACCTCAACTTTATCATCTTGGCTTCCAAAGAGATTTCAGGCTTGATCTATTCTAGGACCCAGTGTGTAAACCTCTGCATAAGCCTCTGTAATCTAGCAGGCTTGTTTTGACATGAGACTGCTCAGATGAAATGGGGTATGGGGTGGAGGAGCCAATTGTCCAGTTTAAACTTCTGACCCAAACAAAAACAAAGAAGCAAAACAAGACCCAAAATCTACCTGCTGTTTAGTGTTATGTTCAAATCACTATTTAATGTGTCCTCCCACCAGAACAATCAAAGAATTCCTAAGAATTTTATTTATTTATTTTACTTTATTGTTTAATATATAAAAGAAACATATAACATACATTACATACAATACATAACATAAAACTAGACAAACAATACAGTTAAAAACCAGACTTCCAAATCTAGAATGATGGCTATGTTCTTTCTTTCCATTATTCCTCTTATATCACAGCTACTTTTAAAATTCTTATTTTAACATAGTTCTACTTTTGCCTTAGTGAATAACATAAATCATTCTTTTTTAATTGGAAATTAATCTTTCTTCATTTAGTTGTTTCTAAAATCTTTATACATAAATACCCAAATATTTGATCATTATTTACCATAAAAAAAGATCTTCAATTTGCCATTTCGATCCTATTTGGCAAAACCCATTTACTTATCTGATTACGTTGTTTTCTTGATATCTTATTATTTTCACACTCTGCTTATTATTTTGTTTGAGATTATTTCTGAGTTCAACTATTCCATTACTGGAGTCCATTCTGTATTATGTTTACCTAATGAATCAAATTTGATCAAATATGTTAATTTGTCATTTTCCATTAAGTCATATAATTTCCAAATCCACTCCAATGCGGTTGGTATATCTTTTTCCCTCCACCTTTTTGCATATACTATCCTCACTGCACTTAGCATGTAAAATAGGATTCTTCTGTACCTTCTTTCTAATTCCTGATCAATTATTCCTAACAAAAAGGCTTTGGGAACTTTCTGAATTTTAACTTCTAGTATTTCTTCTATTATTTTTTGAATTGATCCACCATATTGTCTAGCTTTAGAACAAGACCACCGCATAGTATCTCTTTCCTTTGCACGTTTCCAGCATCGATCACTTAAGTTCTTATACATATGAGATATTCTATCAGGGGTTATAAATATCACCTATATTGCATCTTAAAATATTGTTCTCGCAAGTCTGTGCAAACTGTATATTTAATTCCTTGATGTCAGTTTTTCCCCATTCCTCGAATAAGATGTTTTCTCCACAGTCTAAAGCCCATTTTATCATACAATCTTTGATCAGATCAGATTCCATCTCTATTTTAAGTAGCTCTTTATAGAGTCTAGAGATAGTTCTGTTGTCTTCCCCAATAGTATTTTTTCTAGATCTGATTCTTCTGATTCAATTCCATATGTTTTCTTATCCATTTTAAACCTTTTTAGGAGCTGTCTGTACAGGTACCAATGGTATCTGCGTCCTTTTTCTAACTATTCTTCAGGTAGTTTCATGATGTAATTTCCTTCCTCACCTATTGACAATAGATCTTTATATGTTACCCACCTTCCATTTAGAATCTCTTCCCTCTGATAAAAGGCCTCATTTGTAGAAACCCATAATGGAATCTTTCTCTAACATAAGGTTTATACTTTTGCCATATCTTGAAGCATGATCTTCTAATGTAGTGATGTAGAAAGTCTTTGTTTGCATTTACTTTATTGTAAAACATGTAAGCATGCCAACCAAAGAGATTGTCTATCCCTTCCAGTTGCAACAGCCTTTTATCTTTCACTATAACCCAGTTCTTCAACCAGTGAAGACATGCTGTGTGTTGGTAAATTTTTAAATGTGGCAACCTCAATCCTCCTCTATTTATTTCATCTTGTAATAGTTTGAACTTTATTCTAGGCTTTTTGCCCGTCCAAATGAATTTTTGAACATCTTTTTGCCAATCTGAAAATGGTTTATTGTTAATCAGAATAGGAATGGTTTGGAATAAGAATAATAATTTAGGGAGGACATTCATCTTAATTGATGCTATCTTCCCCATTAGAGATAGTTTGGTCTTGTTCCATTTGTACATATCTTCCTTAATTCCACGCCACACTTTTTCATAATTATTTTTATAAAGCTTTGAGATTTTAGCTGTTATTATAATAAAAAATTCCTAAGAATTTTTAGGCTTAGCAAGGTGGGTCTTATTCCATGGGAAACATTTCAATATATCTTAGTATAGTGTTTCTTAGTACATATTTCATGAAAGTAATGGGGGGGAGATGTGAGAATGGGACATACATTTAAAAGCAAACAATGTGGAAGAGAATTTCTGGTGGAACCAGTTCAGACAGAATTCAGCACCTCAAACCTTTTCTTTAAAAATGGCTTCAGGAACACTATAGAGGTATTTCAGCTTCTGTGCCTCCTCAAACAATATCTTTAAATGAATTTAAAGCTTTTCTTACCCAAATCCCTGCAAAATAACCATGGTTCAGTTCCCAACACTACTATTATGCAAATATATTAATCAGCCAATGCTTCAGTGAGAATTAATTTATATTTGAATCAAATGAGGCCTAGACGCTTTATAATTGAACCCTTGGGCCAAGGCCTGGGCTAGGTAGCAACCCCATATTATTCATTTGACGAAATGTGAACTGACATAAATACTATGGCTAACTTTCAATCCGATTACTCCGTTACCTCACATCAATGCTATCCCAGCCTTCAGATTCTGGCGTCCTTCCTTTCACTGGCTTTGCTAACAACTGACAACTCCTCCCTGATAAACAAGCACCCACACTGCCACCTCATACCCCCTGTCTTAACCCATAATTCCTGCTCAATGGGCTTTATACGACAAGGTGCTTTATTTTGTTTGTAGGAATCAAGGGCTAAATAGTTTGGTGGGGGTTCTCCCTCCTCTCCCCATCCCAAATGCTCTTTTGGTAGTGCTACAGTTCAAAACGTCCTACTCACAGCTGCCAAACTGTTGTGAATACTGATATAACTCATGGATGCTTACTTTTTAAATTTAAAATATGCAAGTTAATTATGAATCCTACTCTTGTTAGCTTCTTTTTTCCCCTTTTAGTGGTTGCTTTTTTTTTTTTTTAAAGATAACTATGAGCAACAGTCAATGGAAACTAAACTCATATTTTACACAACACCCATACGCTAAACTCATGTTGACAACCACTACATTCTTTCAATTGCATTGTACTGGGACTTGTGTTTTTAAGGGGGAAAAGACTCTCCCCACACACACATACACACACACAACCCCATACATATTTTTAAAAGATTACTGGAAGAATCCACCAGGTGTACAAAAAGCACCCCCTTCCCCCAATGTAGCATTTAAAGCTAAATCTAATTTAATCCCACCTAGAGTGTTGATGGATCAACAGGTCTTACATTAGTATCAACATAACAAGTCCTTTTCGTTCTATGAGTCTACTCTAGTTGGGACTAATAATTGGATTTACCCTGTAGTTAGGTTATCAAGCCAACATTTCAATGCAAAACAAAAATTTTGTTGCTGTATTGATGGTTCTGCATAAATGACAACTAAACTCCACAGTTAAAACTCTATTATTATTATTATTATTATTATTATTATTATTATTATTATTATTCTACACAGAAGGAATATGAGAAGAAAACAAGGCTTCCATTTTCTTGGAAAAGTAAGGGTAGAAAGGCACTGGCTGCAATCCTTTTGTTTGTCCCAATTAGAGTAGACCCATTCAGTCAATTGTTGAATAGTAAGCCAAAACGTGAGTCAATGGCTCTACTATAGTCAGGACTAACAATAGGATTTAGGCCATTGTTTTATTATACATGTTTTAAATAGCTGGGGTTGAATCCAAGATCCCATTTCCATAGGCAAAATAGCTGTGCTACACTGAGCATCTGATCAATTGAAGATACATTCAATGAAACTGAGGTGCACTGAGACCTAAAGGCTTGACAACATACATGCTGGTAAGAACTTAATTGGCCTCAACTAACCATAAACAGATCAGAGCTGAAAGTTCAGTGCAAAGGAAAAGAAAACTATTTTAATATTATTTGCTTAAATTAAGATTGCTTGATAGTCTATTCCACAGCCACATTTAGATTCAGTTTTGTCAGTTTTGGTTGCCCACCACAAAATGGATGTTATTGAAATAACTATGGTAACGAACCCCCTTTGCATGAGGCGCTTTGTGCCATCTTGGAGGCAAGGAAGGGGAGGGGCAGCCTCACCCTGGGTGCCCCAACCCCTTCCTGACGGGCACATGACGGGTGCTCCGATTACGTCCTTCCGGCTCAGTGGAAGGACGCCGAAGAGGCGCACGATGCCTCTTGTGGCGCCCTTTCCGCACCTTATGGAAGGAGCACTATTTTAGCACTCCTTCCAGAACCGGAAAAAGAGTGGATCAGGGCCAAGGAGTGCGGCAGCCTCGGCCCCAATCCGCGGCTTCTCGGGGCGGCCCATGGCCACCCATCTGCAGAGGCCTTATGTAATTCAGAAGAGTTGGAACATCATTGACATCAACAAAAGTTTAAGAAATTATGATCCATCTATATTCAGGCCACACGTATGCCTGTCATATGCTTGTCTAAAGCAGACGTTAGTGCAACAAAGGTACTAATCATAGTTACATTACAGACCCTCTGATCTTGGTCTAACCTTGTAAAGGTGGTGTAGGGAGTCAAGTCAAAGGTTACAGCAGCTTTTAAGAACTTAGCATTTAGGACTATGTTCATTCTTGTATTTTCTGAGTTTCACTGGATGAGGAGGTAACTACAGCTTGTCACTTTTGTGCAGATTTTAGAAAGTTACTTTTTATAGTAAACTAATGACTTTACTTGTTACTTTAATCTAATCACCCAGTTGGTCATTACTTGTTACTGTAGTCAAGAGCTAACTCATTGAATTACTTGTAACTAACAAGTTAATGTTACTATTGTGGCAATGAAAGATACATGGGATTGGTCTCTGGTTTCCCAAGTGGCCAATTCAGATATTGCACCTTGGAAATTCTAAGATGCAAAAGACAATTAAAAAGTTTTTCCTGGATGCAATACCAGGCAGCCACCTATGTGACCATTTCTCTTCCTTCTCCCATTAGTAAATTGCAGCCATACTCATTAAAGGCAAAAAAGTAAATCCATTCCAATCTATTACTGCATAAAGTAACTGGTTACCAAAGTAATTCATTATAACTTCTTATCTCTGCTTTTGTGTAACTGCTTTTGTAACTAATTTCTTTAGTGCTGAGTCTGTCCTTAATAACATTTATGGGGAAAAGAACAGCTTCTGATGGAAGTTTATTTTATTACCTTGACATAATCCTATGCATATTCATAAACACACATACTACCCTTGTGTTTGTTTAGTCAATTTCAGGACCTTGCCTTTTGCACTATAGATACCTTCTAAACATGAGTTGTCAATGCTAAGCAATCTTTTACATTTCCCTTACCTGGTCTTGCACAGAGGATAATGTATATTTACACTGCCAATGCGGCTCAGATGCATTTTTTTACACAATGTTACAGGATGAATGTAAATAGTAGAAGCAGAAGCATTTTTTCAACATTGGTTTGCCATAATGCTAAAGATGCCTGGCCTAGTACTTCAGAGATAGGCAATTCTGGTGGATTTTCAGTTTTCTGTTCATAGGACCCTCTTGGGGCTATATAAAATGCCAAAATTGTTTTTTAAAAAGTCAGTAGTCCACTCCTGGTTTTTTATTTTTTATTTTTTTAATTTAAGCAGTACACAGGTGCCATACAACCTTCTTCAGGTTTCCAGGAGGGTCACATCTGTTAGACAAAATGAAGCATGTGTTGCAGGTGGCAGCTGCTAGCTGCCATTCTGGTGGTTAACGCCAACTAGAGTAGACCCATTCAATTGTACTCAATAGTGAGTCAACACTTGGATAAATAAGCTCTTTTTGGTTTGGTTCCAGGACTCAATAGTGGATACCAAAATCCATGGATACTCATCCCATTATATACAATACCATACTAAAATAATGTCCCTTATATAAAATGGCAAAATCAAGTTTTGCTTTTTGGAATATATATATATATATATATATATATATATAGAATATTTTCAAGCCATGGATGCTTGGATCTATGGATAAGGAATCAAGATATAAAGGGCTGGTTGTATAATGAATTCACATTAAGAGATCCAGTATGGTAGAGTGGTTTGAGTATTGGCCTATAACTCTGGAGACCAGGGTTTGATTCCCAGCTCAGCCACAAAACCCAGTGGGTGACCTTAGGTAAGTCATATGCTCTCAGCCTCAGGGGAAGGCAATGGCAAACCTCTTCTGATCAAACCTTGCTAAGAAAACCCCATGACAGATTCACTTTAGGGTCACCCTAAGTTGGGAATAACTTGAAGGCACACAACAACAGGTCCACACTAGTCAAGACTAATAGACAATTTAGCCTGCTGGATGGTAGCAGCCAGCCATTGTAACATTGTAATTGTTGTATTTTTTAACTTGCTGTAAGCCGCCCCGATTGCCGAGCAGAGGGGCAGGTTATAAATAAAAAAATTATTGAAAAATTTTATTATTGTAACTGAGCTTCCCACCCAATCCCTTGTCTTGGCAAACAAAGCCCCCTGAACTAGCCTGTTCCCCTTGTGTTAAAGGATGTTGTCTCACTGCCATTAGCGAAACAAGATTCAACTCCCATTGGTGTCTGTATAGCAAATGAAAGAGAAGAGATACCACCATGTCTTTTGCTTCAGATAGCAAATGTCTTTGGTGGCTCATATGGAAGAAAAACTCAGTTATAGGAGACCCGATCCACTCTCTGGAGCTGTATAGCCCAGAAGCTTGCCTGCAATGAAATGAGAAGTGTTTTGACAGGTGTAGGCTATGTTCTGTTATTCAGTCTTATTAGTTCCATTTCTGGCACTTTTTGTAAGGCCAGCATCTGCATGAATATAAATTAATATGTAATGATTCCTTCAAATTTATTTCTAAGAATATAAAATTTAAAAGAATTACAAGTGCCAATGTACACAATTATATATGGGTCAACAAGAGTGGAGGTGAAAACCTAAAAGTTGTTAAACTGTGACCCAAGTGTGGGCTGTTGTTGTTGTTGTTGTTGTTGTTGTTGTTATTGTTGTTGTTGTTGTTGTTGTTGTTATTGTTGTTGTTGTTGTGTGCCTTCAGTCATTTCCAATTTATGGTAACCCTGAAGCAAATGGGTTTTTCTTGACAAATTTCTTCAGAGGGTGTTTTTCACTGCTCTCAGGCCAAGAACATGTAACTTGCTCAGGATCTCTCAGTGGGTTTCATGGCAGAGCTAAGACATGAACCTTGGTTTCCAGAGTCCTAGGACATTATCACACGGGGGCAAATCTGCTGGTTAATCCACACAAAACCCAAACAGAAACTGGATTAGTGCCCCGTGTTTTCACACGACGTCGCACAGAAACTGAACAGAAAGTGGACAGAAACTGGTGTTAACTGAGATCTTTTGAAATTCAGTTGTTTGGAGGAAATGCAAATGCACAATTAAGGTAAATTCGCAATTAAGGTAAATTCGCCGTAATGTGAAAAGCAAATGCGCATTTGGAAGCATTTCCCCGCATTTTCCCATGGTTCTGCGGGGTCCTGGAGGCAGCATAAGTGTCTCCTTCCCCCTCAGCAGACGGCTAATTGAGCCGTCTTGGGGGCAGGGAAGGGAAGGGGCAGCTGCACGATCGGCGCCCCAACCCCTTCCCCAGGTCATCCTCGGAGCGCCAACCCTCCGCACGGCCGGCACTCCAAGGAGGACCTCTTTGGAGCGCCGACCGTCCACACGGCCAGCGCTCTGAGGATGACCTGGGGGAGGGGTAACAGCCGCGGCAAGTGACAGCTGTGGCAAGCATAGTGCGCATGTGCTAGAAGATCATTTCTAATACGTGTACGGGATTTTTTCACTTGTGTGTGAACGTTAAATGCGGTTTCAGTGGGAGCTTCCCTTAATTGCACAATTAAGGTAATTACGTGTGAAAAACATTTGCAGAATCAAGGTTTATTTTCGGAATTTGTCATTTCCAGTTTATTATCGCTTTGTGGCCCACGTGTGATAACGTCCCTAGTCCAATGCTCAAACCACTATGCAATACTGGGTTGGAGAGGTTTAATTCCCACCACTGCACCCCTTTATTGTACAAACATGGGCCAGCAAAGGTTATTACTGATAAAGCAGACATGCTAAACAGTATCAGGAAGAGAATGTGCACCATTCTGTGAATAAATAGATTACTTGAGAAATCCTAAATCCTAGTTCCTTGAGATTAGTTTCTGGTTTTGATCCACATGAAGGAATAAACACAACTAAATAAGGATGAAATGCATCCAGATTGTGGTGTGTTGTGTTTTTTTTTCCAAATGTGTGTGTGTGTGTGTACACACACATTATACACTCTCTCACACACATGTGTGCGCACACACACACGCACACACACACTTAGAGGATGTTTGTTTGTTTGTTTGTTTTATATGACATCTTTCTCCTGGGACAGAGCACACAATGCCAGCCACTCTAGCTATTGGTTTTGCTGGTTAGGAGATTCTGGGAGCTGCAGTCTGAAAAAGCAACTTGTCCAAGCTCTGGTAAGCAGAGATAAGGAAGCAGGGAAAAGAAAGTTCAAAGCAGACAAGCTAAACACATTAAAAAGCAAAGTGGTAAATTAACCAGCCTTGCAGTTGGTCCAGCAAAGAAACAGAGACAAAACTCCAGTGAATTACTTTTGACCTGATCAGGTCTTTCGGCTCTGTATTTGAGAACATGGTCGTTCAGGGCTGGCCAGGCTGAATGGAAGGGGTGGAAGCCTGTAACTTTCGCCTTCAGGTTCCTTTGCCAAGTCTTGTCTCTGCTGCTCTAGCCAAGATCCCTTCTTTCTTTGGGGTGGGGTGGGAGACAGAAAAAGAAAAAGAAAACCACCACACAGTTAACCACCTGTCAGGGCTAAGGACACAATAAGGCAACCCCCAAAAGAGCTTTTCATGCATGCGTAATATATTTGTTCAGCTATTCACTTAATGAAGCTGATAAATGTGATGCAAAACAATAGTCAAGTTAATCTATTTAGTAAAATGTTTTGAGACTTTCAGGCGATGTTAAGGAGGGTAGTGTATGCGGGCCATTTTCATTTCAATGCACTCATCTCTCCCCCCTTGTGAGGGGGATAGAAAGAGGAGGGGGTAGATTCAGACAACCTATGTGAATATAATTTCTTATAAATGTGTCTTTAATGGGTTTAATTCACCATTGCCAGCTGTTTTTGGAGCTGATTTGAAAGAGCAAAACAAACGTGCCAGGTTTGGAAAGCTAGTTAAAATTAGTTTCGGTCATTGGGGCCAAGCTATATTTCCTGCAAACCATCTGCTTGATTGGCACAATAGAAGGATTTTCAAGGAAAAAAAGATGAGGGAGAGTGGGAGGGAGGGGGGGGGGGGAAGACTAGCAAAGCTTTGAACAACCCAACAGTTACTGTTCCTTGTGCTGAATTCTAAAGGTGAACGCCTTAGGTGTCTTAATATAGCATGTCCCATTCAGGCACTCAGCAAGGTCAGTAAGCAGCAACAAGGACGCTTCGAAAGGTATTACGCTCCATGCAGAGAATGTTCCTCTTCATCCCTCTCAGGGTAGGGGGGGGGAGGGAAAAACTCTACACACAGACACACAGACACACACACACACACACACTCTCTCTCATACACACACCCTTCTGCTAGATTTTCTGCAAGTCCTGACCAAAGGCATCATAACCTCAGCAGCAAAATGCATCCAGATCCAAATGGTTACCTGGCTTCTACTGCACTGATATTCTGCAAGGTGGAAGTATAATCTTAAAAAGGTAAAACAAGGAATATGTGTCACATAACAAATTCCCAAACCCACCCAAACAACCAAAGCATTTACATTGCAAAGGGGACCCACTCCAGCCTGCTTGTTAGCCTAGTGAAATAGATTCTGTATTTAGGCTGTGAGCCCATTTAGCCTCCCCATACTGACAATAAGTAAATTTATTGTGGTGTAGTGGTTAGAGTACTAGACCAGATCAATCCAGGTTCTAATCTCCACTGAGCCATGCAACACATTGGGTAATCCTGGGCCAGTCAATCCTCTGTCATCCCAAGGACTGCTAGGAAGATAAAGTGGCCAGGAGGAGAGAAGTATATGTTGCCTTGCCTTCATCATAATATAAATGGGAATAGTTTTTGTGCCATGATTTCAGCTGACAGATACATTCTCAGATTGTTGTGATCATTGGCCATTACTTCTAGTGTATATTAATTATTAGCTACTAATATAAAAAGGGCTTATTATGTGAATAGTATAGCTAACCTCCTATTGGTGATATGTGCAGATGAAGTCCAATTTACATTGACAAATGTATGATCAGAACCAATGGTGGAATTCAGCTCTACCATCTGCACTGACCCTCTGCACCCTGACCAGATTCAATGGGTGCCAGGATATCCCTCCCCATGGCCACTCAATAGCCAGGAGATGATGAGAGTGGTAGGTAGGCAGGGGCCAGTTGTACTTTAGCAGCCATCCTTCTAGACATCTTGGGGGAACCTCCAAGGGTCTCAGAGGATGACATAATTCTCAAATAGCATAATTTATAATTAATAAAAAAAATAGTAAGTAAAGGTTGTTGGGACAACCATCTGAGCACGTCAGTTAACTGAAATGAGCTGCTTTAAGTAGTGGAAGCTGGCAACTCTGAGGTCAATGGAGAGCTGAACCCACTCCATATTTTAGTCTGAATCCTAAGGCTTTGATCCTGTTGGTGACATATGCTATCATAACTCCTGTTATGCTGGCAAATGTCCTTAAAGTGAGGTTGCACAAGGAGGCATCCTTTTCCTCACTATGCAGTATTGTCAATTTTGTTGCACAAGAGCAGTCAGGAGGTACCCAGATGAAGTGCCTTTCCCCTGGACACTAACCTGGTGTGGACCCATGGCCAGACACGCTCCAGCTTCCCTTGAACACCCAGCAAAGAAGGAATACTTTTCTGTGAGGGGAAGGGAGAGTAGAAGGGAGTTGTTCAGCTTTTAACTTGATAATTTGTTTTTATATTGTTCTGATTTAATCCTGTTTTAAGGGGGGGGGTTGTTCATATTGTATATTTTATTCTGAACCGTATGTTTTAATTGTAAGCCACCCGGATTGGATTACCAATGGGCGGGGTATAAATAATAATAATAATAATAATAATAATAATTATTATTATTATTATTATTATTATTATTATTATTATTATTATTCAAGAGCAACATGCCCAAGTGCAGCCCCACATCCAGTCAGTGGCCAGGACAAAACAGCCACACCTAGAAGCTCTCTCACTGCTTTTGTGAAATGGAGAGAAAGTGTGTTTCATGCAAGGAAGTTGCATACAACAGGGACATAACTGTGCTGGCAGAGACCTCCATGTGCTTGCTGGATCTAGCAATCACCTTAGATAATTCCAGCACTTTAGATAACTAAGTTAAAATTCAAACTAAGGCTTCACCTGCACTGCAGAAATAATGTAGTTTGACACCGCTTTAACTGGCATGGCTCAATGCTATGGAATTCTGGGAATTTTAGTGTGCTGTGGCACAAGAGCTCTCTCACAGAGAAGGCTAAATATCTCACAAAAGTACAGTTCCCAGAATTCTATAGCATTGAGCTGTGGCAGTTAAAGTGGTGTCAAAATGGATTATTTCTGCCATGCATATGCAGCCTAAAACACCCCATTGACACAGGAGCCCCACTGACACTGGAGCCACAAGTTTCCACTGGGCTCACCAGGGTCAGTCCATTGACATACATATTTCTACTTGTACTGACAGTTGTTCAACAAACAGGTAGCAATTTGACTGTTCTGGCATGCCAAAGCACCAACCCTGGTGTGAACTGACTAGGTGTGTTACCAGAGGATTGGTATTGTACACACACCACTGCTGAGCTAGAGTTGGGTAGTTCACAGACACTTTTAGGGAGCCAGTTTACTGGCTCACTGGTGAAAACAATTACAAACACAAAGGTAACTGTGTCCATCCAAGGAAACCAAAAATCTACAATCCACAGGTAGGCAACACCTTTATCAGAATCATCTGCAATTCTACAGCAGCAAGTGAGCTTTTGATTTCTCCAGAACTCTTCATTAGATTAGGTGGCAAAAAAAAATAATTGAGAGGGCATGGAAATCCAAATAATAGTAATAATAATAATAATAATAATAATAATGCTAGTTATTTTATTCATGTGGTTGGCAGTTAAACTAAGTGCTGAGATGGGCAATGTAGGCTTGCTAATCCATTGATAGATGTGCAGATGTCAGATAACACCTGACAATGTCTTCTGGGAGGCAAAGAGAATGGTGGGAATGTTTGGAAATAAACAAAGCTAGGATTAATTGAGAAATTTCTCTCTTGCCTTAGGAGAAACACACAGTTTCCTGAGGCAGCTTAGAGCAGACAAGCAAAGCAACAGCAGAGTCCTTATGCAAGCAAAGCTGGAGATATAAGCTGAGATCCTGTTCAATGCTGATAGTGTGTAAAATTCAGTCAGTCTACTTACATGGGTGACAGGGATGAGAGTGAGGGTGGTTGTTATTCTAGCACACATTGAAGGAACATTCTGGTTGCCATTCCAGTCATGAGGTAGCAAGACAAAGTTGTGCCCACATAATGTTGCACTGTGGACAAATGGAGAACTGGTTGCATTACAGAGTATTGGATATCTCCTTCCATTAGCATCTAGGTAGTACAATCAGCAATGAAATGCCCGCAAATGAATTTCTGCTAAATTTTAGGTGTGCAGGAGGTTATACCATCAATTGAGACCAAACTGGGAGTACTACCTCATAATTCATGTAGATCTTCTCTAGATGACAGAAGATCTTCTTTCTTTGGTCCACCAAATACCTAAATGTTATATTTTCCCAAAGCAAACACAAAACAAAGATCACTGCATTAGTATAAAAGAACAATTCCAAATCTAAAATCCATTAAATTTTACTGAAGTCAATTATAAATCATTTCACTGAAACAGGATGCCAGATTGCATTTCTAAACATTCTTAGGTACAAATAAATTTGTTATATTGTTTGTGGTTTGATTAACAGCGAGCTTTCATTTAACAGCAACAAAATGGTGCTATATAGAATGTTTTTACCATGCAGCCAGTCCATCATCCCGTTTCTATCCATTGTGTTATTTTTTAATCCCCTTTCATCCCATTTGATCAAGAATGATCCCCTTTCATGCCCATGGACCATGCTCAGTCCTCACTGAGCTACAATACTTTGACTCCTTGCCTCCTTTATGATTTCCTCCATTTGTTTTGTTTTGTTTTGTTTTGTTTTGTTTTTTGGTGCTTCTGCAAATTTTGAGATTTACCCAAATCTTCCAATACCACCTTGTTTTGTGTGAAGTTTAATGAAGTTACAAATTCTCTTAATGAGCCACCCTATTCACAATCCTGTGAAGGTACTGGATCTAAACCAATAATATATACAACACTGAAGACAATCATTTCTTCACTGTTTTTTCACCCACTTTGAAAAGTGATATCTTTTTCTTATTGGCTATATTTTGGTAGTAAGATGACACTCTTGGTTAAGAAAGAGAGTAAGAATCACAATCATCTTGTTTCCCCCAGAAAATATTGTTGTGAGGTACTTTCTCAATTTTGAAAAATTTAAAGTGGCTGCCACCATAGAGATGAAGATTTTCTTTGCTACTTACTGTATGCCCACATACTACATAGATATCCTCCCCACATTCCATTTCTGATTTTTATGTGCATCTATGTCTGAGGCCTTGGCTGTGAAGAGGATATACTGTATTAAATAGCTGGAATAAATAAATTAAATGGACAATAGTTGAATCTCTACAGAAAACACACACTTTTGCAGGGTGGGAAGATCATTCTTCCAGAAGTTCATTTTGCTTGACCATTAAAAGTGTAATCTACAATCCACTAGATTAAAAAAGGTAAAGAAGACAAGACTTATTGAAAAAATACAAAGCAAAGATAAAAGCATACACAAGTCAAGAAAAGATTCAAAAGATATTTAAAGATTTCTACACAAACTTATACAAGGAAGAAAAAACACACTCTAATTATGGGGAAAGAATGAAGAAATTTCTAGATAAGAAAGAAATAATGAAGATCACTGAAGAACACAAAACAATTCTAAATAAACCCTTCTCAAATGAAGAAATAATTCAAACAATCCAAGAATTGAAGGAAAGAAAAACTCCTGGCCCAAATGGCTTCATAGCTTTATACTACAAAATCTACAAAAATGAGCTGTTTGATCTACTGTGCAAAACATTAAATTCAATAACTTCAGAAGGCATACCAGAGAGCTGAAAAAAGGCATTCATCACACTAATTTCAAAAGAGGGTAAGGATAAAACACAAGTATCAAATTATAGACCAATCTCCCTCCTGAACATCAATTATAAAATCTACACTGCAATGCTAGCAAATAGACTCAAAAACATTTTAGCACAAATAATTAAAGAAGATCAGAATGGCTTCTTACTCAGCAGACAAATAAAGAAGAATATAAGAACCTTATTTAACATTATAGAATACTACAATATTAACAACGACAAAAAAATTGGCATTGATGTTTATAGATGCCAAAAGGCATTTGATAATGTTAAATGGAAATTTTTGTTGGAATTGTTAGACAGGATGAACATAGGAAAGAAACTCTTGGACAAAATTAGTCAGATATACAAACAACAAAGTGCTTAATTGTTGATAAATGGTAATAGAACAGAAGAAATCAAAATCAACAAGGGTCCAAGACAAGGGTGTCCGTTGTTGCCACTTTGTTTATAACAGTACTTTAAGTGCTAAATAATGCAATCAGGAGTAATACAAATATAAAATGAACAAAAGTAAAAGGCAACAAATATAAAATTAAACCTTTGCCAACAATATGGTTGTGATTCTGGATGACCCAATAAGCACCATAGACCATCTGCTAGAAGAATCAAATTCCTTCAGCAAATTCTTGGGCTTTAAAATTAACAAAGAAAAAACGCAGATCCTTATCAATAGTATGCTGAAGAAAGAACAAGAACTTTAACTGAAAGATCTGGATGCAAAAAAAACCCTAAAATACTTGGGAGTTTGGCTTACAAATAACAACATCAATCTTTACAAAAACAACCACAAAAAGGTATGAAGGAAATTCAAAAAGATTTACAGCAATGGAATAAATTGGAACTCTCATTATTGGGAAGAATTATCTGTAATCAAAATGATGGTACTCCCCAAAATTATGTTTCTTTTCATCAATGTTCCCATAATAAGCAATAGAAAATTGGAATAAGGACTTAAATTTTTTATCTGGAAAGTGAACAGGGCAAGAATAAGATGGGAAACACTTAAGGACACGAAAGAAAGAGGATGTTTTGCATTGCCAGACTTGAAGCTTTACATGCAGGCCTGTAATCTTGTTTGGTTACAGGAATGGATAAAACCTGATAATAGAAGCATCTTGAATTTGGAAGGAAGTGATCTTAGATATGGCTGGCATGGTTATTTATGGTACCAAAAAAACTCTAGTGAATAAAGATTTCAACAACCATTCTATCCAAAAAGCACTATTAAAGACACAGCTGCAAATAAAGACTAAATTTTACAATAAAATACTGATATGGGTATCATCCTAAAAAGCTCTTTTTGGAAGGTGGATGATAAACAAAAGTGGTTAACATATAAAGATTTAATAAAAAAGAACTAACAAGGAATTTTAAAATTTAAGGAAAGAGAAGAACCCAAGAAGGAGAAGAATAATCTATACTGGTTTAATTATATGCAAATTAAAAATAAGTATTTAGAAGATGTAAGAAAAGAAGGAATTGAAGAACAGAAGAATGAAATAGACAAATTACTATGGAAACCAGTCAAGATGAAAATAGCTAATTTGTACAAAATTCTACTAGGAAGAGAAACTAAAAAAGAAATAATTAATGACTGTATGAATAGATGGGGTCAAGATGTTGGTCACACAATAAATCCAGATTGCTGGGAGAAAACTTGGAAAAGATCACATGAATTTACAGCATCACAAGATCTCAAAGAAAACTTCTTAATCTTCAACAGATGGTATTACATGCCGGTAACATTTTAAAAAATGTATAATTTGAAAGAAGACAGATGTTGGAGATGTAAGAAAGCTGCAGGCACAATGTAGCATATGTGGTGGTCATGTGAGAAGATACAAACATTTTGGAGAAAAGTACACAAAATAATTCAAAAAATCTAGAAGATTCAATTTTGCATGATATCCGAAGTTTATCTACTCAATATGATCCCCATGAAGAAATGCTCAGAAGAAAAAAGAGAATGGCGAGTCTTATTGCATTTAATAACAGCAGCCAGACTACTCACAGCAAAAAAATGGAAAAGGGAAGAGACACCAGATATCGAAAATTGGTTACAAAAACCACATGACCTAAGAGAAATGGATAGACTGTCCCACAAAATTAAAAATAAGGATATGACAAAATTTGAAAAGGAATTGCTCCCTATAGTAGACTATTGGAAAGAAACATGGGGGATTAAGAAGGAATTACTCAAATAAGGATTCTAATATCCAAAAGGGGCCAGCAATACAATATGGTGAGAAGTTGTTTTATGTTAATGTTTATTACAAAACAGATTTCTTTACTAAAGGAAATCGAAGCTATACAATGGATTAATATTACAATAAGAGGAGAGGAAAGGAAAACAAGCACTGATGCTTTGTGAAGTAACAATGATTAGAAGTCATTGCTAATTTTGTTAGATAACCAGATTTAAGATTATAGAAACAACAAATGAGAGATGATGCATAAGTTAAAAAGAAGAATAAAATAGCACAAATATAAAATCAGCACACTGAACCTAGCAAATGGAAGTGATTTTTTGTTTCTTTAAAGATATACACACACACACACACACACACACACACTGCAGTGATAATTGTAAATTATGTTTGTTTTTTTAATTTAAATAAAGATATATATTTTAAAAAAATAAATATCCAGAGTGTGGGAAAGTTATATTCTTGGACATAGAATCCCAGAAGTGTGGCCACTTGGAGTCCCAAAAAGTAACAAAACAAAACAAAAAGGTTCAAAGCAAAAATTAAGAATATATGAAAGCACTGCAATTCAATGCAATTCTATTTTGAACTCCTAGAGGGAAAAAACATTTTTAGCTGTTGTTGTTTTCCTTTTCTTTCTAAAATTTGGAGGGGAAAAGAGGAGGGGAACCCTTAAGGATGCTTTTTTAAAAAATGCAAACACAAGTGTTGCCTGGTGGCTTTGTTCTTGGAACAATGTGGGATGGAATCAGAGATTTACAGTGATCCAATGCAGGCATAATCAAAACAAAGCCCCAATGAGTGCAATTGGAGTTTCTTACTCCTTTATAATTTATATATTTATGCAATTTATATCCCACCTTTCTCCTGACAAGGGACCCACGGATGCTCACAGCATGAACTGAAACAATGTGCATCTAAAAACCTGAAGATAAAAAAGTAGGGGCAGTAATTAAATGGACTACCATATTAAAAACACTACCTCTTCAAAACAGTGTAAAAATTATTTAGAAATATAACAATAAAAATATAATTCAAAGAGACGTCTGTTTAAACACAAAATGACATGTAGTAGCACTTTTGAGACTAACTGGAAGAAGAAACTTCTAGCACAATCTTTCATGGACTCTCAGTCTACTTTATCAGATGAAAACATAAGTTTTAGTAAAGTGTATGCTTTCATCAGAGCATAAGCTTTTGTCTTCTCAGTTAATCTTAATGATACTAATGGATTCCTTTATGTCTTTTTATAATAAAGCTACAAGTACAGAGCATACAGCCACCAACAGGCCCCTCTGCATATAACCCATTAGTCACCAAATGCTTGCTCAAATAGAAAGGTCTTTGCCTACTTATCTGAATGCACTGAAGAATCACTCCAATCGTTTGGAGAAATGAAAATGAGGGAGAGGCCATTTGAGAAAACTTTCTCTATGAATTACAGACTCCTCCCCCCCCCCCAAAAAAAAGAAAAGAAAAGAAAAGAAAAAGAACAAGTCAAATCCCTGTTTGTCTCTGTGCTTTTAACTGATTTGCAGACTGCCAGAAATAGTGCAAATTGAGTCCACTTTAAGGGTTAGGGTTAGGGTTAGGGAATCATGGGAACTGTATTTTATTGTGGCACCAGAGCTCTCTGACAGAGAAGGCTCAATGTCTCAGAAAAAAAAATTCCCATGACTCCCTAGCACTAACCCTAACCCTTAAAGTGGACTCAATTTGCACTATTTCTGGCATAGTTCCAAAAACAGACTCTTTTGGTGGAAGCACAGTTGTGACTCCGTGCTAAAGCAAACCACTTCTGTTTCCATATGGTGACACTCTCTCATTCCACCCCAAACCTGCCTCATCCCTCTACACCAGAGAGGTGCAAGTTCTGCTAACCTTCAGGAGCATCTTTTGGACAAACCAAAGAACCCTGGTCTGCTTTTGTCTAAATTTGAAAATTAAGCAGGGTTCAGACTTGGTTAGAGCTTGGAGAGCAGCCCAGCAGAGACGTCTAAGGGGGGGTTGCAGACTGCCAGAAATAGTGCAAATTGAGTCCACTTTTAGGGTTAGGGTTAGGGTTAGGGAATCATGGGAACTGTATTTTATTGTGGCACCAGAGCTCTCTGACAGAGAAGGCTCAATGTCTCAGAAAAAAATACAGTTCCCATGATTCCCTAGCACTAACCATAACCCTAAAAGTGGACTCAATTTGCACTATTTCTGGCAGTCTGCAACCCCCCTAAGCAGGGCTAGGAAGGACTCAGGTCTGAAACTCTGGAGAGTTACTGCTGCCAGTCAGAGCTGCCAATACTGGCCTAGAAGCACACAATCATCTGGCTTCATACAAAGCTGCTTTCTATATTTCCTTGGGAGGCTTGCAGGCTCTGGGCCTTGGGCCAGTAAACCCATACCCAGCAAGTAAAAATAAGGTGAAAATAAAGAAAAGTGTGGCCCAGCACATCAGAGTGCACTCAAGCTGGCAAAAGTTGTTAATAAGGTAGAGAGCTCACCTGCCTGCCTTGACTAGTGGATACCATCCCTGAGTCCCTTTGAGAAGCTAGTGAAAAAGCTGGATTTTGGGGGGAAAGCCCACAATATACTGCCTGCAGACCATATGCTCCCCTGCATATAATGGCAAGCCCTTCCTAGCCCCTGACTCTTTCCAGATGTGCCACCACCGACCAAACGGTGTGCTTTTGTGTTATGGCCAGAGAGTCCAAATGACATCAGCCAAGTCAGGTCAAGAGACTGTCCTTCACTAAAACCAAAAGAAATCCTATCCTATCTAACCCAGTGAGTCCCAAACTCTGGCCTCCCAGACTTTGGCTCCCAGAATCCCAGACCATTGGCCAAGACGGCAGAGGCTTCTGGGAGCTGAAGTCCCAAACACCTGGAGGACCAGGGTCTACCCTCCAGCATTTCAGAGATGAAAACTGGGAGATGGGGCCAAGCAACATCAGTGTACTCAAGGGGGCAAAAGTGATTCATAAAGAACAGAGTGGCTGTGGCAGTTTCCCCTACTATTCCCAGAATTCCATAGCCTTCTGCCAGTTAAACCCATACCCACTAAGACTTCACAGGTGAAAATAAGGATAAGTGTGGCCCAGCAGCACATCAGAGGGTAGTCAAGCTGACAAAAGTTATTGAATAAGGTAGAGAGCTCACCTGCCTGCCTTGACTAGTGGATAGCATCCCTGAGTCCCTTTGGGAAGCTAGTGAAAAAGCTGGATTCTGGGGAAAAACCCAGACCAAGGCAGTTAAGATGGTGTCAAACCTGGTTATCTCTGCAGTGCGGATGGATTCTCATACACCCAGTTCCCCCATCCTCACTCCCCCCCCCATTCACTGTAAGTGCTGTAGCTCTTTCCGATGGAACCCTGGGATCTGTAGTTGTACAAGGTCTTTCGCCTTCTCTGCCAAAGTGTCCACGAAACTCCAAATCTCAGGATCCCAAGCGAAAGGTGGTGTCAAACTGGATTATTTCTACAGTGTAGATGCACACTTGGGCTTTTGACTGGATGTGGCAGAAGGGTCCTTTAATGGCAGCCATGAAGCCCACTGGGTGACCTTGGGCAAGTCACACCTTCTCAGCCTCGAAGGGAGGCAAGGACAAACCTCATCTGAAGAAACTTGCGGAGAAAACTCCAGGATAGGTTCACCTTGGGTCGGAGAAGACTTGAAGGCACACAACAACAACAACAACAACAACAACAACGTTGGCTGAAGCCAAGATGGCTAAATGATGGTACTTTGGCCATATCCTGAGAAGACAGGACTGCTAGGAAAACCATGCAGCTGATCGGGCTAAGGAGGCTCAAGTCTGCCAAAACTCAGGCTCCCAGAAAAGAGCCACAAGATCCCTTTGCACAGGACAAAAACAAAAGTGGAAAGGTAGAAGACAACAGGAAAAGAGAAACCAGTTTGTATTTTATTGTTATTCTTACTTGTCGTGACCCGCCTTGATCCGCAGGGAGAGATGGGCTATAAATAAAATTTATTATTATTATTATTATTATTTATTAAAAGCGCATTCCAGATGGAGAGATGCAGGGCCTTTACAGACTGCCAGAAATAACGCAACTTGAGTCCACTGTAACTGCCCTGGCTCAGTGCTAGGGAATCATGGGAATTGTACTCTTTTTTTTCTGAGACATTGAGCTTGCAAGACTTGAGCAAGACCAAATCACAATCCCCAGGATCCCAGAGCAGTTTAAAGCGGGGTCAACCCGGATTATTTCTGCAGTGCGGATGCAGAGTTAGGGGAGATGCAGACTGCCAGAAATAGTGCAAATTGAGTCCACTTTTAGGGTTAGGGTTAGGGTTAGTGCTAGGGAATCATGGGAATTGTTTGTTTTTTTCTGAGACATTGAGCCTTCTCTGTCAGAGAGCTCTGGTGCCACAATAAAATACAGTTCCCATGATTCCCTAAGCCTAACCCTAAAAGTAGACTCGATTTGCACTATTTCTGGCAGTCTGCAACCCCCTTTTCCCTTCCTCCCGTCCAAATGCCAGAAAACACCCTTTCAATACCTTGGCCAGACATCCTGGCTTAAACCTCAAGACATCCCACTCCAGGAATTGGAGGATCTGTGTTTCAGGGTCCAAAAAAAAAAGAAAAAAAAAAGGGGGGGGAACGACTTGCCCCTATTTCTTCCCCATCTTCTATCCCTGGCTAATTCCCTTCGCCTCTTTTTCCAAATGTGAATCGGACCAGATCTCCTTTTTTTTCTCCAATGCTAATGGGCTTTCAATGGCAGCTGCATTGAATAGTGGTTAAAGCATCGACACGGAGATCAGGGGCGCCCAGAGACACCCACAGCCACCCACAAAAAATACAGTGTGTTCCCCCCCCCCCCTCCATCTAAAGAAATAAAGCTGGTTAATAAGATTTGGAGGGGAGGGAGAAGGGAATAAGCTCTGTGTTTCCAAGTTTTTTAAAAAAAGAGAGAGAAAAGGAAAGAAAGAAAGAAGGAAAAAGAAAGAGAAAGGATGAATGAAACAGCTGAAGGTGACAGATAGTTCATGCTTAATAGGATCAGGGTGGGCTCCACGCTTCTAGGGCCGAAAGGTTGAGCACCCCAACCTTCAAAAACACATCTGTCAGGGTTTTGGAACAGAGAAGGTTTTTGTTTAAAAGGGGGGATGAAATAATAATAATAATAATAATAATAATAATAATAATAATAATAATAAAGTCAATCGCAGAGACTTCTGGCCCTACGCTTCCTTGCAAAACGATGGCTTTTGGGTCTGGATTGAGAGAGAAAAAGAAAGAAAGAAAGAAAGAAAGAAAGAAAGAAAGAAAGAAAAAGGGGATTGCTGCTTTTGGAGGGTTTAAAGTCTGAGGACTAGGAGGAAGGATGCGACCCAAAAGCCGGCTCCAGATCAGCAGCATCCCCACTGCAGAAAATAGCCCGGGTTGAGACCGGCTTTGATTGACTGCCAGGGGTCAAGGCTATGGAATCCTGGGAAAAGTGTCCTGGGTTGAGCTTGCTATCATTCTCTACCGGTGAGATTTCTAAGGTCTCCCGCAAACTACGCATCCCAGGAAGGACCCAGGGCAGTTCGTGCCTAAGGCGCTCTGCAGTTGCATGACACGAACTGCCCTGGGTCCTTCCTGGGATGCGTAGTTTGCGGGAGACCTTAGAAATCTCCCCGGCAGAGAATGATCTTAACAAGCTCAACCAAGGATTTTATATATTTCAATAGACGGAATAGTGCGACGCCTCACTTTCGGTGGCATTTAAATATTTCGATCAATAGAACCTATTTCCTCCCCCACACCTCCAAAATAAATAAATAAATAAACAATTCCTTCAGCTTCAAGCCACTTATTTCGGAGCTAAAACCTCGCGGTGCAGTTTGAGGAGGTAATTAACATTCGCTGCCAGAGAGAGAGAGATTTTTAGAAGCGCTTCAGTGAACTATACATCCCAGCGTCCTGGGGGAAGGAGCCATGGGAGTTAGTGGCGCCATGCAACTTGTACAGTGTATATATATATATATATATATATATACACATATAGACGAAATACTGCGACAATCCGGTTTCAGTAACGTTGAAGTCAATAGGTTTTGCTTGGAAACCACTTCTTCAGAGTGTGAAATCAGCTTAAAAACTTGGCTTCAGTTCCCCTGAACCACAGATTCTGAAGTCCAAAAGAGGAACGTACTAAAATACAAATGCCAGTACTTGCCCATAGGGAAACTATACTTGCCCATAGAGAATCATTGGAGAATACTTCCCCATAGAGAATCATTGGAGAATATTTCCCCATAGAGAATCATTGGAGAATTCTTCCCCATAGAGAATCATTGGAGAATATTTCCCCATAGAGAATCATTGGAGAATATTTCCCCATAGAGAATCATTGGAGAATACTTCCCCATAGAGAATCATTGGAGAATACTTCCCCATAGAGAATCATTGGAGAATACTTCCCCATAGAGAATCATTGGAGAATACTTCCCCATAGAGAATCATTGGAGAATACTTCCCCATAGAGAATCATTGGAGAATACTTCCCCATAGAGAATCATTGGAGAATACTTCCCCATAGAGAATCATTGGAGAATACTTCCCCATAGGGAATCATTGGAGAATATTTCCCCATAGAGAATCATTGGAGAATACTTCCCCATAGAGAATCATTGGAGAATACTTCCCCATAGAGAATCATTGGAGAATACTTCCCCATAGAGAATCATTGGAGAATACTTCCCCATAGAGAATCATTGGAGAATACTTCCCCATAGAGAATCATTGGAGAATACTTCCCCATAGAGAATCATTGGAGAATACTTCCCCATAGAGAATCATTGGAGAATACTTCCCCATAGAGAATCATTGGAGAATACTTCCCCATAGAGAATCATTGGAGAATACTTCCCCATAGAGAATCATTGGAGAATACTTCCCCATAGAGAATCATTGGAGAATACTTCCCCATAGAGAATCATTGGAGAATATTTCCCCATAGAGAATCACTGGAGAATACTTGCCCATAGAGAATCATTGGAGAATACTTCCCCATAGAGAATCATTGGAGAATACTTCCCCATAGAGAATCATTGGAGAATACTTCCCCATAGAGAATCATTGGAGAATACTTCCCCATAGAGAATCATTGGAGAATACTTCCCCATAGAGAATCATTGGAGAATACTTCCCCATAGAGAATCATTGGAGAATATTTGCTGATAGGAAATCATTGGAGAATATTTGCTCATAGAGAATCATTGGAGAATACTTCCCCATAGAGAATCATTGGAGAATACTTCCCCATAGAGAATCATTGGAGAATATTTGCTGATAGGAAATCATTGGAGAATATTTGCTCATAGAGAATCATTGGAGAATACTTCCCCATAGAGAATCATTGGAGAATACTTCCCCATAGAGAATCATTGGAGAATATTTCCCCATAGAGAATCATTGGAGAATACTTCCCCATAGAGAATCCCAATGGTTCCCTATAGGCAATTATGGCTTCCCTCTGGGCAAGTGCTGTCCATTTCTTTTAGTACGTCCGTCAAAAGATCAGCTGCAATAGATCTGGATGTTTTATGTTACACAAGGAGTAAGGCTGTTAGAAAACTATATCTCTCATTAAACCCACTTTTTTTTTAAAATTGTAACGTAAATCTATGGACAAGGTAAAAAAAAAAGGGGGGGTGGTGGGTGGGTGGCTTTTTTGGTGTTGTTTTCCTGCCCCCCCCCTTTTCCATATTTTCATTTTTCCTCGTTTCCCCAGACAAGATGTAAACCTATCCATCCCTATTATACATTTTGAGACAGGGGGACTAGATGTCCTCACCGCCACAAAATGGAGGACACTCAAGGGGGAAAAATGGAGGACATGACCATGTCAAATCTAAAACCACCACCCTCCTAGAAATGTAAATGTATGATTTCTTAGTCTTGATCCAAATTTTGAAATTCCTCCTGGATAGAAGGTGGAAATGGAGGACAGGTCCTGGAAAAGGAGGACGTCCAGTCCCTCTGCATCCAGACTGCAGAAATAACCCGGTTTGACGCCGATTTAACTGCTATGGGACTCCGAGGACTGTCGTTTGTTTTGGCCCTAGAGGGCAGCGGAGCAGTTACAGCGGCATCAAACCGGATTGTTTCTGCAGTGTGGCCGCCTCCTGGGCTGCCTGGCTGAGCCTCCTGGCTTTGGCCCCGGGAAAAGGCAGTCCAGGGGGGAGGGGGGAGGGGGAAGACCCCCAGGACCCCCCCCCAGGTCAGACCCCCCCCAATTCCCCCCCCCGTTCCTTTGCAAAGCAGTTCATAGAGGAATATGTCTTGATTCATCTCCTGCAAAGGACGGTGGCACTACAGAGAAAGGGAAAGAAAGAAAGAAAGAAAGAAACTTACTGCTTTTCCTGAAAGAATTCGCTTTTTCCACCCCTTTTTTTTTTCTTCTTTTGGGAGTCGATATGTCATTGTAAACCTTAAAATGAAGTAAAATAGGCATTTAATGGGCTTGTGGGGGTGTGTGTGGGGGGGGGTTGTCTTGGGAGCGACCCCTTTCTCCCTGCCGCCCCCCCCAAAGGATGCCAAATGGACTGCCCCCCTCCCGTCCCTTCCCCCCCCCCTCGGGGGTCCCATTGTGCGCCCGCCCGCCCGTGCCTTGCTTCGGGGGGAGGCCTGATCCGATCCAATCATCCCTTGGCAAGGGGCCTCTCGGACCAATGGGGGCTCCCCGCGCCCCCCCTGAACGGCGCCCCATTGTGGGAGCTGTCACTTGGGCCAGCGCTCCGAGGGGGAAGGAGGACTATAAAACCCATCGCGCCCGGAGGAAGGGCCCCGAGGAGCCCCCGTCGCCCCATGGAGGAGGAAGGCTGCCCCGCTCTCTCTCTCTCTCTCTCTCTCTCAATCCCAGGGCTGGCTAAGGAAGGAGGCCGAGGGCAGCGGGACGAAAGGGAGCCCAGCCCCGCTCCCACCCCCAAGGATCCCGGCTTCTTCTACCCAAGGCGTTTGGACCGGGAGCGGGAAAGCCTCAGTTAGGGCCTAAGGTTGGTAGGTCGGTCCTAAGATAGAGACTAAGGTAGGTCCTAACCTAGGTCCTATGATAGATCCTAAGTTGGAGCCTACGACAGAGACTAAAGCAGGTCGCTACGATAGTGCTTTAGGTAGATCCTAAGCTAGGTCCTAAGATAAGTCCTAAACTAGGTCCTATGATAGATCCTAAGACAGAGCTTTAGGTCGATCCTAAGCTAGGTCCTAAAATAAGTCCTAAGGTAGGTCCCAAGGTAGGTCTCTAAAATAGAGCTTTAGGTCGATCCTAAGCTAGGTCCTAAGCTAAGTCCTAGACTAGATCCTAAGGTAGATAGATCCTAATCTCGGTCGGTAAGACAGAGCTCTAGGTAGATCCTAGGCTAGGTCCTAAGATCCTAAGGGGGGTCAAACCGCTCTCCCTCATCCCGGTGCCCCGCGGCGGGTGCCATGATGTTCCCGGGCCTCCTGGCTCCTCCGGCCGTCTACCCGAGCCTCCTCCTCCGCCCGGCCCCGACCCCGGCCCCGGCCCCGGCCCCGGCCCCGGCCTTGCCCCAGTCCCTCCAGTCCGCCTTCTGCAGCCACTCCAGCTTCCTGGTGGAAGACCTCCTCCGCATCAGCGCCAGCGCCAGCGCCAGCAACCGGGGCCCCCGCAGCCACGGCCACGGCCCTTTCCTGCCCCGGAGCCTCTCCCCCGCTGCCGCTCCCTCTCGCTCGGAGGACGCCAGGAGCCAGGGCTCGGCCTCTCCTCCGTCCTCCTCCTCGTCCTCCTCCTCGTCCTCCTCGCAGGGCTCCGTCTCTCCCAGCCCCGAGGCCACCTTCCTGAAGTTTGGGGTCAACGCCATCCTCTCCTCCTCCTCTTCTTCGTCTCCGAGGGCAGGTAAGTGGCACACACACACCCCGAAATAAGGCTGGGCCACCGGGGAAGGAGAGCCAGGGCTCCAAACGGAGGACCTTTGGGAATCCCTCCTTCTTGGAGGAGGGAAGGGGACAGTGGAGGACCTGTCCTGGAAGAAGGAGGACGTGCCTGGACAACCCTCCCTATCAATATAAAGGCATGCTTCCCGCTCATGCCCAAATTGGAGGACCTTTTGGGGTTCCTCTTGGAAGGAAGGGGGGAATGGAGGGCGCGTCCGGGAAAAGGGAGGACGCCTGCCGCCCCCCGCCGCCGCCGCCCCCCCCCCCATATAAATGCAAATGCATGCTTCTCGGTCGTGCTCAAATTGGAGGACCTTTTGGGATTCCTCCTGGAGGGAAAGGGGGGGGGAAATGGAGGACGCGTCCGGGAAAAGGAGGACTCGCCAGGTGGGCGCGGGATTTGGGGAGGGTTGGGCTAGGAAGCCTCGGGCGCTCCCCCCCCTCGGCTCTTTTGGGCTTCCGCACATGCCAAGAAGACCCCCCCCCGGATCGTCTGAGTCCCCAGGGGTCCTCCAGTCCAACCCCGAGCCATGCAGGAGGACCCCAAGCCCTCCCAAGCAGGGTGACCGACGGCCCTCCTTTTCCCGGACACGTCCTCCATCTCAACCTTCTCATCCGGGAAGAATTCCAGAAGGCCCTCCAATTTGAGCATGGCCGAGGAGCATGCATTTGTATTTATATGGAAAAGGGGTGGGGGTGGGGGCAGGCGTCCTCCTTTTCCAGGACGCGTCCTCCGTTTCCCTCTTCCTTCCAGCACGAATGGTCCTCTAATGTGGGCATGACCGCGAAGATTGCCTTTATATTCCTATGGACAGGGGGCCGGGGTTTCTAGGCGTGTTTTAAGCTTTTGTAAGGCCGTCCATTGTGCCTGACTGCCCTACATTTTGCGGGGGCTGGTCCTCCTTTGCGGTTCGGACCTCGGGTCCCCTTGTCTCCCAGCGGACGGTCCTCCCTTTGGGAAGAAGTCCTCCAAAGGAGGGGAACCCCCCCCCCCCGACTCTCAGGGAATGTCTTCCTAAGGCTGAGGGGGAACATTAGGATGGCAGTCGAAGAGAGGAGAGGGGCATCCACTCGGTCCTGGGGCTCCAGGGGGACCGGGGCCCTCCTCACCACCACCATGGAGGACAAGCCCCCGCCAGATGGAGGACGGGCAAGAAAAGTATGGGGGCCAGGAGCAAAGAAACGCTCGATGTAAAGGGATGCTTCTTTGGCATCCCCCTCCCCCCCCGGAGAGGAGTTTGGAATGGAGGACAGGTCCGGGAAAAGGAGGGCAGGGCCTGCCTGGCCCCCCTGGAATGGCCTCTCTGAACTGGAGCCAGCCTTCAAGGCCTTCTTCTAACGCCCCTTCTCTCCCCAGAAGCCTCCCCCGGCAGCCGGATCCCGAGCCTCCCGCCCAAGGCCTCCTTCGCCTTCCCCTACTTCGAAGGCTCCTTCCAACCCTTCCTCCGCGCCTCCTACTTCCCAGGTAGGTCGGGGCACACTCTCTCAGCCTCGGAGGGCGCCAGGACTTCCCTTCCCTTCCCTCGGGGGCTTTTCGGGGGAATGGCGGGGTGGGCTCTCCTGGCTTCAGGCTTCCCCGGTTTGGGATGCTTTTCACTCGGCTGTGTTTTGATTTATGTTGTTAATCTTAGTATTTCTTTTTAATTATTTTTTAAAAAAAACTTTCCAAAGCAACGTTTTGGCTCTCTCTTTTTGAATGATCCTGAGCTGTCTTGTATGCTATTTTGAGACATAAATCCCACGAAGGAAGGAATGGATGAATGAATGAATGAATGAATGCACAACCTCCAAGCCCTGGCCCTCCCTCGCCATCAGCTGCGCTACAAATTGGCCCCAAGGAGGGTCCTCCCTTCCCCAGAGGAACAAGGAGGACGCGGCTGGCCTCCTCCTCCTCCTCTTTTTCTTCTTCCTTCTCCTTCTCTTCTTTTTCTCCTCCTCTTCCTCTTTTTCTTCTTCCTTCTCTTCTTTTTCCTCCTCCTCCTCCTTCTCTTCTTTTTCTTCCTCTTCCTCCTTCTTCTCCTTCTCTGTCTCTTTCTCCGCTTCTTCCTCCTCCTCAATCTTCATCTTCTTCCTCTTCCTCCTTCTTCGCCTTCTCTACCCCCTCCTCCTCTCCTTCTTCTTCTCCTTCTCTTCCCTGCTTCATCTTCTTCCTCCTCCTCCTCTTCCTCCTCCTTCCTCTTTCTCTTTTTCTTCTTCTTCTTCTTCCTCCTCCTCCTCCTCCTTTCTTTCCTTCTCCTTCTCCTTTTCCCTACTTCTTTTCCTCCTCCTCCTCTTCTTTTTCTTCCTCTTCCTCCTTCTTCTCCTTCTCCATCTCTTTCTCCACTTCTTCCTCCTCCTCAGTCTTCACCTTCTTCCTCTTCCTTCTTCTTCTCCTTCTCTTCCCTGCTTCCTCTTCTTCTTCCTCCTTCTCTTCTTCTTCTTCTTCCTCCTCCTCCTCCTCCTCTTCTTCCTACTTCTTTTCCTCCTCCTCTCCTCCCCTTCCTCCCTTTCTCCTCCTCCTCCTCCTCCTCCTCCTCTTCCTTCTCTCCTCCTCTTCTCCCTCTCTGGCCAGTCTAAGGGGTCCCTCTCCTTTGGCGGAGGCAGGCCATCCCAAGGCAGACTCCTTTGCCTGCCTGCCTTCCCAGCGGAGGGGGCCCTGCTCCTTGCTGGGACTCCCCAGGATCCTGTGGCTGCCTGGTTGAAAGGAGGACGAAGCAAGAGATGAAGAAGCCCAGGGATGATGATGGTGCCTCTGGGAAGGGCAGATGCTGGAAGGCTCCTTCCCCAGACACCTTCCCCTGGCTTAGCCAGAGAAGGACATCTAGGAACCCAAAGATAATATAGCCGCATTAGGCTGTAGAGAGATCTGGCAGCACCTTTGAGACTCACAGAAAGAAAGAAAGAAAGAAAGAAAGAAAGAAAGAAAGAAAGAAAGAAAGAAAGTTGGCAGCATTGAGCTTTCCAAGCTTCAGCCCACTTCCTCAGATGCATTTGGACTGGATATAGGAATCCAGTCACACCTTTGGAGATCCATCTTCCATCAGATGAAGTGGACTGAGTCCAACAAAACTTTTGCTAGAAACTGTAGTCTCAAAGCTGCTACTGGAGTTCTTTACATCTTTTCAAACCCCCCCCCCCCATCCCAAGAGAGGGGCTTATAAAACACATATTACTTCTTACCTGAAATCATGTTTGTCACCATTTTTCAATCTAAGGGTATGGTGTAGCACCAATGGGGTCTTGCAGGTTTATCCACGCTGTGTATGTGTAAATAAGAGAGAGCAAAAGAGAGAGATCAGGTAGCTTTCCTCTGCTCCACAAGGCATAGCTCTTTATTGTAAGCCCTCATTGGTGTTAAACTAATCTTATTAAAACGACTAGAAAGAATAAGTCTCCAATAACTAGCTGGGAATGGCTAATCAAATATCTTAATTTTGGAGCGGAGAAAAGTCAGGGCTTGGTGTGGAACAACTTTCAAAAATAGGGCTCCACCAACAAGCCGTTCCTATATTTTGTTCCAAAAGGCAAGAGCTCCTCCATTCATTCTCCTGATAATGGAATTTGCTTCCTTTCTCTCTCATTTGAATGGGCCAACAAAAACAACTTGAGCCTTATATCTAGCTTTTCATGTCCATTTAATGAAAATGATTTGGGGAAAGAGAAGACTGTGTCATCAGTATTCTCCCCAAGGAGCTTGGCATGCAGTTGTGTTTAGTTTGAAAGTGTAAATCTCTTTTGTCCCAATAATATATGGCTTTAGCTGCTTGTCCTCAGTCTTTTTCTGTTAGTTCATTACTACACAATTACCATTCACGCTTCATTAGAATCTCTGTTTCTCTTTGGGAGTTTTTCTTTCCGCTTAAAGGGGAAACTCTGCCCTTTTTATCATTCCAGTCCCATTGGGAACCAGTCAATGTGCTAATTAGCTGTTACTTTTCATGTCTTCAGAGTGAATTCTGCACGTTTTGTAAGGAAGAAGAGGACGGGGAAAGAAAGATTCATATAAAAAAGAGGAATACTGATTGATCAAAACCTGTATCTAAAAAGGACTTTTTGTTGTTGTTGTTCCAGACAGAAAAAGTCCCTTATTTTAATCCGAGATATAATAAAATGCTTGTCATGAAAAAGCAGTCTTCTGAAAAATTAAATACTTGTAGAAGACAGAGAAAGCTTTTTTTTTTAAAAAAAAAAAAATAAAATCCTATTTTCCTGGCTTTCCCATTCAAGCTCCACATCTTTGAATCTGGTAACAAAACCAGCCAGCTATAGATAAATTTGCTGAATGTAAATAATCTAGTTATTATTTTCTGAAAAGAGCTGTTAAGTTAAGCATAAACTTCCTTTCATGGATTCAGAATTTGTATAGGTGCTGGTCAGAGCCTGAGTCGGATAAGGGTACAGAAAGAAAAAAAATGAGAGAGAGAGAAAGAGAATCGAAGCTATTGGCAAAACCTCCAAGCATGCAAATCAAAAGCTTTACCATCAGCCTCAGTTGGATATGGACTCCAGCCTGAATCCTGTTGGTAATCCTAATTAGAGTAGACCCACTGGATCAAGTGCTGTACTGTGAGTTGACACTTATTAAATCATAGTGATTCAGTAGATCTATTCTAGTGATGTGGGACTAGCAGTAAGATTTAGGCATCAGTCTTTTAAATGAGAACAGCTCTTGTCTCCTGTGCTTTGCTTCCCCCCCCCCTCTTTTGGCCAATTTCGTCTAACATGCGGATTCTTCTTGTCCCCACAGCTTCTTCGGTGGTGCCTATTCCTGGCACTTTCTCTTGGCCTCTAGCCGCTCGAGGGAAACCACGCAGAGGGATGCTCCGCAGGGCAGTTTTCTCCGATGTGCAGCGCAAGGCTCTGGAGAAAATGTTTCAGAAGCAGAAATATATCAGCAAACCAGACAGAAAGAAACTGGCAGCCAAGCTGGGCCTAAAAGACTCCCAGGTAACCAATTACCCTCTGAGCCAAACAGAGGGAATCTGAGATGGGTGGCAGGGGAAGGATGGGTAGTTAACCTTGACTTCCTAAATGCAACAAAGACCATTTGTGAGATGGGCTGTTTGTGCAAAGGAAGGGATCCTAATTTACAGCCTTAACCACAACCCAGTTAAGTCAGCACACTAAGATTTAAGGCAATGCGGTCCCCGCCACTAAAGTCAATGCAACTGGCACCCAAATTCTTTTTAAAACAATAGCTCAGTTTATTTTAATGGAATGTATTCCCAGGTTTGTTTGTTTTAAATTTATCTTGAGCACTTCCAAGCACAGTGAACATAATGAAAACTTGCTCCCGAGTGGGTATTTCCAGGATACAGTATTTGTACTCAGAATGACAGTGTTAGGAACTCATTTTAGCCACATTAGGTGAATGTCAAATACCCCCAAATCCTACAGGCCTTTATTAAGAAGGTCTCTTTGTTTTGTGGCTGAATGGCATTTGTGCCTTTAATGCAAGGGACTGAGGGACAATTCATAGCACAGACCATCCACATAGCAACTGCTTCCATGGAGCATGTTCCCTGTGCCAATTCCATTCTTGTGGATGCCCCATCTACAGAGCTTTCCTTTTTGTTGCTCCATTGCAAAACTTCACAAAGGTTGGTGTTTCGTGAAAAATGGAGGGACTTTGCATGGTAAGCATCTATACTAGTTAAGGTAGCAACACTGAACAGTGTCCAGGTAGTGAGATGCAGTGTTGCAACTGCAGAGATTGGCTTTGAGTATCACTGAAATCTATAAGATGTACTATGACACAAAGGTCCTGATCTAGGGAATGTCTTCCTGCACATTGGGGGACATAATCTGGTTGCTAGTCCCAATGACAATACACCCACTGAGTACTGAATCATATGGGCTAGTCTCAACCAGAGTTACACCCGTTGAGTGAAATGGTTAATGGTGAGTTACCATGTAGGTGTATCCCACTGATGTAATGGGTTTAATACAGTTCAGACTAACAACTGGATTCAGGGCTGAAATAATGGGATTTATAAGCACTCACCCTACTACCATTTAGGTTGCCAGCTTGGATATAGGATGATGCTCCTGTAATTTTAATCCTGAAGAGATCATAGAGCAAAAACAAAGTATCATGAAACTGTCAAGCTGGACAAAGTACCTGCCCTCTCTTACCTTCCAAACTCTGACTTTTCAGCCACAGCTGTCCTTTTCCACCTCTTTTCTACTTTCCTGGTGGAGAGAGGAGGTGGGGGCACTTTTCCATGCTCCCCCTCCTGACAATCTTACTACCATTTAGCAGTTCATTGAGTTGATCTCCTGTAACTGGAACTAGCAGGTAGATTTGGGCTGGAACCTTTTCACTCTAATGCCTAAGAACCCCATCACACGCACAATGCACATACCACAACCTCCTTTACAGGAATGACTATGGGCCTTTGCAGACTGCCAGAAATAGTGCAAACTGAGTCCACTTTAAGGGTTAGGGTTAGTGCTAGGGCATCATGGAATTGTTTTTTTTCTGAGACATTGAGCCTTCTCTGTCAGAGAGCTCTGGTGCCACAATAAAATACAGTTCCCATGATTCCCTAACCCTAACCCTTAAAGTGGACTCAGTTTGCACTATTTCTAGCAGTCTGCAAAGGCCCTATGACTGTCAGTATAAGGAGCTGTTTTTTGGACTGGACCTAAAGACCCTGTCCAAGGAAAGCTACTTGCAATGTAATGCCACATAGCTTTGACCCACAGGCTGTGTGGTCACAACTCCTAATCCCACCATCTAGGAGCTATTGGTTGGTAATCAACTCTTTTATAGTCTCTTGATTTTAATCAGATGACTAGCTTTCTTTCAATTGTGGCCACAGTATATTCAGGTGAAATATGTTAACCTAATAGAAATCTTGTTTAAAATGTTTTAAAATGTTTTAAAGTAATTTATACTTTTCCCTTCTGACCTGAAAGCATCACTGAGACTGTTTTATAACTTTTTAAATAATGCAATATAAAACAAAAACAAAGATATAAAGCAATTAGTAGTTAAACCCCAAATATATATTATTATATGCACGGACAACAAATGCCTATATCTATTAAATGAATGTTGCATGTGAATTCCTTGGGAATTCCCATTGTATCAAAGAGACTAAACATATGATAAGGTGTGTATTTTTGAGAGCTGATGTACTATAGTGGCTAATCCCTGGTTTGAGTCCCTGACTGAAATCTCACATTATGCAGAAGTTTAATAGGTATCCAGAGGCTGATTCCATTAGCAACAGAACTTACAAAAGTTACTTTTTAAAAAATTACAGCTCCCAGAATTCACCAACCATCATAGGAAATCACATGGTTTGACTATAACTCCAGTATCTGTGAGGCAGTACCGTTCTCTCTCCCTCTCCCTCTCCCTCTCTCTTAACAGCTTGTTAGGAAGGAAGGAAGGAAGGGAGAGAAAGAGAAAAGAAAGAAAGAAAAGTCAGAGGGGAAAGGAGGAGGGAGAAGAGGTGGCAGAAAGAGAGAAAATGGGGAGGAGAAAGAAAAAAAAATGTGATGGCTTGTCCCCTTTTGGCTTTGGCCTAGTCCACTGCTAGCCTTGGCTCTATTTGCCACAGATATGTTTGCAGATTGCTCTAACGGATTATCTATGAAGGACCACAATAGGGGGGGAAATGGCCTGCTCCTGATGTGAGTGAAGCCTTTTGAACAATCACTAAATGTTATAAACTGTTAGTTATAGCGGCCCCAAGTGACTTTAACTATACTAACTATTTTCTTTGGCCTTTTCCTCAATGCATATTTGAAGCTGAAGTCATTCTGCAAGTGAAAACCCGCATCATTTCTAAGGGCCTTTGCAGACTGCCAGAAATAGTGCAAATTGAGTCCACTTTAAGGGTTAGGGTTAGTGCTAGGGAATCATGGGAATTGTGTTTTTTTTTTTCTGAGACATTGAACCTTCTCTGTCAGAGAGCTCTGGTGCCACAATAAACTACAGTTCCCATGATTCCCTAACCCTAACCCTTAAAGTGGACTCAATTTGCACTATTTCTGGCAGTCTGCAACAGCCCTAACAGACTGTACCAATAGTTCCTAACCTGCAGATCAGCATGACCAATGGTTAGGGACTTGGGGGACTGTAATCCAATAATCTCTGGGGACTCAGGGATTGGGAACCACTGTGCTCTGCTCTGTAGTGACCTTAGAAAGCCTGTTGGAGGTAGAATTAGATTTTGCTCCCCAAATAGTTCTGTACCACACAGGTACTTCAAAGTTAACATCAGCAAACATTTTTGGACTACAGCTCCCAAAATCCCCCACACAGCATTGCTTGGAGCCAAAATTAGTCCAAAATTAACTTTTCCAAGTTCTGAACATTAAGCCAGCCTTGGTGCTAAATATCCTTCTTGATGTATTTTTGAAAACTCCAGGTGAAGATCTGGTTTCAGAACAGAAGGATGAAGTGGAGAAACTCCAAAGAGCGAGAACTCCTGTCGTCGGGTGGCTGTCGGGAACAAACCTTACCCACAAAGTTCAACCCTCACCCAGACCTTAGTGATGTTGGAAAGAAAGGTTCTGGGGAGGAAGAGGAAGATGCATCATTGCCAGCCTGCTCAGCCAGCCCCAGGCACTCTTTGGCCTACCACCAGGCCACAGACCACCCACACTTGAGAGACAGGCTGGACTGTCAGATGCTCCCTTCTCCCACCCATTCCAGCAGCCCCAGCAAGCCATCAGACTTTTCAGACTCCGAGGAAGAGGAGGAGGAAAGGGAGGAGGAAGAAGAAGAAGAGGAGGAAGAGATCACAGTCTCATAGAGAACCTTTCTCCTAGCCATCCAAAAAAGGGGGACATTGCAAAGATGTAAATAAACTGAGGGCTATCCAATTGAAGAGGTGGTGTGGTTCCACATCCACATGGCTTGCATAGAAAATGTACTGACCATCATTTATCCACAAGGCTTTTGTGAGCCACCGATCTACCCTGACTAGAAAGCCTTGCTTAATAGCCTCCTTTTGTTGACCAACTAACTTGCCTCGCACTTTTCATTTGGAAGTTGCAGATTAAAAAGTCATATCCCCACCCCACCCCTCCTGATTATTGAGACCAGAGCCAGCAGTGTGTGGTGGTTTGAATGTTGAAGTATGACTCTGGAGATCAGAGTTCAATTCCATGCTAAGCCATGGGAACCCACAGGATCACCTTGGATGGGTCACACACTCCCAGCTCACATGGTCACCTTAGGCTTGCCATAAATCAAAAATTACTTGAAGACACACAACAACAAAAACAGTTATTGAGATCACATTGATTTAATATTAGAATAGTGAGCCTGATTCAGTTCTAAATATCTCCAAGTGTATTAATTTCTCCAAAGGACTCCAAAGGTAATTCACCTTGTGTTCACATGAGTTCTGCTCCATTGAGAGGCTGGTACTATTACATCAATGAAATCTACCTAGTTAAAAATTAGCGACACCAAGGTCTAAGATGCAGCCAGTAATATTGCCACATATTGCCACATAGGCACACAAATCTATATCCTTAGAAATGTAGGACCAGTATGTAGAGAGATCTTGTAGCACCTTCAAGACTAACTGAAAGAAAGAAGTTGGCAGCATGAGCTTTCGTAGACTTCAGTCTACTTCCAGCATCTGAGGAAGTTGACTGAAGTCTACAAAAGCTCATGCTGCCAACTTCTTTCTTTCAGTTAATCTTGAAGGTGCTACAAGATCTCTCCACATACTGATTCTACAGACTAACATGGCTATATCTTTGAATTCTACCACTTTAGAAATGTAGGGACATCTGCTGGACCTGAGCCTCAAGTCTTTCATAACCACCCAGAGAAACAGTACTCACTAGTTTAGCTTCAAAAGTTGACCTTTTAATTTTTATTTATGAATGTCATGAGCAACATGTGCTTTCCAGCCATTTCCACATTTCTTTGCCAGCTCTTTGGCCATTTGGGGCTTACGGAGGATGTCAGTGTGGACACATGGAAACTGGAACCACCTCTTTGATTTCTGACTGAACCTTGCTGTCTTTGCACAGCTTTTATGAACTGTACACTATTTTGTACATTTACACTGTATGGCAATTTTATACCAAGGCTATTGTGAGTCTACAGATGGACATGTTGGGATTTTGTGTGTGTGTGTGTGTGCATATACATTTGTACTTTTTAATTATTTTTTAAATTTAAAGAGAAGCTTAGCTTTTAACTGTGTAACTTATAAAACATGGTCTATTTTATATTCTTACTGTGTACAGATTTTAAATATGTATATATAACAAATGAAGCAAGTGCCAAATTAAAAAAAATGTGTAAAGCTGATAACGGTTTTAGGTCTATCATGGATTTTTATGCATTCACACCCATACATAGCCTGGTTAATATCAACAGCATTCATGAAGTTGATTTGGGAAGTGACTCTAGGTGCCCTTCTGTGGAAATAACTTCTACAGCTGAGGAAAAGACATTGCCCAATTGGATACTGAATAATTCTTTGCTTAACACTCAAAAAGTACTTATGCAGGAATCCAACATACATTATTTGGCCGAGATCAGCTATTATTATTTACTATGACTGAAACTAAACCAGATTCCTCTATTTGCTGAATTCCAAGGCCTGTTCATACTACAGTTTTAACTGTCATGGCTGCATCTGAAGGAATCCTGGGATCTGCAGTTTGGCGAGGGGCTAAAGAGCATTCTAAATGCTCCTCCTTAAATTGAAGGATTGCATGGGATGCTACCATGGCAGTTAAAGTGGAATCATAACTCCATGATTGTACAGTGTGAAAGGGTTCCCAGATCAGAAGCAGATTAATCTTGCAAAAGGAGGAGGCAAAGATCCTCAAGCACCAGTATCCTGAAGAGGAAACTCTTGAGATCAAGAGTACAACTTGCTGCTAAAGCTGTGGATGCAGTAACTCTATGGCAAATATAGGGAAGTTTCCCCGCCCTCCTTCTCTGTCTCCCCTTGCTAACACATACACACCATCACTCTCCACAGATTGCACCTACTGGGGGGGGGGTAGCGGATATGACTAATGTTTTCCATTATTTCAGTGAATCTAAATATAACTAGATCCAGCTCATTGTTTAGAAATGAAGATGGCAAATGCAGGTCTGTCATGAAGTTGTTCCCAGCACCTTACTTTAGTCATTAAAAGTATACAAGGAGGTAAAGAAATGTCTGATGCAACTCATGGGCCTTTCCGATTACCAATGGTTCCCCTTATTATGGAAGAAATACATGTTTAAAAAGAAGAACAACATATAGAAACACTTACTGCAAGTCCTTTGTTAGACAGCTTCATTGCAGGACTGGATAAAGAACAGCCACCAAGTAAATTGCCTGCAGGAGTGATTCATCATATTGTAATGATTCATCTGTTCTCCCAACAGGAATGAATCTGGAAGAATTATATAAAAGGATTACACACACACCACAAGCAATGCACACAAAAGAGGGGAAAAGTTAGCTTTGTGTTAACTTTCTCCCCTTCCCACAATATAGTAGTCAACAAAAGCAGGTCTGGCCAGTGTTGTGGCTTAAGAAACCTCCTGTGACATCAGGGAGTGTGACCATGCTGTGTGATGCCATCTCAGCTAGGAGTGAGATCTAGCCCAGCATTAAAAAAAACAGTTCCCCACTCCTGAAATACTGGAATAAAATACAGGCACCCTTCTCAGAGCCACAAAAATATCCCCTTATATTTTCTGGTCAATCGTTTATCAAATGTCAGGCTAGCTGGTGTGGGTGAAATGCCCGTCCTCTCTGGAAACAAACTGTTTGTGGCCTTTTCTTGAGGAGAACTATAGAACTCTGACATTATTTTGCACAGGAAGAGAGCACACAGGCATGGAAGTCATTTTGAACCCCATCCTCACAGATTTATATGATGCCTGGAAGGAGAGACGTGGGAACAGCATTGTGGACCAGTTCCATTTGTAAAAATCGACGGTAAGACTTCAAAACTTTGGGTTTGTAATGTGAGGGAGCAGATAGCCACCAAATTAAAAAAAAATGTTTCCTAGTGCTACTAACTCATTATTAATTATTGATACAATTATGCTAAGATTATAAATGCCATTCTGTGCAGATCCTATGGCAATATTGTTTCCCTCTAAATCTGAAGGAGACCATATTTTGGTTGGGAGCATTAATGTTGTGGACCTTCAATTTATGCCCAGCCCTGATCTCTGGGTCAGCAGTGGGCCTAAAACAGCTCCCCCAGATGTTGCTAGACTACAGTTCCCATCAGCTCTTAGCCCACATGTCCAGTGGTGAGGAATGCTGGGAGATATGGTTCAAGATTTGCCCATCTTTATGGTATAAAAGTATATTTTATAGCACAGAAACACTTTCAAGTGTCCATCTATCTGGTTTGAAAGGAATGAAATCCTGGGCAAGAGTAACATCTTGATGGTTGGATGTCAGGGGCTCCCATGTGATAATAGCCACTGTATTCATGCTGCCCTGTTCATACAAAATCAAAACAACAGGAGGTGTGTTATCTAGAAAAAATATATAGATACTGCACTTTATCAGTTTGATGAAGAAAAGCAAGTCTCTTTCTCCTACTGAGAGCCAGCATGGTGTAGTGATTTGAGTGTTGGACTAGGACTCTGGGATACCTGGCTTTGAATAGCTGCTAAGCCATAGAAATCCACTGGGTGACTTTGGGCAAGTCACACTCTCTAGTCTTAGCCTTAGAAGAAGGCAGTAGCAAACCTATCTTGAATCCCATTCTGAGAGAAAGAGAGGATACAAATAAAATAAACTTACCTTTAGGATGGTAGTTCCAGGAAACATGGGCTATGTTGAAGTGGCTCTTAGGGGGAAAGAATGGTGTACATCGACTTGGATGCTATGACTTTCTTTCCATACACAAAAAAATTGTAATTTGAACTCACATCCTCACATATATATGTCTGTGCCTGGCCTCCACTCCATCAAATGCATCTGAGGAAGTAGACTGAAGTCTATGAGAGCTCATGCTGCCAATTTCTTTCTTTTAGTTAGTCTCAAAGGTGCTACAAGATCTCTCTACATACTGATTCTACAGACTAATAGGGCTATATCTTTGATTTAAGGTAGTTCATAGCTGGACAGGTTTTTTACCTCTGCTTTCCCCTTGGAGCTGTTCCCAACCCTCAAAATCCCCTCCAGAGTGTTGGATGTCACCCTTTTGAACAAAGGCAAAGAGATCTTCTGGGAAGGGGAGAAAGTTAACACAAAGCAGTCAGAGGTCCATCCAATAATAGGTATTTTCCAGTGATGTAGTCTTGAGTCAATTGACTCGGCCTTAAATCAGACTTTAGTTGCATTAGTGATTTGACTTGGACTTGACTTGGCAAAAATGACACACTGACTTGATTTGAAATGAGATGTGTATGTTCTTAATGACTGACTTGCTGGTGCCATTCATTTCAAGCAGCAGGTAAGACTTGCTCCCAAAGTGTGGGGCACAAGCTTTTGAAAAGCTTTAGCACACTCCTCTGATGTGCTATGGGGACAGGCAGGCAAGCAGATCCCAACCCCTGCCTCAAGTCCATTGCCTAACACAGTTGCTGTTCCCTCTGAGAAAAGCACCCCACTGTCTTTCTTTCTTTTTTCTGTTAAAAGTTGACTGCCAGACTTGAGAGTCAACTTGAGACCTGACTTGAAAGTATTTTGCAAGGATTTGAGACTTGACTTGAGACTTGAAGGTAGAGACTTGAGACTTGGACTAAAAGACTTGAATCTATCCTCTCCCCATCTTTCTCAACTCCATGGTTTAATCATACCTGGAAGGTACCTGGAAGGGCTGGAAAGAGGAGAGGGCAGAAATCTTTTATCCCATGATAAATTATCTTAGGATCCAGGGCAGTGTATTGGATAAATACTTTTTATCATAGTTTAAATAGAATCATTAAATCCATTGATTGCACCTTAGACATGACTAAATTTAGAGAATGATGATGGCAAATGCAAGTCTGTTATGAAGTTGTTCCCACATCACTGTAGTCATTAAAATGTAACATTATCCATCTTCATTCAGAAGTAACACTCGCGGTATTCATTGACACTTGATCCAAGGTAAGAATGCATCCAGCTGCATTTTAATGGAGGGCTGAGATTTCATGCTACCTATACAAGGCAAGCATGACACAGTGGTTAAAATGTTGGATTTCAACTCTGGAGACCAGGGTTTGATTCTGAGCTCAGTCATGAAACCCACTGGATGACCTTGGGCAAGTCACACCCTCTCAGACTCAGGGTAAGTCAATGGCAATCCTCCTCTCAACAAATGTTGGCAAGAAAACCTCATTATAGGTTCACCTTAAGTTTGCCATAAGTTGAACAACTTGAAGGCACACAATGACAATACAAGCCAAAAAGGGTCATTGTGCTTCAAATTACTTGTCCAAATCATATAACAGACAAAGAAAAGCATTGGCATCAATAGAATTAGAAGGGGGAAGGGGGAGGGAGAGACTGATGCTTAGAGTTTAATGATTGGAGCAGTTATTAACTGGGAAACACAAGATACCCAATACGTTTTGGTGCATTTTCTCCATCATGGCAAGGGGGTCAAATTCACAGTACATTTATTTTCAAGAATGGCATCTGTATCTAATTTTTATTTATTTATTTTGTATGACTGGTTATTAACAATCAGTTTTATGAGAATAATTAAATAAGTTGATCCGTAAAAGAAAATTATTGCAAGAAAACCTCTTACAGGGGCTGGTAATGTGTAAGTGGTTCTCTCCTCCTATAGAAATTTATACTAAAAGTTGAGATTATTGCTCACCTAAAGAGGAGTCTGGTTTTCATTCTCTTGAGTTTGCTGCCATCTGGTGGTCAGTGTAAGGTAGCTGAGTTGTTGTTGTGTGCCTTCAAGTCGTTTCCAACTTATGGTAACCCTAAGGAGAATCTGTCAGGTTTTTCTTGTCAAGATTTGTTTAGAGAGGATTTATCATTGCCCTCCTCTGGGGCTGAGAATCTATGACTTGCCCAAGATCACCCAGTGGGTTTCTATGGCCAAGTGGGGATTTGAACTCTTTTCTCCAGGGTCCTAGTCCAACATTCAAATCACTACACCACTCTGAGATACCTGTTCTCAAAAGCCTGTAGTCTTTTCACACTTTTGAAGTTCTGAATAGCTGAGTAAACCAAGAAGACTGAAGTCACACTGATTGATCTGGAATACAGAAAACTGTCTTACACTGAGTCGAACTATTGGTTCATTTAGCCCAGACCTGTCAAGCTCCAGGCAGGTTTCTTTCCTCTTTCTGCCCACAGATCGCTGGTATTCCTTAGTGGTCACATAACCAAGGTTGACCCTAATTAGCTTTCAAAATCAGTCAGGAGAGGACATGTTCAAGTTGGTATGAGAGTCCTGTGGATTGGTTTGAGTGCTACAATCCTTGCCGCTTACACTCATAGGCTTTAAGTGTAATTGACAGAATTACACTGTGGTTCCTGTATGAATGATGGCGAAGGACAAATATTTCAATAGCACTCTTCTGCTGGGTTTTCCCTTCCATCTCCTATGTAACCACAAGTGATGGCAAATGCATGGGTGGGGTGGATGGAGGGGCAGGGTTCAAGGTATCATCTAGCTGCAGTTTTGCATCTGGGGAACAAACGGTCACCCTCCTAGGCTTCCAGCAACTACACTGGAAATCTAGGAAGGTGCTTCCTTTTTTGCTTTTGCCAGCTGCACAACTAGTTGGATTGTGCCCAGAAAAGACATAATGCTGGTATAACTGAAGATCACCAACAGGATGCCAGCCTATGTATGGCCTGAGTTTGTTGGTGAAATAACATTTGCAAACATTTGAACGCTTGGATGTCTACCTACCAGTCCCTCTATATCTATAGCAGTGGTTCCCAACCTTTTCTATGCACCACACCCCTAGGAAATGTTTAATGTCTGCACCTTTTACAGATGTAATATCACATTTGAAGATTAAGAAGTCTAATTTCTAGTTTTTGAACCACAAATAATACTGCAGGTGAATAAATTGAACTTAAAAAATATTGGAAAATTTATGTATTATATTCTCCTTTCCCTCCTTAGATAGACAGGAACTTCCCTCTATCTATCTCATTCTATCTATACATGTGACTCCTGTCACTCAATCTTGGAGGCTGTTTAACAGACTCTCTCTCAAGATTCTAAACAGTCTCCTCTTAGTTCAGTAACTGTCTTCTCTCAGTCTAGGTTGGAGTAACAATCTCCTCTGAGTGTGGAGTTAGAGTCTCTTCCTCCTATACCCAAACCATCACCAATTAGGATAGGATTGTTTGTTATGCATTTATTTATTAAAGTCATTATTTTTTCTTTTTAAACCATAAACTACATGTTTGTTGTTCTTTGAGTTAGTCTTTATTCTTTAGGAAGGCAGATTTAGAATAGTCTGAGCCACACTTTTGCTGTTTCTGCTGATGAAAACTGAATTCTAACAAGTTTAACTTTCATACTTACATATATATTTTTCTTTTTAAAAGAGTTAACACCCTGGGAAACTCACCTCACAAAAATCCAAATCCAAATTGAGCATTTGATTCTAATTTATTCAGAAATAATTGAGTAATGACTTGTGACTTGTCACTCAAGGACAAAATCTAGTCTTTGTCACACCCAAATTCCATCTTGCACCTCCTGTGGGTCCGGGCACCCCAGGTTGGGAACCCCTGCCCCATAGGATCTATGCTGAAAATAAAGTCAAAAGCAAGGTATGATACTTTCATGTTTGCAGTCATTCAGATTCTGTTTGGGCACTTGGGGCATGTATGTTCAGCCCTCAGAAATAAGCCCAACTTCCACATTAGGGTTTGCATTTAGCATCAGTCAGCATAGTTAATGGCACTGGTTTGGCAAAAATCGGTTGCTGCTCAATTCCCATCTTTATCAACTGGCATGACCATTGTGACTGGGATTACAGATGGCGGTAATTACTAGACTTGACGATCTGGATGAAAGTTGACTTTTTGCATCTCCCAAAGTTCACTCCAAGGACAACTGACCTCACTTTGAGAATGTACACATTTCTAAGGCTTATGGGATGATTTGGAGAAATGAAACATGTACAAAGCAACATGCATTTTATGCAATGTTAACAGCTAGAAATGTGCATAGTTGAAAAGAAATACACCTGATTTAATCACTAGGGAAATTTGAATACATGAGGCAAACCACGAAAGCACACAGAGAGAGAATGTATAAAAATGTACATGGAGTTCCATGCATGGGAAAATCCCATTGGGGTCATTTAAAAATGAAACAAGGGAATAAAATGCAGGTGGGATATTGAGAAATTGGACAAAACAGGAACTGAGAGATGGTCATATTCCTAACTGGGATTATGGGAGGGCATCAGTTTGGGAAAGGCTGGTCTAGAAGGAGATGCACATACCTGTCCTATCCCCACACCACAAGTGGTTGGAGTGGCACCATGTGAGCAAAGCATGTTTTTCAACTACCTATGTAGATCTTATATATTAGCATGGGCTGAGATTCTGCACCATGGTCTACATTATGTAATTTTATAAATCCTTAGCTATATTGCAGAAATGCAAAGAAACCCTGTGAGTGAATTATGAAGATCTATATCAAAGCACTGGCAAGAGTGCTCCAATGCGTATCTGCTGGTACTACTGATGTGCATAAAACACTCCTGTTGTGCTCCAGTACTTCTTAGCCAGTGTCCAGATGTGCGCTTGTGAGTGCCCTGATGCACTTCCCATGACATACTGTCATATCTACAACAAGGGACTGAAGAATACAAGACATTATTACGACTGCCATTTCCACCATAAATTATCTAGCATGTGAATGATGCAAATAATGTTCCAAACCTAGTGTAAAGGACTGCAAAAATGGCAGTAAGACCAACAAATCTGAATAAATAAGCATCAAATTTATTGAATCATGAATAATTTAAGACTGGTACAATCATTAGCTTTATTCTCCATGATGTAGGATGGGGCAGGATGGGGAAGAATGGTAAGGGCAAGCAGAGGCAAGAAATGATCCCAAATAGACCATTTACAAATTCCAATCCTAAATGGTAGCAGAAAATTAAATAGGGAAGTGGGGAAAAAAACATACTGTACACAAAATACTCAATCCCTAGTTTTTTTTTCTCTCTGTTAAAAATGGCTAGAAAAAATTCATCAAAATGCAGCACTTGTAATCAAATATTTACATTTCTATGTTACAATGAAAAAAAATGTACATCTTAGAGAACTTTTCCCCCATAAATGGTTCCACTGGAAACAACTAGATCAAAACAGCAACCTTCCATTTAATATCCACATTTTTTTGTGTTTTTTTCCTTTTGTTTTCCTTAAAAGAGAATTGTCACATTTAGACAAGGTTCAAGACACAAAATATCAAAAGTTTAAGCATCAACAGTGTGATATTGTAGGGTTTTTTTCTCTTTTTTTGCAAAATATACCAAAAAAGGAGGGAGGCTAGCCATACTCTCCCTGTCTCTGCACCATTACCCTAAAAACCAAGAAGAAAAAACCAAAACACTCACACAATACATGATTTATGACTGGTACAATTCTTGACCATTGTGAAGGAAAGGAAAATGTTGTACGCTTCCAATTCATAACTAAACATGAATGTTGCATAGAGTTTTCTACTAAAACCAAACTAGAGGAAATCATACCAACGTGGGCAAAGGAGAATGGTAAAACTGGAAGCAATCCGGATAAAGTGTTTTGCTATTTGGATGTTTTTCTACATGAAAAAGATGGGCTTACTAAGGAATGTGCGTAACGGGCAACCCTGCTTCCCGAAGTTTCAGAAAGGGCACTACAATTTTGTGAAAGAATGTGATTATTCCAAGTTAATAATTTTTCATTGATCCAAACCACGGTCTGTTAGAGAGCAATAAAGAAGATACCTTTCATGAATACCACAACAGGATATGTGGGGAAATTGGATATCTGACTCATTTTATGAGTCAACTAAAGGTGATCAAGCAAATTAGACTTTGATGTGGCTCCACCTCTAAGTAATGATTCACATATAATTTTACTCAGCTGTTATTATTATGGTGTGTATATGTGAAATCTTGTGTGCCTTGCTATCTGTGAAGTGTTCTGACTCCAGAGAGTCTTAATGCATAGTTTTTGCATAAGCACCATTTCAGTGTCAGGAGCAGATACTTGCATCCAGTATATTTTGCACACACAGAGCTAATGTTTCCTTTCAAATGATCCATGCAGCCCTTGTCTCAAATAAGTACATTAGAAAGCGCTGCAACGAAGTAATCTGATGCACACCTCAATCTAAGGAAAGAACTGCAACAAAGTAATCTGATGTACACTTCAATAAATGTGTGACATATTCTTAAGAAACAACCACTGCAGCTTTCTAGATGTGTCTCTAGAGAACCAAACTGCCAAGGATCACATACCTCTGCAGAAACCACTTGCAGCAGAAAGTGGACAATACATAGGATTATGTTTTCAATCTTAGGTCCCAAGAAATATAATGAAATTGAGTTGTATAACTTAGGTCCCAAACACACTGCAGAAATAATCCAGTTTGAAACTGCTTTAACTGCTCTGGCACAATGCTAGGGAATAACTAGTAACTAGTTTTGTGAGATATTTAGCCTTCTCTGTCAGAGTGTTCTGGTACCAAAATATACTACAATTCCCAGAATTCCTTAGCACTGAGTGAGGGCAGTTAAAGCTGTCTTAAACTGATTGTTTCTGCAGTGTTTCTTGGACCCTAGTTTTTTGGGCACAATCAAAATTAAAATATTGTTGGTGTAGATTTATATATACTACCTATACTCCTCAAGCCAACTATCATGTTGATTAGAATCCTTGAGTGTTTTTGTGTATAATGGGTTGTATTTGGACTTAGTTATGCTTAAATCAGGCCAGTTGAAATTAAGTGGGATTTAAATCAATCATGACTAACATGTCCTGCTGATCTCAGTGGTTTACTGTAAGCACAAGTGGCTCTAGATCTAATCCAATTAGATTAAGGTGTACATATAAAGCAGACTAGTCCCCAACATGTTTGTGGAGTAGGGGAAACTCACCTTACTATGGAACAACAGAAGGTGACTTACACCAGGCACATTTCTTTGTTTACACCAGGGAGATGGAACTATGCCAGAATTTATTTTTCCAGGACAGTCTCAACATTATCAACCATGTCATCATAAACCGAAAACATGGCAGCTGGAAAAGTGACAAGTCATTGAACCTGCTAGACAGTTCCACCTAGATCCCATCATGCAAGAAAAATGCCTCACTCTTCCCTGTCAAACCAGTGTGCAGTGGAGGAACACCAGTTTGCTAAATCTACCGCTAGGGACTGAACTTCCCTGCAATATCTACACCTCGCTTATTTAGAGTGCATCTCTTCCTAACATACAAAAGAGCTCTGGATTTTAGGATGGTGTGTGGTTTCTATTAGTCACATTAATCTGACTAGAACTTCAGGCCATCTGCACGGATACAAAGCAATGGAATTTTATCCATTGGGTTCAAAATATAAACTTTAAAAAGTATAATTTCGGAATAAGATCTCACAGAAAGAAATGCAAACAGCCCTTTCCACTGCAAGTAGTCTTTCTTCACCGGAGGACATCTCCTTCAAAATGATTTTGACTGAGTGGAATGTAAACATATTCCCACAAAATAAATGATTATGAAATAAACTAATACTATATTCTGTTTTACTAAAATAGTAAATTTAGAAAAAACAAGTACCACTGTATTCAATGCATACATTGAATGTTCTCTCTGGATTAAAAAACATCCTGCATGTGGAAAGCTAACACATCAGGGGGAGAGCTAGGACAGAATCCTTTCCACCTGAGTGGAAATAAGTTTCCACAAGAAGGGAAAATTTAATGTAGGAGACCTTTCAAGCCTGTATCTTATATTCAGTTGAAGAAAGCAGAATCAACATGTAATAAACAAGCAGCCTGATCATTGGAGGATTCTGGATAATAAGAATTAGCAAGATTAGCAGAGTAAATTTCTTCTATTTTGAAAAGAAAAAACAACACACACTCAAGAATCCCTTTTAGATCCAACAGTAAATGTCCATTTGAGCAATTCAGTATTTTTTTTTTTTACAAAGGATACAGTTATTTCAAAAGTTACTAGAAAATGGGTAAAAAGAACAAGTTGATAAAAGGCTCAAAAGACAAATTCACTCCCGTCACTGAAAGCAGAAAATCATGAGGTATAAAAACTACCTGCTCAGTAACCTGAGCCATAGTAGCATGGACTTGCACATCTTGCATCAATTAAGCCATATTAACATTCTTTTTAAAAATTGTTGCATTCTACCTGCATATTTCAAAACCAACCCAAATATCTTATCACTTTGTGATAACTCTTATCACTTTGAGTTTAGCAGTGATGCCATTCAGTATCAGAAAAAGGTGGGGTTTTCTTCTTCTTTTGCTTCCATCAAAGAAACAACTATCTAATGATAAGCTGGTCAGCTAGCAAGTAGCAATAGCAAGTACATTTCTGTATCGCTTATCAGGGCACTTAAGCACTCCCTAAGCGGTTTACAAAGTGTATAGGCTGATACAGAAATTCTCAAAAGTTCTTTCCCTCTCTCTGCATCCTTTCCCTCCTTTAGGTATTGTCACATTTACAAAGAAAAGAAATTTCATATATATTATTACAAACAATATTCACAGCAACTCACATCATTGTATTTCAAGAGATGACTTTGATAGCCCTGTTGTTGTTTTTAAATTAAAAAGAACAAACCCTCCATCATATACAGCACTAATGGAATTCTAACACAATTAGTAGAAAGTAGGTAAGGCATCACGTTAAAAAAATCAGCACCCAAAGATAGCTGAAAAGGCGTGTATGTGTGTATGGTGTGTGACTACCTAAGGAACAGCCTGAGACACTGGGCTGGTTGTTGTTGCATTTTAAAAACAACAACAAAAAAAACCACAAACCAGAGTATTTTTTGTTGAGTTTTTGTCCCCAGCAGAAGCACCAAGCCTTTCTTTTTAAAAACTCCCCCCCACACACATGTATTCTGTGCATTTGGAGATGACAAAAGTATCCAGAGAAGTATGCTGATTGCTTGGTGATACGTTTAAAAACACAATTCTGTTAAAATATTATAGCACAAATGGGAAAGGTGTTGCCCTCCAGATGTTTTTGGACTACAATGCCCATTAGCCTTAGTATGAATAGGCAATGATGCAGGATTATGGAAGCCACAGTCTAATGATCTCAGGAGGGTCACAGGTTCTCCCCGCCTGCTTTATAGAGACTGTTCTCCTTTACTGAAGACTTGGTTAAACAAAAATCTGTTGTTTGTAAAAATCCATAGTTTAACCTGGATGATTTCAATGGGAATTAATAAGCACAGATTTTAAAAGCCTATGTTTTCCCTTCCTTCATATACATGTATATATGACTGAATGAAAAACTATCTACAAAATTTCTTATTAAGCAGAAAACTCTAGATTATGAGAAATTAATTTACTTGAGTGAGTACAGCCTCACTCAAATTTTATTCATTTCCCCCAACTTTTGCTATCTACGAAGAAAAAAACACAAGCCATGATCCTTCTATTTTTTTTTTTATGTGCTGATTTTGATGAACTGACTCAATTCCAAGGGAATAATGAATGTCTAACTCAAGGGATGATAATTGTTGGGAGAAGCAGTGGGAAAGACAGAATGAAATAAGTACCCAGATTTCCACATAGGCATTCACTCCTTGAATAGGCCATGTTTGATAGCCTTCTCCTTAGAAGAACATGCTCTCCCAAATATGGTATCCTACCCTGCTCCTCATGTTGCTACCCATTCCTGCAAGCCTGATGTCTAGAAGTTCAGTGGGGCTGAAGAATGGCACCTACATGACTCTTTCTGGTGTCCTGAAAGAACATCAGGAAGTTGGGACCAGGAGAATGCAGCTACATCAGAAATGGGATCATGGGACAAATGAGAGGAGGCAGGTCATTTATCCTATGTATACATGTGAAAAGAACATCTGCATGGGCAGATGTACACTGACAGGGTCCAAAGAACCAAACAACTAGTTCTACAAGCCCAAAGGGGCTTTTGCTCCATGACAAATTGCTTCTGCAATAAGGGAGTTCCATTTTGTAAAATGGAGTTCCACAAAGGTTTTTGCAAAAGAAGAGTTCCACAAAAGGTTTGTTCTATGCTACCAGGAGCAGCTGATCAAAGAAAAAGAAAGGAAAGGAAATTTGCACTGAGCCAGTGCAAAGACAGAGCAGCCCTTCAGATCCTGACAACGGCCTCTTCAGCACTTTGTTAAATCACTGATTAAACTGCAGTGTTCTAAAATCTGAACTGATGATTTAAAGTGTTTAAAGGTTTTTAATTCACATTTTCTATACATAGCCTATACTTATACCAAAGAAGGCATAATTATCCATCAACAAGAACCAAACGGGACTCTGTTTTCACATTTTCTTTAGCCTAAGTCCAGTTACTAGTTCCAACCAGAGTAAAGCCTTTGAATCACTTGAATTTACTTAAGTGTTGACTTAACCAAATTTCCACTGATTTAATAAGTTTGTTCTGAAAGAGACTAGAAACTGGATTTGGGCCATTTTCAGCAGGCCCTACTGCTGAAGAGATAAGCCTCTAAGAGGTTTTTATAAAAGCTTGCCTTTTCGGCAAAGAGAACAGCTGAAACAAAAAAAAAGAATGCTTAGCTCATGTTTGAGCTTTCTTCTACAAGTTTGTATTTATTCTTCAGATCCTGGTCCAACTGGGGCACAACATTTACAGCTTCAATGTGAGGAACAGATGATGTCTAGCAGCTCTGCTCAGTGGATTGAGTCTAGTGCCTGCATTTGTATACACAAAATGAAAAATAAATAAATAAAGCCAAGCCCTAAAAATGGGGAACAACTTCATTGGTGGAGTGGTGTGTGTATGTATGTATGAATATTTGAAATTTCCCTGTTTTTCATCTCTTTGCCTTTTATGAAATATTATTACCAAGGCAAGCAACTATTTTATAGCACCAGAACTATCAGTAGTTGAGGTTAGACTGAAAGATCACTTGTAAAAATTCCACCGTTACTGAAACATAGGTACAGCACCATTACAGAAGTAGCATAGACAAGATTCATTCCCTTTCTGGACAGTGTGTGGCACAGAGCTCTCTTGTTTGTTTCATAGTTTTGAAGGTGGGCATTTTTCTTTTCTCCTCCCCCCCCAATACCCCCCATTAGTATAATCATGCTTTATGGGGGGGGGGAAGTATTCAGTGTCTTAGGTATGTGAGCTCACAGCAAAGTCAAAAGAACAAAAAACAAAGTAGTGCAGTTCTTATTAATGGAAAAAATAAAATAAAAACACAATACAAAAATCAAGTGGGTTGCCTGCACCCACATTTGACACTGAATAAGGGAGGTGGGCAGACGGAAGGGGAAATAAGTTTATATTGTTCTTGCAGCTCTAATACTGAGACATCCCTCTGGACCACAGACCAGATATCCTCATTGATTCATGATCATTCTTCCTAAGTGAAGTAGGAGATGGACCATGGGAAGCAATCATTTCTGCCAGTTTTGCATCACAATGTTGACTCCAGTGATGAGTCAAGGATGTCATCATGGTGGCTGTTGCTGTTGGAGTCACTGTCATAACTCTGTGGGCTTGAATAGTTAGCCGCTTCTTGCAATCTCATCAGCATGTTCATCTGAGGAAACACAGAGAAGGATAAGAAAGTGTTAACTTTGATTTCAGTCCAAAGTCCTTTGTTCATCCATTGTGTTAAGCAGTTATCTGCAGTTAGCTTTCAACACATTAAGAAGCCAAATGGAAGATTGACTTATCAAATGGAAAATAGTCTCAGTTTTTCTCCAGTGTACACTAACTAGTAGCCAGATGATTTGGGTCAAGTTGAATCTGTGTGCAGGAAACTCATGAACACAGAATCCATTGGTCAGCACACTAAGAAAAGTATTCAATTTTTCTCTGGGGAGCTGGAATTATGTATCTCCATTCTATTGTGTATTGATCTCTGCAACCATCATAAAATGTAATCATCCAAAAAATAAAAAATAAAAAATGGGCTGGCCAAGGATAATCGGCACAATTAAAACTCTTAAATACTACCATGCTTTAAATAAATGTTTCTGCAGTTTCTATGAGTGGTGGTGTCATACACATACAGGAACCTTGCATTTAATGCATGCTTAAAAATGTAATACAGTGTAGACAATGCAACCACAGTGACACAAGGTGAGCTAGAAACTAAGTGCATCCTATTATATGATCAACAGCTGGCAACTAATGACTAGCATGAACCACACAGAGGGCTATGGACTATAAAATACATGTATGTGTATATTTCAGACACTACCTCTGAAAACTGGTGTTCAGGATTCACAAGATTTATCCATCTAATATTTAAAATCCCATGCAAATATTATTAAGCAGACAAATCTCACCAGAGGATCTCCTTCAGCATCACTGGGGGGAACTTGTTTGCTGGTTGAACCTTCCCGTGGCATAGAATAACCATCAAATCCAACATCTTCTGGCCGCAGTTGAAGCAAGGGAGGCCATTCGTGGTGTTGTGGGGTGGCTGCCCATGGGTAAGTCTCCATTACCCATTTGGCAGGGTCCTCCCAAGGTGCTCTTCTTCCATACAACTGCAAACAAGCAAGAATAAGAAATGTTGCTTAATGTTTAAAAAATGAACTTTTAAATTCATATTTTATTTTATTTTATTTTATTTTTAGGTATCTGAGGTTATTGTATTGTATGTGGTTTGAGGGAATATGAGGGAGCCACACTGCAGGTTTGGTACTTGTCAGGGTCCTGGACAGAAGACTGCCTGAGAGCCTCTATGAATGCATGGACAGTGGGAAAGACATGTGTTAAACAAGCAAACATATTGATAAAAACATGTGTCATGTTAAAGACTAAAAAAAATTATTTGGCATAAGCTTTTATTCATAGTAGCCCACTTCATCAGTTGGACTGATTCTTCAGATGGCAGATTATTACAAACACAGTTAGGGTGGGTGAATCAGTGGTATAGATAATCAGTGAAGTGAGAAGGAATAGAAATGTGCAAAGTACATACTTGTATTGTTTTCTTAATAATCTTTAATCAAATATATCTGGACAGTAGATCAATCTTGCGCTCAGCACATGTACAGCCATTGTTCTGAGGTCTCAAGAGATATGAGCAGTACCTCCTTTGAGACATGTTGATGGCTTTTCAGGGACTAAGGATAGGTTAATCTTTCTGTGCATTCCCAGTCCTTCTGCTCTCCCCTTTGTATCTATTCACAGATTATACTCGATCATTGCAAGTAAAGTAGAAAAGATGAATCTCAAATATCTGGAGCCCAGAATATCTACATTTATCACAGACCCATGTAAAGAACAATGGTTTTTCAACTGTGTTCTAAGTAACCCTTGAATTTTTCAGAACAGTATATGAGCCCCCTGAAATTAATGGTAGACAACTATCCTGAAAGACAACACCTCATCAAATACTGATTTATACGATACTGTGCAGCGATGGCATTAGGTGAGTTTATCCTGAAATATCAGCACACGTAGGATGACAGCACGGACCAAAAGTGTTGCCCAGTTCATATGAACAGATTAATTTGTTCATATAAATCTCTTGACAAGATACATGCTATCGTGATTCTATGGCAAACATATGTGAATTCCTTGAAAGATAAGTGATACAGGCAAGGCATATATAATTTGTCAAAAAGTTTGCGAATCACTGCATTAAAACATTGCAAAAATTCAATTATGAAGGCAAATTGAGAGGCTCAGGTGAGACGCCCAAAATCAGTATCAAATACAGATCAAACCAAGACATACAATTTTTAGTACATCTGTATACACTGTATAGCATAGCAACATTCCTCCAAGGCACACAAAGTGGTGTAATGTGAGATTTTCATTGAATTACACAAGTTTAAACAGCCTTAATTTTAAAGGAAGAGTCAAGATGGCAGCCCCCATCTGCACCGGCAACATGTCCACAATGGTGGCAGTTGTCTTGGCACTCCCCACTGTAGCCCCCCACCTTGGGTAGGCAGAGTGGGAAAATGCGGGTTGATGATGATGATGATCAATATAATTCAAGGTATACTGCAGAGGCCACTTGACAATGATAATAATAATGCTAACAACAACAACAACAGTAACAACAAAAACACTACCACATCTTAGGTACAGGAGGTAAATTGCTACGACTAAAGCACCCTCAAGGAGCAGGGTGTTGAATGAAACAGAAAAAGGCAAAAAAACAATCAAATAGGTGGTTCCCAATATAGCAGAGTAAGATTTCACTTTAAAAATAGCCTACTAGATCAAGTAGACCCCTACAGAAAGGGTATACATCTGGGAATCAGGTATGGGAGGAAAACAAAGGCCAGTCCTCTCTTCTGAGGATGCCATACCAGAGAAAAACATTAATGATGGTAGAGGTAAGAAGCTTCTCTAATCACTTTCCTTTTTAGACTAAACATAGTCCAACCCCTGCCAAATTATATGCTTCCAAGTTTGGTTTTAAAGCCATCAAAGAATGAAATCTCAGTGCTTGGCATGCCTCTCTTGTTTTTGGCACCAAGGAATAGGTGATTCAGAAGATTTTAGAATCCTGCTTCAAACCCCTGCCACCACTTTGAAGCAATGTTTTGATCTGACTGCAGATTGGTAATACACTTCAAATAATACAAGTCCTACACTGTGGAGCCAAGGATTTTTTGTGAATACACATGTACACACTTAGCCAAAATCTTTCCAGCAAAATGAAAGCTGCAACAAAATAAACTGCTTTCCAGAGGAAAATCCCTATAACAGAGGGTTTTAGGTGTGCTTTCCACATGAAAATAAAGATTCACTTTGTCGTTCCTGTAACGATCTTAAGTGGCTGTCCTTTGGAAGGATTATAGTTCACCCTCTGTCCTTCTGCTGTGACAGAATATATATATTACACACACACACACACACACACACACACACACGGTGGAACATTAAGCAGTAACACCCCACAGGGATGTAAGAACATTAGAATCACACTAATTCTCTCGGCATAATATTAATATTAATAAATAGAGAAAAACAAATCACAAGGAACAGATGATATTCCAATTGAACTACAGCAATCCACATTGACAGAGTCAACTCTAGCGCTAACCAACATGTCAACAGATATGGAAAACAAAACAATGGCCAACAGATTGGAAGCGATCAATATCCATCTCCGTCCACAAAAAGGGAGACACAAGAGACTGCAGCAACTATAGGACCACAGCACTGATCTCCCATACAAGCAAAATTATGCTCAAAATTCTGCAATATAGACTCCAACCATACATGGAAAGAGAGATCCCAGAGGTCCAAGCAGAGTTCAAGAAAGGAAGAGGCACTAGGGATCACATTGCAAACATACGATGGCTAATGGAGTGCACCAGGGGATTCCAAAAGAAAAGCAGCACGTACTTTATAGACTATAGCAAAGCCTCTGACTGCATAGACCATGAAAGGCAATGGGATGCCCTTAAAGACATGGGAGTGCCAACACATCTGATAGTCCTGATGAGGAATCTGTACTCAGGACAAGAAACTACTATCAGAACAGAACATGGAGAAACAGAATAGTTCCCAATTGACAAAGGAGTCAGACAAGGCTGCACCCTTTCACCCTATCTGTTCAACCTGTATGCAGAACATATTATAAGAAAAGCAGGCTTGGACACAGAAGAAGGAGGAATGAAAATAGGAGGAAGGAATATCAAAAATCTAAGATATGCAGATGACACCATAATACTAGCAGAAAACCTCACAGACCTGGAACACCTACTAAGGAAGATCAAAGAAGAAAGTGCAAAGGCAAGCTTGATGTTGAACATAAACAAAACAAAAATAATGACCATCGAGGACCTTCACAAGTTCAACCTAGACAATGAAGAAATAGAAATAGTAAAAGAATTCCCATACCTGGAATCAAACATTGATAGAAATGGGGACTGCAGTCAGGAAATCAGAAGAAGACTAAGAATGGGGAGGATGGCTATGAAAGAACTAGAAAAGATTCTAAAATGAAAAGATATACAACTCAGCACAAAAGTGAGAATCATATCGTATTCCCTATTACCATGTATGGATGTGAGAGCTGGACAGTTAAGAAAGATGATAGGAAGAAAATCAATGTATTTGAGATGTGGTGTTGGAGAAGAGTGCTGAGGATCCCATGGACAGCCAAAAGGACAAACAAATGGGTCCTAGAGCAGATCAAGCTGGAAACCTCCCTGGATGGCAAGATGACCAAACTGAGGCTGTTGTACTTTGGGCACATCATGAGAAGAGAGGACTCTTTGGAAAAAACAATAATGCTGGGGAAGGGGGAAGGAAGTAGGAAGAGAGGAAGGCCACATGACAGATGGATGGATTCTATTAAGGAGGTTACGGGTATTAAGGGGTTTCAGGAATTAAGCAGAGCAGTGGAGGACAGAGGGTCTTGGAGATGTCTCATCCATAGGGTCACCATGAGTTGAGATTGATTCGTGGGCATTTAACAACAACAACAACTATTTCAGTGTAATCAAAACCATGATGGCAATTCCCTTTACAGTCATTATGGAGACAAATTGTTTTAGCAATGAGAGAGAGAAGGCTGCCATTGACTCCCACCTCTCAAGAAAATAAAAATAACTATTTCATGTAAACTTTGTCTTCCATTTAGATTAATCTCAATGCCCTTGCATTGGATCATTGACTTCTGCTGGACTAAATAATCAAAACTATAAGTGAATAAGAAAGAAAGAAAGAAAGAAAGAAAGAAAGAAAGAAAGAGGAAAGGAGAGGAAAGGAAAGGAAAGGAAAGGGGGGAACTGAATATCTTTTGACATGTTTTATGTCAATTAAGAATATTGTGAAGGAGTCTGATAAGCATTTAAAAGTTCTGTTAAATCCCTACATGTCACTTACTAACTTCAGGTTAGACCTTTATTTGTGAACAGTGGTTTAACCCACTGCTCACTTATTAAACATTTTTAAAAATCTGAAAGAAAACAGCCATCATTTTAGGAAACAGCTGAGATATAACTGAAATAATAAACAGGCAGTATATTCATTCATTTGGCCATTATATGGTCAAATAAGATGCTACAGAGAGTACAAGGAGGTATCATAAAGTTTTAATTATCACCCTTAAAAAAATTTGACAGTTTGTTTTGATTTGTAGTTGTTAACTTATCTCTACGTAGTCAGCATCCAGATTTACACATTTTTCCCAGCGTTTCTTGACCCTCCGAAAACTGTTATTGTAGAAGTCTGCAGACTGTGCCTTAAACCACTTTTTCACTTCATGAATGATGTCATCTGTGTTGTCAAATCGGTGACTCCACAATGGATTTTTCATTTTGGGAAAAAGAAAAAGTCACTTGGTGATGATGACACTGACAACATTTCATCAATATACCATAATAACTTCCAAGTGATAATTATTACTTTACGATACCCCCTTGTACTTCTCCATCTTACACTTTAGTCACTTCTGGCACAATCTATAACAAAAATAAAGGACATAATAAGCTAATTTTCTCAACGTCATGCACTTAGGGACCAATGATGACAATGACAAAATTTCATCAATATACCATAACTTCTGGGTGATAATTATTACTTTACGATCCCCCCTCGTATCCTCTTGAGTTACATGTTAAAAAATATTGCAGGGAATATAGAACAAAAGAAACACCTGTGATAGATGAAAGCTTTGTCTGCATTTAAAAAAACAAAAACAATGGATTAAGCCAATTTGAAGTTTCAGCAAAATGCACTTAATCTGCATTGCCTGTCTGAATGAGTTTGCAGTCTTTTAGACTGACCTAAGTCCCATTTTGTTCAGTAGGGCTTACTTCCATGGAAATGACTACAGGACTACAGATTAGATAACCTAAACAGGCATGGATTTTTTACATTGTAAATTTTTCAGTTTAAAGATTAAGATTTTTCCCTTTAGATATTTAATGCACACACACAGTGAGAACAGAACTTTACAAACAGGATGCTCATGGCTCTCATCTGTGTCAAGTCTATGTCTTTTGTCTTTCATTTCTGTTTAAAAATGGAAGCATCTAAAACTAAGAGCCTTTGCAGACTGCCAGAAATAGTGCAAATTGAATCCACTTTAACTGCCCTGACTCAGTGCTAGGGGATCATGGGAACTGTAGTTTATTGTGGCACCAGAGCTCTCTGACAGAGAAGGCTCAATGTCTCAGAAAAAAATACAATTCCCATGATTCCCTAGCACTGAGCCAGGGCAGTAAAGTGGACTCAATTTGCACTATTTCTAGCAGTCTGCAAAGGCCCTAAGTAAACATGATTTGTATTTCTTTATATTGTATGATTTCACAGCTCTGTACATTGACAGTGTTAATTCTGTGATCAGAATCCCACAGCCAAAGAAGAAAGCCAAGTCTGTATTATGCAGTTGAAAGAACTCTTTTTTCCCCCAACCAGAGCTTGGAAAATATTACTATTGGGGGACTTTTAACTTTCAGAAAGGCAGCAGCAAAGGTGGCCTGGATCCTACTCATAGTTTTAGTTAGAATAAGCTTCCTGGATCAAATGTTGAGTCAACACTTACGCAAATCCCACTGATTCAATTGGTCTGCTCTAGTTGAGACTATCAGTAGGATTCAGGCCTCAAAAAGTAATTTTTCAAAGCTCAGGTTTCAATCACTTCAGTCAATAAATCTTGGTTGGAACAACAGACGCCATAATATGATATCACTCAGACTCTGATATGTGCCATAATGGGCTATTGTTTAAGAAATACCAGAACAAATCCCTTGTGAGCATGTAACATTATTTCGTAAATGCTAGAAAATGGACTATAATCACAAATAAAAAATAGGCCTCACCTGCATCCTTCCTGGCCAAGGTTAACATATACAGTATTGTATACTTGTAAACAAAGCCTGGAAAAAATTTTTTCTAAGTTCTACTCGGAAAACTATCGAATACCAGGAAAATAAAATTAGGAAGGGCAGTAGTCTTGTCCCTCAATCATAAGTAACTCTGGGGCAATACACTTGTGGGAAAATGTACTGTTACAGTGAGTATGCAGGCAAATTTAGATCATACTCTATAAATAAAAATAAAACAGATGACAGCTGAGATCCTACATTGTCCAGCATGACAAATTAGTTCCACAGCTGGAACTCCACTATGGCTGCCCACCATCTCTCCAAGAACTGTTTTGCTTGATACCTCCCTGAATGGCCATCCCGTGGCTGGTGAGAGTGAAAAGGGTGTCAGAGAAGCACCTAGCTGAGCAAAATAGCCAGATGCAGATGGACAATACCTTCTGCTGAGAGCAGCCAGGATGACCATTCAGAGAGGTTGTTGCTACAAAAGTGTGAGTCCTGGTGCGGGGTGCTTTGTCCCTGCAGAAGGTGGAAACAAATATCAAACTCTGCAATAACTTTTTAAAAGGGAGGGGGGACATACATAAATTGTGAAATTGACTTACATGAAGCATGAAGTGGACTTACACTAGCTAATGTCACTATCAGAATGACAGCCTGTGCTCTAAAGAGAGATCTGTGGGTATTCCCAGTGGAAACCTTTTACATCTTCCTTTGAAACAGCAGAACCTTACATTATTCATATTTCTGAAATTCCCTCAATCAAGGCTTACCATGTGAGTGAAGGGTTAATCAGGGGTTCTAGCTTGAGAAATACAGTTTATTTTTGGGATCAGTGAACAAGTGATCTTTTCTTTAGATCTAGAATGTAGATGGTAGCAAAATCTAATGCAAAGATTCTTTCCTGGAATTATTTAAATTAATTGAACATTCTATAAAGGGGGTAAAGATATGGAATGCATCCAAACATAAGAGGTAAATGGATTCCCTTCACTGGCATTCCTTCCTTAGGAGAGATTTACTACTCCTTTCTGACAGCAGAATATTACTAAGCAAAGTTGTCCACAAGATGGTGCAACGTGACCAGAAGACAAGGAATGTCAATGAAATGTTAAATCATAAGACCTCATCAGTGAAATTGCAGGAATCTTGTGTAGGTGCCTCATTAGGTAGTCAGAAATTTGTGCTGGAGACAAAAAGAAATAAGGAACTCAGGTATCCCTCTCAAACCTGCTGCCCTTTACGACATATCAGATGCTTCCCCACGCTGGTTGAAGATGGCAGAAGTTATACCCAACATGGAGAGCACCAGGTTGAAGAAGGCTAAGCTAAGAGGTAACTGCTGTAAGTTCAAGAATTAATGATGAAGCTTGCTTTCCCTCTCCATCTTCCCTCCACATCTGTTGTTCCTCTTGCATTGTACTTGTTGTAAGCCAGCCTTACTACTATAGTTCCTAAGATTCTCTGGGGGTCTTCTTCATTAAAGACTGGTGTAAAAATATTTAAATATATAAGGGTCTGAGACTGAACCTGGTAAATTTAAATTCCATTTTCAAGTCTCTACAATAAAAAGTATGTAGATGGTTACCTTAAATCTTTCCTTTCTCTCCTTAAAAAGGATGCATACTTTTCTTACAAAAATATACATTCTTGCAACTATTTTTTTTATTGCTCTTACTGTTGCTGAAAACATCTCTTAGCAGCTATTTTTGTTGCCAACCACAGTGAAACAACTTGTGGAACAGCTGTGATTTTCAGCATCTCTAATTTATTTGAAGGTATCATGGGCAGAAGAAACCTCTGGTGGACTGAGCTGTATAACACCAGGGCCCAAATATGCATGATTCAAGTGCAGGAGAGTCAGTGTGGTGTAGAGGTTTGTGCGTTGGACTATGACTCTGGAGAACAGGGTTCAAATCACCACTCGGTAATGGAAACCACTGAGTGATCTTGGGCAAGTCACACACTCTCAGCCACAGGGGAAGGCAATGGCATTCCTTCTCTGAAGAAGTCTTGCCAAGGTAGCCCTGTGACAGCCTTGCCTTAGAGTCACTATAAGTCAGAAATGACTTGAAGACACAACAACAACAACAAGTGTAGCGAACTGAAATTTTCTTCCTTTGAGTACATGTCATGCACCAAAGACAAAAAAACAAACAACCCCAACCATATACATTCTCAGGCATACAGGTGTGATGTGAACTCCCTTTCACCATTTTACTTTTCTTCAGATGACAGTACCATGGGTTTTATTATCCTACCACTGCCACCAAATTTGTGAAGAGCACCTGTATTACTTTAAATTATTTTCCTTATTTGTGATCCTGCCACTCCTTTGGGACTGTCACAGTATTGTTCTCATGAACCCCAACCATTTGGGTAACTGTTTCACTGTTTGTAAATTAGTTACTCGAGTGCCAAACAAGCCTTTCTTTAAAACAGGAATAAAACTTTATTTACACGAAGATTTAAACAATGTTTTGTTGAGATGGCGAATACTATTGACACTTTATGGTATTGCATTTCTATAGTTTTAGTTTTAGATACTTTCCTCTCACTCTCTCCAGCTATTATTAGTTACTCATACCCAGAACCTTCACTGTCCTGATTTTAGGTTCCTTTTCTTAACTTAATCCTACACCAGCCACCTGACTAACTATAAGGCTGGACAGACGGCCCCAAAAGAGTGGCCTTTGGCCGCCCCTTTCCTCAATGGATCAGGGCTGCGGCAACCACATGCTGCGGCCCCGATTCAGCAGTTTGCCACTTTAAAAAGAAGCCCCAAAATGCCACTCCTCTTTAGAGTGGCAAAAAGCTGTCCTTGATGCTGCTGCTGCGGCATCTTTTCCAGGTTTCTTTGGTGCAAGGCATCTAAATGCTGCACCAAAGAAACGGTGTGATGCTGCCCACCATGCGGTTGGCGTGATGCCAGCATTTGGGCAGTGTTTGAGTGTGAAGTGTGCGGTTGCCATGCCCCCACTTCATCCTGAGGCTGCTGTTTAACACTAGTCTATACAGCCCCTATATCCCTCAGGATATCCCACTCCAGCAATTGCCTCTCTCAGAGTTCTGGACATGTACTGAGTCCCTCCCAACTGGACTCTAGCCTTAACAGTCACTCTCTCGGGTCCGTCAAACCCTTTTAACTGCCATTCTTAGCAGTACAACTTAGCCACTAAGGCTCTTCACACCTCAGGGCAAGACATCAACCCAGACATTCCCTATCTGACTCTCCCTATCAGCAACAGCCCTATTTATCTTCTCCAGCCCTCAATTTGATTGGCTGTCACCAGCTCTCCTTTGATTAGCTGGTTGTTATTTGCTGATAAGTTGACTCTGACTTATGGTGACTCTATGAATGAGAGATCTTCAAGATCCCTGGTTATCAACTGTCCTGGTCAGGCATTGCATACTCAGGGCTACGGCTTACTTGACTGACTCAATCTACCTATACTGTATGAGAGCAAGCATAGTGTACTGGTTTCAGCATTGGATTATGACTATGGAGATCAGAGTTTGAATCCTGGCTTAGCCATGGAGACCCACTGGGTGATCTTCATCAAACTCTCCTAGCCTCAGAGGTTGGCCATGGCAAATTCTCTTTGAAAAGACTTGCCAAGAAACCCCTCTGATAGATTTGTTTTAGGGTTGTCAAAAGACATAAATGACTTGAAGGCACACAACAACAATCACCTATACTGTGGTCTCCCTCTTTTCCTGCTGCCTTCCACTTTACCAAGCACCATCGTCTTTTATGTGCTAAGAAATGTTAACGTGACTTTTCACCTACAGCACACAGAACAACTAATTTCATACACACATATAGGCCTATGATGAGCTGTAGTGTAAAACCAACAACAGCTGTTTCTCCCACCTAAACTGGAACTAGTGTCTCTACCATACTTAGTTCTTATCCTGTGGACTGTTATACAGCACAAGTGCCAGAAGGTGGTAACACCCACGGCAGAAATACAAAACTGGAATGTATTAATATGGGGTTGCCAGGAATCAGGAATGGAGGAATTTTATTTACATAGAGTGGGACTTCTCTGTTTAGGAACTTTGCACAATATCAAAGATGGAGTGAAGAAAGATTTCACATCACCTCCCAACTTCCATATTTTCACAAAAATAAAAATGTAGCAAGGGGAAGCTATCATAACCCATGTTTATACCCAGAATGAGTAGATTTCATGGCTGAAACAAAACTGTATGTTGGGGATCACCAAAAAGGCCAAGAAAAGAGTGGTTCTTTTCATTACATACAAAGATGATTTATTAAACATGAATGCATAGGAGTGGGAGACAGTATTGCCAGGATGGAAACTTGTGCCAAAGATAATTTTTATTCAGAGATGGAGAAAATCTCACACTCAGATCTCTCTAGACCAGGGAATACAGCAGATTTAAATACACCACTGTGTACCTGCCTTGGAGTGTATATGTACCTTTTAAAACACTTCCTTCTGCCATGTGCTAGGATTATTATATCATTTGTTGACACTCCTCGTTTGGAATCCCACTTCAAAACTCTCCATACTTGTCAGAATGAACCAAGGGTCAATCTATTTAAACTGCCCACTCAGATTTACTTTCAGGCCTAATCCAGCACCCACATACATGCAAAAACTTCATGCTCCACTTACATGTATGTGACCTGGTTGTCTTTCAGATGTACAAAAAATAAAAGAAATAGATTTTGTACAAGGAGTAAGACTCAAGTTGCAATAGGGCCAGTCTTTGATGCTTTAACTATAAGAATGCTGCAGCCTTTCATCTGATTCAACACGGACCTTTTGTTCTTAAATACACTTTTGATGGCCCCCCTCCCTATTCAGATATATTAAGACTAGTTATGTCTGGGGGGAAAATTGCACAGGAATCAAGGTATTTTGCTCAAAATACATGTTTTCTTCCCCCAAATAGTTTTTTTTCTGCACAGGAAAATGGTGTGTATTTTTTCCTCAGTGAAATCACAAAGCACAAGTAGTAGTTGAAAATTGCACAGAATGTCATGTATTCTCATGGAGTGGGGAGAAAATAACTGAATTTATTCCTCCTTGCATTTGGGAATGCAATAACCAAAACTAACATTCATACTTCCAGCAGTCCTCCTTTTGTTCTGTTGTCGGAGTAGTAATGCTGGCAGAATGCTTTCCCATAACACCAAACACCTCTTTATTCCACTGGTGAAGAGAGAGAGCAGCCCACAATATTTCACAGTCCCTAAGCTATCTCCTCCAGGAGCAGCACAAAAATCATTAACAGGTTTTGAAGGTTAAAGTCTTACAAAAGGCAGGTTTCTCTTGCCTTCCTTTATCCTGATTAACCCCAAATATGTATTTTTAAAACAGAAATTGTGCTTATGGCACAGTTCCAGTCTAGTTGATTCAGATTCTACATATCTTGTGAGCCTAAGCCAAGACAAAAAGGAGACTAGAATGTATCTTAACTAATTAACTAACTAATCAAAGCTGAAAGGGTGTGTGTTATGAAAATAAGTTTTTTTCTCCTGCCTGCTCAGGGCTGAAATAATCAGCGATGTTGTTGAGGAAGATTAGCTACTACTGATAAAAATTCCCACAGAGAAATGTGCAATTTCTGAAGGTTCCTCCACAAGAAAAAAATTGGTGAAAAGGAAGGCAAATAATATAACAAAAAGTCTTGTGGGGCTGTTGCCATTAAAAGGATATTTTGGCAGCCAAGCCCAAATAACCTTGGGGTTAGTCAGGTCCAAAAAATAACCCTTGAACAGGGATATGGTATGATTTCCATGCAGAATCCTTACTTGTAGCCCTTCTCTGACAGCCTCAAGAAGATAAGGAACGATGGAATAGTTCCACAGGTCAGTAAACCAAACTCTAGACCCATCCACATCTATAGGGCATGACAGGAAGAGTCGTGGACCTACAAAAAGAAGAAAATTACTCATTGTATGTATTCAGTGAACATGGCTTATAGCATTTATGTGAAGCATGAAGTCATAAGAAAGAGAACAAAATGAAAAAAGAAAAGGGAGTGAAGATAAGGAAACTTACCAAATATTTAGGAGGGAACATTTGGTTCCAAAACAAATGAACCAGTTAATCACATTTAAAGTGTGTACAAATTGACCAATTTACTGTGGCATCTTGAAGTGGATATGCATTTTAAAGTGAGTATTTTCAATAGACCAGAGACTGCCTAGGAAGTTCACATTGTACTTTTTGACTGATTCTGTGCATTTGTGCCATTAAAGAAAAATTATCTAAGAGCTTCAGTAGAACAATAGAAATTCATGCCTCTGCAAAGTATTGGAAAACATGTTATGAGTTCTGAAAGATAATTCCAAGATCTCACCAATAGTAACATCTGAAGAACTATGAGCCTCCAAGAACTTGTTGAGATGTTGCCAGACTTTAGGAATCCAATCTATGATCTTTATCAATTCTGCATTTCTCATCCGGCCACCAATTTCTGTTTCAATAAGCTTCCTTCTCAAGAAACGACCAAGAAACCCCTTGACTGGCTCAGTGTGGTTGGCGCACAGTACCCATCTGAAGTTGTGGTGGAGCTGAAGGTTAGGTGTAGAGGACGTTGCCTGGTTCATTGTTCCAATAATGTAGGGACTATGGAAAATAGATTAGTAAATATAAAAAATCCTTTAAAAAAAAGCAACAAGAAAACATTTAACTGATCACTTCATTTCTTCCTTACTACCATGGAGACGTGAATGGACTTAGCAACTGTGATACCTTACTTCAGTAGTGGCTGGATTTCTGTTTCAAAACAGATTATCTGCTTATCATATAAAAGGCTGAAAAAGTATAGAATTCGTGAGAGAATATGAACTGAGTTTTACTAGAGGAATTCCTCACCTAGAGCTATAGACTGGGTGTTCTGGAAGGGTAGGGTGGGGGGAAGAGGTGAGATTGCTGAACAGGTAAAGGGATTTGAGAAATTAGAACCTCAGTGGCAAGAAGTACTACAGCAGAGAGGTAATTTGCCCCACATATAGGCAGTAGCACTCTCAAATCCTCTGATATTCTCTGATCTTTCAGTGTGTCCAGAACTCACACCAAAGGATGTTCTAGCCAGTAGGATGTAATAATCAGACCCTGTCAGACAAGTTCCTAGAATATTTCTGTGAACCTGTATTCTAAAAGGCTGGACGATTTGGAGATGAGGCCTGTTAGGACTGGAAGGGCGAGACTGAAAAAGATCTCTAAATACAATGACATATTCTGGAGGTGGGAGAAGGGGTACTACATACACTTTGGAGACAAAAAATAAATAACTCCACAATTCTTGGAGTTTAAGTGGGGTAAAATGGGAGGAGCGTCCTCCAGTATCCTTCCAGATCCCTGTGGGTTGTCTGTCCTAGAGGGTCAAATCTGGGGGTGGGGGAATGCACAGAAGTTAGAATGAGAAGCAAGGAGCCCAGTCTGCTGCAATAGTTCTATTTATCACCTATCAACAATTATTGCTCAAGGGAAGAATAGGTGAAGGAGGCAAAGATGTACAGGAAAGGGATGCAAAGAGGTTGAAAGTATGGGGTAAGGGTTAACAAAAAACAAAACAAAAAACCCCCAATGTGGGCTCAGAGGTGATAAGAGTTACTTGTTTAATTCCCAGTGCACCCATCTCTGAGCAAGGCTACAGTCTTACTCAGAGTGTAAAGACATGAAGGGCATTCTATTGTTATCTGTAAGGGGGCTTTGAAGGGCAGGAGTGATGCATAGTAACCGAAGTTGTAGCACAGTCAAAAAGGTGTAACTGTTAGAGCTGTGAAATCAGGTCTTCTTGGTGTCTGCACCAAGATTCCAAAACTCCATTCCTAGGAAAGATAGTGAAGTATTTAAATATTTATTATTCAAATTGAAGATATTTATTTATTTATTTTATTCATTCTGATAGATTTGAGAACTGATGGTTTTAAAAGTAAGGGATATTAGGAGAGTGTTGTACTGTTTTTATTGTTTTAATTGTACAGTTAAATGTCTTTTATCGTTTTAACTGTATGTTTTCAGTGGTTTTAAATGTTGTTAGTAGTTTAACCCCATTTTAATGTCAACTTTTGATATGTTTAACTGCATTTTATTTTAATTTGTAAGCCACCCTGAGGCCAGTTGTGGGGAAAAGGTGAGGTGCAAATGAAGTTGAGGAGGAGAAGCTGAATTTTATACACTAATTAACAACCAAATCTTGGGCTGCATTTTTATTCATACTAGGTTGATGCCAAACTGATATAGCAGCCATTGGAGGAGCACCATTAAACTCAGTGGGAACTTCTTTTTATGTAGAGGTCCACTGTCAATTAGTTCACTTGATTCTCATTGAAAACAATGGAACAAAAGTCATGCTTGACTTTTCACTGGGACCTAGATTCAAGTAACTTAATCCGGATACACCCCAATGCTCTGCACAGAATTTCAGGGAATTCCTGAATGAAACACACTTTCTGTTTTGAAAGTTTTAGGTATAATATGCTATTACCATTTATGGTACTTGCAGTTCAAAAGGCCATTGAAGATCTCTCCCAGGGAGCTAACATGGTGCAAGTTGTCCAAGATAATCACCAGAGGCATCTCCACAGCATTGTTTTCACTATTACATTGGTCAGCGAGGTTGGAAAGATATTGACGGAGTTCCTGTCACATGCGTGGGAAAGAGAAAAATCGGCTTTTGGAAATCCCAGAAGGATTCAAAGCAGTAATATTAAACCACATAGACCCAAATATTTCTAATAATAATAATAATAATAATAATAATAATAACAACAACAATAATAATAGTAAAATTTATTTCTATCCCGCCCCTCTACCGAAGCAATCAGGGAGGCTTACAATAATAAAATCTCACAATGAGCCCTCCCCAACCCAAACCCACCCTCCCATTAAAACAGTATTAAACATCATAAATTTAAAACAAATTACAACCAATAAAACAATTATAATAATTTACAACATTGACTGTTAAACCAGTCTAACAGGCAGCTCAGTAGCATTGAATAGTATAGCAAGATGTGGCGGCAGGTGAGGGGAGAATTTACTTACTGCTTGGCCGGGAATTTAATCAGGAAAGGCCTGTCGGAAGAGATCCATCTTGACAGCCTTTTTAAAGCTGTCTAAGTTGGTAATTTGACGGATCTCGTCCGGCAAGCTGTTCCATAATCTGGGAGCGGTTTCCGAAAAAGCCCTCTGGGAGGTTGTCGACAGTCTACCTAGCAGGTTGAAGCAAATTCCTCCCAGAGGACCAGAGTGTGCGGGTGGGATTATACGGAAGGAGGCAGTCCCGAAGATAGGATGGACCCAAGCCATGTAGGGCTTAAAAGGTGATAACCAACACCTTGTACTGGGCCCAGAAACTAATCGGCAGCCAGTGGAGTCTTTTCAAGACCAGTGTAATATGGTCTCTCTTAGATGTACCAGAGACCAACCTGGCTGCCATATTCTGAAGTTTTCAGACCAAGCACGAGGGTAGCCCCATGCAGAAGTCTAGACGGGAGGTTACCAGAGCATGTACCACAGTTTCAAGGTCCTTTATTTCCAGGAACGGGCACAGCTGGCGTATCAGCCGAAGCTGATAACAGGCATTCCTGACCATCGCATTCACCTGATTAGTCATGTGAAGCGACGAGTCTAGGAGCACCCCTAGTCTGCAAACACAGTCCTTCGCAGTAAGTGTGATCCCATCCAGGACTGGAGGTTGTGTCCCAATACCCGGTTTCGGGGCCGCTACTGTGAGTACCTCCGTTTTATCTGGATTCAGCCTCAACCTGTTTTTCCTCATCCAGTCCATTACCACCCTAAGACAGTCGTTAAGAGGAGAGATGCCATCAGAAGTCGAGGCCGACGACTGGGACATGGAGAAATATATCTGGGTGTCATCTCAAGAGGAAATAAACTTTTGAATAGAATTGAAAACTACAGCTTGGGAAAACTTAGTATATTGTTTAAAAATGGTGACTTTTGTTCCTCCCAAAAGTCTCAAGAATGATACTGCCTCTTCAGATCTATCTTGACCTGATCACTGAATGAAGGGTTGTTTCTGGACAACAAATAGAGCTGAGAGCATGAAAAGCAGCAACTAAAGGATAACAAAAGGAGGCAAGAGGCGGACTGGCACTGGCAATTGTGATTTTAAAAAGGAGCCAAGGTTCCAAGTTCTCTTCTCCACATGCCTATCAAGTCCATGAACTTTGTTGTGTAGGTAGAGATACAGACATAAGGTGCACCTGCTCCACAGAAATAATCCAAATTGATACCACTTTAACTGGCTCAATGCTAGGGAATTCTAGGATTTGTAGTTTGGTGAATTATTTAGTCTTCTCTGGCTGAGAGAGCTCTGATACTACTGCAGACTACAATTCACAGAACTGCATAGCATTCAGCTATGGTAGCTAAAGTGATGTCAAATGGGATTATTTCTCCAGTGCAGATGCAGCTGTAGTCTTACAAAGTATCATTATAGAAGAAAACAGAGGCGTCTCCAAAGGACATGGACTAGTAACAAGAACCATTCCTCACCAGATAGTGGTCCTCTGTGATCACAGGCAGGTTACAAGGGATCCCTGAGCAAATAGTTTGGTGAGGTATTCTTTAGGTCACACATTGAGAAGAAATGCCAGCACTCTTCAAACAAAGTGTTTGAAGCACTCTCCATACAAGTCAAGGTATAAGGATGTTTTGTTTGCAGTGTGCAATGTGACCTAAGGAACACACCACCAAACCATTTGCTCAGAGGATACATTTGTTTTCATTTGCAAACAGTTTTTGTATGCTCACCTTACTGGACTTGTGATCCACATTAAAAGTTGCAATAGCACCATCAGCCAGCTCCCTGCCTTCCCTAAGTACCATATACTCTGATAGACGATTGGCTAAGTATGTCTTTCCTGTGCCACTTGGACCAGACAAGATGATTCTCCTATGTTCCACCAACAGTGACACATAGCGTTGTAATATAGGCTTTGGGATCAGGGACTCAAACACCAGGCAGTCCAAACTATTTTCTGTGATACCTGTATAAACAGAGATCATTTATTTTTAAAAAAACCAAAACCTTTGAAGATATTTTTGAACAATTTAAAGGATTTTAATTGAAACATTTTAAGGCTTTTAAACTCCAGGATCACCTACACCTATAGGACAGGAGAGAAAGAGTAGCAGACCTAAGAGAAAGAGATGAAGAAAATTATGCAACAAATGCATTTGGTGGACATGGTTTGTAGCATTTCTTTTAAGCAAATATATCCAAAAGAATTATTATAGCTTTCACAGAAGGGAAATCAATAGAACCTAATCCTTGAGTTCATGGGATACTCTCTATAGCTCCCCATAACAAAGCTTGTTAAGGTGGGTTCTAGTGGATGCTTATTTAAGTATCATTTCTTAAATAAAGAAAATACTTTTTATTTAAAAGAAAAAAAATAAAACTGTCTCTCATGAGATGTGGTTCCTACTTGAAATAAAGTGGAAGGAAAGAGATAATGTCTACAGATTTCTCTGTATACATTCTCTGATAATGTATACAGATTACTGCAAGGTGACTGGTAAATATGCAAACTTACATAAAAGTGCAGAGATTATTGGTAAGCCAACTGCATCGTAAGAGATCCTGTATATTGCTCAAGTCTTGAATAGGCATCAGTTTCATGTTCCTCCAGTACTGTGTGAAGTCCCCAAGTGGGCCATTTATATTTTTACTGACAATTATATTCACCTCTTGCTAGTAAGCTCCTCATAGACAACTGGCTGGGCTGGACTAGACATGTCATGAAGTCATTTCTGATTTATGGCAACCCCAAGACAAACCTATCATGGGGTTGTCTTGGTAGAATTTCTTCAGAGGAGATTTGCCCTTTCCTTCCTCTGAGGGCAAGAGAGTGTGACTTTCCCAAGGTCACCCAAGGGGTTTACATGGCCAAGTGGGGATTCGAACTCTGAATTCCCAGTGTCCTTGTCCAACACTCAAACCATTACATCAAGGTTCAGTTCACTTTTGCCTTGGTTTTCCCCAAGTGAAACATAAATCCCCATGGCAACTGAGCAGGCCTGGCCCTTATTATGGTTTTTTTGGCTTCTTTAGGTGTCTTTTTAAAAATGTTAATTTGTATTTTTTGAAAACTTTAGGGATTTTCCAAGTATGTTATTTCTCCGTGGCAGCATTCTGGCTACACAGCAATCACCACTCAACAACTACATCTGCATTTAAAAGGAGCAATACCTTTTCTGGCAAAAGAACATCCACAGGAGAACACTTCTGCAGTGTCAGCAAGTACAGCTGACTGATTCAGAAGACAAAGCCAGCAATTCTTAAAAGCTAGCAGATGGAATGTGAGTTGAGAGATTACATGAAAATGGAATGTCTAGCACCCAAGCTACCAATAATCGAGATTAAACATTTGTATGAACAGCTGTATATTTAGAAGGTGTAAATGTTTTATTAACTGACCACAAAATGATTGAAAGAAGGCTTCTGTCATAGAATAATATCTATATCACATGCTGACTCTTAAAGTTTAGTATTACCTTACTATGTGGTTCCCCCCCACCCACCCTTTTAAACCCTACAAACTCTTAAACACCACCAGGTTGCTATAAGGCAATGAATTCAAGAAAAACAAACTGGTATTCACTCTGGGGTGAGGCAGATCCAGAAAAATGAACGCTGCTTTTTAGCTTGCTGCACATGGTTGGTTCTCCCACAGTCAATCATTTGAGAGCACAATAATTGGAGACAGAATTACTTGAGAGCACAAGGGGGATATTGGATTATTCCAGCCTGCTGACAAGACAACTTCTGACAGAAAATGGAGGGTAGAAAATGGGGATTTCCCTGTTCCCCTTCCAGGCTTCTGTATGACTTCCAAATCTCCTTTGAAGTGCAACGGGCTACAGAAGGGTAAGGGGAGTTCATAATGCAAAATAGTATAGTTTCCACATCAAGAGAAGTAGCACTGCAACTCTATTCTGCTTTTGTCAGATCGCACCTGGAATACTGTGTCCTGTTTTTGGGCAACAAAATTCAAGAAAGATAGTGACAAGCTGGGCAACCAAAATGATCAAAGGACTGGAAACCGAGCCATATGAGGAATGACTTAGGGACCTTGGAGGAGAGGAGACTGAGATGTGACATTATGGCTATCTTTAAATATCTAAAGGGATGCTATCCAGAAGATGGAGCAAGCTTGTTTTCTGCTGCTCTAGAAACCAGAATACAAACCAATGGATTCAAATTACAAGAAAATAGATTCTACCTAGATAGTAGGGAGAACTTTTTTTTTAACTGTACGACATGTTCAACTGTGGAATAGATTGTCTTGGAAGATGGTTGACTCTCTCTCTTTGGAGGTCTTTAAACAGAGGTTGAACAGGCACTTTTCAGGAATGCTTTAGTCCTGTACTCCTGCATGGCAAGAGTTTGGAATAGATGGTCCTTGTGGTCTCTTCCAATTCTAAGATTCTGTGAACAGTTTCATAATACTGAGATGATTCCCTTTGATGAAGGTAGAAGCTTTATATAGAACAAAAATTAATAAGCCATATTATCAGGTTTGCTCTACAGGTAGGCTGATTTACATAAGAGTGGCAGGATCACTACATCACATTGTGGTCCCTTTTAATGCTATGATTTTTAAAAAAATTCTAATTGGAAGTCCACACACACACCAGTGGATTTCACCATCTATTAGGGTTGCCAGGTTTTCAAAATACAAGAAAAGACACCCAAAACTGGTCAGGACACAAGATGCATAATACAAGATCTTTGGCCCCTCATTTAATACTTATACAAGAGAAGCTTCTGGACCACAAATAAGATATATCCCTTACAACACTTGGCAATGCCAACTCCAGGCACACTTATTTGCCATTAACGATAGAGCAGGGGGCCCCAAACTACAGCCCGTGGGCCGGACCCAGCCCGTCAAGGCCTTCTTGCCGGCCCGCGAGTCCTCCTGCCTGTAGTTGTGCGCATGTGCCCAGAGTTGCGCGCGCCCAGCCCTCTGGGAGATCTGGGGGCCAGCAAACCGGCTCCCAGATGAAAAAGTCTGGGGACCCCTGCTATAGAGCCTTAAATTCAACAGGATCTATTTCTGAGTAAGCACATATAAAATCAGGCTCCTTCTGTGCTAGGTAACATATAAATGCAAGACCTGGGCATTTTGTATACATAAGGACGTCCCATTTTTGTACAGAAAGAAAATATTTAATGCATATGATAGCAGACAGGAATTTGGCTGCATCTGAAAGTGCTCACCAATAATATGCAACTTTAAAAAATACAAAATTTAGTCAAGAAAGGAAGAAAGCTAATTAAACTTAAAGATGCAAGCCACAGATGCTGGCGAAATGTCAGAAAGAAACTCTTCTAAAACATGGCCACACAACCCAAAAAAACCACAAAAAACTAATTAAACTTTGTTTTGCTTCTTTGAAGTAGTTACAATGCTGAAACTTCACAAAGACTTGTAATTACAAAAAAGCTGTAAGAAATAGATCTCCTATAATTTACCTTTGATAGTCACTGAGATGGTGTTGTTTTCACCAACCAGATAGCCACAGGGCAAAAGCTCAGGTGTTTCTGTGCTACTTGTGCGGATGATCTCTCCAATGCTGTATCCCAGGACACTGTCTGAATTCAATCCTAGCTGATTTACAGGATCGACATGAATGATGTATTCCTATGAAAACAGAAAACAAACAAAGAAACAAACAACGATAAATAAAAGTAAATACGCCTGTGGGATTTTGACTCTTTAATTCAGAAACTTCATAATCAGGTGTATTTTTCATTTTCAAAATGAATTAATCCTTATAATGAAGGACATGATGTTACCAAACACAATGTGAAAAAAGAAAACCAAATCTACTGCTCATTTTAAGCTGAAACTTATGTGCTAGTCCATTCGATTTAATACTCGACCTGAAAAAAAGTGTGGACATGAAAGGGGTACTCAAATTTTTTGTTTTCTGCCGCCCCAGAAAGCAGGACTCGGAACAATGGGTGCAAGCTCCAGGAAAAGAGATTCCACCTCAACATTAGGAGGAACTTCCTGACAGTATGGGTTGTGTAACAGTGGAACACACTCCCTCGGAAAGTAGTGGAGTCTCCTTCCTTGGAGGTCTTTAAGCAGAGGCTGGATGGCCATCTGTCGGAGATGCTTTGATTGGGAGTTCCTGCATGGCAGGGGGTTGGACTGGATGGCCCTTGTGGTCTCTTCCAACTCTATGATTCTATGATTCTAAGTGAAACAACATATGTTTTCACTATACACTTAAATCAAAGGACCACACATGCACACCTGGAGTTCATGGGACAAAACCCCTTTATTCGTTATATATGAAAAGTAATGAATTTCTAAATACCAGCTATTTGAAGAAAACAACAAGCAATGTCAGGATTTTCATTCCCTGATGTTGAGCATTTACAAGCATCTGGCAGACTATTTTGGAAAAAGAGTTAGATAAAATTCTGATCTGATTCAGCAAGGCAGTTCTTAGAGCCCTATTTTCAGGCTATAACTTTATAGTCATGCATGTACTCCTCCCCACCTCCTGGCATTTTGTGGGTCCCCCAGGTCTCTGCTTGTACCAAAGGTGTTACTACTGCCCAAATGCAGCACTGTTGCAGTTTATCCTAGCAGGATAGCTTATTTTCCAAAAGATATAAAGCAGCTTCATTTATATGCCGCTTCATATCACGCTATGGGATGTCTAAGCGGTTTACAACTGTGAGCTGATTGCCCCCCACCAGGCATCATATTTCCCAGCAGAAGCGGCAGAGTTTGGGTGAAAGTATCATCATAATCTGAGAAGGAGGCAATGTACACCTCTCCCAAATCAGGAAGTTGCTCAACCCTGTCATAATGCGTAAGGCAGAGATACATTTGCTCTGTGAGATGTCTAGTAAGACGGATGTCAAGAGAAATGTGCCATTTGCTACTGTCCATGTTGTAATATAATGTAATCTTTCTTTTTGACATTACTTTACTAATCTGAAGTAAGAAAGATTGAAAGCCTTATCCAAGGTCAAGAAGTCTCAACCATAACGGAAAATAACTATCTTCTACACTCAGCGTCCTCCTCTATTCTCTTTGACATGTTGCAATAAAATAATAACAGAACAGTAGTTTAAAACACAGACTGCAGCAAATATATACTGACATTTCATAAATGCATATCACTTAATCATATAAATATGGATCTATCAAGAAAAAATGCACTGTTTAATGTGTGTTCTGTTCTTTATCATGTTAGCACAACTTAAATAAAGTAAGTCTTGGGGAAATCCCCATCTAAGCTTTACCTTTCAACATCTTCTAGAATTATAAAGTCCAAAGATATGAACAATGCCAGTGAAGTCAGCAATGCTTACTGATACAGCAAAAATGAGCCTGTTAGCAGAGTTTGTTCTGAATCAAAAGGAAGCACTGAGGCAACTCTCAAGGCAATGTTGTTAGGAATAGTAGGGAAAAAATATCACTATTTACCTTAAAAAGCCTTCTAACAACTCCATCCAGAACATCCCATTTGGTCTTTCCACTAACTCCTATGCAGCCAATGAGAAAGAGGCGAGGCCTAGAATCCTAAAAGGATACAAATTTGTTAAAAGAAGAATGGATTTACTTCAATGCCACCCATATATGTAAAATATCTTACCGTCATCTATCAGCCATTGTGATGCAAATACCTAAACTGAAATCAACAATCCTGTATGTGTAAATCTCTTCCTCCTGTTTCTTCTATGACTGGGATTTTTTTCCCTAATCAAGCATAACCCTTTTCACTAGACAAGAAGATGGAAATACAGATGGGTTTCTCCTTGTGCAAGGCACTGTGCAATCATGCACAAGAATATATATAACCCTGAAAGTAAACAAAGTTTGACTACCAGTCCTGAAAAAACACCAAAATCAAGACTCAACACATGCAGATGAATACCACTCAGGGTCAGGGGGGTTTCCCCACAGACAACGGATTGCTAATTAAATAGACACACGTATCTTCCCACTCTGAGGCCTTGCCATTCAAAAACAGACCAACACACAGATTAATATGTACCATATATACTCATGGACAAGTTGACCTCATGTATAAATCAAGGGAAAGTTTCAGGGTCAAAATCCTGGATTTTGATATGACCCATGGATAAGTTGAGGGTAAAACTTAGGGGGCTATAATGAAGGATAGAGAGGGGGAAATACCACTTCCCTCACTCCTTCTCCGGACCTCTCCCAACCACCAAACACTGATTCCCAGGTGCTAGAGGAGATGTTTTAACATCGGATTGAGAAGGGAAGCAAGTGTATTTAAAGGCAGAGGTTTTTTTCTGCATAGGAAGCAAGGTCTTGCAAAATGGACTAGAGAGAGAGAGGCAAGTGGATTTAAAGGCAGAGGTTTTTTTCCCCATAGGAAGCAAGGTCTTGCAAAACGGACTGGGGAGGGAAGGAATTGGTGTTAAATGGAGATTGGGGCATTGGGCTTGCTTGTTTTAGGACCCTTCTAAGCATTACTGGTGTATTGACCCATATATAAGTCGACCCAGGGTTTTAGGGTCAATTTTGGGGCATAAATTTCTTGACTTATAGTTGCATATATTCGGTAAATCACTTCCTCCCAGCCAAGGTTCACACAGTATATATATTTATGCCCCAAATTAATATATACCCCACTCACGTCCATGCCACCACCCTCTGAAGATGCCAGCCACAGATGCAGGCAAACATCAGGAATAAATTCTTCTAGAACATAGCCCGAAAAGCACACAAAAAAACAACGTATAATGTTCTTGTGCACAATTCTTTGAGGAAAGAGGCTGCACATAGGGCCTTTGCAGACTGCTAGAAATAGTGCAAATTGAGTCCACTTTAACTGCCCTGGCTCAGTGCTAGGGAATCATGGGAATTGTATTTTTTTCTGAGACATTGATGAGCCTTTTCTGTCAGAGAGCTCTGGTGCCACAATAAACTACAGTTCCCATGATTCTCTAGCACTGAGTCAGGGCAGTTAAACTGGACTCAATTTGCACTATTTCTGGCAGTCTGCAAAGGCCCTATATCTTGCACTATGTGTGTGTATGTGCCTTTAAGTCATGTATATACTTATGGCAACCCCATGAATTTCATAGGATTTTCTTAGGCAAGAATACTTAGAGGTGGTTTTGCCAGTTTCCTTCCTCTGAAATACAGCCTATAGAACCAGGTATTTGTTGGCAGTTTCCCATCCAAGTACTAACCAGGACTGATCCTACTTAGCTTCCAAAATCAGATAGGATCTGCTGCCTTTAAGGTATTTAGTACTATGGTTTAGAGAAAAGCACCGCTGCCAGAATTTGTGCAGCTCTTAATCCAACTAACCGTTTGTAGGTAAATACGAGCACCTTGAATTGGAATTGAAAGATAATCAGCAGCCAAAGCAATCTGCAGTAAATGAGATGAAATATGTTCTCCATGATACACTGCAAGAGTCCTCTAAAGCTGGCAAGTGAGTTTTGTTGACAAACAGGTGCTTGCCTCATTGCCCTGCACCTGATCTACATCTTGGATCATGTCCCATTAATATTATGGTTTTTTTAAAGTTACTTTAAAAACAATGAACAAGAAAAAGGCCATAAGGCAATTTTCAACTTCTACATGACAGATCATGAAAATCTCTTTCCTCAAAGCTGTGTGCACATTTAGTTAAATTCCCCTTTTATTCATTCCAAGTTTCTAAGGCACAAGCAGGTCTGGACTTCCCAGCACTTAAAACACCCACAGCTGCTGGCATTGAGTCTAGACTATAACTGCAATCATAGTCATGTCATCAGGAACAGCAAAGGAAGAAGGTACAAGAGAAACAGCCTTAATGGGAACCATGCCAAAACTTTCTGAGAATGGAAACACTTATGAAAGCATGGGTTTGCCTTTCAGTTTCCTTAGAAAACATAAAGCCCTCTTTCTTCATTCAAGGGGGGAAATGGCCAAGAGACCATAAGCAGGAAGAGAGAAAGCACAAAAGGCACAAGGAAAACAAACAAACAAATAGACAAAGAACAAAAACCCAAAGCTGTGCAAGGAAATGGAGCTGGAAAAGAGAAACATTTGGCTGATTATAGCATGCCTTTCTGTAGAAACTCCATTCTCTGGAGCCTTCTGAGAAAGACTATTTCACTCATGGATATGTGGAATTAACAGAAGCCTTTCTAACTGCTGGCCAGATATCTCAAGTTCCACTTCATCCCAATCAGCATGGGAGACTTCTGTAACTTAAAATCATAATCTTTGGCTTGAAGCAGCTTTTCTAATGATACATTCTACCTGTACGTGATATTTTTCTGTCAACCAAAACTTAGATCTCATTAATTAGTCATTTCCTAGGAGCAGCCCTAGCATTTTCCACCTCATGTCTGTGCTTTCACTATACCACTTCAGAGGTTGAAATTCATTTGATTAAAACCTCAGTGGGAAGGGGGAAATCTCTGCATGTAGAAAACTAGATGTTAGGGAGGATTCTTGCATAGCCATTTTCCTGATTTCCATTACTTACTAAAAAGACAAAAAGAGTGGAATGTAGCAGAAAAAGAAGAAGAGGTGACTCAAGGAAGCCAGAGCTCTGAGTTTCCAGGATACTCAGAGCTGTTGATGAGGGTGTCTTGAAGGTCTCCCATTCATAGTCACCATAAGTAGACTTTATGCCAATTAACAATGAAGGATGCCTGAAGTCTGAAGTGGTACATTCAAGACCAAAGTCTCCCACCTCAGTGACAACTGGGTCTAGTTATCTGAGACATTATAGATATCGAGGTAGTTTCCTTGCAGAAAGCAGGGTTAAAAGGTATGGGTACAAGGACTATACTGAGAAATCTATCTGGTAACTCAATTGTATTTTCCTCCCCAATAAAACTATTACATAGCATCAAAAGCATTTTAACCTGCCTTACTTCTTTTTAAACCACCTTACTTTTCCTAACAAAGCAATCAAAGACTCACCTCTTTCCACTTAACTTCATCCTGAAAGCTGACAACTATTTTAACATGCCTGCCACCTTCTTTCCGAGATGAACCATCACTGGAGTCATCCAAAAGCATATCTGTGGACCAAAAACACAAACCCTCTTTTAGATTCATATAAAGAGCCGGAAAGAATGGCCCTGACTTGCCCTCCTCAGTGAATATAGGGAGGCTTGTGTCTACTCTGTCTGGGCATATCAATCATAATTCTCCACCAAGGAAAGTGGAAAGCTGCACATGTATAAATTATGTGTCTGCTTTGCATAATTGTTATTTAATTGTTGGCTACTGGGAAACAAAATGGGTTACACAAAAGCAGTGAAGCCTACTGAAAATGATTCTTATCTCTGCTTTGGCTTCTGAGAATTCATCAGGCACTTCTACTACCTTATCTTTGTCAAGTAAACCAAATTGATATTTTTGGAATGTTTAATTCTGTGAACACTGTCAATATACCAGTTTTCAAAATTACAGAATAAACACATTTATGAATCCATGCAAATTATAAAATGATGTAAATATATATCTCAGAACTTGAAGTGGATGCAAAAGAGATGAAGGAAGATTACAGAAATATTAACACAGCGTTTCTCTTGAAAAAAATCTTAGCTCTAACAAACAGGTGTAATTAAATGACTGAATATGCTTCAGTGTAGCTGAAGTCGTAACTAGATGCTACACTTCAAAGTATGACAGAGTAGATAGCATTGTAACGGGTTTATTCCAGCTTTTCCACTTCCACTAACAGACCTAACCCATGATCTATCTACATCGTTTTTATTTATAAATGGCTATAAGATAAAATCTGTCTGCTACCCTTTCATATACTCACCAAGACTAGCTGACTCTGTGAGGTTCAGGCTGTGCTGAGAGAGACCCATAGATTGCCTTGGAGAGGATGAAATGGAAACCTGAGACTGGGCCCTGCTACAGCTACCTTGATTTTCAGACTTCAGCCGGTCATTTTCTGCTTTTAGTTTCTCTATTTCACTCTACATTAGAGAATGGGGGGAAAAACAAAAATTTATGAAGGAAATTGAAAGACTTCCTGCTCTCCTATTTGTTTCTATGCATATTTGTCAAGCAAATAATCATGGATCTGTCTTCCTGCTTGTCTGGTTTGGTCAATTGTCCCATCCCTATAAAGAAACAAAGGCTTCTCTCTGCCTAATGTCTACAGACAGACTTTCTTCTCTCTCTTACCTCACTGTTGCCTTCACTATAGTTGTTCCTCCTCTAGTCGAGTAGAGGAGATTTGAAACTAGCATTTTTCAAGTATTCATTAGGTGTTGAACACAAAATGGGTGGAGGAAACTACATTACCTCCAACTTCTCTATTGTTGTGCTCCACATGATCTGAAGAAGAAAGTCTCCTCTACACATTAGGACTCTCTATGTTATCAGAAACCAGATTTTTTCCGAGCTTCCAATTGCTCAAAGAACCTCCAGGAATAAAAGAAAGCTCTCCTTGTCAGATTGTCAATCTGCATGTGAAGAGAGATAATGGAGGGGCTGGGGCTAGTGCACTCATCCTCCACACATTTAGTAAACCACCAATGAATGTCTCAATAGGGCTAGTTTTACAACAGTATTTCTCCATACTTTATTATTATCGCTTTATTAATTTATATCCAATGTTTCTCTCAATAATGGGACTCAAGGTGCCAAACAACAACCTGATGGCACAAAAATGTTTTGACTTGCCCATGGAAGGAGAGCAAGGATTGGGCCATCTTGGCCTCCTTAGGGAGGGAGTTCCAAAGTCTGGGACAAGCCACAAAGAAAACCCTCTTTAGTGAGATCTGTTGGGATCTTTGAATTTCCTTTGTTAGGAGACTTGGCTGTTATTCATTCTGAATTACCTGTTAATTGTGGAACGGTAGGCACTGTCCCTTTCCTACTTGTTGGGAGGGAATAATAACCCAAACAAGTATAAAAGTGGCAAAATACACAAATTAACAAGCTTTCAGCCACTAATCCACACTTCATGTGCAGTGAGAGCAGTGTTCTATTTATTCTTGCACTCTAAACCCTGCCCAGAGCTCTCCAAGTGGTATGCAGAAATTTCTCTCAGCTCGTTTCTGTATCGTGGTGAAAATAAAATCTGCACAACTTGCAATTTTTATTTTTATTTGTCTGGCAAGGCCACTGTGTTTTGAAACAATGTACAACAGAGCCCCAGTGTGGTATAGTGGTTTGAGCACAGGACTACAACTCTGGAGACCAGGGTACAAATCTCTACTCAGCCACGGAAAACACCTGGGCAACCTTGGAGAAGTCACACTCTCTCAAGCCTCAAAGGAAACCCCCCCCTTCAACAAATCTTACTAAGAAAACCCCGTGATATGTTCACCTTTGAGTCGTCATAAGTTGTAAATGACTTGAAGGCATACAACAACAACAAAGTTTAATATATGTAGCTTTTCACAGGATCCAGTGAAAATATCTCACAGGATCCAGTGAAAAGCTACATATATTAAACTTTTTTCTGTTGAATTTAAACCTGTCACATAGATTGTTAAAGGTGCAGGGCCTCTGACAGAAAAGCTATGGCAATCTTAGTTTCAAAGGGTATGTAATAATAGTATAATAATAATAAAATTTATTTATACCCCGCCCCTCTGTTGAACAATCAGGGCAGAACATTTCTTTATGTTCAATAAATATAAAGAAATAAATAAGACAGGAGAAGCACAATTTCTGGTCCAAGAAGCCAGTTACTCCATTGATATACAAAACACCATGACGCATAATTTGGAGAAAATATGGTTACAACTTTTATTAGTTACAACTGTAAGAAGTTGGCACTGACATGTATCCAGATTCAGGCATTGACCAAACTGTCTGTTGGTTGGTGAACCAAAGCGTGGCCTGCTTGCCAGGTGACCTCAGGGACAATAGACCCAAGATACAACATAGGCAGAAGCCACTGTGTGGATCCCCAGCACTGCCTAAAGCTGGGTATGAACCCAACCATTACATCCCCAAAGTCCCAAAACAGGACCCCTTACAGATTAATTGGTACCAGCCAACACCTTCACTCCATAAACCTAGATCCAGATCCCATGCAGACCATCCAGAAAGTTGTGACAATCCACAAAGTTGTGACACTCATTACAAGAAAGGGTGGGTAGGCTGACCTCAGAAACAGACCAAGCTCCGAAAACTTGAGGGGGTTGCTTATATCCCCTAGTGCCTGACCTGAGTGAATACTAGCCTCACTCCAGTCCTGCCCACCAGTGCTTGAATCTGACTGGCTGATGGTTCCAGCTTCTTTTCCAGCATCCGCATAAGTGTGCAGGGTTCTTGGAATGAGACATGTGGCTCAGCCCCATGGCAGCCATGGGGCTTGCTCCACCTCGACCCCCCAGCCAGCTAACTTGCATCACAGTATGTCATGAACTATGCTTGCCAACAAGGGAAATAATTATTTTTCCGGCAATCTTTAATGGGAAATACAACTGTAAAATGCATTCACAAACTATTGTATTTAAAATTTTCTATTTGTCAGATCGTAGTATTTGTATTTATTATCCAAGTTTATTGAATTGATTTTTTGAAAATTTTTAAAAGGGGCATGTTGATAGCACACAGCTGTACTCAGATTATCCATTTCTAGTAAAATTTAAACAAGTCCCAAAGCAAACTATGTAGGAGAGGTATATCAAAAGTCTGCTACTTGTGAAAGGGAGAGGGTGGTCACACTCAGAGAAACAAATTTAATCAATTCTGACTTTAAGTGAGCTTTCAGATGCAGAGCTTTATTCTACTCTACTGTTTGTCTATGTTTTTTGAAGTTTCTGCTGTTTTTAAAATACTTTCATGGTTTTAATACCTTTTTGGATACCACTTATGGACTGAAAACTGAGCTACAAATTGTACTAATAAACAAAATTAATTACATTAAAGTTACTGAGCAACTGAAGAGTCAGATTTATGAAACAGAAATGACAGAAGAAAGTGAGATATTTAATACCTATTTCCTCAAGAGAGAATTTAACTCTAGCACTGAAGAATAAGTAACAACCACACACGTTATGTATACTTCAGTGGCTATTTAGTGGGAAATTTAATGACTTAAGAGGCTTTCTTTGGTATTTCCTCTGGAATGAAAAAAAATACAGTAGGAGGTAAATGTCTTGACAAAGGCACTCTAATGTGAGCTTTTGTACGTGTCTTTGTGTGTGGGTAGGAGGGTGGTACTTCTGCAATTTGTTCCTACCTGCATTCTGTTCATAGCTTCCCGAAGCTGGTCGAGTTGGTGGGCAGAGCTGAGGGCCTCTAGACGGATATCAGTCAGCTTCATCTCTTTGTCTCTAAGCTCATTTCGCAGCTGCATGACTGTTTCAGCTTCACTGTCAATGCATTCTGAAATCCTGCAAGTAGATTTTTTTTTAAAAAAATGAATAAGATATTGAGCCAGGATATTGAAGGTACTGGGCAGCACAAATTTTTAAAGTCAGCATAAATTGAAGTATTACTGCCCTGTACAAGAAAAGGTTTTGTTTTTTTCTTTTTGAGGTGTGGGTAGTGGTGGTGGGAATAGCAAAAGCTGGAACCAGTGATGAAATCAAAAGGGCAGATCTTTAGAATCACATTCAATGGCAGTTCATGGAATCAAGGACATGAAAGGTCAATTCTGACTATGAGATCTATCCAGCTTTAGTAGTTAGCTTCCTGCCAGATGTAATCATCACTCCACAGTAAATCTATTCACCTTGAAAATCCCCAATAATTTAAGGAGGCGCAGTAGCAGCAGTCACTTGGGAACTAATAATCTTAAAGGAAGATTTAGCACCCAGCAGGTGAAATGTGCAGCTGGGCCTCCCTGGAAAATTCTGGAGGGCTTTGGAACCCTATACTTTTTCAAACATGACACATTCCTGTGCACTTCACACCATTCAGACTTTTAAAAAAAGCTCTATTCTTCTGGCACCAGCTTTCTTTCCCTTTGTACCCTCCTTTCCCCCCGCCCCCCTTCACAAAATCTGAGTTCAATTACTTCTCAACATAGGAAAGAAAAGCAATGCTATTTTCTGGCAGTTGTTCATATCACGTGATTCTGTGAATGTATCTTTTCAGTTAGTCTTCTTTCAACAGTATCAGAAACCAATTAAATGGTGAAATAGCCAAGAAACAACAAAGCAAGGTGAAGAAAAATGACTGTTTAACATTTGTGGTAGTGTTGCTGGAGGATTTTTCTGTGTTTAGGTCCTGAAAGCAGGAGGCAGTGTTCTGGTGCAGAAGTTGCTGGACCTGGTTTCTGGGAAAGGAAGGGATAGTCTGACAATGACAAAGAGAGCTCCCCCCCATGTATCAGGTGGGTGATCTGGGAACTGTCCTGTTGCTTTTAATTATTGCATTGGGTTCTTCTCTTCTTCTCCCCCCCAATAAATATTACCACCAGAAACTAATAAATCAAGGTGGAGACCCCAGGCAATCTAGAACTGTGTGTTTTCCACTCTTAATTTTGTACTGTTTGTTGGCTCCTGAGGTACTTGTCAAAACTCATCATACTTGCAACATGTATTTGATTGATTACAGGTATAATAATAAAAGATAGGATAAATGTCATGGCTATAAGCTCTGCCTACATTCAGAATCAAAAGGACATGCTACTTTCTAAGTGATGACAGTTTGATAACATTGTTGAAGTTCAGTGAGCTTTCTGAAAATGAAAGGGGATAACTGCTTGTTATCTAAAATCATGCCTTTGTTTTCAGGAGTGCAAATTTTAATGATGATTGATCTTCTTGTAAAGTGAAAACATGCAATGACAATGGAGGCTACAAGCAGATCAGTCAGCCCAAGCCAAGTAAAAGTTAGAAAAAGAACCTTACTATCAGGCACTTGGATTCAGATAGATGATTAAAAAAAAACATGTGCCACTTGTCAAATCTGAAAATTTTGCATAGGTACAGTTTTCTGTTGTTGTTGTGTCTCTGACCTATGATGACCCTAAGGCAAACCTATCATGAGGTTTTCTTGGCAAGCTTCTTCGGGGGGGGGGGTACCATTGCCATCCTCTGAGGCTGAGAGATTGTGACTTGCCTATAGTCATTCAGTGGGTTTCCATGGCTGAACGGCAATTCAAACCCTGGTCTCCAAAGTCATAGTTCAATGTTCAAACCACAACACCATGCTGTATGTCTCTACAAATAAATAAAAAAGGGGACCCACCCAGCTTTTTGTGGCTGTCCCTTTAATATATTTTAAAGGAATGCACTCTGAATTGTACAAATAAGCAACCTCCAGAGATTCATGTTATTTACATGTCATTTAACATGAGTATTTGCCTTCCTGTGTCACTTATTTTTATGGCCATCAGGAGTGATTTGGACAATACACAAAGTAACAATTATAATGATGGGAAATAGCAAAAGCAATGTTGGAAAGCAAAGTAAGCCTAAAAGAGAGAGAGAGAGAGAGAGAGAGAGAGAGTAGAAAGACTAAAACAAGTATTTCAAGAAAAGACTAAAAAAAAAGGACAGTACAGCCAAACTTTAGTTAACAAAGAACCTTCTTTTACAAAGTCTTTTTATGTCCTCCTAGCTCCACCTATTTCTCCCTGTCCTCTGGCTAAATGCAAGTTCTTTTTAGCAGCACCAACACTGGGAAGTTGGTGAAGAAGGGCTGGAAAAACACACACCTTTAGTGTACAAGTACAGCAACATGTCTGCAGTAAAAAATGCAATAAAACTAGAGGTGAGAAAGAATGGGATTCTACTGTTCCTGTGTGTGCCTGCCTATACAGAAAAGGTAAATCACAGATGTTTCCAGAATCCCTTACTCAGCATGTGGGAACAGCAAAACAAAGAGCAAAGGGGAAAGCAGACATGCTACCAAAGAAAGAAAAAATCATCCCTGTAAGCATTTTGGAAGAAAAGTTAAGTGGTCTCTAGAAGGTTAATTTTTTTTTTAACTTGTGGAAGGCTTGCCTAATCTAGTTGTTCCATTTCACAAATGCATATTGTTACTTTGGGATAAAAAGTAATGCCCAGGAACATATCTACACTAAGAGCACTTAGGAAACTTGAAGGAAAAGGAAGGAATTTAAGTTAAACTATTCCAATCTTCTTGGAGAATATGGTGATTCTTTTATAGAAACAAAGAAAGATGAGAGTGGAAAGAAGGGTTTAGGAACTGAGACAACATAGAAAAGGGACAAAAGAGAGTAGCTGAGGTTGGTATGAAGAAAAAAAGCATGAATGAGAGAGGAAAACTACTTGTATTGGAACCTTCCGTCTCTTGCTTATTAAGAGACACCCATTGAAAACAGGGTCTAACTTTGGTATAAGATAATGAATGTTAGCAGGAATGCTGTTTTCTTAAATATAAAAAAATCAACTCACAGAGAATTGGAATGTGAGGTTCTCAGTAATGGTGTAGATACAACTGAGCCATTATGAGGCAGTTTTGGTGATGAAGGCAGTGAACAATCGGTCATTTCCTCGATATCAGAATGAGAAGATGCTGATTTGGGAGACTTCTTTTTACCAAAAGCTTGTTTGAAGGAACTGCGCAACTGAAAAAAAAGACCACAACAAGAGTGATTATGAATTAATCAAACCATGCTTTACAACAAGAAATAAAGAATAGAAGGGAAAATAATTAACATGCAGAATACCATAATATGGTTAAATAACTCATTTTTTTCACAGTAAAATTAAAAAGAGAAGTACAGATTTTCATGTTCTTCTTCTGGAAGTCTTTATATCCTATTTAGAAAAGATGAGGCGGAGCTACTTTGAATGTACTGGCTATTAAAGAGACTATTTTGAGGCACATCTTTCCATTGTACTACACTGGAAACTCTCTTTTTTAGCTCATGGACCATTTTATTAAAAGGTTACCACAGGTTGCAGTTACAAAGTGACATGACTCAGACAAGGTTACTGATGTTGACAGTGTTAATCACATAAATGGATGAGTTAGCTTTGTATTTTAGAATTTAGAATACATCCTCCTTACCTCATTAACCTGCCAGAGGAAGTGCAAGCAAAAAGGGAAGGAAAAAAAAAGACAAGTTTTAACAGATAAAACCAGTGACAGGGAAAGCGCCAGATTTCTCAAACACACCCAACACTACCACCTCCCACAAAAGCACACACAGCAAACAATTTTACTGGGGTGGGGGTTAAAAAAATGAATGCCATCTTGAGACCAAAAAAAGGGTCTGGACATTTTACACACAGGTGAGATGATGCATAGCTTTCAGTCTGTATTTACACTCTATGGTGCTTCAAATCTGCCAGTATCAATCCAGCCTAGGATGTCACACCAGGGTCTGGAAGGTACTGCTATTCCTTATGTGCAGGACAATCATGCTTCCAATTGCATATTTTGTCTCCATTCTCCTCATCATTATACACAGTTACATCCTATTGTAGGGGACTGAACATTTAATTGAACTTAGGACCAGTCCAAATCTACAACAGTGAAATCAGTAAAGTTAAGTTTCATTATTCTGTATAAAGGAAACTCCCGCATTTGGATGACCAGGTCAAGAGTCAAGAATGCAGTGGTGGTAGAGTCCAAAAACACAGAATTCTAAGGCTTAAAGGGACTACAGGAACTAGAGGTTTTAGTTCAAACTAAAAGAAAAGCAGTGTCACTAAGGCAGACGTATTCTCACAACAAATGGGCTTTCGAATCAGGTACCTTTCCTCCAGCACATGGGACCTTGCATACAATAAATGGTGAGAAATGAAGAAATGGGAAGTGAAAAACCATTATTTTTCAGCCTTTGGGGTAGTATCTGTAGCAAAAATTAAGTTGCAGAATGCTATTTATCTGTACACTGAAGTGAAAAGGAGATCCAAGAGATGATGAATGCAGTTAATACTGGTTTAAGAGTTAAAGCAGACTACACAAGAAACTGAGGCAGGTGTTAGCTTTTCCCTATGTCATACACAATTAGATTATATACAAAATATTTATCTCAGCCATGATTACTAAACCACAATTTATGTGCTAGATTTTCTCAATTGATTTGTATCTAAAATACAATCTACCTATTCCATCTTTTACAACTTTCTGGCATGAATTTTTAACACACATAATAGTGAAATTTAAATTTTCAGATTCAGAGAAACAATACATTCAACAAAAACTGCTCATTAAATCCACAGCTGACAGCATTTCCCCTCTTCTTACTAAAATGCAGCTGTAAAACATTGTAATTTATTTGGAGTAGCTGTGTGTGTGTAATCATTCAAACACATTGTTTGCCAGTCAAAATTTTTACCATGCCAGACTGCTAGTTGCTCCACAGTAGAAACAATAACAAACAAACACCAATTTTGATGTTAACAGTCTAATCAAATACCACAACTGAATGAACAACATGGGGAAAAGAATTAACACACTCCCATCTGATTGAGCAAACTTGCAGTCATTCTAGATAAATTTCAGTGAGAGGGAAAACTGAAAATTCAATTGTAAATCCTCTGTGGAAGATATAGTTTAGATCTCAACCATTGTTGTTTAAATTTTCAACACAGACACAAGAGATCATTTATTTGATCTCTTTAGCACCCATTTGAGCTCAAGGCAACATTTACATCAGAGATGGGAAACCTCTCCAGATGATGTTGATTGCTGTTCCCATCATCCTTCATCACTGCCTAGGCTGTCTGGGTTGATGAGAGTTGCAGTCTAATAATACTTGGAGGGCAACGTATTGCCCACTCCAAGTTCAACTTGGCTGTGTTTTGTCTTCTTGGAGATATGTGTCAATATATTTGACGTGGTCTGTTGAAACATACATACCCAGTTTTTTCTCTTCTTTTTCTTAGAGTCACATTCTATGTTGCTTCCCACACTAGAATGACTGGTAGCACTGTTAATGCTAGAGACGCTATCAGAAGAGTGCTGTCTTCGGATCCGCAGATCGGTGGTTTGGGCAGTCCCACTCCCTAAACAATAAACAATAATGTAAGCCTTGCTGAATCAATTCAGAAATTGTTATTGTTTCTTCTTCTCTAATCCTATGTGCACACTCTCATTTGCTTCCCCTTGCTACCATTTTCAATCCTTGTCCTCTATCCTACCGCCTCCTTTATAGCTAGCAGAGGCAACTAGGGCAATCTTAGCCCACTGCCATTGTTTGTATCACACTGAAATTCAACTTCCACTCCATGAGTTACTACTGCCTCATTAACCTAATAGTTGAAATAGCATAACTGGACAAGGAAATGAATCTTGACTAGTGGGACAGCCAATACTGATAGGAAAAGAATGATGGAAGACATTCCTGACTGTTCAGTAAGATAATGACTGTGGTGGAAGAGGAACTGGCAGTGAAATGTGAGTAGAAATTGAAGCAAGAGGTTGAAGGAAGGCGAGGCCAGGAAGGTAAGCAAGGAAAATGACTGTCCAGTGCAAAAGTAAGTGGAAAGGTAAGCAGAAACTGTCACTACTTGTATTCTGGGGGTAAGTTTGTATGGCTTTCAACCAAGCTAAGCATATTGTGTTTGAAGCATACTCTACTGCCTTACTATGGTGTTTTCCTGAGATACAATCTGTAAACACTACTTGTCCTAAAAGAAAATCAAAGATTGTTTGATAATAACATAGTCTGCCTCTGGTAAGAAATTTTGCATCATATTACCAAGGGATAAATGCCCTCAGAGTGTTAAGTTGTTATTGAAAGTTAAGTTTTGTCTTTTCCTTTACCTTTGCAGGCAAGCTCAGGTGTGTTAATTACTCCATTAATTGCAGCCTGAGCAGCAGCATTTTGTTTTTTCAGTAGTTCAATCGTCTTTCTTAACTCATTCAGTTCAGAATCCTGAAATACACACACACACACACACACACACACACACAGAGTTACTGCTGTATTCATGAAAAAGTGGTCAAGCAGATATAATCACTGTATTTGACATCATTGTGAACAGACTTTGAATAATTTGGCTGAAGCCCAGCAGGCTAATAAACATTTCTACATTCTTTTTCCCAACACCATGGAGCATGGCACAGTACTTTCACCACATGGAACAATTGCTTTTTCTTACAAGGACAAAATGCCAGTCCCAGGTAGACTGTTGCAATGCACTCTATATGGGGTTGTCCTTGAAAGGTGTTTGGAAGCTGCAGCTAGTGCAAAATGCAGCAGCCAGACTGGTGTTAAGTATTTATTTTACAGACCATGTAACACTGGTCTAGCAAGAATTGCACTGGCTTCCAATTTGCTATTGATCTCAGCTCAAGGTGCTGCTGTTGAATGACAAAGCCCTAAACAACTCTGAGCCAGAGGAGAGCAAACAAAATGGTGAAAGGTTTGGAAGCCATGTCCTATGAGGACCAGTTTAGAGAGCTGGAAAAGTTTACCCTGATGAAAAGGAGGTTAAGAAGGGACATGATAGTCATGTTTAAATATTTAAAGGGATGTCATATCGAAGTGGGAACAGGCTTGTTTTCCATGGCTCCAGAGACTAGGACAAGGAGCACTGGATTCAAACTACAGGAAAAGAGATTCCACCTAAATCTCAGGAGAAATATCCTGACCATAAGAGCTGTTCAACAGTGGAACACACTCCTTCAGAGTGTGGTGGAGTCTCCTTCTTTGGAAGTTTTTAAACAGAGGCTGGATGACCATCTATTGGGGGGTGCTTTGATTATTGTTCCTGCATGGCAGAAGGGGGTTGGACTAAATGGCCCCTGTGGTACCTTTCAACTCTATGATTCTATATCTGAAAGACTGCCTCATCCCATATGAGCCTGCCAGAAATTTGAGATCTTCAGTGGAGGCCATGTTGCGTATCCCAACACCAGTTACATTATGGTGGTGGATACACATAATGGGTTTCTCTGCAACAGTGCCTTGACTGTGGAGCTCACTACCCAAGGAAGTTAAGCTGTCCCCCTCCAAAACAGTGTTGTTCTGCTAAAACTGCTTTGTAACTGTTTTAAAACTAGATTCTAGATTTGTTTTTACATTGCTTTTAGGAGTTTTTAAAAAGAATATCTTAATATGTTTTTAAATGCTTTTATCTTTATTTTTTAATTGGTGTTAATGTGTTCATTACTTTGCGAGCCCTTGTGGGCCAGGAGGTGAAACAGAAATACTTTAAATAAATACATAAACAAATAAATGTTTAGCACTGCTCCCAGTCTGTGACTCATTTTAAAAGCCATCTTGGATATTAGATGAGAGGATCTTGGCACAGGGTACATATGAATGGTAGTTTTCTATGCTCCAAAAATGATATTACAGAGCCCTTATTAGTCCAGTTCAAGATTATAAGATGGTCACATCAGAAGAGTATTAATTGATGCTAAAAGCATCATGAATTTCTAGCAGCTGGACTTAACCTACTGAGTTATTTCCACTGTTAGGCTACCAAAGAAAATCACAAGTAATAACATTATTTCACCAGCACAGGGTGACAGGGTTAACTACATGTATCCCCAAATTATTTTTAAGCTTTTGGTCCATTCAAATTCTTCAGACCATCCTTTTCCTAACATTTCCCTAAAGGGCATATTTGGAAGTTGGAAGCCTCCAAGAGTGGCAATTCAGTTATTACGTAGATTGGAGCGCTATCCTTGAACTATTTTTTTTAAATGCCCTTAGTCCAGAAGCAGACTTTCAGACCAGTCTATTTGTTTTTGTTTTGGCATTTTTGGCAGTCTATGTGACCCCTGGAGAATCCTGGAGCAAAAATTGCTCCTTCCGACCTATTGCAATTGTCCACTAGGAGATGCATAACAGCTAGCAGAGCAATAAGCACCGCTAACACAAGCAACACCAAGTCAAACAAAGCATTTTATGTCAAACAGTTTGTCAAACAGATTGTGGGATGCCTTCCACAGCAGAATCAGCTAATTAGATTGAACACTTGAACAATTTATTTCAGGGGTAAGCAACCTTTCCCCTTTAAGGGCCCAGGGACTTCAGCTCCCAGAATCCCAGGAGCTATTGGCCAACATGGGACTATTGGTCAACATGGCTGAGGTTTCTGGGAGCTGAAGTCCCTCGGCCCTTAAAGGGGAAAGGTTGCCTACCCCTGATTTATTTAGATATTGAAATTATATCCCATGGTTATCCTGGCATGAGTAAAAACAAAGGGCTGGCTAGTGGTAGAAGTGTTGACAAGGAAATGCAAGAAGACAGCATTAATAGTAACAAAGTATTACATGAAAATAATGCATCATTATTAGCTCTAAACATGGCCTGAAGATATCAACTAGTGTTCTGCTCCTGAAATTAAGCAGGCCTGTTCCTGTACATTTTTGAAACAAATGACAACTTATTAACCATAGGAAACCAGTTTGGGGCTCTTTGCGGGAAGTATGCAATGCAACAGGAATAAATAAATAAATGTTTATGGCTTTCAGGTATTGCCTAATCTGTCTTTGTGATCTCTCTAATGTACACAGGCACTGACATGCTAATTTTGAGGAAATGATAAGAAAGATAAGATGAATGTCCTGCTTAAAGCATATACTCCCAAAAGCTCAAGGAAGGGACTATAACAACAGCAGATGCTTAGGTGGAGATATACATGGCATTTCACAATCTGGTGCCCTCCAGACATTATGGACTATAGTCTCCATCATTACTGACAGTTCAATATGCTGGATAGGGCTGAGGGGTAGTCCAAAACATATGGAAGACCTCAGGTTAGGGAAAGCTGGTTTAAGACCATGTTTCCTCTTTCCTCCAAGAGAACAAGTTGTACCAATGGATTACAGACATAATAGCAACATGAATATGCTGGTTTTATACTCTCAGGGAGATTTCTTCAGTCTGCTATTAAATTGCAAAGACACTGCTTGGTGTCAGTTTCATTACAAAGGGTAATTTATGCAATTCATGTTCATGAATATAACAAACAAGTGAACTTGCCTTCTGTTCTGCAGTCATGGTAAGGCTTTGCAGTCTAATCGTCATGTTCCCCAGACTCTGTTCAAAGGCTGCCACAAGATGAGCCTGTAGGGTAATAGCATAATATAGTTAAGATTTTTCATTGACAGCAATAGCAATAGCAATAGCATTTACATTTCTATACTGCTTCATACTGAACTAAGTAGTCTCTAAGCGGTTTACAACGTGTAAGCTAATTTGCTGGGTAAGCTGGGTACTCATTTTAGGAACCTATGGAAGGATGCAAAGCTGAGTCAACCCTGGAGCCCTGGGATCGAATTCACAACCTTGTGGCTGCAATGCTGGCTGCAGTACTGGCATTTAACCACTGTGCCATCAGGTCTCCCTGATAGTTTGCCTGCTGAAGAATATTCAACAGTGCTATTCAGAATGGTGATCGCTGGATGCATGATAGTCCTCAAGCCACTGGCTGTGATTTGTGACAACTTTCCAGGAAATAAAGGAAGAATTATATATAGGCAGGTCACAAATATGATGTCAGTCACTGGCACATTGGGGCAAAAACTTTGCTGGTCCTCTGCATCAAACAGCTTAAGAAGGTTACAGGATGCAATCCATAAATGCCAGATCTGTCTTAAAACTTTTCTTCACAAGCACCAGCACAGATAGCTTGTGTGTAGCACTCTTGTGACTAAAGAACAAAACAAGGCATAAAGTGGTCATATAACAACCACTAGTTCTACTGTGCATGGTTGCAGCTGCCACACTCAGCGAATGCCACAAGCCTCTAGCCTTTGGCTCAGAAGTGTAGCCAGCCACTACTCCAATGAGTCTTCGCACTCTTTCCTATTGTTTTATAGCTACCAGTCTGTGCAGTCTGCTGATCCCAGGCATGTTTATTCATGGCAAGTATGCTTAGTAGGGCAGCTTTCAAGCTATTTTTCCCAAGCTAAGGAAAATCCACCAAAGATTTTTCTGCAGTGTCTATGTGGTACAGCAAAGCTTTAGGCAATCATCCTAGCATTGTTCTCCATCAGCAAATAGTTGCTTTATCCTAAGTAACTGTTCTCCCATCTACAATGAAAACAACCCTAAATAGTATGATAACACTGGGATATGTGGCTCTTACTCTCTCGCCCCTGTAAAAACATACCAGGCTGAATCTGTGAGAAAAATGTCAGAAAATAAAAACAAGCGTATCATGGACTACATGTGCTATAACGCTAAAAATGTTTATTTAAAAAATACTGGAGTTAATAATTCCTGTTTGAAAAGATGTGCTTGCTATTTAAAATACCAGCAAAAACACAGTTCAAATACTGGGGTGTGTGTGTGTGTGTGTGTGGCATCCAAATAGCAAAATATTTGTAAATTCTATGGTGTCAACTAAGGTAACTTTTCTTGGCTACATTTAGATACTGTAGCTGTTGTGTAACCTGTCCATAAGGACAAAGTTGGTTGGAATTTGACAAAGTCGTCTGCCGGTTATTATTTTTAGAGAAAATAAAAAAACTCACACCAGATCTGTGTTGACAAGCTTTCAATTAGGGAAAGTCCACTTAGTAAATTCCTCTTTCATTAGAGCCTCAGCCGAGTGGCTGTGTTAACTTGGGGCCTTTGCAGACTGCCAGAAATAGTGCAAATTGAGTCCACTTTAAATTGAGGCACTGCCCTGGCTCAGTGCTAGGGAATCATGGGAACTGTAGTTTATTGTGGCACCAGAGCTCTCTGACAGAGAAGGCTCAATGTCTTAGAAAAAAATACAATTCCCATGATTCCCTAGCACTGAGCCAGGGCAGTGCCTCAATTTAAAGTGGACTCAATTTGCACTATTTCTGGCAGTCTGCAAAGGCCCTAAGCTGTGAGAAAAAACTGATAAAACCAACTGATCAGTATGTCTACAAAGGGAACTTGCATCACCATTTTGAAGAGAATCCTTTCCTGAGGAGTGATCCTATTCAAGACTCCAGCCAGTCTGGAACAGGAACCGTCCAGTGTTTTCAGACCACTTAGGACAGGGGTAGGCAACCTTTCCCCTTTAAGGGCCGAGGGACTTCAGCTCCCAGAAGCCTCAGCCATGTTTGCCTATAATAGTCCAATGTTGGCCAATAGCTCCTGGGATTCTGGGAGCTGAAGTCCCTCTGCCCTTAAAGGGGAAAGGTTGCCTACCCCTAACTTAGGAAGTAAGGAGGAGATAAAATACACTCCTCCCACCACCACTTCTAATCAGGACTTCTCCAACTGAGCTAGGTGTACTATAGGGTTTCCAGTTCCAAGTCTAAATTTTAGAGTAGAATAGTTTGTAGAGAGAGTTTGTGGAAACAATTCTGGAGACTGAGTGATTGCTCATGGAGTGGAGCTAAACCAGCCCCTTGATTTTCTAAGTTGCTGGCAGCAATGAAACAAATGAGATGGAGACTAGAGCAACAGTAGCAGAAAACTCAGAGTGAATCCGACCAAAAACAGGATAAAACCTACCTGAAATATATGGTGATGCAATAAAGGCAGCAAAAAAGACTTTTTAAACTAAAACTATTGCACAGAACCGCTCAGCTGAGCTGTTTTGACTGGTTAAGGATCTGTTATGATCTGGTCCTGAGGAGAATGTAAGGCAATCAACAGCTCACTGTAAAGAATTTGCTCACAATTTTCCTGATAAAATCGCTCAGATTCACTCTGACTTAGACGTCAGAGTTGATACAGTGTTGGTGGATGTAACCTTGGCTCCTGCTTGTCCAGTATTGATGGATACTTTTCAATTTGTGCAGCCTGATGATGTGGACAGGTTCCTTGGAGAGGTGAGAACCACTATATGTATACTAGACCCTTGTCCTTGCTGGCTTATTAAACAAGCCAGAGGACTGGTGGGGTGGGTAAGGGAAGTGATCAATGCCTCTTTACAGCAAGGCAGGGTCTCAACACACCTAAGAGCAGGGGTAGGCAACCTTTCCCCTTTAAGGGCCGAGGGACTTCAGCTCCCAGAAGCCTCAGCCATGTTGGCCAATAGTCCCATGTTGGCCAATAGCTCCTGGGATTCTGGGAGCTGAAGTCCCTCGGCCCTTAAAGGGGAAAGGTTGCCTATCCCTGCCTAAGAGGCTGTGGTAAGACCTCTTTTGAAAAAACCTTCCCTGGATCCTACTTTACTAGATAATTACACGCCAGTCTCCAATCTTCCATTTTTGGACAAGGTACTAGAGCATGTGGTGGCTTCCTAACTCCAGGCGTTCCTTGATGAGACAGATTATCTAGATCAGGGACAGGCAACCTTTCCCCTTTAAGGGCCGAGGGACTTCAGCTCCCAGAAGCCTCAGCCATGTTGGCCAACAGTCCCATATTGGACAATAGCTCCTGGGATTCTGGGATCTGAAGTCCCTCGGCCCTTAAAGGGGAAAGGTTGCCTACCCCTGATCTAGATTCATATCAGCCTTTGGTTGCCTTGGTGGATGACCTACGCAGAGAACTAGACAAGGGACTGTGTCCCTGTTGGTTTTGCTGGACTTCTCAGAGCTTTTGTTACCATCAACCATGGTTTCCTTCTGAGTCACCTCTCTGGGATGGGGCTTGGAGGCACTGTTCTACACTGGCTCCATTCTTTTTTAGAGAGGCATTCTCAGAAGGTGGTGCTGGGGGATACCTGTTCGACCCCTTGCCCTTTGGCCTGTGGGGTCCCTCAGGTCTCAGTCCTGTGCCCTGTGCTTTTGAACATCTACATGAAAACCACTCAGAAAGCTCACCTGGAGTTCTGGAGTAAGGTGTCACCTGTATGCTCATGATACCCAGCTCTATCACTCCTCTCCACCTAATTCCAAGAAAGCTGTTTCTGGTGTCTGGCTGCTGTAATGGACTGGATGAGGACAAACAAATTGAAGCTTAATCCAGACAAGACAGAGGTGCTCCTGGTCAATCGAAAGACAAATCTGGGAATAGGGATTCAGCCTGTGTTAAATGGGGTTATACTCCCACTGAAAACTCAGGTTTCTTAGTTTGGGGTACTTCTGGATTCAGCACTGAGCCTGGAAGCCCAGGTATCAGCGGTGACCAGGAGTGCCTTTGCACAGCTAAAACTTGTGTGCCAATTGTGCCTGTTCCTGGATAAGTCAGATCTGGCCACAGTGGTACACGCCTTGGTTACATCCCGTTTGGATTACTGTAATGTGCTCTACGTGGAACTGCCTTTGACAAGTGCTCAGAAACTTCAGCTGGTCCAAAGTGCTGCAGCCAGGATGTTAACTAGAGCTGGTTACAGGGAGCATACAACTCCCTTATTGCAACAGCTCTATTGGGTGCCAGTCCATTTCCGGGCACAATTCAAAGTGCTGGTTTTGACCTATAAATCCCTATACGGCTTGGGTCCAGTCTGTTTGAAGGACCATATATCCCTGTATGAACCCCCCAGAGTATTGAGGTCATCAGGAGAGGCCCTTCTTTCTGTCCCACTACCTATTTTGTGGGCCACATGCTACCACTATTTTTCCGTCTAGCATGTGGCCTTCCTCTCTTTCTACTTCTTTCTACCTTTCCTAACATTATTGTTTTTTCCAGCTATTCAACCCTACTTCTCACCAAAAACCATTTCTCTCCCCCTGTCTGAATGGTACTCACATTGGCAGTTAACTGTGTTGTTAGAGCTGAGACCTTTTCCTGGGATGCATCCAACTCCCTTCTTAACTTGCGGATCTAAATATTAAATTTCAAAATATTATTGTTAGTTTCACTAGAGCAATGTTACACAAACAAGGTTAAGTTGCAGACCAAGACTGAGATAACCAGAAACTTTAAAAACTGGAAAACCTTACCAGATATAAACTTCTTGCTTAGAGGAAGAAGAGAAACATATGGAAAACTAAAAATAACATTTGTATGAAATTCCAAAAACCAGACATGGCACAGGTTAGTTGTAGTTTAAAGACCCGCCACTGTTGTCAATAAAAGCATCATAAAATACAATATAGTACAATAGTACAAATAATGCAGTTCAAGTTGGGTACCTATTCTATGGGATAATCTGATAGAAACTTGCCAGATCTATACTACTGATGCTTTCAGGAGGAAAAGTCAAGACATTTAAGAAAAAATTGTTACTCCTTGTTATATATTTTTGCTTCTGGTTTTTGCTATGTTTTTATATGTGTTGTTTGTCATTCCTGATTTTAGCTATTATTTTTATTTTGTCTAATTTTTATTTTCTGTTTAGTCTGTTATCAGTTGCTTTGGGAGCTATTTGGTGAGAATCATAAAAATAAGATGGATTAATGGATTTTGACTTGTACAGGCAATTATTTCTCATTTTTGAATCTGGAAATATGAATGAGAGTGAAGCTGTTTGGTTTGTCATATACTGGCTGTATGTCTCACAAATTCTGGGAACTTGTACCAATACACTGTCAGAAATTTTATATGGCATGTAGATAGATACCCAAACCAACCCATTTACACCCCCATAGATACATATTTTGTTGCACCAATCTCTAGGCCAAATTTTAGTGTACGCTAGATTAAACTGCAAATATTTTGTGCCTTTATTTCTACTCAGTTTATATAAATAATATTTTAAACTGTGACCTGTTAACAATTCTCAAAACTCAATTGTTTTTTAAAAAACAGACAAATATCCAAATCAATATGGTGCTGATTAGATGGCTGAATACATAGTAATACTGGCAAGCTCTTGAAAAATGAAGACCCTAAAGCAAGACATGTTTAATAGTAAGGTGACTCATAAAAAAGTTACACTCTGCTGGAGACTTTCTCTTCAGACACTGGTGTATAGACCCCATTCCTTGTTCTTAGCCGACACAGGGCCAATTGCTGCTAATGATCCTCAAGACATGCTTTTGGCAATAATAATAATAATAATAATAATAATAAATTTTATTTATATACCGCCCTGTGGCAAGCCAATCCGGGCGGTTTACAACACTAAAATACATACAACTTAAAACAATATAATTCCCTCCCCCCCTCTATGGCTGAAGTACTAATTTGAACTCCAATAGTTTATTACAGGGATAGGCAACCTTTCCCCTTTAAGGGCCGAGGGACTTCAGCTCCCAGAATCCCAGGAGCTATTGGCCAACATGAGAGTATTGGCTAACATGGCTGAGGCTTCGGGGAGCTGAAGTCCCTCGGCCCTTAAAGGGGAAAGGTTGCCTACCCCTGGTTTATTAGTTTCCTTACCTTTTAATGGTTTTTGCCACTGAACCAAAAGTTTACTTGAAAGTGGAGGAAAACTTAATCACAAAATGTGACACACACCCCATGTAGCTAATGGTAACAGGTCAGTGTCAATACTAGTGAATACACATATGTCAGAACAGTTTGGTACTCTTTCCTTTTCTCTGTACACACCCACCCCTGGGACATATGCCATTCTTCCAAATGCACAGTTCTGTGAAAGTGAGTAACCTGATGTGGTTGACAAAAGGGATTTACACATGTGCAAGGAACACAAACACAATGTTCTGCCTTTGAGTCACCGATATTTACAAAAGCCAGGAGTATTATTCCCTTAAAACTTCCAGATATGTAAATAAGAATGTCTATCAGCAATGCAGAGGAAGCTACTAGAAGTATTCCTCCTTACCTCTGACTGACACTTTTCTTCAGGCTGGGAAAAAAAAAGAATAAAGAGTACTTGTATGAAACACGTATCAAAATCCACATAAGAATTAGGATCAGTTTTATTTTTGAACCTGTTGACACACGGAGGCATATTCCCAATTAATCTAGCAATTCTGTTTACTATGTTCCCTTATTTGGTCATGGCTTCCAACCATGTTTAGCCCTAGTCATATTTGCTTGCTGGATTGAATAGCATTTAATTTCAAGGTTAAACTTGAAACTATACTATGCTCTTAATACATCAATGTGAATTAAACTGTTCCAACATACAGCTTTTATGATATGAGAATAAAAACATTTAAACAATAAACCAAGCTTTATGAATAAATCACAACCACATCCTAGTACCCCAATCCACGAGGAGAATAAATGCAGCAGATACAAGAGAGCTCTGCCTCAAACTCCGAAATGGCTTCCAGAAGTTTAAAACAAGATTAAACTAAAATCTGTTGTTCAGACATGACGTAATGCTGGACAACTGCTATTGTAAGTGTATTTTCTCTAAATAAAGCATTCTGTACTTTTTCTGAGATAAAGTTTTATTTGAACTATGATATTGTTCAAAACAAGTGGGAGAAATTAGATAATTGTGCATGCTTAAGGGAGCAATCCCATGATCACTAGGAACATCTCCAAGGAGCTATGGGATATAGCAGAACTCATTTTCAGCAGATGGACAGGAGTGGCTTGACCTAGGGACACAATGGTATAGTTAAACATGGAAGTTTCTTTGATTTCAGTTTGGTTTAATTTTCTGGACTGTGCCTGGAGGAGAAAGATGGATATTTCTATTTTATGACACTCACCGTTGAATAAATAGATGATGTGCTCGAAACCAATGACAGAGAGGAGCCGTGCACTAAAGGAAACATAAAAGAAACATCTTACTAATCTGATTGCATAAGTGTATAATACAGCAATGGAAGCAGATTATTCACTACAGATGCTTCTAGGAAGTTTAACATTTTATCATTTAAAAAAAATTGCATCACCAGTCATGAACATATTTACTCAAAACAAGTCTTGCAGAAGTACCAAGAAGTAAGCTGAAATAAATGGGAGCATTATACAAAACATACCAAAAAATGGTCTCAAATAAAGCTTTAAAAAAATCATTATTTGTCTGCCTGTTAAGTTTCAAACATTGCAAAGTCATGATAGCACATGGAAAATGAAACAGAAGATGATGAGAAGCAGACAAAGTAAAGGTTAAACTGACCAGTCCAGTTTCACCATATGGTTGGCCTGAAGCATAAACAGCAAAAGGGAGTTAAAAGACTTCATAAATAAAGAAGACTGAATAATTTGATGTGAATAATACAGACAAAAGCTCAATTAAGATTTCAAATAGCAAAGTAAGAGGGAAAAATATGGATTATATTTTGTCGCAGGGATGGGAAACCCATGCTCTTCCAGAACCTTTCAAAATAACAACAAAGAGTCTTGTGGTATCTCAAATACTAATAGATTTTATGTGGCATTAAGATTTGATGGATTGTAGCCTATTTCATCAGATAGATGAAAGATTGCCTCAGTTCACAGATGCTCTCAGACTGCAACTTTTATCATGATTTATGCTGGCTAAGACTGATTGGCGATAAAGTTCAATAAGCTCCGAGGATCACAAGTTATGGTTCCCTGATGTGTGTTTATGTATACATATGGAGGGAGGGAGGGAAACTAAATAAATATATACCTTTGTAAAATAAGAAATTTCAACTGACTTTGAACATGTGCTTGCTTTAAAAACAAATATCTTCTTATCATACCTAAATGCAAGCAATAAAGTCTGAAATAAGTGACTATCATGAAATGAAAATATCTTTTGCTGTGTCCTGGAAAATCTGGGCTGAAACTAATATTGATCCTACCTAGAGCAGACCCCTTGAAATTACTAGGACTTTAGTTGTGACCAAAAATTCAGTGGGGTCGATAGTAGAGATGGAAAGAATATTTAAAAAATATTCAAATAATGGTAGTAAAACATGTTTTTTGAGTGTTGAGAAACTCTGATAAGAACCCTGGACTGATATAAATTTTCACAGTTCGGGATTTGTTCTGCACAAAATTTGCAGATGGTTGTTTTGTGCAAAAAACAAACAAACAGATATTAAGTGTAGGAAATAATACTTCTGCTGTTATATATTACTTCTCATGCAGAAACTGCTGTTTCATGTGCAGAAACTGCTGTAATCAAGGATTTATTCTGTGCAAAATTTGCATGTAGTTGATTTGCATAGACAACATTTTCTGTGCAGGTAATAGTATTTCAATGCAGAAACATTACTTTCTATGCATAACATGCATAACATTTTTTTCTGACAACCTTCAAAATGATGATAGCCTTCAAAAACTGCATGGCTTTTGAAGACTTTCTTGGAGCAGGAAGCGAATTGCTAAAAATCCTCATTGCTTCCTTCCAGAAAAAACAAAACAAATGGTGAAGTATTACGCCCCTAGTCAATGAGTCCAATAGCAGCTAAATTTTAAAGATCACAAGACTCCTGACTAGACTGGACAATATGGGGAAAACACACATTCTTGTGGATAGTTCCTCTGTACCTAGGAGAGAAATTGCTATTCACAGTAAAGTTTCCCTATGAGGCAAGAAGACAAGGTATTTCCTTCTTGGACATTCTATATATGTGCCTAAAAGGCTACAGCCCTATTTCTTTTGCTCACACAGAGAGCAGGGTGTGTGGCGGGTGTCAGAATACTGCAGCATAACAGACTGCTGCCACAACACCTTTGTTCCAGAACAGTAATGTCAAACCAAGCTCTTTGTAATGCTTATTTGTTTGTTTATAAAACAAAGTCAAACATTGGCAGGTTCTTCTCAGTTTCAATGTGGATTAGCAGAAGGAAAAGTAAACTTGCCAATATTTGTTAAACGTGTAATTGCATAAATAGTCTAATCTTTTTTGCTGTTTGTTTTTAACATCTGTTGTGTTATTTCTTGATCTGTGACTGTAATAAACAATGTCATAAAACAGTGATTCCTCCCCCCACCCACAGAAGACACTAAGGGCCTTTGCAGACTGCTAGAAATAGTACAAATTGAGTCCACTGTAACTGCCCTGGCTCAGTGCTAGGGAATCATGGGAATTGTATTTTTTTCTGAGACACTGAGCCTTCTCTGTCAGAGAGCTCTGGTGCCACAATAAACTACAGTTCCCAAGATTCCCTAGCACTGAGTCAGGGCAGTTAAAGTGGACTCAATCTGCACTATTTCTGGCAGTCTGCAAAGGCCCTAAAGATACAAAAATAACATCACATTAAAAAAGAGACATAAAATCAGAATATGTAATATTCCTTGAAGAAATTCATATCCCCAACAGAATTTACTGCACGGCAGCATTATTAAATAAATAATTTCCTGTAACAATTGAGGAAGAACAGGCTGCTTAATACACATGTTATCAAGAAAGGTCAGTTGTTATTATTCAGTCAGAATACTTTGATCAAGTAGAACTTAGATTGTTAGGAATTTCATGGGCAATCTGCACTTGTTAGAAGAGCTAGTCTCATACTGATTTTATAAAATGTTTGGCTTTTATCCCTAACATAATAGGGTCACCTAACTCAGTGTTATGTGTGGAACAGACAGCATATGACTACTACTTACTTACACATCCCCAGTAAATGCTATCAAAAAAAGGAAAACAAAATTTAATACGGCTTTCTTCCGTGTAACATTTTCCAATCCACTACTTAGTGTCTGCCCATATGTATGTGCCTACAAGTCACTTGTTGACCTACGGTGACCCCATGAATTTCATAGGGTTTTCTTAGGCAAGGAATACTAAGAGGTAGCTTTAGCTGTTCTTGGAGCACAGAAACTTTGAGTGTGTGATAGCATTACCTCTCTATTTATGTTAGTAGAAGTTGTCAGAAGGATAGCAGCTACAAAAACTGAACCTGAACATATTTATCTGCTTTCTCCCATACATAAATGAAGACCTTAAGATCATCTTTGGAGCCTCTCAGCACCAAATGACTTCAGTGACTATTTGGACAGGAGCATTTTCAGTGGTGTCAACCTAGCTATGGTTGAGATTTGAGATTGACATTTACCATAAATGATCATTTTTTGGAGGGCTAAAGGAGCAATCCATAATTACTGGATTATTCCCTCACGCAGTTGATTGAGGCATGAGACCCAAAGTTCTAAATCCATTTGATCAATTTGCTCTTCTCTCTCTTTCAACACAGCCTTGCTATGTTACATAGCCTTGCTGTTAGCACACCCTGTGCTGTATTCGGGGTCTCCCTATTTTTATATGTTCATATCTGGAGCCAGCATGTTCTTAAGAGATCACAATGACTTTTTGAAACACTAGGTGAGGTTCCCATGAGGAAGGAGAGAAGATCTGAGGGCACATGCACAAAAATAAAATGAAACCTAAATGGGTGTGCTGACTACTTCCTCACCCCAGGTTCTTTTGCATTTCCTCTTGCATTGAGAGACAAAGGAGGTCTACTTGCACTGAAGTAGTACACAAGATCTTTCTGCCTACCCCCTGCTGTGTTTTCAGCCAACTTCCTTGTCCTCATCCAATCCTGACCGTTGCTGCCACTTGCCTCCTCCCCCTCCCCCGGTCTTCCTCCTCCAGAAAGACAGTGTGGGGCAGTGGTTTGAGTGTTGAGCTATGACTCTGGAGACCAGGGTTTGAATCCCGGCTCAGCCATGGGCAAGTCACACTCTCTCAGCCTCAGAGGATGGCAATAGCAACCCCCCTCTTAACAAACTTGCCAAGAAAATCCCATGATAGGTTCGTATTAGGTTCTCCCAAGTTGGAAATGACCTAAAGGCACACAACAACAACAACAACGAGCCCTCCTGCAGACAACCTGTCTCCTGGGGGTGCTTTCAGTCTCGACCCACCAAGGGGGCCCATGCAGACCACAAGTGTGAATGGGCAACAAAAAATTTGATTGCGGCAAACACAGTGAGAACTATGAGACTGATCTATTCGGGATGGCATCGCCGAGGAGACCCCAGATCTCCTTGATACAACATTGTAAGTGTGAATGGGCCCTTTATTACTTTTTTTTTGTGGCTTTATTTTCCTCTTATATAAATTTTGATCTGTGTCTAGTCCTAAGGCCAGCAGTATTTTTTAAAGAAAACTTTTTAAATGTTCTGCTTCAAATAATCTGGTTTACCATTCTCTTTCATTGTTTCTTAATTAGAGAAATCAACACTACCACTTTTTGAGGCTACTGAGTCTTTGTCATACTGTAAACGTGAGTCTGACATTCCCTCTCTGTCAACTGAGCTAATTTTAGTTCTCATATTTAGTTAATTAATTTCATGTTTGTTTTGTGAGCATTTCTGATTTTTATGGGTTTGAAGTAACCAGTGTGTCCCTGCTTTGTGTCTGTGAATTTATTAATAGACTCTGACCTGTGTCCTGTATCCCCATTGAATTTAATCTATGTTATGCAACTGAGAAGAATTAATTTCCAATCTTTTTACATTTAAATTTGAATTCATTGTTAATTCATTGAATTTATTGAATTCATTGTTATCCCTGTGAGAAGGGATAAGCTAAGCTACTCAGATTTATTGGATTTAAAATGTTTTGAATATTAAATGGTTGTTGCATTTGGGCATGAAGTTCCATATTTAGTATTTTTTTCAATATATTTCTTATTGCAGAAAGACTCGATTACAAAACATGTACTGCTGTACAAGTCTCTTCACGACTGATTCTGGTTTCTTGGTTTTCAGCAAACATAGAGGTAAGATATTGCTCATTAGCACTCATCTTGCAGCTTGAGTTTAAAGTGCTCCTTTCCCCCCCCTGAAATGGATTGTGTTTGATTGACAGAGACTCCCTAAGTGTCAGTCATGACTTATGACTGCACATTTGATTGAATGTGGACATCTGATTAGACTGAAGACTGTGTTGCTTCTGAGATTAGAATCAGCAGAATTAAGATGGCATCCAGGACTCAAGATTGATCTGATGACCTCTGTGCATCCTTTTACTCCTTTTAAACTCTTTTCAGTTAAGATTTTAGACTTAATTTTTTCTTTACTTTGACTTTTTTAGGCTTTCTCCCCTTATATTTCCTTGGGTCTTACTGCACCCTGGAGTTATACAGAAGATTGTCCTCCTGACTCACTATCGCTGAATGAAATAAATATATATATTTTAATGATACTTTTGCTGCAGGTTCAGAGGCTCACCTCTCAGCAGCCAACTGAGATTTTTCAGTAATTTGATTATATCCCCTACTCAATTCAACTTCTGTACCTGTGGTCCTGGGGCAGATTTTCAAAATCTCTGGTTGACCTGTCTTTTTCTCAGAAAGCAAATGGGGCTCTTCTCTCACCATGTAGATTTTGTATTTTTCAGTTTTATTTTGTTAAATCAATAGCCACATTTTAAAATTTATCTTTAGAGGAAAATTTAGAAAGATTTTTGGTAGATTTTGAAAAAGGAAGGGAGCTAGACATAATAATTAAAAAAATGAAGGGCTAGCAAGCCAGGAAAATTAAAACTGTTGATGGACAGAGAAAAGTAAATGGACCAGAGGGATTCAGAACTTTGGGTTTTTTGTCTCAATCAGCTGGCACAATGGAATTGCGTGCTAGTTGTGTATTGTTCCTTCAGCCAGCCTGAGAATGGTCTATTTAAAAATGTGCCCCTCACACCCAGGGCCCATTCACACCACACAATTATAGCACTGTATTTCATTTTAACTGCTATAGCCACATGCTATTGAATTCTGAGATTTAGGGACTAGAGCTCTTTGACTTTGAATTCCAAATGCCCCTTCCTAAACAGCAAAACCAAAGATTCCATTGGATGTTTCCACAGCAGTGAAAGTAAACTCATAGGCTTTCTGTTTTACTTCGTTTTATTATATAAATTCGTCCTTCAAATGGCCCTCAACATTTTATTTTTTTAGATAATGTATACACATAAACAGTTAATAAATAAGCTCTTTACTGAACATCTGAGTGGAGCTATTTATTTATTAATTTCATTTGTATGTCACCTTTCTCCCAGGAGGGACCCAAGACAGCTCACAGATTAAAAAAACATTTAAAAATTTCAATAAAATTCAAAACCATTAAAATCATCTATAAACAATATAAAATCACATGAAAATATTCACAAGTTACAAGCATAACTAAAACCTACCTGCTCCATAAAAACCACCCTGATATAAATTATATATCAAATGGCTATTTTTTTAAAAAATGTCTTGGCTTGCTAACGAAAAGCAAGCAAGGAGGGGGCCAGCCCAGCTTCCCATGGAAAGGCATTCCAGAGGGTGGGAGCAGCCACCGAGAAGGCTCTCTTGTGTCCCCACTAAATGAACCTGTGATCTTGATGGGACCAAGAGAAAGTTTTCTCCTGAAGATCTTAGGGCTCTGGCTGGTTTGTATGAGGAGATACAGTCTCTCAAATAGTCTGGACCTAAGCCAGAAAAGGGATGTGGTGGCTTAGTGGTTAAGATGCCAGTTCTGACGAATGTAAAATCAGCAGGTTGGCAGTTCAAGGCCCGGGAGCTGCATGATGGGGTGAGCTCCCATCACTAGTTCCAGCTTCTGCCAACCTAGCAGTTCAAAAGCATGCAAATGCAAGTAGATAAATAGGTACCACTTCAGTGGGAAGGTAACAGCATTCGGTGCAGTCATGCTGGCCACATGATCACAGAGTAGTGTCTGGCTCTTCAGCTTAGTTACGAAGATGAGCATTGCCCCCTACAGTCGGTTACGACTAGACATTCATGTCAAGGGACTACCTTTACCTTTAAGCCATATAGGGCTTTACAGGTTATTAATTGTGCCCGGAAATGAACTATTGTAATGTGATTCACAGGCCCAATAAAACAGTGTCATTAAGTTCAGTCTTCCAGCCACAACTCTATGCTGGCATGTGCTTCTTTGAAATTTATTCCTATAACCTTTAAAATAAGCTTGCCTTAGAGATTTCCAGCTAATTTTAAAGTGATCTATCCAGGAAAACAAATTTGACACTATTATTATAATCTCCAAGTAAGAAAATGATCCTGTCTTATGCAACTTACTTTTACATTTATCAAATACCAAGAATATTTGGTAACCTCGTAGCTGACCAAAATGGCTACCATGCCTGCAAAACTGAATACCAACTATGTTGTTTTTTCTTGCTGAAGGAATGTATATTAAGTTACTCCACTTTAAGGCCAACAGTACACTTATCAGAGGAAACATTTCATATATTTTGTCATTTATGGCTGTATTTTCTCTTCTGTTGAAGATATAATCTTCATAGCACACTATTTCTGGGTGAATTAATATATTTTTAAATATTATTATTAATGAAGCTAAAAGGACTGATTCATTGACACTGTAATTTGGAGAAACAGGGAGAAAATAATCTTGAACCCTTAATGATTTTACAGTTTAGCATGAACCTCAAGAACAAGTATAAGAGAAGTTTAGTCTTATGTCATGACATTAAAATCTCTAATTATTTTGCTTTCTTCAATGACCTTCACAGTAATTTTATGCCCTGAGGGTCAGTGTGGTGTAGTGATTTGAGCACTGGACTAGGACTCTGGAGGCCAGGGTTCGAATCCTGGCTCAGCCATGTGAACCCATTGGGCAATCTTGGGCAGGTTACACGCTCTCAGCCTCAGAGGATGGCAATGGCAAACCCCCTCTGAAGAAACTTGCCAAGAAAACCCTATGATATGGTCGCCTTAGGGTCACCATTAGTCGGAAACAACTTGAAGGCACACAACAATAAAAACAAAAGTATGTGTTACTGAAATAACCGCCTCCCTGATCACTCTGGGTCACGGACACAATTCTTAACCTAGGGAAAGCAGATCTGAATTTGAATCAAACAAAAGTGTGTGTGTGTATGTTTTTCAATGCCCATCTTCTAGACACCATTGTTCAAAGACAAAAACTCAAAATTTGCTGTTAAGTTTGCCACAATAAATCTTTCTCCCCTAACCCCCCAAAAATCACTATCCAAAAATAGAGATACATACAATCCACATTTGATTCATAATATGAGAAAGGAAACATATATTTTGCTCAAGTTAGGGAATTGCTATCTGGAGCTTATTGCAGTGGAACTGGAGTAAGCTGGAGTGGTTTAAGGCTATTATGCATCACATTTCAGATACCAAAATCTGATTGCCAAAGCTCTGTTTTCTTTATTTCAGAATTTATTGAACTCAGTGCCCATTGCATTATCCACATTAAACAAAACCAACATTAATTAACACTATATATTGGTTAACACTTCAGTAATTTTTTGTAATTTTCTTCCACACCTAGTTGCAGCTATAAACTTAATCTAAACTTTGAAAAAAATCTCCACTTACCCTCTTCAAAGCCATCTCGGAATGATCCAGAACGGCTCATTGTCCTGCTCTTTTCATCCAGAGACATTGAGCTGTTCCGGAACCGGGTGTCACTGTAAGGATCGTAAGGGCCATCTGCATTAGAGAGACTGTGCGTCCGAAGCATGGTTGGGTTTGACAAGCTCATCTGGGCTGCTGTGGTGGGGCTTGCTAGAATGCAAGGCAAACACAGAAAATTCATAAATCTACACACGCACGTGCACACACACACACACATCAACTACTAAAATTTTTATTGCTACTTTATCAATATACAGTACACTTATCTCTTTCTGCAAATTCTCCCTCTACAAGTGTTGGATCAATTCAACGGCTACGCATGTTAAACCAAAAAACCATTTTCAGTGCATATACAGAACTCTTGGCACAATCTTCTAAATTACTGGCCTTGAAAACACTGTATACTGGCTTTCTACTGCTGCCCCCATTTCCACAAATTCACCTATCCCATTTCTTTTTAGGTTTGGCCATATTTAGTTGTTATCAAATTTATATCCCCATTTTTCTCCCATTATGGGACCTAAGTTGGCTTACTCTATATAAAGCAAAATATAGCTAAAGCAAAATATAATACAAAAGGTAAACTGATTTAAATTAAAACAATTTAAACACACTCAAGCACAGAAAATACATTTAGGGCATATACGGGGCAACAGTTGTACCTGTTAACCAAGATTAGCCCCAACCACATTATAACTTGGATTGGAGTAGTGACAGAAGCACAGAAAAAGCAGGAAGGCAACTAAACACTGAGTTCCAAAGGGACAAGCTATGGAGGTGCCACACACAAAACCTGACACATTCCAGGACTTAGCCAAGATGGTCCTCTGAATCAGAATACCATGGGGAACAACCCTGGACTGGGAAAAACAAAAAACAAAACTTCCACAAGGAGCCATTATGCTCATCCCAAAGGACCTTCCAATTTCTACCTTATCACTTGATAAAGAGGACAATGGTTCTAGAATAAGTGATAATAATCAGATGCTGTTGGACTACATTACCCATCATCCATCGCCATGTGCTGTGCTATGAGGGCAGATGAATGTTGCAGTCTAACAACTCATGGAGTCACATTCCACATCCCTGATTAATCCCGAATTAATATGTTTTTGCTGTTGCTATTTTATTTATATCCTGCTGTCTTCCCATCCCTGGGATTCAAAAAACAAGGGACTTCACTCACCAAGTTGGGAGAAGTTAAATCTTGTCCCAGAAGGTGACGTAATACTGGAACCAGAAGAAAATGGGGAACTGACAACTGTATCTTGAAGTCCTCCAGCAGAGTGTGAACGCAGCCATTCTTTTGCTTCTTCTTGATTGCGAAGCTGCGATGATGGAGTATACCTGCACAAAGAAAACTAGCCTTATTTTTTGCTAAGGAAAATTTTCATTTGGCCGAAATCCAAAGATACATGGACAGGAAAAAGAAAGCAACCTGAAATATGTCTCTTGCTTGCCAAAACACTTTAAAAAAATATGAATTATGCCAACATAATTACATAAAGGAAGTCTTTGGAATATAATCTTATACACATGTATGAGCTTATCTCATTCTGAACATGCATGGGTAAATCCACTTTAAATTGGCTTTAACTAGTCCTAATTGTGCGTGCTTCTCCTGTCCTTCTTCCGTGTCAGCAGAGGCGGCAGCGTCCAGGCTGAGGAGGACTCCAAAGCCCATTAACACCTACACCTGGGCAGCCCTCAGCAGCAATGGAGCCTGGATGATGCTGGGATAAAAGCCCGCAGGAACACCTCTCCAGGCACCAAGGCAGTAGAGGAGGCAACGTCCAGGCTGAGGAGGACTCCAAAGCCCATTAACACCTACACCTGGGCAGCCCTCAGCAGCAATGGAGCCTGGAGGACGCTGGGATAAAAGCCCGCAGGAACACCTCTCCAGGCACCAAGGCAGCGGAGGAGCAGCATAGGGATCAATAAGAACTCTTGGTACGGGAGACTGATGACCGCTCTGCCATTTAGACTTATTTTATCTGTTCATTGTTTTATTGTTTGTTGCTGTTTTAAGTTTTGTTGTTTAATACTATTTTAAGGGGTGGGTGGGTTTTGCGATTGTATATTTTGCTGTTTTATTGATGTAAGCCACCCCGATTGCATTTGCAATTATTATTATTATTATTATTATTATTATTATTAAAGCGTAATGGAGCTGTCCCTGTGCACTTGTCCTGTCATTAAAGTCTAATGGAGCCACCATTTGGTAATAAAGGGAACTTCTGTTATTACCAAATGGCAGCTCCATTACACATTATTGACGAGACAGGCATGCAGGGATGGCTCCATTACACTTCAAACATGGGAGAAGGATGAAAGAAGTGTGTGGGGGTGTGAACCTCAATGACACAATTAGGACGATTCAAAGCTGATTTAATGATGGGAGGAGGACACTAAGCCTCCCATGTGATATTCTCCTCAGTCACATTTAGAGTAGTGACACTGGAATTAATGGTTCTTAAGTGACTCAAGACTACCATATATACTTGATTTCTTAATTGTCAAGAAATTTGTACCCACAAATTGCCCCTAAAATCCTGGATCAACTTATATATGGGTCAATACACTAATACTGCTAAGAAAGGTCCTGAAACAAGCACCATGGTGATACCCCACTCTTCCCACCTGGAGGCAGGAGTTTGTGTGTGTGAGAGAGTTTCCCAATCTTATTTTAAAGCAGGGGTAGGCAACCTTTCCCCTTTAAGGGCCGAGGTACTTCAGCTCCCAGAATCCCAGGAGCTATTGGCCAACATGGGACTATTGGCCAACATGGCTGAGGCTTCTGGGAGCTGAAGTCCCTCGGCCCTTAAAGGGGAAAGGTTGCCTACCCCTGCTTTAAAGCCTTCTCTTCCCATCAAAGGAACACCCCATCTAGTTCCACTTCCTTTCCTCCCCAATCCTATTTTCAAACCTCTCTTCCAGCACCTGGGAAGTGGTGTCAGGTGGTCGGGAGATGCAGAGAAGGAGGAGGGATTACTCCCTTTCCATCCTTTGTTATAGCCCCCTAAGTTTTACTCTGAACTTATCCATAAATGATCCAAGGAACCTTTTCTTGACTTATACAGGAGGCTGACTTGTACATGAGTATATACAGTAACTTGATTTCAGTGATTAAATGTTACTGAGCCTGGATCCAGTCCATTAATTACAAATAGGAGTGCTCTGAATTTGTCATTCAAGAATACAGGCCTTCCCGGAATAACGTTCCAGAGGGATGAGTTTTTAGCTAGTTTCAACTGAGTTTTATTCTGTCCCTGATCCTCTTGCCGAACTTTTAGCACTTAGTATTATTATTATTGTTACTGTTATTTCGTTGTATTTTAATTCTCTCTAAATTTAATTTAGTCTTAAGGGGGGAGGGTTGTGGATTGAGGGTATGTTTTAACTTTGTTGTTTTTAAAATGCTGTAACCCGCCCCGATTGCCGCGCAGAGGGGCGGGCTATAAATAAAAATTTATTATTATTATTATTATTGTAATTTTACAAATGTTATTGGCTATTTGAGAATCTCGTACCTATAATCCTGAAAAAAATGCTACTGTTCAGCATTATTATACAGTATTTATTAGACAAAATATCATATATGCTGCTGGCAAAGTGGGTAGGAGGGATTCTGGAAATCAGGCCCAAACAAGCAAAATGTGATTTATACACGTTTTTGTAGTATTTGTTGGTGGTCTCCCATCCACGTACTAACCAAGGCTGACCCTGCTTAGCTTCCATGATCAGATGGAATCTGGTGTCTTTCTGCCCTACCTTGCTTGTAAATAGCTATTCACATATCAACCTATGCAAGCAAGATTTGCCTTAAGGTAAGGCATGAAAAGCTATGGCTGGCTCTTTGAGGTAGCTTTAATGTTGAATATTAAGAAAACAAAAATCATGACCACAGAGGACTTAGATACTCGTAAATTCAATCTAGAATATAATCAAACTGATATAGTTAAAGTTTCCCATTGTTGCGGTTGTTGTTGTTAACTGCCCTCAAATCAACCCCAACTCATGGCAACTTTGGGGGGTTGCAGACTGCCAGAAATAGTGTGAATTCAATCCACTTTTAGGGTTAGGGTTAGAGTTAGGGAACCATGGGAACTGTATTTTATTGTGGCATCAGAGTTGTCTGACAGAGAAGGCTCAATGTCTCAGAAAAATAACAGTTCCCATGATTCCCTAGCACTAACCCTAACCCTAAAAGTGGACTGAATTCACACTATTTCTGGCAGTCTGCAACCCCCCTTTGTGAATGAGACATCTCCAGGACCCCCTATCTCCCACTGCTTTACTCAAATCCTGCAGATTCATGTCCATGACCTCTCTGGTTGAGTCGATCCAAGTAGCGTGTGGCCTTCCTCTTTTCCTACTTCCCTCCACCTTTCCTTGCATTATTGTCTAGAACTAGGAGAACGAAGGTTTAGATCTCCACCATGTAATAAACTAGATTAACTAATGTGGTACAACCAGTCTAACCTATCTCATAGGATGATTGTGAAGATAACATGGGGGTGAAGGTGGGATAAAGAGGAACAACCAGGGACACCACTATTTGCTCCTTGAAGAAAAAGTATGGCAAATGTAACAAACAAATAAACATTAAAACAGTTGAGTCCTTGTGGTATCTGCAAGAGATAAACTCTGCTTGGTAAAACAAAGATCAGGATGATTGGGGTTGGTTTCCTGTTGGAATTGTTTTTGACAGAAGAATCGAGAGAGGACAATTCTCTTTAAGTCCCCCTCAAAACCTCTATGTCTGAATAACATTCCAGAGGTGACATGATGGATATAGAGGGAAAAGTTCCATTCGTGACCAGGTCTTAGCATGATGTTGGATTTAGGCCAAAATCAAAAAATGGAGGAAAAGCCCATTTATGTTGCACGTATGGATTTTGTACATGCATGGTTGTGGATATAAATGAAAGCCAGTTCTAGAGTAATTGTGGATAGAAAAATATGGTGTTGAAAGCATCACCTTTTTCTTCTCATCAGTCAGGATTATAGTCACCTGGTTTTAAAGTTATTCATGTGTATATATCATTGAGGGCTGGCACCATAAAAAGGCACACATGTTGTTAGCACAATATAAGAAAAAGCAAACTGAATACTTACCTTTTAGACATTCACATGTTTCATGATTAAAATATGGTGTTTGTTATTAGTTGGAAAAATCTGACAGGCATAGAAAATGATTCAGATCCACCAACTAACTCCATCTCGCCCCTCCCTCCCATCTTACAAAACCACTTTTACCATCCAGCTCAGTGAGACGATCAAAGCTGCTGTAAAGAACAATGTGTTTACAGCATAAAATAAATTGCAGCTATAATTTAAAGCCACCAGCTCAGTTATCATAAAAAGCAGCACAATCCAGTCTGAAGTTGAAATGTTGTTAAGTTAGCCAGATGCTTTCCATGGAATTAGTTTAGCGCTTTCAGTTTGTAGCACTCATGTTAATAAATTGAGTGAAACTGTAGGTCTTAGAAGGAACACGCTCTTCTCAGTGTAATTTCTCTTGGTGTCAAATTGCCTGCATTACATGATATGTTACAAAAGCAGACATTTATGTTTGATTGGTCTGATTCTTTCTTTGTTTTAAGCACAATTACAGCTTTAAGTACTGTACTGTGGAGCAAAATCTGCACTTCTGATAACCTTTACACTACTCTTGATCAGCATTTCAGAAGTTACACTGTGAGAATAGCATCATCAGGTTAACTACTTGAGTCATAAAAGCTGCAAATTATTGCTTGCAAATCAAGCCCAATGATGGTTCGTGAGATGGTTTTTGGAAGAGCCAGCCAGCTACAGATGTATTCCTTGCTCAAGCTGAAAAGCCATCAGATGAAAAGAAGCATGTAGGGTGAGGAATGGGGATAATGACCTGTTTCAAAGAGGTGGGGAGGAGAACAGGGAGGAAGAGACTGCAGCCACTCACTGCAAAAGCTGACCATCACCACCACCAGCACTACTGACGGCCACAAAAGACACACAAAGCAAAGCTCCAAAAACCACATGGAATACGGCTTATGCTATGCAGGAAACACCAATACCTGAGTCCTTTCTTAGGCAAAGTGTTCCTATCAAGATGTGGGTCGCTGTAGAAAAGTTAAAAGAAAAGAACTTCAGAGAAGAACAAAAGGGGAAGATTAAAGATCAGCTTGAAAGGGAGGGGAATTTGCCATTACACAGCTACATCATGGTACCAGAGGAAATAGCCAGGGCCCCCTGCCAAGCCAACATGCAAATACTTTCTAACAATGTGTGGACTGTGTTATACAGAACATGCACAAGGAATCATGCTAAATGAAATAAATCCCAAGGTTGTATCCTCAAACCATTTTAATAATAATGAAATAATAATGAAATTTATTTCAATCCCACCCCTCTGCTAATGCAATTTTACTAGTTGTAAGCATATTTCCTTTATTTGACTTTTAATGGTCTATTGCGTTTGGTATTGTAGTGATTTTACAATTTATCTTGCACAGCAATCACTATATCAGCTCTTTCTTAAAATGAAGTGTGTATGAATACTTTTAGTGCAGAGACAGCATTAAAATAAGAGCATATAGCAGTTATCGCCAATGATATAAAAACATTTCATTTAACTGCAACAGAAATACTAAGAGGTGTCAGTGTTCAAATGGACGTAATTTGTAAAAGTGAGCAACAAATATGTGGAAAACCAAAAATGGGGGGGGGGGGGGCAATAAGGAGAGTTGTGTAACTAACCAATACTTTGATTTCAAAATATGAAGATACTTTCTTTTACAAGAAAGCAGAGAAGACAAGTGGGTATTTAGGCAAAATGTGGTTCAGATGACATAGGCTCATGCTTCAGAAGCAAAGAATGGCTGACAACTGACTAGAAATTATCAAAAGTGCCTTTATCAATGTACTAGCTATAACTGCCAAAGACACAAATGGTTCCATTGTAATAGGGTTTGATTGATGCAGGTTGGTAATCTTGCTATATATTAGGACGCATAAAAGACAGCTGCAACAAATGTTCTTAGAACATGCTGCGTTTAAAAAAAGGATCTTGAATATAGAGCCTCCAACAATGAGCCTTGAAACATAGCTGAAAAGATTTTCCCACAATGAAATATACCACCATCCGAAATGGCAGTATCCGAAATGCAGGAAGAGAAGCAATCACATTAATTCTAACATTATTATCAGTTACTAGGAATCAGATAAACATAGCACAGATAACAGCAATAGTGTTTCTAGTAAGTAGCCAAATGCAACCAAATCTGCTTCGTGGCATTATTTTTTTACATGGTGGCACACGCGCACACACCAAGAGAGATACAGATATAAATATGGATAAAGAAGCCCACAAGACACATACACCCCAAGCCAAACTGAGGTGAGCAATTTATGACAGGAATATATTTCAGCCACACTTGGAAGATCTGGCACAGAGGAATCAAGACAAAAGGTAAGTGAGCCTGAAACGTGGGGGAAAGCAGCATGCCACTGGAATGCTGAAATGCTAGTGAGAGTTTAAACTGATAGATAAGTGAAGCAGAACCTCTAAAGTGACTGTCGATATTTTTTGTTGTTGCAGGGGAGAAAGAGTCCCCTATGCCTCTCAGCTCTACCACGTACCATTCCCCAGAGTAAATGGGGGCTTAGCACCGTAAAATGGACTCTCACTAGCATGTCTTGTGATGCAAATCCCAGTGAAAACACACACACACATACACACACAGTTCTGGACTGAACACAGTCTTGCACAATACACTTTGGTTTCTTAAGTGTCTCAGTGAAACCTCTTTGGCCTTTGTGCATTCTACTGCCCTGAGACAGCATTACCTGTCCTGTCTCCTGGGTAAAGTATTTCTGCAGAATTTGGGACTAGCAGCAGGGGAAGAGAGAGGACTAGAAGAATAAAGTCCAACACGACAGAAAAACAAAACAAAACAACAACAACAAAAAGAGAGAGGAATATTAGCACAAAAGGAAAAAAGGGAAAGAAAAAAATATCAAGAGTTTTCAACAGTTGTTTTATTTTATGAAGCCACACAACATTAGAAGATTCTGGCAGTGGCATTAAGTTATACAGTAGGGCCAGAGCAACTTTATAATATTTCAAAATGGACTGCAGTCCTGTGATCTTTTCTGAAGAAGGATTAAAGGCCAATTTGGAAACCTTCATTTTGTGGTTTCCTATCCTCATGGAAAATGAATGCATGAGCTGAACAGGTAGGTCTCACCTTCCATGAGACTATGCACTGGGAAAGGGGCCCTGAACAAGTAGATATGCTGTCATTCCTTCATAGATGGCTGATTGCACTACATAGTTTGCAGATTTGGTGTCCACAGAATCTCAATCAGCCTACAGGAGTAATATTGCGGGGGTATTATTCCAACAGCAACATAATGAGATGATGTATGAATTCTAGGATCCCTCTTGTGATTATGCAATGAAAAAATCAATTGTAATGGATCTGGGAAAGATTTGAATCTGGGATCAACCTATTTGGAAAGTGGATATGGAGGGCAGAGAATCATTCTATTTCAGTGGAAAGGCTTTTTCTCAAGTCAAAAAACCACCCAAATTGCCATACTTGCAGTTTGGACAGGCGCCATATCACTCTCAGGTTCTGTAATCAGGATTATTTTGCTTAAAAGGAAAATATTAAACTGAAAGGTGTTGTTTTTTTGGTTGTAACAGCTGCATTTCCTAGACCTTTTATTTTCTTTTAACAGTTGGTACCTTTGTTTCAAATCTTCTTCTTCATCAACAACACACAGTGGGATTAGTAAGCAATTCCTACTACTGTAGTTCACTTTTGTCATAAAAACAAATGTTAAGTAAATAGAAGTATGGATATAAATCACAAGTAGGCAAAACATAGCAAACTGATAGCCTTTCAGTGCCCGTGGGTCACCCAGAATCTTCATTTAAAAATAAATAAATACTGAGATCACAATTTGGTGCTAAAAACATTAAATTCTTGATAGTCAATGGGAAAAAGTGAGATAGTCAATGTTATAGTTAATATGGTTCCTTATAATTCAATATCAATAGTTAGCATCATATTAATTACAGCCCATTTAATTCCATTTCATTTGCACAGAAATGTATATTTAATCATAATCAAGTATTAGCGGAGGGATTCTATTTTGTAATAGTGAGTGGGGAGACTTTTTAAAATCAATGTATTACTTAAGATATTAATTTAAATCAATTTCAGCTAATTTTTTTATGTTTTACTTATATTTAGCTAATATTTATACATCCTTAAAAAACCTTTTTAAAATGTTCAGCCATTGAGCTCTCTTTTAACCTGATAACTGGCCCTTTGCTCCTAACACAGTTATATATGAATGAAGACCAATAAAACTTTACTTAGATTGTAGTAAAAAATTATTGTTTAGATTGTGGTAAATGTGTTGAATATGACCAGTAGTGAACAAAAGATGGTAGTACTTAGGGCCAACTTAAAAACTGAGCATAGCTCTCCATCAAATGTGGGGTTAGGTAGCATTTTCAAAATGCAAATAAAATGAGATCCTTAAACTTCTATTGCATAAACTGGATACTTAATGGCATTAGAACTGATGTGGATGAAGAATTTCACTTCTTCTCCCCTGCTGCATCTTGACAATCTCACTTCTGAAGGAGCATTTGCACTGGCAATCATGGAGAATCCCCCCCCTCCCCCAAGTAAATACCAGCTTCAGAGGAGGGATTTTCCTCATGACCAAAGCAGGGAAGAGATTTATATTAAATCTCCCTGTTTGCTCTGATCCTGGTAATTAGGTTCCCAGTTGAAGCTATTTAATTTAAAAAAAAAAAAAAGTTTGGTTTATCCCTAGGACTTCAAAATGCTTTACACACACATTATCTTTTCACAATTGGCCAATATTACTATGTTTTGTGGCTCATGTGAAATTTGAATCACAGTCTCCCTGGTGCTCTTGGCTGCTATACTTTTGTCAGTTCTGTGCTGTTTCATTCACCCAGCACTGAAAATGCTGGTGATCCTGGCTGGGATCAAGGATGAGGCAGAAAAGGAAATTCATCTCTCTTATGGACATGACAAAGCAAGCTGAGATTTGTAGTTGTGGCTTAAGAGAAAATAAAGCATACCTTTCATGATTCCTATTCTGTCTTGAGGGGAATGTCAAATGTCTTTCTATTTACTATTCTTCTCACTGACAGGAACCAGAGTTATAAAACATCTGAACCTCACTCACGAGGCTGTTCATTTATGTTGTGGTTCTTTCTTCCAAAATCCTAGATTCCTTCTGAAAAGGATTACTCAAGATTTGGGTCTAATGTGAAAACTGTGGGTGATTGTACAAACTGTGAATTGTAGGAAAGGACATATACTGGACTTTGAAAAGAAAACATAAATGTTTTGAAGCTATCACTTATCAGCCTTTTACTACATGAAGATACATGTAGTGAGAGTGACCCTCCATTTAACACCTTAGACAAAGCTGTGTTTACAGTAAGAAGGAGAGAAAAACTTTCTCCCCAAAGCCAAACTAGGTGATAATAGTTATTTCAGACTTATCCAGATGTCTCCTACTCAAAACAACACTTCTGAGTAGGATTCCTTTTTCCTAGTAAACATTTCAGGACTGGGCTACTGGTTACAGAAACCACATACCAATACACATACTATGTCTGAATACTACAAATATATAAAGACACATATTTTTAAAAATGTGCTCACCTTTCTGACAATGTTGTCTTAACACTGTTGGTTCTAACAAAGGGTGTCAGTGAATCATCTTTAGAAGCTGCAATCAAACCACTGGAGGAGTTGTGGCTCAGCCCACCTCCACTGCTGAGAGAAATATCAATGGATTCACAACTGGTGTGCAGACTGCTGACAGACTGGTATCCAATACCTTCTTTGCTAACAGCAGAAGAACTGCTGGGATTAGTTCCCCAGGTTAAGCTGTTGGAAGGAGCTGAATGAGCTGAACTGGGACTAGATGCTAGTGGAGACTGGTTCATGTCTGTATTTTTACTATAAAGAGGACTACTACCACCACTGCTCAGAATGCCACTACCAGAAGGAGAATCTGGGTTCCCCTGTTGGTTCATGGTTGCATGTGGATTGGAGATAACCACAGAATTTTTCATGCTTTCAGCTGTTGTGATGGGAGCTTGTTTACCAGGCTTTCCACCAAAAAGTCTGAGGGGGGGGAAAGAAAAAAAAAAGGAAGTCAGGAAACACATTAAAAACATCTGGACAACATTTTTTATTTTTGAAATTATGATGTTTAACTTTTTGAGTCATTAAATATTTAATTTGGATACTTTTTTTAGAAGAGGTGAAGATTTCTCTTGACTAAAGCTTTTCAAAGAATAGAGTACATTGAAATCACAGGCATCCAAGTGTGAGGGTCTGAATGTAAACACTTTCTGACTGTCACACTCCAAAACAGTACCACCAAATGAAAAAGTGGTACATACCTGCGCAGAGTGGGGGACGCCACATCCGGGTACTTGACTCCTTGCTGATGAGCAGTTTGGGCAGTATTAGAAGGTGTCTGAGATGCTGGGTTCATTTTAACAGAATTACAAGAGATGACACTTTCATTGTCTGATGAGATCCCTTTCTCTTTGTCTGTTTGGTTGGCTAATCCTGGCAGAGAGCTCCCAAGAGCAACTTTAGTTGGTTCTCTCATTTTAGGAACAGGCAAGCCTGCAGACTTGCTGCTTATGTTGGAGTCTATGCTGCTGGTACTAGATCTATTGCCAGCTCCACTTCTGCTGCTGGATTTGCTGGGTCTGGGTAAACTCCGGTACTGAAGATTGGTTCGTGTGTTAATTGCTAAGTAACCGTCATCATGATTCTGTGAGCTGTCAACGCTAGTCTTCCGACCGGTGGACCTACCAAGGAGTCCAGATGATTTAGGGATTTTCCCCAATGTAGCAGATCTACTAGTGATCATTGCCCCACTAGCTGTTATTATGGTCATGCCTACAGTCGACCCACTCTGTTTCTTAAACCCAAATGCATTTGTATTAGAAGCTGCTGTTCTAGAGTTATTGGTGGAAGGTTTTTTTGATTCATCACCACTGCTACGTCCAGCATCTGAGGGAGAACGTTTAATTTGTCCAGATTTCGGAGAGATTCTACCCTTTTCCGATACCTTGGCATCATCAGTTTTCCCTAGAAAAATGGAGAACAAATTTTAATATTGTACAGTATAAAATATTGTGCACATGGGACAAAGTAGTTTAAAAATATAGCTTAAACACAAGAGCCACAAGAGTGTGGAAGCAATTTGATCTTTCTTAATTAAATGCAAGTCTTGGGCAGAAAGCATTAGTATGCCAAGCGCACAGGGAAATAAACCCTCAATTGTTTTGTACTCAAAAGCAAGGACAAATAATTACTATAGGCTTCTTCCCACTGTGGGAGAAAATGAATATTTTTCTACTGTATTTGTCCCATAGTCAAAAGAGGAAGTATTCTGCAAAGAAGCACATGTTTTTGTTTTGGTAATGAAAGTGAGTTTCCTGAATAGGGCACATGTTTCTTGTAATAGACAGTGTTTTCTACACAACAAACCAAATATGATTTTTGCAAAACATTTTCTCTACAACACTTTGAGACATTCAAAGACTGAGGAGAATTGCAAAAGTTTTGCTGCTCTATTTTTTTTTTATTATTTTTTTTAGGAAACTCCATGGCAAAACTGAGCTATTCACACACACACACACACACCATGCTCCTTACCTTGCCAGCCATTGCTTTCACTCAGAAGCCCTCACTCACTGTGTCTGATGCAGAAATGGGGTGCCTGGCTGCACCCATGTGACTGGCACTCCTTTTCCATGTCAGACGTGGTGACTGGGGCCTTCTGAGTGAAAGCAACAGCACAACAAAGTAAAGAGCATGCACCAATCTCAGACTGATGGAGAGATGTCTGTGCACTGACTCAGGGACTGAACTGGGTGAGCACCAAAGCCAGGAAAGCACGAGCCCAGCCCGTACTTTCTTGGCCCATCTGCTCAGCCCCTAGATGGCCCTTATTCTGGCTAAAAATGGGGGATGGATGAATTCATAGAATCCTTTAGGTGCCCACCACTACCACCATCACAGACAACTGTTTAACATGAAGCTATTTCAAAACCAGAAGTGAACATCTTGCCACATCTGATTGTAAAGTTTTGTTTGTATGCATTTTGGCATCTTTGTGGCCCATAGAGGCCTCAGCGGGGGGGAGGGGGAATCTTAATACTTGGGACTAGCTACAGTTTTCTGCTATTCAGAAATAAGTTCTCTTCTGCACATGTTCAGGCACCTCTGTCTATGGGAGAAGTTATTTTGTTCTGCTCTGGTTTTCTCTGATCACAGCTCAGTGACCATGGGCAATGATGCTGCTTGATAAGATGATATGAGACAAGTGATTGCTGTGTATGGGGAGGCTTCCTTCCTCCAGCCAAGACAGTGAGCCTTCTTCAGCTAAAGGGTACCTCTGCAGTCCACAGCAATAATTAATTTGCAAGACAACACAGTGTTGAAAAAGCTCCAAGACCAAATTAGTTATGGCAGCAAGATCAGATGTGTACATGCACCTAAATCCTACTGTTAGTCCTTATAAAGTAAGCCCATTGAATTAATTGGATTTACCTACATGCTGACTCACTATTTAGGAAATTATTGAATTGGATTCTAGTCTACTCTGCTTGGAACAAACTAATAGGATGATAGCGTGTGTGTGCTAGTGCAGTCTACTCTGCTTGGAACAAACTAATAGGATGATAGTATGTGCACACGCTAGTGAATCTGTAACCTTAAACACATTTGATAATTAAGCAGAGTTTGTTTGTTTGTTTGTTTGTTTAAGGGGAAAGCTAGTTTTCAACTAGAAATCTAATCAACTAACTAAGCATACCAAGAAAATAAGCCTTATAATTTATCAACCTATTCGAGAAACTTAAGAGTTCTGCATCTTAGCACAATCATCAATTCAAGTGGAATACCTCACCCCTATTATACAAAGATTATTGAGTCAACATCACTCTTGGCAGGGTCTGTTCAATTTGGCAAAGCAGGGTCAAGGAGAGAGACTGATTACACTGTTCTCCATCAAAGACAAGCATAGATCAAAATGCACTTGAAATCCTGACAGTTCAGTGGAAATTTTTCTACTAACAGCACAAATTCTTAGCCTGCATTGCTTGCCTCTTGGCTGTGCATTCCTTACCTGTTCCAGGTGTCTTCAAAGTTCCTGAAGTGGCTGCTGTTTTTGTCCTTGGCGTGGTAATGCCAACCTGAGCCGACATGCCCCGTCTCCAGGAACCCGTCTGAGAAATGACTGTGTTCTTCCTCCCTGAAGTGCTTTTATCAGATTCATCAGACACATCAGACGGATTCCTTCTCCATTTTGATCCTGGCTCCATTTTTACACCACTGTCTGAGCCTCCATCTGATTTTTTTATTTCATCACCAGACCACAAAGAATTCCGCTCCACTTGGGAATGCTTTTCAGCATCAGTCTGAGTGGGAAAACAAAGAATTATAAACTTGCACTCTTCCACTAGGAGCCAAAATCTAACCTTTACAGAAATCTTTACTCTGTAGCCTGATTATTTTTTCGTTTGTCCTTTCTGATGCAAAACCTCATTCCAATAAATAACATACTATCCAATATCTAATCAAACTAATGCAATCTGAAATTCATGTACTTAAAAATTTAAGCAAGTACAACAAGCACCTACATAATGACATAAAGCACAATTTATGAAGGTCAGAAATGGGGGAAAAATTATCTTGATGCTCCATCATCCCTACATTCTACACAGTACCTTTCACTGCAGGGCAAAAACTCACTTCAAATGTGTGTTGTGAGTTTTTCCTTTGTTCTACCCCTATCTCTTTGCTGGCAATTTGATTTGTGGAGCATGAAGAAGCAGGGTTTTTTTTGCAAGACTGAAAGATAAATGAGTCCTTTCTGTTTATGTCTTACACTAACTTTATCATCAACTGGGGTGAGAAATTTTTCAGAAAGTGGCAATGCTCCACAACTCCTGCTGACTAAATTTACATCAGCGATTACCTAGAATAACTTTTTAAAAATCACATGCACAACAGGGTATGTCTTCATCAATATAATCCACCAATTAAATTTCTCTTTGTTTATGTCACTGTTTAGGAACCTTCAGTTATAGTGCCCTACACGCATACACACACCATGGTGATCAAGGGGAAGGACAATTTGCTCAAGTGTATGTTCATATCTGTACTCTTTGTTTTACTTTTGCTGGCTTTATGATCATTCTGAATAATTTGCAATTCAAACTCCACACCAGAGATCTGAAGGCTGACAACCTGCCACACACATGGGAACCTGAAAACACAGATGTTGGGGGAGTCTGTTATCTTTGTGTTCTTTATTTTCTAGCCCTCCCCTGACTGCTGTTTATATTTCCTGCCTTGCTTATGTTTTTAAAAATGCAACATTTCAAATCTCTGTATCATCACAATTTTTTTCCCAAACACCAGGCATGATCATAACAATAAAAATTAAAAGTGACTTGGTTTGCTATGTTTTTAATTTGCTGATGTGCTGGTGGCCAAAGGCTCCCATTGTAAGTCGCAGTGGCTAAATAACCCATAAACCCATAAACCTTCTGTGGTTTGTCATAACAACCAAGCCAGCAGAACCTGGTAAGCCAGTAAAATAAACCATGGTTTGTTCTGGGAGAGAGACAAGCCAGAGTGCTAAGTACTGCCAGATTTGGCTATCATGTTAAACCAATCATGGATGGAAAGTCCAAGATTTCTTAGCTGTTCCTGGCATGAATGAAGATAATAATGATTTTATTCTTTTAGAGCCCACCTTTCCCCTAACACTAGCACTCAAGGCAATTTACAAAATATTAAGAAAATGATAAGATTGCCTTAAGGTCACCAGAAGTCGGAAACGACTTGAAGGCACACAACAAGAAGAATATATGAATAATTTTAGAAAACAAACATTTTATAAAAATAAACCCATTTAAACATTCATTAAAGGACAGCATATAAAAAAAATCAACAAAACAACACACAGTTAAAAACCCTTCCAACCAATTCTGAAAAGCCTTTCAGAATAGGAAAGTTTTCACTCACTTGTGAAAGGACAGCAGGAAGGGAGTCATCCTAGCTATCCTGGGGAGGGAATTCCAGCCTCATACAGGAAGATATGGTCCTTCAAACAGCCTGGACCCAAGCCTGTGAAGACTCTCTATATGAGTCCCCCTCCACTCCTGCTGAGCTAGATGGGACCCCTTGAGGCCACCTTTTATCTAAAAACAACTTGCCACCACCACCCAATGATTAACTTATACACCTTAGCACCACATTGAGATGTTGCTGAGGAATTTCACTGCTATTTGCAAACCTACTGAAGAACTAGCCAAGATAAGGCATGTGAAAAAGAGGGCAAAGAGGTAGAGTACCTTAAAGAAAGGCTTTATTCTAAGTATGGGAATTCTAGAGCAAAAGGAGATCACTACATGAAGGACCAACTTGTCCTACAGGCACAGATAGTAGGGACCTCTGCAGATGGGTGGTCATGGGCTGCCCCGAGAAGCTGCGGATTGGGGCCAAGGCTGCCCCACGCCTCAGTGCCGATCCACTCTTTTTCCAGCCCTGGAAGGAGCGCTAAAATAGCGCTCCTTCCACAAGGCATGGAAAGAGCGCCGCAAGAGGCGGCGCATGCCTCTTCGGCGTCTCTTCCGGCTCAGCGTGTCTGGACGCTGAGCTGGAAGGATGTCATCGGAGCTCCCGTTGTGTGCAACGACGGACACTTCGATAACGTCCTCAGGAAGGAGTTGGGGCGCCCAGCTTCCGGCTGCCCCTCCCCTTCCTGGGATTGAAGACGGCGCTTTTCGCTGTCTGCATCCCCCCTAAGCTGCAAGTTACAAAGTAAAATCATTTCAGCCAAACCAGGAAAATAAATTTAAAAATCCCGATGCCACTGACTGGTACATGTTCCTAACCTTATTCACAGATTAGTTGGGATTTGTAGTCTTCGAAGTTTCTGGGCAGCTAGGGCCTGGACTCCATTGTCTGGCTCCACCAGCCTCCTCACTGTCTGCCTTATGAAAGCCAGAGACAAAAGCGAACCAGCAGACAGACAGACAGACCCAAAACCTTGAGCTGCCTGCAGGAGTTTTTTTTTAAAAAACCCTCTACCTCAAACCCATCTCAAGGTTTGTGCTTTTCCCAAACTGCCCATCTCATTGGAGAGTTGCCATCCCATCAGCTGTGATGTAAACTCTCATTTAAACATAACTGTACCACCTCCCATATTTAACCATTTGTTACCTGGGAAGAAGGCTCTGATAAATGGAAGACTTCCATTTATCACAAGCTATATAGGGCTTTAAAGATCATAACCACCACTCTGAAGTTTGCCCAAAGATGGACCAGCAGTCAGTACAGCTGTTGCAACCAGGGAGTTGTATGTTCCCTTTGATAATTCAAGAATCTTCTGGAAGCCTGGCTTATAAGGACAACCAAACAGGGTCCCTGAGTGGAATATTTTCCCCCAAGATACAGTTCCTGTTCCACCCAATATCTGAAGTAGGATGATGAAAAAGCCAGTGTAGGAATGACATTGCACCTCTGCAGAAGAGCACCCAACACACTTTTAAGATATTATTTCAGGCTTCCAAATGCAGTAATTGGGGAAAACAGGAGCTTTTTTTCCAATCTGTTCATTATAAGGAGTGCTTCAACACCTCAGCATATCTCATCAGGTACAGAACTTGGTGCTAGCAATTTCAAACAGACATGAAATGTCAGATACATAACCAGAGGCAAAACTCTTTAATGTAGCCACAACTATGTACGCCATGGCAAGGGAACAAAGAGTAATAAGATTCTTGCATCAGAGTATATGAGGCAATTTAACACTTCATGGCAACTCTATAATTATATTTTAAAAGTTCTTTTAAAATAGTTTTAGGCCCTAGTTAAAAAATGTGAAGCAAAGTAATCTTACACAGAAATATTTACAAAAAAAGAGCAAAGTCTAGAAAGTATGGCCTTTTATTTGGGGAAGCTTTAGAATATTTCGGTTCCCAAAACAATTTTAAATGTAGTGAGGATATATTTGCTGTGAGAGAAAAAAGAAAGCAGGAAGCAATACAGAAGAGATTACATGTTGCTGGAACACTGTATCAGGAAAAGAAAATTACTGAAAATTTCCGAATTGCATACTAATCCAGCTTTTCCCTCCTTATTTAGATTTGTTGGCTAGGTCTACTGAAAACATGATGAATGCCACCTACAGACATTAAAAATAATTTTCTTGTGAAAAGGTGCCAAAAAAAGGATGGCTTGTGATAACATGCAGCCTTGGGAAATTATAATACATTTCATTAAGTAGCATGTGTTTACATTTCCTCTGAGAGTGTTATAATCTTCAAGCTTTTATGTGAACTTAATTAAAATTCTGTTCTTTAAATGAATAATGCATTATGCATTACCAGTGTCAAACAAAAAGAATAATTTTGCTCTTAACTCTTTTTAAAGTTCAGCACCTAGGCTAGAATCCATTTGGATATCCCACTGGACCCCAGTGCTTCTTCCAGAACTAGCAACCACCTTTCCTCTTTCTGAAATTCTCCATGCACCCTAGAAACCTGCTCCAGAGTGTTTTCCAGCCCCCTGGGACAGATTTTTTTTAGGGTACATGGAGGGCTGCAGAAGGGAGTCTTTAATTTTGATGGAAACTGGGGTCCTTCTTAAATTCACAACTGATAACTAAAAACAAGATTACAGAGTAGCATTATAACTTGCTACATGACTGTGAGCCTCAGACTATCACTAGATCAGGATTGCTATTGTTAATATATTGTCGGGTTGCCTTGTTGTTGCTTGGCATAGCCTAATTATTACTACTCTGTGGAAGTTTAAAATCTCCAACTCCACAACAAAACTGTTTTGCATTACAAATATCACAGATGGCATAACTGACAATGCCCATTATCTCCAGGAGTGAGTAGAGAGGAACAGCTTATATCTATCTGCATAAATGGTGTTCTAGAGTCACAGTAACATTTGTTTTTTCTAATCACAAACTCAGACTGTGTGCATATGCATTGTTATTGCCTCTAGCTAACATCATGTGAGCAGACTTTTGCTCATGCAAAAATCCTATAGTTTCCTCTTCTCCTCCTGCATCTCTCGCATCTGATCCAAGAGGTCTAGAGAAGAATTGGGGACATTTTCATTCTATTGTTTCATTCAATTGGGAGACACATTCCAAGGTTATCATTCCACTGGGGGATAAATGGACCTCATTGGATACAAGCTTTCACATGCAGAATGTTTTTCACCTTCAGCACAACATGCAGGGGCTGGGGGTCAGGTGCAGGCAGATCATTCCTGCTCCTTCTCCCTCTCCCTGTATTGATGTTCAGTAAGGCTATGAACTCTAGTGACTTTTCTATAATTGCGCAGCTTCAAAAGAATTCTAGGCATGGGGCCTCTACAGACCGGCCCAAAGGGCAGGCCTGGAGGCAGAGATGGGGAGGGGCAGCCGCACTCCAGCCAACCCCAACCCCACACCGAGGAGGTCCTGACGCCACGCATCATTACGCATGGTGCGTGGCGTCAGGGCATCCTTCCGGCGCAACGTTTTAACATGCTGCGCCAGAAGGGGCGTAAAAGAGCTGAGTGCTGGCTCTTAGGGTGGCCTTTTGCTGTCTGTAAAAGGAGTGGCACTTTGCTGCTCTTTTCCGGGCGACAAAAGGGAGGATTGGGGCCACACGGTGCGGGAGCCTTGGCCCCGATCCGCTGCTTCCCGGGGCGGCTCTCCACTGCCCCTTTGGGCCCATCTGCAGAGGCCCATAGTCTCCAATGCCACAAGTCCAAAGCAATTCATTCCTTTAGTTTAAACCTCTAGCAAATTCTTCAGTAACTCAAATATTGAAATCAGAATAATCTGTGCAATCACAGGGACTGAATTTATCCCACTTGTCCATCTAGCACAGTACTGTTAGTTCTGATCAACAGTAGCTTTCCAAGACTTTGGACACAGTTATTTCCTAGCCCCACCTGGCTGTTATTCCCTGACATGTTGGAAAAGCAAAATATTTGCATGTGTGTCATTTGCTCGTACGTATTCTAGTATGGTTTTACCATTATAAACCTGTTATCTTAAGGAACAATCAGAAACAATCAGAAACCACCATAATGCAGAATTCTTGATATCATACACTACAATCATAAGTATGAATATGAAGTATGTCCAATTTGTTTAGAGAGGTGGTTGTTCTGTTCCATCAAGACTTATGGTGACTCTAACATGTCATGGGGTTTTCTTGGCAGAATTTGTTCAAATGTTTTTTTTCCTTTGCCTTCCTCTGAAGCTGAGAGAGTGTGACTTGCCCAGGGTCACCCAGCAGGTTTCCAGGACCAAGTGGAAATCCAAACCATGGTTTCCCAGTGTCCTACTCCAAACACTCCACCATGAGTATTCCCTAGTAAATGTGTTAATTGCCTTGATCCTGAAATAATTGATTCCCTTTTGCAAAAAAAAACCACAAATTGGGCAGACTCATGTGTTTTTTAAGGTAATGGAATACCTCTATCGATATTATAATATATCCAAAATAAAAAAAGAAAAGAAACCTTACCTGGGAATCTAGGTTCTTGCGCGAGGATGCAGGTGTGTTCGCATAGGAGCTGATAGAGGAGCTGGTATTAATGTCATCAGTGCTGAGATTGTCTATGGTGTCACTTATCCCACTGCTGACAGAACTGCTGTCATCCCAGCTGAGAAGAGGGGGGGAAATCATAAAAATAACCCAAATAAGCAATTCCCACAGCAACCAAGAAGTCAGAAGATGTAAATGGAGATTGGCTTCAAAAACAGGTATTACCCGCAATAATTGATTTATTAATCATTTCAAACATAATTAAAGGCTATTCTAGGGAAATTTTTTCACAATCTTGTTGATGCAGATTTCAAAAGAAAACCCCCAATTTTTCATGACTGTGACTCTTATGCCACACAGAATTTTATTAGCTTAATAACAGAAAATTAACACAAAAGGGGAAAAAAAGACAAATGACAATTTGGGGAAAGGAAGGTGATGATGTACTTTTCAGATTTGAAAACAGTTACTTGTTATTTTCCTAAAGTGACATTGTCTTGCTTCTTTGTTATTAATGATGTGTATTGAAATATTTGCATTTCAGAGGTTCATTGCATCTGCCATCAATGTGTTTTTGTGAGGTAAACAATTATTATTTTTAATTGAAGGACAATAAAAGGAGGATTGTCCCATGCAAAATTCTGGAATCCAAAACAGAATTCTCCAAATCAACTCTGCCGATCCCACTGTTGAGCCTTTGTTAAATTAGTATCTATAAGTCATGGTGAACCCGTCCTTTATACCTAAACCACCAGTATTTCTAGGACGTTTCACATTATGATTGCTCCTAATGGGGAAAAACAAGAAATCCATATATAGGTAATTAAGTGAGGTTGCTACACTTGTAGTTGTTGTGCACACATGCATATCCATGTACAGATGAATGTTCAACTCTCTGTATAATGGTCTTTTGCTTTCCTCACATAATAAGCACTTTACTGTTAGATGATGAAGCATAACTCAGAATAGAGCAAATAATAGTTCAAGCAAATCTTTACTGGTTTGAAGAAGAGGTCTCATATGTAAGGACCCCGTAACTCTCTCTCTACCTCTTAAGGGTACCTGTCAGAAGGATTTTCCTTTCATCAAGCCTCTCCATGCCTAAATATGCACTATTACTTCTAAACTCAGGAGTGGGAGAGTAAAGCAGAAATTCATTCGAAGGCTGCCAGCTGGCTTCAGTTTCTAGAATTTCTACCAATGAGTGATTGTATCCCTCGTCTAGTAAATATGCTTGCCAGCGGTTACACCAAATGTTAAAACAAGGAATGCTATTCAAGACTAGTAACTTTAAGCATAAGACCACATTTTAAAAATCCTCTGAACGTTAAATATAACCCAAATCATAACTGCGTATGTAACAGAAAAGCTGTAACTGATAAAATATGGACTGCATTAAATATGAACTGCTAATAGAGAGATTTGGAAACAGGAATGTAATATTCATGAAGTCTTTGGAGCATGCTCAAGGGAATTATTAGAGACTGACCCAGCTGTTTTCAGTATGTTCTGGGACATATCATGTAATGAACAGCTGGGACAGGCAGACTCTCTACACATCCTCCTGGGATTAAGTTTCATCAGTTTCAGTAGAACTTATTTCAGACTTAGGTTCTGTTCAAATGCACTATGTCTTATCTCTAAATCATAATTTGGTGATGTGGAATGTTTTGAGCATGTGTAGGCTCTTGCTTCCCTGCTCTCACACAAAATTTCCCCCCTCTCTTCTGTGGTTTGCATTAATGATTTTTTTCACCATCTGGTTTCAGTCCTGGTCTGCTGTAAATGCCCAGGGCCCAATTAAAATCAATCATGTTTTTGATCTCCTGTTGTCAACCAGTAAACAGGTAACTAGTAGAACATAATCAAACAGACCTCCAGACGCAAGTCCCTATGATAGGCAATTGTGGTGGGATTAGGGACCACTTTTCTGCCCCAGGACTTTTCCTTGAGCTTTGCTAAAAATGTCAAAAACAAAATGAAAAAAGTTGGAAGTTGCTGAAAGTCTAACTGTGGTTTTGATAATGGTGGGGCCTGCAACTTATTTAAAAGATGAACTCCATTGGTGTGTATACGGGCAGCTCTGGGCCGCCCCGGGAAGCGGCGGATTGGAGCTGTGGCTACCCCATGCTGCAGCCCTGATTCTCCCTTTTGCCGCCCCAAAAAGAGCAGCAAAATACCGCTCCTTTGAGGGATGGTAGCTCTTCGGCGCCCTTTCCAGCACAGTGTGTCAGAACGCTGTGACGGAAGGGCGTCCAGGACGGCGCTGTGACGGAAGGGCGTCCAGGACGGTGTCGGTATGGGCTCAGGATTGGGACAGCTGGCGTGTGGCTGCCCCGCCACAACTGTGCCTCCAGGCTGGCCCTTTGGGCAGGTCTGCAGAGACCCTCCCTTTCCTGGAGACTTCTAGGAGAGGCTGTTTATATACATGTATGCATGTCTCTGTGTGCAACTAGTGTGTATGTATATGCAGTGAGTTATTGTTGTTGCTGTGTGCCTTCAAATCATTTCTGAATTATGGAGACGCTCAGAAACACCTGTCACAAGTTTCTGGACAACATCTGCTTGGAGGATTAGTGCCACTGCCTTTCTCGGAGGCTGTGAGATTGGGACTTGGCCGAAGTCACCCACTGGGTTCCCATGGCCAAACAAGGACTTGGACCCTGGCCTCCTGGAGTCGTAGTCCAACACACAAATGACTATAGCATGCTGACTCTCAGCCAGAAAGCGCACAATCCAGGGAGTCTGGAGGGACTGAGAGATCTGCCCACCTGGGCTGCACTTTTTCAACCCTGGCCTAAGTGAAAACCAGGGGATGGATCTGTATTTTTACAGATACAGCAACTAACCCCAGTACAACTCTTGATGCCTTCAAGAAGGCCATCTAGACAGATCTCTTCTGGTGGGCATTCCCAGATTGATAGACAGAAGGCCTTTGCAGACTGCCAGAAATAGTGTAAATTGAGTCCACTTTAACTGCCCTGGCTCAGTGCTAGGGAATCATGGGAACTGTAGTTTATTGTGGCACTAGAGCTCTCTGACAGAGAAGACTCAATGTCTCAGAAAAAAATACAATTCCCATGATTCCCTAGCACTGAGCCAGGGCAGTTAAAGTGGACTCACTTTGCACTATTTCTAGCAGTCTGCAAAGGCCCAGACTCTCCCATTGTTCTATAACTGTGGTTGCTCTATTCTTCCCACAATGCCTCATTTTAATGAGGGTTAATTTTAGATTGATTTTAGTAAATTGACTGTATTTTATAACGTTTTCTGTTTTAATCGGGAGTTAGGGAATTATGTTTAATTAATGTCATTGTGATATTTTATTATTGTTTTATGCCTCAATCCTATGGGGAGAGGTGGGCTATAAATAAATTATTATTATTATTATTATTATTATTATTAAATGAGTGGGGGAAAGGGCCACAGCACCATCATTTTCTTATTTCTTACGTGAAATGCAAATTAGTGGTGGAAAGGACCACACAACCTCCATTTTCATTATTATTGTATAATTCCTTTTTTCTAAGGCAGCAAACATACTCCGTTGCCTAAACAAACAAGCAAACAAACCTTTGCTTTACCTGAACCTGAACCAATGTCTTGATTTTAAGTACATTAGAGGCTATGCTTCAAACATAAAGTATCTTTCCCCCATATTATGTTCTAGGTATTTTCCTGGAAAAGATTTGGAAAATAGCATTTTTGCTGCAATTCCCTGCCCCTTTGCTGCTTCCCTGGAGTTTTCACTTTGCGATGGGTGGCAACAGAGTGAAGTGATAGCAACAATAACGTGGGAGGGAGGAGATGAAGAAGAAATCCAGGATGCTGACATGCTATTTTGTGGTTTGAGAAACGTAATGGAAAGGAAGTCCAGCAGAGAGGCAGGAAGAGAGTGGACATGACAGGACAAGAGAAGACACATGGAGAAAAATAAAAGCAAAGGAAGAATAGGTTGAGGAGATGAGGGAGAGTGGCATGGGGAAGGCACACAGAGAAAGATGGAAAAGACAAAGAGTGGACAAATTGATGGACAGATACATGGAGAAATGAAAGAGAAACTGGAAGGGGACACAGAGACTGACAAACACAGATTAGGCAGATAAAAGATGGAGGAAAACACAGCATACCAGATAAGGACAGCAATAAAATTGCAGACACAGAAAATGAGTGTAGATGATGACGAATATGAAAGAGGTTAAGAAGGAAAATTGGAGAGACTGAGCAGTTTAGATGAAAGGTATTTGACCAAAAAGGAACAAGATTCACAAAATCGGGGATCATTCTGTATGTAATATGATTAATTTTGAGCATTTTAGTATGTATAATATTGGCTAGAAATATATAGTAAATTTGTATATTAATCACAGGTCTTAAAACACATCTTTTGCTACAGTCATAAATAGAAATGTCCAACCTGTAAGTTTTAAAAGAACTGTATTTATCTTCTTTCTAAAGAACAGAACTGCTACTCAAAAAGTTGTTTATATCATTTTTGCTAGCCAATCCTTTCTGTGTGCATTTATCTTTAAACTCCCTCAGTGGGTGAAACATTTAAAAAATAAATAAATCTTAACACCTATTTCTTTCTCTCCCAGGCTCACAACAGGGACAAGGGGAGGAAAAAAGAGAAAACACACGTGTAGGATTTTTCATCTTCAGTTTGGTAAGGTTTTAAGTCTTGCAATGTACTGTAAATGTATACACCGACTTAAAATTAACACAAGTATTTTAAATGTCCCTCTTCAAAACAAGCATAATTAATGTACAGTTTTTCCAGTTTTTAGTGAACAAAGCATTATTCAACTAATTTCCTTATCTCTGGTTTCGATACAATCTACAAAAGAGTAAGTCTGAAACTAAAAAAAAAAGAATAGTTTGAAATATTTATTAATTTACAAATGCACACAAGCACTGTTCTTTTTAGAACCTGAATTCCAAAACAGTATGCCACATTTGTTTTCAGCAAGTTTTTTCAAATGGCTTCATTCCCCCCATGCTTCAGCATCTCAATGGTTAAATTCAAAAAAAGAAAGAATAGGAAAATGTAACAGCCCTCTTAATTACAGAGTTCCAGAGTCTGTGAGCAATGATAGAATCTTTGCAATTTAGCTGGGGGATAATTAATAACTTCTGATGTCAACAAAAATCTATTCAGCCATAACATGGGAACCTATGTACTTCCTTTGGTTCACTTGATCAATCATATGAAAGCTACTTTGAATACTGGAAAATACGTGACCACTTAGCATTGTTTCATATCCTATGTTAATGGAAAACATAATTTTAAGAAAACTGTAAATGAAGTTAAATTATATGTGAGACAAAACATTATATTTGGAAAAAAATTGTTACCTACACAAAAGATGAGTACCCCCTCTATCCCACAATTCCCTAAAAGGTGCAAGTTACAAGGAAAAGGAGAAGGAACATGGAATATAATCATTAGTGACACAACATTGTATTTCTAAACTAACAATGAATATGCCCTATTTCCTCCCCAAGGATCACCCTGCAGGTTTATGTACACAGAAGAGTTGGAAAATCTGAGCAGTAGAGGGGTTAAAAAAAAAACATGCGAAACCAACACAGTTTGTTGTATATAAGAATCTTACTACCACATCCTTAGTAAACACTGTGTGGCAACCAAAGAGGAACAACATTCCAATAACGTAATATGCTGCAAAGGTCATTTTAGAAACACAGATTAGAAATCAAAATTAAAAGCAGTCTCTGGATAATATAACTTTAACCAGAGGTTTTCAGCCAAGTCATTCCACTGTTACCATTATGAAACTTTAAACTATTGCATTGGCTCCAAGAGTAATCATGCTTGTAGCAGACTCAATGAAATGAAAGGAACTTCAGTTAAGCATGAATAAGGAGATTATCGCACATCTTTAAAAAGCATCTTACCCCTCTCGAATTGAGCCTAATTCAGGCTGCATCCTGGTCCTATCGCACGGCTTTTGCCCCCAAAATCACTATGCAAGTACAGCCCCACTCCAACGTGGGTCCCTTAACTCACTTCGGTGGCCATTTTTCAAAGTCAGGAGCTTTCTGACTTTCAAAAATAGCCTCCAAAGTGAGTTAAGGGACCTGAGTTGGAGCGGGGCAGTACTCAGATGGAGTTTTTGGGGCAAAAGCCATGCAATAAGACCAGGACACAGCGCAAATTAGACTTCAATTCTGGAGGGGTAAGATGCTTTTTAAAGACATGCAATAATCTCCAAACATAAGTTCCATTGATTTCAATGAGTTCATTTGCTGGCTAAGTCTGAATCCAATCCATTGTCTTCATCATCATGCTGGTAACTTTTTTTAAAAAAACTTTGGTTTATCAGTCATATTTTCACTCCATCATCTTCCAAGCTGCTCTTTTTATAGTAGATTAACTTTTTTTTTTATCTTTACAAAAATCCTGTATGTAAGGTGAGACTATAAGACCCTGATTTCTCAATGCCATCCAATGAGTGAGATGTCAAATCTAAAACCCAAGAATCAATTTCAATACTCAAACTGGCAGTACCACACTACCTTATTCCACAACTCTATATAGATAGAGGATCGCTTCTCATGCACTTTGAACAATAGGGTTTTACTTGTCCTGCACTTCACTTCTATTGTGATGAACTGCCTGGGAAAACCTGATATCTTCACTGACAATTCTAACTATCCATGGGTGTGTATGTGTATGTGACTTCAAGTTGCCTGTCAACTTATGGTGACCCATGAATTTCATACATTCTTAACTGCCCTCAAGTCTGTTTTGACTCATGGACACCCTGTGGATGAGACATCTCCAAGACCCCCTGTCTTCCACTGCTCTGTTTAGTTCCTGTAAGCTCATACCCAAGACCTCCTTAATAGTCCATCCTTCTAGAATACAGCCTCCCTCTCTTTCTGCTTCTCTCCACCTTTCCTAGCATTATTGGTTGTTTTTTTCCCAATGGGTCATGCCTTCTCATGATGTGTCTGAAGTACAACAGCCTCAGTTTTGTCATCTTGGCTTCTAGGGAGATTTCTGGCTCAATCTACTCTAGGACCCACTGTCTTTTTGGCTGACCATGGGATCCTCAGTACTCTTCTCCAAACCACATCTAGAGTGAATTAATTTTCTTCTTATCTCCTTTCTTAACTGTCCAACTCTCACATCCAAAGATGGTAATAAGGAAAACAATGGCTTGTATGATTCTACCTTTGTGTTCAGTTATATATCTTTGCATTTTAGAATCTTTTCTAGTTCTTTCACAGCCATTCATAGCCTCCCCATTCATAATCTTCTTCTGATTGCCTGGCTGCAATCCCTGTTTCTATAAGTATTTGATCCCACCTATGAGAACTATTTTATTACTACTTTTTCTTCAATGTCTAGGTTGAATTTGTCTAGATTCTCCATGGTCATTGTTTTTGATTCCTTTATGTTCAAGAGTAAGCCTGCCTTTGCACTTTCTTCTTTGGTCTTCCTTAGTATTTCCAGGTCTTTGAGGTTTTCTGCTAACATTATGGTGTCGTCTGCATATCTTTGGGCCTCGGCAGACGGCTTATTAAGGCGTCCTGGAGGCAGGGAAGAGGAGGGGCAGCCGCACGCTCAGTGCCCCTTCCCCCTCCCGAGGTCGTCATCGGAGCCGCCGGCCCTCCGCATGGCTGACGCTCCGGGGGCAACCTCCCGCCGCAGCGTCCGCACACGCTGCAGCGGATAAGTCAGTGAAAGTGCGCCTCACGCTTTTGGGCGCACTTTCACTGACTTGTGAAAGGAGCGCTATTTTAGTGCTCCTTTCAGGGACGGGGAAGGAGCGCCGCAGGAGCGAGGCGTGGGGCTGCCTCTGTCCTGCGGCACACCTTCCTGGGGTGGCGCAGAGCCGCCAGTCTGCTTCCCCCCTTTGATTGGCCAAAAGGGCCGACCTGGGAGTGGAGTGGGGGTTTGGTAACCACACGCCGGCCACCCTGACTCCATCCTGATACCATCATCACACCGTTCACCTAACCAGATGGCAGGCAGCATGAGGGCACTCCCTTGGTGCAGTGTTCACACATGCTGTGCCAAAATAGCACCAAAAAGTTGCCACCATGGTGGCAAGGGCAGCTTTTTGCTGCTCTAAAAAGGAGCAGCATTTGCCAGCTCTTTTTAGAGCGTCAAACCACCGGATCAGGGGCGCGATGTGCGATTGCTGCGTCCCTGATCCGGCAAGGAAATGGGCGGTGTCTGTTCAGCCCCTTGATTTTCCCATTTTCACTCCTCTTCCCTCTGCGTCCAACCCTGCTTTTCTTACAATATGTTCTGTATACAAGTTAAACAGGTAAGGTGATAAGATGCAGCCTTGATATGAAGTTGTAGGCTTTCATGGCTGGCATCCATAGTTTTTTGTGGGTTTTTCGGACTGTGTGGCCATGTTCTAGAAGAGCTTCTTTCTGACATTTGCAGCCTTGATATTTTCCTTAGGCAAGGAATATTCAGAAGTGATTTTGTGAGTTCCTTCCTCTGAAATATTGGTCACAGCACCTGGTATTCCTTGGTAGTCTCCTGCCCAAGGAATAACCAGAGCTGGCCCTGCTTAGCTTCCAAGATCAGATGAGATTTGGTGCCTTCATAAATAGGAAGAATTATATTCTTATGCAAGAATTCATCTATAAATCAGCATGATACCCTGGGGCTCTGAGCATCATCCTATGACTAGTTAGTTATGAATGGCTTCCAACTGTCCTTGTATTCATTTTAAAAGTAACTTCCCAAGCTCTACTCCACAATACTATTTGCAAAGTGGACATTTTTGGTCTGAAGTCACTAGTTAAAAGCTGGCCTCAATCAAGTGTTCCTGATCTGGCAACTGCTCAAAAGGGCTTTGTTTTCCACACATAATATCACATTCCTCTCATGCCAAAATGACTTTATGAACCTTGCCAAATTCTGAATGTTCACTGCAGCCAACCACAGGAATTCAGTCTCTTTGGGAAAGTATTATAAAAAAAACGGATGCTTTTCAAGAATTGTGTGTGGAATATACAGCTTCTGTACCCAGTGAGTGCAACTCCTAAAAAGTTTGAAAAAGCCACAATTTATGCATTGATAAATTTAATACTTTAGGGCTCATAATCATTTTTCCAAATTAAAAAAATAGTCATTACTATAGATGGTTTGTATGCATTTATCTGCTGGGAAAGGGTAAGCATATTTATTCTTTCATATAAAAATAGTCCCTGTTTACAGTACTGCATGAAAAAGTAATACAAAGCAGGTGCTTTTAAAAGGCCATCTCAACTAGAAAGGCATATGAGATGGGTACTATGAGATGTACCATGTCACAGAGTTTAAGTAGGAATTGTCTACTAGGATTAAAAACAAAGACTTCTTTCTTTACTGGGGAAGGGGAAAAAAGAGAGAAAATGCCTTGAGGCACATATAGCACTCCAACTGGAAACTAGGTGATTATCCTTTTCTTTCTAAAACAATACCTATTCATTTGTTAATGAGAGATTCAAAGGCTCAGAGCATAAAAGAGACTTCTTAAATTCTGGTCCTAAGAAGAGAAAAGCCACAGAGCCTCTTAAACTGTACTATAAAACAAGACAGAATAGCTGTTTTCATTGTTTTCCTTTGGGACTCCACCAGATAGTGACATCATGGCATGAGGAATCCCAGGAATGATATAACAATGACAGCATGGGATGCATATCAAATTGTTGTCTGCAGAAGAAAACTGGGGCAAGTTACTGCATGATGAAATAGGGTCATCATGATTTTACTGCAAAGAACTATGCACAGGGATGGAAATATTTTTGTTCAAAGGGCCTAAATACACTACAGGTACTAAATCCCATCTGAACTTGGAACATAAGCAGGAAGCTAAGCAGGTTAGTACTTTGATGGGAGACCACCAATGATTGCCAGGTATTGTAGGATATATTTTACAGGAAGGAACTAGCAAAACCACCTCTGAGTATTCCTGGACTAAGAAAACCCTTCAAAATTCACGGGGTCATCATAAGTCACAGGTGACTTGAAGATACATTTGCACATACAAAAAGTTGTGGCAAATAGTTAACTGGTAGAACTTGTTTTCTGGAAACTATTCAGCCCAGGTTTGCCTAAGAAAGCAAACTGCCTTAAGGGAAGAGATAAATCAGGAAATGGTAATGCGTCAAACCCAAAAGTCAGATTAGCACTATCTGACCAAAAAAAGAACAGAGTAAACTGCAAAGATTTCAAAAGGTGATACCACCTCTGTGATAAGTACACTGTTTTCAAGACCTGTAGCTGTTAAATTCAGAATACTTTTGCAATTCTGGTAGTTGGGATCCATATAAGGAAAACAGTGGTGGCAAAAAAGTCATAGTGGAAGACTCACATTTAGTACAATCTAACTAAAAATGATTTACTGCATAATTGAGATATTATAATGAAATAAATAAGATTTAAAAGTGCTTATATTCTTTGGCTGATTTATCCTTTGGCTGATTCAGAACTATTTACTGGTCTGTTCGTAAGTGAACAGTATTTAATTGATATGTAGAGAGATCTTGTAGCACCTTTGATACTAAATGAAATAAAGAAGTTGGCAGCATGAGCTTTCGTAGATTTCAGTCTACTTCCTCAGATGCATACAGATTTAATTGAATGAGTGAATGATTTTTAAGCTTCCCAAAGCAGCTTATAAACATAATTCAATAATCACAAATAAAAGGAAAGTATCCTAACTAAGGGCCTCAGCAGACGGCTTAAAAAGCCGTCCTGGAGGCAGGGAAGAGGAGGGGCAGCCGCACGCTCGGCGCCCCTTCCTCCTCCTGAGGTTGTCCTCGGAGCCGCTGGCCCTCCGCACGGCCGACGCTCCGACGGCAACCTCCTGCCGCAGTGTCCGGACACGCTGCGGCAGAAAAGTCAGCGAAAGTGCGCTGCAAGCTTTTGAGGTGCACTTTCACTGACTTGTGAAAGGAGCACTATTTTAGCGCTCCTTTCAGGGGCGGCGAAGGGGCGCCGCTGGATCGAGGCGTGGGGATGCCTCGGTCCCGCGGCGCACCTTCCCAGGGCGGCCCACAGCCGCCAGTCTGCTTAGGCCCCATAATGTGGCAGGAATCCTATTACTGTTTTTTGGGTGGTCCATTCTGGGCACACACACCCCGCAAAAATGGAGATTTGCCAAGATTCAAGCCCCATAGGCTTGAATGGGGCACACTCCCATGGGTGCATGCAGGTGTGCACCTGCGGGTGTGCACCCCATGATTTCAACGGAGATTTCCCCTCTGTGAATATGCAAAACTACAGACTTGAAGTCGAAGAGAATGGAGGGGCGACTGTAGTCACAACCAGAGTAGACCCCTCTAATCACTTATTGGATAGTGAGTCAACACATAGGTAAAATCCTACTTATTTAGTAGGTTTACTCTAACCAGGAGTAACAAAAGGCCTATATTAGAACATTAAAGTAGATCACAAAAGACAAACCAATAAAGTACAGTTCTCTTAACACAACGTTTAGGATACCCTTCAGCTCAGCATTAAAAATTCTGAATTCTAAACCAGCAGTTTCTGTGTCTTCAATTCTACATAGAAAATATGTAGTCCAGGGGGAAAGGGTGTTCAACACAGCCCAATCCAATACTGCCAATACTTATTATACATGGTAATTATTACGGTATTTCATATTTTCTCCTAGTATTTGTTTTTGGCACAGTGGAGCGTAAATGAAACCCAGTTTTCATCATTTTTGCCTCCGCAGAATCTCCGTATTAGTGACTGCAATGACTGAACATTCCCACGGAATAAATATATTTGGTATGATCTATAAACTGTATTTCCAGGGCTGATTTATGCAAAATAAATATTTATTGTGCAAAAACGTCACTGTGTTGAGACAAAAACAACAACATCTAAACTACAACCCTGGCACAAGTATTGTTTCTTTCTGCTTAACAGGACCTTTACATTGTTTCTCAATTTTTAGTTTAAATTTCATAAAGTTCTTCTACAAACACATTTTTATTACAACATGATTATTTCCAACAATGTCCCAATAGGTTAAGTACAACCTATCAAGCACACTTCAAAGTCACTGAAGTCCCATGTTCAGAGCATGTGTGACAGTAGTCTGTCCAGTTTCTGCTTAATTTCTCCACCAAAGGAGAATCTGTCACCTGTGTGACAGTGTGCATTTCACTGTGCATGGTTCAGTTTCATGTTATCAGGAAATTCTTCCTAATATGTGGGGGAAATCCTATCTCTTGTACTTTGATCCCACTGGGTTGCATTCTACCCAGTGGAACAACAGCAAACAAATTTGGAACAACAGCAAACAAATTTGCCCCATCATCTATGTCAGTCCTTCTCAGCTTCTCATCTCCCCTACATGCCTTGGTCCCAACTGTTTCTCTCCTGAAAACTTCCTGAAAAGATTATCAGTCATGGATCAGCACCAGTCCATGGACCATCACTTTGAGGAGCACTAATCTAAGTAACAGGACTTCAAATATTTCATTATAATAGTCCCTCTTTATTGTCTCTTCTCCAGCAAAACATAACCAGTTCCTCGAACCTTTCCTCATAGGACATGGTGCCAAGTTTCCTCTTTAACTTTAACATCCTTTGACAAGTTCCGATTTGTTGATATTGTTTTTAAATATTATTGCTCAGTACTAAACACAGTATGCAGTGGGGAGACATAAGGCCTAAGCAGACTGCCAGAAATAGTGCACATTAAATTGAGGCACTGCCCTGGCTCAGTGCTAGGGAATCATGGGAACTGTATTTTTTTCTGGGACATTGAGCCTTCTCTGTCAGAGAGCTCTGGTGCCACAATAAATTACAGTTCCCATGATTCCCTAGCACTGAGCCAGGGCAGTGCCTCAATTTAATGTGCACTATTTCTGGCAGTCTGCTTAGGCCCATAAAGCCCTGCAGAAAGAAACTGTAAACTTTGAGGAGGGATTACTTGCCCTCATTTTTTCCTCAAGGACAATTCACCAGCTTTTTTTCTGAAACCAAAAAAGGAAGGGGAGGCAGGAAGCTCAAATGAAATATATTCACTTTTTGATTAGTGCCTTTAGTAGAGTATATATTCATAATTTTGACTGTACAATATTAAACCTGCCAAATAACGCATTTTATATGCTGTCAATGTTATTAATCAATCATTTTACATTGCATAAACTGTAAAATAAGTTTGATTTTACCATGAAAATAAATATGTCATATATTTCAGTTTCTGTAAATTTCAAATTCTTTCCATAGCTTCAAAATTTTCCGAAATTCTATACCACTAGTCAAGTGAGGCCCCCAAATCCATCCACCAGTAGCTCTGTTTAGTCCATATTTTACAGCTTTACCAGTGAAAATAATTGTCCTTCTTGGGAGGTCTATCTATCTTACATGGCTTGATATCCATCCTGTTGATGCAATCAACTTGGCCTAATTAATATGTAATTTACATGTATTGCTCCACTGCATTTTTCTAAAGTGGCTCTCCATGATGAATAAATTTTCTAACTCCCCAATCAAAAGTGTTTTATAAAAGATTGCAAAGGCAGAGATTATACTGACTTATGTACAGACTCCCTTTGGTTGACATTATCAATGCTCTGTTATGAACTGGCACAGGAAGAAAAGTCCATTAAAAATAGTCCTTATAGCTGGAAACACTCTCTTTGCATGTCACCAGGTATCCCATGGTTTGCTCTCTTTCCAGATCTTTATAGTCAGGTTCTCCCCCATATATTATGAAAAGGTTCAGGATTTGCTTTAAGGCACCATTTATAACTGTGCTCAATTAAACAACAACAATGAGGGTGGTGCTTATAAGCCTAACATCCTAGAGATAAAAACCCTGAGTCTGGTCTGTTAGGAGTAGAAGAGCAATTGTCAAAGATGAGAAAAATACTACGGTCCTTTATCAGTGTACCAAAGTTACAATGTGAGGCCAAATGCCAGGATACATGGGAATTTCAGAGTCTCTCTCACTATAAGTTAAACAAATAGGATGATAGGATGCAGCTTTGCCTGACCCCTTTGCCTATTGGCAACCACTCTGTTTCCCCAAATTCTGTTCTGATTATGGCCTTTTGTCCTTGGTACAGATTCCTCATGAGGACTATCAGATGTAGTGGCACCCCCATGTCTATACAATCAAATACTTTGCTGTAGTCTATGAAACACATGCTAATTCTTTTTTGGAATTTCTGGTGCGCTCCATTAGCCATCATATGTTTGCAATGTCGTCCCTAGTGCTCTTTCCTTTTCTGAATCCTGCTTGCACCTCTGGAATTTCTCTCTCCCTGTATGGTTGGAGTCTATGCTGCAGAATTTTGAGCATTATTTTGCTTGCATGCTATTGTCCTATAGTTGCTGCGGTCTTTTGTATCTTCTTTCTTGTGGATTGGTATGTATGTATTTCCAGTCTGTTGGCCACCGCTTTGTTTTCCATATTTGTTGGCATATTTCAGTTGGCACTAAAGTTGTATCTGCCTGTAGGCACTGTAGCAGTTCAATCAGCGACAGGCAACCTTTTTCTTACCTGGGCCGGTCTGCCGTCGCCCAGGTCGCGGCTGGGCCAAGGGGGGAGAAAATGGCGGCGCCGCGCGCGACCCCCCCGGACACACAGCCGCTGCACTCGCTACTGTGGTCGCCGCCGTAGCGCGCGCGGCTCCAGCCGCCACAGCGCATGTCGCGGCCGCCATTTTTGGGAGTCAAAATGGCGGACGCAACACATTTGCGCATGTGCAAGAGTACCGCGCATGCGCAAACGTGTCGCGACCGCCATTTTGACTTTCAAAATGGCGATCGCCGCGAGCGCACCCGGAAACGCGCTCTGGCAGCGGCGGCAGCGCGCGGCGGCGGTGACGGCGGCAACCTCCGGCCGGGGCCGGTAAGTCCGGAGCCCGGGCCGTAGCTTGCCGGTCCTTGAGTTCAATTATTCATAGGGATGCCAAAAGTCAAAGTCAACTTGACTGTTAATAACAGCAGCAATAATATTATAACCATTACTGCCCCCTAGTGCCCTTCATTATCATATTGTTTCCCAATGTTTGTTGTTGTGGTTGCACACCTTCAAGTTGTTTCCTATTAATGGCAACCCTAAGGCACCCTATCACAGAGTTTTACCTATTATAAAGCATGAAATTCTGTTTGTTAACCAGCTAAAGACAATTTAGACTACACTAGACATTTTATATGGATGGCAGAAGCACCGCAGATGCAACAAAATTTAAGCTAGGATCATTATGAAGCTACTTATAGGCAGTAGCTGGGATTTAAATCCTAAATGTATTGCAATGCATTGTTTCTAGTTTTTAGATTAGAGACTCAAACTGGTTTCAGTAGTGTCTGAGCCTGAAGCAACATGCAGAATTTCATTGTATGTCCATCAAAGAGTAAATGAGAACAGGCAGTATGGGCAGATAAGAATAGAAAGCACGGGCAAAATGCTACAAATATTCATACGGTGAACAAATTGTGCATATTATCCTCATATTACCCTGCTGACACAAGAACAGTGATGTGCCACCTAGAGTTCATTTTGGCCATATTAAAGTTCAGCTATACATATCTTTTGTCTGAAACTGGTTTAACATGTTTGCTCATGCAATTAATTTTTACTATGAATGAACTAAGGGAGTTCAACCCATTTGTCATGTGTTCAGATGTCACCTATGACTCAAATTTATAAGAACTGTCTCCACTGAAAAGCAAAATCAAGGTCTTGCTGCTCTTAACAAGAAGCAGAACTGGGGGCAATCTGTTTTATTTGTAGATTAGGTACCAAATAGGGGCCCTTTTAGCAAACTTTTAAAATTCCCCCAAACTTGGATTTGAAATACAATTGTTCAGCATGGTTATATTTTTCTGCCCCAATGAGAGAAAAACCAAGCTTATTCTTACGCATAAGATAATGAAAAGTCTCAACCTATATCTAGCCTGTTGTGGGTGTTTTGGTCTCCTGCAGAAAGGATTCATGACCAAGCTATTGAAGGCCTGTATGTGCACCTTAGGTACTTCTTACATGTTCCCCAAAGCCAGTATGTGTGTGTATGTCTTCAAATCAGCTGTTGACTTATGGTGACCCCATGAATTTCATAAGGTTTTCTTGGGCAAGGAATACACTGAGTTTGTTTGGCCAGTTCCTTCCGCTAAAATATAGCCTACAGCATCTGGTATTCCTTGGTGGTTTTCCATCCAAGTACTAAGCAGAGCTAACCCTGCTTAGCTTCCAAGATCAGACAGTATCTGGTGCCTTCAGGGTGTTTAGGCCCCCAAATCCAGTAGGTGTCAGACCCGTGTGGTTCTGTCATGATGTGTTATGATATAATGGCATGATGATATATTGATGTAATGTTGTGATAATCTGATGAGTTTTTGGGAGGGTGGATATGGGGAATGTTGAAATGTATTGAATATTAATCATTTGGGCACTATGGGCATGGGAACGTATGGGGAGACATATGGCAAAAGGATGAAGGTTTATGGTTTTATGACCCTGCTTTTCCCACATGAGGATCTGGCTTGTATCGGAAGGGTGTCCTCTTCCCTTCCTTAAGGGGGACTGAATGATAAAAACAGGAGGGAGAAAAGGGGACATGAAAGGTTGCTTTGATCGCGATCAAAGGGTTCCAAGGAAGGGGGGGGTTGGATAACTTGTATTCTTATGCTATGGTCTGGGGGAAAGAGCCCCAGTTCCAACACAGATCCCGGACAGGTGGAATATTTTTTTGTTTGTTTATTTGTTTTCTATCACAACAAGACTTGCAGACTCAGGGTTGTGGCTTCCTTGATTGTGTCTGTCTGGAATGTGACCTTCCTCTTTTCCTCCTGCCTTCTACCTTAAGACATAAAGACATACAGCAGGCCCCAGGACCCCTTGTGGATACCAAAATCCGTGGATGCTCAAGTCCCATTATATATAATGGTTTAGCAAAATGGTGTCTCTTGTATAAAATGGCAATATCAAGGCTTGTTCTTTGGAATTTATTATTATTATTATTATTATTATTATTATTATTATTATTATTATCTTAAATATTTTCAACCAGTGGATATGGAATCTGTGGATATGGAGGGCCAACTGTAATTGTCTTTTCTAGTAAGTCATGTCTTCTTATGTCATGCCCAAAGTACAACAGTCTCAATTTAATCATCTTGGCTTCTAGGAATAGTTCAGGCTTGACTTGCTCTAGGACCCAGTTGTCTTTTTAACAGTCCATGGTATCCATAAAACTCTTCTGCAGCACCACATATCAGATTAACTACTGAGCCAAAGTATGGAAAATCTTGAACTATTTCAATGTCATCATTGTGTACTTTAAAATTATGTATATTATCTGTGGTCATTATTTCAGTTTTCTTAATGTAGAACACTGATGAATTTTTAAAAAGTCAGGATAGAGGACTGCAGAAAAACTTCCAAATTGGCTAGGCAAGGAAAACAGTCTAGAATGGGTCTCTGTTTCTTTTGACATGCGCATATGTATCTGTTCAAACGATTCTAAGATGGTTGTTCCTTCTACAAATATGTTCTTAATAACTGTTTATCTTGTTAGCTTACTAAATCCTGAAGTAAAAGTAAACTTGATTCAGGATAAACTCTGTCTGAGGCCTTGTTATTCATCCCATGCCATGCCTAATTACATATTATCCACCATAGAGAGTTTTACTGGGGTATTTAATAGGCGCAGCCAAAGAATAAAGGTTTCCATTTGGTGGCAGTAGTGAGGATGAAAGAACAGGCTGAATTTTGCTGGTTTGCCTGCCCTCTTTCCTTCTAACAGGTTCAAGTAATAGCTTCTGGATATGTTCAAAGCATTCCCACCATCTCTAATTGCAAGCTGTGGTTCCTTCTTTTGCTTCTTTCATGTGCAAAGCTTATGCATGTTACAGAGGATGTTGCCTTTTAAAAGCACTGCATCTCTCTTTTGCTTGTCTTCTATAAACCAGTATTTTCATTAATGATTCCAAGCCCTATGCAAGCACTTGCATCTGAGAGCTAAAGTTGGGCCTGAGAAGTGGGCACATATGCAAGCCCGGCCCCAAATGCCTCACTGTGCTTGGTAACATTTCAGACCTTTGCCTCTTGAGCATGAAGGTCTGCACAAGTGTTTAGCCTAATGTTTACAGAGCTTCTGTAATTGTGAGACCTGATAAGGAGGGTCCCCAGTCACAAGAAGGCTGTAACCCCTATTTGGAACTTTGCATTGACTGGGGAAAAAGATCTGGAATGTTGTTGGGCATTTACGACAAATCTTACATGCACACCCTGATATCAACCCCAACTTTTGCCCTGGACATTTGCCCAGGGCTCTACAGCTCCCACTTATTTCAGACGTGGGGCTCAAATGACACAGTGACAGTTGAATTTCATCAGAAAGGGCTGCTATATTAATTTTGCGCATTCATAATGTATTTTAAATTTATAACAAAAATTAAATTTGAATGAAACTTTAATAAAGAACCAGTGTGATGTGAGAGCTAATGTCATGTCATGGTTTGAGCACTGGACTATGACTCTGGAGATCAGGATCTGAATACGCTCTCAGCTATGGAAATCCACTGGGTGACCTTGGGCAAGTTACACACTCTCATACTCTCTCAGCCTTGGAGGAAGGCAAAGGTAACCCGTTTTGAACAAATCTTGGCAAGAAAATCCTGTGATAGAACCCTTAGGGTTGTCATAAGTCAAACATGTCTTGAAGTTACAAAAAACACACAACAATAAAAGTCTGGCTACTTGAGCAAATAACAGACCTGTCTTAAAATAGTCACAGCACTTCTGTTCCCCTCAGGGAAAAAGAGATGAGAACGCCAATCAAGTTATGCTATGCTAGAATCAAAACTGCTTTTCTGTTTCTCCAGGAACAGCCTACTACAAGATATGGCAGCATTTTCCAAAGGGGTGTTTCTTTACAGAAACACAGAGCAAATATTCCTGCATGGATCACTATCAGTATGCCAGGTTGACATACTTCTTGATTTTTGTTACAATGACTAGTCTAGGAAAATGTAATGTTCATTTATCAAGTTTAGAACAACAACATAGTGATGGCCATGACCTATAAAGCCCTATGGTGCTTAGTTACAGGCTATCTGACAAACCATATCTCTGTGTACAAGGATGCCTGGATCCTGAGATTCTATGGAAAAGCCATTCTTTCAGTCCACCACCCTCACAAGTACATTTGATCGGTACACTAGGTAGGTCCTTCTCAGTGGCTGTTCCTAGTTGCTGGAACCCTTTCCAGAAGACTAGAATGGCTCCCCCTTTGCTGTCCTTTGCTTTGTATTCCAACATGCTTTCAGAACTGAAGGTTTTTGTAAGTGGTGCTGTGCTATTATCAATTGTACTATCTTAACTGTTTTTTTAATCATTATTTCTCAGTCTATTTGAAATTAATATTATTAATAGTTTAATACTATTTCAATATTGACTTTTGTGTGTTTTTAACTTTATTGTTAACATTTTAATTTATAGGTCGCCTTAAGTCTCAGTCTGGGAGAAAGGTGGAATATAAAATAAAAATAATAACAGTAGTACTTAAATATAAAAGCTTATTCTACGCACTATTAGACAGTGAGAACATTGTGGCTTTTCTTCCTTCCAACTGATACTCTTTCTACTCCACTCCCCCTTTGACAGCATCCATACATCAGCGTAAGTCCGAAATTATTCAACAGATTGTCTGCCATTGCTAAAGGACACTTCTACATGGCTTTACAACTTCCCGCACCTGCTTTATGTATAGGAGCGGCTTTATTATTCATTCATTCATTCATTCATTTATTGACTTTTCTCTAATCCTGAACCTGTACATAAATACAGGTAAATGCTCTCATATATCAAAACATAAAAATTTAAAACATAAGTACACGATCAATTGAATTAAAAGAAATTAAAGACAATATTGAAAGGCAAGAAATAAGAGCAATACAACACAATAGCTACACTGAGAATTTTACAACCATAGACTCTTCTGCTGCCTTTCCTCACAAGGCACAAAGATTATGGTTTTTAAGCCTTTTGCAGACACACAGGTCGCCTGATTAAGGTCTCAGTATTGGGCTTGAATACAAATGTGAAAAGAGGGACATGGCTACCACTCCACAAAAATGACATGGCTTGAAGAATCTGGGCTGGGACTACTATAGAAAGCCAAAGTGGGCAAAACAAATTTTAAGAAGTCTTTATTCCAGAAGCACATGAGAAAACACTTCAGAGAAAGTCTCCACCTACAGGATAGGATATGGACAGCAGCTGGAATATTCCTCATTGCTGAATATGATGAATATGCAGAAAATTTACCAGGTTTATCACACACAAAAAGCCTTATGAGGCATGTTTGTGTTCTGTTTATTTGACAGAACTAAATCTTCAAAAATACAGGATAAACTGATGCCAGTAATGTGAAATAATACTCTCCTACAAAATGTTATCTCTCTTTCTTTGTATGAAATTCACACAAACACAAACACAAACAGAGCTATCTTTCACTGAGGTTGTGAAAAAAACCTATCACTATCAGAAAAACCTTTATAAAATTAAAATATATATGAACGGAACTGTGGCTATTTTTGCAGGAGGAAAAGTGCATTTGAAATATTTCAAAATACAGTATATAGTCACAATTACAACTGCCACAAAATTGTGGAGAGAAGTTGTGCAAATAAGTTAGATCATTCACATAAAGATACACTTTCAGAGGCACAAAATTAAAAACAGGTACAGAGAAGCTTTCAAAAGTTGATGAAAGGTGTTAAAAGTATTGAAAGATATGAATTCCCAAAACAAATCCAGGAGCCCGTAATAATATACAACAAATGGAAAACTCAAGATAATTCAAACTGCAGCTGTCAATTCTCAGTTCAACACATGACAAAGGCATTCCCACTTAAAATAAAAAAAAATAATGCACAAATTAACACTTTGCAGTTCAACTTCAAATCGGTTAGAGGCTTACAGCATTTCCATTGGGAATTCTTAGTACATTGCTGAGATAGGAACACCTATTTAAACCAACTTTTCACATTCCCTCTTACAAGACCATGCCTGCTCAAAGTGCAAGGAATAATCTTACCTTGCCAGGTCATTAGGCCAAAGCACTTCTCCACTTTGCTGCCCATGAAGAACCCTAGAGAAAGGGGCCAGATTTATTTTATAAGTTGACACCTTCATCTGGCTGCCATCAAAATATTCCACCAGGAAGGAGAAAAAAGAGCTGATGTTCTTAACACAGAGACTGTGGCACGAAAGAACAAGTCTGGTTCTCTCAAGAGCTCACTCAATGGTTCTGAAAAAGGCTGGGAAAGAGGCAAGCCAGCTAGAAGGTGAACACTATAAACAGCCCGAGAAAGTAATCTGATCCCTCTGTGAAATTAACCTCTGAAGTGCTGATAGTGAATGAGATCAAGCCATTCTGCCAGTGCTAGGTCAGCTATGAAAGAGTCCCAATGTAATCTGCTGGAGAGAGAGAGAGACAAGGCTCTGAGAAATTTTAGATCAGATACTTTAAAGTCTCTGTAATGCAGACAGCACAGTCTGATCACAATGGCACACCTTCCATCTCCTGGAAATAAACAAGCCTCATCACATGATCCTAACTTACGTTGATATCAATATTTAATTTAAAAATCCCAGTTAATTTAATTAGGTTGTTTCGGAGTGTAAAAAAATGGGGGGAGCCTTTCTGTTAACTTCTAAAGAAAAGACTTCCAAAGCAGAGACAAGATTCCTGGCTCCTTCCCCCATGGGTCTATTGTGAAGGTGAAAGAGTACAACACAACTGGGTCTCTCAAAGAGCAACATATCTCTGAACAAACACTTGCATTTGAACACACTGCATTCCTTTAATATTTGCATTTGCTGGATCCTATGTTGCCCAACTGCCTTGGCCTGTGAAACACTGGCCTTTTATGGACGCAATGTATACATAGTATGTACCTCATTGGCATTATCTGAATAAGTGATATAAAGTGTAATATGAAAGAAAACCTCTCACAAAGGAAAAAGTACAGCATCAGGCCAAATCAGGGTATGTATAAGCAGCAGAAACAATGCCCCTTACTTAATTTGACAATATGTAATCTGCTGTACAGACACCCTGCCACCTACGTGTTCGGCTTCGGTGGAAAATGGTCTAATTACTTCCATTGGTATGAATATAGAGGAGTTCTAGAAACACTCTGGAGCAGTGTGAAGAAACTATGGAATTGCTCCAATTGACCTAGGATTGCCTCTTGCACAGAGGAACACCATGGACACCGACTGGTTTGTGCCCAGGGACCCTTCCTATGGCCATCTAATGTGACCATCAGCATCAAACTAACTCAGCTTTAAACTGAGTTATTTGGGGAAGGGAGACAGTGTTCTGGAGGGCAAAAGGACTGGAAAAAACAGTAAAACTGTCATAGAGGGAGCAAGGCAAACAGTTCAAGGACTCAACAGTGGGAGGCAAAAAAAACGTGCACAGGCAGCAAGTAAAGGGGACATATGGTCTTAGATGTCTCTACACTAATGCACAGAGCACGGGAAATAAGCAAGATGAACTTGAACTCCTAGCACAAAAAAAAATAATAATGATATAATAGGCATCACTGAAACCTGGTGGGATGAGTCTCATGATTGGAATGTAGAAATACAGGGGTATAACCTTTTCAAGAGAAACAGGACAAACAGGAAAGGAGGAGGAATAGCACTATATGTCAGGGATATTTACACCAGTGAAGAAATGCAGGACATCAATCCTGGAAGCCAGGTGGAGAGCATCTGGATAAAAATTAAAGGGAAAGGAAACAACAGGGATGTTATTGTGGGAGTCTACTACAGACCCCCGATTCAGGCAGAGGAATTGGATGATGCCTTTCTAGAACAGATGACCACACACTCAGAAAGAAGAAATATAGTAGTGATGGGTGACTTCAACTATCCTGATATTTGCTGGAAATCAAACTCAGCAAAATCCTCAAGGTCTAGCAAATTCCTCACTTGCCTTGAAGACAATTTCATTGTCCAAAAGGTGGAAGAGGCAACGAGGGAGTCAGCTATTTTGGATCTGATCCTAATTAACAGGGAAGACCTAGTTAATGGGGTGCAAGTGGTTGGATCCTTAGGTGGGACTGATCATGTTCTCCTGGAGTTTATTATACAGTGGAAAGGAGAAGCCAGGCATAGTCAGACACACATTCTAGACTTTAGGAAAGCTGATTTTAGTAAACTTAGAGAAATACTGATCCCGTGGTCAGGAATACTAAAAGAGAAGGGAGTTCAAGATGGATGGGAGTTTCTCAAAAGGGAGATACTGAAGGCATAATTTCAAACAGTTCCAATGAGGAAGAAAAATGGGAGGTGCCTCAAGAAACCAGGATGGATGACTAAGGAACTTGCAACTGAACTAAGGGCCTAAGCAGACTGCCAGAAATAGTGCACATTAAATTGAGGCACTGCCCTGACTCAGTGCTAGGGAATCATGGGAACTGTATTTTTTTCTGGGACCTTGAGCCTTCTCTGTCAGAGAGCTCTGGTGCCACAATAAATTACAGTTCTCATGATTCCCTAGCACTGAGCCAGGACAGTGCCTCAATTTAATGTGCACTATTTCTGGCAGTCTGCTTAGGCCCTAAGTTTTAAACGGAACATGTATAAGAAATGGAAAAATGGGGAAATCACCAAAGAGTAATTCAAACAAATAGCTAGCACGTGTAGGGGTAAAGTCAGAAAAGCTAAAGCGCAGAATGAACTCAGGCTTGCTAGAGAGGTTAAGAACAAAAAAGGGCTCTTTTTTGGGTATGTCCGCAGCAAAAGGAAGAAGAAGGAAATGGTAGGGCCATTGTGTGGCGAAGATAGCAAAAAGTTAACAGGGGACAGAAAAAAGGCAGAATTACTCAACACCTTCTTTGGTTCAGTCTTCTCAGAATAGGCAAAGGGTGTTCAACCTGAGGATAATGGAGCAGAGGACAGAATAGGAGAATTTCAGCACAGAATAAGTAAAGAGATAGTACAGGAATACCTGGTTAATCAAAATGAATATAAGTCTCCAGGACCAGACGAATTACATCCACGGGTATTAAAAGAACTGGCAAATGTAATATCGGAACCATTGGCAATAATCTTTGAGAACTCCTGGAGAACAGGAGAAGTCCCAGCAGACTGGCGGAGGGCAAGTGTTGTCCCCATCTACAAAAAGGGAAGAAAAGAGGATCCCAACAATTATTGTCCAGTTAGTCTGACATCAATACTGGGAAAGATTCTGGAGCAGATCATTAAACAGAGTATGTAAATACCTGGAAGGTAATTCCATAATCACAAAAAGTCAACATGGGTTTCAGAGAAACAAGTCATGCCAGACAAATCTGATCTCTTTTTTTTGATAAAATTACCGGCTTGGTAGGTGAAGGGAATGCTGTGGATATAGTATATCTTGATTTCAGTAAGGCCTTTGACAAGGTTCCCCATGACATTCTTGCAAACAAGCTGGTAAAATGTGAGCTAGACAAAGTAACTGTTACATGGATTTGTAATTGGTTGACTTGCCGAACCCAAAGGGTGCTCAACAATGGCTCCTTTTCAACCTGGAAAGAAGTGACCAGTGGGGTGCCACAGGGCTCTGTCCTGGGCCCAGTGCTATTCAACATTTTTATCAATGACTTGGATGACAGTACTGGGGGCATAGTTATCAAATTAGCAGACGACACCAAATTAGGAGGAGTAGCTAATACCCCAGAAGATAGGATCAAAATTCAAAATGACTTGAACAGACTAGAAAGCTGGCCCAAAGCTAACAAAATGAAATTCAACACGGAGAAATGTAAAGTACTGCACTTAGGGCGGAAAAACGAAAAGCACAGATATACGATGGGGGACACCTGACTGAATGAGACTACGTGTGAAAGGGATCTAGGAGTCCAGGTAGACCACAAGTTGAAAATAAGTCAACAGTGTGATGCCGCAGCTAAAAAGGCCAATGCAATTTTAGGCTGCATCAATAGAAGTATAGTGTCTAGATCAAGAGAAGTAATAGTGCCACTCTATTCTGCTTTGGTCAGGCCCCACCTGGAATACTGTGTCCACTTCTGGGCACCACAATTCAAAAAGGATGTGGAGAAACTGGAGAGTGTCCAAAGGAGGGCAACTAAAATGGTGAAGGGTCCGGAAACCAAGCCCTATGAGGAACGACTTAGGGAGCTGGGAATGTTTAGCCTGGAGAAGAAAGTTTAAGGGGTGATATGATAGCCTTGTTTAAATATTTGAAGGGATGTCATATTGAGGAGGGAACAAGCTTGTTTTCTGCTGCTCCAGAGACTAGGAACAATGGGTGCAAGCTCCAGGAAAAGAGATTCCACCTCAACATTAGGAGGAACTTCCTGACAGTAAGGGCTGTTCAATAGTGGAACACACTCCCTCGGAGTGTGGTGGAGTCTCCTTCCTTGGAGGTCTTTAAGCAGAGGCTGGATCTGTCGGGGATACTTTGATTGGGAGTTCCTACATGGCAGGGGGTTGGACTGGATGGCCCTTGTGGTCTCTTCCAACTCTATAATTCTATGATTTTATGATCAACATTATTGGAGGTGCTCAGCCTGGACCTAGACTGCCAACGTTAGTCTGTGCCTCTATACACTAACTCAGTCATCATGATTCAATTCAATTTATTTATTCGGTCCTTGACCAGCATGAAAATATAAAATACACAAGATATATAAAATATCAAAGGATAATATTAAAATAATACTAATAATAATAATAATAATAATAATAATAATAATAATAATAATAGTGTAAAAAGGAAATATATAGACACAATATAAATACCAATGGACAAACTAAGATAGGCTCTACAGATACAATGCCAGCCAAAACTACCTAAACGCCTGCTTAATGTCCACTTATCAGTTAACCAATTGTGGCCGCAGTTTACAGACAATGTAACAAAATTTGGCCACCATATGTGATACTGTTGGATCGTTGTTATCTAATAGGAGACGTAAATAGAAGGTATCAGATTTACCTGGGAATTTACTCAGAAGTGAGCTGATCAATCGAAGACGAGCATCCCTATAGAATTGACAGTAGAGGAGAACATGCTCATTGGTTTCAACATTGCCTGAACCACATGGACAAAAACGAAAGTCAAAAGGTATTTTTTTAAATCTGCCTTCCAGCAAGGCCGTGGGCATCACGTTGAAGCGAGCCAATGTTAAAGCCCTTCTGAACTTTGGGATGGTAACATGGGATAAATACGGAGCCAAAGAAGGAGCCGAGGGTGAAGAACTGAACAGTACATATTTTGACAGACAGACGGAATCCATTTCTCTTTCTACTTCTATAATTTTTTGTTTGATTAAGGACTTAGCTCTGTCAATGTCAAGCCTTAAGATTTCGGTGTCATTAAGGCCTAATTCATTTAGTTTCTTAAAAACTAAAGTTCCCCAGGAAGATTTGTAGGGATCTAAAAATATCAAATTAGTCAGGCCTCCAGGGATCTTATGGAGTTTCTGCCAATAAGTAAGTATACTAATCCATATACTGGATTCTGTTTTAATGATCCCGGCCTCCCTCCTGAGGAGAGCATTCGGAACACAGTGGGCAACCTGAAAAATTCTCCTAAGAAACTTAGTTTGTACTCGTTCAATTACATTAATATTACTATATGGGCCCAAATGAGCTCCGTATAGAAGTTGCGGCCGGACCTTGGTAATAAACAGCTTTATTGCAGCCGGGATGAACTGAGCGCCTTTACTGAAAAAGAATCTTAGAATAGCCATTACGGTTCTTTGGGCATTACCAATGATATATTCGGAATGGGCAGTTCTTCTACCAGTATTCTGGAACACAATTCCCAGGTATTTGAAGGTCTTGACCTGGCCAATGGGTTGTCTATCTAGGGTCCATTGAATCAATTTGGGGCGATGAGCAAAGATAAGAATCTTGGTCTTCGAGGAGTTAATTGTCAATTTCTCCTCTTTGGAAAACAAAGCCAAGGAATTTAAGGCTCTTTTAAGACCAATGGGAGATAGTGACAGAATAACAACATCATCCGCATAAAGCAGTGAATTAATGTGCTTGTTGGCCAGCTTTGGAGGGTGAAAAGAAAGGTTATTCAAAGCAGAGACGAGGGAATTAATATAGAAATTAAATAAGGTAGGGGCCAGAACACAACCTTGTCTAACCCCCGTCTTAACAGAGACAGTCTTAGTGACATGTCCTTGAGGGCTGCATCTAACCTTAATACTAGAATTCTCATGGATCTTAATGAGTAGGAGAAGGAGTCGCTTGTCTATATTGGTGCTCAGTAGTTTTTCCCATAGTCTAGTTCTACTAACTGAGTCGAAGGCGGACTTAAAATCAATAAAAGCCGCATATAGTGGTTGACCATAATGGAGATATTTTTCAGCAAGGTAATTCAATATCATTGCGTGATCAATAGTGGAGCGTCCAGGTCGAAAGCCTGCCTGTTCTGCCATTAGTATATCTTCAGACTCAAGCCAATCTAAAAACTTATTTAAAAGATGTTTTGTATACAACTTACTTACCAAACTCAAAAGACTAATTGGTCGAAAATTAGAGGGGTCAGTTCTATTGCCTTTTTTATAAATAGGGATAATGATAGCCAGGCCCCAGTCGTGTGGGATGGAAGCAGATCTATCAATGGCCGTAAATAAGTTGGAGAGGACAGGGACCCACCAATCAAGGTTATTTTTGAGTATTTCCCCTGTTATAAAGTCTGCACCAGGAGCGCGGGCGGGTTTGAGTTGGGTAATAAGTCTCTTAACCTCAGAATGTGAGACAGGAGGCCAAGAAGGAAGAGCCGAGACTTGTGTCATAAGATCAGAGACTAATAGACTTGGAGAACTTTCAACAGAATCATAAAGATTGAAGAAATGACTTTCCCATATGTGAGCTGGGATCTGAGCTGTAAAAGTGCTAGCATTCTTATTGAACGAAGGGGCAACCTCCTTCCAAAATAAGCTGGAATTACTTGAACTAGCTAGCATAATTAATTTATTCCAAGAACCAATCAAAGCATCCTTTTTCTTTTGTCTTACCAGAGACTTGTATCTTTTCTTCTGTTCTAGAAGTTCCAATACAGGAAAATTAATTGGGTCTAATTTATGCTGCTTAAACAAATATTTAAGGTGGGCCCAAAATTCTTTGCACTCGGAGTCGAACCAACTCTGGTGGCGTGATGGTTTATACCTAACAGCATTTCCCGTGGGAACAGTTAACAATGGTTGTAAGGAGTTAATTAAGGTGTTATAATTAGACAATATTTCAGAGTCCGAATTGCTATCCGATATTGCAAAGGAAAGTGACTTAATTGAATCACTGGTCAGGAACCTGGTAAGAGTGTTAGACAGTTGTAGGGACCATTTGGCTCGAGTTAGGCTCACATCATTTACACAGATAGAGATCTTGTCAAGAGGCAGGGTAAAACTATCATGAAGTTCAAGACACAAGGAGACTGGAAAGTGGTCACTGTCAGGTCTGCTAATAATTGCAAACTTAGAGATACAAGAAATTAAATTTAAAGAGACCCCCATATAGTCAAGGATCGATGGTCTAAGGCCTGCCCAGTGTGTATATTCAGCTGGATGATCATCCTTGAAGCTACCATTGAGAATGATTAAATTTAGTTCATCAAAAGTACGAGCTAAACAAAGTCCCTTGAAGTCACAAAACAAGTCTTTGGATTTACGGCACAATATTGGAGGGATAACTATTGGAGAAGGGGGTCGGCAGTTGTATTTGGCATATAAGGACACATCATCAGCACCCATCCTGGCATTAAGATCCCCGGCTACAATGAAATTTGCTGTGGGAGTCTCCAACATTAAGCCTTTCATGAAAAGATTGAGCTTATTCCATATACTTACTATCTTAGCCCGACCCTGAAGTGGGGGAATATAGATATTAATAAAGTAAAATAAGTTATTGTTAAGCTTTAAAAGAACAGCAAGGGCATAGTGCTCCAATTCAGAAACCTTAACTATTTGGACCCTAAGTGCCAAAGATATCAACACCCCTAAACCGCCACATAGCCTCCCATTTCCTTTACCAGGAGTTGCTTTCAATCCCGTGAACTTATAACCCTCTATGGATATTTCTTCCGCAAGCCACGTTTCTTGTAGAAAGATAACATGATATCTATTGACAAAAGGCAAGAAGGTTGGGTCCCTGCATCTAGACTTCCAACCAGCTATATTCCATGAAATAAGATACAAGGTGGACAATTCAGCTGAATGTCAATTGCCAGACATTATTGATTGTTCTTGAGTTATAGCAACTTGCTGCTCGTTAGTGCTAGCATAGCCTTTAGATATGTTTCCCTTCTCAGTAGCTACATTAATAGGGCTAGCAAATAGGCTCTGCTTAGTTATTTTGGCAGCAGAGGAGTTTAGCTTGGTATCTCTTCTTCTCTTGTTCTCGGATGTTTGTATGTTCATAATATGATTAGGAGTATTCAATGATATTAACTGCATAGACTCACAGTGTTGACCAGTCATATGTTTAAGAGTAGTTTGAGACAGTGGAATAAGAGGGTCTGCCAAGCAATCTAATGGGCGTTTAGGTGACATATACATTAGAGGAATCAAATCGTCCTCAACTTCACCAATACTTCGTTCAGATCCATTTTTGGGTTGCAACAGAGGTTCCGATGTGGAACAACTGATAGGTAGCAGGTCCTTAATTGTCTTGGTTTCCTCTGTTACTGACATCAGTATAGATTTGACATCGTCGAACCTATTTAGCACTAGCTTTTGTTCTTCTTCAGTAAGAGAACCAAACATTTCAGTCAATTTGCCATCATCATCAATGAAACTCTCAGGAATTGATGTTGTCCTCCTGACATCCTTGTCAGTGTTATCTGCCTGATAAAAGGCTTTGTGTCTTGAATGGAGCCTCATCAAAGGCTGGATGTTGGAATTACGAAAGACACGTAATGGTGTAATTGAGAACTTCTTAAATGAACTCCAATTTTTCAGTATCAGAGAAGGTGTTGTGGCATTATTAAATCGCAGGACAATTCTCTTGGTGTTATTATGAACAGGCAGCCAGTCAATTCCAAGTAGTTCATTATGATTCAGATGTCGATGTAAAAGAAGGGAAAGAGAGTACAATATAGCGGACTTATTGTGCCACCTGGCATAGTTGTAATGGTTGTTAGCCACTAGCAGAGCAATGCTGTTTTGCAATAGCACCAGCTTGTCACTATTCCTAGCTTTGGCGTTGTTTTGGGTTTGCTCAGAACCTTCTTTGTTAGATATTACTCTTAAATTTGATGAACATTTGGGCTTAGTCATGAGGTCTTTTAATCCATCAAGTTTCTGATCAATGTTTGTTAGCTTATCAAAAATGGCGATTACTGTTCTGGCAGTGAGCAAGCAATTCCTGGCTACCGTATCTAGATCAGCCACGTGATTCATACCAGTATCTGTGTCAAGATTTAAAGCATGTTCCTCATGCAGTGAGAGCAAAGATGTTTCAGAAGTGAACTTGTCGTTGTCCTTTGATAGAAATAGCTCCTCCATTTTTAATTGTTTAAGAGTAGTAGCAGCCTCCATTAATTCTGAGTTCAGTGAACTCCCTGTTAGACCCCTGTCAGATTTCTTAGTCCTTTTGACATTTGTACGGACTTCTTTTTTAGTTAGCCTCCTTTTCCGCTTAGTACTGTTTTTAGCAGCCATGCTTTCACAAATTGACCCAATATCTACCCGCACTAGAAATAAACTAAAAATGCCCCAGTAATAATGTTAAAAATGTAAAAAAATTATAAAAAGGAGGTAATAGTGACTATGTTAATTATAATAATAGTAATAATAATAATGAAAGAAAATAAAAGAAAATACTAAATAAACCTGTTAACCAATTTTAAAACTAAAAGGCATTCAAGCTACTGCCAGCTGAAGGCCCAATTGCAGACTTTTCTGGTCGCCACCACCAGGTGAGGGCTGCGCCACTGGAGGGAGGGAGGAGGAGAGGGTGGGGCCCAGGAGCGCGGCCTCGGCTTGCCGCCGCCGCCACCGCCGCAAAGGGGCTCGTTGGGGCCTTTTAATGGCCCGAATCTTCCGGCCGCTATACATATAAGGAAGTCCATCTGAACTCCCCGTTCACTGAATATAATACAATTCATTATTTTACCATGCAGACAGAGGGTCATATTATATATTACATTACATCCATAGTGTATAGTAGTGGTTTGAGTCTTGGACTATGACTCTGGAGATCAGGGGGTGATTCCCAGCCATGAAACCCACTGGGTGACCCTGCGCAGGTCACATGCTCTCAGCCTCAGGGGAAGGCAATGACAAACCTCCTCTGAACAAACCTTGCACAGAAAACCCCATGATAGGTTTGCCTAGGGGCACCATAAGTCAGAAATTACTTGAAGGCACACAACACACACACATAACTAACACTCTACTCACAAGTAAGTGTGCAAGTAAATCATACTTTGGACACAATGGCTGGCATCCTGTTGGCCAACCTCAGATAGTGTAAATCCATTCAATCAATTGTTGAGCAGTGAGTCACCATGTAGGTAAATTCCACTGGTTTGATGTGTCTACTCTAGGCAGGACTAACAACTGGATTTACCGTATTTTTCGCCCTATAGGGCGCTCCGGCATATTGGGCGCACCCAATTTTTAAGGGGGAAAATCCAAGAAAAAAGGATTCCTCCCTTTAGCCGGAGGCCGGTTGTTCAATGGGCTGGTGCTGGGATTGGAGACCGATCCCAGCACCAGCCCATTGAACTGAGGTCGCGGGGGGAAGGAGGGCTTCTTCCCCCCGCGACCTCAGTCTTTGAATGGGCTGGTGCCGGGATCGAAACGATCCCGGCACAAGCCCATTCCAAGACTGAGGCCGGGGGGAGAAGGAGGGCTCCTTCTCCCCCCGGCCTCAGTCTTTCAATGGGCTTGTGCCGGGATCGAAACGATCCCGGCACAAGCCCATTCCAAGACTGAGGCCGGGGTGGAAGGAGGGCTCCTTCTCCCCCCGGCCTCAGTCTTTCAATGGGCTTGTGCCGGGATCGAAACGATCCCGGCACAAGCCCATTCCAAGACTGAGGCCGGGGGGAGAAGGAGCCCTCCTTCTCCCCCCGGCCTCAGTCTTTCAATGGGCTGGTGCCGGGATCGAAACGATCCCGGCACAAGCCCATTCCAAGACTGAGGCCGGGGGGAGAAGGAGCCCTCCTTCTCCCCCCGGCCTCAGTCTTTCAATGGGCTTGTGCCAGGATCGAAACGATCCCGGCACAAGCCCATTCCAAGACTGAGGCCGGGGTGGAAGGAGGGCTCCTTCTCCCCCCGGCCTCAGTCTTTCAATGGGCTTGTGCCGGGATCGAAACGATCCCGGCACAAGCCCATTCCAAGACTGAGGCCGGGGGGAGAAGGAGGGCTCCTTCTCCCCCCGGCCTCAGTCTTTCTATGGGCTTGTGCCGGGATCGAAACGATCCCAGCACAAGCCCATTCCAAGACTGAGGCCGGGGGGAGAAGGAGGGCTCCTTCTCCCCCCGGCCTCATTCTTTCAATGGGCTTGTGCCGGGATCAAAACAATCCCGGCACAAGCCCATTCCAAGACTGAGGCCGGGGTGGAAGGAGGGCTCCTTCTCCCCCCGGCCTCAGTCTTTCAATGGGCTTGTGCCGGGATCGAAACGATCCCGGCACAAGCCCATTCCAAGACCGAGGCCGGGGGGGGGGGGAAGGAAGGCTCCTTCCCCCGCCGGCCTCGGTCTTCAATCGGCTGGGGCCGGGATCGCTTGGATCCCGGCCCCAGCCGATTCCAAGACCAAAGCCAGGGGGGGGAAGGAAGGCTCCTTCCCCCGCCGGCCTCGGTCTTCAATTGGCTGGGGCCGGGATCGCTTGGATCCCGGCCCCAGCCGATTCCAAACCGAGGCCGGGGGGGGGGGGGGGGGAAGGAAGGCTCCTTCCCCCGCCGGCCTCGGTCTTCAATCGGCTGGTGCCAGGATCGCTTCGATCCCGGCACCAGCCGATTCCAAGACTGAGGCCGCGGGGAGAAGGAGCCCTCCTTCTCCCCGTGGCCTCAGTCTTTCAATGGGCTGGTGCCGGGATCGCTTCGATCCCAGCACCAGTCCATTCAAAGACTGAGGTCGCGGGGGGAAGGAGGGCTCCTTCTCCCCACGGCCTCGGCCCCTTCGCCCTATAGGGCGCACTCACTTCCCCACGCATATTTAGGGGAAGAAAAAGTGCGCCCTATAGGGCGAAAAATACGGTAGATGTCATAACTCATTTGAAAATATATGGTAAAAGTTGAACACAGGAAGAAAAGAGGAAGGCCACATAATGATTAGATTGACTCTGTCAAGGAAGCCATGGCCCTGGGTTTGCAAGACCTGAACTGGTTTGTTGATCAGTGGGACTCATGGAAATACAGTTGGTCCTCCACATTTGTGGTTTTGACTTTTGTAGATTTGATTAGTCACAGATTTGATTAATATGTTCTCTGTAGGAATCCCTAGGTCCTCCAGCACAAGTCGATTTTCAACATCCACTAGAAGTTGCACTTGAGAACCTAGAAATTTTTAAAGGGAATACTTCTCTAGGTATTTGTGGGTCCTCCAGCACAATTCTGTGGTCAATTTCTGGCAGATGTTCCCCATAGAGTTGGGTTGGAGGACCTAGAGATTCCTAAAGAAGTGTTCTCCTAGGTAAAACAAGGGTGGTTTTTTATTTGGGGTTTTTCCATTTTCACAGGGGTCCTGTGCCCTTAACCCCAGCGAATGTGGAGGGCCCACTGTATATTAGTTCACAGGGTTGCTGTAAGTCAAAGTTGACTAGATGGCAAGTAACAGCAACAAGTGTGCAGTTTCAGTCCGCAACAGGTATGTGCAGTATATGTGTACAGAAGTTTAATACCACTTTGACTGTAACAGTTCTATCCAATAGGTTCTGTAGTTTGATATGGTATTTAGAATTCTCTGCTAGAGGCAGCAAATGCTATAGTTCAGTGGAGCAGACTAACTCTGAAGCAGTGCTTCTTAGGTAATCTAATGTGGGTGACCAGTAGGATCTCCCCTCCTCAATGCCTGAGGGACCAGCATCATATCTACACCATGGCTAAAACAATTTCTGTTCTGGAAACGTGACATGAACTGGCAACCACTGGCTAGCAGACCAGCACCATTCTATGGACCATTATGGACTTTGAGTAGCACTGCTTTAGCGTAGAATTCTGAAAACTCTCAGCAAGTCCAAGCAGAATTTAGGAAACATAGGCCTAAATCTTATTGTTAGTTGAAACTAAAATATAACCATTGGGATTTATCTATGTATTGACTCAACATACAACAATATATTCAATGGATCTACTGTAGTTGGACAAATGTGAGCCAAACTTTTGCAAGGCAACTGCAATGTTAGGACAGAGATCCCTCCCTCCCCACTCTATTGTTACAAAATAAATTAGCAGAAAGGGAATTGAAATTGTACTAAAATTCAAGCTGTACAAGTATTCGCATCCATGTTTCTGAATAGTACTTGATTCTCAAGGGATGCTTTTGCTTCATTCCACCCTCTGACATGATGACATAGTCTGGGCAGAAATCTTTGGCCCAGTCCTAGCACTTACACCAAAATAAACAATGTGTAAATGTAACAAACCTGGCTAACATACAGATTATGACTAATTGCAGTTTTCTTTTGAGTAACGCATTTTGTCAGAGATGCCTTGAATCATGGTGGAAAAGTTAGTATTTTCAAGTTACACAGTTTGGACATATATCTATTATTAACATCACAGATGTTTTTCTTTAATTTAATGTGCTAAAAACACTCTCTAAAGGGTTATACAAATACAGACCTCAAGGAACAAAGCACTCTAAAAACCTGAAATATATAAGCCAGGCAAAGTTTGCACTTGCTTTTGCTTTGCAGCAGTCTATGTTTTAGTGGCCACTGTGTCTCCATGGCAATATCAAAGACTGCTTATTTAGTCGATGGTGAATGTGACAATCTGCTATTTTTGAATAAACATCCCCCCCTACAAATCACAGCCATTCAGAAAAGGCTTGTTTAAAAACAGATGACAGTGTTTTTAGGACAAAAAGAAAGTGTGTTAATGAAATTCCTTCCTGCAGCTGGACCATTATCTGCCTTAAACTAGATTAGCAGTGAATATAAAAAGACAGGAGTGCCCCACTCTCTCACCACACATATGGATAATGATAGAGCTAGACTGTGTTAACTGGGTGGATACTAGATGGGGTAGATTATCAAAAATAGATTGTGAACTGCTTTGAAAAAAGATGGGCAGTACACAGAGCTTGGAAATATTACCGTGGGCCACAACTTCTAGAATTCCTTGGCCACTGTTTACAATGGCTTTGTGGGTGGCGTGGATCCAGGAAATTGTGGTCCAAAAGAGTAACTTTCTGAACCTCTGTGGAGTACATACTTCATACACAGAAGGTCCCACCCAGCTTAAATATGGAATCACACCGCAGGATGGAAACCCTGGACCAGGGGTAGGCAACCTTTCCCTTTAAGGGCCGAGGGACTTCAGCTCCCAGAATCCCAGGAGCTATTGGCCAACATGGGACTATTGACCAACATGGCTGAGGCTTTTGGGAGCTGAAGTCCCTCGGCCCTTAAAGGGGAAAGGTTGCCTACCCCTGCCCTGGACTGTGAGTCAATGTGAACGGCAGAAGAATCACTGGTTCCTGTTGTCCTCAGAGCGCCTTCATATAACATAGCTTCTGGAGGGCATCAGTGTTTTTTTCTTTTGACCAGAATATACAGAGAGCACAGCTAATTACATATTTTGGCAAAGCAAAACAAACACTGTCCACAGATTAGAGATCCCAGGGCAATCATAGTTTATTAAGACACAATATCTGCCCCCACCCTACCCCACCAACCTGGATATAACAATGTCTTGTGGAAGGAATGCTCATGCAAAGCATACCTGCTAACAGCCCACTTAAGAGCAGGAAGGGAGTCTTCTCAGTACACATCTTTTAAGTACTGTTTGTGTTATATTAGCGCAAGCTCCATAAATGTTCTAACAGATGCTGAGTGAAAATTTTGAAACTTAAAGGCAGTAGGAACATTTTTGTTGTTGTTGTTAACTGCCCTCAAGTTGATCCCGACACATGGGAACTTCGTGGATGAGACATCACCAAGACTCCCTTATCCTCTATTGCTCTACTTTGTTCCTATAAACTCATACCCATTACCTCCTTAATAGAGTCCATCCATCCAGCATGTGGCCTTCTCTCTTTCTACTTCCCTTCACATTTCCTAGCATTATTGTTTTTTCCAGCGAGTCCTCCCTTCTCATGATGTGCCCAAAGTACAACAGCTTCAGTTTTATCACTTGGCTTCCAGGGAGATTTCTGGCTTGATCTGCACTAGGACTGACTTATTTGTCTTTTTGGCTGTTCATGAGATCCTCAGCACTCTTCTCCAGCATCACATCTCAAATGCATTGATTTTCTTCCTATCTCCTTTCTTAACTGTCCAGCTCTCATATCCATAAAATGATAATAGGGAATACAATGGCTTGTACGATTATAACTTTTGTGTCCAGTTGTATATCTTTGCATTTTAGGATCTTTTCTAGTTCTTTCATAGCTGCTTTCCCCATTCTTAATTCTTCTAATTTCCTAGCTGCAATCTCCATTGCTATCAATGTTTGATGCCACGTATGAGAACTCTTATTTCTATTTCTTCATTGTTTAGGCTGAATTTGTGTACATTCACGTATGAGAACTCTTATATTATTTCTATTTCTTCATTGTCTAGGCTGAATTTGTGTATATTCTCCATGGTCATTATTTTTGTTTTCTTTACGTTCAACAGTAAGCCTGCCTTTGCACTTTGGGCCTCGGCAGACGGCTTATTGAGCCGTCTCCGAGGCAAGGAAGAGGAGGGGCAGCCGCACGTGCGGCACCCCTTCCTCTTCCCGAGGTCGTCCTCGGAGCCGCCGGCCCTCAGCACATCCGGCGCTCCGGGGACAACCTCCCGCCGCAGCAACCGCACGCGCTGCGGCGGAAAAGTCAGTGAAAGTGCGGCCGACGCTTTTAGGGCGACTTCTGAAAGGAGAGCTATTTTTGCACTCCTTTCAGAGGTGCCGACGGTGCGCCGCGGTGCGACTGCTCCAGTCCCACGGCGCACCGTCGCAGGGCGTCTTGGACGCCCTCGTCTGCTTCCCCCCTTTCTTTCTTTTTTTAATAGCACCAGGTTGGTATAACAATAGGAACATTACCATTATTTAAAATGAAAGGTGAAACCAACCATTTTCACACCATATCACAATGGTTTTATCACCAAGGAGCAGCAATATTATGTTCTAACTAGTGTAGACTGTACCATCTGAATCTCTTCTAAGCAATGCAAATCAGAAACAGCATATTTCTTCATGTGAGGAATCATGTTGCTCAATATCTCCCAATTCCTAAAGCCCCCAAATAGGAGCACAACTTGGGACTTTCCTTCATTAGTTTCATTGAGTTAATTTTCCTTTTGATGGGCTCATGGAAAAGGCACATAAATTTCCTCCAAGGATTTTACAGTTAAAACCATCATACTTCTAAAGTTTCACAACTCACATGTGAGATTAGTGTGTTAAATACTAAGTTTATGAAGTTATTTTAAAAAAAACTAAAACTAAAACTCACAACGTTCAAATAGCAATGTAGTGAGATAAGTTAAGTGGTTGCACATTAAAGGTTCGTTCCAGTAGTTAAAACTATGGGCAGAAATAAAGAGGGAGGTATTAATTTACTTAAAGAGCAGCTGTTTGAAAACACGCTGCATTGTGTCATACATATCCTGGGTAATGAAACCATGGACAAATAAACCAAAGAATCAGTGGTTTAGGGCTTAAGCCTCTTGCCTAAGCACATATGTAGGTCCTTTCTGTATTAATGGGATATGAAACCAGGCTGCACTGAATGGGGATAGTCGTATACTACTTTACCACATTAATATAAAAAGTTAACTCAATAAAAAGTAAAAATCTGCTTCCCAAAGCACACAGCATGATGTTCATATATCACACCCAAGGTGAGGTTAAAAATCATTCTTCAAACAGCAATAAACAGAATTAGTACATTTATTTCAAATTTGTTGTAAGTACTTTCTGCCAGAATTAGTAATAGGTTATCAAGACTGGTTTGGTAATCCCACATGGGACAAGGGAGAACATGTCCCCAATACAGACCATTGTATTTATTTCATTTATAAATGTATTAGTTGATTAGCTGCAAACTAATCAACTAAGAAAAATAGTTAAATATACCAACTGTGTACAAGATGCACTGGTTGCCAATTTTGTTTCTGGATTTGATTTAAAGTATTAGTTTTGACCAGTAAAACCTTAATATATATTTTTTTAAAAATAAGCCCTTAAAACATGACCAACGGGCTATGCAGGTGGGCAAAAAAAGGTGCTTTGAGGGTGACTTGTAGGCTCCAAATTGGCGCTCCTTTTAGAAGATAGGGAAAGTGCGCCCTAAACGCGTAGGGAGCACTTTCCCTGTCTTTTCCGCTGCAGCGCGTGCGGTCGCTGCGGCGGGAGGTTGCCCCGGAAGCGCCAGCCGTGTGGAGGGCCGGCAGCTCCCAGGGCGACCTCAGGAAGAGGAAGGAGCGCCGCTTGTGCGGTGGCTCCTCCTCTTCCGGGTCTCGCAGACGACTCTTTTAGTCATCTGCCGAGGCCCTACATCTAGCAAGTCAACCTTATAGACACTTAGGAACCTTAAACATTCAAATAAGGGAATATTAAAAATTCTTCCACTTCAGAGTACAAGTTAAAATGCACTCTGACACAGCAAAGAAGACCGACCCTTCCCAAATTAAGATAAACTAGACTTGAATGAAACCAGACTTGAGGCTTGGGTGAAGATAATATCTTTTGTTTGTTATACATGGAAGAAGGAGGGATCTCAAGTATTCAAAGACTCTTTCAAGTGAAAGCAAAACCCAAGGATATGATTTATTATTAAACCTATAAGGTTATCTACTCCTCCATTCAGCTCTTTGGAAAGGAATTTGCTTATTACAAGGGAACAATAGTGCTCAAAGACACATTTAAAATCTGTTATGGTTAAAACTGTATCCCCCTTTACCTGAATATAGTGAAAATAAATAAGAGTAATAGTTTACAAATTCATTTTCAAATATTTACCAAGCCAAGAAAATGTCAAGCAAACTTGAAATTGTAATTGTGACATGAACTTTGCAATACTACATGAATTACAGGACTGACCCTATTGATTTCAGAACTATGAAATGTGGTCCAATAGAAAGAAAGAAACTCACAAAAAATCAAAAACTAAAAAAAACTCCTAAAGCACTCTCATTAGTAGAAGTTCTTTACCTGTTCCATGGCCTTAAAGAACATCTTCTGGTACACAAGACTGTAAGAAGTGATCAGGGCCAGCCCTATCATTCAGAAGAGTGAGGCCACTACTTCAAATGGCAGATGCTGATATACATTAGTAAGTGGAGAACTGAGCTATGTGTGGTGTTACGTCCTGTATCTCCTAAGCTATCCTGTTTCATTGGGACACACAAAATAGTGTCAAGGTACAGAAGGACAGAGCTCTAAGTACTGTGTATGCTCAATATCTCTATTTACAATGGGAGGGGGGGGTCCCATCTTTTATTTGCCTGCACTTATTCATTCTCCTAAAAGCCACATGTGTATTCTCTTTCCCATAGTGCCATAGCAGACAACACAACATCTCTCAATATTCTCCTATAAACTGAATGTGGGGAGATTAGAAAATAGATGTGAAAATACTTTGTTTAAAAACGTAAGCCTAATATTTCTGATATTTACCATTTGGGCAAGAATACTGGCTTCAAAAGGTAAACAACACTAACCTATGAAAGAAGAATAAAAGCAAACATCAAAGCAGTAATTTGTAATGCATTTTTAAAATCCATAAGGTTCTTACTTTCTAAATTATAGCTCTTATTATGGTTTTCCACCTTAAAAGCTTACTTTTTATTTCAAACTATCTTATGGCTTTGCATTTTGTACTGTGACCAACAGATTTTCAGATTAATTTCCTTGGCTAAGGAGGAAAATTCCACTCTTTTCGTTAATACAACAGGAGAATATTACTTTACTTTCTTATATTACAATACTCCCTTGTCTTCTGCAGCTGTTAATATTTGACTAGCTTATCTGGACTATAAAGAGAGTTAGCAAAACCACTCAGTTCTTCCCATCTCACTAGTGGAAAAGTGGAAAAGGAACTATGGTAGGTTTTACACAATAATATCTAAATAAATATCCAACTAAACCAGGGCAGCCTTATTGTACTATGATTGCTTGTGTTTAGTTCAGTCTAGTTTTAAAAAGCTCTGAATTATGGAAATTGGCTATTTAGATTGGCATAAATTAGTCAGAAATTTAAAATTATTTTAAAAAACTAATTGGAGTGAATGAAACTCAGTATTATGCTTCTATACAGTGAACCCTCTTATGTATAGCAATAAATACATTTTCATGAATTAACAGTGGGACAATTTGTGATTTACACATGAATCTCAAGCAGGAATATTTGTTCAAACAGCAAGATTTTTCAAGGAGTTCAGAAAAGTCACCTGTTTGTATTTGTGAGTTTGGTCTTTAAAAATACCTATTCCAAGCTCTAGATATTCTCCTACAGTACAAGTCTTCCACATAACCAGTCTGTTCCTGTTATCTTTTGATTTGCAGTGGAATGTTAAAATATATTTCAGATAACTCCGTTTCCTTCTTTAGTCTTCCTTCTTACAAAATTCCATCATGCCTGTACAAGAGCTTAATATTTTTCTCTCAAGATATATCACTCTCAGTAAAACAATAATTTAACCTATAATAATAAACGTGACAACCATTCATTCTTTCGCAAACTGGTTCTTTCACTTTCACAGCTCTGTTCTGTTTCTCTGGAAGTTACAGCTAAAGATGTAACAGCAAATACAGTCTTCCCTCCCCGTTCATGGGGGATCCGTTCCAGACCACCACCACCCCCGCGAACAGGAAAAAACACGGATATTCAAGCCCCATTTATTTTAATGGTGGCACGCGTGCCATTTTGTCCCTCCTGGCTTGCCATCTGCGAAGGATCAAAACCGTGGACGGCAAGTCTGCGAACCAGAAGAGACAAGTGTATAGCAATTCCACATCCATCCACATCTTTCTGCTGATGTAAATTCTCATAAAGGAATAAAAGACTTCTAAGATCTCCAAAGTAAGTACAGATTTAAAAATGCAAGAATTCCCAGGTCTGATCTGAAATATATCCTAAACGAAAGCTTAGTGTCAGGGCTGCTCACACATTTATGAATCTCTGCAGAAAACTATGGTGTACTAAAGACTTTGGCCAAACCTTGATGCTTTTGACAGTATTAACAGCAAGGTATGATTAAGTATATCAGCTTCAAGGGGTGTTACTGGAAAGACTGACAACCTGCAGAAACCCTAGGATCAACCAGCTCTCCCCCCCCCCCCCCCCCCCGCTTTTACTTCATGCTCAGTAAATTCTTCCTTTTAACTTTGTGCCAATAACCATTCTGGAGCACAAACTGACATAGTTAACATACCCATACCTAGAGGAAAACTACCCAAAGGGAAATTCTGCAAACAGTACAATGTAGTCTCATCATGCATTTACTCCGTTGTCTGAATAACATGGGTACACCTTCTACAATACTCAACCTTTCAAGAAGGCTTAAGATAAGGCGCTGTACAGAGTAGGTTTTACAATACTTTACATGTTATTGCCAAGTTCTCAACAGTATGAGTGCTATTTTAGTGCTATTTTTAGGGCTATTTGTATTACCAGATAATGCTTGCGAAAAATTTAGGAGTATGCACTAGGATGAGAGTGATTTCTTGTTTGTTCAGAAATTCTTCAGTTTGGAAAATTGCCAATGTATTCTATTATGTCCTATTTGTGGGATTTCCATAGGGATTTGTTTGGCAATGGGAACACTATGCTGAACTAGGTAAGCCCTTGGTTTTATACAACATGGCTCTTCTTATATCATAAATATTATCTTCTGGTCTCACTGTAACAAAGCTCAGTACTGCAAACATTTCTTATAACACATAAGACAAATTCTGTGTAACAAAACAACTTAACACCTGCTGATATACCTTTTATTCTCACTGAAATTAATGTGGTAATACCAAACTAAAGCTGTTCTAGAAAGCACGAACCTTCCCATTAGTAGTCCCTAGACGTGATGAGGGAAAACATGGAACGGTTATCAAACTAATCACTCTGGGTCAGTATGGCAGAATGGTTTTAACAAATACAATTCTTAAGGCTGGCATATTTTCTCTGCACGTTTTCTTTCTTCTGATCATCATGATAGATAGAACTTAAAATGTCCTTTGCATCTAGTTTGTAGGTAACATGTACTAGAAATGGTTGAATTCAGAGACATAGTTGTGTCAAACATTGTCCCCATCTACAAAATGGGGAAAAAAGAGGATCCCAACATTTATCGCCCAGTTAGTCTGATATCAATACCAGCAAAAATTCTAGAACAGTTCATTAAACAGAGAGTCTGTGAACATTTAGAAAGGAATGCCATCATCACTAAAAGTCAACATGGGTTTCTCAAAAACAAGTCATGCTAGACTAATCTGATCTCTTTTTTTGATAAAATTACCAGCTTGCTAGATGAAGGGAATGCGGTAGACATAACATATCTTGATTTCAGTAAGGCTTTTGACAAGGTCCCCCACGATATTCTTACAAACAAGATAGTAAAATGTGGGCTAGACAATATAACTGTTAGGTGAATTAGTAACTGCTTGACTGACCGAACCCAAAGGGTGCTTAGCAATGGTTCCTCTTCATCCTGGAGAGAAGTGACCAGTGAGGTGCCACAGGGTTCTGTCCTGGGCCAGTGCTATTCAACATCTTTATCAATGATTTGGATGAAGGAATAGGGGGCATGCTTCTCAAATTTGCAGATGACACCAAATTAGGAGGAATAGCTAATACCCCAGAGGACAGGATGAAAATTCAAAATGACCTTAATAGATTAGAAAGCTGAGCCAGAGCTAACAAAATGAACTTCGACACAGAGAAATGTAATGTACTGCACCTAGGGCAAAAAAATGAAATACATAGATATAAGATGGGGGACACCTGGCTTAACAAGACTACGTGTGAAAGGAATCTAGGAGTCCTAGTAGACCACAAGTTGAACATGAGTTCAACTTGTAGACCACAAGTTGAACATGAGTTATTATTATGAGGCAAATAAAAAGGCCAATGCAATTTTAGGCTTCATTAGAAGAAGTATAGTATCTAGATCAAGGGAAGTAATAGTGCCACTGTATTCTGCTTTGGTCAGCCCCCACCTGGAATACTGTGTCCAGTTCTAGGCACCACAATTCAAAAAGGATGTTGAAAAATTGGGGTGTGTCCAGAGGAGGACGACTAAAATGGTGAAGGGTCTGGAAACCATGCCCTATGAGGAACGACTTAGGGAACTGGGTTTGTTTAGCCTAGAGAAGAGACGGTTAAGAGGGGATATGATAGCCCTGTTTAAATATTTGAAGGGATGTCATCATATTGAGGAGGGCGCTAGCTTGTTTTCTGCTGCCCCAGAGAACAGGACCCGGAACAATGGATGCAAGCTCCAGGAAAAGAGATTTCACCTCAACATTAGGAGGAACTTCCTGACAGTAAGGGCTGTTCGACAGGAACACACTCCACTTTATTGGTGGTGGAGTCTCCTTCCTTGGAGGTCTTTAAGCAGAGGCTGGATGGCCATCTGTCAGGGATGCTTTGATTTTGAGTTCCTGCATGGGAGGGGGTTGGATTGGATGGCCCTTGTGGTCTCTTCCAACTCTATGATTCTATGATTCTGTGATTCTAGTCTGGAATATCAGTAAGCAGTAACACCTTTGAGAACAACTTAAAATATCTTGTAACACCTTTGAGAACAACTATGCAAAAGATGTAGCATGAGCTTTCATAGACTTGGTCTACTGCATTTGAGGAAGTAGTCCATGTCTATGAAAGCTCATGCTACAACTTCTTTTTGCACAGTTAGTTTCAAAGATTCAGCAAGATCTCTTGCATCATGAATTACAAAGATCTGCACTGGTTTACCCAGTGTACTTATAGTTTAGCTTTATGTGTTTAATAACACTACTTATTTGCGTTAGGGACACTTGTGCCCCCCCCCCATTTTTATTTACAAAACCACATGTTCTGTTTGGAATTGGTTGTAGTTCCAGGCCTCACTGAGATCTTGATAGGTACTGCTGTAAGATAAGCTTTATTGGTGGTAAACAGTAGTACAGTAGGCCCTTGGTATCCATGTGGTTCCAGGACCCCCCGTGGATACCAAAATCTCTGGATGCTCAAGTCCCATTATATAATGGCAAAGTAAAATTGTATCCTTATATAAAATGGCAAAATTAAGATTTGTCTATTGGAATATATATATATATATATATATATATATATATATATATATATATTGTCTATTGGATATATATATATATATATATATATATATATATATATATATACACACACACACACACACACACACACACACATACATACATACAGTCACCTCTCCGTTTTCATGGGGGATCTGTTCGGGACCCCTGGCGAAAATGGAAAATTGGCAATATTCAAGCCCAATTTTGTCCCCCTCCATTTGCCACCTACGAACGGTGAGGGACATGGATTCCAAGCCCACGAAAACGGAGGGGCAATTGTATTAAGTATTTTCAAACTGTGGATGCTTGAATCTGTAGATAAAAAATCCATTGACAAGGAGGGCTGACTGTATACAGCAGAGAAGCATTTCAGCCCTTTCATGGATGAGATCTAGAATCCCTTTACACCCCATGACAGAACTGGGCCTTTAAACAACTAATTCTGTCTAGATTATCCCTGAATGGCAAGCCAATAAATCAAACAATCCTGCAATCCAATTCCCCATGGTTTGTTATGGGGAGCCAAGGGGCTTGGGTAAAGCCAAAGGAAGATGCATTTCCAAGGGCTATATAGTACAGAAGCACAAAGGACAAACCTACCCCAAAACGAAAACAACTCTATAACAGAAAAAAAATAACATAACACTAATTCCAGCAATTAAAAAAAAGATAGAATAGCTTTCAAATAATGAATTGTGTTTTACTGACATGGGTTTTGAGTATCTCTTTTCTGATTAAGAACATATGAATGTTCCTGGAAATAAGGGTCTGTATGTATGAACAGCCATCTACTTAATTAAATGTTTATGTGTATGTATGACCCCTGTCCCCATTAACTATGAGAATTGTGCAAGAAGGTGAGTAACAGAGGAAGCTTCATTCCCCCAGTCTGTTTTTAGCCTTCACATCTTTTTTCAGCTTCAAAACGCCAACCTAAGATAAAAAACTATCTAACAAAAACACTAATACTAATACACAGATACCTGTTAATGTGTCAGAGGCCAAACTTGGTACATCACCTCAACAGCCTGTGGCTTACAGATAGCTGCAGTTGTTAATCTGATTCATGGAATTTAATTGGACAATGATCTGCAAAATAATTTTCTTCTTGTTGTCTATAAAGTAAATGTTTCCCTTATGCACCTTATGAATGGAGTTAAATATTTACTTTGGATTGTCAGAAGACATATGTCTACCTCTATGATACTTCTTTTTCTTCTTCCCCTTCATTAACATTGTTCATTCAACCTTTTAATGAGTATGACCAACACAGTAAGTGGAAGGAAGATACTATCTGAGAAATGAAAAGTCAATATTTAAACAGACAAGGTAACCTAAAAGTCAGCATTAGAAAAGGCCATGATAGAGAGATTATCTCAATATCTATTAGCCATAATTGGCAAGCAGTATTGTTATCAGCAGTTGGATCACCACCACTTCTTACAAGAACTGGGAGACATGTACAAGGTAGATGGATTCTAGGCTCTAGCAGTAAATGTCTATAGTAAGGATCACATGTTTTAAATGCAAAAAGGACAATTTGTACTCTAAAACTGCATGCCCCTTAATATTGCAGATAGTGTTGCAATGGAGCCTAAACATCAGAAAGACAAGCCAAATTGTTATGAGTTTTCCCCTCCTTGAATTAACCTGCCAAAATCTTGAACTAGCCATAAACTGACCTTCTCACATGTGAGAAACTCCTACAAATACCTTGAACAATTTTGAACCACAGCACAAGGGCAGAGTCCAGAGGACATGAGACAGATATTAATACAGTTTATATTAACTGCTATCTATGCAAGTCTATCTTCCAGTAATAATGGACAGATAGGCCTGCCTCATGTGTTTGATAGTTGTGTGATCAGAAAATAGGAGTCCACAGAAATACCACCTATTACAAAATGTTTTACTTATGCTAGAAGAACACTGGGGTTGCTAGGAAAAGGTGATACTGCCCTGCCATAGACTTATCACTATCCAAATGTGGCTCCTACCTTCTGTCTTCAGCTCCAGAGCCTGCCATTTCTGGCAACTTCTGTTTCTTCCTACTCTAATCCAGTAGAGGGAGGAGAGTGAATAAGAGTTGTTTCTTTTGTTATACAAACACATAACACAGCAGCAGCCCCTGGAATGTGTTAATCATTTAGCCCTTCGTCTCAAGGATGCACTTGTAATTTGAAGTATGTAGGCCATGTATACAATATTTGTATGTAAAGGTTACATTCAGAAGCAAATATTAAATACTCTTGAAACTATTCACTGGATATTATATGGGATTGTTCTATGAGTCTACACATGCACTAATGTATTTGCCAATGCCTCTCTCATGCAAGGGTGAGGACAATGTGGTCTCCTGGATATTGCAAACTGTAAGTCCTATCTTCCTTAATTAATACAACCAAGGGGATGGATTAGTGGAAATACAGTCCAACAATTATCTGGAAGGCCACATGCACCCCATCTCTGCTTTAATGAAAATATGGATCTTTTTCTGAATTTGTAACACTCCTGTTCTAAAACTAGGCATTAATGGCTTCACATGTTCCTGATGTCTCCCATCTGCCCCTTGGCCGCCTGGTCGATTTGTTCATTCCTTTCACTGGATTCAGACTTAAGTATACATTAACAAGAGGAGTGCAATAAAAAAATTGAAAAACAGAACGAAATTTAATGGACTGGATGCTTGGAAGCCAGTATGTATACATAGGAATAAGGCTTTGCAAATTGGTGGCATTTTTCATCCTGGAATAAGTACCGTATTTTTCGGCATATAAGACGCACTTTTTCTTCCCCAAAACGAGGGTGGGGAAGTTGCTGCGCCTAATGAAGCGAATATAAAAGCTGAGGGCAAACTGCCGAGGCCTAGGCTAAAAGTAGGCCTCATTTCAACCTCAGCCTTGGTGCTGCAGTGGGCTCCTCCCATCCCAGGAAGAGCCCATTGGAGCAGCCAGGACAGGGGTGGAAAGAGTCCTCTTTTCCTGGCTAGTTGAATGTGCTCCTCCTCTTTCCACCCCCATCCTGGGTGCTTCAATGGACTCTTCCTGGGGTCAGAGGACATCCTCCCATCCCAGGAAGAGTCCATTAGAGCACCCAGGACGGGGGTGGAAAGAGTCCCCCCCTTGAAGAAATCTGCCAAGAAAACCCTCATGGTAGGATCCAAATGATCCAGAAATTACTCCAAGGCACTGGATTAGTACCCTGGCCAAGTTACACTGTCTCAGCCTCAGAGGGTGGAAATGGCAAACTCCCTCCTCTGAAGAAATCTGCCAGGAAAACCCTCATGGTAGGATCCAAATGATCCAGAAATTACTCCAAGGCACTGGATTCCCCTGGCCAAGTTACACTGTCTCAGCCTCAGAGGGTGGAAATGGCAAACTCCCTCCTCTGAAGAAATCTGCCAGGAAAACCCTCATGGTAGGATCCAAATGATCCAGAAATTACTCCAAGGCACTGGATTCCCCTGGCCAAGTTACACTGTCTCAGCCTCAGAGGGTGGAAATGGCAAACTCCCTCCTCTGAAGAAATCTGCCAGGAAAACCCTCATGGTAGGATCCAAATGATCCAGAAATTACTCCAAGGCACTGGATTCCCCTGGCCAAGTTACACTGTCTCAGCCTCAGAGGGTGGAAATGGCAAACTCCCTCCTCTGAAGAAATCTGCCAGGAAAACCCTCATGGTAGGATCCAAATGATCCAGAAATTACTCCAAGGCACTGGATTAGTACCCTGGCCAAGTTACACTGTCTCAGCCTGAGAGGGTGGAAATGGCAAACTCCCTCCTCTGAAGAAATCTGCCAGGAAAACCCTCATGGTAGGATCCAAATGATCCAGAAATTACTCCAAGGCACTGGATTAGTACCCTGGCCAAGTTACACTGTCTCAGCCTCAGAGGGTGGAAATGGCAAACTCCCTCCTCTGAAGAAATCTGCCAGGAAAACCCTCATGGTAGGATCCAAATGATCCAGAAATTACTCCAAGGCACTGGATTAGTACCCTGGCCAAGTTACACTGTCTCAGCCTCAGAGGGTGGAAATGGCAAACTCCCTCCTCTGAAGAAATCTGCCAGGAAACCCTCATGGTAGGATCCAAATGACCCAGAAATTACTCCAAGGCACTGGATTAGTACCCTGGCCAAGTTACACTGTCTCAGCCTCAGAAGGTGGAAATGGAAAACTCCCTCCTCTGAAGAAATCTGCCAGGAAAACCCTCATGGTAGGATCCAAATGATCCAGAAATTACTCCAAGGCACTGGATTAGTACCCTGGCCAAGTTACACTGTCTCAGCCTGAGAGGGTGGAAATGGCAAACTCCCTCCTCTGAAGAAATCTGCCAGGAAAACCCTCATGGTAGGATCCAAATGATCCAGAAATTACTCCAAGGCACTGGATTAGTACCCTGGCCAAGTTACACTGTCTCAGCCTCAGAGGGTGGAAATGGCAAACTCCCTCCTCTGAAGAAATCTGCCAGGAAACCCTCATGGTAGGATCCAAATGACCCAGAAATTACTCCAAGGCACTGGATTAGTACCCTGGCCAAGTTACACTGTCTCAGCCTCAGAAGGTGGAAATGGAAAACTCCCTCCTCTGAAGAAATCTGCCAGGAAAACCCTCATGGTAGGATCCAAATGATCCAGAAATTACTCCAAGGCACTGGATTAGTACCCTGGCCAAGTTACACTGTCTCAGCCTCAGAGGGTGGAAATGGCAAACTCACTCCTGTGAAGAAATCTGCCAGGAAAACCCTCATGGTAGGATCAAAATGAGCCAGAAATTACTCCAAGGTACTGGATTATTACCCTGGCCAAGTTACACTGTCTCAGCCTCAGAGGGTGGAAATTGCAAACTCCCTCCTCTGAAGAAATCTGCCAGGAAAACCCTCATGGTAGGATCCAAATGAGCCAGAAATTACTCCAAGGCACTGGATTAGTAGCCTGGCCAAGTTACACTGTCTCAGCCTCAGAGGGTGGAAATGGCAAACTCCCTCCTCTGAAGAAATCTGCCAGGAAAACCCTCATAGTAGGATCCAAATGAGCCAGAAATTACTCCAAGGCACTGGATTAGTACCCTGGCCAAGTTACACTGTCTCAGCCTCAGAGGGTGGAAATGGCAAACTCCCTCCTCTGAAGAAATCTGCCAGGAAAACCCTCATGGTAGGATCAAAATGAGCCAGAAATTACTCCAAGGCACTGGATTAGTAGCCTGGCCAAGTTACACTGTCTCAGCCTCAGAGGGTGGAAATGGCAAACTCCCTCCTCTGAAGAAATCTGCCAGGAAAACCCTCATGGTAGGATCCAAATGATCCAGAAATTACTCCAAGGCACTGGATTAGTACCCTGGCCAAGTTACACTGTCTCAGCCTCAGAGGGTGGAAATGGCAAACTCCCTCCTCTGAAGAAATCTGCCAGGAAAACCCTCATGGTAGGATCAAAATGAGCCAGAAATTACTCCAAGGCACTGGATTAGTACCCTGGCCAAGTTGCACTGTCTCAGCCTCAGAGGGTGGAAATTGCAAACTCCCTCCTCTGAAGAAATCTGCCAAGAAAACCCTCATGGTAGTGTCAAAATGAGCCAGAAATTACTCCAAGGCACTGGATTACTCTGGCCAAATCACACTCTCTCAGCCTCAGAGGATGGAAATGGCAAAACCCCCCCCCCTTGAAGAAATCTGTCAAGAAAACCCTCATGGTAGGGTCAAAATAAGCCATAAATTACTCCATAAGACAATGGCCTAAAAACTCCAAAGGTACCAGTCCATCTGATCTTGGAAGCTAAGCAGGGTCAGCCCTGGATAGTCCTTGGATGAGAGACCGCCAAAGAATCCCAGGTGCTGCAGGCTGTATTTCAGAGGAAGGAACTGGCAAAACCACTTCTCGAGTCTTCCTTGCCTAAGAAATCCCTAAGAAATTCATGGAGTCACCATAAGGCGACAGGAGACTTGCAAGAAAGTTGGGCAGGGAATTTGTGCAATACCTGGCCCTGCTGCTGGCTTAAACTTACATTTACAACTTAAAATTGTTCTTAAACTGCTGTTAACTTTATACAGTTGATATAAAATATTTTACTACAGTATTTGGTTAAGAATCTTTTTTTTCTAGATTTTCCTCCTTTAAAATTGGGTGCGTCTTATATGCCGGAGCGTCTTCGGTACTCATGACTACATACACCACTGATTAATGGGTCTTACATTCTCTTTCTCATTCTCTTTCTCTGGGCCTTTGCAGACTGCCAGAAATAGTGCACATTAAATTGAGGCACTGCCCTGGCTCAGTGCTAGGGAATCATGGGAACTGTAATTTATTGTGGCACCAGAGCTCTCTGACAGAGAAGGCTCAATGTCCCAGAAAAAAAATACAATTCCCATGACTCCTTAGCACTGAGCCAGGGCAGTGCCTCAATTTAATGTGCACTATTTCTGGCAGTCTGCAAAGGCCTTCTGTCTCTCAAAAAAGAGCCACAATTTCATCAAAGAAAGGTATCCTAAAATAACAAGCATTTAGAGCAGAATTTACGTAGCAAAATTCCTAGTTCGTGGTGTGGATTGTGCCATGTCAGTTGTTTACCAAATAATTTTTTAAATAGTCTTCACTGTAACCCTCACCCAAAAAACCCATCCTCAAGCAAAAACAACTCTATAAACAGAAAAAAACAATGTTAACACTAATTCCAGCAATTTTTTAAAAAGATATAATAGCACTCAAATAATGAACTGTGTTTTACTGTCATGGATTTTGACTATTTCTTTTTTGATTAAGAACATATGGATGTTCCTGAAATCAAGGTTTGCATGAACAGCTATCTGCATAATTCAATGGTTATGTGTATATCAGCAGTGGTTATGTGAATAACTGCAATCTCATTGCTCAGTAAATGCTCTGTTAACTTAAGAAATGTTTTCTGTTTACTGAGAACAACTCAACAAGCTAAACATCTCCTGAAAACAAATTATTTTTTTAAAAAAAACAAATATTAACTTTGTTTTATATGCAGCCATTGTTCTTCCCCTTGGTTCTATGTACTGATCTCAGTTAACAGATAATTAAATAAGGAGACTCCCTTCTGTGGTTTTATCACAAGAAAAGCATTGGGTTTGATCCTAAATTCACATGTGCAGAAGCAAGGGAGCTGATTTTCTTGCTGCATTCCTCAAATATGCATGACATACCATCAAGTGGCTCCAGGGTGGAGCTGTGAAAATTGTTTTCCCCAGTCACTTTCCTTTCACCAATATTGAAATCCCTCTCACAAACCAAGGGAATGCATCTGCTTTCAGAAGAAACAAAGGGTACAATCATATGCATGGTTATATCTGCAATGAACCAAGTGGGACCTATGGCTGGGTTCATTCATGGGATTGCTTTGTTAGGATCAATTTTTTTTAAAGTGAACAGGCAAGAGATCCTGTTTAATGTTCTTAATGTTCTTAAGAGAAGGTTTATATATCACAATAAGCCATATTTTGTGTTCATCATGGTTTAGCGCTTACATCATAAATTGTATGGCAGATAACCAAACAAAAGGGCTTTTGCAGACTGCCAGAAATAGTGCAAATTGAGTCCACTTTAACTGTCCTGGCTCAGTGCTAAGGAATCATGGGAACTGTAGTTTATTGTGGCACTAGAGCTCTCTGACAGAGAAGATTCAATGTCTCAGAAAAAAATACAATTCCCATGATTCCCTAGCACTGAGCCAGGGCAGTTAAAGTGGACTCAATTTGCACTATTTCTGGCAGTCTGCAAAGGCCCAAAATGTTTCTCATTCACTTCTTATGTCAGCTTCTTTCAGGATGTGCAGCTGAAGCAACAACCAGGAACAAGTTACAATTGCAGGTTTGAACATCACAGCAAGCCATGGTTTAATCAAGCCAGAGTTCATAACTCAATAACAAACTATGGATTCACACAGTGGTTTGTACTTGGTTAATCTTGGATAGTTTGTAGAGACTGGTTGACACATCACAACAAGACAGATTTCAGTAAACTACACAATGACTTATCATTATGTTCAGTTATAGAGACACTTCAATACCAAATTCCTCAGTTCTGAAACTCATCATAATGCTTCTATTGCCCTTAGAATACCACTGAAAGGCATGTAGAGATAAATTCCTTGTTCCTTCGCATTTATAGTTTGAGGAAATTCTGTTTAAGCCTAAGTAAGTAAATAGACGTATCAACACAATTACTTTGTGCCATAGATTTTATTGTGGATATTGTCTCGCCTATGAGACCTGTTTTAAATATGTTTTAATTTATGATTGGTTTAATATTTTTTAAGGGGTGGGCAAGTCTGGGGGATTTTTGGATTGTGATTTTATTGTAGAATTTGTATGCTTCGTTAAGTTTTAATGTTGTGAGCCACCTCGATTGTTTTGCAGCAGGGCGGGATATTATTATTATTATTATTATTATTATTATTAATTAGATTTTGAGCAATAACTTCTGATATTTCATACTGTATTGCATATCCTCCAACTGTCCTGATTTGGCAGAGCGGGTTCCAGTTCATCCTCTGGCATTCCACTTTTTTTTGGCTGCTTTTAAAATGTCCCAGTTTCTCTCTTGTAGTCCTAGTTTCTTCCTTTGTTCTCAGATTAGTTCAGTTGCTGCAAACTGAGCTCAAAGTGCAAAAGTGGTTTGCACTCAGCAAGAAGAAAAGAAGATGAAAGGATAGAATCTTGCCCTCCTCAGTTGGCTCAGGCAAAAGCAAACTGCTGCAGCCTGTCCTTGCTTGTGTGTTCTTCCTCATTAATAACTCTTGCCACTTTGACCACACTCTGATATAGCTTGGCCACATATGTCCTGGTTTTCATCTCTGAAATGTTGGAGGGCACAGTATCGTATCAGTTATTGGATAACTGGGTAAAATAGGAATTAAGTAATAATAATGAGATTTAATGAAATACTATATTTCTAATGAAATCATATTAATGGATCATCTGTGGAACAAAGAGGGTCACCTGCAATTCTGTGGTCAAAGAACAGCACCACCATAATATACGTGTCTATTCAACTGTATTCAAGGTAAGTGGGTATAGGACTGAAACCAGAATTTCCCTTCAGAAAGGGTGAATTCTTGAAAAATCATGTAAGAATATTTTATTTTTAAATTGTCTTAATAACCTTACATTATTAAGATGCAAATCTAAGTAGAAATGTCCCATTGAAATAATTAAGCTCATTAATGGCTTTGATTACTGTACTGATTTTAATTGTCAAAATGTGTTTTTAATTTCTTTTTAATGTATTTCTGATTTCTTTTTAATTATGCGTGTTAGCTGGCAAAAAGGCAGTACAAAAAAAGAATTAATAAATAAGATTGTATTTGAAGTTAATGTGCCTAGATTTCTGACTAAATCTTGGAATAATTTAGGATAAAAAGTGCAGCTATTTTCTGCTTTATTCCTTTTCTGGAATATTCATAGTGCCATTTGAGACATTTAACTAGATGTGGGCTAGGAATAAACATTTTATGTCACTGGCAATTTAACCTTTAATTTCAAAGAGTTCAAGACTTATTTGTCAAGCTGACTAGTATATGTTTGTTGAAGGATTATATAAATCTTTTTGTCCAAGGATTATGTAGACATTTTGTATGTCATCACATATATGCACATACTACTTTAAGTGCTGGACTAGGACTCTGGCAGACTAGGGTTCAAATCCCCACTTAGCTACAAAAACCTTATGGGTTACCTTAGACAAGGTTACACTCTCTTAGCCCCAGAGTATAACAGTGGCACATTCCTTCTGAACAAATCTTGCCAAGCGAACTCTGTGTTAAGCTTGCCTTAGGGTCACCACATATCAAAAATAACTTGAGGGCACACAGCAACAATGCATGCACACACTCTTTCACACACACTTACTTCATAGTCATATTTTAAAGACTTCACCTGAAAGCTTTAACCATATACAGATAAAAACAAAAACAAAAACGGGTCTCAAAGTACCACTAACAAAGCTCACACAAAGTAATTGTAACTGCACCATAAAGTTTTGCATATGAGCATTAGAATATTTGCTAATATTAGGTTTAAATAATTGCTAAGTACTGTACAAATTCCATTTTTATGAAAAGTTAACAGAATAGTAGTATATCAATATACAGTAGGAAGCAGGAGAAAAGAATACCTGTTCACTCCTTTCATTCCATCCATGCAAACGACACTACTTAGTTGGCTAATTCAAAGAGAAAATAATCCACAATGTGATATTATTAGAGAAGATTAAACTGAAGAATAATTACATTAAGAAAATATGAGAAGTTGTTCAAATTAGGCAACTGTATAAGGCAACAATGCATTGAACTAAATATCCCATCTGGTCCTTTAGGGATTTTACAAGTGTTAACAGAAATAATTTAAATGTAAACCTTTACTCCGATATTACTCAAGTACCAAAATTCCTTACTCACTTATGATCTTTCAAGCTATTCATTGACTACTCCCATTCTGATATACATCAGTATAGCCTTCAGCAGTGTGATAATTTCAGAAGGTCAGCAGGTCTTGCTCAATGCACGTATATCAGTCACATGAGAAGTGATCTCCCCTTCAAAAATATCACAACACTTGCTTTACTGGCAGTTTCCATGAGGGGAGTCCAGAACTCAGCAAGCCAACAATAAATTTCCCATAAAGATGAACCCTCAAAGTCTGATGCATATTGCCAAAGCAGTGTAGAAAAACTCTAACACAGATAACAAACTTTGGATGAAAATACGCTAAACAGGAAGTACAACTCAGTTTTACCTATGTTTATTTAAAACTGCCACTTCCACTACAAAGTAGAATCATAGAATCAATAGAGTTGGAAGAGACCACAAGGGCCAGTCCAACCCTCTGCCAAGCAGGAACTTCCAATCAAAGTATCCCCGACAGATGGCCATCCAGCCTCTGTTTAAAGACCTCCAAAGAAGGAGACTCCATCACTCTCCAAGGGAATGTGTTCCATTGTTGAACAGCTCCCACTGTCGGGAAGTTCCGCCTAATATTGAGGTGGAATCTCTTTTCCTGTAGTTTGCATCCATTGTTCTGGGTCCTATTCTCTGGAGCAGCAGAAAACAAGCTTGCTCCCTCCTCAGTATGACATCCCTTCAAATGCTTAAACAGGACTATCATATCACCTCTTAACCTTCTCTTCTCCAGGCTAAACATATCCAATTCCCTTAGTCATTCCTCGTAGGGCATGGTTTCCAAACCCTTCACCATTTTAGTCACTCACCCTCCTCTGGACACGCTCCAGTTTTTCAACATCCATTTTGAATTGTGGTGCCCAGAACTGGACACAGTATTCCAGGTGGGGCCTGACCAATGCAGAATAAAGTGGCACTCTTACTTCCCTTGATCTAGATACTATACTTCTATTGATGCAGTCTAAAATTGCATTGGCCTTTTTAGCTGCCGCATCAGTAATTCTCAGCATTTTTAATATAACTTTATTCCATGCTAGGTACTAGTTTGCAGCCTCAGCCTCTCATTGTCACCTGTTTAAGCAAATTTGGAGAAAATTATTTCTATATATTACTAACAAACACAGCTGAAAGGTTATAAATTTTGCACACCCTCCTTCCCCAATGAATTATTATATACATAGTGCCATATTTAAAAACATTGGTGTATTGTTTAAATACTGTTGTTACATTGGATCTTGCATCCTTCCGAGGTCACTAAAATGAGTACCCAGCTTGCTGGGGGCAAGAAGCTTACACATTGTAAACTGCACAGATAAGCGTTATAGAAATGTACTTGCTATTGCTATTACTTTATATTTATTAGCACTCTACTATGATTGATTGTACTATAATCAATTCTCTTCATGTTTTTTGTACTCTGCCTTAGTGTCTGCAAGATTAAATGTTTTTAATAGTACAGAAATATCTTTTCTTCTTCCTGTTGTTTTTTATAGGGAAAAGAGTGCACAGTCACTGGTAACCTAGCCAATATTGGTGGTTGACAGGAACCTATCCCTTTGCATGTGTGAAGGTGGAAAAGTTGTTGGTGGTGTCCCAGTTTAGCTTTGCACTGAAGAGCTCAAAGTCCATCAGACAAGAAACTGAAGCCTTCTGCCCAATCTTGAATTTTGTACATGGAGGAGAAGAATCATTGGGGCAGTACTCGACCTTTTCAGCAGTTCCAGTATAGGATGCAAACGTACTCAGGCCCTGGTGCTGGGCTTCCCACTGACTGGCCATTTTGTGAATAGAGTGTTGGACTCCTTCCCCTCCACTGCACTGGAGGACAACATAAGTCTTTCTTTAGGAACACGCTTGCTTTTTGAGCTTACTGATAAAAACAAATCAGTTAACTGAGGAATGGGATTTGCTGGGGTGAACATTTAAGTGGCCCTTTGATTTTTCTATTACAGCAACTATATATATTCATATAGTAACATTTAGGCAGCTAATTTTAGATTCAGGGTCTCTTCCAAGGGCCAAGTGTCAACAAATACTTGAAGACAAATGCCAGAACAGCAGCCATGTTAATCTGGAGTAGTGAAAATATTGGTGCTCAAACACTTCAAAGAGTAGCCAGCTTTAATGTAGTATTAGGCAGATGCTGAAGATGATCTGTGATAGAAAAAAATGAATTTCCTACATCTGGCTTTGTTTTTTTTTTTTTTTAAGCACAATCCAGGAGAAAAAAAGTCCCTTTCAGTATTGCTGAAGTCTATGATTGTTGGATTCTTATTCCTCTGTACATTCTTATATATCCCATTTATTTTAAGAGTATAAAAATTCCATGGATTATATGGCAGAACTACACATGCTGGCTTAAATTCATGTCTTTGTGAACTTTATGCATTAAGTACATTTCTGTCCAGCACTGTGTTGTGGTTTGAGTGTTGGAATATGACTCTGGAGACCAGGATTCGAATCACCACTTGGCCATGGAAACCCACTGGCTGACCTTGGGCAAGTCACACATTCTCAGTTCAGAGGAAGGAAAAGACAAATATGTGTGGCTAAGAAAACCCAATGATAGGTTTGCCTTAGGGTCACCATAATTCAGAAACAACTTGAAGGCAAAACAACAGCAACAACATCTCTGTCCTGCCCAGAGCTTGGAAATAATCTTTTGAAAATTAATTGTATCACCCAAAAATTGTTAACATATTCAACAGTGATTTTTAAAATCATTATTTTACTTTTTAAACAAAACAAAAAACAAAACAAAACCCTACATCATATTTGGATAATAGTGTTTCTCATTGCTTTAATTCATTACTTCTCATTTTCCATACTTTTCATAGTTCTTTAATTCACAAGTTTAGAAAAGAAAATAAGAAATCAATTAATTTTATAAAATATCCTGTTAACTATAACTGCCCGATTTTGTTTAACCATTTAACACTGATGCAGTAACACTAACACTTCCAAGTTTTATTCATCCCTTTATTGGATTCTCAGGCAGTCTCCCATCCAGGCACTATACCCGTGATGGTGAACCTATAGCACATGTGCCACAGGTGGCATGCAAAACCATTTTCCCCAGCACATGGAGGGCAGGGAGGAGAAGGAAGAGGTGCACACCTGTTCCTCCTCCTTCCAGAACATCCCTGGCCTCCAGCTGCCTCTCCTGATCCTTACTGCAGCTCTTTCCAGAGGCAGCTGAAGGCCAGGGACGGCGCAGGGGGAGGAGGAGGATGAAGAGGCATGCGCCTTTTCCTTCTCCTCCCAGATCTTCATAGACAGCTGAGTACCAGGGACAGTGCAGGGGAAGGAGGACAAAGAGGCACACTCTTGGTCCTCCTTCCAGACCCTCCTTGGCTTTCAGCTGTCTTTCTGGAGGCAGCTGAAGACTGGGGATGGTGCTGGGGGAGGAGGATGAAGAGGCGTGCACCTGTTCCTCCTCCTTCCAGAATCTCCAGAGGCAGCTGAAGGCCAGAGATGGTGTGGGAGAAGGAGGATGAAGTGGCACACAGCTGTTCTCTGGAGGCAGCTGAAAGCTGGGGATGGCGCGCGCGGGGGGGGGGGAACAGGTACGCGCCTCTTCCTCTTCTTCCCCCCCCCTTCCCTCTAGGTCTTCAGCTGTCTTGTCCCGGAAGTCCCACCTCTGGAGGGCAGAGGTCCCACCCCAAGCACTGGAAAACATTCGATGTTGGAAGCCCTTTTAGTTTGGGCACTCAGCCCCTAAAAGATTCACCATCACTGCACTATACTCATGTATAAATCAAGAAATTTAGTAAAGAAAAGAATCAATTAAAAAACCTGGACGAACTTATTTACAGGTCAGTGTAAGTACTGTACATGAACTCTTACCAAAAAAAAAAAAAGAAGGGTGGCAAAAGATGAAAATTATTAGTCATTCCCAGGAAAACCGAAGCACCAACCCTCTCTACTCTCTCTATCATGGCACGACTTCTAGCCCTTTTGAATGCTTGTGTGGGAAAATGGCAGTGGCAGCTCTTTGGCATTTCTCCTCAAAGGAATGCCAAGACAGAAGTGGGGGATGGTGCTTCTTTTAGGTTCTCGGGACAGAATAGGTTCTTGCCTTTTGTTATACTGCTCAGAGAGTAGGATTCCAGTTATGTTATTCCAGAAATGAGGAACTGGACTTTGAAGGATTTTAATAATACATATGTTTATCAGATTTTCTGGGTTAAAATGAATGAAAATTATCACATTAAACTTGAAGGTTGTAATCACTGTTAACGTAGTCACCATTTTCTTTGCTTTCTCTTTACGTCTTTTTTACTGTGTGTGCATTTTCTTAGCCTTGCCTGCATCTGGTCACATCTGCCATGCATCACAAAGCCACCATTTATTCTAGTTCCCTCCTCATCCATCCAGCCTTTACTTAGGGTGAGCACAGTTATGCCTGCTGGAATTTTGTGAGTTCTTTGGTATCAGTTTCCTTTGCTTCATCTTTTATATCTTTTGTTACATGCCTCTAAGTTTTACCCTTGCCTTGCCTACAGATCCTATCAAAATGCATAATTTTGGCCCCAAAATCTGCCCTCGACTTATACATGATGGTGACCTATACACAAGCGTATACACATTGGCTTAGTTTCAGCAAGAAAGACATAAATAGAGGAAGGTGACTTAAACCAGAACACAGGTCCACCTAGCCACTACTGTCACCACTGAATCACCAGACTTTCAATCAGGATATTTTCCAGTGCTACCTGAGGATGCCAGGAACTGAACCTGGGCTTTGTACATACAGAGCACTGCCAAACAATTGTCCAATGTCCTGGGATTAAAATTTTAATAAAATGAAATAAATAAAAGAATTGCTATCTTCAGCCTCTAAGTGAATGCAGTTTTTTCTCCTTCATTTCTTTCATTCTTACTGGATTACTCTCAAATTTGTTTAAAATTAAATAATATTGTAAATTTGTTATACTTAAGTAGAATTTTATTTTTATATTCTAAATAATCTTGGGAAGACAGGAGTCTTCTGAGGCTCTTAAGAAAGACATGAATAAAATGTAGGAAGGTCATTTTCTACCTTTTGATACTGCCATGCCCTATGCTAACTTCATCCTTCTAACAAATCTGTAGGGTGAGGAAGTGTGACTGTTCAACATCACCCAGCGAGAACCTCATGGCAGAGCAGGCATTTGAATCAAGATCTTCCAGGTCCTAATCTGACACTCTGACCCCAAAACCTCATTGGCTTGACCCCACATCTTCATGTAATTCAAAGCCAGTATGATTTGTACTGAAGCTATAACCATGAAGAGTGTACTTCATTCTACCTTTCTTGCCAGTTTTTCTCAAAATTCAGATTCCTGACTTGTGGTAGTTTTTGAGGCACCCAAAGAGGTATGTGTGGTTATTATACTCTAGAATGAAAAGTACAGTCTAGACATCTCCTGGATGTCTCTTAATTCAAAACTGGGTGTCATGCCCTGGAAGTAACCTTAAATAATGGACATATTTATTACTTATCAGGCAGATGTCTATCTGAAAAATGTATCTCCTTTTACAAAAAGACATCCAGACTTCACAAGCACCATAAGCTGACTGTTTTGTATTAACTTTAATGGGAGCAATGGTTACTTTTTTAAGGTACAAATTCAAAAGACAAGCTATCACAAGAATTTTAAGCTGCAGGAAATCTCTTTCCACACTCACTCTTGAAGTATATAGAAACAAACATTAAAAATGGGAATGAGAATATAAGTTGTCTTAAGGGGACCTACTGTTTCACATATATTTTGAGTTAAAGATGTGCTACTAAAACAACTTTTCCTAGGGCAGGAACAGACCAGATGGAAAAGCCAGCTTCTTGGGGGTGCAGCGTTTTGACACCCTACATCCCCAAGATGCCCAGAAGCCGCTCAGCCAAAACGCCATGCCCTGGTGTATCAAGACACACCAGGGCATGGCGTTTTGATACTGCACACCACTAGAGTGTCTGGAAGTTGTGCAGGGGATGCCTAAGGTGGCCCAAAAGCAACTCAAATAGGAGCAGATCTTTTCTAGTCCTATTTGGGCCAGCGGCAGAGGGCACCTTTGGGATCGTGGTGTGCATGTGCCGTGGTCCTAAGGCATCTTCGATGGGGGCGGCTTCAAGCCACCCATTCCTGCAATTTGTTCTGGACCCTAGACATTAACTCTGAAAGCAATTGTTCATGCATTCTCTAAATCTATCAAGATATGGACAACTTTAGTGTCAAATTAAATTGTAACCCATCAATTAAGGATAATGAATTACAAGCATTCCCTGTGATAACCTAGCCCAGTAATTGCCATGATTTCTAAAGTCTTTCCATTTTAAGGAAAATGGAAACGTTACTGGAGGAAGCAGCAAGAGTGGTCCAACCAGTATAAATGCAATGCATTTCATTCCTTGGTATTGATTTTCTTTTGTCGCCTATATGTTCCTCCATGGAACACTGACCTCCTGTTAATCTGAAATAAATATAAATGAGCTGTTGCTATTTTTTTTTTAAAAAAAAGGTATTTTATTGTTTATTTAATCTGTCCTACTGTCTCCTGAGGAAAAATGTTCTTAAGACAAAATACCCTTCTTAAACAAAATATTGCTTAAGAGAATTCATTTACCTTCATTTACTCTTTATTCAATCTGGATGACTAGTCATCCAGTTGTCATGAAGTGTTTTCTGGAACTGGGTGTAGTTTGAGGTCTCCACAAAAAAATTTCACCAGACACTACACACATTACTGCTATCAGATAAGATTTATTGCTTGTAAACGATGCAACAAAAGATATAAAGCAGAAAAGCACTTCATGAAACTGGATGGCTAAAAAATTAATTATAACATTCTAATTCTAATTTAGTAACAGAGAAGAGCACCACTCCCTACAGTCAGTCACGACTAGACAATCTTGTCAACAGAGAATTTTACCTTTAAAGGTGCTGTATAGCTCTGGCTGAGAAGTTGTGTCTGCTACACTGGGCTCTTGGTATCTGCTGGATTTTTGGTTCTAGGAACCCCCATGGACATCAAAATGTGTGGATGCTCAATTCCCATTAGATACAATGGCATAATAAAATGGTGTTCTTTATATAAAATGGCAAAATCAAGGTTTGCTTTTTGGAATGTATATCTTTTTGGAATATTTTCAAGCCATGGATGCTTGAATCTGTGGATAAAGGAGCCATAGATACAGAGAGTCAACTGTACTTACAAACTGTGTATGTATAACCTGTAAGTCATAGTATTTGTCCAGGATTAGCATTTGGTCATGGGAGAGACCAAGCAAGCATAGTTAACCACCCAGCCTAGGGCAAAGTACAGACTTTGTTTCCTCACTAGAACCCTGTACAAACAGCAGTGCAGCAGTAACACCACCAGCTGTAGAGCCGAGAAGAAGACTGGGGCAGAGGCTTCAAAACCTCCCTCCCTCCCTTCCTCCCTCCCTCCCTTCTCTAGTACTGCAGCAGTAACACCACCAGCTGTAGAGCAGAGATGAGGGCTGGGGCGGAGGCTTCAAAACTCAAACTTAAAAAAAAAAAGAGCCTCAGGTGGAGGCTTTAAATAGCCTGTCCTCCTTTACTGCCTCAGCGGCGGTGCAGCAGCAGTAGGACCAAGTTCCAGGCTCCCAAGTCCACCCATTTTCACCATCTTAGCAATGCAGCAGTAGCTTCTTGTCCGCCCTAACCCCTTGAGATAGGCAGCGCCACCCAACCCCATTGACGGCCGGCCTTAATTTTACCACCCAGTTGGACAGAGCTGACAAAACCAGTGTTGGGATTAGACACGCTCATGTCCACCAGCGCCAGAAGGCGAGAAGGGGAGGTGTTGGTGGGAGTGGTACCTTCCAAAGTCGGCTGGCTGCTGGGATAAAAAATGGTTGGAAATGCCAGTGCCGGAAGGGGAGAAGATGGGTGCTGGTGAGAGTGGCACCTTTCAAGGGTTGGTTTCGCCAGTGGAAATCTGAGTGCTGGACATGGGGACAACTGTGCCAATGAGATCAGCACCTTATAGAGACGATTAATACTCAGAACCACCGGGGGGGGGAGGTGCTGGTAGGAGCAGCACCTTCTAGAGGCTGATCTGCTGGGCGAGCACTGAATGATCATCGCCGGAATAATTGCATTTGACAGCACCTGTGCTGAGAAGGGAGAAGGAGAGGTGTTGGTAGGAGTAACACCTTTTTATAGCCAGCCTGTCTGTAAGGGAGACTAATGATGTGAGCACTGGTCATGGTGAATCAATTGGAGTAGTGCGGGGCAAGGGGAGATATGGCGTTAACAGGGTGGGATTGAAACCTAAGGGAAGACGAGATCGATATGTGACATCTATCCAGTCTTCCACTCATCCTGTTAGCCCAAGAGAACTGAGGGTCATCCCAACTATACCACAGACCCTCGCCTTGCTCCTTTGCAATGCCAGGCCGGTGAGGAACAAATTGCATATAATCTATGATTTGTTAGAGGAAGAGAATACCAACCTGGCTTGCTTTACAGAAACCTGGCTGGAGGAGGATAGTAATGTAACATGGATGAAGGCTCTCCCAGCTGGGTATACTGTTCAGGAGCAGGTTAGGGAAAGTGGGCAAGGGGGGGCAGTTGCCTTGGTCCATAAAAGCACAATCACTCTGACCAGGAGACCTATCCGGAAAACGATCGACATCAAGTGTATTTACCTGACCCTGAAGGCTAAGGACAGTCTAGGGATTCTGTTGGTTTACCATCCACCCCGTTACTTAACAGACTCCCTGACCGAGCTGACACAGCCAGTCTTGGAGCTGGTGCTGGAGTCTCCCAGGCTTCTCGTCCTGGGGGACCTCAACATCCCCTTTGAGTCTGGCTCATTAGATCTGAAAGGCGCAACTCGGGAGTTCATGATTTCCATGATAGCCATGGGCCTGTCCCAATTAGTCTCGGGTCCAACACGTTATGCCAGTTACACACCCGATGTGGTCTTTAGTATGGATCAGGAACATCCATGGGCAGAGGTAATCCAGACTTCTGCCCTGTCATGGACGGATCATTTTCTGGTCAAAGTGGAACTGAAGGCTACTACCCCTATCCCTCTCGGGGGTGGAGGACCTATTAAAATGGTCCACCCTTGAAGGCTGATGGAACCCAAAAGGTTCCAGGAAGCCTTAGTGGGTTCTATGGTTGGGAACGACGGCAATTCTGTCAAAGCCTTGGTTGATACCTGGAATAACGATCTTACCAAGGCAATAGACACTATCGCTCCCAAGCATCCTTTCCAGACCAAATAGAAAACCATGGTACACTGGACATCTTCGTCAAATGAAGCGGGCTGTACAACGACTAGAGTGCCACTGGTGGAAGCGATGACGTTTATCTGACAAGATACTCCATAGAAACCTATTGGATTCTTATGGAGTGGTAATAGATGCAGCAAAGAATTCTTTCTATGCTGCACGTATTGCATCTGCAAAGTCTCGTCCAGCAGAGCTGTTCAGGATGGTTAAAGAACTAACTCAATTACCTCCCACCCTGAACCTATTATTGGAACCAACTAAAGCCTGCTGTGATGCTTTTAATGACTTTTTCGTAGATAAAATGTCTCAGATAAGGGTCAATCTGGATGTGGGCATTATAACAGAACCAGTAAGAGAGATGTCCAGGGACTCTGTGGACTGTGTTATACTGGATCATTTTGAGTTTGTTAATACCAATGAAGTGGACAAGCTTCTTGGAAGTGTAAGGAAGACAACATGCCCTGTGGATCCTTGCCCATCATAGATGACTGCCATGGGAGGTGATGCAGTAAAAATACTATTACAGTCAATAATGAATGCATCCTTCAGGGAGGGAAAATTTCCATCTAATCTAAAACAAGCAGTGGTTAAACCACTCTTTAAAAAACCCTTCCTTGATCCCCTGGTAGAAAATAATTATAGGCCGGTCTCCCTTTTATCATTCTTGGGCAAAGTGATCGAGAGGGCAGTTGCCTTCCAGCTCCAAGCTGTCTGGACCCATTTCAAACCGGCATCAGGATAGGATACGGAGTTGAGACTGCCATGGTCGCCTTAGTCGATGATCTCCATCTGGGCATAGACAGGGGAAGTGTGGCCCTGTTGGTGCTCTTGGACATCTCAGCGGCATTCGATACCATAGACCAGGGGTAGGCAACCTTTCCCCTTTAAGGGCCAAGGGACTTCAGTTCCCAGAATCCCAGAAGCTATTGGCCAACATGGGACTATTGGCTAACATAGCTGAGGCTTCTGGGAGCTGAAGTCCCTCAGCCCTTAAAGAGGAAAGGTTGCCTACCCCTGCCATAGACCATGGTATCCTTCTGGAACGCCTGAGGGAGTTAGGTATTGGGGGCATCACCTTCAGTGGCTCTGGTCCTACCTCTCGGGCAGATCCCAGATGGTGAGGCTGGGGGACAGCTGCTCTTTTAAGAGAGAGCTAACATCTGGCATCCCGCAGAGCGCTATTCTGTCCCCCATGCTGTTCAACATTTACATGAAACTGCCGGGAGAGATCATCTGGAGATATGGGGCATGGTGTTATCAATATGCTGATGACACCCAACTCTATTTGTCTATGTCTCCAACTACTGCAGTGACTAAGGATGGTGTCACTCCTCTGGATGCCTGCCTTGGGTCGGTAATGGGCTGGATGAGGGAAAACAAACTCAAGCTGAATCCAGAGAAAACGGAAGTGCTCGCGATAGGTACCCCTAATCTGGGGAAGGAGCTTTGTCAACCAGTCCTGGATGGGGTCACACTTCCCCTAAAGGACAAAGTTCGCAGTTTGGGAGTACTCCTGGACTCATCTCTACAGTTGTCCTCTCAAGTGGATGCGATGGCCAGGAGTGCTTGGTATCAACTTCGGTTGATCTGCCAACTGCGTCCCTACCTGGACCAGAAGGACCCTGAAGCAGTAGTACTTCTCCTGGTAATCTCTCGTTTGAATTTCTGTAATGCGCTTTACATGGGGCTACCTTTGTACTAAGTTCGGAAGCTTCAACTCGTGCAAAATGCGGCAGCCAGATTGGTCACTGGAACATCTAGGTTGGACCATATAACTCCCATATTAAAATCTCTTCATTGGCTGCCGATTAGCTTCCGAGCGCAGTACAAAGTGTTGGTTATTACTTTTAAAGCCCTACATGGCCTGGGCCCAAGTTACTTGAAAGAACGCCTCTCCCTATATAATCCGCCCTGCACTCTCAGAACATCTGGGAAGACGCTATTAGAATATTATAAAACCAGACTTAATACAGCTTCCTAACAGCCTACCGGAAGAGACCCATCTTATTACTACTCTAGTTACCTTTAAGAAGGCACTCAAGATGAAGCTCTTCCGGCGGGCCTATCCACCTGATCCCCCTTAGCGGACCAGGAAGCTAAACAAGCTATATTATAATTTTTGTTTGGCTTTCTGGCTGTAGATATGACCAGCCACTTTATAGTACTTTTTAAATCCTCCTATTTTATTACTAATGCTTTTGATTTATTGGTGTAATGCTGCTATTGTATTGTAGGTATTTTGTATAACTTTTGTATTGTATATTTTGTATTTGTATTTTGTATATTGATTTTTACTGTTGTAATCCCACCTAGATCCGCAGGGAGAGGCGGGAAATATAAATAAAAATTATTATTATTATTATTATTATTATTAATGTGCCATATCCTTAACTATTCAAGTATGCATGCATCTTGTCTCTTTCATCAAAAAGGAGAACCTCTAACTCATATCACCTCTCACTATGCCCAGATGACCTCTTACTATATTCTCTTTTCAGTTTGTCTCTCTCACCATCTTGTGAAAAAATACCTTTACTTTAGCCAGCTACTGAAATAAATAAATCACAAATACCTTTCACGACCAGATACCCAACACACGAAATAAAGAAAAGCTGGAACTATTTTTGGCTATGTTACAACAAAACAATCAAACCTAAATTAAAGAGGACATTCACATGCTATCCATTATGAATGGTGTGCATGCCTGGGTATATAAAAATACAAGTGTACTACTTAAGCTCAGCTGTTTATTTGATGATCCCCATTAACCTAACAATAAGGCATTAAATTAATTTTCCACATTCAAATGTGCTCTTGTGCTGCAAGGGGAAATGAATCTTGTTAAGGGCCATGTTTGATGCTAATGCGATTAATGTAGAGAAATATTCATTCTATCTATAACTAATGAGAAAGCACAAGTAACCTGAACAGCTGGAAATACAACAGAAAGAAGCTCCAGTGGGAATATTTCGGCAATAAGCATTTGGGCAGAGGGGTGTTGCTGTGATAGGTTCAGTCATGGGTTCCTCTGTCTTAGGGCATTAGGCATTTTAAGTTTTATAAGTTTTTTCAGACAAGGAGTACTCAGAGGATGTTTTGCTAGTTTCTTACTCTGAAATATAGCCTACAACCCTTGGTATATTTTGGCAGTCTCCCCTCCAAAAACTAAACAGGGCTGACTGCTTAGTTTCTAAAATCAGACAGGATCTGGTGCCTTTAGGGTATTTAAACTTAATAATTTGTTACTATGGATTAGGAGCTCTTCCTCCACCCATCCCTTTGCAATTACAAGTGCCATAAAAGTGCCAATTCTCCCTGCAGTGGAACCTGTCTTCCCCACTCCCCTGCCCCCAAACACCTCAAACCACACCATTAGCATCATTAGAGCAGCACTAGATGTGTGTGGAAAACTACAGTGGCAAACAGAAGAAAAGAAGGCTTTACTACTAGAAAGGGATTTTAAAAAAGAAAAAAAGACAGAGATGCCATTTTAAAAAACATAATGTGTCTGCTACAGAATGTGTAACGATTCCCTAAAGATGTCACAAACAAGACGAGTCCAGTCCAATCTTAACTACCTTCTTATTTCCTCTATGTGAGTATGTCTGTGTGTATAGAACCTGTGCTACTGTTGTCAAAAAGAAATGCCTGCTGTGGTCCCAACTCCAAGATGTATGTGTGTGTAACATGCATTAACATATATGCAAGTGTAATATTTTGATGTATTGCTCACATTGTTCATACACATCAGATGTGTACTTCTGATGCCAACATTTTGAGCCTTGAAAACTTTTTTTTCCCCAAAATGCATCTAGGGATGATTTCCCCCTCACCAACCTCCACTTTTCTTATGATTTCTAGTTGGGTAGCCACACATGCTCAGTAAAGGATTCTGGAGGCAACTGCTGTTTATCTCGTCTGTTGTAGGCAGACAAACACAACTACAGTAGGATTAGCTAAAGCAGAACTCCATTCTTCCCAAGTCATGCTTTATTGAATTGCTTACTGCAGACATATTGCTGCAGTCTGGAAACAAAAGTCAGTTTTCCCCAGCCTTCCTTCATCATCTTCTCACGGCCAATGCTGATAAAAAATATCTAGCTAGACCGGGGTAGGCTACCTAAGGCCCGGGGGCCGAAGGCGCCCCCCCCCGAGACCTTTGCATCGGCCCCAGGCCGGTCCTGCTGCCCGCCGCCACCGCCCGCCATAATAATATTGATTATTGTTGTTATTACTTGTTCTTGGGGTTTTCTTGGCAAAATCTCCACAGGGGTTTTACCATGGCTTTTCTGGAGATGAGAGAGTGTGCATGCATTTTTTAAAATTTTTATTTTTTTTTTAAATTATTTATTTATTTATTGTGCTTCGGGGCCCCCAATTGTCTGAGGGACAGCAACTCGGCCCCCGGCTCAAAAAGGTTGCCTACCCCTGAGCTGGACAGAGGAAAAGGAGGAAAGGTAAGCTAGCAGATATAAAAAGAGGGTTCTTTGTCAGAAGTTTTATTAAATGAGGTATGCTTGTGTATTAGTGCCGTGTATGAAGATTATCATATGGATTGCTAATAAATTTTGTTTACTTTCTGTCTTGAACATTATTTTGATGGGGGAAAAGAATATAAATGCCATAAAGACTTCTGGATTCCAGGATCTTATGAGAAATAGAGGAGGCAGCAAGAATGCCAATTCTGAAAACTACTCAAAACATGCTATTTCTTCCTAACCAAAACAGTTTCAACCACAATTATAATAAAACCTCTTATCTGAGACTACGTGCACAGAATGATGCTGAATCAACATCATGGATGGCTACTTGAAGGTTGTATTGTCTTTTTCATCTTTTTTTATTTGAGTAACAAGCAGTAGATAATAAGCCTCCCTCTTATCTGCTTACATTCCAGCAGTAAAGAACTGAGCAGAACTCTTTCCCTAAATATATCAAAAACGCAAATAAGCTCTTTTACCAACAGCTAATGTTTGCCTTCTTCCCCACCCATATTTCTTGTCCTAGCTCTGTGACACAATGACCTGCAAACTAGAATAAATTTATAAGAGAAATGAATATACTTTTACAAAAGAGAATAAAAAAATACATGCTAGCAAATTCTGGGTCACACAATACTAGAAGGTCCCAGATTCCAACCTCCACTCAGTTTAAGTGGAAAAAAAAAATCTTAGGCAGCAAACTGTAGCTTTTCCTTTTCTGAGCCCCTTGGGAGTTACTAGCAATCAAAGAAAACTCTGCTAAGCTAAAGCAATGACTTAATGTAAGACAGCTTTACACAAGAGAAATCAACTATTCTATGTGCTCTAATTATTTGTCTATACCAGGGGTAGGCAACCTTTTTGAGCCAGGGGCCGGGTTGCTGTCCCTCAGACAATTGGGGTGCCGAAGCACCAAAAATAAATAAATAAATAAAAATATATTTTTTAAAAAATTAAAAAATTAAAAAAATATGTATGCACACTCTCTCAGCCCCAGAAAAGCCATGGCAAAACCCCTGTGTAGATTTTGCCAAGAAAACCCCAAGAACAAGTAATAACAATAATCAATATCATCATGGTGGGCATGACATCCGGCCCCCGGGCCTTGGGTTGCCTACCCCTGGTCTATACCATCTGTTTTTCCTAGTAGCCAAATGCATGACCATACCTTTCAGCTGTCAATGGCAGGGATGATTCTAATGAATCCTCTGCTGTCCCACTTCATTGACTGATTCTAAAATGCCCCAGTTTCCCTCTCCCCCTCCCATTTTGTCATTATCTGATTTCCAATGCTGCAAACTGAGTTCAGAGTGCAAACGTAATTTGAACTCAATTAACTCAAATTGGAGGAGGGGAGAGGAGAGGCAGAATCTTGCCCTTCCCAGTAGGCACTGGCAAAAGCAAATTGTTGCAGCCATGCCTAGCTTGCTTGATCAGTAACAACTCCTGTCCTTCTGACCACATTCTAATGTTGCTTAGTCGATGTGTCCTGGTTTTCATCTGTGAAATGTTGGAGGATATATATGACTGATCCAGTCGGTCATAATGATGCACATCTGAGTACTAAGGCTTAATCTGCATTATGAAAACTAAAACCCAATGGATGTCCAGTGAGGGCTATGCACTGATTGAACTTTTTCTCTTTCCACCAGTGGAACTGGAAGGATGTGATCTCTCCTTCCTATTGCAGCTCCTATGCACTCCAAAATATGTCCAAGAGGATTGGGAAACCATAGTCAGCTCTTTGATAACAACAACAACAACGTGTGGTGTGTACTGTGTGGAGTGACTGTGGACAAACCTCTGTCTAACCTCTCAGGTAAAGAAGGAATCTACAGCTTGCCTAAAGAGTCTGAAATCAAGCTAAGGGGTCTGCAGTTCTTTGTATGAGAAGCTGAGAAGACATATGGCAAGCAATAAACAAACAAACAGTTACCAGGAAAGATTATGCTAGAATTATTTCATTTCTGTTTTAAACTTAGCACTAATGTGAAAAGGCGGCTGTCACTTTGTATTTAATGGTGTTGCCAATCTGCTTTTTCAAATGTGTGTTATTTTTAAAACTTCTGTTGTTGTTTTTTCTGTTTTGTTCGTTGGGTACAGACAAGCTCCAAGATGTAGCAGGCACTTAAATTTACAGAATACTAGGACTTGGCAATGCAGTCAGAGAGAGAGAACAAGTGAAGATGAACATGAGCTAACCGATCATGCAAAGTAGATTAATCATGCAGAAGACGTCCCTATACTTTTCATCCTTTCAGGAGTTCATTACCAGCTTTCAGGGAACAAAAGCAATGCAGCACAAAAATGACAAAACAGATCCTTTGACCCTAAAGTGTATATTCTATATTTTTCTCTATACAGAGATTAGGAATATATTCAGCCTATACTGTAACACAAACAGCATCTCCCAAAGTTATTAGTGACCTGCCATTAGTTTTAACTTTGTCCTGTATGTAGGTTAAATTAGACATCAACATAAATGTGTATAACCTTCAATTACCTTGCTCTCCCTCCAACAGGATTTCTTTAGAGATGTGTGTCTCAGCAAGCCTACGTTTACACTTCAATGACTAATCTCAAAACTAAGCACATTAAATGCACAATACATAGGGGAGGAAAATAATGTGATGTGGCAAACAGACATTTTTCACTACATGAGGGAGTACCTCTTCTAAAACAGTTGGTTGACCTTTGGCCTTTGTCATAAATGTACCTTGGGAAAAGAGGTATTCATAGTATAGAGCTATGTGTTAACCTGTAACAGAAATGTTTTTCATAGCTTTAATTTCATGTGGGCTTCTTAGATTAGAGAAGCCAAGGGAATAGCATAGTAGTTGGCTGACTCTCTTCAAATTTATTACAATCAAGCATTTGTTCCTGTTCATATTTCTGAGGCATAATAAATTTTCAGTTTATTAATTTTGCTTTCACTTTATGGACGTTATCACACTGGGGTCGCAAAGCAGCAAGAAAGCGGCAAGAAAGTGGAATGGAATCAATCCAGAACCATACTGGAATGGACCCGGCAAGACGGAAATCGTTATCAGACACAACTGGAATCATTGCGGAATTGACGATGCCACGATGGTTCCGCTCCGGGGACCCGTATCTCCTGTTCACACACAAGTGGAAAGATCCCTTCCACAACCCTCGGTCTTCTATGGGCTTGGGCTCCGAAGCGACCACTTCGGAGGCCAAGCCCAGGCCGGAGTTAAAGGGACGTGCGCGCCGTCCCTTTAACCCCAGCCTCGCTCTTCTATGGGCCTGGTCGCCTAAGCGGCGACCGAGCCCATAGAGCAAAGAGGCCTGGGCTAAAGGGACGCGTGTCCCTTTTGCCCAGGCCTCTTTGCTTTTCTATGGGCTTGGTCGCCCCTTTGACAACCAAGCCCATAGAAGAGCGAGGCCTGGGTTAAAGGGACAGTGCGTCCCTTTTGCCCAGGCCTCTTTGCTCTTCTATGGACTCAGTCGCCGCTTCGGCGACCAGGCCCATAGAAGAGCGAGGCCGGGGTTAAAGGGATGCGCTGTCCCTTTAACTCCGGCCTGGGCTTGGCCTCCGAAGCGGTCGCTTCGGCGACCACGCCCATAGAGCAGCGAGGCCGGCCTCGGCCTCATGCCACGATACGGGTTCATACATACAGCGAAAGCTGCATCATTCCGGCATCCTTCCGGCCGCGGAATTGTAATTCCTCAAGATGCCTGGAATTCAAAAGAACTGAAATGATGCTGGAAGGATGCAGGGATGATGCAGGGAAGGGCGGGACTATGTGCGACGTCGTGTGAACACACGGAAAAAAGATCCGGAAGGGTGCAGGAATGATGCAGGATTCTTTCTGCTTTAGGGCCAGTGTGATAACGTCCTATGTCACTTTTCTTCACACTACAAAAATAGATGCTCAGTTATATTATCATATAAAACACACTCAAATCATGCTCACCTAGAATATCCTGAGTCAATTCTCAACAAAAAGATCCTAGCCAAAATTACAATTCCCCTAATATTCCCCACTGCCTTGCTATACTCACATTTTTTTAAAAAACAGGTGTCTGCTTTTTTTTGTTTACAATTCAAAAAAAGAAAGACAGGTAGGCTTACCTGTCAGCATCACCTAGACCCAGTGAGGTATTGCGTTGCAGAGTTTCCCGTACAGTGGCCATCCCATCAGGAAGTCTGTTTAACCTTCGAGTATAAAGACCCAATCCACCATCAGTCATGTACCTAAAAAACAGAGGAAGAAAAAGTAATGAAAATATACCCAAATTAATACACAGAGAATTGAAAGTGTGTCATATTGGGACACCTTCCCTGAGCTAAAAGTTGGCATTCGTTAAAACAACAAAAATTAAACAATCACTATATATTGTAAGTAAGTTCTATGGGGAAGCATGACAGTGAAAATATAGCAATAACCTTGTGACTAGCAAAATCTTACTTCCACCTTTGAATGGGCTCCTGACATTTGCTTAGTGTCTCAGTTCTGAAATTATCTTCATAATTGAAAGGGATAGAACATGCATTTTTAGGCAGGATTATTCTTCCAACATAACAAATGTGTATATAGCATGGATTGGCTACATATTTGCTGAAAATCTACAGGTATCTACTTACACCATGCTATACTTACAGAAACTGTATACTTTTATGTTCTTCCTAATTCTAGGGAGAATGGGAATAGCCAATGAAAGGCCTTTGGGCTTAATTTGGCCTGCAAAGCAACTTGATGAGAAGAAGGAACATCCTTCCAAGTTGGGTGTGTAAACATTACACTCAGTGCAGTATGCAATGTCCCAGCCAACATCTGCTTGGAGAAGCAATGGGATGCCTTGTTTAGATATTTTATTGGACTGCTAGTCCATATACCATCCAAGAAGTCAAATAAGCACCATCAATATACTGTTTGAGAGAATCTTCTGGAAAGGATATTCATTTCTCAACCAAGAAGCATCAAATCAATAAGCGCATTTTCCTTGAGGACATGAACTCCACAATTATGAAACCCTATTATTAGGCAGCATTTACCAAATGTGATAAGCAGTGGTTTTGTTTGGTTGTTCTATTTTGTTTTGTTTTTGCTGCTGCTTTGGCTTCCCGAATATTGTCTCCACATACTGGAGTAGGTTATTCCTGGCCTAGATAACACACAGCTTCCAGAGGGCAGTGAAAATCAAACCACTCAGACTTGTCAGAACTAGTATATAGTTAGAAGCTTTCAATAAGAAAATTGCTCTCAGAAACATTCTTCAAAGAACCATAGTTTAATCTCTAGCTTGAAGATAGCAGTTTGGTATAATTCTCAATGACAAGAGAAAGAAGGTAAAATGATGCCCTTGACTGGTAAGTGTACACATAATTTAAGTCTTACATTGGTTATTTTGTCCTAACCAATAGCAAATCTGTGGGTGAAACCAAACAATCCTTCTCACAAAGAAAATTCTCACATAACACAGATTATGGCTACACTTTCCACTGAATTCCAGAAATATATGAATTCTGGTGGTGGACTCTATAGTTTTTGTACTACTTAGTACAACTTGAATTCAGTTAAATAGGCAGGAAATGCTTTGATATAGTCTTTTATTCCCCACAGTGAATCTATGGATCCCTTTGTGGTACCCCATCCTCCCTCCATTGTGTGTTAGGAAATCTATAATTGATTTTGAATTTAGACACCTAGTGTTTGTTGTTCTCTTCTACCATGGAAAATGGAAAAACTCTGTCCTGGGACTCAGCATGTGCAGACTCACTGTCACACAGTTCCAAGACCAAACCAGGATTTGCTTAGGCTAAGGCTCTTCCCCATGATCTGTCCTACCACTCTTCCCCTCTGGTAGCCTGAAAATGAATGATCAAGAAACAAACAAACCTCAGAACATCAAAGGGAGATGCAGTTATAGAAAAGAGGCATGTCCAGCAGGGAACTCCCCACAGACTAGATTGGGGAATATGTGAACCAGAGTCTCCCTATAATATGGTAAGAGGTTGGTGTACTAACTATTTTTTTACTTGAGTAAATTATTTGTAGTAAAATGAAGCTTCAAATTCCCTTTTGAATAAACTAATGTTTTTCATACTTTGATGAAGCACAGTGCATAATCTGTGAACAGGCCATACCTCTGGGAAGATCTTCATGATGCTGAGATGGGTGTACACATGAATTTATGTGCCCATTTGAGGATGAACACATGCCAAAGGGTAAGCACAACTATCTTCAACCTATCTAGTTCCACATGGAACAAGAAACCAGAACCTCATGTAAGCTTGTACACAACCCCAAAAAGAGGTTGATTCCATCAGTGGAATCACCTTTCAATTACTTTGTTACTCTTAAATATCTATTATTTTCAAATATCAATTAAACTCAAATAATATCAATTAAGATGTTTGGCTTAAATGTTAAATCTTAATGTATGATGTCAGTTTTAGAATTAATGTAGTCTCTTAGAATAAACAAACTGCACAAGAATGGGAGTTCAGTTGCTGCAGCTTTGAAGAGAATGTAATGTAAGAAGAAAGCAGTAGAGGTTTTCCAAATTTGAACTGGATTAAGAGAAAGATTCTTCATCCTTTATATAACCTTTGCTCTCAGAAGGATGCTCAACACTCTTTATTCTGATCAAGCTCATAGAAACACTGTCAGGTAGATCACTATATATGAAACAGGAAACTGAATTTCACAGAGAGGGGCTTGGCTCAGGAAATGCAAGAAATCCATGTCTGACCCTAAATATGTATGGCATTCTATTCATTGGACCACATTGAAAAATGTCAGTCACAAATTCTTAAGAAGTATGTTCCTCTATATTTGTATGTCATATTTACTATCTCATTTGCTGAGCCTGACACTCTTGCACCAGAGGCTTGTATGTTAGACAGGATACAGGAAACCCACGTTCAAATCTCCTTGCTACTATGAAGTTTACAGGATGACTTCAGTCAGGACATAATCTCACATATTCTTACTATCTCACTGCAGAACAGTTTGTGTCTAAAAATAAATAAATAAGGTAGATATTCTTATAGTGAAACAAATAATTTGGGGATTATGAAAATGGAGTATTAGTGTGTGTGTGTGTGTGCCTGTCTGCATGAATGTGGGTGTTGGAAGTTTGTGTGTGCATGAGAGAGAGAGAGATGAGGATCTGCTTTGGTCATCCCACAATTGCACTACAGCTCACCACTGGTTATGCATGTTAGAGCCGCTGCCCAGCAACATCTGGCCAAAGACTGTCCACCCTTACTACAGATGAACAATTATATAACATGCATACGAAGCTATATACAGACTATTAGGAAATAGGAAGATGTGATTGTCTACAGAGATTGTAGAACATTAGTATGGATCTCTTTCCTAAAGCAGGACTAGGCAGTGGGATTCTGCAAGCAGATATTTGAATAAAGGCAGAAGATGTTGAAAGGTGAAAGTTAAAGAAAAAAAAGAAAAGGTCTAGGAAACTGAGGATAGGATCACCTCCATCTCTCTCTGTCTCTGTCTATATCTGTCTATATCTAGATAGATACAGTGGGCTCTTGTTATCCACTGGGGTTTGGTTCCAGGACCTCCTGTGGATAATTTGACTAATTTAACGGGGGGGGGGGGGGGGGGAGGACAACGACTAATAGTTGGGAGATAACCCACTGTTTCTTACTTAGTGTGGCTAGGACAAATTTGATTCCTGTGTTATTATTGTCAAATTAGAAGGTTTTCACAGCAACAATTAAGTTACCATTGTATTTTGGGGATTGAGGGCAATGAGATGGTAAGGCAAACAGCAACAGATGTTATATTCTGATTCCTAAATCAATACATGAGAATGATAGGATCTAGTTCTGGAACAGCTAAAACACTGGTATGCAGTGATTTTTTTTTCACCAATATGCACACATATTAGTAGCACACATAGTAAGTTCAGTTCAATAGTTCTAATAAAGTGAAATTATTTCCAGTGCATGGAGATTAACAAACAATAAATTGTCACATGAAAGAAACAGCTTTAAGATGGAATGGAATTTCCTAAAGGACAATATAAAATAAAACACAAACCATGAGGGGAAAAACACGATAATTCTAAAAAGTGAATTTTTAAAAATATCTTGCTTTGGAAAGGTGGAATAAGTATTGCTCACGCCATAAAGTACTGTCATTGAATTTAATATTTTAGAGTCCAAACAAATGTGATGTTTTTTCATTACACTTTTCCTAAAACATTAATACAATTCTTCCAGTTAACTCTCATTTGGACCTTTGGACATGGGGTGGGGACTTTTCACTGTACAATAAGACAAGCATTTCCAGTATTTCATCTGAAACTTGTGCTGTCCTTCTTTTCTCCTATTTTCTAACGGCTACACAATCGAAATGTGCAATCAATAAAGAGAAAGAAAAGAAAACCATGAAGTTGATAGCTTTGATAAATGTTCAGTCAAACAAGATACTTTACTGAGCCGTGAATGAAAGAGCTATTTCCTTTCAGTTCTTCCATTGCACATCTGAAAACAGTGACTAAATTATTTGGAGTCTGAATATGTCCTTCAGTTTTGCAAAGTTCATTGCCATTCGCTGACTTTTCTTCTAGAGATTCATCTTCGTAATGAAAAGGAGAAAAGAAGCCTTCCCATCAGACCGACAATCTGAATGTAGACACTTCTAAATCGATAATATTGCAAGGGCTAAAAAAGAAAATCATTTTTAGCCCAGAAATATACTAACCTTATTTCTGCCCATCCTTTTTTCCTCAGTTACTTGGGTTACACTGTGAGCTTTAACAGATAAAACCTTTGATGTCTGCCTCAATAATTAAACTTTGCATGCAACAGGAAGGAAAGAAAAAAAAGTGGTGGATGTAAGTTGGCTTTGTCAGTCTCTGCTGGGTTCAAGAACAATAGACAATTGCCCCTCTGGGATTTCACAAAGAGGTTGCTAAGCTAGTTAAAACCAGGGACAGGGCTATTCTCAGTTCTGCTTTGTCCATGGGGACAAGACACAATACTTTTCTCTTCACTGCATAAACAAGGAGTCCAGTTTCAATGGCACTGAAAGAAGGTAGCTTGATTCAAGTCCTTCATTCATTGTAAGATTTGTTTGTTAGGAGTTTACAGAAATCAGCTTTAAAATGGAAAAAGGTAAACGAAGCTGTTACGTAAGAGACCAGGTTACAAGTGACAGCATTGCATTTAATTTATTGTGTGAATGAACTTCAGGGGTGGAGATATATAATAATATAATATATAATCCAAGCATTATACAACAACAAATATATATATGTCATGAAGGATAATTTCAACAGAGTATAGGCAACCACATTTTTCTTAAAAATGCTATTTTATAATGTATATTCTTTCTCCTGTTTGTTGCATTCAAACTTTTTTATACCTTTATGTATTTACAATAAATACTTTTATGTATTTACAATAAAAGCTTCAGGAGTACATCTGAAAATATTCAAGACTGAATCAAAGTCAATCATTTAAAAAAAAAAAAAACCAAAAAACTCTTGATTTCAGTGGGACAGGGAAGCATATACTTAAAGTCCTTACAGAGATTACTGGCATTTTGGTTGGATCACACATATAATCAATCTATGAGAGTAGCCTTTTTCCAGTCACCTTATACAATGCAGAAACTTAGAGAAAGCAAGCATTGGTGAAATGCATTTCTGCTTTTCTAGGTTCTACCACACCCCCTTCTTGAACTAACTGCCCATGGTTAATAGGCAGATGCTCTTCTTCTGCTCCAACAGTTTTTACCATGACCTTGCACTGGACTGAAAACACAAACCACAAAATGATTTTTAACTCTACCATACAATAGAACAGTGCACACTCAGCTTTCAACCCTGTAAATATATCCCTGGGAATAAATAATTTTCCTGAACGGAATCAGGCTGAATTCTAAAACTAATGTAGGGCAATGGAAGCACTAAAGGTTATGCTTCAAGGCCCTGCAACAAATGGAAATGATCTTATTACTGAGTGTGATGAATAGTATTTCAAATTTATTTTTTTAAAAGCAAAGACATTTAAATTTTCCATGTTTTATTACAATGCAATAATAATAAATAATAAACTTTATTTTTATACCCTGCCTTTTGGCAGGACAATCAAGGCAGCTTACATTAAAAGAACCCCACATAGACAATAAAACGTAATAAAACAAGTCCCCCCCCTTAAAAAAGAATTAAATCAAATGCCTTGCTAAAACTGATGTTCAAGCACCAGTAAGGAAAATCTAAGAAATATAAAAATATAAAAGAAGGAGAGACATCAATTAGGTAGAGACTATTCTACTCTGGGAAGGCTTGCTGGAAGAGATCCATCTTAATGGCTTTTTTAAAATTGTCCAAGCTGGTGATTTGACGGATCTCTTCCGGCAAGGTATTCCAAAGTCTGGGAGCAGTGATGGAGAGGGTCTCTGGGAGGTTCCCACTAATCTGGATTTTCTCAATTGCAGTAGGTTCCTCCCTGATGATATGAGGGCGCGGGGTGGATTATATAGAAGGATGAGATCCCTTAGATAGGTTAGACCTAGGCCATATAGGGTTTTAAAGGTCAACGCCAACACCTTATACTGTGCTCGGAAACCTATAGGCAGCCAGTGAAGGGATTTTAGAATAGGTGTTATATGATCCCTTCTAGATTTTCCAGTAATTAATCTGGCTGCCATATTTGGTACCAGTTGAAGTTTCTGAACAAGGTATAAGTGTAGCCCAAAGTAGAGTGCGAAGTTGGGTTGTGAGGTTACCAGTGCATATATTACAGTTTCTAGATCCCTTATTTCTAGGTAAGGGCGCAGTTGGCATATCTGCCAAAGCTGATAACAGGTGCTCCTGACTGTTGCATTCATCTGATTAATCATGTGAAGCAACGGGTCTAGGAGCACCCCCAAACTGCGAACACAGTCCTTCAAGGAGAGCATGACCCCATCTAGGACTGGAGATTATATCCCAATACCTGGTTTGGGGGCCCCTACTGTAAGCACCTCCATTTTTTCTGTATTCAGTTTGAGTCAGTTTTTCTTCATCCAGACCATTACCGCTTCCAGACATTGATTGAGGGGAGAAATGCCATCTGTCATCATGGCTGCTGCTGACCGGGACATGGAGAAATATATTTGGGTGTCATCAGCATACTGATAACACCCAGCCCCATGTCTACGGATAATTTTCCCCAGCGGCTTCATATAGACATTAAAGAGCATCAGGGACAGGATGGCACGCTACAATTAAGCTCTGTTTTTGAAGAACAACTGTCCCCGAGCATCACCCTCTGGAATCTGCCTGAAGGAAAGGAACGGAACCACCGAAGAACAGTGCCTCCAATCCCTAATTCTCCCAGGCAGTCCACGAGGATGCTATGGTCAAGCATATCAAAAGCCACTGAGAGATCCAAAAGCACAACTGGGTCATGCTTCCCCTGTCGATGCTTAAGCTAAGGTCATCCACCAGAGCAACCATGGCAGTCTCCACCCCGAATCCCGGTCTGAAGCCGGTTTGAAATGGATCTAGAAAATCGGTTTCATCCAAGATCGCTTAGAGTTGGAAGGCAACAGCCCGCTCAATCACCTTGCTCAAAAATGGCAGATGTGAAACAGGTCTGTAGTATTTCAAGTCCCGGGGGTCCAGGGAAGGTTTCTTCAGGAGCGGTCTTACCACTGCTTCCTTTAGACAAGTTGGCACAATACCTTCCCTAAGGGATGGGTTGATGGTCCCTTTAAGAAAGGCCATCAAGGCATCACCCCCCTGGACACCCCCAGCCATGACAGGCAAGGATCGAGGGGGCACGTTGTCTTCTTTGCTTTTCCAAGGATCTTGTCCACGTCATTGGTACTCACTGGCTCGAACTGATCCAGTTTAATTTCAAAAACGGGTTTACTGGACACCTCCTCTCTCGATTCTGTTTCAACTCCGGCGTCCAAGTGAGCTCTTATCTGAGAGAGTTTATCTGCAAAGTAGTTGTTAAACGCATTACAGCAGGCTGTTGTCGGGTTAAGTAGAGGGTTCTGCACAGGAGGAACCTGTGTCAGCTCCCCCACCACCCTAAACAGCTCTGCTGGGCGAGACCCTGCAGATGCAATACGTGCAGAAAAGAAAGATTTGCCTCTCAATAGGAATAAAGAAAATTCCTATGATGAGTCTTATCAGATAAGAGCCAAGTTTTCTGCCAGATGCACTATAGTCGTTGTCCAACCCGCTTCATCTTCCTAAGTTCCTCTGTGAACCATGGCTGGCAGTTTGAAGCAGGTTGGAAAGGACGCCTAGGAGCGATCGTGTCGATAGCCCTGGTGAGATTGGTGTTCCAGGTGTCAACTAGGGCTTCGAAAGAATCGCCGGCATTACCAACCAAGGAATCCTCCAAGAATTTCTGAAGACCCATTGGCTTCATTAGCCTCTGAGGGTGGACCAATCAAATAGGTCCTCCACCCCCAGTGGGGTGGATAGTGGCTCTAAGTCCAACCCGGACAAGGAAATGATCCGTCCATGGCAGTGCAGTGGTATTTTTTACCTCCGCCCACGGATGTGCCTGCTCCATACCAAAGACCGCATCAAGCATGTGACCCTCACAGTGCGTTGGCCTGGAAACCAGTTGGGATAGGCCCATGTCATGGAATCCATGAACTGCCGAACCGTGCCTGTTAAACTGGTCTCAAATGGGATGAAGTCACCCAAGACTAAAAGTCTGGGCGACTCCAACAGCAGTTCTGAGACTAGCTGTGTCAGCTCAGATAGGGAGTCTGTTAGACAACGGGGTGGACAGTATACTAACAGAATCCCTATTCTATCCCTGTTTTTTAGGCTTAGGTACACACATTCAAAGTGGTCTATTTTCCGCATAGGTATCCTAGTCAGGATAAGGTTGTCTTTATGGACCACAGCCACTCCACACACCCCGCTCACTTTCCTTTACCTGCTCCTTAACGGAATACCCGGCTGGGAGAGCCTGGTTCCAGGTGATGGCACTATCGTCTCCCAGCCGGGTTTCCGTAAAGCAAGCCAGGTTGGACTTTTCATCCATAAGAAGGTCGTGGATGATATGGGTCTTGTTCTTTATTGACCTGGCATTGCAAAGGAGCAAGGTTAGGTTCTGAGGCATGGTTGATAAGCTCCCCAGCCTACTTTGGGTAACAGACTGAACTGAAGGTGGGATCACCTGCAGACAACGAGCCCGCCTTCTTTTGTAACAATATTCTACTCTGTTATTGCTGTACATCCCTCTGCCCCGCACAACCTCAATTGTTGCTTACAATTACATTTTTAAACAATAATAATATTGAGGATAATGGCCCCCCGGACACCCCCGTTCTGTTTCAACGCCAGAGTTTCAACTCCGGCGTTCTGTTTCAACGCTGGAGTTGAAACAGATTCCAGAGAGGAGGTGTCCAGTAAACCCGTTTTTGAAATTAAACTGGATCAGTTCGAGCCAGTGAGTACCAATGACGTGGACAAGATCCTTGGAAAAGCGAAGAAGACAACGTGCCCCCTCGATCCTTGCCCATCATGGCTGGGGGTGTCCAGGGGGGTGATCTATTGGCCATTCAAGTGGTTTTAACAAGTTACATAATAAATTGGTTTGAAAAAGTAACTTTTCAAGTTCTGCTTACTGCTCAATAAATATGTGTCAGATTGTGTTGCAAGTCTTTTCTGTTGTACAGTAAACATTTTGTACTTCTAAGGGTATTGTGAAATAAATTGTTATTAGGTATCCATTCTCACATTCAAAAGATTCATTAGTAGAAGCTTTTCCACTCCATATAATTCTTACATTATGCTGCACCTGCACTGCAGAAATAATCCAGTTTGACATCACTTTAACAGTCATGGCTCCATCCTATGGAATCTTGGGAACTATAGGTTTTTTTTATCGCATCAGAGCTCTCTGATACAGAAGGATAAATATCTCAAAAAACTATAAATTCCATAATTCCATACAATTGAGCCATGGCAGTTAAAGTGGTAAACTGAATTATTTTTGCAGTGCAGATGCTGCCTGAGATTGTGTTGTGTTTTTAAAAACAGGAGGAAGTGAATACAGATCTGCAAACACAATTATACACATTATTATCTTAATAATTCTTATTAGTCTGACCATCGCTGGAAAATACCAAATTATATGTCCATTTGTGTCCACTGAGTGTTCAGAAGCCAGGTCAGGGTTTTCATTTGGACACATAACTGTGTATCATGAGTGGGAGAAGGAGGTTGTTAACTCACCTCGAATTGATCTCGACCCATGGCGACTCTATGGATGAGACATCTCCATGACCCCTTATCCTCTACTGTTCTGCTTAATTCCTGTAATTGGTAACACCTGGTGCCAGAAGGCCATTAAGTTAGGGCACATGGTGCCTAAAAGGTTTGCCATTACTGATCTATGCAGTCAAAGTTTTGCTGTAGTCTATAAAGCACATGCTGATTTTCTTGGAAATTCTCTGGTGCACTCTATTAGCCATTGGATGTTTGCAATGTGGTCCCTTGTGCCTTTTCCTTTCCTGAACACTGCTTGGACCTCTGGTATTTCTCTCTCCATGTTTTAACAAGTTACATAATAAATTGGTTTGAGTCTATGTTGTAGAATTTTGAGCATAATTTTGCTTGCATAGGAGATCAGTGGTATCGTTCTATAATTGCTGCAGTATTTTGTATCTCCTTTTTTTCTGGATGGGGATATATATTGATCATTTTCAATCTATTGGCCATTATTTTGTTTTCTATATCTGTTGACATATGTTGATTAGCACTATAGTTGACTCTGTCAATGTGGACTGCAGCAGTTCGATTAGAATATCATCTGTTCCTGGTGCTTTGTTTTTCACCATTTATTTTATTGCAGATTCCACCTCGCTTTTTAAAATTTGGGGTTTATCTTCATATGGCTCTTCATTCCATGTGTCCTTTATGTTGTCATCTCTTTTGTATAACTCTTCTGTGTATTGCAACCAACCTCTTTTTATTCCTTCCTGGTCTTGAATTATGTTATTTTACTGTTAAAGAGCATCCTGGTCCTTTGTTTTAATTTCCTGGATCTTGTGAAATAGATCTCTTGTTCTTCGTTTTTTGTTGTTGTCTTTCATTTCTCTGCATTGGTCATTGTAGTAATTTTCTTTATTTTTCCACACTAGCCATTGCACTGTTGCATTCATTGTTCTTAATTTGTTTCTATCTCCCTTTTGTTTTTCTTCTCTTTTCTTTTTTGCTTGTAGTGTTTCATCTGTCATCCTTGGTTTTTGTCTTGCTTTTTATCTCTTGAAAGTGTCTGTCTGCATTCTTCTTTTATTATGTCCCTGGCTTCAAAACTAAGGGCCGATGCAGACTGCCCATTTGGGGCAGCTCTGGGCTGCCCTGTAGGAGCAGACTGGGGGCGTGGCAACCACACGCCGCGGCCCCGGTCCTCCTTTTTGCTACCCCCAAAAGAGTGGCAAAATGTCACTCCTTTTGGGGATAGCAAAAGGCCGCCCTCAGAGCTGCTGCGGCACCTCTTTTGTGCCCTTTTGGCGCAGCGTGTATGCACACTGCGCCAATAGGGCGCCCTGATGTCACGTGCTGTGCGGATGGGCACGCAGCATCAGAGCACAGTCTGGGTGGAGTTGAAGTGGCCTACCCCAACTCCACCCCCAGGCCGGCCTAACACACCAAAAATGAAGTATGGAAATGTAAGGTCAAATGGCCCAGTCATTTTTCTCTAGTCACTGCAAAATCTTCATGTTATAATATCAATTGATCCGCAGAGGGGCGGGATATAATTATTATTATTATTATTATTATTATTATTATTCATTCTTTTCATTATTTTAAAGGTAACATTTTGCTTCTGTAGACAGGCCCATCACATACAAAGGAAATTCAATTCAAAATGGATCCATCTTTATGGCCAAATGTTTCAGCTTGGCAGAACTTAACAGCTGCCATCAGCCTTCACTATCAGAGAACTGTTTATGCTCAAATACATGTTGAAAATGAATTCATGAATTCCTGTCAACATGTTTGTAGTCCTTCTCAAAAAAGGAATAAAATTTAAAAAGAACAACAAAGCCTTAACAAAATCAGCAGTTGCCTAAAATAGACATGAGAAAAGCGAACAGGTGAAAGCATAACATCTGAACCACATTCTATATTTTGTAAATCATACTTTTGCTTCATTTATTGCTTACTGGCTGTAGAACTGAGAGCACAATCTTAACTCACCAGAAATCTGAGAGTCAATTGATTTCGCACTAGGACAGCTGAAGATGTGCTGACTCCAAACTTCTTTCTGCCTAAGGATGTCTGAAATTACTGAAGACGACCTTGGCCCTGGTCTAAATTTGGGCCAGCCTAGTGGCTGTGTCCCTGTGCTGAGGGAGATTTCGACTACGGATCTGGGAAATTACTTAAGTCTATCCTGGCCCTGGTTTAAATTTGTGTCAGCACAGTGGCTGTGTCACTGAGTTGAGGGAAGTTTGGACATGACATCACTCAGCTCCTCCTTTGCTCTGCCCTTTTCTTTTTTTTGGATCTTCCACAGAGCAGTTGCACTCCCAGATTCTTGTTGGTGAAAGGCAGATCCTGCCTATTTCTAATCCATTACAACCAGTGCATGTTTCGGTTGGCACTGTACATTATCATGAGAAATTTGAAAAGTTAGGACAGCCAGCACAGAATAGTTTTGGTAATTTTTTACCAAATTGCCATGTACACAGAATAGTTTTAGTAATTTTTAAATTTCACTCCTCACCCCCACAAGCACATCTGTGTTTGTTACTTGTATAAAAGGAAAATTACATAACCATGGAAACATTAAACATTGCTAAAAGTGTGAATTTTCCTCTTGGGGTGTTTGCAGCAAGAGCTGTTTATGATTCACTCTTCTCAGTTTCATCACTTCATCTATTCTATCACTAGAGTAGGAGTTTAAACTGTTTTTCTCAACATTGGCAGACTTGTTATGACAGTCTGTGAACCTCCAGCAAAACATCAAGTTACAACAAGAACTGAAGAGATGAGTCTGCATTCTAATGGCTGGTTGTCCAAAACGTATTGTACTGTGACATGACATTTGTTAAATCCTCATGAAATTGTGACTATAGACGTTCCATAAGACGTCTCTAATAACAGCTGAATAGAGCTCAGAATCATGTTTAGTGACTATCAGCTGATCACTCACCTGCATAATGTCTTTACCTTTCCTTCGAAACATTATAGTGGTAACATGATCCTACACAATCATAGACCACGTAACAGAAAGTAGAATTGAGGGTTGGCACATTCTCGAGCATTCTGTTGTTGTGCCTTTATTGATAGAGCAAAATGAAAGAATTAAGAAGTGAACCCTTGGCCTTGTCTGCACTAACCAGGTACTCCGGAGGCAGCCTCAGCATGAGTGACCCATGGTGGGTGTGCTGGGCAGCCCAGTAGGACGACCATGCAGACCATTGTGGTGTTGGGGGAACAGAGGGCTTCAGATCTTCCCAGAACATTCAGAACAACAGGTATATATTTAACGGTTTTAAGGCTGCTATAGCCTGGCTCTGCTACAGAATGTGTGGGACATCATCTGGATTGCTTGCACCAGAACCGGGGTCTGGAAGTGCATAGTTCAAACAGAATGATGACAAAATTGGGGTTGGTGGTGGAATCGGCATTTTGACTCATGCAGGCAAGACTCTCCTATCAGGTAAATAAAAATTATCGCCTGCCAATTGCTGCAGTGGAAGGTTCTGTTGGAAGCACAGTTATGTAGTCCAGTTGAAAAGTTGGTCACAACCCATTGTACCCTTTAAAGAAAGGTAGGGTAAACAGTAGCAATTAACTGTAATAAAATAGTTTATAGATAGTCCTCAAAGGGACAGAGAGGTAAAATGGCACACTGAGGAATTTTAGTTAAATCTGAGAAACTGATAAAACTCTGTGAGATTTTTGTAAATATGGAAATTTTCAAAATAAGTCAATGGCTGAATTTCAATTAATTAAATGGAATTCAATTAATTGAATTTTTCATTCATTTTCTCTCAAATTATCTCAGGATTTAACTCAATGGCTGTGTTATTCTAGAACAAGAAATGGGCCATAAAATTTATTTTCTACACTTATTTTCAGTGTTCAAGCTTTGTTTACACAACTGTTATCAACAGAGCATTAAAAAGGCTTACAATAAATAGAAAATCAACCTTGTGTGCTATTCAGGGCTTTTCATGGATGGGGGGAGTCACCCCACCCAATTTACTGGCACAAACCAACAGGCTCTAAGTTCCCTTGGCAACTTAAACTTTTGAACTTTTCTCACATTTTGCCAGCTGCCAGTGCGCAAACATTTTGTACGGTACAGCAAAGCCGTTATATGTTCCTTTTTTAGAGGAAGACTGAGCAGTACTTTTCACTCCTAAAAAGAGGATTTCATTGAAAAGGTCTCCCACAACATCACAGACTGAAAGTCTCCAGTCCAAACTTTGGCTGCTGTCCTGCAGCAGTTTGCGGAGGCATCTGGGAGGAAAAATCAATGATGAAAAGAGTTTTCAGAGACTTAAAAAAAAAGAGAGAGAGGTGAGAATAGATGTAGGAATGAACTCAGCTTCTCTATTATGACACCAATTCTGGACTGGGATATCTGTGGAAATGTCTTTTTCAGAGGTGGGCAACTGTGAGGAGATAGAGAGATGCATTGTCCCCCTAGGGCAGTGATGGTAAACCTTTTAGGAACTGAGTGTCCAAACTAAACAGCCTTCTGGCACTGGGTGTTACCCTGTGCCAGAGACAGGACTTCTGGGGGGGGGGGGGGTGTCGAGATTTCCGGGGTGGGACTTCTCCCCCCCCCCCTCCCCCCACAACTTCCTGGGCCTTCAGCTGCCTTTCAGCTTGTTTCATAAATCAGCTGAAGGTCCAAGAGGAGGAACATGTCTTGGCTTTTTCTTCCTCTTCCCTGCTACGTGTGCCATGGAAAATAGCTTCATGTGCTGTCTCTGGCACACATGCCATAGGTTCTCCAACACGGCCCTAGGGAATCATGCAGAGTTGGCTACTGACAGCCTTGTGTTTTTTTGTTCTGTTTTTTACTTTTTTTGCCTCCAAATTACACTCAAAAACTTCTGGGGGGCAATTTCATCACATTTCTGTGCCTCAATGTCTGGTTTTACGTCTGGGTAGGGCTTTCGCTAAACAGGATGTAATGTGAAAGACAACTTTCAGTTTCTGTTTTTAAAAAAGGCTTTGGGAGGGAAGGCAGTCAAGAAACATTCAGAATATTTTTTAAAAGCCTATCTTGATGGGTGGCACAGGGGCCCTTCATACTCCTAGTTGGATAGCATTTGGGGGCAAAAAATATATATATCTGTTTTTCATATGTGGTGCTGTATGTTATGAGCGCCTCAAAAACAGTCTCGGGTAGCTGTGTGTGATCCACAGCCTGCATCCCCCTCACCTGTTCCTTAGGATCACATGCAGCTCTTGGCCTAACTGCAGGAAACTTCTGCAAGTAATCAGTTCAGGTCCAAATAGGTGAAAGGTACTCTTACCTATTATTGGCTCTGGTCCCATTCAGTGTTGACTTGAGCCCTATCTACTGCTGAATTTGCTCCACAGCAGGTTACCCCTCTCCTGAAGGAATATGGCCCTTAATTGGATAAAAGTTTCCCTCCTCTAAAATATGCACTGTTTCCTTCAATGTGCAGGAGAGGTGGGGACTGACTTTCTTCAAAAAGACTTTCAGAGACCCTGTAGTATCTGCCAAGTTTTTGGATTGCTTATTTATCATCAGCTCTCACTTGTTTTATATTTGGCTATTAAGTTAGGTTAATTCATTTATACATACAGAAATTCCTCTTGCGATAAAGTAAATGTATTTTACTGTGTGCAAGATTATCCATTGCCACCCAAATACCTGAAAGCTTTCAGCTTTTCAACATCAAGAGTAAAACCGAGGATGAGTTTTTACTCTGAAAAAGAGAGAGATGCAGCTCAAATATATGCTGGTTCTTACCAGCAGAAATTGAGATATCAAAATGCTGTACATGGAACATATGGAATTGAATCTAACAATCTGGAGAAAGGAAAATGAATCCATTAACAGATTTCAATTTATGACTCGCAATCTGCATGGCTAATATACCAAAGAATGTGCATATAATCAAATTTTACTTTATTCTCTGGCCTCCTCAAAGTACATTTAAGTTAAAAAACACAGAGTTATTGTGAAGCAATTGGTTAAGCCGGAAGGCAAAAATGTGGAAAGTGAGACTGCTTGTCATGATGGCTATGTATTATCTCCTGTATCAATCATAGTCTTGTTTCTCTATATCATTGCTGGGAACAAGCTGAGGAGATTCTGTTTTCCTTATGCCTTTCCTGGAGGCAAATAATTGGCCATGTGGGAACAGAATTCTGGGCTAGAGAGCCTTTGTCCTGAACCAGCTTATCTCTTATGTCCTTAGTATGAAGTGCTCTAACATGACAGTGAGTATAACCTTACTTAAAGTAACCACAATCCTGTGTGCTCCACAAGTGTATAACCACAAACCATATCATGTATGCTGCCTATCTAAATGTCAAGTTCTCAGTCCATGCAAATATTAGGGAAGTGCATGGGTTTCTTGTCAGCTTCAATCACATGTAGGTATCATATTTATGAAGTAGCATCTGGTGCTTCTCCTCATCCATATGGGGATGAACAAGATAGCTTTCAAAAGGGCTACTCTGTACAAATCATGATCTCTTGTTACACAAATCAACAAGAAACAGTACTGTAGATGGAGCCTTTTCTTTGGAGTCTTTCCTCTGAAGCAGGGGTAGGCAACCTTTTTGAGCCGGGGGCCGGGTTGCTGTCCCGAAGCACCAAAAATAAATAGACAAATAAACAAATAAATAAATAAATATAATTTTTTAAAAAATTTAAAAAATATGCATGCACACTCTCTCAGCCCCAGAAAAGCCATGGCAAAACCCCTGTGGAGATTTTGCCAAGAAAAACCCAAGAACAAGTCATAACAACAATAATCAATATCATCATGGCGGGTGGCGGCAGGCGGGGGCGGCAGGACCGGCCTGGGGCCTTAGGTTGCCTACCCCTGCTCTGGAGCTTTTCTTTGGAGTTCCCCTCTCTTAGGAGAGCCTCTCATGCCCTCTCTTGAAAGGAATTGTAACGTGGCCGCAATTCTTTATGTGCTCTATTATGTTTATTGATTTTTTTAAAATTATTGTTTATATTGTTTTTAAATTGTAGCTGATTTAATAATTTTTTAAGGGGGGGAGGGATGTGGGTTGTTGATGTATTGGTTTTTAATGCTGTAAGCCACCCCGATTGGCCTCAAAGGGGAGGGGTATAAATTATTATTATTATTATTATTATTATTATTATTATTATATTGGTTTAACCAGATCAGATTCAAAAGTTATTTTATAAAGTAATAAATTCCTGGTAGTTACAACAATGGTGGACAAGTAATCAATTGTAATTATGAATGACAGTGTCGACAAGACATTATTCATTACTCATGGTTGAACTACTTGTTATTTATCAATTACTTTCCGTTACTTTTTGAGAGGTGATAACCCTTGCCATTAGTAAATGAATGAATTATAATTTAAAAACAAATAATACCTTTAGACCATAACTACAGCCTATTACTCATTAAAAAAAAAAGAAGTAACTTACTTCTAATTGTTGTATTATTTGGATGCCCATGGAGGAACCTTAAAGTTTTTTTTTTTTTTAAAGGTAGCCTTCAAGGCATAAGAGTGAGATAATTCCTGTCTCAAAATATGGCTTGCACGACCCAAGCATTAGGAACCACTAGAAATCTGAAACATCAGCTCAATATAGTTTTGTTTTTCTTGTTATTTTTTGTAACTAAATGTCTGTGCCAAACCTTATTTTTATATGCATATTCTGCCAACCCATCAAGTCTTAACTGACCACTATCTCCCTGTTGATCCTTCTGGTCAAAGGGTGGAATGTGATGTCTGCCCACAAGCTCTGCCTTGGAGTGAAAACAAAGAAATAAATAACTATCTTGTTAGGGTCATTTTAAGTTTCACTCTTCAGAAACATGAACACATGATAAAAGTCATGCAAGACTATAGTTCAATCATCAGCTCTCACATTTTGTTCTCAAATGAGCAAAGTGCTCAGTCAACCCAAAGAAATATTTTCTTTTAAGTATGTATATCTCCAACAAGTTCTGAGCATTGATTTCCAATCCAGTGACAATTTGTAGTAGAGTCAAGCTTTCAAGTCAAACTATAAAGTATGTTAAATAATTGCACATTCACATTATTAAATAATCTGTTATTATTTGTATTTCTTTGGTGGTGAAGGCAGTGAAGAAGCTATTCTTTGTTGCCTCAATTCCACCAGCACAATCTCACCAAGCACACTTGTTTTATGTAATTAAAGGCTATTACATTCTAAAGCAGGGGTCGGCAACCCATGGCCTGCAGAGGCCTTGGGACCGGTCCCGCCGCTGTTTCCCTTGTGCCGCGCGCAAGCGCAGACACCATTTTGGAAGGCTCCAGCATGCATGCGCCGTGCGAATTTGCTCACCCCCCTGACCCCCGCGCCATCCCCCCCCCCCCCGGCAACAAAAGTTGCCGACCCCTGTTCTAGAGTCTGAGTACTGAAGAAGAATCCTAAAAAACCTACTGGCATGCATTAGCAAAATACTTTGCACAGAAAATTGTTCAGACCCACATTGACTTGGACTCCACATTGAAGGTAGTTTTTTTTTTAAAGAAACAACTAAGGCATGCACATGCCCACTTTTGTTGGATGTATATTAATTTGTTCAATTTACTGATGTGCGTACAAGTTGTTTGGACAAATGAAGCTAACTAGCTGTTCATTAAACAATCTGGGCCAATTATCTGGATCAAATCCAAACTAATTTCAGGCCTAGCTATAGGACAGAAACAGCATTGGTTGCCTTGGTAGATTACTTATGGTTGGAACTATGTGGAGATGTGTGTCCCTGTTAGTTCTGTGGGGCCAGACATAAGTTTTTAGAATCATGGACTTTTCCCCTGATGTGGGACTTGGAGATATTGTTTTGCAGTTATTTGGGGAGCGGGGTGTTGTTTTTGGTGGAAGATGTTCAGTTTTTGGTGGAAGGTGTTCAGCCTTATGAATGTTAACCTGTGGGACCCCAAAGGATTTAATACTACTATTGCTTTTGATCTTCTACATGATGCCACTAAGGGCCTCTACAGACGGATGGCTGTGGGCCACCCCGAGAAGCTGAGGATTGGGGCCGAGGCTGCCTCACGCCTCGGCCCCAATCTACCCTTTCGGTGACTGGGAAAGGAGCACCAAAATAGCGCTCCTTTCCCAAGCCGCAGAAAGGGTGCTGCAAGAGCAGCCATGCGGCTCTTTTGCACCTCTTCTGGCACAGTGTGTAAGAATGCTGCACCAGAAGGACGTCATCAGAGCACTCGCCGTGTGCAACAGCGAGCGCTCTGATTACGTCCTCAGGAAGGGGTTGGGGCGTCTGGCGTCCGGCTGTTCCTCCCCTTCCCTGGCTCCAAGACGGTGCTTTGCGCCGTCTGCAGAACCCCTAAGTAAGGTAGTCTGGAGTTTTGAGGTCATGTGTCATGCGAATGCTGCTGACACCCAGCTTTATCTCTCTTTGCTGCTGATGAAAAGGAGTTTGTGGAAGTTATGAACAGTTTGATTGTAGGGAAGGATTAAATATGGGCAAATAAACTGAGGCTCAATCCAGACAAAACTGATTGATGGATGGTATTTCTATATTGCCTTTCAGCCCACGTGGACCCCCCAAGGCGAGGAATCAAGAAAAGCAATTTTAAAAGTACAAAGGCAAAGGCTTTGTTGGAGGATTGGGACTACAGTATAGAATTGGGGCTACAACCTGTTCTGGATGGGGCTGCACTAACTCCCAAATACCCTGCTTACATGTTCCAGAACATGTTCTTGGATCCAAAATTGCTACTAGAATGCCAGGCACACCAACTAAAACCTTTGCTCACCTTTAAGTTAGTACACCATCTACTTCCTTTCCTAGGAAGGGCAGATCCAGCCACAATGATTAATGCTTTAATTACCTAATTACTGTAATGTGTTTTACATAGGGCTCCTCTAGAAAAGAAACTACACTGAGTCTAAAAGGTGACAGTCAGATTGTTGTGGGGTGTGCACTGTAGAAGCCACATACCCTCCACTCTTGCACTGGCTTCCAATTTGCTTCCTTAATTCAAGGCGCTGGCTTTATTTACAAAGCCTTGAAAGGCTTGGTGCCAGAATATCTGAAAAGCCAATTCCTTTGTGGTGAGATTGGTGAGTGTATGAGACAAGGCTTTCTCTGTAGTTGTTTCCAGAAGCAGCCAAGACTGGTAATTTTTCATATTGAATGGCTTTTGGTTCTTTTAAACCTGAATTGGTTTTGCCAATTGATTTTAATTAGAACAATTCATTTGTGTGTGTGTTTTTTTTAAAAAATCTGTCTTGACTTATATAAATAATCTTTTAAGCTATCTTTACCTGTTTTTATTTGCTGTATATCACTTTAGGAGCTTTGCTGGACTGTGTGTGTGTGTCATATGCCTACAAGTCATTTCCAACTTATGGCAACCCTAAGGCGAACCTATCATGTGGGGTTTTTGGCAGGATTTGTTCAAAGGAGGTTTGCCATTGCCTTCCCCTGAGGCTGAGAGCATGTGACTTGCCCCAAGGTTTTATGCATTTCACAACTGAGCTGGGGAACGGAACCCTGGTTTCCAGAGTAGTAGTCCAGACCTCAAACCACTATGCCATGATGCCTCCAAACAAGAAGTGATAAACAAGCAAACAGACAAAGAAACAAACAACCAAATGGAGTAGATTGCAAAATTTGATTTTCCTTTTGAAGAGAAGAGCCTATAGGCCTAAGCAGACTGCCAGAAATAGTGCACATTAAATTGAGGCACTGCCCTGGCTCAGTACTAGGGAATCATGGGAACTGTATTTTTTTCTGGGACATTGAGCCTTCTCTGTGAGCGAGCTCTGGTGCCACAATAAATTACAGTTCCCATGATTCCCTAGCCCTCAACCAGGGCAGTGCCTCAATTTAATGTGCACTATTTCTGGCAGTCTGCTTAGGCCCTATAAGGTAAACTACTGAGACAAAAATGGGTCTTGGAAACTTGAGAATTTTAAAAGTGTTTTGACATTTTCATTGCAACAGGCCCATGCCCAGACAAAGCCCATGGAAAAGATTCCTTAAGTCTAGGTCTTCAAGAAGCACCATCATATGCATGGAACATGATTTATGGAGCAATCTCTTGGCAGAGTGCTGAGACTTTTATTCTTCATCCCTCTCTCTCTCTCTCTGAGCAACACTTCACAAGCACAGATGATTCTGTAAGAGATGTTCTTTGTGATGTGATTCCATTCAGGTGGAGAATGAATATGACTATTAGTAATCATAGAGAGGCGCCAATCCCTCTCAGTTAACCTCATAGTAAAATGAAGGCCATCGACTGGGTGAGGAAAAACTGGGCTCTCGTGTGATTGGAATATACAATTATCAAAGCAGCATGATTTCTTAATACTGGGAAGCCATTCCCATGTGGAGTGTATATAAGAATTAACCCAAGCCAAGAACACCCAGGAAGAGTGTTGGGCAACTGATTAAGATGAAGTGAATATTCCTTTTTTTTTTAAAACATTTCCACAGTTCATTTTTCTCCAGTTTTCCCCAAATTATCTTACTTTAGTACACTGCTGCCTTAAAGCATTTATGGATGTATTCAACCTGCAGTGCACAACTATTTCTTATTTATCTTTTGCTAAAGGATATTATAAAGCAATGCTTTAAAATGTCCATAATTGGCACACTACAAGGGGCCAGGAGATGGGACTCAAATTCCTAAAAACTAGGCATGGCAAGCACACCATTCTTAGGCCTTTTATAGCTCTTTTCAAAAGCATAATAATAATAATAATAATAATAATAATAATAATAATAATAATTTTTATTTGTATCCCGCCCCTCTGTCAAATAATCATGGCGGTTTACAGTAATTAATGTCTACTGCAAAACATTTATACAGTTGTGGAGGAAAGCTCCTAGAAGGACTTGGAGTGTTACAAGCCAAACTAAGGGCTCATTCAGGTGGGACAAATGTGTTGGGAGGTAGCTGGGGGTTGCAGTATTTGTTGCTGTGGTACCCAACTGTGAGTATGTTCCCTGTCACTACTTTCTTGTGAATAGATGGTAAAAGTGGCTTTGGGTACTACTGTGTGCAGGTGCTTAGGTAAACTGGAAACTGCTGGGACACTGCAGATTGAAGGTACTTGAGGTGTCTTGACCCAGCAGCATCCAAAGAGACTGGCCTTTTCCACAAGTCCCTTCCTCAGGAAAGTTGTCAGAAGAGCCTGAAGACAATCAGGATAACATCCAGCCATAGTGCTTCGAGGCTTTTTGAATGCTGTTGAACCGCAAGCTAGCACATAGAGATGCCATTATATGTCATCAAGATGGCATACTCCCTTTCCTATGGGAAGGAAATTCAAAAGTGAGGCTTGCCCAGATGGAAGTCCAGGAGAGGGCTAAACATGTGGGGGTAATGATGAGTACAGCTTTCAGCCTGGACAGCTCTGGTGATCCCTGGAATGTTTCCATGTATCCATCTTGGAAGTCAATAGCACATGGTGCGGACAGAGCTTACTTTGGGGGTTATAGTTCCCAGAATTCTCAAGCCTGGGCATAGAAGATATAGTCCAAAAGACCAGGTTGTGGAGTCTAGGAATCCACTTGTTCAGTATCCAAAATGCACGTGGTATAGACCAGGGGTAGGCAACCTTTTTGAGCCAGGGGCCGGTCCCCAAAGTCGTCCTTTCCAGTGGGCCGAGGGGGGGGGAATGGCGGCGCGCACGCGACCCCCCTGCGCACGCTGCCGCCGCCGCTGCCGCCGCCGCACACGCGGCTGCCGCCGCCTGCTCACATGCCACCACTCGCAACCACCATTTTGATTTCCAAAATGGCGGGCGCGACTCATTTGCGCATGTGCAGTACTTCTGTGCATGCGCAAACACGTCACGACGCCATTTTGGAAATCAAAATGGCAGCCGTGGTCGCACGGCGACCAAAACACGCGCCGGCAGCGGCGCGCAGCGGCAGGGATCCGCCTGGGCCGGTAAGTTGCCAGCCCCTGGTATAGACTGAAGGCCTTTGCAGACTGCTAGAAATAGTGCAAATTGAGTCCACTTTAAGGGTTAGGGTTAGGGTTAGGGAATCATGGGAACTGTATTTTATTGTGGCACCAGAGCTCTCTGACAGAGAAGGCTTAATGTCTCAGGAAAAAAAAAACAATTCCCATGATTCCCTAGCATTAATCCTAACCCTTAAAGTGGACTCAATTTGCACTATTTCTGGCAGTCTGCAAAGGCCCTGAGTCTCCTTTATCCAGAATTCCAAAATCCAAAACTTTTTTCATTGATGGCTGAAATTTACTTTCTGATAGTTTAGTGTAAACAAACTTTGTTTCATGCACAAAATTATTATTTTTATTGTATAAAATTACTTTGAAGTGATATGTATAAGGTGTATATGAAACATAAATGAATTCTGTATTTAGACTTGGGTCTCATCTCCATGATATCTCATTATGTACGTATATGCAAATATAAATATTCTGAAATCCAAAAAATTCCAAACAATCCTGCTCCCAAGCATTTTGGATAAGGGAGACTCAGATTGTAGCTGCTGCTGCTGTTGTTGTTGTTAGCTGCCCTCGAGTCGATTCTGACTCATGGCACCCTGTAGATAAGACATCTCCAAGGTTCTCTATCTTCCACTGCCTTGCCCAGATCCTCCAAGCCCTTCCCCATACCACCCCACCCCACCCACCCACCCACGATCGAGTCTATCCATCTGGTTTGTGATCTTCCTCTCTTTCTTCTACCCTCTACCTTTCCTAGCATTATTGTTTTTTCTAGTGATCCATGCCTTCTCATTATGTGGCCAAAGTATGATAGTCTCAACTTGATCATCTTTGCTTCCAAGGAAAGCCCTGGTCTGATCTGTTCAAGAACCCATTTGTTTGTCTTTTTGGCTGTCCATAGGATCCTAAGTACTCTTCTCCAGCACCACATTTCAAATGAGTTGATTTTCTTTCTGTCTTGCTTCATTGTCCAGCTTGCTTCATTGTCCAGCTCTTGCATCCATACATGGTAATTGGGAATACAATGGTCTGAACGATTCTGACTTTAGTGCTTAGCTGTATGTCTTTGCTCTTCAGTATCTTTTCCAGTTCTTTCATAGCTGCCCTTCCCATTCCTAGTCTTCTTCTTATTTCTTGACAGCAGTCTCCATTCTGGTCAATGTTTGATCTTAGATATGGGAATTCTTTAACTATTTCAATTTCCTCATTGTCTAGATTGAATGTGTGTATTTCTTCTGTGGTCATTCTTTTTGTCTTCTTTATGTTCAGCATCAGACCTGCCTTTGCACTTTCATCTTTGACCTTTCTTATTAACTGTTCCAATTCCTGAATATCTTCTGCTAATATTATGGTGTCATCCACATATCTTAGGTTGTTAATGTTGCTTCCTCCTATCTTAACTCCTCTTTTTTCTGACTCTAATTCTGCTTTTCTTATTTTCCTCGAATGCTGTTCCGACGGTGGCCTCTTGTCCACGGTACAGATTCCTAATGAGGACTATCAGATATAGTGGCACCCCCATATCTTTGAGTTCATTCCATAATTTTTTGTGATCTATACAATCAAATGCTTGCTGTAGTCTATGAAACCCATGCTGATTCTTTTTTGGAATTCTTTGGCGCACTCCATTAGCCATTGTATGTTTGCAATGTGATCCCTAGTACCCCTTCCCTTTCTGAATCTTGCTTGCACCTCTGGAATTTCTCTCTCCATGTATGGTTGGAGTCTATGCTGCAGATTATTTTGCTTGCATGTGAGATTAGTGCTTTTGTCCTATAGTTGCTGCAGTCTTTTGTATCTCCTTTCTTGTGGATTGGTATGTGTATCGAGCATTTCCAGTCTGTTGGCCACCGTTTTGTTTTTCATATTTGTTGGCATATTTCAGTTAGCACTAAAGTTGCATCTGCTTGTAGGCACTGTTATATTGACTTACAGAAAAACTTGTGACATTGGCTGATAGTTTCCAGCAAGGGATTCCTAAAGAAAATAACCTATCAATACATAACAAGAATGTGGCTGTTACAGCTAAAAGAAAATGTTCCCTAAAATGGGTGGCAACAAATTGAGTTAGGATTGGACAAGATAAACTTTAGGTCAAGCAGAGGTTTAACAGACTCTCTGTAACACTAAGCTCAGAATTTGTACACTGTTTTAAAAAACTGCAGGTGGAAAAAGTCAGGAACAAATTCAGGTCTGCCCAAGGTCAGTGTTATGCTTTCACACCCAGGATCTCCCAGCTTCTTTGAAATGCAAAATGAAGAGAGAAGTATTTCCCTGTATGACCTGGGGCAGGTAAACTTATGGTGACCTTAGGGGAAGGGGGGGGGGATTTATCCCACCTTCAGGTCTGAAGTACAATTGAGCCCTTAAGTATGCTTTTAAAAAAGGCACACAAAACCTGGCAGCCTTCACTGTTACCATATTTAGACTTAACAAAGAAATGCACAAGTGATATTTGTTTGAAGAATCAAACAAAAACGCTGAAACTAGCAAAATTCCACTGAATTCCACAGGCTTAGTGTTTCAGATCACATTTCCTCCCTCTGGTGGAGAAACTCAGTGTGCTTTAGCTAGAAATTATGATATTGGTTTTAGAGCTGAAACAGTACTGGCAAGACCATAGGACTGACTCATTTATTTTCTTTACAGATGTCCATAAGAAGTCCTCCACCTGAATCTTTTGATATTCTCCTGCACTGTATTACAAACCCAAGGTGTGAACGACTATTGCTGTGAGGCAATACGAAAACATCTATTTATAGCAAGTGATCTAGCAGCTATCTCTGATCAAGCTCTGATCTAGCAACTATCTTGACAACAGCTACAAAGTGAGTAGAAGGAGGGATTAAATGAGGAAAGCCTGTTAACTACCATCATTCTGAGGACAGTTGGCCTGACAATAACCCCTAAAAGTTGAGACTCTGCCTCAATGTTTTCAATGCTACAACATTCATAATGTTTTAACAAAATTAACAATAAGCCAGGTCTAGCATTAGGGGAAGCAGTTAAAATAAACAGTTAAGTCAGAAAAGATAACACAGATATAATGTAATTATTATTAGTAATGTTGAAATCATACAGCCATATATGGTATATGAGGAGAATTTCTGGCTTCCTTCATTAGTCAGTTAGTTCAGCCCTCATTACTCTAAGACAAGCTGTTTAATTTTACTCTGTCTTCTGAAATGACCTAGCAACATTAATTTATTTTTAACACTGTTAAGCCCCACACCCCCGGGACAGTGGGAAAGTGACCAAGTTCAAATTGTGTTTGGATTGTATTGCAGTCTTCACCAACTGTGATTTGTTAGTCTTAAGAAATAGGTTAGTGGCTCAGTGGTTTTAGATCTCAAAAGGAATCTGGAAAAGGGGTTACTGAGGGCAAGGGCATGTCTTTGTAGCCTTATAAAATGCTATGCTCATCAGTGGCATGAAAATCATATGGAATTATTATTACTATGTATATCCCTTCTCTTCTAAAATCCTCAAAAGTTATAGCTACCAACATTTATACAGCATGATGAATCAATGTATAGAGATGAATGGATTTCTTAATATGAACTGTTCAGTGAATTGTACGATGGAAGTATAATGCTGATATTATTTGATAATAATTCAATACTGTCGCTTGACCTATTGCTATTTTTTTATTATTTAAGCATTTCAGATGCTTTAAGTTAATTGTAACTGAGTTAATGCCATTGTGTATTTTCATTGTAATAATGGTTGCCATATTGATTTCTTATTGTTAACACCTTTTGAGCACAATATACCATGGAAAACTGAGCATACAAATAAATTGACAACTTGACTATATAGGCTATTCACCCTATAATTAAATGAACCATGATTAAATGAACTCTTAGTCCAAAGTGACAGGTAGGAAATATACCACTGATGCTTTCCAGACAATATTACATGAACAGTGAGACTGACATGTAACATCCACCAATAGAACCACCAAGGACACATCAGTATCTTGTCCATGTTACTCAACACTCAACTAAATCCCACTCTATCTTGTTTCACTAGTCTTGTGGCTGCATCCTTATCTTCAACCAAGCAGACTGAGCTTGTTAAAACTCAACTTGGGAGCAAACTCCACAATATATGTCCATAAACACCCTTAATCCTATAGATTTCTAGGGAGGAAAATGGGAAAGTCAAATACAATGATGCACCTGTAAATCCCTAAACCAGAATCCCCAGGTTTCTTTGTCCACTATAGACCTACAAAAGACATTGATTCTTAAGACAGGCCTTTACCGCTCCGCTCAAATAACCCGGCTTACCTCTTCTGAATTGAAGTCCAATTTGGGAGGCAGCTGGATCCTATCGCAAGGATTTTGATGCCGAAGCCACCAGGTGAGTCCGGCCCAGCTGCAGCCCGGGTCCCTGGCACACTTTGGCAGTCTTATTTCAAAACCGGGAGCTTTCCAACTTTAAAAAATGGCCACTGAAGCACACCAGGGACCCGGGCTGCAGCCGGGCTGGACTCGGTGGACTGCCTCCTGAATTAGACTTCAATTTTGAAGAGGTAAACCAGGTTATTTGAGCAGTGTGATAATCTCCACAAATACAAATGTAATGCATAGTTGCTTGCCTACAGTCAAGTGTACTCTTAGGAAAATTAATTGAAGTTATTTCCCTTCAACTCTTGCCAAGGTTAGAGATGAAGCTGGATGCTGAAATATTTCCAGAGTCTTATTTATCCTTTCCTAAAAGCATACTATAAAGCAATACTTTGGTCCAAACAGACTACAGAAATAATCCACTTTAACTGCCCTGGCTCAATGCTAGGGAATTCTGGGAACTGTAGTTTTGTAAGGCATTCAGTCTGTCAGAGAGCTCTGGTGCCACAACAAACTAAAATTCCCAGGATTCCCTAGTACTGAGCCAGAGCAGATAAAGCAGTCTCAAACTGGATTATTTCTGCAGTCTGTTTTGGACCCTTGTTGTTGTTGTGTGCCTTCAAATCATTTCCAACTTACTACTCACTTAAAAATGTCAATAATTGGCACAGAACAAGAGGTCAGGGGATGGGAATCAAACATCGGAATTCTTAATTTAGTTTGTATTGAGTTTTGCATAGAATTTTTAATATATTTTAAAGTGTCGTGTTTTTAACTTTTTAGAATTGTTTAATTTTTTTTAATTTTGTATTTACATCTTAATGCTTTGTACTATTTTTTAATTTAATTTTTGTTAGTCACCTTGAGTCCCTATACCAGGAGAAAGCCAGATATAAATAAATAAAATACTACTAATAATATTAATAATAACAACTAGACATGGCAAGCACATCATTAGTAGGCCTTTGACAACTCTTTTCTAAAAGCCCATCAAATTCTACTGTAAAACTGTACAGTTGTGGAGGAGAGCTCCCACAAGGACTTTGGGTGTTTTTTAAATTCGAAGGGGATAAAATTGTCCTTCAAACCACAGGACCACTTCTGCAAACCACACCGTGCTTTCGAAAACCTTTAGAAGATCCCTGTTACAGAACCAATGTTGCAAACAGGCCTCAAGAAAATGAAATAAGGGGTCATGGAAACAAACCAAACAGGAGAAAAACAATTGGAAATGTTAGATGCCTACATGTTGTTCCAGTCTTTAGTTAAGAGACTGGAACAACATGTAGGCATCTGACTAACATCTCCAATGGTTTTTCTCCTGTTTGCTTTGTAACATCTTGCCTGATGATGAAGAAGCACACGGAGATTCAAAAGCTTGCAACAAGTATATTGTGCATTTTGGTTGGCCAATAATGGTATCACTGATGGATTTTTGTTTGAATTTGCTAAATGGCCAACACAGCTACCCCTGAATGATTCCAGATAAGGTTGAACTTAGCCTTGTACTTAAAGATGTTTGATCACTACAGGGTGGCCAGGAACTGCATAGAAGTGAGATGAAGTGGTGATGAAGAGTAAAAGTCAACCCTCCCTACTCTGTGACTGGTGTAGAAACCAAATGGGCTTGCAAAGAAGAGGGGGGAGAAAGAGAGTTTCTTCTTTTTTTAGCATAGATATACAGCCAGCTGAAAGAAGACAAATCATATTCTGTTCTCTACTGCAAGCCCACAGCAGGCTAAGGTTCAAAACACACTGCAGAAATAATCCAGTTTGAGACCACTTTAACTGTCCTGGTTCAATACTAGGGAATCCTGGGAATTGTAGTTTATTGTGGCACCAGAACTCTCTGACAGAGGCAGCTAAATGTCTCACAAACACTACAGTTCCCAGAATTCCCTAGCATTGAGCCAGGGCAGTTAAAGTGGTCTCAAGCTGGATTATTTCTGCAGTGTGTTTTGGACCTAACAGATGTTTTTGTGAATTAACAGTTTTTATAGACTTATTCATAAGAGTGGCTAAACTGGTTGTAAAACTGACTTCAGTGCATTTGTGTAATATGGAATGTAACATTGCAACTGAAAGTGCATGTAGCCTGATTCAGCTAAGGATATCTGTACACATAGATAGGTAAGTTGGGTATATATATGGGGATCAGTTGAACATCTTGAGGAGAATGCAATCTAGTCACACCACATTTGAATTGAATGCTTTTTATGATATACTGAGCCCCAGAGTGGTGCAGTGGTTTAAGCATAGGATTAGGACTCTGGAGATCAGGGTTCAAGTCCCCACTTGGCTATGGAAACCTGCTGGGTGACCTTGGGTGAGTTACATTTTCTCAGCCACAGAAAAAAACCATGATAGAGTCCACCTTAACACAAAACAACTTGAAGGAACACAAAAACAACAAGAAGACTGAAATATGCACTCCTATATATACTCATGCAAGTAATCATACATTAACAACTTATGCTAAATATGTCTAGAACTGGCTTTGACAACAATCTTTAAAGAAAAGACTAAGATACATTAGGCTCTTGTTTCTTCTTTCCTGCAAAGAAGCCTGGCTCTGTTGGGTTTTGGTATCCATGGCAAGACAGCTCCCTTAGGGAGGGGGTCATTCTGTTTCTGAACAAGCACCTGTGGTTTGCTCAAGTCTTCTGAGACGTAATTGTAGATATTTACAGATATTTACAAGCCAAGAGTAATTTGATTCCTCCTAACCTCAAGATACCATAACTGCTGCCTGCCAGAAATTTTCGTGGACGGACCTGGAAGTGAGGCCTGACAACATTTCCCATGACCCTACATAGATCAGGGAAAGATTCGAGAACATGGGGCTGCAATGGTTTATCTTGGCCAATGGATTTGTTTTGGCTCGAACAAATATTTTGGCTCCCTTTCCTATCTAGTTGCCAGTAAAAACAAAGATACTTGCCATGCTGAAAATGACAGTGGAACGCATGCCATCTAACAAAAGGGCATTTGAACTGTAAACATTTTTTTTCAAGTCTCTCGTTATTGTTTTACACCAAGACATAGCAAACAATTTGTGCATATTTGTTATATGGCTTATCTCAAGCTGTGTTCCTCCTGGCCCTTCCCTTCACTTTTATAGTGCCCCTCATCATAGTGGTGGAAAGCATGTTCCAAATTCATTGCATTAATCTTGGAATTTATTTTGCTTTTCTGTTTAAATCACTGCAAAATGTCTCTGCAAATTCTCCTAGGCTAGGGTGTAACTTCTTCTATCTGCCCAATTTATACATGGCTCTCACTCCACCCTCTTGTCTCATGAGATTTCTAGCAGAAGATAAATACATACTTTCCCAGCTTAGACAGTGAATGAGAGAAGGGGTCAAGCAAGGAAAAATCTGGTACAGTAGTAACATCAGTATACTAAGGGTGGTACAACCTTTTAAAAGCATACCACAGCACTGAAGTATATGCCACACCACTGTTGTTTTCAGTCACCCTCTATAAAGAGGATGTTGCTGGAGGAGGAGCAAAATGAGGACATTGGCTCCCAAATGAGCATTCTGCCCCCTGAGTGAAATTTTCCCAAATTTCAGTCCCCAAATTTCTAGCATTGTAATAAGTTAAAATACCAGTTGAGCATTTAGAAATGCAGTTACGCATCCAAAGAAAAGGAGCAGGGAATGCAAAGACAACTTATAAAAGAGCTCTGGGTATGGAATGATTTTCAATATCTCACTCTCTGCACTGCTAGAAATTTGGAGGCTGGAGGAAAATTTCATGGGGGGGGGGCCAAAATGTTAATTTGGGGTGTAGTACCTCTGAACAAATCTTGCCGAGAAAACTCCATGATAATTATTATTATTATTATTATTATTATTATTATTATTTATTTGTATACCGCCCTATGGCGAACCAATCCGGGCGGTGAACAGAATAAAATGCAATATACAATGAGTACAATCTAAAACACACCAACCCCCCTCCCCCCTTAAAAAACTATTAAATCAAATCAAATTAAAACAGAATACAATTAATAAAATGATAAAATTAATACAAACCAATAAATAATCCTGCTAAAGAGAATTTAACAAATGTTTTGAGAAGTCAGTGCAAGTTTTAAGGTCTCAGGCCAGGTGATTCAATCTGGAAAGGCCTGCCGGAAGAGATACGTCTTGACAGCCTTTTTAAAGCTATCCAAAGATGTTAATTGACGGATCTCATTCGGCAGGCCGTTCCAGAGTCTAGGAGCGACAACCGAGAAAGCCCTCTGGGAGGTCCCCACCAGCCTTGTTTTTTGCAGCTGTAGTAGGTTCCTCCCAGAGTATCGGAGAGCGCGGGGAGGATTATATGGGAGAAGGCGGTCCCGGATATAGCTTGGGCCCAAGCCATTTAGGGCTTTAAAGGTGATAACCAACACCTTGTACTGAGCCCGGAAACCAATAGGCAGCCAGTGGAGGGACCTCAAAACCGGCATAATGTGATCCCTCCTAGATGTTCCTGATAAAAGCCTGGCTGCCATGTTTTGAACCAATTGCAGTTTCCGAACCAAGCACAAGGGTAGCCCCATGTAGAGCGCATTACAGAAGTCTAAACGTGAGGTTACCAGTGCGTGCATGATAGGTTTGCTTTAGAGTTGCCATAAGTCGAAAACAACTTGAAGGCATACAGCACACACATACACACATTCATTTTGTCTCTGCCCCATAGCTATACCCCTTTTCAGCATTTCCATTACAATTAATATTTAGAAGTGATACACATATATCTGTATGCTAGGGATATGTAACCCTCAGATGCTGCTGAACCACAATCACCCTCACCCAGCCCATTTGGTTTGCTTGCAACAACTGATGGGAGCTAAAGTCATACAACATCTTGGGGACATAGATTAACCCCCCTCTGCTGTCAACAAATGCATATGTGTAACTCACTCAAAAGGTTTGCTTAACTATACTCTGTTTCCATCAGTGGCCTGACAGATCTTTCTGGGCACTTCATGAAGGAGGCATGAAGGTGATGGTTCTCTGTTGTTGTTTGAATCCAGCATCTGATACTTAAATAGCTTTGTTATATTGGTGGTCAATGTAGTTATAGATATGTTCTTTCCTTTTAGGCATGACACTCCATGAATGTGTCACAAATTGAATGGTCACATCTCTAAGCACACGGAAGATTGCTTTCTTTGTGTCATCTAATTGTATGGTCTACTAGAACTGAAATTATTTCTGTTACAATGAAGACCTCACTTTCCCATTTTTCTCTTATGAATTATGGACACATGACTCATGAAACTGATGTTACCAAAACATCTGTTTACACTGTACACACCAATCCAGCTTTTTATTAAGTGCCTGTATTGTTTCATAAGGTAACACAAGGCAGAACAGTTTATGTCCCACAGCACATTTTGGGAGTTTATCCAATTCTGTCTAAAATGCAACACTGGAATGCTCACTTCCTTTTGGGGAAAACACTAGTATGAGTTTATATTCTGCTGAGAAAGTCCAAAATCAACAGTGCAAGAATCTCTGCTCAACTACAGAATCATGAATCAAATTTGTCTAAGCAAGTATGACATTTTGTCCTCAAGCACCAACAATTTCACACTCAATAACTAATCTGACAATCAAAGACGTATGCCAGTGGATAGGAGTAATAAAGAATCTGTAATTCTGTGAGGTGTAAAGCCAGAGAAAAGAACAAAGAAAGTCTAGCTTGGCTAGCTACTACTGCAAGATAGACCTTTGGACTTATCCTGCCAGGCATCTCCTAAGCTGAGTAGAATCATTCCTCTGAAACTGTAAATGTTTAACTATCATTTTCAAGCAGGTATTAAAGTTTCTTCTGATGATTTTGGAAGAGATGTGGCCAGACTCATGGATCATAAAATGCAGCTTGTTGCCATGAATTTGGGATTTTCTGTCTCTTTTCTTTTGCCTCAAGGTTTTGATTGAGCTAAAGCATTAATGCTTCAGAGAATCAAGGATACTGAGCTGCAATCACAGGTGACTGAGATCACGTTTTGCCAATCCAATAATTTGAATGCTTCTTTTGTTCCATTGTACTTATCCTTTCCAAAATACCTGACAAATCTACCAGATATTAAAAGGAGGGTAGCCTTTAGGCAGGCAAGATTTCATTCTTTCATTGGCAGACTGGATCGGTCAACATAAGAGGGTTCCTAAGAAGGAGTATGTGGTTGTGAATCTGTGTCAATAGAAGATACAATTCATTCATGCTCTGTTTACAATGATCTTAGAAACAACTACATTTATCCTTTGTTACAATCATTGAATGAAGTGAACTTTATTGCTAAAAGGTATGAGCCGCAGCAATTCCACAAATCACAAATTTAAAATTTAGCACCAAAACAAAATAGATATGATAAAACAAAAATTGCCAAGACTATAAAAAATGTATCAAGTTTAAAACATTATTCTAGCAAACCAGCATAATAAAATTCTTAACTAATGATTTTGGTATGTACTGCAGCTAAAGCAATTTTTGTCACCAACTCAGTAACATATACATTGTTGCCCACATAGCACATAGATTTGTTCAAGAGGTGAACAATTAGCTAGGGAATAGAGAATATAACCTAAGAACTTTTGTCTTAGGGATATGTATAAAAGACATTTCAGAAGATAGTGTTGTACATTCTCCACTTCCGCAGACTTGCAAAGGCAAATCCTTTGGGTCACAGGTTTTTTGTTCTATCTTCTTTTCAAATAAGCAAATAAGTTCACTCCACTGACCACCTGAATGGAAGATCATCTCTTGTACAGACTTGTTTTTTGTCTGATATAGAGAAGTATGTATCGTTTAGAGCATCAAGATTTCTTGTCAAGGCTGTACAAATATGTGCTATAAAGTCTAAATGGGGTAAGAAAATTATTCTACCTTTAAAGATTAATTAAGAAAAATTAAAATTGTATTGATTTTTTCCCTTTGTATTTTGTTTTCTATAATTATGTATAATGGCTGTTTACTAAAACACAATAAACTGGTATGCTATGGTAATGTTTAACTCACAAACCACTTTTACATGCATACAGGATAACTTTTGAAAGTGTTCCCCAATTCCATGCCTTTCCAACATGTTGGGCTCTAACTCCCAGAATGCTGGCTAGAGGCTTCTGAAACATGGAGCACAACACATTTGGTGGGCACCAGGATGCAGAAAGCTGTGTCATTAACAACTGAGTATTCTTTACAAAACCTAGGCAATGAAACAATATGCACTATTCCAGTCATGTGTATAAGACCTTATTCTTAGAACAGGATTGTTAACTAGAGTTCCAAATATATGTTTTATACTATAAAGAAGTGGGCAGCTTTGAACAATCTGGAGGCCAGTCTGCTCTGCACAGGGCATACTAGTCCCTCCTTATGAAAAATGAAGTGGATACAAGTTTATTTCTGATTCCACCTATCCCACTTTACACTTTAAAAAGGCAGGGTATATATGATACAATTTAAAGGTAAATCACACTTCCTGGGGGCTTTTGTTGTTGTTAACTGCCTTCGAGTCAATCTTGACTCATAGTGACCCTATGGATAAGAGATCTCCAAGACCCTCTGTCCTCCACTGCTCTGCTTAATTCCTGCAACTCCTTAATACCTGTGACCTCCTTAAGGACCTTATCAAACGCTGGCCACGAAGCGAAAAGTAAGGGAAAAGTAACCGAAGTAAGAATAAATTCAGTTCTATACCGAAACGAACTGAATTTCGCCCGCGCGGCCATTGCACAATGAATACGAAGGCTCCCTTTCTCTCTCTCTCTCCTGTCGCCCAAAAAGCCGGCGTCGCAGAAGGTGCTTCTGTGGATGGCAAGGATGGGAGGAAGGAGTCGGGAGGAAAGGCAGCCAAGGAGACCGAGGAGGAGGAGGAGGACTGGAGGAGGGAAGGCAGCCCTAATCCAAAGGGTATCCGTAGCTAATACATATTATTTCCCCGAGTGTACACACGACGTTGCACCCGAAACTCGACAGAACCTGGACCCCGTGTGATAAGGTCCTAAGAGAGTCCATCCATCTAGCACAGGGGTAGGCAACCTTTTTGAGCCAGGTGCCAGGTTGCTGTCCCTCAGACAATTGGGGGACTGAAGCACCATGATAAATAAATGAATAAATAAATAAATAAATATAAAAGAATGCATGCACACTCTCTCAGCCCCAGAAAAGCCATGGCAAAACCCCTGTGGAGATTTTGCCAAGAAAACCCCAAGAACAAGTAATAACAACAATAATCAATATCATCATGGCTGGCAGCGGCGGCGGCAGGACCAGTCTGGGGCCGGTCCAAAGGCCTCAGGGGGCCGCATCTGGCCCCTGGGCCTTAGGTTGCCTACCCCTGATCTAGCATGTGGCCTTCCTCTCTTCCTACTTCCCTCCACCTTCCCCAGCATTATTGTTTTTTCCAAAGAGTCCTCTCTTCTCATGATGTGTCTGAAGTACAACAATCTCAGTTTGGTCATCTTGGCTTCCAGGTAGGTTTCCGGGGTTGCAATTCTGTTTTTATATTCAGATTGGGAGGGATGCTCCAGGAGCCACAAAAACTAGTGGTGGGACTCACAGCATCTTGTGGACCACCTCCTTGTCCCTCCTTCCCCAATTTATACGTGCAACATGGAAAATTAAAATTATAAAGATCAACTCTATTTCCATCTAGCACTGTGTCTAAAGTATTTTTGATAACACACTATTGTTTCTGAATACATGTTAAGACAGTGGTTCCCAAACTTTGGTCTGCCAGATGTTTTGGATTTCAGTTCCCAGAATTTCTGTTGGCCATTTTGGCTGAGGTCTCTGGAAGTTGAAGTCCAAAATACCTGCAGGGCCAAAGTTTGGAAACTACTACATTAAGGAGGTAGAAGCTAGAGTTCAGGAATCAGAATCCAACAAATACCATGCTGGATTTAGGGCCTGAACAGACTGCCAGAAATAATCCAGCTTGAGACCGCTTTAACTGCCCTGGATCAATGCTAGGGAATCATGGGGTTGTAGTTTTTTGTTTTGTTTATTCTGAGGCATTGAGTCTTCTCTGTCAGAGAGCTCTGGTGATACAATAAACTACAGCTCCCATGATTCCCTAGCACTGAGCCAAGGCAATTAAAGTGGTCTCAAAATGGATTATTTCTGGCAGTCTGTTCAGGCCCTTAGTTTCTGCAAGAATAGCTCACCACAGGAAACAGCATGCAGTGTGAAAGTAAGAAAAATGGATTCTAAAGATTTTAATTTGTTTTTTGTTGCCAATTATCCCAAGTCTCTTACATAAAGTTCAAATATAGAAGGCTATTGTTGTGTGTATGGGTCTTCAAGTTGCCTGTTGATTTATGGCAGCCCCATGAACTTGATGGGGTTTTCTTAGGCAACAAACCTTCATAGGTGATTTTGCCAGTTCCTTCCTCTGAAATATAGCCTACATTACATGGCATTCATTGGCAGTCTCCTATCCAAGTGCTAACTACAGTTGGCCCTGCTTAGCATCCAAGATTGGATAAGATCTGGTGCCTTTAGGGTCTTTAGTGCTTAAGACTATTGTTACCTTCCAGTAATACCAATTTTCTAAAGAAATTATCTACCGCTAGATGGAGCTACAAGCAAACAAAAAGCAATACTGCTGCAACACAGGCAAAAAATTAGAAATAGAGATTCATTTACACAGCAGAAATATGTGAAGACACCAGATCTATCTGATCTTAAAAGCAATGCAGGGTCAGGCCTGGTTAGTACCAGAATGGGGACTACCAAGGAATACCTGTAGCTGTTGGCTATATTTCAGAAGAGAGCAATGGCAAACCACCTGGGTATTTCTTGCTTAAGAAAACCTTTTGAAATGTACAGGGTCACCCTTCATTGACAGGTGACCTGAAGGCATGTGCACACATGCATGTGCATACACATATACACATACACTTTGGCTTTGCAAATGCATGTGCAAAGTTATCCTCACATATAAAAAGGTAATCTGCATACAAGGAGTACAAATTTCCCCAGCTGTCATTGTTGTTCAGTGTTGTAGCCATAAAGCAACTTGCATTTATTTATTTATTTATTTATTTATTTATTTCTATTTGTTTATTATCATCCTGCTTTTCTCCCAGGAGAGGTGATCATTCTGAATAATACTTTAGCTCATTAGGCTCCTTTACTGCCTGTCCCCAGTACCTGGTTAATCATGCCCAAGTTGGCTGACACACGTGCCAATACCTCAAAGCAAGTTCTACAGTGGTGAAACATAGAATGGCAGAAAGACTATAGTTCTGCAGTCAACAGAACAAGTCACTGAAGTTGCAAAATTTAATGCAAGCAGCACTCCTCAAAATCGTACCATATTCCAGTTTATACCTGTCCAGAAAAGTCTATTAACTGAGAAACTAAAGCAGGGGTAGGCAACCTTTCCCCTTTAAGGGCCGAGGGACTTCAGCTCCCAGAAGCCTCAGCCATGTTGGCCAATAGTCCCATGTTGGCCAATAGGTCCTGGGATTCTGGGAGCTGAAGTCCCTCGGCCCTTAAAGGGGAAAGGTTGCCTACCCCTGAACTAAAGCTTTCTTTATATTATCTAGTTTTTAGTAGAAGTCTTATTTCCATAAATACTTCTTGAGTTTTTTGTGGGTTTTTCAGGCTGTGTGGCCATGTTCTAGAAGTTTCTTTCTGATGTTTCACCAGCATCTGTGGCTGGCATCTTCACAGTGAAGATGCCAGCCACAGATGCTGGCGAAACGTCAGAAACTCTTCTAGAACATGGCCACACAGCCCGAAAAACCCACAAAAAACTATACATGCCAGCCATGAAAGCCTACAACTTCTTGAGTTTGATTAGCCAGCATTTAAATATGCAATGCATACAATATGGGAAACATATATACTCTAGAACGCAGGTAAGAAAACACATAGGCATAATGTCTTCAGATCATCTAGATATGATTGCTACCACTGGAGTGATTGCACAGAGGAAAAATGTACCGTATTTTTCGGCATATAAGACGCACCCAATTTTAAAGGAGGAAAATCTAGAAAAAAAAGATTCTTAACCAAATACTGTAGTAAAATATTTTATATCAACTGTATAAAGTTAACAGCAGTTTAAGAACAATTTTAAGTTGTAAATGTAAGTTTAAGCCAGCAGCAGGGCCAGGTATTGCACAAATTCCCTGCCCAACTTTCTTGCAAGTCTCCTGTCGCCTTATGGTGACTCCATGAATTTCTTAGGGTTTTCTTAGACAAGGAAGACTCGAGAAGTGGTTTTGCCAGTTCCTTCCTCTGAAATACAGCCTGCAGCACCTGGGATTCTTTGGCGGTCTCTCATCCAAGGACTATCCAGGGCTGACCCTGCTTAGCTTCCAAGATCAGATGGACTGGTACCTTTGGAGTTTTTAGGCCATTGGCTTATGGAGTAATTTATGGCTTATTTTGACCCTACCATGAGGGTTTTCTTGGCAGATTTCTTCAAGGGTTTTTTTTTTTTTTTTGCCATTTCCATCCTCTGAGGCTGAGAGAGTGTGATTTGGCCAGAGTAATCCAGTGCCTTGGAGTAATTTCTGGCTCATTTTGACACTACCATGAGGGTTTTCTTGGCAGATTTCTTCAGAGGAGGGAGTTTGCCATTTCCACCCTCTGAGGCTGAGACAGTGTAACTTGGCCAGGGTAATAATCCAGTGCCTTGGAGTAATTTCTGGCTTATTTTGACCCTACCATGAGGGTTTTCTTGGCAGATTTCTTCAGAGGAGGGAGTTTGCCATTTCCACCCTCTGAGGCTGAGACAGTGTAACTTGGCCAGGGTAACAATCCAGTACCTTGGAGTAATTTCTGGCTCATTTTGACCCTACCATGAGGGTTTTCTTGGCAGATTTCTTCAGAGGAGGGAGTTTGCAATTTCCACACTCTGAGGCTGAGACAGTGTAACTTGGCCAGGGTAATAATCCAGTGCCTTGGAGTAATTTCTGGCTCATTTTGACCCTACCATGAGGGTTTTCCTGGCAGATTTCTTCAGAGGAGTGAGTTTGCAATTTCCATCCTCTGAGGCTGAGACAGTGTAACTTGGCCAGGGTACTAATCCAGTGCCTTGGAGTAATTTCTGGCTCATTTTGATCCTGCCATGAGGGTTTTCCTGGCAGATTTCTTCAGAGGAGGGAGTTTGCCATTTCCACCCTCTGAGGCTGAGACAGTGTAACTTGGCCAGGGTACTAATCCAGTGCCTTGGAGTAATTTCTGGCTCATTTTGATCCTACCATGAGGGTTTTCCTGGCAGATTTCTTCAGAGGAGGGAGTTTGCCATTTCCACCCTCTGAGGCTGAGACAGTGTAACTTGGCCAAGGTAATAATCCAGTGCCTTGGAGTAATTTCTGACTCATTTTGATCCTACCATGAGGGTTTTCCTGGCAGATTTCTTCAGAGGAGGGAGTTTGCCATTTCCACCCTCTGAGGCTGAGACAGTGTAACTTGGCCAGGGTACTAATCCAGTGCCTTGGAGTAATTTCTGGCTCATTTTGACCCTACCATGAGGGTTTTCCTGGCAGATTTCTTCAGAGGAGTGAGTTTGCAATTTCCACCCTCTGAGGCTGAGACAGTGTAACTTAGCCAGGGTACTAATCCAGTGCCTTGGAGTAATTTCTGGCTCATTTTGACCCTACCATGAGGGTTTTCCTGGCAGATTTCTTCAGAGGAGTGAGTTTGCAATTTCCACTCTCTGAGGCTGAGACAGTGTAACTTGGCCAGGGTACTAATCCAGTGCCTTGGAGTAATTTCTGGCTCATTTTGATCCTACCATGAGGGTTTTCCTGGCAGATTTCTTCAGAGGAGTGAGTTTGCAATTTCCACCCTCTGAGGCTGAGACAGTGTAACTTGGCCAGGGTACTAATCCAGTGCCTTGGAGTAATTTCTGGCTCATTTTGACCCTACCATGAGGGTTTTCCTGGCAGATTTCTTCAGAGGAGTGAGTTTGCCATTTCCACCCTCTGAGGCTGAGACAGTGTAACTTGGCCAGGGTACTAATCCAGTGCCTTGGAGTAATTTCTGGCTCATTTTGATCCTACCATGAGGGTTTTCCTGGCAGATTTCTTCAGAGGAGTGAGTTTGCAATTTCCACCCTCTGAGGCTGAGACAGTGTAACTTGGCCAGGGTACTAATCCAGTGCCTTGGAGTAATTTCTGGCTCATTTTGATCCTACCATGAGGGTTTTCCTGGCAGATTTCTTCAAGGGGGGGGGGACTCTTTCCACCCCCGTCCTGGGTGCTCCAATGGACTCTTCCTGGGATGGGAGGATGTCCTCTGACCCCAGGAAGAGTCCATTGAAGCACCCAGGATGGGGGTGGAAAGAGGAGGAGCACATTCAACTAGCCAGGAAAAGAGGACTCTTTCCACCCCCGTCCTGGCCGCTCCAATGGGCTCTTCCTGGGATGGGAGGAGCCCACTGGAGCACCAAGCCTGAGGTTGAAATGAGGCCTACTTTTAGCCTAGGCCTCGGCAGTTTGCCCTCAGCTTGTATATTCGCTTCATTAGGCGCAGCAACTTCCCCACCCTCGTTTTGGGGAAGAAAATATGCGTCTTATATGCCGAAAAATACGGTAACTTCTTTTGCTAGGTTGGGCTTCAGATCTGCCCCCAGCAAAGAGAAAACTCTGCATATAGTCTCTCTGCCTTATTTGGAAACTACTCTCTCCCCATTCCATTCATTAGGGTCCCCTGACCTGTGTAGCATTTTCAGGGACCTAAAAGGGCTGCTATGGGGAGGCGGGTGTGAAGTCCACATCTTCCAGATCCAACCCTATACTGCTCCTTATGCAATCCAACTGTATAATTAAACAGGACATGCAATTATATATACTGTCTTGGCTGAAGACCATTCTTTTGATAAAAAAACATTTAAAACTTCTAAAAAAACCTTCTGGGGGGGGGAAAAGTATATTCCAAATGCAGTTTTGACTTAAGGTAAATTTGCCTTGTAAATATTAGCACAAGAAGCATTGCAAAAGCAAATCACATACTTCTTTGTGGAAACATGGGAGAAGCAGGTGATGAATTTGTTAGAACACTCGGCACAAGAAGCTTCTTTTTCTAACAATTCCCTAAACTTTTCACAAGTTAGCCTACTTTACTACCTGCGAAAACTGAAATAAGCAGCAACAAATGAAAAAACAGTTTTCAAGGGACAAACTAGATGGTGTAGATGGAGATATATGATTACATCTCTAATGGGGACTGGGAGGATACAAGGACAATGTATCATCCCAGTTCTCCATTCTGCATGTTTTACCTTGCTGTATGCGTAGCAATTCATATTTATATGTGATAGTTAGACATCACACCTGTGTTGTTGTTAACTGCCCTCGAGTCTATCTCAACCCATGGTGACCCTGTGGATGAGACATCTCCATGACCCCTTTCCTCTACTGCTCTACGTAGGTCCTGTAAATTCATACCTGTGTTCTCCTTAATAGAGTCCATCCATCTAGCATGTGGCCTTCCTCTCTTTCTACTTCCCTCCGCCTTTCCTAACATTGTTGTTTTGAGACTGCATGGCAATTTCAACAACAAAAGTAAACCACACATAAGCACATGGACATACGTTCTGCCAATGCATGAGGCTTGTTTCTGTGGGTTGTAATTTGAGTTTGCCAGGGTATTAACCCTTTTAAATGCAGGTATGAAAGTTAAACTTGTTAAGAGTTCACTTTCATCAGCAGAGCAGCAAAAATGTGGGCCAGACTATTACTTTAAATCTGTCTGTCTAAAGCAGGGGTAGGCAACCTTTCCCCTTTAAGGGCCGAGGGACTTCAGCTCCCAGAATCCCAGGAGCTATTGGCCAACATGGGACTATTGGCCAACATGGCTGAGGCTTCTGGGAGCTGAAGTCTCTCGGCCCTTAAAGGGGAAAGGTTGCCTACCCTTGGTCTAAAGAATAAGCATTTACTCCAAAAAACAACAAACATGTAGTTTGTGGTTTAAAAACAAACAATAATGGCTTTAATAAATATTTACACAACAAACTAAAACCTAATCTAACTGGTGATGCTATAGCAGGAAGAGAAATGTTAACCTCCCTCAGAGGTGACTCTGACAGACAGCTGACTGCAGTTAGTGACTGCTTACTGGCCATTTGGAATTTCACAGAGTCAGTTAAACTGTCTCTTATGATGACAGTTAGAATGAGAGAGAGGGAGGGGTGAAGTCCTGCCTAACTAAAGAGGAACAAGAGAATGCAAGACATCAATATTTCCAACAGTTTCAAATACTGACTGTAAATCAGAGCTTGCACAATTTACCTTGCCAGACTGATCTAACTGTGATAGTATGCAGCGCCTGGAAGCAGTCTGACCTCAGATGAGACTAGCTGGTAATGCTGTTTCTGTCATTTTGTATAGCTCATTCATTTGAGCCATCAAAATGCTTATACTATTTATTTCACCAAATGTACACACCATTTGAACCTGTTTTCTGCTCATGACACAGTTTAAGACAGAACAGATTTGTGTTTGAGAGGGCAGAGGAAAACAACAAGAATGGTGCGAGTGACATTCAATGCATGGTGGACCCAAAATTAAAACAAAGGTCCTTCAGATGTATGGCCCTCCATGTTGAACTGTAACTCCCATCATTCCTCACAGTTGGGTATGCCAAAGGGAGGGCTATATTGAGGCTGATGGGTGTTCCACTCCCACAAATTCTGGAGGGCTACATGTTTTGCATCCTATCTGAAAGTGAAGGGAAATGATATTCCAAAATATCATTTTGGGATCAGCAGAATCATACTTCTGTTTTTCCCCCTTTTGGATGGTCTACTTCCACATTATTTTTTTTGACAAAATATTTCTCTGCTTTCTATCAAATCCTGTCCAACACTAAATATACTTTCACATAATGGTAGTCTTGTGTATTAATCTGACCGTGTCTGAATTTTAAAATCAGGTTTGAAAATGTTCTTGTTAAATCAATAGTAGAACTGTACATCACATTTCTGGAGACAGAGGATAGTGCAGCAATTCTCTCTTTTGGACACAATGAAAATCCTCATTATCTGATTATTACAGAATTTCGAATGGAAGCAACTTCAGCCCATCAAGCTCAGTGCTTCTCAACTTTTGGTCCTCCAGATGTTTGAGATTCTTGCTTCCAGAATCCATCATTATAGGACATGCTGGAAAAGGCTTCTGTTGAAGTACAAAACAGAGGAGGGCCAAAGGCTGAAGAACTCATCTAGCTTGTGCATTATGAATATAGGTTTCTGTAGATTTATGAAGTCTTTTGGAGGCAAGGTGACATATGAAGTAAATAACAGTTTGTTCAGTAACTGACACTTTTTGGGTATCCTTTTACCTTTATTTTAAATCAGAAAGTTGTGACAATGAAAACAGAATTACTTTCTACATGATTCAGGCTTTGGTTACTAGAAAAAGAATAAATTATACAAGTGTGATGGTGCTTGTATAGTGGAAGCATACATGGTAAATGGCATTCTCCTATTATAAACTGTGAATATTCTAAACCATGGATCAGAATAGAAGTCGAATTTCAAGTTCCCCACTTTTGACAATGCTGTCTGAACTGATGGGACTTGCAGTCCCACAACATATGGGGGAACCACACTTTACCATCTCTGTTCTAAATGTTTCAAAAATCTTGACAATTGTGTCTAAAAAGTATATATACCTGTAAGCAAGGCTCAGACAGATTCATTGAAAAATGGTGGAGATACAGCATTGTAGATGATGATGCCACCTGGCACCCCCAGCTTAGAAGCTCCCATGACTCATGCAGTGGCAAATACAAAAATCTAACAAACAGTCTCCATGGGGTATACTGCCACCAAGATCTCTTCTATTATATATATATATATATATATATATATATATATATATATATACAGCACCGATTGGAGGTAAAACTTGGAATCTAGAGGTAGATTTAATAAAAGGATTGAAAACAAGTGTTTATAAAAAGAAATAAACTTTTCTCCTTCCACCTTCCTCAGTGACGTTAAAATAGGCAAGATAAAACAATCCAGTAGAAGTTAAGGAATTTCTGGGTATGGGCATGGAATTCAGAGGATTGTCCTCATCTAAATTAAGGTGCCATATCTGACGTTCCAGAAGTAAATGTGCATGTGTGCGTGCATATAAGCATATATATATTAAGGCTCTTGAATGTACTCACCCACTCGTAATGTCATCAGTCCTTATGTTTTTCCCAAGGACATCTCCATCACTCATATAACCAGTAGCATCAATGTTGATGCCTTCAAGGTCTATTTCCTCGCCTCCTTTGTCTGAGATATCCATGTGGCAAACATTACTGCCCCGAGATGCCAGCTGTCTTCTCAAAGGTGCTGAATACGTGTAACGCCCTGATTCTGCATTAATGAACCGACTGGCATTGGCTCTTGGAGGATATCCATTGCCAACTGATGGAGCATCACCTGCTTGAAGTCGAGGACTTGACTGCCCAAGTCTCCAAGATAAGGGTGTCGGCCTTCCCGTCAAACTGAGAATACTACGTCCACTTATCTCTGTAGTGACATTGGTGTCAAAAGTGGTCTCCAGTGTGCTTGGGGGAAAAAAAAGATGACTTTATAATAAATACTGAGAGTGGGTTAAATTCCAGGCAAAAGTTGGAAATAACTACAAGATGTCTGGACAAGTAGCATTCTTATTTCCAATTTGACTCAAAAAAAAGTTGCACATTTTCCACACACCTTGTCTTAAAGGGAAATTGCAGAGGGGTGACAGTTTCATATTAAAATCAGCTGGGTGGCAGAAATGGAACAAGCTGTACAGATGGTGATTTCAGAGGACAACACAATCCCTTTCTCCAAAATCTGCCCACCCCATTCTACAGTTTTTGATTCTCCAGGTTTTCAGGCAGGAGTCTTTTTCAGCCCTAGCTGGAGAGATCAGGAACTGAACCTCAAGCTTTTACTTGAAACAAACACATCCCTCCACTGAACTACATCAAATTATACTTTTTGTACTTAATTTTATTTTCTGGTTACATATAGCATACCAGAAATTCCTCAAAACACACAAATTTTTGGGTAAAGTACTGAAACAAGCAACCTAGCAGTTCAAAAGCATGCAAATGCAAGTAGATAAACAGGTACCACTTCTTAGTGGGAAGGTAAACAGCATTCTGTGCAATCATTCTGGCCACATGATCACAGAGTAGTCTCTGACAATGCTGGCTCTTCAGCTTAGTAACAGAGATGAACACTGTCTCCTACGGTTGAACACAACCTGACAACCTTGTCAATGGGGAATACCTTTACCTTTTACCTTTACTGAAACAAGGTACCAAAGCCAACCAGTTCTGGAGCTTTCTGAGTGAGACAGATCAACTTCAGTCTGGGCCCACAGACAGCTTGGGTTGCCTTAAAATATGGGCAGGCTCATATAGGAAGATATTATTTTGATATTCTGGGCCTGTGTCATTTATAGGTAACAACCAGCACTCAGCATTGTGCCTGGAAAGAGACCAGGCACAACCACGAGGGGGTTTTGGCAAGACAAGTTCAGAGAGGGGTTGTGTTTCACCTCCTATGAGCCTGAGAGAGTGTAATTTCCCAAGGCCGTCCAGTGGGTTTCCATGGCCAAGTGGAGATTCCAACCCTAGTCTTGAGGGTCCTAGTTCAACAACCAAGCCACTATACCATGCAGGCTCTCTTTTAATATTGTTTTACAGTTTAGTTATATTTTAACATTTTGTAAAATGTTTTTAAGCTGTATCTAATTTTTGTAAGCTGTTTTTGTCCCAGACTGAGGGGAAGTGGGGTGGGGGGATTTTTGTCGTTTGTTGTTGTTGTTTGTCTTCAAGTCATTTCCAACTTATGGTGACCCTAAGGGAAATCTATCATAGGATTTTCTCAGCAAGTTTCTTCAGAGGGCTTTTTCTACTGACTTCCCCTGAGGCTGAGAGAGTGTCTCAGTAGGTTTCCAGATAAATAAATAAAAACAATAACAACACTAACATATTAACTTTAAAAGCCATGTTTCCAAAATCTGTTTTAATGCTCATCCAATAAGATGCGGGGGGGGGGGGGGGGGCAAGCACTGTGGGCATTGGTCAGAAATATTTTCTGGTCAAAGTATTAATATCTGTGCAGTGCAAGATATAAATACATCCCATGATTATATTAATGCTTGTCCTGTTTTCATTCATTAATTCATTCATTCATTCAGACAGACAGACAGACGGACAGACAGACAGAGAATACACACACATACACAACCATAGATCTTTCGGGAGTGCTTTTGACCATTATTTATTTATTTATTTATTTGTCTGTTAAAAAACAGACAATTCTTCAAGTGACAATGTTGTAGAACACCTAGTTGTACATCTATTTCCATGTGAATTCTGAAACAAAACAGAGCTCAGGGGGACTAAGATGAGTATTAATACTAGATGAGTATTAATACGGTTGCACATAGTATTTCTCCTAAAATATTTTAAAATATATTTTCAATATTAGCAATGTCACTAAGTGTTATATTTAGTAATTACTATGTAACATATTTTTGTTTTTTATCTCTGAAATGTTGCTGGGGTAGCCAAAATGCTCTTGGCTTTCAAAAATTGTACATGCTATATCACTAATAAAATTATACGGCTTTGTTAATCCAAAGACCAGGTAGGAATTCAAGTTATGCACCTTATCAAGTAGGTCAAATGTAGTTCAACTGCTTGTTTAAACACAGTATTACAGATCTGGTTAAAGTATATTGAAATCTCTCACAAATAAACCTAAAAAACATTTTAAATGGTAACCTTTGCACATTTCTATTCAAACATCACTTCATGTATTTGAGAAGCATTTCTCTAAAGCTAAGCTTCTTTATACAGTGATCTCTCTGCCTCCTTCTACTGTCCAAAGCTTACTGTTCATCAATCTCCCTAATATATCTTAAAAAGTACAGACTCTAAGCTGTCAGTTTTTTTAAAAAAAGGAATGAAGCACAATGAATGCTTAGTCCAGTTAATGTCTGGCATTATTGCTCTTAATCATTTCTCAGGCAGAAACCGTCAAAGTCAGGAACAGGCAAGATAGGCACACACAGTTCTCCTGTTTGAATAAAGAAGTGATTCATGCAATTCACCTGTGAGAAACTTGGGTTCCTCGTAGGCTAGACATGGTCTCCTCTAAGTTTTGTCGGAGGTCAGCTATATTTTTGACAGTTCGTAACCGGCGGGTTTCTGGATCTTCCCCTAGGGAAGAATATAATTTTTAGACAAAAAATAACTTTCAGACAAAAAGCAACATTTTCATGTCCTAAATCCAATGGCTAGCTAGAACAAACCCATAGAATCAATGGAGTTTATTTATGTGAACTTACTATCCACAGTTCATTCAGTACATGTCTTATAGCTGGGACTAGCAAACAAATTTAGACAAATGGATGGAAGTCAAACATATTTTCCTGGTTTTGTTTCCTAAGCCCTGCATGGGCCAAATAAAATATCCTCCCCCCCCCATCCTCTCAGCACAGAGTCTGCACAATGCATGGTTCTGGCGCGAACAGTCTGGATGACATCAGGCCCATGCAACACAGAAACCAGGGTATACCACCCTTATAATGGAGTAGAATAACTCAACTTTTGCAAAGATCCAGAGCCCTCTACTATAATGCTGGATGTCTCCTTAAAACATGTCCCACTATGCAGCCACAGTAAGTCACTCGCTCTGAGGTAAGAACAAAGCACCTGGCCATGTAATTGACATTGGGCTCCTTGTTCTGACCTCAGTGGCCATGCCAGATGGCACAGTGGAAAGCAAGTGCAAACAACCACCCAGCATTGCAATGGGAGTGCCAAGTAATGGAGAGACATCAGTGCCGCTCCAGGACCAGAATACTCCAGGCTGCTCCACAAAGTATTCTGGCCCAGCCAGACAGTGCCCTAGTCACAGTATTAGCATAGAACATTTCTGAACATCATGTGTGTCTCTGTGTGTGGGGTGCTTCAAAATACCTATATATTTGTGATATTTCCCAGCCATCACATCACAGACATACTTTTATTACTCTAGGAGATACCTACTTACTCATTTTAAACAGGTGTCATTTCCCACAAGGGAACAGCTTTAGAATCATTTAATGTCTATTAAACACTTCATGGCAGAAGCATAGGCACAACCTTTAGTATTACAGATGAATGTTTATGCCTCAGAATGATCATCACAAAGTGTTGACCAGGATAAAGAAGTTTTTGTTTTCAGATGGTGCACATTCCAAATATCATGTGAAAGTCTAGAATACAATATTGTGTTAGCTTCAACTCTACTTTGACAATACTGAAAGCAAACAAACACGGGAGAACAGTAGGGTAAAGCTGGCAATGACAGATCAAAACATTAATGTGGAAACATTCTTACAATTGATATCCAGTTTTATTTAGGGTTACTGCTTTTAAGCTTCTAAAAATGGGATCCATGTGTTCTGATTAGTTCTTTTTCCAAAGAGAGAACAGCTACTGTGGTTTTTCCCAAGGAGACTTTATTCCAAAGTGAGCTTGTAAAGGACAATCTTATGCATGTTTACTCATAAGTAAGTACCATCATAGTCCATAAGTCTTGGTAGCTTAAATTATGCCATGCTGTGTCAGTCTGAGGAAGAGTTTGTGAAACTTTAAAATTGCTTGTCTACTTCATAATTTAAATTTTGAGAGTATTGTTTAATTTAAACTCCACCTTTCTCCCATAAGGGATTCAAAGAAGCTGTCTAGTTATTAGACTGCTTTGCTTTTTATTAGAAATGGAAAGATTTCAGCAGAGCAAGCTGCTTAGCAAATGCTCAGTGTATTTCAGAAATATATATTAAGAGTGATAAAGTTTCTAGTCAGGAATGGCTGACAAGTAAAAAGTGTTGATAACTGGAAGGCAAGAGATTTTTCTCTATTCCTTTTTAACAGAGGTGTTTACTCAGTTTTTTTAAAAATAAAACCTTTTGAGGCTTATGGAAGTATTAATAGATTAATTTGACAAACCGTGTAATTTACTTTTGCATCTTCTCAAAATTACAGCTTTTCTCACTTGGCACTAAAAGCAAAGAAGTAGATGCTTGCTTTGCGTTACTTATATGCTATCAGTTCTCAGGCAGGCTGCTGCAGAAGGAAACAGATCAACCTTCACTGTTATGAGGGCCTGAAATGAAGGCTCATAAGCCAAGAATCTGTTATCGTGCAATTTGATATTAAAAAGAAACTTCAGAGTAGATGTTCCAAATCAGTAAGTTTTAATGACTCAGCAGTCGGGGGGGATTTAAGATGCTATAGGAATCACAGGTCTTAAATCACTCTTATTCTTTCTTCACTTTTAAAATACAGGTGTGTATTTCACCTGTATGTTGCATAATTACAGCTACTTCCATTCAGCAATGGCAGACAAATATTACGTCTGGTACTGAAAATGGTTAAATAATTGAGCATTTTATTAAAATACTAAGAATATCAAGATATTTTTTTAAACACTGAAAGAGCAACAATGAAATGAATTACAGATTAAAACTGAAAAACTGTTTTTGTGTAGTTATTAATGTAAGAAAATGTAAAATATTAATATGCAACTTCATTTTGCCTATGGAAAGTAGCTCAGGATGGAACAAGAGAGCTTGCCACAGCATTGCTGGGTTATCTGTATGAATCTTATTCATTTACTATTCTTGTGAAATATTCAACCCAACTAGGGGACACTGTCATGGTTGTTGATTTCCGGGGCGGGGGGGGGGGGGAGTGGGGTAGAGACCACTATACAGTACTCATCATAGCTTCAGTCTGCAGTCAAGGAACAGAAATGATATTGACCTATTGTATCTCCAGTGACTCTTCCTTTTCCCCTGGCTATAGCTGGGTTCTCCAGGTTGCTTCCTTCTCAGCCAGTACACCACCACCATGATGGCACCCTCAAGATTGTCAGCTGTCTTTGGGCTGAGGATAGGTGTGGAGCTAAGCATGCTGAATATTACACTCTGGACCAGAAGATAGCTTGAGGCACCACTATAAGGGAATTGCATGTATTTCCTAATGGGCATGCAGATACGAGTTTCTATATGTGCTTGTGAATCCTTGTGAGTAAAGAAGATGAAATAGTTCCAAGAGCAGGATAAAGGTAAAGGTAAAGATTTTCCTTTGCCAAGATTGTCTAGTCATGTTTGACTTTAGGGGGTAGTGCTCATCTCCACTACTAAGCTAAAGAGCCAGTGTTGTCAAAGAGAACTCTGTGATCATGTGGCCAGCATGACTGCACAGAACGCTGTTACCTTCCCACCAAAGTGGTACCTATTTATCTATTGCACTTTTACATGCTTTTGAACTGCTAGATTGGAAGAATCTGGGACTAGTGATGGGAGCTCACTCCGTCATGCAACACTTGGGTCTCGAACTGTTGACCTGCCGATCTTGCAATTGTCAGAGTCAGCATCTTAACCGCATGAGACCCCTATTACATAGCTACATTGGTGCAAAGGTATTTCTACTGTGTGCTTGTGTTTACTGCATCAGTTTATGTCTGGCCACACATTTGCAGCAGCTGAGGGGATTCGGGGTTTTTTTGTCTATTCCCACAACTCATGCACATATTTGCACACTTGCTTAATCAAACAGCTTTTGTTCCCCCTTTGCTCTTATTGCAATCTGCATAAAATGAAACTGGTACATACAGAAACTGGAGGTCAAATGCTCATCAATGAATGTGAGCTATGGTATGTATGCAAAAGTTCACATACAAACACCATATAAAAGAAAAAGAAAAAGAATACACTGCCTTCTCTTGATACAAATAAGGACCAAAGCAGATGGGCAAAAAGTGCCATTTTTTTCTGCCACTTTGGGGACATGGTGTGCAGATGATGCACACCCCCAGATCAGCCAGAAGCTGCACCGAGGTCACCTAAGGCAGCCCGAAGCCAGCAAGAAAAGGAGCAGCAAAAAACGACTCCTTGCTGCAGACCATTCAGCACTGCAGTAGCGGCTAGCTTTGGGACTGCGGCACCCAGTTGCCATGGTCACTGGAATGGCCAGAGGCAGCTCCAAGCCACCTGTCTGCTTGACCCCTATGGGAGCTATCTTTCCATGGCAGATTCAGGTAACCTAGGTGATCACTTGACCTAAGTGACTACTTACCAACCTGGCCCCACCCTTCCCTCACCCCCAATTCCAATGCAATCCCAATTTGGTGGTCAAACTACACATTTAAAAAAAACAACAACTCCCCTCCCCAAAAACAGTGGAGTAAACTGATTTTTTAAAATTGTCTTAAATCTCTCAGGTGTCAAAAAGAAGTGTTTCCACATTGGAAGGAGAGGACCATTATGTGGACTGAGATCGAAGTAAGGATGCATTATTTCGCCTGTTAGATTCAGTCTTAGTTATAAGTGCTACTTTTCTGAAATGGTTCTACTTGGCTCTGTATCATAAGATTGTACCTAGGCATACTGAGACTCATACATAATGCATAAAAATTCAGATAAAAGCCATATTCAAGTTTGATGGCAAGTAAATGTTTTCAGGTTTTAAGAGAGTGACTTTTAGAGGAAAGCTTATGGAACTTTGCACAACCTTATCCAGGTTGCTTTATACTTAAAGGGAAAGCTTGACAATAATTAATTAGCTGATATTGTTTCAGGTGACCTAAATGTAGATATCTTGGGTGGTAGGCATTGGAAATTCATACTATATGGTTATTTCTTTCCTCTCAATGTGTACAGGGTAGGGAACCTCTTTTAGTGCAAGAGATGAATTCAATTTCAGAAAAGTTCTCACGGGTACGTTCCAGTGGTGGGGAAGCCCAAGGACAAATGTGTGAGTATAAAAATATCAGCATATATAGCTTAAAGATTTTACGTTGGTAATTATGATTTAGGATATATCTAAACCTTACTATTTTAGTAATCTTAAATAGCATTGTAAAATTTAGAAATAGTAACAAATTAAATGACTAATTCATTTTTTTAAAAACCCACAAGCATTAATGTTAATGGATCAGGTATCTTAAATTATTTGTTAGCACTAATACTAATGTCCCAAGCTCTTAAATATTAGAATGTACATCAACAGAATTATAGTCTATATTCAATATATACATTTTACTGCATATATGGTGATGAGCAGAAAAATTCCATTTCTCAGATATGCTTGTTGGTAAAGTTTAGAGTAGAGCAGATATGCACTATTAATTTGTAGTGAGGTCTTACACATAAGCTTTCAAACTTAGCCAAATATGAAAAGATTTAAACCTAGCAATCTGAACCTTTTAAAATCGGTGTCACAATATTTACTCAGGCAAAAGAGAGAGAGAGAGAGAGAGAGAGAGATTCAGTGGGCGTATAAGAATATAAACTGGCATTTTTGCAAAATAAGATATAAATTATTTTGCTAGAGTTCCCTGAACTCCTGAATTAAGAAAAAACAAGTAAACCTGACAAAAGAACTTAAATAAATGCCAGGCAAACTACTATACAAGAAAGAATGCTTAATTCTTTAGGCCTTTACTTCCAGACGCTTAACATCTGCTCATTAAAAATGAAGACACTGAGAAACTTGACTGTCTTGAGTCATCAGAATGAAACACCAAGAGTTATCATCTATCCAAGCCTCTCTCCCATCACATAAGGAGGGAGGGCTATCTACAGAATCTCACCACCTTTTATTCCTTGCATTAACAGTCAACACATTCAAGGGATACCATGTCTTACCAGAAAGATCTTCTACAACAGGCTGTGCAGTTTTAGTGTAAGGAGCAGAATCCATGCTTGTGTTCACCCCTCCTGTGCTGGACTCAGCTGTTACATTCCCTTCATTGTCTGTCTGGGATCTTAAGTGCAAAACAGAAAGACAGGGAGAGGAAAATGTAGTCATTCATATGCCAAAAGAAATTCCAGCACCAATACAACAGCATTTGCCATCTAGTGTTGTCTCCTCTCCCCAGGATACACTAGCAGACTGATTTTACATAATTCATTAGTCCCATGTTGAGCTATGTCCTAGAAATGGAAACAAGCACTGAACTGTAAAAAATATGAAATATTCACTGTCAAATACAGGCTTTGTAAGCCCTAGACTGTCCTTTCAAATATCTTCAGTTTTAAATTAAGTCATCAGTCCACTCAATAACCTATGTTGATGGCTCAAGGGTCAGCCATCACACCTGATAACAAAATTCATATTTTGAAATGAAATGCACACTGTTTCTGTTACCTATTTGTTTTATTTATTAAAAAGTAAAATATCCCACTTTTCCTCTAAAGGAGATGATGTTTTGCCATAAACAACAAACTTGTGATATACATTGGTGCAAGGCCATCCACCTTCAGAAGTGAGCAGACCAGAGATTTCCACATTCAATCCTGTTTACGCATTTCTTCAGCAACATTCTAATAGTGTGCTTGAGCCCTCCTCTCCCTCTGTTCCACTACATAGAGAACTCCCCTCTATTTGAATATACACCCCTCTACTTGAATGCCTAGTCATGCAGAAGCCAAGTTCACATAACTTTTCCTGTTTAAAATGGTGTGAAATGCAGACATAATCTGAAACACACACAGACACACACACCCATATGATTGGTTGCTCTTCTGGAAGGCCTAGTGTATACTTTGTGCTGCCTGCACAGAAGAGGGAGTTAGGATATTCCTCTACCATGCTATGTCAATGCTGCTTTAACTGAATGTATGAATGAAGATTATGACTCAGAGCTCGGTAAGGATACTATTTTGGAATGCAGCTCTCAGACTTTCTCCAATCTGGCATAGCTGTCAAAAATAAATTATGTTAATACTTTATTGGCAGTAAAGAATTAGCAATAACTAGTTATGGACAAAACCGATTCAATAGATAAGGGAAGTGCAGATTATGAATTAAGCTTTCAGTGAGAATTGCTGGGTGCCAGCTATGCTTTGCATGAGGTCAGATTCAAATTCAAACTCTAGTTCTGACAACAGCCCCCTTATTATTATTGAAGCAAAGGAGTACTGGCCGATTCATGCACTATACCAGGGATGGGCAACAGTGCAGAGGGTGAGGTCAATTTCACTAGACCACATTGCTACATCATTACTAAACTGGAAATGACATCATGTCACTTCTCATTTGGAGCAATTTTTGGCTCTGTTTTGGGGACTTAGAGGGTAGGAAAAGCAAGCCTCTTTATTTAGGGGTAGTTTGAGATTGTTTGGAATAATTTTCAGGTGACAAATAACCTGAAAATCAGCCAGTTTTTTTTTTTAATGAAGGAATCTAAGGGCTTCAAAAATAGGACTAGGAGCCACATTTTGCCCACTCTTGAACAATTGTTCACCCACAGCCATGTCACGTAGGTTCCATGTATGGCATGGTATTAGAATGAACTTCAGGCCAGCAATGTTTTCAGCCACATTAGCTTCTCATGGTGCAACTCCTGTTGGCAGACAAGCCATGTGCACATTTTCCACAGAAGGGCCATATGCAAATCTCCCCCATTGTGCCCACGCTTGCTCCTTTTATGTCAGTTTCATTGGCTACTGCTTCCTGGAACAATTCAAAATCTTGGTTATAATGTCCTGCACATTTTTTCATTCATTCTAGGCTTTGAGATCTTAGTGGAGGTTCTTCCTTCAGTCTCACCACCTGAGATGCATGTTTGGTGGCAAAGTGAGAGATGATTTTCCCAGTGGAAATCCCTATCAATAGAGGCTAGATAGACCTTTTTCCCTGTTGTCCTTTGCCCTGAAAGCAAGTGAATCCCTATTCAACTTCTTTATTAATTAGTAGGGTTTTTACATTTTTTAAAAAAAGGCGGGCTCTTAAACAAAAGCGTAATGCTTTATTTTATTGATTTAATTGCATTTTAATTATTCTGTGTTATGTTTTAATTTTATTTGTTCATATTGGTAGCTACCTTGACTGCCATTTTTTAAAGACAAATGCAAGGTATACATTTAGAAAAACAATCAACCATTTACAGTTCAGGACATCTTCATGCCTTCCAGATGTATGTGATTACAACACTGAATGCTGAATGGAGAAGAGTGGTTAAGAGTGACTTCTGAATGCACCAATTAACAGATTAGTTCACCATTTCTGGATTATGTCCTTTGATTTTTCAAATATATTTAAACCAGGGAAACGGAAACAATTTTATCCCCTCGCCCAATATCACTATGTGTTACTGTTATGTGCCTTCAAGTCAACTCCATAGGGGTTTTTTGGCCACACAGAATTTGCTATTCCCTTCCTCTTAGGCTGAGATAATGTGATTTGCCCTCAAGGTCACCCAGTGAGTTTCCATGGCTGATTAAGGGTTTGAACCCTTGCCTGCCAGTGTCCTAGTCCAACATATTACATTATTGGCTCAAGAAGCATCATTATATACACAAAATAGTTATAAATCCATTTTAATTTTGTAATCAGAGCAGCACCTTGTCATAAAAATTTGGCTTGAAGATAATTAAACCATGATGTTACACATTTAACATTTATTGTTTTTAGCCTACAAATATATACCTAGATTTTCTCTTCACATACCTTGCTATTTTTACCTTTTACAGCTAACATGAGATGAAACAGAGAGAGGGAGAGAAAGAGGGAGAGAGGAATTGGAGAGAGAACCTCGTCCTGTCTGCACAGTAAAGGCTGTTGCTTACTGGTTCTGACCTGTTTTACAAACACATGCTCAACAAACCTACTATATTATTTTTCATAGCCTTCCTAGGAAAAAAAACACACTTATCTAGAACAAGATGACTGTGCCAAAAAGGACAACCTCGATATATCATGTTTGAAAATTTAGTCCTACCTGTACATAAATGGTGCTACTGTGGCAGTATTTGGGTGACTGTATTGCTGTTGTGGGTGAGGTAGCTGAACACTCACAGTATTGCTTCCTGTGGTCTGTGTGGTATTGCTGGTTGGCCCATTGACAGCCTGGGTGCTGTTGCTCGTACTCAGAGCAGATGCTCCTCCTATTCCTCTCCCTTCAGAAGAGGCCAAACTTGATGTGGAACTTGAATTCCTCCCATCTAGCTGGGGCTGGGGCTTCTGGTGAGAGAGGCCTGAGGCTGGCTTCCCACTGCGGCTTCTCTCACCTTCTTTTGCAGAACAACTTGGGGCACTTGAGGATTTCCCTGTGGTGTTTTTCATCCCTGGTTTTGGTATTCCACTGTGGGAAGGTGCAGGTGCCTCCTTCTTGGTGCTGTTTAGCTTCCCTCCTTTGGGAATAAAGCTTGCAATCTTGGAGGATTTTTTTGGCATCTCTGTGGTAGCTGGTAGGGTCTGCTCTTCTTTCAGCTCCTCTTTCAGGTCTGTTTTTTCTGTTACTGATGTTCTCTTTGCAGTGTCTTTGCTTTTGTCCTTTTCTTTATCCTTTTGCTTCTCTTTTTCTTTCTCATTGCCCTTTGGGGAACTTTTTTTATTGGTCAGCGCCCGACTAAATGTTCTTTGTGCAATCCCCTTGAGTGCAATTTTGGGACTATTTGATGTTGGTCCTGGATTGTTCACATTTCGATTTGCAGCATCCATTTCTTCACTTTCCTCAAAGCTAGGGAGGGTTTCTAGTCTTTCACAACTAGTGTCCCGAGATCCTGGGCATTCAAGGGATGACCCTCCTGCTTTGGAACCACCTTTTGTATTAAATAGTTTTAGCTTCTCAAGCATGGATTTCTGGCCATTGGGAGTTGTTTTGACCATCTCTGGAGCAGGTTTTGGAGACTCCTGGACCTGCTGCTTTACTGTTAATGTGGAAGACGTGGCAGTGTGTTTTGCACTCAGTGACTTGCTGCGCCAGGGCTTAACGGCAGAGTTGGGTTGGGGGATTGCAGAGGAGCTATTGCAACTGGCAGCATTGGGACTGCTGCTGGTTTGGACTGAAGATGGTACATTTTCATTCATTCCTGTGGGCTGGGAGGCTAGGTTGTCTGCTGGTTCTGAAGGGTGGAGAAGGAAAGAAGAAGGTGATTGAGATGCTTTTGTCTCTGGGAAATCTTCAGATGGGCAAAGTTTAATTGTACAGTCAAAGAGCTGGCACTTAACAGCAGCTAAGACATACTGAGACATTGCTTTTACACATCCCTATTTATGGCATATTTATCAAGATAAAATTTATTCCTCTTTCTTCCCCCCCCCCAACCCAAAAAGCAATAGCATGACCACTAACAGAATGGTTAGCGGGGTTTTTTGTGCTGTATTTATTGTAAGCCTGGAGGCAAGGACCATCTGTTTCTTATTGCTTGGGACCATCTATTCTACTGCTAGATACTTATCAATAATACAGACATCACTTAGAAGCTACAACTACATTCAAACAAAGGCATAAGATAAATGAATGTCCAATTGTTTACTCAACACTGGAAAACTATTATTTGCTGAACATTTTGTGCTGGTATGTGATCCAAGCTATTGAGCTTTATGATTAAGAAGATGTTAGTTAGCTGTTAATTTTATAAATTTGATCCCTACAACTAGTATTACTATTTTGCAATTAAATATTATTGTGTAAGTTCTCTTCTTTTGTTTTGTTTTGCATAGCTACTTTTCTTTAAATGTCTTACGCATGGTTCATAGAATAAACAAATAAATCTACTGCTACTATATAACAATATTAGTTGTGCTGAAGTTTGCTTCTTGGCAAAATTACATGTAAGACAAAGTAACAAAACAAAATACACAGAACTTCACCAAAAGTTCCCTCAGATAAAAAGTTCAGTTTCCAAGTTCCCTTAAAAACTGAATCAAATCCAAATACAAATCCAGAAAACTAAAACTTATATCCCAATTCCAGCAGCAATTGTACATGTTACAACTGTATCTCATAATTCAAAGCAGCTGAAGTATTAAAAGCTAGCTGAAAATGCTTCCTTGGGAAATCTAATTTTATTTATCTGTTTGCTTGAAGATATTTCTTTGCATTTTCTAGACTTAGGGAGAGGGAGAGAGGGAGAATTTAAGAATCACCCTTGCTTACTCACCTTCTGAGAGCCACATCTTTTCTGAACTTAAGCCTTGCAAACTTTCTCTTCTGGAGACATTACATCCCAATTACTGAAAATATGTCTTCAGTTACGTTGCTCATGTTTTCAATTAACTTTTGTCATCCCTGACTGTTAGCCTGCCCAGAAGCTTGCTGGGGATTAACGGCTTTTACCTGCAGTCCTGGATTTTCTAGCTATAAACGGCATATAGTGAGTCTCCCCCCACCCGCTCTTTTTTTGAACTTAAAAATAAACAGCGACTGACAGCAAATGTTTGCAGCAGTTTGGAATTGGTGAATACAGTTCTCTGGAATCCAAGTTGGTGCAGCCACACAGAGGCTGTTTGACTTCACTTTCTGCTGCTCACTGAAGATTTGACTCTGTTAACTTCACTTGTATGATCTGTATGAGACTGCCCCACATTTCCAAGCATACCCATCATCCTTAACTTAGCAGACATTTAGGTTTCTAGCAGACTTCTCTTGTAATAAAGTCCACGGTCATTTCACAGTGTTATGTCCAAACTCAAAGAACAGATGTGTATGCTTGTTTTATAGAAAGGAAGCACTGCTAGAAGATTTCCAGTGTGCTGGATTACTAACCATAAACTATTAAATGGATGGTGTCTGTGTTCCACTCACACACACACACACACACACACACCTTAGAAAATGCTAAACCAAGAGTTAGATGCCTCATAGTTTGGATCAGATTGACAGAGATGTTAAACAAATCTTCATTAAATAAAATGCAAAAAGTAACAACCAAGCAATTCCCATTTACTTTTGTAGGTTTGCATCCAGAGTTTTTCAAGAGCTCATCAATGGACAGAACACACGTGATCCCTATATATGCCTGCCTGAGGATTGAGTCTGCTGGGTTCAGGCTCTGTGTCCCACTAGTGAGATCAATACACTGTTTTAGGATATAGGAAAGGGCCTTCTCAGCCATGGCACCTCAATTGTGGAATGCCCTCCTCGTGGCATCTGGCATCAATGCTGGTGATTACTTATTAAAGCCTTTGGACTCCGTGAATTTACTTCAGATGCTATGTACAGGGTTTTAAAACTATTTTAATCTTTACAACCTGTTTTAATTTGTTAAGGTGTTTAATATTTTTGTCTACTTAAAATTACTTTTAATCTTCTTTTTGCTTTAAGCTGTTAGTATTGATTTTACCTGTAAGCTACCATACAAGCTTTTGCTATAGGGTAGGATAGAACTATTTTAACAAACAAACAAACAAACAAACTGTGCATTTGGATAGTTAAACTAGTGTGGCAGCTTAGCTCATTCCTTGAGACATCAGACCTTGCTATGGTGACACATGCCTTGATTACATCCCCTTTGGACTTCTGTAATGCACTCTGCATGGGGCTGCCTTTGGAAACTGGAAACTTCAGTAGGTTCAAAACACCACAGCTAGAATGGTAGATTCTAGAATACAGCTAGAATACCAATTGTCCAGACTATTTGAGAGACTGTATCTCACCATACAAATCTGCTAGAGTCCTAAGATGTTCCAGGGAAGGCTTTCTCTTGGTCTTGCCACCATTGCATGCTCACTTGGTGAGGACCTTCTCAGTGGCTGCTCCCACCCTCTGGAACTCCCTTCCTCAAGAGGCTTGGCTGGCCCCCTCCCTGCTTTCTTTTCGCCGGCAAGTAAAAAAACATTTTTATTCAGACAGGCTTTTTAAAATTATGACATGGTGGCTTTTATATGGGGCATGTTTTTATAGTCATGTTTTTAACTTTTGTGTGTTTTAAATGTCAATTTTATACTGTTTTAACTGGATCATTTTAATTGTTTTTAAATTTTTGTTGTAAATTTTTTAGTTTTTTTATCTTGTGAGCTGCCTTGGGCTCCTTTCTGGGAGAAAAGTGGAATAAAAATGAAATAACTAAATAAATAAAATCATATTGGTGCATTTCATAAATTTTGCTAAAAGCATGTAGGTAACCAAATTCAAAAAGCACAAGAATGGTCTCTGATGCCTGTACCTCAGTGATGGAAAGGCAGAGAAGATCAGGAGGAAGCACAGTTCTCCATTTTTGCCTCATCTAGGATGTCTAGATCAGATATCCCAGGTTGCATCAAAGCCCCAGGTTACAAGATAGCTCAAAAGCCTGCATAATTCCTATCCATCAATATGTATACAGATCTAAAATCTATTTTAGGAACAACAGGAATACTGTTGTGATAAATAGGAGTCCCCTCATTTATCAGAGCCTACATCCCATATAACAAATGATTAAAATGTGTGAAGAGATACTGTTACATTTTAATGAGGTAGCATCACAGAGGTGATGAAATAGCAACTGGTCAATGAGATGGGCAGTTGGGGAGAAACTTTTAGCTTAGATAAACTTTTAGGTGGTTCTCGGGGAAGTTTTAAAAAGCCTGGAAGTAACACAAGGCTTGTGTCTGTCTGCCACAATTAACAATTAACCCACTCCTAAGTTTTCAAAGGATTCATTTGGGAAATAAAAAAAAATATGAGTTCCATCATTTAAACCAGGGGTAGGCAACCTTTCCCCTTTAAGGGCCAAGGGACTTCAGCTCCCAGAATCCCAGGAGCTATTGGTCAACATGGGACTACTGGCCAACATGGCTGAGGCTTCTGGGAGCTGAAGTCCCTCGGCCCTTAAAGGGGAAAGGTTGCCTACCCCTGCTTTAAACCATGTCAATAATGACAAGGTAGATTTGTGAATATTCAGTAGCCTAATTGTCATTACTGAGGAGGAATCACATCAAGGGCAGGTTATTTTCATTAATAGTTAGTAAATTTCCATGACGTAGGCTTAAGTGGTTTGATTCAGGCTTGAGTCAGACTGTAGTTTCACTGACTTGACTTAAGACTCAATTCTGCCATAAATGAAACACTGACTTGACTCAAGACTGGCCTATTTTTTAGCTACCAACCTGTTGGCCTTGGAAGAGAAGTGTTCTAAAGCATTTCTAAGCAGCAGGCAAGACTCGCCCCCAAGAGTACAAGAAGCATTTCTCGGAGGGCAACACAGCAAATTAATTTGGCAAAAGGCTCGAGATGGAAGGCTCCTCTAAAGCTCCTCTAAAGCTTTTCCTAAGTAGCTGGCAAGACTTACCCCCAGAACACCAGAGCAGAGATTCCACCTCAACATTAGAAAGAACTTCCTGATGGTAAGAGCTGTTCAACAGTGGAACACACTCCCTTGAAGAGTGGTGGAGTCTCCTTCTTTGAAGGTTCTTAAACAGAGGCAAGATGGTCATGTGCTGGGGGTCTTTTGATTGTGTGTTTCTGTATGGCAAGAATGATTGTGTGTTTCTTTTGATTGTGTGTTTCTGGATGGCCCTTGTTGTCTCTTCCAGCTCTATAATTCTATTATTCTATGGATAAACATTTCTCACAGACTTCAGAGCAAAAATCAACCCACCCACCCCCGCTTCAAGGCCAACATCTAGTTTAGTTTTCCCATTTGTTCTTATATTCCTCCTGATTCTTCCCCAACCCAAATGAAATAACCACACACTTTTGCACTCCCCTCAGCCCTCTTGGTGCCACAGATCTACTTCAATAACCTCGATCCTCCTTTCAGTTCCCCAACTCTGTAAGGCACACACACACACACCACCACCACCACCACTACCACCACCACCACCACCTTTTTTACTGTTAAAATTGGCTCCCAGACTTGTGACTTGACTTGAGACTTGACTTAAAGTATCGTGCAAGGACCTGAGACTCAATTGACTTTAGACTTAAAGTAAAAGACTTACATGCATCACTGGTAAATTTTGCAGACTAATTTCTAAAGCTGCATTCTACAAAAAGCATTACAGTTGTCTCTCCCTGTTTGTGGATCTCGAGTCCATGGTCTCACTCTTTGTGGGAGGGACAAGTGGGGAGGGATAAAATGGCAGTGCATGCCTGCATGTGGCCCTGCATGCACACCATGGGCATACACACCATTATTTTCAATGGGGCTCAAATATTTCCTGGCCGCCATTTTTACCAGGGGGCGTCCAGAATGGATCCCCCGTGAGCTGGGAGGGGCTATTGTAGTTTTTTCTTCCACATTTTCTCAGCTTGACTTCTCTTAAGACTTGCTTCAAACAATCACCACAATGAGTTGTGCCAAATCTTGAACTCTTATCCTCAACCTCCACAATTCATTTCCATGTGGTACAAGAGTAAAAGTTCTGCTACCATTTTAAAAGAAATGATAGTCTTGTATTCTTTAAATTACATGTATCATGTTTCCCCTTTACTCAGTCCAGATTTGGTCACTGCTACTAGCAGCTGCTCTTTTGACTGAGACCTTTGCTATCTCAGCAATCATTTTTCTCCTTTTTAGCTTTTTAAAAACAATACATGCTTGCGTATGTCCAGATAAAAATATGTGTAAACAAATACCATAGCAAAAGCACCATCTGCACTCTTAGTTGCTATAAACTAATGCTATGGTCAGCTATTTATGCTATTTACTAGCAGAGTTAGCCCCTTTTCATGCTTATAAGAACATAGAGTGCAACTAACTTTGGAGCTTATCGAATTACCTTTTAACTCAAAATCAGCTTTCTGGGAGGCAGCCAGGACGTGGCATGGAGGCAGGAATTATCGCAATGTAATTTGCTGCCAAATCACTGGGCGACTGCAGCCCAGGTCCCAGCTGCGCTCAGCCAGCCATTGTTAAACCTTGGGAGCTTTTTGTTTTCAAAAAAGAGCTGGCTGAGCATGGCTGGGACCTAGGCTGCAGTCACCTGGCGATGTGGCAACGAATTACAATGCAATAATTCCTGCCTCTATGCCACGTCCTGGCTGCATCCTGGAAGGCTCATTTCGAGTTAAAAGGTAATGTGATAAGCTCCTTTAACAAGGTCTATCTGCTGAAAGCCTCTTTTTTTCTGATGGCTTTTCTTGGTAGAAAAACTGTCGTTTTCAACCAAAAGCTATAATGTTTAACTTTTAGAGTTATCAATCAGTGTCACCACATGTTGGCTCTTGAATGAAAAATTAATCATACCATAATCCTTAATCCTGTTATATGTAAATAACTCCTGATGTAAATAACTCCTGATCTTTCACCATGTCTCCTCAGAGGGATTGAGAACTCTTAGGCTCCATAAATTTGTAGGTGGATTATTCTTGGTTATCATCAATTGCCAGTCTCTGGAGATACTGGGGAAAGTATACATGTGAAGACTTCTACTATATGCCTGTTCATAGGTCTGAACCTATCCTTACTTGCCAACGCTTCTTTAGCTAGCATCCACTGTTTCTTCTGATAAATGGTGTTGGTTCTACCCCAGTGGTACATCTTAAAATGATTTATTTTCCCAAGATGCTTCATTTGAAATTGAACACTCAACTCATTTTATGATGAGTTAATACCCATCTGTCTTTTTCCCTGAGGCAGTTTTCTTTCTGTAAGAGCCTTTGCTGATTTTAATCCTCAACAAGTGAAATGTGTTGAAATTCAAGATACAGTTAGGCTAAATAACCAGTTTTTCTCTCACTTCTCAAAGACGATTCCTGGACCTGGAGTTTATTTAATTCTCCATGTTTTTGTTACAAAGATGTTGGTGGTCCTGTTTTAATGCCAACACACACTGTAGTACAGTTAGGTTGGATTTCATCAGCTCATGTAATATCTTGACTGTGAATGCAAGCCTAACCACTTCCAATGGGGAGATGTGTATGGTCTAAATTGTTCTGTGAAATGTTTCAGAACTTCCACTATAATACATGACGAAGAAAATATATGAAATTTCCCATCATTTGTCAAGTTGAGTCTAAACACAAACTGCTCTCTTATGGTTACTTATATCTGCATAGAAATGTTGGAAGTAACCAAAATAGTTCTAGGGCATAGTTTTAAGCAGAGTCACTGAGGAGATTATAAATATCAGAGCTTTTCAGAAGGCAAATCTAGGTAAACTGCACCGTCAATTTATTGACTTTGAAAAGCACAAACTTAGGGGCTCTACAGATGGCCTCTAAGGGATGGCTCCATGCCCCACCTGGGAGTGCCAGATCGGGGCCATGGCAACCTCACGCTGTGGCCCCGATCTGGCACTTTGCTGCTCCAAAAAGAGCTAGCAAATGCCACTCCTTTTTGGAGCGGCAAAAAAACGCCTTTGCCACCGTGGCAGCTGCTTTTCTGCACTCCTTTGGCACAGTGTGTCTGTATGCTGCACCAACGGAGTGTCCTGATGCTGCATGCCATGTAGTGGGGCACGCGGTGTGACAGCGGCATTGGGACAGAGTCAGGGAAGCTGGTGTGCATTCACCACGCCCTGACTCCACCCCTAGTCCAGCCCTTTTGACCAGTCTGTACAGGCTATCAGTGTCTCAACTACAAGTGCATTAATAAAATATATCAGGGGATGTTATGATGCTTAAAGCACCAGTGCTTTTAATGCTATCTAATGCTATCTGATGTGGGGGACTAGCATTTCCCTCCCGTAACGTACTGGGATCTAGTACCATATTTGTGTCTATTGGCTACAACTGTTTCTTCTTTTTCTGGAAACATTCCATGGACTTAACCAATGGCTCACAGACTGGCACTGGACCACAGGCCACCACTTTGGGTAGTCTTACATTACACCATATTCACTCTTATGGGTCTCAATCAGAGCATAGCGACAACTAGTAACCAATACCTAGTTACTCTGTAATTAATTACTTTCCACAGTAGAAAAATGATATAACAAAATTACATTATTGTATGCCCTTCCACGGGAAGCTAGGCTTGCCTCCTCCCTATTTGTCTTTTGCTGGCAAGCTAAGACATTTTTATTTAAGGAGGCATTCAATATATAATTAACGTCACTATGTTTTTTATGGAGTATGTGTTTTAGTCATTCTTTTTAACTTTTGTTTATTTTTATGTTATTTTATACAGTTTTTCAAGGATTTTAATTGTTTAAAATTTTATTGTAATGTTTTTTTTTTTTTTTAAATGTTTTTATCTGTGAGCCTTGGGTCCCTTCTGGGAGAAAACCGGCATACAAACAAAACAAAACAAAACAAAACAAAACAAAACAAAAATCATTCTAACTTAATGAAGAATAACCTCACTTCCTTTGCTAACTGTAACTTTAAAAGTTATTTCTATAGTTACAGAGGTGTGCCTTCAACTAAATGATGGAGGATTATAAGTTATTTTGACTGCTGGGTTGCCCTTTGCCTTCTGTTGACTCATGCTTTGTTGTAGGTATATAACTGTATAGAGTGGAGAAATGTATATTTTATACGACAAGCAATGGCTTATATCATTCACATTTTAAAATTAATTAATTAAGAGTATATATTCACTTACTTTTTGAGAAATAAGAATGTACAGTTTTAAAACTGTAACTATGACAGCAGCAAACAGATGGGGATGCCTTTTGGCTGATGATTTACATTAATAGCTTTTTAAAATGAGCTTTCCAAGTTTAGGTCTAAATCTAGTAGGAGTAGAAATCTAGTAGAATCTAGTAGGACTGAGACACAGGAAGAAACACCCTTTTTTACTTATTCAAATTCGGACGGGGAATGTGTGGCTATCAATACAGTTTGAGTCAGGCTTATCGCTAGTAGATATGGTGATAACAGGGTGAAACTGGGGCAGAATGCTACACACTGGAGCTGGTTTATCTTGTTGGTGTGGATTCAGCCTAGGACATGGTGGGTTACAGGCCACATTTGGCCCCAGGGATGCTCTTGTGGCCCCGGGGGCAAATATATATATATATATATATTGCAATCAATATTACTCCAGAACGCCCCCAGATGTATTCCAGGATGTATGGAAGCCATTTCCACCATTTGGAGCCCCCCTGGGCCACCCGGGGCTTTTGGGGGGGGGGAAGTGTTAAGGATTATTATTATTATTATTATTATTATTATTATTATTTCCTAAAATGACCATTGAGAGTGAATGGTACATTCCTACCCCCCTTGTGCACCAAATTCACACCACAGAGGCTCAGTAGAGGACTGTTTTGAAACCTCAAATGTAGGGAAAATTCCCCTATACCCCCAGAGGGTTTGGGGCCAATTTTGTGGGGGATAGGGGCATGTGCAGTCCTCCAAGTTCTCCTAGGAGGCTGATGTGTCCCCCTAGCTTTTCACAATTGTTAAGTCTAAGAGTACAGATATTAGCAGACATGCTTCTCCTTAGGCCAAAGACTTTGGTGAGAATCTTCATACAGAGGTTTAGCAAATGAAAGACAAAGACAGAAGAAAAACTAAAAATGATTGTCTGAACCAAGGTCACCTTTTGTCATTGGAAAAGCAACTGGAACATCAGCAGAAAGTAATTTCACAAGAAGGGGAAAAGGCAGCTGAAATGTTTATATGCTCTTTATTGAACAGGAAAATATTACAAACAGCACTTGTTTTTACACCAGTGGGCATAGAAAAGAGCTTGGAAAAGTTGCTTTTTAGACCTCCAAAAAGTATTTTTGCCAAGCTCTGGCACAGATGTGACACCTTTCTTTGTTCAAGAGTAATGTAAATAAAGCCTCTTAAACAGTAATGTTTTTTAAATTTCTTCTGTCATGTAAGGTCATTTTCTTTTCTTTTCTTGTTTTTAAATATGTTGTTATCCCCCTTGAGCCTCATTATTGTGGGAAAGGTGGGATACCAATAAATAATAGTACAGTCTGCCCTCCTTACCCACACATTTTGCATCCACAGATTCAACCATCCACAGCTTGAAAATATTAAATTTAAAAAAAATCCCAAAAGCAAACTTCTCCCATTTTATATAAGAGACACCATTTTACTATAGCATTTTATATAATGGGACTTGAGCATCCACGGATTTTGGTATTCATGGGGGTTCTGGAACCAAACCAAGGGTCCACTATAGTAGTAGTAGATTTTAGAGTACTAGAAGCTACTTTAAATTCTTCATTATCAGTGTTAACACCACACAAACAAACAAACAAACACACATAAGGGAGAAATGGGAAAATACATTCTGCCTCTAGAACAGGAACATTTATCTATTTTATACTTACAACCTTATTAACAACTGAGGAGAGTGACACCACATCTACTGAGCTCAACCCAGCTGGTATGTCCTTGACCTGCTTGGGGGTGGTGTTTATCTGTGAAGAGGAATCTGCTCTATAGTGTAAATTATCCCCACCTGTATATCCCACTTTCTGATGTGAAAACTCTTTTTCAAGAATCTCTGACCATTCATTGAATAAGGGATAAAATCTAAATCGGGCTCTTGATTTCATTATCACTGACCTGCACAATATAAAATATTACTATAAGATTCAGGAGAAAGTCCACAGCTTATTTTTGAAAATTAAAAACCTCCATGTTACGCAATATAAAATCATTTAAAAACCACCAAAAAGTTAATAAATAAAAAACACATTTCAATAAGAAACTTCCCTGCTTACCCATTAAAGCCTGCTTGAACAAAAATGTCTTTTCCTGCCAGAAAATGGAAAGCAGGGAGGGGGGTCAGCCTAGTCTTGTGCAGAAGGGAGTTCCAGAGGGTGGGAGCAGCCACCAGAAAGGCTCTCTCCTGTCCTCACCACACGAGCCAAGGATGGTAGTGGGAAGGAGAGAAAGTCTTCCCATGTAGATCTTAAAGTTCTCGCAGGTTCATATGGGGAGTTACAGTTTCACAGGGGTAGGCAACCTTTTTGAGCCGGGGGCCGGGTTGTTGTCCCTCAGACAATTGGGGGGCTGAAGCACCAAAAATAAATAAATATAAAAAAATAATAATAAAAAAATAAAAAAATATGCATGCACACTCTCTCAGCCCCAGAAAAGCCATGGCAAAACCCCTGTGGAGATTTTGCCAAGAAAACCCCAAGAAGAAGTAATAAGAACAATAATTAGTATCATCATGGCGGGCGGCGGCGGCGGGCGGGGCGGCGGCAACAGCAGCAGGACCGGCCTGGGGCCGGTCCAAAGGCCTCGGGGGGCCGCATCCAGGGCCCGGGGCTTAGGTTGCCTACCCCTGGTCTTTCAGATAGACTCAACCTTAGCCATATAGGTCTATATAGATCATGACTAGCATTTTAACTCCCAGAATCCCCAGCCACCAGGGGTAAGTAGTTGTGAGAGTTCTACCCAAAATATCTCAGGTGTCAAAGGATCCCTATGCCTATCCCAAAGAGAGATGACAAGACATTACTTCCAAATGCTCTCTTCACAGTTCCAACCACTTAGATCTTAGTGTGAAATCAGAAAATGGCCAGATCTCTAACCAAACAAGTGCCCAATTCATCCATGAGTCTGTGTTATCTATTTTTCTGGCTGGAGGTTTTAAACTCAGGTGAAGCATTACTGTTTACCTTTGTGCTGGTTTTGAATATTCTTTAAAATAATTAGGAAGAAAGTAGTCTTCAGGGGAAAAGCATGTGAGCAAAAAGTGGTTTTCCATTTTATCCATATTTATTTCAAGCTAAGTATGCTATGATCCACACCATGGGCTGCTATCCATACTAACAGCTTCTTGGAATAGATCAAGCCAGTATCTATTCATTACTTAAGTAAGTTCAGCACAGTATGACTACATCTGCAAAATTTCCAAAGACAAACATTTTATTGGTTCATGGATATCAGGTTACCTTCCTTTGTAGTCAAGAGCTGAGGCAGAAAAGCACATTGAGGGATGCTGAAATAATCTGACACCACTGAGGTCTATTCATTTGTCTGGCTAATTTAAAAAGATTTCAGTTTCCTTCCATAGCTGTATATCTGGCACAGTTCAACTAGCAATAAAAGACTAGACAAAAGAAAATCTACTTGCATTTAGTACCAGTTGTTGCCTTCAAAGGCAGCAGGCCAAGTCTGGGTGTATTATACAATTATATTGCATATGTACTGCAGGCACACACACCAGATGAAGACTTTTGCATGTTGAAGAAAGCTAAGCAGTGACTATAGACTAATTGGGAAACCTTTTGCCCTCCAGATATTTTTGGACTCAATTCTCAGAAGCCCTAACCAGCATGGTCAACTATCAGGGATTATAGAAAATGAAGTTCAGAATATCTGGAGAGTTAAAATCCTGTCCAAGAAATATTGTGTATGCATGTGTGTGTGTGCATATATAACCCCCCTCACACACATTTCCGATAGACAACATGCCATGTCATGTCCATATTTTGGACAGAAAGGAAATATACAGTGGACCCTCCACATTCGCTGAGATTAGGGGTGCAGGACCCCCATGAAAGTGGAAAAAACTCATTTTTTTTAAAAAAAAAATCAACTTTTTTTTTTTTTTACCTGAGAGAACACCTATCTAGGAATCACTAGGTCCTCCAGTGCAATTCTATGGTCAACCCACACCAGAGGCTGATTATGTTGGAGGACCAACAAATGCCTACAAGACCATTTTCTGTAGGAAACACTAGTTCCTCCATCATGATTCTATGGTCAACCTCCAGCAGAGTCGTGCTAGAGGACCTAATAATAATAATAATAATAGGTTTTATTTCTAACCCGCCCCTTTCTAGCCCGCCCCTAAAGATTCCTAGAGAGAACATATTACTCAAATCCGTAAATAATCAAACCCTCTAAAGTTTTTTGTGGGTTTTTCAGGCTGTGTGGCCATGTTCTAGAAAGAAACTCTTCTAAAACATGGCCACACAGCACAAAAAACCCACCAAAAATGTGGATGCCAGCCATGAAAACCCTCTAAAGTCAAAGCCGCAAATGTGGAGGGCTGACCATATTGTTAACACCTGCATATATCAATAAAATATATCTGAAGTAGTTGCACACTAGCACAACTAAGGGCCTCTACAGACGGCCCTTTGTGCCATCTTGGAGGCAGGGAAGGGGAGGGGCAGCCACACGCCGGGCGCCCCAACCCCACACCAAGGACGTCATGACGGTACACGCCATTATGCATGGTGCATACCATCATGAGGGCCTCCTGGCACAGCATCTTGATGTGCTGTGCCAGAAAGGGTGCATGGCAGCTATTCAGGAGGCCTATTTGACGTCTGAAAGGACGGATATTTTGGTGCTCTTTTCCAAGGCGGCAAAAGGGAGGATTGGGGCTGAGGTGTGGGGCAGCCTTGGCCCCAATCCTCCGCTTCCCAGGGCTACCCAGGCCCGCCTATCTGCAACCCCCCTAAGATCAGATATTATAATATAAGAACTATTATAAGTTCCTATAAAGAGTGGGAAATATCACACTTGCTGCTGGCAGAATACCTCACACCACTCATCCCCAACATTTTATTCTGTAGATGTTTTGGCACTCCAACTGCCACAAGCCCCAGACAGCACAGCTAATGCTCAAGGATTTTGGAAATTTAAGATGAAAACAACTGGAAGGCAAAAGACTGGGAACTACTGCCTTATATAATCAGAATGATCAAATGTGGTTGTTATAACCCTGGGTGAATCTATCACTACAGAAAACGTTTTCTTGAAAGCATGAGCAGGGTCTTCCTTAGCATATGAATCCTCAGGGATCCTATTCAAAACGTTTCATTTTAAAATTACCATTTTGTGACCTTTTAGAGGTATTGAAAATGTAACAGTGAACTTGAAGAGAATTAAACTGTTTCCACTTTTTGCCTATGGTTTGGATGCTAAACAACATTCTTTAAATATAATTTTATTTTATTCTAATATGCCTAGACATTTATACCAAGAATGGCAGAATCTCCCACTATTCCAGTTGCTATTGAAACTTTAGCTCTTTTGTGTTTAAGTAAGAGATCTGTTCATATTTCAAAACGCCAAAAGAAATGCCTATTAAAAGAAATGTAAGATTAAACAGAATGATTTACTCTGCACTTCTATCTTGTCCTCTAGCTGCATTGGGCCTCTGGATTTATTGTGCCCTGTGGCACATCCCCAATATAAACAAGCTGTCAAGACTGACTCAGATAAGCCAACTGTGCTCCAGACATAGCTAAAACTTTATATTAAATAATCACAGTATAACAGTTACAACGCCCCCCCCCAAATCCAAACCCTGAAACTGGTAGTTTTAATACTAACAAATTATGAAAAAATATGCAACATTAACATTCCTGTTTCAGTTGCTGCATTCCTTATGGCTGAAACAAAAAGAAAGGGGAGAAAAAAAAGAGAACAGTCATGTCCAACTCAACAGATATTTCAACAGCTAGTTCTGGAGGTCCAAATCCATTCATGCTGCCAGCAGAATTTCTTCTGAAACATTAACTGTCCCCAGGCTAGATAATGTTGAAGAGTAATATACAAAGGGACTGGCCACTAGGGAAGCATATATATTCTGAAAAACAATTCATTTTACTACAGTTGTTTGGAAGCTACATATTTGTTGGGCTAACTGAGGCAAAGAAGGTAAGTCATTAAGGAATTAATAGGAAAGGTGTGTCTTTCAAACTGCGACATTGCCATATATATATATATATATATATATATATATAGAACAGTTCCAATCATCCCCAGATTTGGTGTAAGGTTTTGTGAGTTTCTTTTGGAGAAATAACAGTTGTATTCTTTTCATCTTCTGTTCTATTTTTTACATAAGATGGCTAAACCACTTTGAACCCAAGTTTTTTTGATACAGGAAGGATTTGTGTTTGAACATCATTCAGAATTTGATTTTTTCCCCTGACTAAAAAGCTATAAGATGCCTCCTATATCATTGAAACCAGGACGTATTAGTTGGTATGGGGTGTCAAAAAGAATGCAGTTCAATTTAATAAAATCCATCAACATGGCTGATCTAGGTAGGCATGCCACATAAACCATTAATTTTTTATTTTACTTCTATTAATGTAAAACAAATCCACCTTAAGACAATTCAGAAATATGAATGGGCAATTAATAGCTTCTTCAACTGAGGGCTGAAACTTTACAAAAATTTAATACTTTTTATTTTTAAAAAATGAGGGCCAAAACAGATGGCCCTTTTGCACCGCCTTCCAGGTGGCAGTTTACATGGGGGCTGGCTTCCAGGAACTCTGGCAGCATGGCTTCCATACAACCCATGCCGCCAGAGTGCCTTAAAGCTGGCTTCAGGAGCGGTAAGGTGGAAAAGCCACCTCTTTGAAACTCCTTTGTTGGCCAGCAAAAAGGCAGATTGAGGGCACGGCATTCAGTTGCCACAGCCCTAATCTGGCTTCAGAATGGGCGGCCTGTTTCGCTCCTGAGTAATCTTTTGTATTTTTTCTTATACGTAACTAAATCTGAAGATGGAACACCTTTTTGTACAAACCTATTGGCCAAGAAAAATAACTTTTAATAGTGCAACTGGGCTATAACTGAACCAGATCAATCTTTGAATGATAAAAGAGTTGGAGGTGGCCCTAGGGGTCATTTAGTCCAATCTGTTGTCAGTACAAGAATCCACAGTTAAAGCATCTCTAAAGCATTAACAGTCTCACTTAGAGACCACCTCTGAGATACTTCTGGGTGAATCTAGTTATACTTTAAACCAATGGAAATCAATGACACAGGGCAGTCATGGCTAACTTAAATCACAATGGTTCAATGGAAATAAAGTATTGATTAGTTGGGATACACTACACAATTTCTTCATAGTTCCACAGAACCACTTAACATAAGAAGAAGCACATTTTCCTATCTAAAATCTATGTATTTCCTTCAGCTAAGTTGTGGGGATAGTAGTAGATGTTAATGCATTCCAATATAAATGTGTTGTGAAAAAATTCCCTAAGAAATACCTTTCAGTTTTTCACCACAGTTATGGTATTCCACTTAAGTTATTTAAAAACAACAACAATGCTATTAACTATACTGTATTGAGAAGCAAGCCACTTTTCAAGATTAAGAGCTTGCACAGTTTTTTTTCCTTTTTTTTGGCTGAGCCAGTATCAACTTCTGACAATGATAATGTCAGACTTGCTTAGCACCCAACGGGATGTAGCACTTCAGACAGTTTCTTGGCAGATGAAGACATAAAAACATGCCTGCAGTGCTGATATGTATGCTGGTGTTGCTGCACAAATACTTTTTACGAGACAGAAACCCAGGAGCAAATTCAACAGACAAACTGCACGTTGATTGAAAACACAGAACATGTTTTTACTTTACCTGGCATGATTTTGTTGTCTTGTGTTTTTTACTGGTTTGCAACATTTATAATATATATATATATATATATATACTCCCAGTATTTTACAAATCAAATGCATAAAAATTAATACAAACAACAATATTCCCAAACAAAAAAGACTACAATCAGCATGTACCCATTAATGACAAAAGATGTGTGGCAAAACTTTTAGAACAATAAACTCCAAAGGTCTCCAGAAATAAGTCCCTAGAAACATCAAAGTAACATGTGCACAAACTTCCAAGTATATTGAGCAGGAAAGCTTTCACCACAATAGTAGATAAAACATATTTCACTTACTGCTTTGAGGTGGGTGAGCCAAAATACTTCACTCTATAATGGTTCTTGCTGATTTTCTTCTTCATGCATACAAACAGCATTCACTGACAGCGAAAATGATCTCTACCTCAAAACCTCTATTTAGTTTTGACAGTTAGGCAAACTGTGATTAATCCCTTTCAGTTGCAGAGAATTTCCCACTCCCACCCCCACTCCCCTCCCCTGTCCACCTAACATACTTGGATTCAGTGCTACTGAATTTGGCACAGTCAAAAAATCAATTTTACTGATGATTTGGCAGTTTGTCCAGAAAGGGTCACTGGCTTTTCAAGATCAATTAAAGTATACGGGAGTTCTCATTGGCAAATCACATTAATGCATACTGCACACAAGAGAGGCCAGTAGGGATATATGTCTCCATAATTACAGTATGCATTTCTGTCATATATACTGAAAACAATAAGTTTGTTTACACTTAACAATGCCAAATGCCTTTCTTAGTAAAATTAGTCACAAATTGTCTAAAATTTCATATAGCATTCAAAGACATTCTCCAGTGTAGGGAAGGAACTAATAGTAGAAAATATTCAAAAAATGATTGGAACAATGTTTCTTAAGTGCTGGAAATCCTGATGAGGACAATCCTCACCATTCAGGACTTATTTTGCACATATTTTGCACCTTTTTTGGTACAGAAAACAGCATTTTTGTAGCATTTTCTATACTAAAAACACTGTTCTCTATGTCAAAAAAATGTACAAATTTTACACAATAAGTCCTAAATTGCAAATAGCCTTTCAAAACTGCACAGTTTCTCACAGAGGGAATAAATTGCTAAAATCACTTGTTGCTTCCTTTGAGAATGAAATTAACAACAAACTATATCCCTACTTCAATGCATATATAAATTAGCTAAGAAGGTTAGATGAAATAAACCTTATAGTCAAAACGCAATAGAATGTCATTTGTTGCTTCCTTTCTTCATGTTACATTTACTGTATATACTCATGTACACATCTAGAAATGTTAGTCAAAATATTGACCCAAAAATCTGGGTCAACTTATCCACAGGTCAATGTAAGTGTTGTACTTTACTCTTATCAAAAAGGAATCATCCCCTGGTAAAAGGTAAATGCTTAATACCTCCTCAGAGCACCTAAAAGAAGTACCGACTTCCTTTACTCACTCATCCATCCTGTCTTTAGGATGAGGACAAACAGTTCTTTGGCATTGTTTTTCTTTGCTTCATCCTTTACATCCTTTGTTACATACCGCTAAGTTTTACCCTCAACTTATCCATGGGTCATATCAATATCCATAATTTTGGACCCCAAACTTGCCCTTGACTTTACATGAGGTCTACATATAGTTGAGTATACGCCATATAGCTCATCTTCACTTCAGTCTTCCTAAAGTAATGCACCTGCGTCTCCTTCTCCCCACTTTATCCTCATATATAGGAAGGAAACATGTAAAATTCTCTTTCATTGGTGGATATAGTATAGTATAGGGAACAAAAATATGCAATGGGCTAGCATGAACAGTTTTCTCCTCCAGCTGATCACTGTGTATTAGAGGAAAAAAAGTGATCTAGGGATAATTACTGTAGTCAAATTGGTACTTAGACTGCTGTTCTGTGCATAATTTCCTTGGATTACTTTTGCAGTACACTAACTAAAATCTAAAACTTGCAACTAAAATAAAACTTTACAAGAACTAGTGAAAGCCTTTATGAATACTTTTACTTGCAAGGATGTTTCCCTGACCAAGATTTCACTTACAATTTAATTTTTACTTTCATAACTGTACAGAGTCACAATTTTGGTTACACTTGCTATTGCAGTGTAGATGGAGTATTCAAACAGCAGAAACGGGGGCACTGCTATGCCTTTTCATCTCACTGCACTGGAGCTCTTACAGGCAGTGTGCCTCTAATATGGACAAAGAAATCCTAGCTAGATTGTTAACAAGTGCTAACTCAAGAAGAGCACTGGTAATCAGGGAAGGATTCAAGCAGGTAAGACCAGAGGGCACGAAACACTTTCGGCATCCTGCTAGGAAACTGGTAAATCACTTTTTGTAAATAAGCAGATTTTAGAGAAATGATAGGGAGTGGTCTGAAGGGATCAGCAAGCAGAAGTGACCTTCAGATAACCAGAAGGCACCCAACTGTGGTAGAGCTAATATGTATTTGTGTGTGTGTGTGTGTGTGTGTGTGTGTAACAAGAGCCAGCATGGAGTAGTGGTTTAAACACTGAACTACACTCTCAGCCACAGAGGAAGGCAAAGGCAAGCCCCATATGAACAAATCCTGCCAAGGCCTTAGCAATGTGCCACCAGCATACCATTAGATTCATCAGTCACTGCACAAACAGGCAGGAGGATGCATAGGCAACATGTTGCATCAATACACCTGTAGGGTTGTCTCTCACTTTTTGCCTTCTGCGTGTTGTGTGCCTTCAAGACTTTTCTGACTCATGGCGACCCTAATGTGAACCTATCATGGAGTTTTCTTGGCAAGATTTGTTCAGAGGAGGTTTGCCATTGCCTTCCCCTGAGGCTGAGAACATGTGACTTGCTCAAGGTTGCCCAGTGGGTTTCATGGCCAAGTGGGCAATTGAACCCTGGTCTCCAGGGTTGTAGTCCAATGCTCAAACCAATCCACTTTACCAAAAAACATTTTCTTTTCCCACAAGTATGCAATCTCACAATATGCCCAGTATGATAGCCTCAGTTTTGTTATCTGAATCAATAAGATTTATATAATGTTTATTTTCTAGTCAGCCATTGAACCAATGAGTCTATCTAGCTGGGTCTGTTTGTAGGCCTACATGTATCTCTTCCAATTTAATTTGGACTGGACTATGTAACCTTTCAGTGTTGTGTGAAGAATTCTAGAGCTCCAGACATTCTATGCAATTTTTTTTTAAAAAAAGTTTTTTTGAAAATTAGCACAGGCAAACTGAACAGCTGACTAACTTCATTATCCATTTGTACAAAATAGATGGCTAACATTTTCTTGGAAATGATAGTATGTAATAGAACAATGGTCAGCCACCTCACTTTTTATAAAATGAAGTATATAAATTACATTTGCATTTAACTTTCAGTGATGTAGAAATACTTGTTTTGATCTTATTCCAGATTTCTGCTGCCACCTGTAGGATTTATTTTCATGTGGGTATTTTCTAATGAAGACAAGAATTTCAAATAAAATTACTATTCCTCTGTTGTAGATTCTTATAAAAGGCTACTAAAACAGACTTAGCACTTCCTAAGGTCATGGCAATATAAGGGCTGGGATAAACTAAACAATGCAGTTAAACGAATGAACAGATACATCAGAACAGGCAGGGATGGCCATGATGACGATGACAAATTGCAGAAATTTTTTGAAATTGTATAAAAAATAACAACAACAAAACCTGGAGTTTAGTAGTGCACATGGAAATCTATATAAGTTTGAACCTTGACAAAACACTTTGGAAGGTACTTTCCTCCTACAAATTCAATCTATTTAAGAAAAGTCAGTTTCACAGAAATATACCTCTGGTTGATGAATATGGATTAGAACAACTGCTGACTTATCTAAATAGCAATCTATATTGAAAAATATCAAGAAGAAATAAGAAATGCAAGCTGACTTAGAGACAAAGGTGTCCTGAGGGAGTAAGGCCATAATGATGAATGGAAGTCTTCTGCATAGATATTGCATGTTTGCTTGGATTGCACAGAAATGTCTCAAGTAATTAAAACAAGCTCAATAATGATCTTGTCCAGGGGGCAGATGTTTCTTATGCTGCAGTTTATTCACAGGCTCACTTATAACAGAAAGAAGGCAGGGGGTACATTTAGATAAGCAACAGCTAAGTGACAATGACAATTCAGATGTGAATTACAAGGTTTTAATTACATAGAGATGAGCAGATGACAGCAGAAATTGCAAGCTTGAATGCTTCATCATTTTCTTTGTAAGCCTATGTTGTAATTAGAACTACATTCGGTTGCTTGACCATTAAAAAAAAACAACCCTGAATAGGCCAAGGAGTGCAACAATCCACTTCAAAATGTAATGACTGAACTGGTGATTGCTATTATAAAGTCATTAATTATAGCAAAAATAAAACATTTCAAACAAAAAAGGGTGGTGACATGATATTGTGTAAGAAAATAACACATTGACTTTCTGTTCATTTGCACAGAGGTCTCTGTGTTAATCTTTGTATAAAGAGTTCAAAAAATATGTACAGAACACATTGGGAATTGAGTTGTTTTTTTCGTGGAACAATGTCAGTTTCTGACAAATGCTGGAGAAGAGTATTATAAAAGCTTTTATTTCTCTTTTACCATGTGGTAGTTGTTGCACCATTTGCAGGTGGATGGTTTTAACTATAGTTGTATGGCTTTGGTTACAATACAGATAATTTTAATCTAAGGATCTTATCACAAAGTAAAATAAAAAAGTTTACCTGATCCAGCTTAAAATTTAAATTGGGCAGCATCCTGATATCATCACAAGGATTTTGCTGCTGAATTTGCCACCCAGACTCAGCCCGGGTCCATCCCTGCTCCCAGGGGCGCTCAGTACGGGAGTTTTTCAGCTTGAGAAAATGGCTGCCGGAGCAGCCCTGGGAGAGGGGATGGGCCCGGGATGGACTCAGGTGGCGGATTCAGTGGCTAAATCCTTGTGATAATATCAGGATGCTGTCCAATTAAAATTTTAAGCCAGATCAGGTAGGCTATACTATAACTTTGCAATAAGCTCCTAAGTATACAATATTAAGATACTACTCTCTTACCCCAGAGAGGATTGGGTACATAGGCGACCAGACAGTCTACTAGTCACTTCTGTACATGACAGTATTGCATATGACAAATGTGGAAAGACAGGGAAAAAAAATATTTGGTCCCTTTTATTAAATATTTCACACTATGAAAAGTGTATCCTTATTTATTACATTTGTACTGTGCATATTCCATAAAAATACCAAGGGTCACAGAATCTACAAAGCACAACTTTTCACTTTTTTCACTTACTCTGTACAATCAGGAATGCTCATAAAGTGATACTAAATAATTTTAAAGTGTGCTTTCTAAGACATATTTTGAAAACAATGCTGCAACTAATAGACTAATACGTGAACTGTATACTGTAGTGCTTGAAGATGTTATATTTGTGTCTCTCATTAGGGGGCAGCAACACCTCAGACATATGCATTTCTTACCATCAACTGCACTACATTTTTCTACATATGTAGCCATAAGCTGTAGACAATAACTGACTTTACCTGAGCATCCAATGACAAATGCTTTCCTTGTCTTGACAAAGAATGAACAAACATTTATCTAGCCCAATCATGGGAGAGCTGATAATAACTATTACAATATGGTTAGCAGGTCCATGTTATTTATCATGCTCCCAAAGTTGTAGTTCTTCTCCCACTCCATTACTGTCCTCCTGTACACTACTACTTCTGAAGCATGGAGCCTCCTGTATTCTTGATGGCTCTTCACATTCTTTAGAACCCTGACTGTAGGGACTTCTAAATCAAAAAGAAGTTTTTCTACTCCCAAAAGTTAGGCTGGATATGCAGGCAAAGTGAGAGGAGTGGTTCGACTGTGGGATGGGACAAAATACATAGATTCACCTTAGAGTCATTGTAAGTTAGAAAAGACTTGAAGGCACACAACAACAACAGGATTTAGCTATCTGCAACAGGGCTGGGCCATGATAGCCCCTCCTACCCCTTGAAAATACTACACAGAGGGTTAGATGATTCTGCTAAATGAATAGGCTGTTCATGCCAGGAAATGGGAGAACCTCCATCCAAAAAAACCTAGGTGGATGTATCTTCCACCAGCAGAACTCATCCATCATTGGAAGATACATCTTGGGTCTACTTCATCCATTTTCATGTCTTATTCAGTAACTTCAATAACTATTACATCATCAGTTCTAAGACACCACGTCATGTTCTCGGAGTATCCAATTACACAAGTCTTAGGCAAAGGAACTATTTCCAGGAACCATAATTCCATAGGGCATCTTTTAGAAAAAGTCTATATTTATCATTCATGATAAAATGCCTCATTTTTTCTGTAAGATTCATAAAATGACTGCATATTTCCATTTATCAAGCTTGTATCCAATGATCCTTGAAATTAAATTTAAATCATGTACATTCAGTACCCTTCATCCTTGCTATGGATAGTAAGGGAGAGGAGAGAATAGAAGGCAACAGGCTTATTTATCAAACTAAAACACTGGAGACACCTCAACTGATTTTTTTTTCTGTTTCTGTTAATCAAAACTACGTTTCTTCTCAGTAGTTTATATTCCCATTTTCCTAGGACTGATGATGACTTCTAAACAAGAAAGCAAACATTACACGGATGCTCAGGTCCTAGGCTTTTCATTCAAATGATCTGTGCACATGTATATATCCTGATGAAAAAGGCTGCAGAACAATGGGATTTGTTCAGTTATGATGAACCAAGAATATACATTTTGTGGTTGTAGCCAGTCGGTTTCAAATAGTAAATGCTGTACACATAACAGTCAATGCTTCATTTATATTTTTTCCTCTAGAAACAAAGTAGATCAATGGATGAGATAGAATTCATAATCAATGCCAAAATGTAGGAAGAATTCTTTTGAAACCTCATAAATGTCACCTATGAAAAATAATTTTAAAAACAGCAGCACTCTCCTCCTCTTCTTTGACCATAGGAGCTTGGCATCAACCTCAGATGGATGCAACTCACTCTTCAGAGTCCTGTTTTCTATAAACAGGGGACAACATGAAGGAAAGACACAGTGTAGAGATGGGATGAGGATGTGCTTGTCCTGTTTAAAGCCAGTATCTTTATCATCGAATACTCCCTAAAGTTGCTTTCTCTTATGGGGTTCCAAACATGTTTCCTGTTGCAAGCTTTTGGGAGAAAACAAAGGGAGGCTTCTGGGAAGCAAAATTTCAAAGAAAAAGGGCCATAGTAGACTATGGACAGAAAGCAGAGCAAAAATAATGCTTTGTTCCAATCTGTGTAGAAGGCAGATGGCATACTTCTAGTAGGGAAAGGATGACAAAGTGGCATTAATTGTTTGCCAAATCCACCTAGTGGGACCAAGATTTCCAGGTTACCGAAGATTATCTTTCCCTGCCCTCTAAACATTAGCAGAGTCTCTGCTGTTCCCTTCCCTTCCATTGCATGTAATAAATATAAAATATCCATACAGATATTAAATATGTACATGTTCAGTCCAAATTAAATTTCCAAAATGTTAAATATAGCATATTTTTGTTAACTCTTTTCTTATGAAAAATCTAGGGGCCTTATCAAACGCTGGCCAGGAAGGGAAAAGTAAGCGAAGACTAACCGAAGTAAGAAGAAATCCGAAAGGAAATTTTTTGCCTGCGTGGTCTTTCCGGGGCCTTTCCAGAGGAGGCAGAGGCGGCGGCGGCAGTTCCCTCCCGCACCCTGCCCTCCAGCACTTACCAGCCCTCCAGCCAGCCCTCAAAACTGGCGGAGAAGCGGCTCTGGCCTCGGAGGAGGCGGCGGCGGCGGTTCCCTCCCACACCTCGCCCTCCCTCTGGCACTTACTAGCCCTCCAGCCAGCCCTCAACACCGGCGGAGAGGCGGCTCCGGCCTCGGAGGAGGCAGAGGCGGCGGCGGCGGCGGTTCAAACTGAGCTGAGTCACTAAGGGGACTCTGCAGCATGGGGCTTTGAGCAGGCAGAGTATGGTTTGTTTCTCTCCATATATAAAATGACTTTCACTGATTCCTGATTTGTGTTTTAACTGGAAACAAAGTTGTGTCCATAAGCATGTACAGAGTGCTGAGAATGCTAGAGGTCTTGTGTTGGGATGCCATTCAGTAAGGAGCTCTAGCAAGTCCTCATTATTCCGAAAGCTTCCTTTACTTCCCCAAAAAACCGAATGTCAAAAGATCCCCTTTGACTTCGGATCACGGGGAAAAAATACGTTTTAGCTTTGGATTGCCTTTGGATATGTGTGGACACAAGGAAAGAAAAAACGTTTTAGCTTTGGATTGCCTTTGGATATGTGTGGACACAAGGAAAGAAAAAACGTTTTAGCTTTGGATTGCCTTTGGATACCTTCTGCTTGGGACCCCGTGTGATAAGGTCCTAGGAAACAAATCAGACAAGAACATCTGAAACCTAAAGTATGCCAGAACATATAGAGGCATTGTAGACCAGCCTAAAGGGCTGGCCTGGGGTGGAGTTGGGGTGGGGCAGCCAGATGTTGGCTGCCCCAACCCCACCCTGATGCCATCCTGACGCCACGTGCCCGTTTGCATAGTGCGAAGCATCAGGACGCTCTCCCAATGCAGAGTGTAGACACACTGTGCCGAAAGGGCGCGGAAGAGCTGCACCACTGGCTCTTATGGCGGCCTTTTGCTGCCTCTAAAAGAAGTGGCATTTTGCTGCTCTTTTAGGGGCAGCGAAAGGAAGGATCGGGGCCATGGCATGAGGTTGCCACAGCCCCGATCCGCCACTAGCAGGGGTGGGCCAGAGCCGCCTGAAACGCGCCATCTGTAAAGGCCCATACACAGTTTATTAGCTCTGCTGTAAATGGATCTATGAACACAAGCCATAACGAAGCACACTGAAGTTATATTTCAGTTGCAGTAAGAAAGGCAACTCTATGCTTAAAATTGCTTCTATTTGACTAAGTCATGTCTTATATTTGCAATACATCAGTCAGAATAGTATATTCTTCAACTCACCTTTCTCATTGCTATTTGATAGAAGGGGTGGTGGGCTTGTGGGTTTAGATTTATCATAGTTGTTAAAGCTCTGGCTGCGCCGGTTGTTGGCACTAACTGGACCTCGAGTTTTTGCTTCGCTGCCTGCAGCTGAAACCCTCGTGGTTGGACCTGGAAGTCTGTTTTCAAGGTAAAAAGAATGAAGCAAAAAATTATCAGAGTATGCAAACTGATTAAGCATGGCTTTAAAAATGCTAAACATTAATCCAGAATGATTATGCTTCAGGAACAAGGCAAATGATATTCTAAAGGCAGTTTAGAGAAGATCAAAACCTTCCACAAAGCTACTGACATGTATACTTACATGAGTTGTAAGCTTGTGTCATGAAACCTTGAACAGCTTTAGGAGTATGAGCAGAGCCCACTGCTAGTCTTTGAACTAACACTAGATTTATATTCCACCCCGAAAAGCCAGATCGCAGGGCTCTAGGCTATAGTAATAATAATAAGAAGAAGAATCTGAAGAACTTCATAAGAAAGGGCCAAAAGGGATGATCCCAAAGGGGTGGTGTTAAGCTGCCCGAGCTGATGCAGGATTGGGGCAGCGGCACCTGCACACCACGACCATACTCCACCGTTTTTCCAGCACAAAAAGAAGTGGCAGAAAGATGCTTCTTTTTGCGGCAGCAAAATGCCAGCTCTTCCACACCACTGAGGCTTTTCGGTGTTCCTGTGGTGTGCGGCCATGTGGGGGTGGCTTCACAGTGGCTTTCCAATGGCTTGGGGGCATGCAGCATCTAAACAACACACCCCAAGTAGCCAGGAAGCTGCCACAAAAGGCCATCTGTTTCACCCCTAAGTCTTCTTGAATTCAATAAAGCTTAGTCCCTAATAAATATACTTAATATTAAAATGTGATTAGGTACCTTAGCATTTTGTTGTGTTCCCTTTGCCATGCTTTTCATTCTAAGACTTAAAAATCAAAGAAGCTCACCTTGGAGACAGCATTTTCCTGCATCAACCATCATACTCATGCTTATCTTACAGTGACTTGCACAGAAATGCAAGTGACTAGTGTCCTTAATGTAAAACAGCAAGTGATTTACATGTGTTCTCAAGATTTAAAAGAGTTTGTTTCCTTTTTTAATTACTTGATGGAGAACTCAAAAGTGATTCAATTAATCTATAAAACCAACAGGCTAAAACCAATTACACCTTTTATTAGTATGTAGTTACCCTGTTGACAGAATTACCACCTGATTAGCAACATTACAAACCTTTGTTATTCCTACTGTGCTGTTACAGAGGGGAAGAAAAGACAGTTACCAATGATTTCTTCACAACAAATTCAAAGATTAATGGGGAAAGGAAAGCAATGGGGAGAAGAAGCACATAAACCTTAGCAGATGCATGCACATGCTTATAAAGCATACAGCTGGCATGTTTGAGCACAACACTATATTTTGCTCCCCATTCCACAGAACAGTTATATGCAGAATTATATAAGGCTTGCTTTCTAGTTTCCTTAAATATAGATCCTTCAGTTCTCAAATACTTATAAAGAGGAAAACAAGAGAATAACATTAAAAGGAAAAGTGCAGCAATAATCACAAATACACACACATTGCCAGGAAGAGGAGGAACTGGGAAGGATAGCTAAAGAAGATAAATAAGGTTTCATGTTGTTGTGAGAGACCCGACATTGATAGGGCAAGGACTTTCATGCAAACTTCATGGTGGACGAAGCAGCTCCAACAGTATAGTGTTTGATAAATGCCTACAGCAAGAGTAGGCAACTCTTTTTCTGTTGAGCATCACACACCCTCAAGGACAATATGACCACAGTGGATTGGGCTTAATCAAACGGTGGACAGGGCCCAGAGTTTAAAAGAAGATGTACCCATTCCTTCTCCTTTCCCTTCTTCTTTCCTACTTAGAAGTCACTTTGGTAGAAACCTGAACTGATCAGCTGCAGGGTCTCTTGAGGGCAGGGTCAAAGCCCAAACAGGGCCCTAGAGCCATAAATTGTCTACCACAGTCTAGGAAGAGGCACAGTACATTTGTTCTAATCCTTCTCCTTTACTGCAGCTGTACTTGACATTATCTCTCCTACTTTTGTTCCTGATATGCAATAGGAAGCTATAGCTTTTCTTCCACTAGTAGAACCCAGATATAGAGAGTCTAAAAAGACTGGCAGTAATGTTACAAAAGTCAGACAATGCACAGGAATTATAAAATTCAGTTATTTCATTTCAAGCAAAAGAAAATATCAGTAGTGCATCTATAGTAGAGAAAAATAATGCCTATGAAAGTAAAATGGAAGTCTCAACAGTCCTCATATAGTTATACAATAAGCATAGTTTTGTTTTTTGAAGACTGAAGACCCAAAGAACTCCATCATTCAGAGTTCAAAGGAGGAAACTATCGTCTTTGTTCCCTCCCCTGAAAAAGGAGTGGATGAAAATTTCTCATAACTTTGCTAGTGAAGCAAAATATTTAAATGTTCCATTCTCATAAATGCAAGAATGGAATTAAAATTAATTATATCCTTAAACCATAGTATTGTGGCTTACAAGAATGCCACAAGTGACAAGATTTTCTCAGTGATTGAATCATAGCTATAGAACTCCCATTAGAGATCTGTCTAACCCCTGCATTCTTGTCTTTAGAAAGCAGTTTAAAAATATGTTTATATAACCTTTTTGGAAAATAAAGCATGTGATCTCTCAATCATTACTACTTGTTTTTATTTTTTTTTTTGTGTGTTTCTTTCAGCTCACATTGGGTATTTATGATTTAACATATTTTCAGTCTGTGATTTTAGATCTCCATTATTTGGAATATAATTGTGCATTTTTATGTGATTTAACCATATGAGCTCTGAAAAAGAAGGGCGCAATATAATTCAAATATAACAAAACTAACACAAATAATAGTAATAACAGTAGTCAACAGCAGAAGCTGAAGTAAACAAAGAGGAATGCAGCTCAACTGGAAAGCCACCCCAAAGCTTAGGTTTACACTACAGGAAGTGTGTGTTATATGATTTTCAGTTCAAAGGTTCTTCAGAATTCCACAGCACCTGCTAGGTGATTTTTGGTGGAAGATAAACATTAGAGTGAAGTAAAAACAGACCAGGGGATGGGATGTACAGGTGCTTTCTTACATTATAGTAAGAATTGGGGAGACGGGACTCAACTATCTGAGCAAAGGGAACTAACTACATACACAAGGGGACATTCCCAAACATTACTATTTGTTTATATTTTTCCAATGGAAAATTCACAGTAATACAAAGCCCATTTCAACATGAATCATATGAACAGAGCACTAAATGATTATCATAGAGAAATAGTGCCAACCCAAGACAGTCTGCTCCTTGAAGCAAAGTATAAATTGGTGCTTCTTCCTCAGCCCATGTACAGAAACCAGTTAAAATGGCAGTCAAATATTACTTCAACATTAGTAGTGGGACAGACTCCCCCATTACACCAGATGCAAAATTCTAGTATGGGGGGGGGGGAGAGACACATGAAGACTGTGTGGTATCATAACTCTGTCCTTCAGTGAAGGTGAACACTAGAGAGTTCACAATAAATAGTAAGGTAAAGAGGTTCTCATCTCCCCCCCCCCCAGCACCTGCTACTTAAACATGGTGTCTAAGGGCCTTTACAGACTGCCAGAAATAATGCAGCTTGAGTCCACCTTAACTGCCCTGGCTCAGTGCTAGGGAATCATGGGAACTGTAGTTTTTCCTGAAACATTGAGCCTTCTCTGTCAGAGAGCTCTGGTGCCACAATAAACTACAGTTCCCATGATTCCCTAGCAATGAGCCAAGGCAGTTAAAGTGGACTCAAGCTGCATTATTTCTGGCAGTCTGTAAAGGCCCTAATGGTGGAGACAGCCTTGTAGAATAAACTGCACTGCTGGTCCCACCCCTGGCATCAGACATGTTCCTGGCCCTGTTCCATTATGTCCCCATACTGGCATGGACATGTGAATTGGTGAAGAACATATGTGAGCACATGGTCACGCACAGACACTCCAAGAACCTCACTTGTAAAGCGATCCTCATGTGTAGAGGCAGCTGTTCACACACAGGCTTTATGAGTTCATATGTCCAAGTCACCACAGTGTTGGAGCCAGTACTTTGACATTGTGGGTGGTCAGAAGCAGTGGGCCCTGCTTCATGCTAACATCCTCACTCCATAGAATGATCCATACCATGATAAATGAATGATGCCACCTTCACAGAATTCATGTGTAAAGGTTGCTAATTTGCTACTATTAAAAATGATTCCAAATTTTATTCCAGGTCACTTCTACCAATGACCATGATGGCAGAGTTTGGAAACGGTTGAATGCCTGATTCCAGAATTCCCTAGCTGGCAATGGCTGTGCTGGGTACAGGATTCTTTAAAAAAGGACATTTCTTGACACCCCCAAACTAATAATAGAAATTATAATCACAGAGCTTTACAGGAAAGGAGGAACAGATACAGAAGACATTGCTGTAAAACACCCTGAATCTCCACGAGAGGATGTGGTATAAGTCTAAAAAATACATACACACACACACACACACACACAACACTAAATGAAAGACTTCACTCTACTTTGGTAATTGTTAAAACAGTTTGAACTCAAGAGGTAAGCATTGGTAAAAGGTGAGCCCTAAGACATGCAAACTGGGGGTTTTGCAAGGAGGGGTATCCATGCTTTGCATTACAGGAAGAAACGCTAACCTAGAAGTCTTTTTCTGACCAAGAGTGAATCGGATGATTTTGCTTTGAGATGAGTCCCTGGGTGATGCACTGTACAACAAGAAAGAAAGAAAAAGTGGAAGATGCAAGTGAGTAAAGACATGAACCCACCAAGAGGACAAAGGATTTTTGGAAAGAGATTCAGCCAGATGTTTCAGAAGAAAAAAAAATAACTTCCCATTCATAATTTGGGCTTATCAAAGCAGCAATAGTGACAGGGGCAGAATATGCATGCAAATTTATTTCACACTCATAAGAAAAAGTTCTTAAAAACTTCACAAACAAATGTTTTTTCAGACTATATCTGCATTAGTGAAATAGTACACTTTCCACAGAATGATACAATCTGATATTCACCACACCAAGTTCATTTCAGTGATCTTCCTTATATGGCAGGCTGGAGAAGTTGTTTTGGGAGGAATTTTAGGTCTGCAGTAGAAAACATAAATTGCATACAGACAGTGTCAAATTAAATCCTTGACATTCCCAGGTACAACTGAACAAACCCAGCCTGAAGACTGCGGCCTTCCGTTGAATTTTGTTGTTACAATAAATACCAGATTTTACCACATGAGGGCACATCATAATGAAAGCTTCACCATGCAAATGTGATGGAATTACTGTTTTGGAGTGTATTACCATTAGAGAAAAGATAGAGTAATCAGGTTTTACTTTTTTATTATTATTTATAGCTAAATATTTGTAATACCCACCTTGAAAAAAAGAAAAAGAAAAATATTTCTAATTTTTTTAAAAAAAGCAGTGAAAAATCCATTGGTACCAACGTGTTACAAAACTAGGATATAACTTTTTAGAAAGTGTATGGTTTATGGAGATGATAATAATAATAAGCTTCATATACTTCTCTAATTTCTAGTGGTAGTGGTGGTGATCCCACTTTTCCCCCAAAGCTGGGACTCAGAGTAGCTTAAAAAATAGTACAATTAAAGACTTTTAATTAAGATTTTAGGAATGAAAACACACATTGAGTATATTGCAGAGGGAATGGGGGACTAATAATAATAATAATAATAATAATAATAATAATAATAATAAATCCCACCTTTAGCCTTGGCCATCACGGCGGCTTACATATAAAATCAAATACATAAAAACCCTTACAACAATATAAACAAAACAACTTACCCCCCATTAAAAATACATTAAATTCAATCTCAGAGTTAAAATTTTAACAATAAACAGAGTTAAAAACAATAGGTATTCTGGGGCAAGGCCAAAATAAAAATGTCTGATGGGGAAATCAAAATAGGTGAATAGTTTATTCCGGGTAAGCCTGCCAGAAGAGATCCGTCTTGATGGCTTTTTTTAAAGCCATCTAAGTTGGTTATCTGACAGATCTCTTCTGGCAAGGCGTTCCAGAGTCTAGGATCGGTGGCAGAGAATGTCCTCTAGGAGGTCACCGCCAGCTTAGTTCTCATTGGTTGAAGCAGCTTCCTCCCTAAGGAACCTAAGGGCGTGGGGCGGATTAAACGGAAGAAGGCGATCCCCTAGATAGGTGGGATCCAGGCCATGTAAGGCTTTAAATGTCATTACCAATACCTATACTGTGCTCTGAAACCAACAGGCAGCCAGTGAAGAGATTTTAGAATAGGTGTGATGTGATCACTCCTCAGTGTTCCGGTGATCAACCTGGCTGCCATATTTTGCACTAGTTGTAGTTTCCGAGTTAGATATAAGGGTAGCCCCATGTAAAGTGCATTCCAGAAGTTGAGTCGTGAGGTTACCAGTGCATGTACTACAGTTTCTGGGTCCCTTATTTCCAGGAAAGGGTGCAGCTGGCATATCAGCCGAAGCTGATAACAGGCATTCCTGACTGTCGCATTCAGCTGATCTATCATGTGAAGCGACAAGTCCAGGAGTATCCCCAGACTGAGAACACAGTCCTTAGCAGAGAGCGTGACCCCACCAGGACTGGAGGTCTATTTCCAATGAGCTTACCATAGCACACATTATATGCCACCCAAACCCAGTATGGTAAATCAAACCATCTGACCATTAACCACAATCACTGTTCTCATTCACAATGAAAACAATGGCCAGAATCCAACAGTATGACTGGAAATTCCACAAGTGCAAAGAAGGGATCCTTCTCCTTCTTTTATCCAACTCCCTGTGAACATTAAAAGCCCATTCCAGAAGGACTAGGAAAACTTTTGGAGCATATTTTCATTGCTACAGATGACTATGGGGAAAAAGGAGCAAAAGAAAATCATGCTACTACCACAATCACAGCATTAGATCTAGCCCACCCCCATAGAGAGAAGGACAACCTGTTTACTGACTGAGCATAGGAGAATAAGGAAATGAAAGTTTTCATAGGATTGCTATATATGAGAACCAAATATATGTGATGCAGGAAAGTAGAAGTTGTTTTGGGAGGTACTCCCAACACGTGTTGTTCAGCCCTTTTCTCCACTCTCATCACACCACAGCTGCTGGGGGAAAGACAGGTAGTGTACCTGTATTCTTCCTGTCTTATCTCAGAAAAGCTAGCAGCAGTCTGCTGGAGGGGAGATTCAAGTGAGAAGCACCAGGGGCATGCGGGGGTGGGGTGGGGTATAGCATTTTTCTCCCAAGGCAAGTCCAGCATTGCTTTCTTAGGGCGATTTGTCCCCACATTCACCAAAGAGGACACTGGGAGATAGAATATTGTATCACTTATATCTCATATAGCCATGGATTTCCCCTATCTTGTATAGTTTGACCTTATTGATACATATGTGACTTCAAAGACATAGCCATGTTATTCTGGAAAATGCAAAGAGATCATGTAGCACCTTTGAGACTAACTGAAAGTGTTAGTCATTGGTAGTGTTAAAGGCATCACAGACCTGTTATTATTCATTCTTGGGTGGCTGAATGCCTGTTGTCCCTCTAAGAAGTTGGACACTGAATGCTTAGGAGTCACATAGTTAACATGCCCTTCTTAGTTGGTAGAACAATTTGTCTGGATAATTCCAATAACAAATGAGACTCTGACATGTTAACTAGTTATGTGACACTTGAGCAGTTGGTATCCAACTTCTTAGAGGTACGAGTGGTGTTCAGCACCAGAGATTGAGATCTGTGATACTCTTAATGCTAACAACTTCTTTCTTTCAGTTAGTCTCAAAGGTGCTAGAAGATCCCTTTGCATACATATATGACTGTGGCTGCTGCATAGTGCAGACCCAACTGTGTAAAGAATCATACTTAAGGGTCACATCCATCCAGAAGCAGGCATCTGCAGTCACATCCCTAGCAGATTATGTATATGGGACATGCGGAGTTCCGTCTCCCACACAATCCAGAGACTAGATTTAGTACTTCTTACTCCTACTTTACCACATAACAGCTGTTTATTTATTGTATTTCTAATATCTATTACCAGACTGTTATATTTTGCTCCATTTCCATCTGATGGCATGATTATAAAAGTCAGCATGACTTTCAAATGATTCCTAGGGTTGGAAGATCTAGATGCAAAAATGCCAACATAAGAAGCTATTTTGTCATTGTGAAACATATAACATTTAAGCAGGAAGAACAAATTACAGAAGACAACCCACCTGGACTGCATTTCTGGTTGTGCTTTTAGCTGAAGGTGTAATGGTTGCTGAGGTTGTTGGCACAGAGTCTGGGGAGAAGCTGGCACTGGTTGTTGGGACTGCTGCTGCTGTTGCTGTTGCTGTTGTTGCTGTTGCAGTTGCTGTTCTTGGAGTCCAACCTGGCAATGAGATGGAGACCCTACTTGTTGGGGAGATGTGGCTGGTGGCTGGGATGAGTGGTGCTGTGAATGATGTTTTGGAGGCTGCTGCTGCTGTTGTTTGTATCGTGATAGACTGAAGAAAAGGCCTAAGATGGCCTTTAAATTCCCATTCCTGATTTCTGTAAGGTAATTTTGGAAAAAGGCATTTACTTCAATAGTCTTTCTCCATTCAGCAGACCTAGGAACTGTAATACAGATTCCCTGAAATTTCTACCAACATTGATTAAAACATTCATCATTAAGTAAATTAAGCATTAGTCCTCTGAAGAACCAAAAGATACAAAATAAGCTTGGCATCACTATTTTTCTTTTAGACAGAATGTGGTAATAATTGACTATAGACCATTTCAAACGTACACACGTCTAATACCCTCAGAAATTGTACACATGCACATTTCTGCACTGCAGACAAGGTCTGGTGAGCAGAGCAGTAGCAATACAGAACTACAAGATCACATTGGGAGCTACTGCTGGGGAGGGGAAACATTTTTTGTCTTTCCTAAAACCTCACAGAAGAGGTCTTAGTAAGGACTTGTCTTAGAAAATAGACTAGGGGGAGCCACACAACATACTCACCCCCATTTTGAAAATACATATAAGGGAGTTAGACAGTCACAGTACTTAGCAACCTAGCAGCCTGCATTTGGCAGCTATGCCAAACCTACCCAGTGTATACAGGGTGAATCAGAAATTCTCCTTATATGCAGAAGCTGTATGAGCTTCACATATGTTAACCTCCAAACATCTGTCTGAGAGGGAGCAAGGCCAACATGTATAACAACATAGTGAGGGCTAGTTGACATGAACCAGGCACCCTTTCAACACTGTAAAGGTTGTGCCAATCCCCTTTAACATGCTGTAGTTAGAATATATCAATGTGCTACTTAGGTTCCAGTACAGTCCATGTCTTGGTTACACAAACCTTCAGCGCTATAGTTTAATTTTTCAAAATTAAGCCCAAAGTGTGTAAAGAGAGAGGCAAAATATTACTGCTGTTTGTTGAGTGCTGGTTTTAGCTCTTTAAAAGTAAGCCATAAACTATGCATCAAAGAAGCCCCACAGATGTATTCCTTGTTCTCTTATCTCAGGAGATGGACTGAGGTAATTCACCTGGCGCCTTGCCACTGGACTTCGTACATCAAGGGCACATCTACCTCTTTGTGATTTGCCGATTAGTGCAGTCTGAATTACTTCCTCTTACTGCTCCCTTCTGTCTTGTGTGCTGTTTAAATACACACACACAACTTCTCAACAGCATGAGTATATAACCCAGTCATTTCATTTTTGGCCACAAAAAGGGTATTTTAAAATGCTGAAAACAAAATACTGCCAGATGTTCTGGTTTTGAGGGCAGGGAGAGTTTCTTCTTTCAGTCTAGTGTTTGGAAGCTTCCATGCTGTGAGGTTCCTGTTGTCTTGGTTGCCTCAATTTCCCTTATCCCCATTTTTTTATAAAAACTTTTTTTCCCTGAGCTACAAACCACTTAAATCTTGATTGGGAAGAAAATGAAGCCACACAGTTATTTAGCTGAGAAGCTCGGTACTAAGGCAAAAGGAACGATTAAGAAGAAGAACCATGTGAAAACGTGGCTTCATTATTCAAAAATGAAAAAACAAACAAACAAAAAACCTCACAGGTTTTAATGTCATTTCAAATCAACACATCAGGTGTGAGTCACTATATTTTGATTGTGTCAAGACATGTGTGCACTTAATTCAAATCCCACTCTTATCCTAACAGAGGTGAACATTTATATCCTATTTGGGGGGTGGGAAATCAATTGCTAGACTCCTACATTTAGACTCAAAAATCATATCCTATAGAACTTTGTCTGCCATACAGCATTCTTACATCAGGCATGAACACAATCAGCCTAAGAGTGGAAGACATCTAGAAACATAGTATAATTATTCCACTGATGTAAGAACCTGGGATTCCCTCCATGCATGATGCTTTAATGCTTAGAGCAGGGGATTCCATTTGCTGGCATTCTGGATTCTACTAGTGGAAAAAGAAAATCTTTCCTATTTTAGATAAAAAGATTTTGCTGACATTTTGAGCTTCCATTTAAGCATTCTGGCAGCTGACATATATAAATATGTTCTCAAATTCACTGTGATACTTAATCAGCATTGTGGAACAAACTAAAGATCTGCAGACTTTGCTGTCAAGGTAACTAATAAGCTAGCAGCATATCCAAGCTCATGGAACCTGTCTCCCAGACAAATGACCAAGAAGAAAACAGTCTCACCTGTATGTGCAAATCCAGTCGCTAACTCTGAGTATTGTGAAGGAGGTGTACGGTAGAACAGTTAGCAGTAATTTGAATGCCATTTACTGAGGTGGCTTGTGACAGTTTCCTCTTACAAACATGGAACTGAAAGTAAAATATCAACTCGCCACCAAAAGGAGCATGTAACTATTTTTCAGCACCAATGAGAATTTGAAAATGACAATTTTCTTACTGACCTGTTATAACAACAGGCATAGCAACATTGTTGTTGCTGTTGATAATCTCTTGTATGCTACTGTTCACTATTGTTATCTTTCATGAGTTTTAACTATACAGTATTTATTTTACTATGCAAGTCTCCTTGAATCCCACATTTGCAAAAAGGCAGAGTATAAACAAATTTAATAATGAAACAATATAAATAAAATAGCCTTAAAACATACAAAAGATCGACATAAAAATCAAACTATTAATGCCATTAAAATACTTTAAAACATAATAAAAATGTTAAAAAGCAACTTAAAAGTAGTATAATTAATATAATACCACATCTTCTTAAAAATGCTTTCTTTAAAATAGAATTGCCAGAATAAGCCTGTCGAACATTTTTCTAAAAAAGAGTCTTTGTCTACAAAGAGGGGGCCATTCTGGTAGGTAGGTATCTGTGGAGGTCGCAGGGGGATTTTTTTTGCAGTCCTCCCAGCAGGCCACACTGGGATGTTTGACATGACCAGAAGTCATACCACATCAAATCAATATTTACCAAGATTTTTGTATATGTGAGGGGTTGGAGAAGTTTCAGGACAAAACCACTGCATTTGAATCCAGCTGCTTTCATCCAGTGAGTGTGTTCTGGGGAGCAGAAAATGTATTCAAATTTTGGGGGGCAGTCTTGGGGTTTTTTGGAGTTTTAAGAGCTACACATTGGAGTCCAGCCCTCTGTTTGCTCAAGCCTGGCCTGGGGCAGTTGTTAAGACCTATCTCACATCTTCATCAGTCACTATTGTGAAAGGGATGGAAATGAGAGAAAGGCCTCTTTTGAGGATCTGAAGACCTGGGCGGGATCAAACAGGGACATTCAGAGACTATACAGACCAGCCAAAAGAGCCGGCCTGGGGGTGGAGTCGGTGTGTGGCAACCGCATGCTGGCCATCCCAACTCTGCTCCCACGTCATCCTCATGCCACCTGCCCAAACCAAAAGAGCACAGAAAAGTCACAGTGGCAGCAAGGGCAGCTTTTGCCACTGCAAAAAGGAGCAGCATTTGCCAGCTCTTTTTGGAGCGGCAAACTGCTGGATTGGGGCCACGGTATGCAGTTGCCGCAGTCCCAATCCGGCGCTCCCAGGGGGGGCATGGAGCCGTACACCTCCTTCACAATACTCAGAGTTACTTCATGGAGCCGTACACCTCCTTCACAATACTCAGAGTTAGCGACTGGATTTGCACATATAGGTGAGACTGTTTTCTTCTTGGTCATTTGTCTGGGAGACAGGTTCCATGAGCTTGGATATGCTGCTAGCTTAGGGGCCTTCTCTAAAGCTGTCTTATAGTCTACATGAAATCATCTAGGGTTTTATAGGACATAACAAGCACTTTGACTTGTGCACAGAATTGGGTTTGTTTTAGCAAGAGAGTTATACAGGCCATGTAATCAGCCCCAATTAACAATCTGGTTGCAGAACGTTGTACCAACTGAAGTTTCCGGAGTTTTTTCAAAGGCAGCCCCACATAGAGTGCATTACAGTAACCTAAACAGGATAGAACTAAGGCATAAGCCTCCACAGACAGATGATGTGTGTCCAGGAACAGGTGCAATTGGTTCTAGATCTATATGTGCAAAAGCAGTCCTGGACACCACAGAAACAGGGGTCTCTGCAGTGGCTGAGCCCAGGAGTATATTCAAACTGAAAATGTATGCCCTGTATAACTCCATCCAGTGCAGGCTGAATCCCTATTTCCTGAACTACTTTGCAGCTGACTAGGAGCACCTCTAAGTCTCTGGATCTTGTGCAAGCCAGCCAAGGCACTAAGGAATGCAGTGGTGGAGGGGGGGGAGATGAGCAAATGGGTGCATTCCCTGCTCCTTCCCTATGCATTGACTAGCTTGTGCAAGTCATCCAAAGCACTGAGGAAGGTGGGGGGAAGGCAAGCATGCATGCCCTCTGCCTCCTTCCCCGTGCCTTGGCTAGCTCACACAAACCAACCAAGGCACTGGAGAAGGTGGGAGGGGCAGGCGAGTACACGCTTCCCCTCCTTCTCTGCAGCCTTTTCCCCTTTGGCCAAGAGAGTCAGGGCAGCAGAGAAGGGGCAGGAACCAGTAGCAGCACCACACAGTCCTACACAGCAGGGGGCCCATTTGGGTGTCACTCCTCCTCTCAGGTGTTACCTGGTGTGGTCCACCACCACCCCACACCTCCTAGTACAGGGGTAGGCAACCTGTCCCCTTTAAGGGCCAAGGGACTTCAGCTCCCAGAATCACAGGAGCTATTGGCCAACATGGGACTATTGGCCAACATGGCTGAGGCTTCTGGGAGCTGAAGTCCCTCAGCCCTTAAAGGGAACAGGTTGCCTACCCCTGTCCTAGTAGCACCACTTGACTTGTTACAGTCTTGCACAAATTCTTTATCTTAACTGCAAAGTTTCCATTGCTTTGCTGCCATGTTTCGATATTGACTGGTCTGTGACCATTACTTCTCCATCTCTGTCACCATCAATAATGAAAAGACCTCACTGCCCTTATTCCTGGATGTGCCCTAGTTAACATTCATACTGTTTCCTTTGCTTTAAATCTATATTTAAACTGTTGTTACAGCAACCTGGATGGGAGACCACCAACAAATACAAGATGCTATAGGCTATATTTCAGAGGAAAGAACTAGTAAAACCATATCTTAATATTCCTTGTCTATGAAAACCCTATGAAATTCATGGGGTCACCATAACCCAGCAGGTGACTTGAAGACACACATACACACAATTCCTTAGTCCTGTTCCTAAAACTAAGCTTAAGTATACATGAACTAGGTATACATTGTTCCCCTCTTTGCTTAAACATCTTTAGTTCTTCCTCCTTCCTCCCCCGTGGTTAATCTTAGATTTTAAATTTCATAGAGCGGGGACTTTTTGTTGTTAATTACCGTATAACACATTACATCAATCGATCATGAATAATTATATTTTGCTACTACTATAATGACTATTACTACTTTCCTCATACTCCTTTCCAGCAGTATTGTAGTCCTTTTAAATGTATTGTTATTCAAATACTTACCATCTGTTTTCAGTGCAAAGCATAATCACTGCAAATACAGTATCACCTATGGAGAGAAACTATCAAGAGAGACTCACCTTCTGCAGACAGTCCCTGTATGTTTATTCCTTTGGCAGCCAAGAAACTCAGGCACGCATCTATGTTTTCAATCTTAAATACGGGGGGGGGGGGGGGGAGAGATAAAAGAAAATACATCACAATCATATTTTTACTTCATTTGACTGTACATATAATATCAACTTGTCATGTAGACATTTGTATCAATCCCCCCCCCCCCCCATATTGGGTGGGATACTTACTTGTACACAGGGTCCCCCAGAGAAATTTCTGCAAGGCAGAACAAGATTGTTTTGAGACTGGGGGGGGGGCTCCTCTCAAAACTGAGGACCTTTTTAATAAAGATAATAATATAACATGACATTTTAAAGTTGCAGTTTTTCCTTCTTTGTAGAAAAATATCATTACGATAAAATATGAATAAAGAAGACAGTTTTTGATAGTAGGAAAAATAAACAGGTCCTAGTAAAAAGCCAAGAAAATACCTGAAAAGCTACATATTTGTTAACCTCTATAAAATAATGCAATGGAAGGGGACTGCGAGATTGTTGTTGTTGTTTGAGGGATGGGATGGTCAGAAATTCAGACTCCACTTTGGCCCTCCAGGCTCCAGACTACTGTTGTTACATTGGTTTGGGTGCATACCACTGCATTCCTCCTACTGGCCAAATGTGCCCATTCCTTTATTCAACATGACATGCTCTAAGTAATACATAGAATACTGCTTATACTTGCCTCGATCAGCATACTGAATAAACTTCACATCCTTATCATAGTAAGTTGACCAAAGTTACCAATCTTTATATTGTATGATTATTACTGGGACTGTAAAGTACATAGGTCGAAGGTAATCTTAAGCACAACCACAGAACTCTTATTTTAGAGGTGGATTTCATGGCATGGGTAAGATTGTCTGGACCACGTAATGAGCTCCCTCTTTTAAAAATATGGTTTCCCATAGAATTGTATGCTATTTTTACTCCCAGTTGAAAAATACCTATCAGTGTTTCTCGTCACTGTTGGCTGAAAATAAACAGGGGCACTATATTTGTTTGATATGAAAAAGTTTCACATTTACTCAAGTGGGACAGCTGGCAGAAATTTCCAGCCAAACAGACACTATAATTCAAGAAAGGAAACTAGAAACCTCAGCTGGAATCTAGAGCATGTTTACTTACATAATTCTCTAGATATTGTGCATAAGCAGCTGATTACTCAGAATGACCGCTGTTTCTCACATGGGCCTCCTTTACATCTGAGATGAATAGAACTAAAATAATTATGAAATAGACTACATGGGATTTTGGGAGAGTCTTCATGATAGCCAAAATACGAGTTACCCATTTCCCTACTGGAAAGTAATAGGAATACCTAGGTTTGTTCATTTAGCATATTTTTTTCAGTAATCTTAATGTGAAAAGACTTGTTTCTATTTTCTTTTATGCAGTGGAAAACTGCTGCATGTTGATATTCAAATATTCTCTTCCATTATTTAAAAAGGGATGTAGAAAAGGATGCAGAAAAGAAAGTTCATTTTATCCTTATACCTGGCAACAAATACTTTCACCTACATACCTGGCAACAAATACTTTCACCTACATTAAAAAAATTCTTCACATTCAATATAATCCAAACCCAATCCTGTTGTGCTGGTTGTTTATTTATGTGATAAATATACTTATATGTTGATTTTCAAATATATACCTTCACAAAGAACTCTACAGATAGTAAAGGCTTTGGGCACAAGAAATTAAGCCGATTTTGATAGTATGAAAACAAAAAAACAAGTATTAATTATTTCCAATGTGAAGTCGTAGGCTTTCATGGCCGGCATCCATAGTTTTTTGTGGGTTTTTCGGGCTGTGTGGCCATGTTCTAGAAGAGATGCCAGCACAGATGCTGGCGAAACGTCAGAAAGGAACTCTTCTAGAACATGGCCACACAGCCCGAAAAACCCACAAAAAACTATTAATTATTTGCTCAAGAAAAATTTCTCTGGCTTCTGTTGGGGTCCAATTTCCTCTGATAATCTACAGAAAATATTCAACTAAATATTCACATTTTACCCTCAAAGAGCTGAAGCATATATTCTGTGCATTTGTGTATGTGTGTGCATGCACACATGCATGTGAATACATGCACACACACACAGATTTTAACTTGATCACACAAGGGGTGATATTTTACAAGGAAATGACAAAATATGGCCATTTAATATAAATTTTGTTGTTGGCTAGACCCAAAACTATATTTGGTCAAATACATTTTAATAGAAAACTAGCCTTGTTAAGATGTGCTCACAGGCTTATAATAGCAGCCAATAAAGATGTGCACAGAGAAAAGCACAAGCAGTAAAATCTTTCTAGCTTAGTAAGCATGTCTGGCAAATATCACTAATCACAGGGAAAAAAATTAAGTATGGTTTATGAAGCCTCTTCTTGGCCTTCAGTGCTACCATTATTTATATTCCATTGAAAATTCAGATACTCTGTTGAATAAATTCAATCATCTCAGTTACCAGTGTACAGCCATCAGAAATACAGAAAGTAAAGAGACCAGAAAATCCAGAAATTGTATGTGTGTGCGTGTTCAAAATATTGACATGATCCTAACAATCTAACCATAAGGGAAGAGGAACTGCAGATGAATGGCAGCGTACCCACTACTTCCTTCAGCTGTACTGGTATCTTGTTCAAAAAGTTGTTGAACTAACTGTTAACAGCCATTAACCTACAAAGTCAATGATGAGGAATGCTGGGAATTATAGTCCAATAGCAAATGGAGGGCTGTATGATGCCATACTCCCAGGAATATCTCAACTAAAGATAACTATGTAATTGTGACCTGTAGTTCTCTGAAACATAAAACTTAGCCTCATGCACTCTGAACCCAGCCAATGCATCTTGTCATTCCAAATGTCCAGGATGTGACCTTAGGACCCAGAGAAAGCAGACTTCTCAAGAACCAGGGAAGGTTCAGAACCAGGAAGCCTTGAGAGGTTAAGCTGGAATGATGCTCCAAAAATCCAGGCTAAATAAGGCTGATCTATCCACTACTGTGACATCACAGATCATAAAATCTGTGTAGTGGAACTATTAGGTGAGCCTCACATGTTCCTGAGCCCATTCCTGCCTTTTATTTTCCTCACCCTGTTTATCTTCACTTTGCCCACTGACCCTTCTTTAGGATCATGCACTCTTTTGGACTGCCTCTCCAAGTTTAATCCCATCTTCTGCCTGGAACCCTGCCTTTCAGCAGGCCTTGAAACCTACTACACTCTAAATTCTGACCTGGCCTAACTTCATGCAGGGCACTCTGTATCAGAGAGCCAATTCAAAGGCCTTGCTAGTAACCATTTATTAGTTGTTTAACTAATAAACAGACATTGTGACCCTTGCAGAAAATTCACAAGAAACAGTACTAGTGGGTGTTAGGGGAAATCTTGCACTCAAAATATTTATTGCATTGATTCATTTTAAACTGAAAGCTAGGTTTAAAAGACATCCAGTGCTAATTCACGTTTTAGCATTAATTGTAGTAGCCTTTAAATAAGGTCCATGATATCCACTGTCCTCTTGAATTCTATTTTTGTACCTCTCTCAATGAACATAACCTAATTGTTAGCATAACATTTCTTCTTGGAAACCTGTTTTACTTCATAACATTTGAGTGGAGTCCCCAAATATTTTACAAATCACAAAAGGGCAGGGCATCAGTGAATGTTTGCTCTGTATCTTAGAGACAGGCAAAATACCATCTGTTGCGGCAGTTGTCATGGTATCATTTTCCTAGGAATACCTAACAGGACAAGTTCACGTAAATTATCCATGGGTGGGGTGGGGTAGGGTACCTGAACTGCTGCCTCATGGTAACACAACAGCATTTCCATGTAAAACAATGGCAATGAAAACTACATACTCCATTAAACAGTACGGTTAACATAACAATAGCCTAAAGTGTAGGTGCCCAAAGTTCAATATAAATGATAATCAATGCAAGTCATTGAAACAACCACTACAACACTAGTTAGCACATTTCTTCACAATTATTTTCTAAAATGTTTATATGACTAAAAACCCGCAAGCCCCATTAAGCCACTTCAAGTGCAACTTACAACAGACTAGGTGACTCAGATGTGCCAAAATGAATCTCAAAGCCTGCCCCCTAAAAAAGTTCAAGGTTGTACTGATAGCTTCCACCAATCAGGATTCTACAAAGGTACAGTCATGGAGAATGTCCAGCTATATCCTGCCATTTCATGACAGTGACACTCAGGCCAAGGGTACTCCACATAACCTAACTCTGCAGCCAAGTTGCAGAGTCACAGAAACTGTGGAATCACTGAGGTGTAAGGGGTCCCCATAAGCCATTGAATCCAAGCCTCCACTCATTGCAAGAACTCCAATTTGAGCATCATGTAGCAACAGTCCAGCTTCTTTTTGAAGATATCCAGAAAAGGACAAGCAAATACTTTGCTAGGTAATTGGTTCCATTATCAAACCACTCTCACCATCAACAAGTTCTTTCTAATGTTCAATTGAAATCTGTCATCTTGTAACTTAAAATAATTAGGCCTAGTCCTACCCTCTGGGTTAGCAGAGAACAAACCTGCACATTCTTCTCTGTGACAGTCCTTTAGACATTTAAAGAGTGCAATCATGTCACCCTTCAGTTTTCTCTTCACCAGGCTAAATGAATATGCCCAACTCCTTCAATCTTTCCTCTCATGTTTTGTTCTCCATATCCCTTATCATCCTTGTTGTAGTTCTCTGAACCTACTCAGACGTCTCTATATCCTTTTTAAAATGAGGCACCCAGAACTAATGCAGTACTCCAGATACAACCTGGCTAGTACAGAATATAGTAGGACTATTACTTCCCTTGACTTGGGCTGTACCTGCACTGAAGAAATATGTTTGATACCACTTTAGCTGCCATGGTCAAATGTCATGGAATTCTGAGATTTGCAATTTTGTGAGATATTTTTCTTTCTCTGTCAGGGAGATCTGGCGCCACAACAAACTATAAATTCTAGGATTCCATAGCACAAAGTCATGGTATTAAAGTGGTGTCAAACTGCATTAGTTCTGCAGTGCAGATGCAATCTTCGAAACTATGGTACTATTAATGCAGACTAAAATATAGTATCCTTGCTATAGTATCCCACTGCTGGGTCCTGTTCAATGTATGGTCATCAATAATTACAAAGTCATTTTCACATGCTAAGCCAAGTATCCCCCATCCTATACATGTGCATTTGGATTTGTGGCCTAAATGTAGAATTTTGCATTTGTCTTTGTTGAATTTCATTCTATTGCCTTCAGCCCAATTTTCTAATTTATCAAGGTCTTTGTGAATTCTGTTCCTATCTTCTAATGTGCTAGCTACCCCTCCCAGTTTTGTATCATCTGCAGGCTTAATAAGGATTTCCTCTACCCCATCACCTAAGTCATTGATAAAAATGTTGGACAGAGATGGCCTCAAAGCAGACCAGGTCTATTTAGCAGCACCCCTGGAAGCAGAGACTTCTCTGCTCAGTTCATAATCTGACCAGGGATGAGATTGATGTCATAAAACTTGACATTATATACTCTTGAAGGAATGCAGATGGGTGAATCTTGCTATAGCATGTATGTGTAGAAAGAAATATGCAGATCTTGAAAACCTTTTTTTAAAAGAACTTCAACTTGCAGAATCCCTCAGCCAGCAAGGCCACTTTTAGCCAGTTGTTGGCTAGAAAAGTAAGCATATAATGTGTGAATCAGACCTCAGTTGGGGAAATCTATACTTACAACTCACATTGTTTACAACAATGTTAGTGACATTTTTTAGATTTCTATCCAAGACAAGACAGCACACAATCCAAAACAAACACAAGACAGTTTGTTGATTTGCCAAAATGAGATTCTGTGTTTTCTTTTATCTTTGAAAAAATCTGGCAGCCAGTTCTGCTTTTCAATAACCCTGCTATTCCTCATTGCACAGGGTAACTTTATAGCACAGCACCAGAAGTGAAGAAATATATGCTGAAATCAAGGTTTTTTTCTCACACATTAAGAAAAGCAGCATCAGAAGTAGCTAAAAGGTGGTCAGAATCATTAAATTATTTTGAATTTCTTTGACTTTAAAATATTCACCATCTCCTTAATGTGTATTTGCATTAGTTCTATAAGCCTGCATCATGATTTGACATAAAGTGCCATCCAAGGCATTATTAATATATAATTCTTAAAGTAACAGTAAAGTTAAATGCAACTGCTTCAGCCCAATCTGGTAGGATGCTATTCTCCATAACTTCATAGAGATGAATGGGAACTATGGAAAGCATTACTTTATTTTGCAGATGACATTAATCTCAATGAACAAAACACATGTCTACAGGATTTAACTCTTAGACAATGAGTATTGGGTTGGTGCAGTGGGTTGATTTCTATAATTAATACTCAACTTTGTATTAATGTATACACAGCACATCAGTGGTTACCTATGCAGAGTGTACACATGTTTTCTCCTTCCATTTAAATAGCTAATGTATGTCTGGAGAAGTGTAATGGCTGAATATCAGAACTGGCATACCACATGAAGAATCCAGGTTTCACTGGGAATTGTTGCTGTTGTGCCATTTCTGATTTATGGCAACCCTAAGGTGACCATGGGTTTTTCTTGACAAATTTCTTCAGAGGGGGATTGCCATTGCCATCCTCTGATGCCAAGAAAGTGTGACTTGCCTAAAGTTACCTAGTAGGGATTCAAACCCTGGTCTTCTAAGTTATATTTCAGTGCTTAAACCACAGTAGGTCTCTATAGTAGTGTTTAAAATAAGAAAAGTTATCTTGCTCTACTGTTTCTGTAACCAAGGACAATTGTCTTTATTTAGTCTGTACTGTGTACTACCATTGTGACACACTGAATTTGCCATGATGCTTATTAATTCACATTTCAACCAAATGATAGGTGTATCTGTATCACACAATTATATCAGCTTGATACCACTGTGTCACGACTGCATCCTTAGGCATTATAGGATTTGTATTTTACCAAGGTTCTTACCATTCCAGCTGGATAAACTGAATTACAGTTTCCAAGGTGCTGTTATTTAATTCTCAGCCCGTCTTCTCATTCTACTTTGGAAACTCTAGGGAAATTTCTGGAGGGCCTGAGATTCCTCCTCTGTTATAAAATGCCCATAGTCACAGATGTTGAATTTCCAGGGAAAGAAAGCTCAGAAATGTGGAGCAGCTACTGAAAGCCAATCTTATCCATCCCTGCCAGTTTTATTTCAGTTTCTTTTTTTGTTTATGTGCTCCTCTCTGGGGGGAAATAATCTTCCTTCACTCCCTTTCATGGACATACTGCCAGGATCTTTTTCCTATCTGTTCATTGTGAAGACATTATTTAAACTGGAGATTAAAAAGCATAGCTTCCATGAAAATGGAGAATGTCAACGTCTAGTGTAAAAATACAAGTTGAGTTTAAATACAACAGTGGAATAATTGCTAGAAAATAAGATTAAAAATACAGAATAGGGGCTAGGAAAGTCTGGATGAACATGCTGGAAAGTCTGGGCTCCAATCCTTCAACAGGATGTATTCATAGAATGACAGAGTTGGAAGAGACCATAAGGGCAATCCAGTCCCCAAGCATGCAGGAATACATAGTCAAAGCACTCATGACAGATGGCCATCCAGTCTCTGCTTAGAAACCTCCAAAGAAGGAGATTCCATCAAACTCCAAGGCAGTGTATTCCAATTCTTGTCTTTTGTTTCCCATCTGGACTCATTCCGCCACAGCTTGGAAGAGGTATGTGGCTCAGTGGGCTAGGCTGAGACTCATGGCAAGTGCAACTCTGGCCAGCTGGCTTCTAACTACTGCTACCTACCCACTGGGCACTGAGAGCTGATACCACTTCTGCTGTGGCATTCGCTGATGCTGATGCATGAATATTTTCAATAGCAGGAGATAGAGCTCTCTGGAGCATCCACCCATGCTTTACTGCTTACTCTGAGAATGTGTAAGACATTGCAGGGAAAATGGACATAGAGAACTGTGTTGCTACTGCTCTGTTACAATGGTGGCAAATAGCAGGGGTAGTTTGTAGTGTAAGCGGGAGGCTGCTCACCCCTTAATTTCACAATGGAGTGTCCCCTTGTCTGATCATAACCCATCTCTGCCAAATACTATTGGAAAATTTCTTTAAATTTACTTCAGTTTAAGTAAATTGTCTGACTTTGTGGCAACAAAAGCAACCAAGAGTCTTGTAGCATGTGAATTAACACATATATTATGGCACAAGTATTCAAGAACCAATCTGAATAGGGAATAGGGATTCAGCCTGTGTTAGATGGGGTAACATTCCCCCTGTAAACTCAGGTTCATAGTTTTGGGGTACTTCTGAACTCAGCACTGAGACTGGAAGCCCAGGTATCAGCGGTGACCAGGAGTGCCTTTGCACAGTTAAACTTGTGTGCCAACTGTATCTGTTCCTGGAGAAGTCAGATCTGGCCACAGAGGTACATGCCTTGGTTACATCTTGTTTGGATTACTGTAATGCATTCTATGTGGGGCTGCCTTTGAAAAATGCTCAGAAACTTCAGCTGGTCCAAAGAGCTGCAGCCAGGCTGTTAACTGGAGCTGGTTACAGGAAGCATACAACTCCCTTGTTGCAACAGCTCCATGGGCTGTCAGTTCATTTCCGGGCACAATTAAAGTGCTGGTTTTGAACTATAAAGCCATATATGGCTTGTGTCCAGTCTGTTTGAAGGACCATATCTCCCTCTATGAACCCCCCAGAGTATTGAGGTCATCAGGAGAGGCCCTTCTTTTTGTCCCACTACCTTCTCAGGTGCATTTGGTGGGAACAAGAGAAAGGGCCTTCTCAGTGGCTGCTCCCAAGTTCTGGAACTCCCTCCCTGGGGAGGCCAGGATAGCTCCATCCCTGCTGTCCTTCCAGCAGCAGGTAAAGACATTTTCATGTCACCAGGCCTTCACATGACATGGATGCTGTTTTGTTTTTGATTTTGTTTTAAAGAATTTTAAACTGTAAAATTTTAATAATGTAATGGTTTTGTTTGTACTATTTAATTGTTTTTTAAACTTTGTATTTTTAATGTTTTCTACTGTTTTAACTTGGACTGTTTTAGATTTGTTAGCTGCCTTGAGTTCTTGTGTTGGGAGGAAGGCGGGATATAAATAAACAGAATAATAATAATAATAATAATAATAATATGAAGCAGACTGGCTCCACAAAAGAATTATGCCATAATAAATATGATAGTCTAGTTTAGACTCTATAAGGTGCCACAAGACAGGTAAATACAAATAATGCAAATTTTAATGCCCTCGAAAAGACAGTGTCAGAAGAAAATGGGCAACTGCCACGAGGGGTTGTTTCAGAACTTTTTGTTAAATTTGTTTTGTGTAAAAAAAAGTTTCTGTACAGAAAATACTTATGCACTAAATACATTGGTTCCACACAAAACAATGCTTCTGTGCAAAACCAATGTTTTTTGTGCCAATGGCATGTTAACAAAATAAGTCCTGACATGTGAAAAACCAATAACAACTCACAAAAACCATCACAATCTTGCACAGCGGGGTGAACATTTTAAAAAATTATTTGTTCTTGTGAGTGACATTGACATGAAGATTTACATCTCTACAAGATCCTTTACTCACAATACCTTACTCTGAAGAATATTTCCTTTGGGATGCAGTAATATGGGTTGTGATGGTTCCAGGAATCTCATTCTCCTATTATCAATGCTACTGCAATAACGAAATGTTATTCACAGCAAATTCACAGCAAACTGGGAGAAGTGAAGGCAAATAATGCTCTTCAGACACTGCCAAGTCTTGCATTTCTTTTTGAGTCCTCAACTCCCCCCTATACAATTATTCTGACACTTTGTATAAAAACACAGTATACTTGTCCCTCTCCATTTGCGGACTTGCTATCTGCGGGCTTGATCCTTCGCAGACGGCAAGCCAGGACAGACAAAATGGGGTGCGTGCCTTTGGCACCCATGCAGTGGCACATGCAGGAATGCACCACCATTATACTCTATGGCAGGGGTAGGCAACCTTTCCCCTTTAAGGGCCGAGGGACTTCAGCGCTCAGAAGCCTCAGCCATATTGGCCAATAGTCCCATGTTAGCCAATAGCTCCTGGGATTCTGGGAGATGAAGTGCCTCGGCCCTTAAAGGGGAAAGGTTGCCTACCCCTGCTCTATGGGGCTTGATTATTTCTGGTTTGTAAAGTTCGTGGGGGGTCCGGAATGGGAAGGAGAAGTGTATTTCCTTTTTCAACAGACAGGGCAATGGTAAAGTCAAGCTTCCTATGGTTGGCATTCAAAAATACTAACTGTTGCCAAATGATTAGAAGTAAAGGACTATTTAGCAGCAAAAAGAAGCTAAATACATTTTTATCTACCCAATCAAACTCTTTAGAAGTCATGGGAGGGGGAGGGGAAATAAACCAACAAAAGCCCTTACTATTTTTGCCTTACACAGAATACTTTGTCAAGTGTGATTCACTTTTAATGTGTAAATGTGAAAAGTGTCAGTACTGGGTGTTCTATAAATAGAGACATATTTAAATGGTAGAGCTACCTAGGTAGAAGCATCATCACTTATACAAAGAATTCTGCCATTAAGTCAAATTGCTTATGTGTCATGAAGACTTACCTGCTTTCGCCTTTTATTTACCTGCTCTCTCTATTATTATAATGCATATAGTAAAGCACACATTCAGGATTATGAGACGGCAGTTTCAACTACGTAAGCACGAGCAGCTCTTTTCTGTACTCCTATCTCCATTACAAAGAGCTGTAATCACTAAGATTTCCATGGCAAATGTTGCACTTGTAGACTGTGCCTAGTTTTTAAGGTTGCAATCCTATGCATGTCAGTATAGAAGTAAAACTTAAAAATATTATAATAAGCTAAATCTTAATCTTCCATCTTTGGGTTCCACTATTCTCCATTTCCCATTTTCACTGCTGGTCCAGATGTAAGACTAAACTGTGGTCTTACATTTCATTAATGCCTCCTTTTCTCTCCTTCTTTCTCACGGTCATGAAGAGGAAATAAGAAATTGCATTTATTTTTAACACTTAGGAACCACCTTCATGAACAAGTATCCCAGGATGATGTAACATCTGGGCCGCTTTTCAATGGAAAAATACAATATACAATATCAGATTTTAGAGGCTTTTTCAACAAGCAAGCAAACAAAGAAAAACCCCACAAGAACTGAACTCAAATTCTAAATTTAATTTTACTAAAATACTTGAGCCAAGACTGTTGTGATTTGGTATGAAAAAGAGGTGGCCATAACTGCTTTTAGAGGATATTCCAAAGTCCAGAACACAGAATCATAGAAACATAGAATCATAGAGTTGGAAGAGACCACAAGGGCCATCCAGTCCAACCCCCTGCCATGCAGGAACTCAAAATCAAACCATCCCCAACAGATGGCCATCCAGCCTCTGTTTAAAGACCTCCAAAGAAGGAGACGTCACCACACTCCAAGGGAGAGTGATCCACTGTTGAACAACTCTCACTGTCAGGAAGTGCCTCCTAATGTTGAGGTGGAATCTCTTTTCCTGGAGCTTGCATCCGTTGTTCCGAGTCCTATTCTCTGGAGCAGCAGAAAACAAGCTAGCACCCTCCTCAATATGACATCCCTTCAAATATTTAAACAGGGCCATCATAACCCCTCTTAACCATCTCTTCTCCAGGCTAAACATTCCCAGTTCCCTAAGTCATTCCTCATAGGGCATGGTTTCCAGACCCTTCACCATTTTAGTCACCCTCCTCTGGACATGCTCCAGTTTTTCAATATCCTTTCTGAATTTTGGTGCCCAGAACTGGACACAGGATTCCAGGTGGGGCCTGACCAAAGCAGAATACAGTGGCACTATTAATTCCCTTGAAAAATTTCCCTGTTGTACATACAGAGAGCTGAAGATATTAAAGAAGCTGTTGCATCAGGCATTTGAGCCTCAAGCTATTTAAGAGTTTTAAAGGTGATAATGAACACTTTGAATTCAGCCAGGTAGCAAATAGGGAGCCTTTACATTTCCTTAGGGACTGGAGCAATATGGTTCCATTGAGGTGAATTCTGGGCAAGATGAAGCTATCAATCCACAGGCTGGAGTTTTTAAGGGCAACTCCACATCTAGACCTTGGATGTTACTGGAACCTGAATCACTGTGGCAAAGTATCCCTTTTTCAGAATGACCCCTGCTGCTGAACCAGATGAAGCAAGCAAAAGGTGGTCCATTCCAGTTAGGCTAAAGGTTTTTATTTTGGTTTATATTTGGTTCTCATTTAACTAGTTTATCTTATTATGAACTCTAATGGCAGTTAATCTAAATCCATAGTTTAGGTCAGGAGTGTGCAACTGCAAAGAGAGGAGAGCCATCCCCATCCCTGTAGGCCGCAACATCACTCATGTGATGAGGTCAAAAATAATAATTTATGAAATTGCAGTTAATTATTTTATAATTAGTTTATGCCTTTGCAACCATGCCCTTTACCTCTTTTACTTGTTCATTCACATTGTTACTCTTTAAAACAGCTCTTCATCTGCTAGTACTGTTTCTCACACAGCTCTTAAGGATTAACCTGCAAATGTATTTGCTAAAATGAAATCACTGTTACCTTTAACATTTCAACACAGGGACATTTACAGTCCTGCAACCTGGCTTAAGTTGCAATTAGGCTTGATATACTGAGCTACTTTATCCCCTCATCAAAAACCGGATCATCTTATTCAAAACCTAATTCTAATCCCATGATTCCCCCCCAACATATTTTCCAACACAATGAGAAAGGGTGGAGGAGAGCACCTAAAACCAACATAAACACCCCTGTTCTGATTTGAGGGGGGGGGGGGAATGGAAATAACATTCACACCATAATTTGAAAGGTAATACCTTCATTTAAAAACACAGCAGATGGACCAAAATACTTTTAAAACCAAAATTTACAATAAGGACTTTGATTTTGATGTGCTGCCAATATTTTTAGCTGCTCCACCACTTTATAGTGTATGACATGAATTTCACAATAACACAACCAGTTTAAAGACACTACAAAATAAGATACTTGTTTTGCATCTGTATCTGATGCAAATACACATACACTAGAAGTCTGTATTCTTCCCAGTATGATTTTAAAAATTCCATTTAAAATCCAGATTCTAAGCATAAATACTCTGAATTTCCCTAACCCTAGGAAGTTACTGTAAGGGCTGAAGCTGAGATCCAGTCACAAAGAGTAAATAACAAATATCATAGTAGAATACTATTTTCCTTTCTTTTTTTATAAAAAAGAATATGTATTTTTTAAAACATTGCAGGACTGGGCAGTAAAGAAATATTGATTAGCTGTTAAATGCCATAACTTTTTCACTCTCAACTTAAATGTATTTATCCAAAAGTAAGTCCAATAGAATTTAAAGAAACGTATTTCTTCATAAGTATGCCTAGACTTCACAATTTCAGAAAATTCAGTGTAGATGGATTCCGTTTTTCACTTACCATTTGAGATCTGTTCTTTGGGCAGCCATTGATGTCTTCAATTTTTTCATTTGCTAAAAAGTGAGCAGAAAGTGTGATTGGAAACAAAGCAAAACAAAACCTGGTGTAAAGACACCTGGTCCAGTTATTCTTAGAGCACTTGTTGCAACTAAATTAAACAGCCTAGAGCTGGGGTTGCCCAATCAAAACAAATGTGTGCAACACTGAGCCATCCAACTAAATTCTTGTTCTGAGCCATTCCTCCAGAGACAGCTGGAGAAGGTCATCACCATTTCAAAAGGAGACAACTGGGCTGACAGCATTTCTCAAAATGATGGGTAATCTTTAGCAGCTTGATCGTTTCAAATATGGAAGCCGTATCACACTTTATGCATGAATGCTTCCTTGGTTGGGTTAATAAGTCATGCACATGTGCAAGTCAAATCAAATGTAAATAAAATATAAAAGAAAATCCTCATTTATTATACACACAGTAGATAAAATCTGTCTGTTTCTGCTGAAACATTTTGAAGACCCCCTCAACCAATCTATACATATAGTGCACATATATGCAGTGCTGCATAATTTAATGCAACTAATTCTCAAAGGATTTTCTATTTTCTTAAAGCAACCAGATCTTTTTCTTACCCAGCTCTTTCAAATGGCATTGTAATTACTGAGACAGTAATATCAAAAAATCAAATTGATGGAAGTCAGGGTTTCTGTAATATCAAGAGATTATCCAGTAGGTTCTATGAGATTACATAGTGCAATGCAAAATTAAGAGTGGGGATCTGAGAGGGGTTGATATGAAACCCTTATACAAGGGTCATCCATACTGATTTGTGCCAATTTTGCTGGCTGTGACACTTGTGGATATTTGTGGAAGGGGAAGGGGCAGGCTACAAAAACACTAGTTGGCATTGCTTGGGATTGGTAGGAGGCCATAAACTTGAAGTACCATATGAAGAGGGAACTGTGGCATGTTTTTAATCCCCAGTTCTAATGCCTCCACATCATTCCATTAGCAACAACTATTTTTGCTGTCTATAGCCATTTTTCCCTGAAAAAGAAATGGATGCTGCCCCTTCTGGGCCATTTCTCACCATCAACCAGAGGACCCAGATTTTCTGAAAATCAATACAGGACAAGCCCATATATATCTGCAAGAGGTAGGTAGGTCTCTTCTGAGATCTCAGGGCTCCCAAGAGATTTCAGATCTCACAAGAACTCAAATACACAAACAAATCTGATGATTGAAGGCCTGCCATCATGAAATGAAAACCACACTAGGGCTTGACAAATATTGTTTGAATTTCAGAAATAAAAGCAATAAGCACAGAAGTGAAATCTGTCATTTTCTGATACATTTGGCTAGTTTGAACGAGCCGATATCAGTGAGCATGTAAAGAGAAACTAGGATTGCTCTAGATAGCCATGTCTCTTATAAGGATGAGCTTCCTGACTATCTCTGCTTATTTAGATTTTATTAAAATGTGACTCTGCAGTCATATTGGTATAATATTCTTCAATGTTTCAAGAAATCTTACTAAGTGGGATTCCCCCAAAGTATGAAGAACCCTTTGAACAAAGAGCTGTACAAGTGCAGAGACTCATTTTCAGTAATGCCAAATATGCTGTTATCTGGGATTATGGAGCTAGAGGACATGTTGGTATCAATAAATAGCAGGAACAATCCCACTCATATGAAATCCATTAACTCATTTGTAATGTGATAACAGAGCAGGTCACAACCAATGGCACTGGAAATGAAAGGAAAGCAGAAAACAAACAAAACTGAGAGGTAATCATTTTCATCTTCCAGGTGAGGACCTCAAATTGCATCTTGTTAAGATTATGTCTCTTGTTAAACTAGAAGCAACACCTGAACCCTAGTCTTCCAGTAACAAGGGCAGTTTTCTAGCCAGTGGAATAAACTGGTACATTGGGGTTAGGATAATGGTAAAGTTTTTGGGGGGTGGGGAAGCAGTAATCAGATTAAGTTGCAAAATGTACAGTGTACATGGTTTCAGATCTCTATACAGTTCATCTGAACCATAACTAGAAGAAATTTGATAGCAGTAATGCTAAATTCTCTCACAATATTTCTGTTTCCTCCTCTTACATGGCATAATAATAATAATAATAATAATAATAATAATAATAATTTGTACCCCACCCCCCGTCAAGCAATCGGGGTGGCTCACAACAATTAAAATTCCATACAATATATACAATCCAACAAACCCAAAACCCGCCCACCCCTTAAAAAAGTATTAAACCAATTATCTAGTAAAACATCTTAATTAAAACAACATAAAATAAATTTGAATCAGAGAACAATAATAAACTGACGAAACTAAGCAGGATAGTGGCTGCATTCAAGGTGGGAGAGGGAGGGATGAGGGGGCTCCTGAGGCCAGGAAATCTAGTCAGGAAGGGCCTACTGGGAGAGATCTGTCTTAACAGCTTTTTTGAAGCAGCTCAAGGTCGTAATTTGACGGATCTTGTCCGGCAGGCCGTTCCATAGTCTGGGAGCGGTTGCCAAGAAGGCCCTCTGGGAGGTCACAGACAGCCTTGTTTTTATCAGCTGCAGCAAATTCCTCCCAGAAGACCGGAGTGCGCAGGGGGGGGGGTTATATGGGAGGAGCAGTCCCGGAGAAAGGTTGGACCCAAGCCATTTAGGGCTTTAAAGGTAATAACCAATATCTTATACTGGGCCCAGAAACTAATAGACAGCCAGTGGAGAGACTTTAATACTGGTGTTATATGGTCTCTCCTTGATGTTCCAGAGACCAATCTGGCTGCCATATTCTGTACTAATTGAAGTTTCCAGACCAAGCACAAGGGTAGCCCCATATAGAGCGTGTTGCAGAAATCAAGATGGGAGGTTACCAGTGCGTGCACCACGGTCTCAAGATCCCTTACTTCCAGGAAAGGGCACAGCTGGCATATCAGCCGAAGCTGATAACAGGCGCTCCTGACCATCACATTTACCTGATTGGACATCTGAAGCAACGGATCTAGAAGCACCCCCAGACTGTGAACATAGTCCTTCACAGAGAGTGTGACCCCATCCAGGACTGGAGGTTGTATCCCTATTCCTGGTTTCGGGGCTGCTACTGTGAGCACCTCCGTTTTGTCTGGATTCAATCTCAATCTGTTTTTCCTCATCCAGTCCATTACTGCCTTAAGACAGTCACTGAGAGGCGAGACGCCATCGGGAGCTGAGGCCGATGACCGAGACATGGAGAAATAGATCTGGGTGTCATCAGCGTACTGATAACACCCCGCTCCAGATGATCTCTCCCAGCGGCTTCATATATATGTTAAACAGCATTGGGGACAGAATGGCATCTTGCAGGGTGCCGCAAGTAAGCTCTTTTTTTGCAGAGCTACTGTCCCCGAGCAGCACCCTCTGGGATCTACCCGAGAGGAAGGAACAGAACCACTGCAAGGCAGTGCCTCCAATCCCTAACCCACTCAGGCGATCCAAGAGGATACTATGATCTATTGTATCAAAAGCCACTGAGAGGTCTAAAAGCACCAACAGGGTCACACTACCCGTCGATGCTCAGACGAAGGTCATCGGCCAAGGCAACCATGGCAGTCTCAACTCCAAATCCTGTCCTAAAGCCAGTTTGAAATGGATCTAGATAATCGGTTTCATCCAAGACAGCTTGGAGTTGAAGCACAACTGCCCTCTCGATTACCTTGCTCAAAAATGGTAGTAGGGAGACTAGCCTATAGTTGTTCATATCTAGGGGGTCCAGGGAAGGTTTTTTCAGAAGCGGCCTAACTGCCGCTTCCTTCAAACAAGATGGAATATGACCTTCCCTGAGGGATGCATTGACGACGTCTGTAAGGAACAACCTCAATGCACCCCCCCGCTGGACGGCCTGCCATGATGGGCAAGGATCAAGAGGGCAGGTCATTTTCCTCACTTTGCCAAGGAGCTTGTCCACATCATCGGCAGATTGGAATTGATCCAGAATAATTTCATTAATGGAGTTGCTGGACACCTCTTCAGTTGATTCTGTCAAAACACTGGCGTGTAAGTCGGCTCTTATCTGAGAGATTTTATCTGCAAAGAAGTTGTTAAATGTGTCACAGCAGGCCGTTGTCAGGTTAAGTAATGGGTTCTGCGCAGGTGGCACCCGCGTCAGCTCCCCTACCACCCTAAACAGCTCTGCTGGACGGGACTCTGCAGATGCAATACATGCAGAGCAGAAAGATCTCTGCGCTGTGCATATTGCCTCTCGATAGGACCAAAGAAAGTTCCTATAACGAGTCTTGTCAGATAAGACTGTCCATACTGTCCATGTGAAAACATGGCCCCTGAGTGAAAACATACATTGATCAAATAGTGGTCTTTTAAAAGTATTAATTCCACAGAGTCTCAGAAAATGAGTTATGGCTTCCTTGTTCTTCATGTCAAAAGAACAAATTAAATAGCTTAATACCCTCCTAAAGTAGGTTGTGGATTGGCTAGGCATTTGCTGCTGCTTCACAGGCAGATCAAAAACTGGGAAAGAGTCATGAAAGGAATGTTTGGCTTCAATCCCTCAGTGACAGACACATTCCAAGACTACTAGCTTTTTACATGGAGATGCATAGTATTAAATCTCACATGTGTATGGAAACAGTGGAGAGAGTGAACATATTCTCTCGGCTATATGCTACAATAATGTATTCCTTAAATAACTTTAATAGGCAGCTGCTAGTTTCCCCAAACATATATATAGAAATGAAAGTCACCAGCAGAACAAATCCTTCTGGCAAATCAAATATTTTAAAGCTAGCAACACATACTGGCTCTGTCCTTTACCCATTGGCATGATGAACTTTCACAATCCTCCTTTGACACAGGAATACTATGAACCAAATGGTAAATGGGGTAGATTGGTTGTCTGCCCATGGTTAGAAAATACAGAACCTTTTAGATCTGAAAAAGTTAGTGTTAATGTAATGTAGGGTTTGTGTAAAAATGATAGTTCCCAGAATTTTCCTCAGACTCCTCCTCCAAAGGGTACTATGGAGTTTTGGTCCAGGAAAGGAACTTTCCAATGTTATAGATGTTGTGCTCCGGACCTGTTTGTGGGTTTTCCATATGCAATTTATGTGCTTAGGTTTTATCATAGTGCCATGTTCTCCCATTCCTTCCAACCGGAAAGTATAACCAGTATACCAGGGAAAGGAGGGAATTCAGGGAAAATGTGGGTTAATCTCCTATTAAATCCCTTCCTTTCCCATCAAAGAATTGTGTCAAAAGATCCAAAGAAATGAGAAAGTCAAGAATTTGGTGAAAACACTTAGTGAAAACACCAAGGCCAGCCAGCCAGTTATGATGATATTCCAAGATGAAAAGAAAAATTGCAGGAACTATGTGGTGTGGAACCTGCAGTCTGACACCAAAGTTACTACTGCTGTCTATAAACCATGATTAATGCCACCCTGCTGGTCTTTGCAAAGTTTGATAATAACACATGTTGAAGGCTTTGAGATGTGGTAGCAGCTGAAAGCTGTCTTCTGCATATTCACAATTCAAAAAGATAATCACACTAATAGGGTGTATAAAGGAACTTTTTAAAAAATGTTCACTCTCAGTGGAACTCTTTTACATTACTGCAGCTACAGAAAGTCCTGAAGGTGTATGAAAATGCATAAAAACATGCACAAATAGCCTGTTTTTTCTGCATGCATAACCCAGTCAAGACATTTTTCAGATTGGTCTGATCCAGCTCCACAATTTTTACATTCTTCTGGAGATCAAAATAACCTTGCTGGCTAAGGCCAATGACATATCCTTTCCAGCATCCCCTTCCCAAGTACTGCCCAACTGTAAGCCTATGACCAAGTTGGACATAAGGACAACAGTGTCTTCCTATTGTTATTCCCAGCAACTGATATTCAGAAGCATACTGACTCTGCTCTTGTTATATAGACATTAGAAGCAACCAGGCATTTGTTCATTGGCCTGTTAGACAGAGAGAAAGATAGTTTGATATTAAAAACAGAGCTGAAAACGAAATGATATCCAGGTTCTAATCCTCACTGAGCAACAAAACCCACTGAGTAATACTGGACCACTCTAACAAGTTGATTTACCTCACAGGATTATTGTGAGGATAAACTACAGTTACTTCCTCATATCACACTTTTTATGCACAGAATGCTAATTTGCTTGGAAATAGGATGACAACTGTAGCACAAAAAACAGTTGTCTTCTAATAAATTCTGATTATTTCTAAATCTAGACCAGATGTAGCAACCAGAGTGACAGAAAACACTCTTCCATTGCCTTCTGGAGCTTCTGACAAACCACAGTCATCTAGCTGGGAGAGGTGTGATAGTATAGTTTCCAATTCAACAGCCTCACTAAAGCCACTGCTGCAGCTTTACCAAAAGTACATGGTATCACTTAGACCAGGGGTAGGCAACCTTTCCCCTTTAAGGGCTGAGGGACTTCAGCTCCCAGAAGCCTCAGCCACGTTGGCCAATAGTCCCATGTTGGCCAATAGCTCCCGGGATTCTGGGAGCTGAAGTCCCTCGGCCCTTAAAGGGGACAGGTTGCCTACCCCTGACTTAGACACACATGTAGGATACAAATGGCTACAACTCTCATTTAGCATTTCAAATTGGAGCAGATCTATTTAAATTTTATTTTAAATTGGACCTCTGTTTATTTTTCAGGTGTTTCCTAATGGCCCCTTGGGGAGCAACAATTCAAAAAATGGCAACAGCTTTTCAGAAATGTTAACAGTGGTAAGTGATCAAGAGTTTGTAAAACCTCACTATATAGGCACAAAGGGGGAATTTTCTGTCCCCAAACTCAAGCTGTATTTTACAACCTTATAACTTCAGCAAGTGACACACTTGATATCGAACAATGATCTGAGATGATCATTAGTGGAACTCCTGACAGAAATTCAAAAGACATTGCTCATGTAAATGTTAACATTTACCAATTCACTACTAGCCCAAACTTCACATTCTCCCTCTCTGAATTACTCGCATGCTGAAAATCTGATGTGCATTGAATATTATTCTCCTCTCCCTTTCCCCAGTCCAAGACCTCACCCAATTTAGAAATGCATACAGATATCCTCAATATAAAGGATAGCAAAACAGCAACATTTTTCCATCAGGGGATCTCCCCCGGGGAAGCCACTCCCACAAGATATGCTTTTAACAGCATTACAGTAATCTGGATGCAAAAACAACAGACTACTTTTCATGTCAGCATAAAGGTTAAAGGATTCTGGTCACTAACCTTTAAAAAAATAACTATGGGTTACTCTATGAAATATTACCAAGGGGCACATCTCATATATCACTGACCAGTTGACGATGTATGTGGGTCAGCTAGAAGACTGTAGATAATGTTACATTATTCTGCAACTAATGGTAAATGACACTACAGCTAAGCTTGTAGTTGCTTGGGAAGTATACTTCTCAAGATACCACCAGATGGATGGAGTTTGGAGGTTTATACTAGCAGGGGGAAAAATCCAAAACTTGAAAATCCTGCACAGCAGTGAAAAATGATACCTTTGCAAAGACATATTATCTTTTTTGCCAATAAGGATGTATCTCTTGTTGTTGTGCTGGTGTGTGCCTTCAGGTCATTTATGACTTATGGTGACCCTAAGGAGAACCTATCACAATGTTTTGGGTTTTTTTGCAAGATTTGTTCAAAGAGGGCTTGCCTTTGCCTCCCTCTGAGGCTGAGAGACTGTGACTTGCCCAAGGCCACCCAGTGTGTTTCCATGTCCAAGCAAGCATCTGAATCCTGGTTTCCAGAATCATAATCCAATGCTCAAACCACTACACCACACATCACTCTCCTATACCCCACCAAATGAGCAGTTAGGGAGCCCTGGTGGTGCAGTGGTTAAATGCCTGTACTGCAGCCACAAGGTTGTGAGTGCGATCCCAGGCAGGGCTCCAGGGTCAACTCAGCCTTGCATCGTTCCATAGGTTGCTAAAATAAGTTCCCAGTGTGTTGGGGGCAATTAGCTTACATATTGTAAACCACTTAAGGAGTGCTTAGTTCACTGATAAGTGGTATAGAAATGTAGTTGCTATTACTATTAAAGTTCTTGAAAGGTATAATCTTAACATCTGTTGAAGTTAGTGAGGGCACAAACCACTCTAGCTGATCCAATTGTAATTGTCATATTATTATATAAATGAGCTTTGTATTTTTCTAAGAAACTTATTTCGCAGCTATATCTTTAAAACACTTTTCTGAAAAGGTTATTGGGACTATAAGGGCAGAGACATTACAAACTATTTTTCTCTATATACAGTATAGACTTGTTAGGAAGTAGTGAGGAATCTCACTTTGTCAGCTCAGTCAAAAATTCTTTTAAAAGCATATCTCAATAATTCCACGGAATTATTTAAGGACTCTAAAGGGCGATATAGGAAAAATGAGGACCATCTTGCCAGTGAAGAACTAGGTCTCTCCTAATGCTTCTGGCAGAAAATGTCAAATGTCAAAGTTCTTCCCTTGTTCATTCTAATTTGTACTAATGGATATTTTGAGTCTCCAGTGTACTACCATTCCATCCATGTGGGTGACAATACCATATGGATGACTTGCTAAAGGAGATAATTAATTTGACAAACTGATCTAGCAAAAGTGGAAGAAGAGACAATGCCCCTGTGGAGTGAGTTGCAGGGCATCCTTATGTCCCTTAGATGTTAACTTGAGCTGAAGATGCCAGAAATACATACAAGCTAGATTTTTTATTATTCCCAAAACAATTAATTGTATGTAGCCTATTTTAATATGATAACTTTCAAAGTTATCTCCAATAACTTACTTGTTTATAGACAGCCAAGGATAAGTGCTGATGCACAAATGCAAGTACATCATTGATTTTTCTATATTTAATTACTGTGTATCTCATACAGAGAGACGTTTGACATGACATGATGTTTTGAAGTTACTGGCGCTTGGAGTCAATAATAATAATAATAATAATAATAATAATAATAATAATAGCAGCAGCAGCAGCAGCAGAGAGTGCATCTTCAGTGGGATGGATGTTGTTGATTAAAGTGAACATTCATGCAACTATTTACTACAAGGGAGAAGTAGTCTCTTTTTTTATGACCTGTCTATAAAAGGTTTTCACACAATCTTTCCCTTCCTAGTTTGGAGACATCATAAAATAGAGAAGATGAAAAGGCAACTGTAGGGAGATATGGTCCTTCAGATAGTCTGGACCTAAGCTGTATAGGGCTTTATAGTCTATGATGAATACTTTGAAATGTGCCTGGAAATAAATCAGTAACCAGTGAAGTTCCAAATGTTGTGTCATAGAAATATTTCAATTGTTATTAAGACACTTTGTTCAAAAGCAGTGTGTCAGTATTCCCTTTTATTTCCTTTTTATGGAAAGCAAGAACCTGTATGTCTATACAAATAGATACAGATGTATATGAGGGGACTGAAGCATAAAAAGACAGTATCTTTCCTATTCAACTAGATTCATGCTCATTCCACAATTGCTAAACTGCACATAGCTAAATTTTATCAAGTGATGAACACGCACTTATGAACCAGCTCTTCCACTGTGACTCTATGCTTGTCTCCTCATAAGACAGTGCATTTAATTGACACTTACTCCCAATATGTATAGGACTGCAGACTGAGATCCTATACCAGGGGTAGGCAACCTTTCCCCTTTAAGGGCCGAGGGACTTCAGCTCCCAGAAGCCTCAGCCATGTTGGCCAATAGTCCCATGTTGGCCAATAGCTCCTGGGGTTCTGGGAGCTGAAGTCCCTCGGCCCTTAAAGGGGAAAGGTTGCCTACCCCTGTCCTATACATTTGGAGTAAGTGCCATTTCATTAGATGGCACTGATAAATTTATACCATGTACAAATGTTTTCTATATTCATAAAGATGTATGACAAACCCAAAGTTACAATGGCACTACATTTAGATCTTTATCCCATCTTCTCGTATCTTTTAAACTTGACATTTCCATTTCATAATTCTATCTCACAGAAGCCACCAGAAATTATATCACATGCAAATTTAAGCATTTCTTAAAAAAACTGATTCAAGAGATAATTTATGTTTTTTCATTAGCTCAATGTATTCCTAAAACTAATCATTTTAAAAGTGGTTTCTAAACCAAGTAAATAAGTAAGTAAATAAGTAAATAAATAAAATAGGTAGGGCAGGCTTAGTTTAACTCATTAATGATTTCAATCAAAGTGAAAAAGAAGACAAAAGCATTCTGTTAAACTATAAGAAAGCACAGTGCCATCTTCTTCTGCTGCCTTTGTTTGTTGTTGTTGTGTGCCTTCAAGTCATTTCCGACTTATGGCAACCCTAAGGCAAACCTATCATGGGGTTTTTGCCTTTAATTTTTGTCATGATATTGGTGTGTCTGGAAAGCTTACCAGGAACAAGTTATTTACCACAAACCTTTACCACAATTTTCAATGAATTGCAGTCTCTACCACAGCCTCATGTAAGCTTTCTCTTTTCTTTTTCACCAAAGAAAATATTGTTATAAAACTATAATATGACAAAAGGCAAAGTTGCTCACCTACAACCTGGATGATTTCTGCCAGCAGAACTCCATCAGTTACATCTTGCTGCAGGTCCTTTATCAAACGTTTATGGCCGGATTTTGCTAAATAATGGTTGGCCCAATCTGTATAAATCTGTAAAGAACAGAGGGTGAGAAAGTTGCATATTAGGCACTTGACTGAATTTGTATTTTAAATTACATTTAGCAGTTAAATTCATGTAAAGAAAACACCAAGGTTTGCAATCTCTAGAACATAATGTCCTTCTTTTTCCTGAGCTGTCTGAAACAAAGTTAGCAACATTAAAATTCAAGGCATTGTGCTGATCAAGTATTCAGCTTATTATAGTAGGGCTTTCTTGTATAGAGAAATTTGACATCAGAGCTGGAGGAAACTAAAGAACGCTTCTAAACATGCTACAGCCTGAATGGGTTATCAGACATGGAACTAAACAGTCTGCAAGAGAGACTGGCCTGGATTTCTTTATTTATACTAAGGAATTCAACATTTCCCTTCTGCCCCACAACTGAAAAGCCCTGAAAAATATTTCTATTTATACATTTTAATTTGCATTTTTTATTTATTAAAATACTTTATGTCCTTTATCATGGGGTCTCAGAGTGGGGTTTCCAATAAAAATAATTTAAGACATGTCCATGTTAACACCATTAATAATTTAAACGAGATAAAAACATATTAAAGCAACAGTCAAAACCACTTTAAAAGCTACAACAATTTAAAATAATGTGTTTGTACACTTTGAAAGAAATTACTCTCCAAAGGCTTTAATAAAAAGCCATGTTTGGCTTGGGGTCAAAAAGAAACTAATGTTGGTACCACCTAGACTTCCAAAGGGAGGGATTCCATAATCAGGGTGCCACATGATGTAAGAAGATCCTCTCCCATGTCCTCCCATTTCGTATTGCCCCACTGAAGGGAGACAGAGCAGGACCCATCCTGCCGACCTCAATTCTCAGGCAGGTATATAAAGGGAGAGGCATTGCTTCAGATATTGAGATTCCAAGCCATATAAGGCTTTAAATATCATCACCAACACCTTTAATTCAGCCTGGAAGTGAATTTTCAGCCAGCGCAGTTCCTTGAAGATTGTTACAAGTTATCTATATGGTACGCCTGTCAGCAATCTTGCTGCTGTATTTAGCATTCACTATAACTCCTGTGTTATCTTGAAATGCTGTCCCTCAGGTCTTACAAATGCAGGTTTATCTCTTTTCACCATAATACATAGTGATCCATAGTGTAGTTAATAGCTTTATTAGACAAACCAAAATGATACAAAAATCTGTGTGCAAACTTTTGAGACGACAGGTAGCTTCACCACGCAAAGGAGGTTAAAGCATACAGAGAAAAATTGGGGGACAGGGCAGAGGAGGAGTGATGATGCTACAGTCATGTAGTGCACATATAATATTGAGAAAGTATAGGAAAGGTTTTCAGATTATCAAAGTAGGATCATCAGGTCATCTCACCAGTGGTCTCAAGCTCACTGTATACAACAGCGGCCCCCAAACTACGGCCCATGGGCCGGACCCAGCCCATTGAGGCCTTTTAACCGGCCCGCAGCGGGTCCTGCCGTGACTGCCTGTGACTCCAGTGCCATGTTGTGTTTCAAAATGGCGTCTGGAGTCATGCGCATGCGTGCGCACCCACCTCCTTTTTTTTTTAACCGGTCCATGGCTGTTCTGGGGGACATCAAACCGGCCCCCGGCTGGAAAAGTGTGGGGACCCTGGTATACAATAAAGGTAATCAAAGAAGAATTTGTGGGAGGGAGGGAATTAATAGCCTGATGCAATGTTAATTCACATATTTTATTTCTTCCCTCTCCCCAAAAATCAATTATAAACTGCTTTTCAACTATTGTACAAGTGTCTAAGGCAACATGTTGTTGTTGTTAGCTGCCTTTGAGTCAACCTCAACTCATGGTGACCCTGTGAATGAGATGTCTCCAAGCCCCCCTATCCTCTACCTCTCTAGTCAAGTCTTTAAGGCCCTGGCTCGTGGTCTCCCTGGTTAAGTCTCTCCATCTGGCATGTGGTTTTCCTTTCTTTCTACTGCCTTCTATTTTCCCCAGCATCATTATCTTTTCTAATGAGCTGTCCCTTCTCATGATGTGGCTGAAGTACAATGGCCTCAATGTAATCATCTTGATTTCCAGGTAAGTTCAGGCTTTTTTGTTCTAGGACCCGATTGTTTGTCTTTTTGGCCACCCACAGTATCCTCAGCACTCTTCTCCAGCACCACATCTCAAATGAATTAATTTTCTTCCTATTAGCTTTTGTCACTGTCCAGCTCTCACATGGTAATGACTTGGACAATTCTAACTTTAATGTTCAGCTGTATATCTTTACATTTTAGAAATTTATCTAGTTCTTTCATAGCTGCTGTTCCCATTCCTAATCTTCTGATTTCTTGACTGCACTCTCTATTCTGACCAATGTTTGATCCTAGGTACAGGAACTCTTTAATTATTTTGATTTCCTCATTATCTAGATTGAATTTATGTAAATCCTCCATTATCATTATTTTTGTTTTCTTTAACATTAGGCCTCCCTTTGCACTTTCTTTTTTGACTTTCTTTAGAGATTGTTCCAAGTCTATAATGCTTTCTGTTAGTTCTATGGTGTTGTGTGCATATCTTAGACTGTGATCTTCACTACTCTTTCTTCTGTGTCCAAGCCTGCTCTTCATATGATATTTTCTACATACAAGATAAATAGATAGGGTGATAAAATGCAGCCTTGCCTGACCTCTTTGCCAGTTGGGAACCATTATGTCTCCATGTATTCTGTTTTTACAGTAGCCTCTTGTCCTAACTACAGATACCTCATCAGGATTATCAGATATTAGTGGCATCCCCATTTCTTTAAGAGCATTCCATAGCTTTTCATGATCTATGCATTGGCCTTGCTATAGTCTATAAAGGACATGCTGATTTTCTTCTGGAATCCTTTGGTTCACTCCATAACGTTTGCGATGTGGTCCCTAGTACCTCTTCCTTTTCTGAACCCTGCTTGGACATATGCCAATTCTCTCTCCATATATTATTGGTTGTATGAAAAAGATATTTGCAATGAATAATGGTTCAACTGGTTAAGATGCTGTGGCTCAAGTGGTTAAGATGCTGACTCAGTTGATTGCAAGATTGGCAGGTTCAAGGCCCGGGTGCTGTATGATGGGGTGAGCTCCTGTCACTAGTCCCAGCTTCTGCCAACCTAGCAGCTTGAAAGCATGAAAATACAAGTAGATAAATAGGTAATTCGGTGGGAAGGTAAACAGTGTTCTGTGCAATCATGCGGCCACATGATCACAGAGTAGTCTCTGACAACACTGGTTCATCAGCTTAGTAACAGGGATGAGCACCGCCCCCTATGATTGGACACGACTTGACAACCTTGTCAATGGGGAATACTTTAACCTTCACCTTATAATATGTTGCATAGTTGGTCCTCTTCATCCATGGATTTTTTATGCAAGGATTCAACTATCCACTGCTTGAAAATATTATTAAAAAAGGAAACCTTGATCTTCATATTTTATATAAGGGACACCATTGTGTTTAATGGGACTTGAGCATCCATGGATTTTGGTATCCATAGGTCCTGGAACCGAACCCCAGTGGATGCCAAGGGCCCACTATATTACAACTTCGAATTTTGTTTTCATTTTTGCATATGTCTTTTCATCTTTTTGAGTTCTGTTGTTCCCTTTGACATGTCTCTATTTGTGACTGCCCTCTGATTCTCCCTTTTAGCTCTCTGTTTGTGTCCTAGTCCTGCCTTTCATTTCATTTTAGATTGTCTCATCTTAGGGTTTTCTTGCTGAGAGGGTGTCGCAAGGTTCACTTTTTCCTCCTTTCACACAGTATTAATATGTGTTAGCTATGATGCCACTGCTGTTGTCTTTGTAAGATCTTCCACCAATGTCACCCACTATCACTGCTGCTGCCCAGTAATTGTTTGTTCCTTGATACTTTATACTGGTCTATGTTGTCTCTGCTTCTGTTCCCTCTTCCTCTCTGTTCAGTCCTCCTGAGGTCAAAATATACAGTACTATAGTGGATCAGTTCTGAATTAAAATGTGCCCCTGTAATTTAAATTGGAGATATGTGGATTATATTGGCCAAGTGTACACATAAGCACACACATGTAGTCATGAAAACTGAGATGTATCTAGTAGGATCCTGGAATAAGAGATGCTGCAGTTCCTCTGATGTATGTGTTGATTTATCTGTTCAAAAACAAAACAAACATAAAGGAAATTCCAACTTGTGGTCCTTATGAACACTATCAAAATCAACTGTGATTGTCACAAAAGAAGGGATGGAAGAACATATGAAATGAATCTGAGGAATATTGTCCTAATAACAAGTCATTCAGTGCATGTAATCAGGGGATGAATGATATTCAGCAGGTCCTTCTATCCAGCCATTACTAGAATTTTCATAATTTCAATGACACCACTCATTATTAGCATCACCCAAAGTGTCTTCTTGTCACAGCACTTTTGAATCATTCTGCAGCAGTCCAGTTATTTAAATCACAGGAAAGTAGCTAATTAGCTCAGTAGCATCACTGGGGAGGGGGATGCAGACCACACTGGGTGACACCCCCTAAGGGGTGACACCAATGCTGCAAAAACATCCAAGGGCTGGGCTGAAGTGCAGTATACACAGTTAGCTTGGAGTAATAGTTTGAGCATTGAACTAGGTAACCTTGGGAAAATCACACTGTCTCAGCTTCAGAGGAAGACAAAGGCAAACTCCTTCTGAACAAATCTTACCAAGAAAATCCCATTGCCTTGGGGCTGCCATAAATTGGGAGCAACTTGAAAGGTACTGAACTGGAAATAAAACAATCCAGATTTACACTGCTGCTATTCTACACCGAGTCTACACAGATCTACACTGCTGCTGCTGCTATTCAGGCCTTTAGATCTAGTCCTGACCTCTGGGGCGGCAGAAAACATGTTATTGCTCTCTCTCATGTGACAACATTCAGATGTTTGAAGACTGCTATCATGTTTCTGAGAAGCATGGTGATGTAGTAGTTTAAATGGATACTGTATGGTGTGGTACACAAGGTTGAGGGTGGGTGACACCATGAGTTTAACGCACTGGGTGACACCAATCCTAGTGATGCTACTGAAGTAGCTAAATCCAACACAAAAAATGCAATTACTAAAACAGTACACAACCATTCTTATCATTAAATTATGATCACATAAACATACAGAGCATTTGACTTGCAAGCCAAAAGAGAAAGCTGTCTGTTAGGGATAAGAGGAAAACTAACGCTTAACCCCTTTGAAAACTCAAAATGTCATTAATATTGTCCATTGGCTGAAGATAAAACTATTTCACCACATGATTAATGACATCTAATATAATTACTTTTTAGGGGATGAGTGTATTTTGGACTTACAGCATAATTTTAGGATCACTCACTTACCAAGGTTCATTTGTAATACTTCTTACTATATATTTATTGCTATGTCTTCTAGTATATATTAAGCTAATTATGGAAGTCATACAATGTAAAGGGAAAAGTTTCTTACTGCTAGACTTTGCAGCTACCATCTTAATCTTCCCTGAGCTTGGCAAAACCTGTGTTTCAACAAGCCAGCACCATCCCAGCTGTTTGGTAAAGAAAGTTGATTTCAACCTAGTATGATTTCCAGGGCTGTCTCTTCCTACTCTGATAAATGAGTCAAAAGTTAAAAAGCCAATTATTGATTCAAACTGCTGAAACTGCCCAGACATAGAAAAAGGCTTCTCCCAAGCAATTTTTCAAAATGCCAGGAAATACATCTGGAACATTTGCATACAAAAGATGTCCATTCTAGCAGTGACATTGGCAGTTTTTCCACTTATGGCTTATTTCCTCACAGCTACTTCCTCCAGGAGTTGTTCTCCACCACTTAAGCCACCTCAAATGACTACAAATCTAGAGCTCTTGAAAGTTATCCTTTTTGTACTGCAATTCACTGTACTACCAATACAGTAAGGCCATTGTGGGCTGGGAGATTCTGGGAGTTACAGAATGAAAGTGTAACTTTCTCACACTCTGTAGAAGGTGCATAGGGAGACAGCCAATAATTTGTAACCAAAGGGGATGTTTCATTGTCTCTCATCCATGCACTCATTTCTGCTGTCAAAAAAAACCTGGACACTGTGCACTTCTTTCTATATGATTGCTGCAATTGTGTCTTATACAAACTCTCCCATTCAATTTTCCCCCCAAAGATTGATAAAATACTTCTGCTTGGGAACTGAAGAACTGCTGTTTGTGTCACTACATTACCTCTAACACATTACCTTCCACACATATCCTTTTCAGGATGTGAATCCTTTTCTAGATTTGAATTAGGGGTGTGAAAGGTCAATATTGTTTTTGCAAATGTAACCCAACATTTTCCAGTTCACTGCTGAAATACTAAAGGTGGAGCAATCAAGGTTTTGACAGATGGTCTCTTAAAGTCAATATAAACAGAACAATGCATATAATTTAGGAGGAGGAGGAGAAATTACATTCTAAGATCCAGAAGCCTAAAAGCATAAAGATAGGGAAAATATGCAAGGTTGGCTGTCAAAAGATTTAATTGTCACACATCCACAACCAGGGAGGCCTCATCTGGAAAGCCCACAACCAGGATACAGCATATGAAGTGGGTTTTTAGTAAACAGAACACTCTTGTCAAGTGTGCAGATGTCTCACAGGGACTTTATTAACACTTAGCACATTTATTAGCAAGAATAATCTTCAAGAAATGCTGGAAACCATGTTTTAACTTCTCCCATTGGGATTCTAGCTGAAGATATATGTTTGATAACAGTCAGCATCAATAGTAGTTTTCTAAACCAGTGTTACTAAAATGACATGAGCAATGTCTAATATGAATATTGTTCTTAGACTATACCATATGCTCAGTATTCCAATACAGTGGCCTCCTGCACTGCTGGAGTGTCAAGGAATTGGACAGCATTATTTGTTATTGTTCTGTGCCTTCAAGTTATTTCCTTATTGTGACCCTATTGCAGGGATCGGCAACCTTTTTTGCTGATGGGCAGGGGGGGAATGGCACTGGGGGCTGGAGCACGCGCGCCGCCATTTTGAAAAACAAAATGGTGGCCGCTGCCCCGCCACTTCGTGCGTGCATGCGCACAGTGGCAGGGTCCCCCCAGGAGGGCTCCCTTAACCGCGCCGGGCCTCCGAGAGGCCCGGCACTGCCGCGGGTCCTCCTGGGAGGCTTCTCTCGGCAGCGCTGGGCCTCCGAGAGGCCCAGCGCTGCCACAGGACTCATCCGGGGCGCCATTTTGTAATCCAAAATGGCACCCTGGAGTCTCGCACAACCTTTCCTGCGATGGGAAAGGTCGCGCAAGACTTCGGCCACCATTTTGGAATCCAAAATGGTGCCCAGAAGACCCCTGCTGTGGCAGCGGCAGCAGCAGGACCAGGCAGGGGCTGGTCTGAAGGCCTCTGCGGGCCGCATCTGGCCCACGGGCCATAGGTTGCCGACCCCTGCCCTACTGTCACAGGATTTTCTGAGGCTAAGATGGTGCGGCTTGCCCAAGGTCACCTAGTGGGGATTTGAACCCTGATCAACTGGGCATTTGGTCTCCAGAATCATAGTACAGTACTCAAACCACACCACACTGGCTCTTAACAGCATTGGGACTGTTAAATATTAATATTAATATAATACCACTAGTAGTAAAATACCAGTTAGTATGACAGAAGTGGAGAGATAAGGAAGAGAACTAATACTACTGAGGCACAAAATCTATGTGTTCTCCATGCATAGTTTTTCAGTCCTTTGACCCAACATGGGGACTCAATGGTGCAAGTTGACAGTTGTACTTAAAAGACAAGCATGTTAATTCATTGTGTCTGAATATATTCCCCATGCCTTACCCCCTTTTCATACTCAAATGGCCCTGTAACACAGTTTATCACTACCTAAAATATTCTAAATTAATTCAAGGACCATTATTCTTTTGTTAATTTTTTTTAAAAGCTGTAAAAGAAACCAGGAATAAGACTGTTTCCATCTTTTCTTGCCTCTATTTCTGATTAAGCAAAACTACATGCAGTGATTTACATTTTAACATACAAGGCTCATTGATTCAGTTGCAGATAGTAGAATAGTTGCTTGATTCTGTTCACTGAACTTTGCCTGGTTTAAGTCTACCAGTTTATGTTACTCACCTCCAATTCAAAGTCAAAACCTTAAAATGGGAATGTAAAAAATTAATTTAAGTAATTTAAGTATTATCATATTAAGTGCAGAAATAAATGCACACCAAGGATAGTGCATGTATAGTATTCTCTAACAGATAGATTATTCACATTGACTATGTTCACACATTGCAGCAAGTCATTCTGTGATTTGTTGAAATGTGATTGTTCTGATGTGAAACCTGCCTCTGTTACAAGCCATGATTTTTAACGAATTACAAACCATAATCAAAATCCAAGATATATTGTAGGTTTACAAACCATGGTTTCTTTAAACTATGGCTTATTCTACTATCAAAGCCTGAAAACATGGTTTGTCCCTGGCTTGTTTTTTCAGCTGCCCATCCTGAAACAGGAGCTGGCAAAAGAAATTGGCAAAACAAGCCATTGTTTGTAAAATACTTTTACAAGAAGTAAAGAAAAATGTTCACATGCAATTGCTAGCTATAATACAACCCCCGAGTTCCTAATTTTGTTGTTGTTGTGTATCTTCAAGTTGTTTTCAAATTATGGCTATCATAAGAAGAGCCTGTAATGGGGTTCTCGTGGCAAGATTTGTTCAGAGGGGGTTTACCTTTCCCTTCTTGTGAGGCTGAGAGGGTGTGACATGTTCTCACTGGGTCACCTTCTATGGCCAAGTGGGAATCTGAACCCTGGTCTTCAGAGTAATAGTCCAGTGCTCAGACCACTACGCCATGCTGGTTCTCCAACTGCCTGAATCCTATAGTTAGTCCCAACTGCAGTAGAACCACTCTAGATTGAAAGCAGATGGAGGGGGAAAGCCGGCTTATCCCCAGGGTTGCCCAATTCACAGGAAGAACATGTACCTCTGGCTCCTACAACGGGTCAGCAACTGATGTGCAGCCCACACTGCCACCTCTCCTGCTGCAAGGACATACCAGCCAAAACAGAGCATTTATGGCTACAAGCAACACCATGCCATTATTTTTCCATTCCACTGCAAACATATGCATATGCATGCATAGAAACCCTGCCAACAACTGCCAATAACCTCCTTCATCATGCCCAGCTGCCAGCCACTTGGTTGTCTTGTGCAACTGACCCTTCAATCACACATTCAACTGACTGCCTGTTAGGCACATTGGTGCACCTGGTGACATATTGGCACAGCACAGTCATGGTGCCCCCTGTATATACATATACCCCTTTTCTTCCCCTTGCCTGCATGCCCTCCTGCTGGACTGGCCACTTCGTTAATGTTTTTATTAAATCCATTGTACTGTTGGTAACCTAATGTGCTTGTCATCATTTTGTTCCATGGGGTGGGCAATGGTGCGTCTGACTACCCATGTGCTTGTGCAATTAATTTACAGGTAAGCAACAAAAAATTATGACCAGCAGTGGCACTGGCACTTAGCCGCCAAGGGTATCTATTCCTGACTGCTTCCACTGGCCACCTGGCTCTCCCTCGTCTCTGCACTGGTATGCAGCGTGCACACCAGTGTAAAGTTCACTCTTTCCAGGCTGGAGTGGAGCAAACTAGGATGTTTTATGCTCCAGTGTTAAACCCCAGTTTTCATCCTGTTTTGGCCATGTGCATTCTCTGAATAAATACATTTCAAAATGGGGCAGGGTCATTTCTTTACACCCATGTGGACAACCCCCAACTTCATTTTATAATTTGGTAAGTCAACACTTATATAGGTCCTACTGATTCAGTGGGTTTACTCTATTTGGAACTAAGTTGGATTCAGGCCATTTTTCCCTGCTACCTCTTGGAGCATTTTCTTTTGAAAGATGCACTATGAATCAGTCTCATGACTGTGACTCAAGGAGACATCACAGTAACAGCTGAACACATTTCTTTTTTACAGCTAACACCATAATTAGAAATGACCAAAGAGTGTGCTGTGTTCCTTGATGACTGACCAAGTTACTCACAGCAAAAATCCCCACTAAAAAGCATGTCTTAAAATGCCATGCCTCTCAAGAGTGCTAACTAAAATCACAGGGGACTTTTTTTTATTCACACTGTACTTAAACTTAGAATTAGCATGTGCTGAGGTGATCCTCACAGGAACATTCACATTTAGCACTTGTCACAAATTCCAACAAAGTAAAAAATAGGGACCAAGTGTAAAACAGGGCCCTTCTCTTTTCACACTATAATTATTGGATTGGTTCTCTCATTTTAAGTTAAACTTAATTAAGCAATAGGTTTTTAATTAAACATGAAAATATTGCTGCATTTCAAATGCATGAACTATTAATGATTCACATTTTTCCATTTCAATGATGATATTATTTTAGTTTTTAATAACATTTCATTGGTTGCATTAGACCAGAACTGCAAATATAGCCTTCAGAAGCCAGCATGACATACCTAGGTGCTTAACCAAAAGGATTCTAGAGCATGTAGCCTATAAAAGCATAAGATGCACATGAACTAACTGCAAACATCCATGCAAATGTTCCTTTATGAGACCAAAAAATTCCCAACAATTTAAGATAACTGTGTAAACTTTCTTGTCACAAAGGATACCTAAAATAACTTATTCCTCACAAATCTGGAACACTCCAATGTACTTTTATCACCACAATCTTCACACCAAATACTGTTGTCTGAGACCACACAGTCACCAACTCTAGATATTTTGAGCCTGCTGTATTCTATGTGAAGTTACTGTGCTCTACAACTCTACCCTTCCCTCCTCTTCACAGACTTCTGAAGTAGGAGTACAGAATTCCCTTTTATTTTATTTTTAAAATCTTACTCACTTTCAAATATACAGTCCCTTTTTTGACCTTATAAGAAGTTAGTATTTTCAAATTCCATGCTGCTTATCCGAGTGTTTACTCACACAATATGCCAGTTCTGATTCTTGAAGAGTAAGTTCAGCTGTAACAGTATACATACAATACACACTCCAGATATGAATGGTAGAAGATATGAATGAAGACATGAATTCCAGATATGTATAATAGAATAGAACAATACGTGGCCATATTAAAAACACGTAAACAGACAGGTGCAAAATATGGAATCAGAGACAGTGGTCTTCATGAGAGGAATGCTAAAAATTACAGAATAACTATAGTCAGTAGGGACAATTGCAACATATTCCTTGGGTATCACCAAAACATTCAACTAAACATTTTCCTTCTGTTTAACCAGCCCTTCTCATGCAGAATTTCTTTATAGTACAAGTTTCACACTTGAATACAGATATAGTCTATTGTTCCTTAAACATGCAAAAGAGTTATCTCATTCACAATGGAAAGATGGATTCCAAAATCTATAAAACATCATCAGCCTTTTCTATCACAGTAGAAAATTGTAATTGATATGAAACTATGGTTTGCTTACTCTTTTATAATGATCACTGGAAAATTTACTTCGCTCACAAGCTATAGTCCGGAAATTCATATTTATTGGCATAATATTCAAAAGGAAGATAGATTCGACATTTATAAAGCAGCCTGCTCTTCTTTGTCAGGGAATGTATAGTGGAGGCTGGAATATATGCCGGCATGTGAAGCCACAGTGGTTAATTTTAGTGGAGGTCATGCATGTACCCTGATCAGATTTTCTTACACTGGAATGTCTTGCTGTATTATCCCGGGTGGTGGGGATTTTGGTACCAAATCCCAGCTGCTACCAAGGATGTGTGTGTGTGTTTGTGTGTGTAGGTGACTGATTGTATGTATAAAACATGTTTACAGGTGTGCTTTACATTCTGCATATACATTCTGCAATTTTGTTTTAGTCTGAACATTACATTTTAAATTCCACTAAAGCGCCATACACTTCTAGCTTATATTTATACTAATGTCAAATGTTTCTTACTGGTGTCTGTTGCTCAAAATGCCCAGCATCTGCTATTGTAACATGACATTAGTTATTGCTACCTTCCCACCTGCTTTCACCCACCTTTCTGTAATGTACTATTTTCATTCTCTTCCTTTCTCAATGTGGGCAGAAAAAGTCATTTTACAGATGCCCTTTTTGAGACAGGAAATTCCTTTCAGTCAGGATCCCTCCTTTCTGCCTCAGCAAACACTGCCTGGTGCATAGTCTAACTCCCTCATAGCGCCTTTGCTCCTTGAGGAATTCATGTTTGGAAAAGTGGGGGAGGGAAAGAATTATAACCAAAGTACTGTTTTGGTGTTTAATTGGTATGCTTCACTTCGATATAGTCCAGTGAAACTGGCTGTCACATTTCTTTCTATCTATCTTTAGCTGTTTAAACAGAAGGTTGAAACCCAGGTCTTTCAAAGTTACATGCCAAAGCATTTCAGATTTAACATTCCGAGGTAAATCAACTATCTATAGACCATAAAATCTTACTAAGTAAACAGTGAAAGCTTGAGAAATTGGTCCAGTTTCATTTTCCAATTTAATCCAAAAGCAAAGCAAAGCAAAGCAGCTTCATTTATATACCGCTTCATATCGCGCTATGGGATGTGTAAGCGGTTTACAACTGTGAGCTGATTGCCCCCCAACAAGCTGGGTACTCATTTTAGTGACCTCGGAAGGATGCAGGCCTGAGTCGAGCCTCAGCCCTGGCTGGTATTGAACTCGCAACCTTGTGGTCTACGAGTGAGTGGCTGCAGTACAGGCATTTAACCACTGCGCCACCAGGGCTCCTTGGGAACTACTGTAATAAAAAATAGACAACTTTGAGACTCACTGTTGGACTGGCTGGAAAAATTAGATAAACTATTTTATCAGAACTCAGAAAGCGATGTGACAATAACTGCAGGAGGAATATATATATATATATATATATATATATATATATATATATATACACACACACACATATATATATATATATATATACACACACACACACCAAAATCCAGCTTGATATCTCTTCATTCCCAAACTATATTTGAGGAATCAGCGACTGGGAGCAGAATTTGGAAATGGAATTCGCAGAATCCTCCAGCCACCATAGTCACTGGGAGCTGCAAATTTCCCAAGCTCTGATTGGGAGCAAGATGGGATGTTAAGCTAGGAATGCTTTTCCAGCTTGTATCTGAATCCAAGCCAGAAAAGAATTCTGTGCCCCCATTTAACTTCCTCTTTCTTCACTGAAAAAAAGATGAGTATTTCCAAGCCCAGAAATTAATTAAGACTGGTGAGTTTTGCTTACTTTTCTAATCATACCTGAGAGAGTGTAGCCTTAGGACAGGAACAAGAACTCATGTAGCAAGGAATTAATTTTGCTCCGATGCAATAGGCTGGATTGTTCAACTAGCTCTAGATTTTTAGGCATTTTACATCTACAGTTAATTCTGTTTTGTTGTCCTTTCCAAGTTGTGCACTTTGCTGTGCTCTATCCTCCTGCACACTTGAAACTATTAGCAGAATACTAGAACTTTCTTGTTTACAACCAAGCATTTCCCAGTGACAATGATTGTACTTCACAGTTAAGAAAGGTAGCCACTTCAGATAGCTAGAGTACATTCTGTCCTCTACAAAATGCATGATATTTTTGTAAATTCCTCCTCACTTGTTTAGGAACTTATGGGAAATCCTCTAGAACATTTCTAAAGGGACAATTAATTCAGACTTACATGACAGCTGAAATTATTTTCTTTTCACGAAGCAGATAAAACTGCTGTAAAACACTCCTTTGGCAAAACTATGCTTTCATAAAATGAACAGTCAAACTGTCAGGCTCCCATCCCATCCAAGAAAATAATTTGGTCAGAAGAAAGGAGAGACCATTACTGTCTGCATAACATTTAAATATTAAGTACAAGTAAGTTTGATTTAGAAGAAGAAATCAGCATCTTTCTATAGTTTTAAATAATAAAAAGCAACTTGTACAAGCACTGGGTCTAACCAATTTCTATTTGCTTTAGTGGCCTTGCATAAAAACTACCATATTTTTCGGCATATAAGACGCTCCGACATATAAGACGCAACCAATTTTAAAGGAGGAAAATCAAGGAAAAAAGATTCCTCCCTTTAGCAGCAGCTGGTTGTTCAATGGGCTGCTACTGGGATCGGAGGACTTCTCCGATCCCAGCACCAGCCCATTGAACAACTGAGGCCGCAGCTTCAGTTCAATTGGCTGCTGCTGGGATCGATCCCAGCAGCAGCCCATTGAACAACTGAGGCCGTGGCCGGGAGGAGGCCTCCTCCCAGCCACGGCCTCAGTTGTTTAATGGGCCGTGCTGGGATCGCTCCGATCCCAACACCAGCCCATTTAAAAACTGAGGCCACGGCTGGAAAGAGGCCTCGTTCCGGCCGTGGCTTCAATTCAATGGGCTGCTGCTGGGATTGATCCCAGCAGCAGCCGATTGAACAACTGAGGCCGCGGCCACAGTTTTTAAATGGGCCGGTGCTGGCATCGCTACGATCCCAGCACCAGCCCATTTAAAAACTGAGGCCACGGCTGGAACGAGGCCGCCTCTCAGCCGCGGCCTCAGTTTTTAAATGGGCCGGTGCTGGGATCGCTCCGATCACAGCACCAGCCCATTTAAAAACTGAGGCCACGGCTGGAACGAGGCCTCATTCCGGCCGCGGCTTCAGTTCAATGGGCTGCTGCTGGGATCGATCCCAGCAGCAGCCGATTGAACAACTGAGGCCGCGGCCTCAGTTTTTAAATGGGCCGGTGCTGGGATCGATCCCAGCACCAGTCCATTTAAAAACTGAGGCCGCGGCCGGAACGAGGCCTCCTCTCGGCTGCGGCCTCAGTTTTTAAATGGGCCGGTGCTGGGATCGCTCCGATCCCAACACCAGCCCATTTAAAAACTGAAGCCACGGCTGGAACGAGGCATCGTTCCGGCCGCGGCTTCAGTTCAATGGGCTGCTGCTGGGATCGATCCCAGCAGCAGCCGATTGAACAACTGAGGCCGCGGCCTCAGTTTTTAAATGGGCCGGTGCTGGGATCGCTCCGATCCCAACACCAGCCCATTTAAAAACTGAAGCCACGGCTGGAACGAGGCATCGTTCCGGCCGCGGCTTCAGTTCAATGGGCTGCTGCTGGGATCGATCCCAGCAGCAGCCGATTGAACAACTGAGGCCGCGGCCTCAGTTTTTAAATGGGCCGGTGCTGGGATCGATCCCAGCACCAGCCCATTTAAAAACTGAGGCCGCGGCCGGAACGAGGCCTCCTCTCGGCCGCGGCCTCAGTTTTTAAATGGGCCGGTGCTGGGATCGCTCCGATCCCAACACCAGCCCATTTAAAAACTGAAGCCACGGCTGGAACGAGGCCTCGTTCTGGCTGCGGCTTCAGTTCAATGGGCTGCTGCTGGGATCGATCCCAGCAGCAGCCGATTGAACAACTGAGGCCGCGGCCGCAGCCTCCTTCGCCTTATAAGGCGCATCAACTTCCCCACCCACGTTTTGGGGAAGAAAAAGTGCGTCTTATATGCTGAAAAATACGGTACAATTGGTGATGGAACCACTTCTATAAATGACTGATGATCAAAAGTAGCCTTCAACAAATTCATAATTGTGCATGGTCTCTAGCAAAACGTATTCCAAAAGATTTCATTCCTTGAGATTCAAATTAAATATAACTGTTAGTAAGTAGCATGAAGCCACACATATTCTTTTTTAGTCATCAAAAATTCTTATAGAGGGAGCCTTATCCAGATTAGGACTTCAGTGTGAAGAGCAGGGGAGCTTTAACCTTTTGTCCCACGCTGTAGTGAAAAGATGATCCAGATCAGGTTTGTCCATACCTGAAATTTGTAAGGGATTAGGATGACCCTGTCTGATTCAGTTGGAAGGTCGGGGGGGGGGGGTTGCTTGCTTTTACTATGCACTCTCACTGTGAGTGCACTGTTGAAATTACCACTCTTCTAAACAGAGAGAAAAATAGGAGCTTATGCCCAACCTTCCTTTCCTTTCTTCTCCCTTCTTCCCTCCCAATCCCTTTCTGTCTCATATATTTTTAGATTGTAAGCCTTCAGGAAAGGACTTTTATTGATTATATGTTAGCCATTTGAGGGGGGATGACTCAGAGGAGCAATTAAAATATATATTAAAGTAAATATACAAACAGAGAACATGAAGGAATTATTCTCTCCCACATCCGGATCAGGAACACAGAGGGTTAAAGCACAATGTGCAAGGGTCCCATAATGAATCATGCTAGTATGATGCATGGGTCTGCAGATTGCTCTAGAACAGGGGTAGGCACCTTTTTGAGCCAGGGGCCGGGTTGCTGTCCCTCAGACAATTGGGGGGCCGAAGCACCAAAAATAAATAAATAAATAAATAAATAAATAAATTTTAAGAAAAATTAAAAATGCATGCACACTCTCTCAGCCCCAGAAAAGCCATGGCAAAACCCCTGTGGAGATTTTGCCAAGAAAACCCCAAGAACAAGTAATAACAACAATAATCAATATCATCATGACGGGCGGCGGCGGAGGTGGGGGGCAGCAGGCGGCGGCGGCAGGACTAGCCTGGGGCCGGTCCAAAGGCCTCGGGGGGGCGCATCCGGCCCCCGGGCCTTAGGTTGCCTACCCCTGCTCTAGAATTCTAGGAGACCAGGATTTGAATCCCTGTTCAGCCATGGAAACCACTGGGTGGTCTTGGGCAAGTCACAGTCTCTCAGCACCAGAGGAAAGCAATGACAACTTCTCCTCTGAACAAATATTACCAAGAAAACACCATGATAGATTTGTCCTAGGGTCACTATAAATTGGAGATGACTTAAAGCATGGGTTCCCAAACTACAGCCCGCGGGCCAGACCTGGACCATTGAGGCCTTCCTACCGGCCTGTGGCTGGTCCTGCCGTCGCCACCGCTGCTGCCGCCACACCATTTTGTCTTCCAAAATGGCGTCCTGAGTCATGCGCATGTGCCTGGCATTGTGCGCGCAATGACTCCGGGTGCCATTTTGGAAAACAAAACGGTGCCCAGCGTCGCACGCACATGCGTGCTGCGTGGGAGCCATTTTGTTTTCCAAAATGGCACGCGGAGTTGTCCGCATGCGCATGTGATGCCGGGCTCATGTGCATGACTCCAAGCGCCATTTTGGAAAACAAAATGGTGCCCGAGTCGTGCGCATGCACACACATGCCTCAGGCTCCCTGGAGATCTGGGGGGCAGCAAATCGGCCCCTAGATCAAAAAGTTTGGGGACCCCTGACTTAAAGGAACATAACAGCAAAAATAAGCAAGAACATTATGCTACCTATCACCTCCATATCCACCATAATCACTCAATATGGAGTTCCTTGCTATGATGCTCTGGCTTTCATGCCTTTGAGTGCCCACATTCTCTGTTTAGGCACCTACCTTGTTTACCTGCTATAAACAAATGAAATTACATTGGGGCTTTGGGCAGCCACACTAGTGTCTCCATGATCTTTCTCTCCAGTGCAGTGTATTCCTTGCACCACCTCAGAAATAATGGTCACCATACTGCAACTTCCTTGCTTCTTGAAACTTCAAAGCAATAGGCTTTGCTGTGGTTGTTCCCCAGCAACTAGTATTCAGTCTCATGTGTGTATAGAATCTTAGAGTTGGAAGAGACCACAAGGGCCTTCCAGTCCAACCCTCTCTTGTGCAGGAACACACACTGTCCAAACCCTCTTGATACAGTGGCCATCCAGCCTCTGCTTAAAAACCTCCAAAGAAGATACTCCAATACACTCCAAACAGCTGTTATCAGCAATGTCAAACAGCTCTTACCATCAGGAAGTTCTTCCTAATGTTTAGGTAGAATCTCTTTTCCTCTAGTTTAAACACATATGAACTGGAGATTTCACATTCAGAGGCAGAATGTGACATGCATCTAGTGTTATAATTTAATTGATTTTCTTATCTACCAAAGAGCTCTCTGCCATTCAACTTGTAATTTTCATTGCACTCATAGAAAAGGCTCAGAACCATGAAGATTTGTAGCATAAAACAACATGAAGTCTTTTCTCAATGCATGTGTTTTATCATATCTTTAATTCCACACAAAAATTATTTCATTGATCAATGGAGTTGTTATTCAGCAACAGGAGTAATCTCCATGCTGCGAACTCATTTAGAAATCACAATCTGTCTTTAAAAACTAGAGGCATAATTCAGTAATAAGTAAAGCTAAGAAATCCTACTTTTTGGACCAAAAATCTCAGAATCTCTATATTTTTCAAGCTGTGGTCTGTCACACAGACTTTTGAGCCAAACATTAAAAGCAAGCTGCAAGAATTAAACTCATTAGAGAATGCTGCACTAAAGAGAATGTTGTTCTGCTTGCAATACCAACATGATGCTGGATACATTTTTAAAACTAAAGAGAACTTGCAGAGAATGTAACAAGGTATAACAGTTAATGCTATTTATCACACATTGTGATAAATACAAACATTTTATTACTTTCATGGGTCCAAATCAGCAATTTAGTTAAAATCAGAATCTGGAAAAAAACAAAGGCCTGGTGAAGGCTTTGCAGTCTGAATTCAACGAATCCTTAAATTCTAGAGCAGGGGTAGGCAACCTTTCTCCTTTAAGGGCCGAGGGACTTCAGCTCCCAGAAGCCTCAGCCATGTTGGCCAATAGTCCCATGTTGGCCAATAGCTCCTGGGATTCTGGGAGATGAAGTCCCTCGGCCCTTAAAGGGGAAAGGTTGCCTACCCCTGTTCTAGAGCATAAAGCCTAAATTCAAGAGCCCATAAATTCACTCGATGGATATCTGAGCTTTCAGCATTCAGACATGTTCCAGCCTGCTGCCTTCAGGATGTGTTGGACTTTCGCACTCCTGATCCCACATTATAATTCATGTTAATTATGGATAATGAGAGTTGCAATCCCAAATGTCTAAAAGGCACAGGTTAGAGAAGGTTAGACTAAATTTTTTCTCCCCTAAAATATGGTAGTTTTACTATTTATCTAATTATAATGTTCATTAAGAATGAGCCTGAGCCCTATTTGGTCAACATCCAAACAAAAATCTTTATTTACCATGCCATACTTTACATACTTGAAAAGTCATATATGCATCCATAACACATGTGTACTTGTGCCTATACAGAAAAAGGCCCTGGTTATATTTGTAAATCTAGTTCAGAAATGTCCACTGAAAAGGAGGTACCAGCTAAGTGTTTCATAATGGCAGATTAGATTAAAATAAACTAATCCATGGGGGGCAGGGAGGCAGTGATCATAAATCAATATGTGGCAGCATTTATACTAGTGTATTGTCATATGTAATACACTTTCCAGTCAACAGATGTACAATTTCATGTGATCTGGGAGTCTCCTAATTTTACATCAAAGAACAACGTTCCACCTATAAATCTTCTTAGTTAGATTTTACTAAGTACATCACACAGTTGTAAAACAATGAAGCACTGAATGGATTTCTAACATATACAACAGATTTCATCAAATTGTATTGTTTGAGCCATCTGTTTCAGAGATGTAAACTAAGGCAAATTTTCTAATGACTGATAACTTTTTAAATTAATTGTCTATTGTGACCCTGCTGTCAGCCAGACTGCCACTCCTTCTTGTTTAGAGGTTCCTGGGACATATACTAGTAGCAACATCAAATACATGTTGCAGTTACAATACAAACTGATGCTGTTTTTAAAAGGTAACTACTGTATATACTTGCCTATAAGCTGACCTCATGTATAAGTCAAAGTCAGGCTTAGGGGGCAAAATTATGTATTTTGATATGACCCATGGATAAGTTGAGGGTAAAACCTAGGTAGCCAGTATGGTTTAGTGGTTTGAGTGCTGGACTACAACTTTGGAGACCAGGATTCGAATCCCAGCTTGGGCATGGAAACCCAGGATTCGAATCCCAGCTTGGGCATGGAAATCCTTAGGGAAGTCACACTCTCCCAGCCTCAAGGAGCAGGCAATGGCAAACCTCCTCAAAACAAATCTTGCCAAGAAAACCCTACGATAGGTTTGCCTTAGGATCATCCTAAGTCAGGAATGACTTGCAGCCACACAACATCAACAAGAAAAACTGATGGGTATATAACAAAGGATGTAAAGGATGAAGCAAAGAAAATGGTGAGTAAATTAGCAGTGATTATAACAGGGGTAGGCAACCTTTCCCCTTTAAGGGCCGAGGGACTTCAGCTCCCAGAATCCCAGGAGCTATTGGCCAACATGGGACTATTGGCCAACATGGCTGAGGCTTCTGGGAGCTGAAGTCCCTCGGCCCTTAAAGGGGAAAGGTTGCCTACCCCTGGATTATAACCTTTAACTTTAATGTGATAACTTTGCCTGATTTTAACCCAGAAAAGCTGACAAATTTACACAAATGTCTTTTTCAAAGCCTTCAAAGCCCAATTCTTCTCAGCGTTCTTTGAGGGGAAGTACCAAAGCTGTCACTACCAGCATTTTCCCACACAGGTGTTCAGAAAGGTCAGAAGAGGTTCCATGGTGGAGAGAGCAGATGGGTGCAATGGTTCTTTTAGGTCAGGGGTAGGCAAACTGTCCCCTTTAAGGGCCGAGGGACTTCAGCTCCCAGAAGCCTCAGCCATGTTGGCCAATAGTCTGGGATGTTGGCCAATAGTCTGGGATTCTGGGAGCTGAAGTCCCTCGGCCCTTAAAGGGGACAGTTTGCCTACCCCTGTTTTAGGTGGTCCTGGGATGGACTACGCTTTCACTTTTCACCACTCTACTCAGAGGATGGTTCCTGGGGCGGGGGGGCAATTTTTCTGACTAAAAATTCTAGACTTATATATGAGTATGTACCATAGTTGCTAAAAACTAAAAGTATAGCCATGAAAAGAGCTAGAAGGCCATGAAATATGAAGCAGAAACACATCCATACACCACATCCTAACAAAAGATGGAGCAAGGCTTTCAAATTGTTCTTAGTTATTTGTCAATTTATAATAACAGTATAAGAAATACCATAGAAGAAAATTGAGTGGCATGTACTATTAGCAACATCAAATAATTAAAACACATGTTGCTTAATTTTCTTCTATGGCTCAGCCTATATATAATGACAACTGTCATTTAAAAACAGAAGGAATGATAATTATCCCAGAAGAAATACTGGAAAAGGTGACAGTGTAGAAGACCATGACAGTGAACATTTATATGGCACTTTAAATGATTTGGATCACATTTCTGAAGAATGAACTATGAGAAGACTGACTACTTAACTATTGGAAGGTGCTGAAAGGACCTAGAAGCCAAGAACTTATAAGTGGTTTAGAATAATATCTGATCTAGAAAACACATACTGTGACATAGCTTCAAATGATCTAGCTGCACATTCTGCCAGACTTGATCCTTGAATGTATACATAAATGTACTATTCTTGGTTTAACAGGATTTCTCTCTTTCTATTTTTCCCTTTTGTTAGGTCTTAACATGAATTTTCACTGCACTTTCATTCCATATTTATTACTGTCAAATGTTTACCTTATTTGCGTGACTATTTAGTTAATGACTTTCAACTGTTACTGAATGCTGGAAATGTTATATGCAGATCTTTCTGATGTTGCTCTAAGACACTTTGGAAACATGGCATACAAATAAACAGGAAAGAGTCATATAAATCTTTCTTCTATTAATGTTCATTGTTGCATCTTCACTTTGTTTTTGTTTGCATAACTATTGTGTCATGATAAAAATATTCTGAAACTTCACATGTTGAGTATTTGTAGACATCAAGGGGGTAATAATGGCAACAGAAAATTCATTTCAATTCCAAGTTGTAACACACATAAGGTGGAAATATCAAAGGTAAATGTGCTTGCAAGGCATTGTATATATCAACAGAGCTGCCTAATTTTTGGATATTACTAAGAATTCTGTATAGTATGGTATGGTATGAAGTCAAGCAGGGAGGAGGTGACCCATGAGTTATAGCACTGGATAGTGCCAACCCTAATGACACCACTGAACATAGAGATTGAGGAAATGGTAGCTATCTGATGGTATGCATTTTTAGTAGCTATGAGTGAAAGGGTATTATTAAAGATGTTGCCTCAAATTGGCCAGAACTCCAGGATTACCACTGGACATATCAATCTACCCTAATATGCATTCCCTATTTACACATGATATTGATAGACAAGAAGTCAGGAGTGAGAATCATGGGTCCCTTTAGATCAGGGATAGGCAAACTGTCCCCTTTAAGGGCCGAGGGACTTCAGTTCCCAGAATCCCAGACTATTGGCCAACATGGCAGAGGCTTCTGGGAGCTGAAGTCCCTCGGCCCTTAAAGGGGACAGTTTGCCTACCTCTGCTTTAGATGCTGAACTGCAACTCCCAGCATTCTTTATCATTGGCTAAGCCAGCTGGAATTGCTGGGAGTTACAGTGCAGCAATATCTAGATGGCTTCACAATTCCCACCACCAGTGTAGACAGATATCAGATAGCTACCACTTCCTCAATCTCTCTGTGTTCATTGGTGTCATTAGGGTTGGTGCCATCCAGTGCTGTAACTCACAGTGTCACCCTCCTTGACTTCCTCCCATCCCATCCCATCCCATCCCATCCCATCCCATATAGAATCCTTAGCAATTTTTTGTTCTAATGCTACTTGTAAAACATAACTCCCATATATTACTGAATTTAATGGTAATAGTTATGTCATAAACAATTAGCAAAATTAAAATTATACCTTTAAATTACACTACCATACACACAGCCTAAATGTATTTATATGTACATTGTTACATGTGATTAAAGTGAAAATTTGGCAAGATATGATGTTGTTAAAGAAAATGTTTAAAGAACATTTTTAATTATTTTTTTTTAAAAAACCTGGGGTCTCTCCTTTTTCTTCCCACTGAGACTCACACCATCTTTTCAGCATTTTAAAGTCATGTAGGCAAACACCAGTCCATTTCTGCCAAAAGACAAATGTTTCAGGAGCAATGGTGTCACCCTTCCTTAGGGTGTCACCTAGTGCATCCTCCACCCTCCTAGTAACACCCCTGCCTCTGTTCAGTAGACAGTCTGAACACAGTACAGTATTAAATATATCTATATAGAGATAAATTTTACAAAAGACTCTGTCCAGGTCTTCTGCTGAACACATTATTCTAATCTCACTCCTTTACATGTATTTCCTACATATTAACAGATTTGTCACTATTTATTTATTTATTTATTTGATTTCTATGCCGCCTTTATCCCAGGACCCAAGGCTCACAAATAAAAATTCTAACAAACATATTATAATAAAACAATTAAAAACATCAGCTAAAAACAATACAAAATTGCAAACATTAAAACCACAGCAAAAGCACAATACCCACCCCATATAACAAACACCCACATAAAAGCCATCCCATGATTACACATGAAAATTATTTTTGCTTGCCACCAAAAGGCAAGCAGGCAGGGGCCAGTCTTGATTCTCGCAGAAGCGTATTCTAGAAGGCAGGAGCAGCCCCGAGAAGGCTCTCTCTAATGTCCTCACCAGGCAAGCCTATGATGGTGGCGGGATCAAGATAAAGCCTTCTCCTGAAGATCTTAGGGCTCTAGTAGGTTCGTATGGGGAGATATTTATGAGAGTTACAAATGCACTTTAGACAAACTTATCAAACTTATCAAAGGAAGTTTATAAAGACTTTAGAATATACAGATCATACAAAATACAGATACCCTGCTGGACTAAATTATACCTTCTAATGAATCATTGGGTCAACAAGTCTCCAGAGTTCAAAATGTGTACTACAAGGAATTAGGGGTTTAATTCTACCTTCCCATTGCTGGAGGCAAGTTTGTAATGCTCTTAACCAAACAATTGCAGTAAACTACAACTAAAATATGCTTTGATTGCTCAAGCAATTTAAACTGTTGTTGCTGTTGACAATTTGCTCAGAAAGTATAGCAACAAAGAATTACCATTTACCAAACTAAAATGCTTTGCTAGATAAAAAGAGTGGTTGAAAGCACTAAAAAGGAACCATCTGAATGTGAAATCCATACAATTAGAGAGAGCAACCACTTTGTCTATTAAGCATTTAAGTACCTACATGACAACACTTAAGGGCTTTTTGCTGGTACTTTGTACTGGGGTGTAATTCATTTTGAATGAATAGGACGCTTTGAGCAGTAAATGGTACTTGTGACTGACATGGTTATATGCAAGCTGTACATCTAACAATTGCTTTAAGCCAAAAATAGATTACTACAGCTATATTTGCATAAATAAAAAACCATGCGGATTCATTATTTGTGCTGGATGTTTTCATTGCTTAATTTATAAGATCACAGATGTATGGGCTCAAATTAAGCCCTTCATATATTTCATAAAAATAAATGTCATTCAAGTATTGGGTTACTCTTTCTAAAGGAATAAGCAACACTAGTTTTTAACCCTCAATTTGCAGCTACTCTGACATGACACAAACATGTTGCATAGCTACACACAGTGATGTTCAATTATCAGTGCAGAGGTTGCACAAAACAGTCAAGCAAATAATAATGTGAACTCTCCCATTCTGAGTTGGCATCTCCCATGATGAAGGTAGATGATCTATGGGCCAGAATGAAAGGCATGCCACTATTTGAAATGGTGCACATGGAGGATGATGAGAACAAATAGACTCTGTACTGGAAGACCTTCTACCCAATATTATAGAATCACAGAACTGGAAGAGACTACAAGGGTCATCCAGTCCAATCCCCTTCCATGCAGAAACATTCAAAGCACTCCCAACAGATGGCCATCCAGCTTTTATTTTAAAATCTCCAAAGAAGAGGACTCCACTATACTCTGAGGCAGGGTATTCCACTGTCAGATAGCAATTACCATCAGGAATTTCTTCCTACAGGAAAAGAGATTCCACCTAAACATCAGGACGTTCTCCGTAATGTTAAGGTGGAATCTTTTTTCCTGTAGTTTGAATCCACTGCCCTTTGTCCTAGTCTCTGGAGCAGCAAACAAGTTTGCTTCTTCTTCAAGATGTCATCCTTTCAAATATTTAAACATGGCTATCACGTCAGCTCTTAACTTTTTCTTCTCCAGGGTAAATATACCCAGCTCCCTTAGTCACCCCTCATAGGGCAATATCAATATTCATTTTATTAACAAGATGAATGTATATGTACAATGTTGATAATATTTATTTGGAAAAGATCCACTGGAAAAATGGGAGAATGATTTATGATGTTTTCAAAAGATCTATTTGTAATATCTGAGATACTTGAGCCAAGAAGGATTACAGCAATATTAAAATGTGAAATCTTTTCTCTAAAACAGTGGTTCTCAAACTTTTTACTCTTGTGGCTCCCTTTACATCTGTGTGCAGACATCATGCCCCCCCCCCCCCCGTTGCTCTATGTAGTATATGAATAAAAATGTTTTGTTTAGTATGTGCATTTTTCTTCAGACATTCATGTGTATTTATATTTTAATATTGTATAAGGAAACAGCTCTCCTCTTTCAGGTAAAGCACCCTCCTCGCCTCTCCTTTCCTCTCCAGGACAGAAAAAGTTTGGGAATTAGAAGAGGAAGGATCAGGACCTCCATGTCTCATGCCCACCTTGAGCAATTCATGCACTTCATCTGGGGTTCCCACCTCACCATTTGAGAACCACTGTTCTGAAAGAAAACTAGATCAATAAAGTTCAGTTCAGAAAACATATCCTGAGGTAGCCATGCTGGCCACACAGCAAACTACATCAACATCCAAAATCCACAAAACAGTGATATCTTTATTGGACCAACTAAAAATACACAAAAAATCATGCAAGCTTTCAAAGCTCTACTGGCTTCTTCATCAGGCAAAGGTGTTAGAAATCATACAAGAGAAGAAAAAAATGACAGTGTTATAGCCACAGGCCTACATTTTGCCAATACGTTGTTTCTGTTGTTGTCAGTTAAGATGGTCTGGGGGCGTATATCAGTGCAGGCAGAGGCCACTCCTCTCTTTGGGCACTGGGAGACAGAGAGTCATAAAATGCCAGCAATACAATTTCAACTCCATTAGCAACAGGAAAAATAACCCCTTATGTGCCTTCAAGTCATTTCCGAATTATGGAGACCATATCATGGGGTTTTCTTGGCAAGATTCGTTCAGAGGAGGTTTGCCATTGCCTTTCCCTGAGGCTGAGAGCATGTGACTTGCTCAGTGTCACCAAGGGAGTTTCATGGCCATGCAGGAATTGAGCCCTGGTCTCTTTCTTAGGCAGAGAACATTCTCAAGAAGTACTGTTGCATCTGGAAAAACCTTCAGGTGCTGTATAGTAAAACCTGCCAAATTTTAACATATTTTGCCTGATGAAAAAGCCAGTGGAGATTCAAAAGGTTGAATGAAGTATTTTGTTCATGATTGGCTGGCTCAATAAAAGTATTGCTATTCTGTAGATGTTGGAAATTCAATTCAATGAGTGTTGGAAAAGCCCAATCTCTATCTAAGCAGAAATAGTGCTTTTTACTTCCTGTGATTTGGTCACTTGCTCTCCAATGACACATGCCAGTGATCAAAGGTAGAAACCATTTGAATCAAAGACTGTTGTCAGATGGAGGAGGAAAAGGGGGTTTCTCAAACATGAAAAATCTGTCAGGTAGAACAGCAGCATGTTTACCCCAAGTCATCACTGAAAAAGCCACAAAAGTGGTCCATTTTAAAATAAAAATGAGACTCCTGAAACCCACTTCACAACTAAAGCCAGTAGACACTACAGTATGAGTGAAGTTTGTGTGAAGTGTAACCTGCTCTAGCAAGTCTGTATGGCAAACATTTTAGGAATGTAACCCTTTTTGTACCTTTCTGGGACCTCATCTACATTGGCCCAAAAACTCCAGGCTGCTCCCAGAATATTCTGGTCCTGGAACTGCTCCAGTTTCCCTCCCTTACTTTGGCACTCCATTATGGTGTCGTGGTTTTCCCAGGGTGAGGCTCATCCCTTGCACTCCGGGTGTGCTGACCCCTGCGATTTCCCCAAATGCGGGAAACTCGACTGCATAATTTGTGCTGCCATGACACAAGTCATTCCGAGATCAGAGACCAGGTATCCACTGTTGATTACATGGTTGGGCACCTTGTTATGACCTTGGAGTTACTCATGCCAGCAGCAGTGGCACTGAATGGCACAGTGGGACACATATGTAACTGCCACCCAGCTTCCCTATGGAATGCTCCAGATTTTCCTGCAAAACCCAGAATAAAAATTGAGGTTATTTATTTATTTAGAGGATTTATACTTCACTATTCATCCCCAATGGCTCTCAGAGCAGCTAAGGGAGAGAAAGGGAAGACTCAGTGTGGAACTAGCCTTCCATCGTGAAGCCTGTCTGCATTCGAAGCAGGGATTCGCCCTTGTGTCATGTGGAAAGATCACTGTGAGGATAGGGAGGGTAGCTACTTCATTTGGCCCATTTAGACATGCACAAGGATGCTACTAAAGCAGCTTCATTTATATACCGCTTCATATCGTGCTATGGGATGTCTAAGCGGTTTACAACTGTGAGCTGATTGCCCCCCAACAAGTTGGGTACTCATTTTAGTGACCTCAGAAGGATGCAGGCCTGAGTCGAGCCTCAGCCCTGGCTGGTATTGAACTCACAACCTTGTGGTCTATGAGTGAGTGGCTGCAGTACAGGCATTTAACCACTGCACCACCAGGGCTGATACTATTGACTTAATGGCCACCAAAGCCCAAGGAATTAGGGCATGCAACAAATTGTTCAGTATTTTATATTCACAATTGGAAAAGACAAGTATTTTCTATCTTGAATGTATTCAATGTCTATATTCTGGGACATGAAGGAATGTAATGTTCATGTAAACTATCAAATAGTACAGCTGACACATATTTTTAAGCAACCCTCTCTGTCAGTAAAGGCACCCCATTTTGTCTCCAGTCAATCTGTGCAGGTAGCAGTGCTCAGAATCCTTTCAGGTAGCTGCCTGGACGCTGTTAATCTGGAAAGTCCACTGGTGATGCCTAATCTATTCCCTTTTGTGGAACTCCAGAATATAGTATGACTTCTTGAAGGCAGCATTTCAGAAGTCTTCTAAATATTGATTACACCCTTGTAGATGCTTTTCATTAAAAATGAAATATAATTATAGAATGCCCTGACACTATATTCCAGGGTACTTAATTCATATCTGCTAGTTTCCCAATAATTTGATTCTTTAGGGTTTAGGTATGAAATGAAATAGCACAATTTGAGACCGATTACTGAAAGATGGTCTATATGGGGCTATCCCCACAAAGGGCCTAGATATTACAATTATATTACACCAGTACAGAAAGATCTGCATTGGTTTCCAAGCATAATTTTAAAACAACAACAACAACAACAGGAATTTATTGATAGGATATTGTTTTACAGAAGAGATTTTGGTTACTAAATTTGGAGGGTGTTCAAGAAATGTTTCCTGAATCTCTGAGACTTTTAAGAGAGAAAACTATTGTTGTCTCAAGCTCAGAAAGACTTTTTCCTTTTGCCAAGCTATTCTCTCTATTCACCCCAGTTTTTATTTTCATCAGCTTTCCTTTATCCTAGCTTCTCTCATCTCACCCTTCCCTTTCTTACTAACTGAATTCTCTGTCAAAAATCCCTAACCGTCATCCCAGAAAGGACTTTGGACAGATTTTTAAAACAAAACAAAACAAAACAAAAATCACCGCAACTTTCAACCAACCAAGGTTTCCAGCCTCTCAAACCAATCAGAATTAATCTACCAAGTCCGACCCCCATCTGGGAATTTTAGAGGAGCATCTGTCCATTCAGAATCTGTCACCAAGCAACCATTCTCACTCAAAAACAGGCAACATAGTAATAAGGCACAACACACACACACACACACACACACACAGTGAGAGTTTGAAACAACATTTTTCAACAGCCTCACATCAGAGGTTGTCCCTGTGCCCAGCTCTACTCACAAAACAACGCTGAAGGGAGTAAAGAAATAAACCCAAAATAATATTCTCCAATATCTGTCTGCCTAAACTCCAAAATAAATGTGAACAGCAAATGAAACCAGACCACTGGCTCATCAGGAGCATTACTATCTGCTCTGATTGGCAGCTGCTCTCCCAAGGATTGAAGCAACTGCCGTCTTTGAAAACTGTTTTTTTTTGTCGAGGAATCCAGAGTTGCAAGCCTATACACACATTCTTGGGAGTCAGTCCCAAGAAACTTTGTGTGTCTGATTTCTGAGTAAACATGGACATGCTCAGGCTATCCCACTGGTGTAGAATTCTTCTAAATTCTGGAAATGAGAAAATGAACTCAAACATTCCTTTTCATATAATCTTTTAGACATTTGCATTAATGGAACTTGAAAATACCCAATTCTTTCTTTGAGTTTTGTTGTCTCCTGAGAGGAAATAAAGGATCAGATTGTCTGAAATTGTTATTGCTGTTCATCCAACTATGACGGATAGACCTCATAAACACTGTTTATTGGCAGTTGGACCAACCAATTCCTTCTGAGAGGATTATGCACAATTAGCATTAGCTGTTTCTAAATGTGCAAGACAGCTGTCTGACAACCACCAATTTCACAGTGTCAAATGGCCCAGTGTCTTCCTCCCTTCACTAACAATTTTTTTAGCTATTGCTTGCCCCAACATCACTAGAAAGCTGCTTTTCTAACAAAATGCACTGAGCATTGCATTAATCACATTTAAGATCAAGGTAGATAGTTGATGTCAAATGGAGCCCCAAATATGTAAATGCCTCATTCACATTGCTATTAAATGCAAGGAGAAAAGCCTCCACATAAGTTCCCTCCACTGCTGCCGGCTTTCAAAGTGACCCCAATTTAGGTCTTAAAAGGGCTTACTGGCAATATCTACAACCACCATTCAGTATTAAGGATATCAAAAGATTATCCTCAAGAAGTGAAAGTCAGCCCAGTATTTAGAGCTATTTATAATATCTAAAACCACAAAAGACGTATTCTGTCACAAGGATTTAGGGGGCTATTAATATAAGTAGAATATCTACTGAATTAATGCAAATAGACAATATACATGCATTTAACAATAAGCAGGCATGAGATCTTCAGAAGGAACATACACCCTGCTCTAGGATAGTGACCAATACTTTTGTCATCCGTCTCCTCAGATTATGGAGAGAAAGAAACACAGAAATGAAAGAAACAGAAGTCTTTCATTCTTTGGATCATAGTATCATTTATAGAAAGGGAAAAGATTCTGCCCTTATTCATAATGTTTGGTCCTTCATCAACCATAAGCTTTCCTGGAAGGCCACTTTTATAGGGAACTTAACAATGCGGCAGAAATCAGAAAAGTTCCCTGTTTCGGACTGTAGTTCTCTCAGAATGCCTCAGCCAGCATGCCTAGTGGTCATGCTTCCTGGGTCATTCTTAAAGCTGCAGTCCCTGTGAAATGTTTGTTTGTCTGCTCGGGGCAGGTTGCAAACCATTTTTCCATTTCTGTATTTGGCCGATGAATCTTTTTCGACACACTGCACTCATTCCCCTTCTTTCCTTTCCAACATCTTTTTTCCTTTCTTCCAAAAGCCTCTGGCACACCAAAAGGCAGCACATAAGTTTTTAGGATGCAGGGCAGCCCATGGAGCAAATCAATTTTCTTCCTCAAAAAATCCACCTTAACAGTGGAGCCACAAGACTATGCATGTACTCTCTATATAACACCAATAGCCAGCTTAATTCTACAGTGAGATCCTGAAGCACAAGTTGCCCTGTAGTGGACCTGTAGGACAATTATCTCAGTTGGGCTCTGACTCTGTTCCACAGGATTCTACATGTAGAACTTAAGTGCTGGATCCAGACTGTGACTTCCGAAGCATATGCATACCTCCTGTGTTTAACCTCTGCACCAAGGTATCTGCAGTACTTGAGTTTGAACAATGCTACAGGAACTTGTTTTCTAAACATAATACTCACAAGTACATTCCAATAAGTTCAGGGGGACTTACTTCCTGGCAAATATGCCAAGGGTTACAAACCAAGAGCCAAACTACACATACAAATGTCTAGATTTCAATGCCAAAAGTTGTGTCTTCTAGGGAAAAGTAACATTATGAGGGGGCAAATAGGGAAGATAAGGAATAAGGGGTAGGTGTGCTTCACATTTTTCCTGCAGCTGCCTTCCTCAGATCCTTGGGAGCTAAACCTACAATTTAAAGTGCAAATTTACATACATCTGGAACTGCCTGGGAAAAAGAGCTGGAAGATGCAGAGGGGAAGCACCAAGGAAATGAAGTCTAACATACCACTCTTGACCTGCCACTTAAGAACCAGGGATATGCAATAGATGTGCAATATGGACTTTCAAGATCAACTGGATGATCTTGGCCCAGTCTCTCTCTCTCTCTCTCTCTCACACACACACACACACACACCTTTCTCTCTATGCCTGGCCTACTTCACAGGTTGTGAAAATCAAGAAGAAAAGTACTGGAGTTTAAGATCATTAGTGATAAGGTGGAATATACAAGGGGGTATCGTAAAGTTTTAATTATCATCTTTTTTAAAAAAATCGACAGAAAGTTTGTTTTGATTTGTAGTTAACTTATCTCTACGTAGTCATCATCCAGATTTACACATTTTCCCTGGTGTTTCTTGACCATCCAAATACCTGATATTGTAGAAGTCTGCAGATTGCGCCTTACAAGGGGTACTGTAATGTAATAATTATCACCTGGAAGTTATTATGGTATATTGATGAAATTTTATCAGTGTCATATTGGTCCCTAAGTGCATGATGTTGAGAAAATCAGCTCATTGTGTCCTTTATTTTTGTGACAGGTTGTGCCAGAAGTGACTAAAGTGTAAAATTCTCATAAGGTACAATCTGAAGACTTCTACAATAATGGCATTTGAAGGGTAAAGAAATACTGGGGAAAATGTGAAAATCTGGATGGTGACTATGTAGAAATAAATTAACAACTACAAATCAAAACAAACTTTCTGTACATTTTTAAAAAGATGATAATTAAAACTTTACGATAGCCCCTCATAAATGTAAATAACCAAGTATGCACTCACCTGTAATAAAATTATTTAAAAAGGAGAAAGACAGGCTACAGCAGTAGGTAATGTACTTCAAAACATCATGACACTGTTGAGCCTCATTTCTATGCCCATCTATGTATTTTAAGGACATACTATATACTCATTTTTCACTGGCACTTAAGGAAGAATCAAGACTGCCACAGAGTTGCTTGAAAATCAGCGCAGTTTTCTTTCTGTTTTGAAGTAATCGCTCAAAACAGCTATTCACAAAGGTTATTATGGTTATTACTGTTGGCAGCAACATTAGCGTTACACAGTAACGAACAGTGCAAATTATCTTCTTATGATTTAGGCCAGGAGTAATTTATCATAAAACAAGGGCAAATCAGTTTAAGAACATAAGGCATGACAGACAAATAAGGCAAAACCATGTTGCAGGAGATAAACTTGCTTACTTATCTACTGAGGAAAACCCTTTTGACAGAAGCTATGTATCTTTTCTGGCAAACTGTTCCAAGTTCAGTGCTATCTGGAGTGTGTTTATCACTCACTGCTCTAACAATGCCCATAGCTATACATCTATATGCATTTATTAAAACTTTTCTAGCCCCCAAACCTCAATTGCAATTGAACATTAAAAACAGAATGATATAGGGGAGAAATCCCTAGCACAATTCCAGCATTAAAATAAATTTCCAATTATCACAACCAGCTACCTCTCAAAGGAAATCACCCAAAGCTCAGCCTGTTCTCCAGCAGAATGCCCAATATTCTTAAATGATTTCTACGCAATCAGTAGCCTTTTTCAACTTGAATCCCTCCAGATGTGCTGGACTGCAGCTCACAGAAGTCCCCAGAAAACATATAGATGGAACTGGATTGTCCAAGGTAGGTATGAAAGGTTCAAAGAAGATGTACCACAAAATCATTCCAGAACTCTAGGAGTATCACTGAAAGATTGCAGATGAACACATCTCCCAAACTCAGTGGACACTTTTGCTGAAACCTTCATTATAACTTCAACAATAATAAAGGATCAAGTAATATTCAGTAACTTAAGATAATTTAGTAATAGCATTCACACACATTTCTAATAAATGGTTTTATTCTACGCTACAGAGAAGGGGAAAACTATGCAACCTATACATATTCTTCCTATGAACTGCAGCTACCTTTGTAGATATTTTCCTGAGTTAAATCCAGTGTTAATGTAGCTAACAAATCCATATAAGTGAGGACACTGCCAGAGAAAGTTGGTTTACTAAATCCTGATTCTCCAAACTTCATAATCTCTTATCCTCCAGAATCGATCCCTCCCTGTAAGTTTTAAACTTTCACATGCAAGTTCCTTTTCAAACATAATTACTATTCCTAAATCAGCATTCCTTCAATGGCAAATTCTCTGCATTAACCCAGAAGGCTCATAGAGATAAGAGCATTAAAGACATATTTTGAGCTGCAAGTGAAGTCATGTGTAACAGATATCCTAGCTGCAGTGATATAAACCTTTTCACACTCTTCACAGGAAGCATCCTAAATTAGTTCAAAATTTGCATGACACAATTTAAACTTTTTGAAACGGAAGTTCTGTCTTTCTGAGACATGAGCAGGATTTTAATGAACTTTTAATTTTTCCCCCTTCCAACTTGAAAGGCACATTTCAGCTTCTGAAACTACTTGTTTCTGAAAACACAAAAGTACCCAACCACCCAATTTGAATTACTCTTTCTCAAACATTTTTACTGCATTTATTACTGTTTAAATAATTAATTTATATCCTGCCTTTTTCCAGACAAGGAACTTAAAGCAGATTACCAACCCTCCCTCCAAACTTTTCTGGTATTTATTTCAACAGTTCATTTCTGGGCTACCAAAAATACCCATATGGAGATCAAATTAAGGTGTATGGTCCGTATTTCATACTGAAATGTCATCCCAGAATACAAAAAAGGCTTGTTTGAATGCAAACATACTTCACACATGCCTATATCCCTTAATAAGTGTGTTTGTTTTGGGATAAAACAAGGGGACCTGAAACAAAAATTGTGGTATGGAATGCTTTGGTACCATTATACTGGTTTTCCATTCCTCCCTACCTTATATTATTCAGTCAGCATTCTGTGGCCAGTAGACACAATGATACAGATCTATGGGATCTATGGAAACTGTATCTTACCATCTGGGAATGGGAATTAGATGGGAATGACCAAGCAGCGTGCTGATACATTTTGTCCAGCTGCTCGCTATTTGCTGCAGAAGCAGCTAAACAAGTTCCAGGCTTTAAGACTACACTTTCTTTCTCATGACATGCAACCCAACAAGGAAGGAGTCAGCTCTCTAGCTTGTCTCTCCCTGAGAAGCCATCAAAATAGTCATACAATAGTCTATGGAATCTTAGTCCAAAAAAATAGATTTTCTAAACTCTATTCTCTTGACATGTCAGGGATGAGTCAAGGTGAGAAAGCCTGCTCCTACCAGATTGCAATGCTACTACTACAACAGGCTTGTTGTGACATCTACATGTGCCCACTATCAGTCTATTGGCTGCTTTCATTATTTACACCCAGTTTTCTTTCCTAATTTGTATTTGTGAGCTTCCACACACCTCAGAATTCCCCTCACTTTTGATTCATTGTACAGTAATTCATTTAACCCAGGGACCGGCAACCTTTTTGAGACCTGCGCCGGTCTCCACTAGCCCAGGTCTCGGCTGGGCCAAGGGGGGGGGGGGATGGCGGCGCGCGCGGGCTTGCGCGCATGCACCCCCTCCGCTAACATGCGCGCGCACCCCCCATGAGTCCCCTTACCTTACCGAGCCAGGCGGACCCCTGCTGCCGCCGCCGCCACCACCGCCTCTGGCTCCTCCTCCTCCGCCGCCTCTGGCTCCTCCTCCGCCTCCGCCTCCGCCTCCTCCTCCTCCTCCACCGCTGCCGCTGGCTCCTCATCCTCCTCCTCTGCCTCCTCTGCCTCCTCCTCCTCCTCCTCCTCCACGACCGCTGCTTCCGCTAATGCCGCTGAGCCCACTTTTCGCAGAGCGGGACGCGGCCGGCATTTTGGTATCCAAAATGCCGGTCGCGTCGCGTTTGCGCACGTGCAAATCCTGCGCATGCGCAAACGCGACGCGACTGGCATTTTGGATACCAAAATGCCGGACGCGTCCCACTCTGCCAAAAGCAGGCTCAGCGGCAGTAGCAGAAGCGGCGGTCGCGGAGGAGGAGGAGGAGGAGGAGGCAGAGGCGGCGGCGGAGGAGGACGAGGAGGCAGAGGTGGCGGTGGCGGAGGAGGCGGAGGTGGTGGTGGCGGAGGAGGAGGAGCCAGCGGCGGCGGAGCCAGAGGCAGCTGCGGAGGCAGAGGCAGCAGCGGAGGCGGTGGCGCCTCCACCTCTGCCTCTGCCGCCGCTTCCACTGCTTCCACCGCCACTGCCTCCACCAATGGCTGATCTTGGTCGGCGCGCGACTGCGCGCGCCGTGGCCAGTATTTTTTTCTCCAAAATGCTGGCCGTGACGTGTTTGCACATGCGCAAATCCTGCGCATGCGCAAACGTGTCGCAGCTGCCATTTTGGAGAAAAAATGCCGGCCATGGCGCGCGCAGTCACGCGCCGACCAAAACAGGCAGCGGCAGGGGTCCGCCTGGGCCTGCAAGTCTGGCGTCCTGGGCCGGAACCGGCCCGGGGGCCGTAGGTTGCTGACCCCTGATTTAACCTCTCATTTTACAGAGGGGAATAGGAGGATGAGCTTCTAACTGCCCTAGGGCTAGCTTAGGTCCAGAGAACCAACATGGTGCAGTGGTTGGAGTGCTGGGCCGCTAGAACACTGGGAGACCAGGGTTCATATTTCTGCTCACCTGTGTAAACCCACTGCATGACCTTGGGCAAGTCACACTCTCTCAGCCTCTGAGCAACATAAGGGAAAACTTCTCTGAACAAATTCTGCCAAGAAACCCCTGTGATAGGTTCACCTTGAGATCACCATAGGGCAGAAATTACTTGAAGGTACACAATAACAGCAGCACCAGCACCAGCAGCAACATATTAGGTCCAACTGTTACATTTTATGAAGTGGTCCAAAGTATCAGAAGAACTAGTATGGCTCCAGTCCCATCTCCAGTATGTCCTTTTTAGCTGTACCTCGTTTTAAAGAAGCTGGAACAGATGAACATTTTCAAAACTTATGTAAAATAACAGATTACTGAAAAAGAGGCATTCCACTAATGAAGGAGTCAGATGGTTTAAGTACTGGATTACAACTCTGCAGACCAGGGTTCGAATCCCCACCTGGCCATGGAAACCTATTAGGTGACCTTGAGCAAGCCACACTCTCTCAAACTCAAAGGAAGGCAAAGGCAAACAAATCTTGCCAAGAAAACACCCTTAAGGTCACCATAAGTCAGAAACAACTTGAAGTCACACATCAATAATAATTCGACTAATATATATTCTATTTTGTTGACATCAAAAAGCCACAGTTTAGAAAACTTTAGGCACCAGCTTTTTTTAAAAAAATGAATAGTATATATTGAAGTTCCTACTATTTTTACGATCGTAATTAAAATTTGCATCATAGAAGTATTATATCTATTTTATCATTAGTGGCTAAAATGATTATGGGTAAGAGATGAAAACATGCTGAGGAAGGGGATCTTCTTGCATGGTAGATGAAGTTTTGGGCTCTGGCATTAAATGAAAAGTTAACAGCTATGTGTAAAGAGGGGAAACTATGGCCTTGGCAGCATTGGCCAGGATACTTCAGGGGGAACTATCAAAATCCATCCCCATAGGATAATTGGTTTTCTTGTTTTCTACACTAGACACTGAATAGAGGCTCATCATTTGTTCCAGGAAACAACTTTTTGAAGCTCTTGACATTGGGACTTTTCCTGAGGACTCACATAGGAGCTTATGTGAATTTATGAAAATGGGGTAAGGAGATGAGACAATAAGGGAAAGAATAGTGAAAGCAAAAGTACCAAGCACACAGGAAATTTTGACACAGGTTTGAAGGACATGTGAGACTCAGAAGTTGTCATTAACACACATAACCAGTTAGGATATTCAACAACAGAACAACCTACATACAAAAGTCCTGCCTGCATAAAAAGATCTTTCTGGTGGCTAAAGAGTAAGAGAAACCAACCTAGTGTCCCTCAACAAGGAGTTACAGAGTTTGGAGTTTTACCTAGACATGAACATAATATAATCACACTTTTCTTGTTCTGCTTCATCTACTTATGGACTGATCTATTTATCCTCTTGTAATCTGCCCAGTTAGTTTCCATAATCTGCCCTCAAAACAGATTGAGAGAAACATTTCCTGTTTATGACAGTTCTGTGCCCCCAAATACTCCATCCATGCAGCCATGGAACAAAGAATAAAAGGTGAACAAGGCTGAATCATCTGCCACTCATCTGAGTCAAGATGCTGAGAACCTCTGAGTCAAGAATCTTGATTTTTGTTCATACAAAGCAAAAGTGAATGACTCCTATAAACAAACCTTATTAAGAAAAATATGGCCAGGGCATGAATATTTTGTCTGGCAATGGTTCATAAAAATATGACAGTGTTTGCAATGACATCTTTGCAGCAATGATAGGAATCCAACTTTGCAGCCATGAAAGCTTACATTGAAACAAGTTCCAACTTCTCCTTTTTAAAAAAGTAGGGAGAGGGATCATCATAAAAGCATATTGTTTCCAAGTTGTTCAGTGACTTAGACAAAAGAAAGTAACAATATAAACTATGCTGCATCAGACAAAAGGCCTACAGCATTCTTTTCACACAATGGCCAACAGGTTAGCTATGGGACTTCACCAGCAAGAAAGGAGTAGAACTGTACTGTCCTTCTTCCACGTCCCCAGCAACTGTTAGACAGCAACATGCTGTCTCTGATACTGGAGTGATATATAGCCATCCTGACAAGGAGCTACACAAATTTTTCCAGTCCCCTCTAAAGCTGTTCACATTGGCTGGTGTTGCTACATCTTTGTGTCAGTGAATTTCACAGTTTAACTGTTTGCCGTCCTTTGATCATTTTGGTTCCTTCTTCTGCACCTTCTCCAGAAGTATGATATCCTTTTTTATTCGTGGTGACTAGAACAGCATTTAGTAATTCAAATGTTAAAAATCAGTTTTTACTTGTGGACCACTTTAAATATGGGAGTTGTGAAATTTACAGTTTCTATAATTTGCTGCTGGCAAACAGTTATCAGTGTCTCCACTCTCCCTTCCCTTCCCCTCCACCATTCTCATACAGGGCTAGGAAACATATCAGCAGATGGAGGATCCTCTTCTTTCTTGGATCACTGTGGTTTTAGGCCAGAGTCCTTGGTGACATATGCTTATATAACCAGGAGTTACAGAAGTGTAAAGTTTTTTTATGCCATTGGATAATAAGATACCCATTACCTCCTTGTGCAACAATTTCTTCCCAGTTGCACAAAGGCAGCTGTGTCCCCCTGACCCAAATGGTCCATGATTGCAGGAGGCAACAGTATTTCTCCCTTTGCATCCATCTCATTCTTGGCAGCTGTCCTGGACTGGACCTCCTGCCAAAGTATGCTGGTAGATCTTTATGTTTTGCCAGTGTTACTGTCTCAGCCCTAGCCTCTCTCTCCATGGACTTCCTACAGAAGAATACAGAAAGTAATGAACAGGTGTTTTACAAGCATGCTTTGGCATGAACTGCCAGAAGATAGTTGCCAGTATAATGTGTAAAGGATTCCAAAGTTCAAATTATTTCAGTTGAACTATATGCAATGCAAATATAGTTAATACAAAGCTGCTTACTTGCAGAAGTGTCCTCTCTTTTCTCCACTTCACTCTTCCCCTTGCAGACTTAAGTAGATTAGAAAAACAAAGCAGGAAAGGTCATCTGATGTCTATAATATCCAGTTACATTAGTCATCACTCTTTTACTGATGTAATGGCAAAAGGTTAATCTAAAAAGGAGCAGGATAAGTCTCAAGTTTCATACACAGGCTAGGCTGGCCACAATGAGCGTTAACTCTTTTATCAAGAGAATAGATCAAAAGTTATTTACAGCACATTTTGCATCAAGCATGAAGCCAAAAACAACAACACAAAACCAAAAGAAAGTCACCTGAAGAACACGTCATTTTTTGTAAATATACAAAGCAGTCAGTAGTGAAGAGGTCATAGTACTGTGCTGTGATTATGTTAATAACAGAAGGTGTTGCTAGGAAACATACAGCCTACGTGGAGTTTCTGATAGGGAAAAAGGGGTGTGTGGCAGATTTTGAATTGTCAGAACTGTATCTTGCAGCCACAAATCCAGCACTGCTGTGGAGAAGTGCTAAGATGGCCTTCCAAGCATGCATTCTAACATCAGGGCCATCTGAAACCTCTATAAAAAGTAGTCATAAGGAAAATAGGAACATGAAAATACAACCCTGGGTTGGCAATACAGTTGACCCTCCATTTTCACGGGGGATCAGTTCTGGACACACACACCTGCAAAAATGGAGACTCACCAATATTCGAGCTCCCTAGGCTTCAATGGGGTGCACCTCACAGGCACGCGCCCACGAGGGGTGGCCCATTGATTTTAACTGAGGTCGCCCCTCCGTGAATATTCAAAACCGCGGACCTCAAGTCTGTGAGAATGGAGGGGCAGCTGTACTCCAGTGACAGATTACATCTCAATGAACTTTGTTGTGAAAGTTGTTTCTGAAGTAGCATTCTTGTGAGTGTGAAAATTGCAGTATCAATTTTATGTTGGTCAAATGAGATATCTTGATGAGCAGAGCTCTTCAAACATGACAATCCAACAATAACAGCACCTACTACAGGCACCACAATTCTGCAAGTATAAGTAAGTAGTCATGGTTGCTGATGACATATGGGAGAAATCAGACAAGTGCTTTTGTTGGGATTTACCCACAGTTTACCAGCCACACAATTTAATTATTGCCCACTCCTCTCTGCAACTGCTATCCAACCGGGTAGAGATGATGTACCTCGTTCTGCATTATAGGACCATCAGTATCTAGAGCAGGGGTAGGCAACCTTTCCCCTTTAAGGGCCGAGGGACTTCAGCTCCCAGAATCCTAGGAGTGATTGGCCAACATGGGACTATTGGCCAACATGGCTGAGGCTTCTGGGAGCTGAAGTCCCTTGGCCCTTAAAGGGGAAAGGTTGCCTACCCCTGATCTAGAGCAAGGTTTCTTGACGAGGGTTCCCTGGAATCCTAGGGTTCTGTGAGAGGGTCACTAGGGGTGTTATCTGAGACTAGACAAAAAAGTTTTCTTTTGAACTATAGATATAATAATTATTTTTTCTAATCTTGTAGGTAGGTATTTGTTATTTAGTGCCTTCAAGTCATTTATGAGTTATGGTGACTGTAAGGAGAACCTATCATGGGATTTTCTTGGCAAGATTTGTTCAGAGGAGGTTTGCTATTGCCTTCCTCTGAGGCTGAGATGATGTGACTTGCCCAAGATCACCCAGTGGGTTTCATAGCCAAGCAGGGAATCAAACCTGACTGGTATGCTAACCAGCTAGTGGCATTATAAGGAATTAGGGTGCCTCTGTAGGATGTGTAACTCATGTGAATTATGTAGTTACACCAATTATGATGAATGCCAGTGTTAGTCACAGAATTGGTAAGATCTTTTAAATTTACAGAGTTGGTAAGATCTTTTAAAGTCAGGGGAACAGCACTTCACCTAATAATCCTGAATGGAAGCTAAATCGGAGATGAGAAGCAGCAGCAATTGTGGTGACTTATCATGATGACTGATACCAGTTATTTCACAAAGGGAAAACACCCTTAGTTGATTTAAAAAAAAACCCTCCAATCTCGCTGGTTGTATGTTCCAGCCCTTGTATCTGATAGGGTACCTATTCATATCTCTTAATTCATGTCATTATAAGGAATTAGGGTGCCTCTGTAGGATGTGTAACGCATGTGAATTATGTAGTTACACCAATTGTGATGAATGCCAGTGTTAGTCACAGAATTGGTAAGATCTTTTAAATTTACAGAGTTGGTAAGATCTTTTAAAGTCAGGGGAACAGCACTTTAGCCTTCACCTAATAATCCTGAATGGAAGCTAAATCGGAGATGAGAAGCAGCAGCAATTGTGGTGACATATCATGATGACTGATACCAGTTATTTCACAAAGGGAAAACACCCTTAGTTGATTTTTTTTAAAAAACCTCCAATCGTGCTGGTTGTATGTTCCAGCCATTGTATCTGATAGGGTACCTATTCATATCTCTTAATTCATCTATGGCCTATGCCTTCAGATCACATTGTGCCTTTCAGTGCCCAGCCTAGGCACACTTTGTTATGACCCCAAAACTGTTACATCCTCTTTTGCATTTGATCTTCCACTGACTTCTGGCTCAGCAATCCATGCCATTTGTAATCTATGGAATCTGTGCCTCTGAGAACCATTGCATGCTCCTACTATGGGTGCAGTATGAATAGATTCTGAACAGAATAAAATAGTTGCTGAAATAATTGCTGAATGGAATAGTTTTTCCATAAGGTTTTCCAGGGAAGGGTTCAATTTATCAAGCAAGCAAGCAAAAACAAAGCACATATTTCCCCTACAAATTGTTTCTTCTCCCCTTTGTGTATCTACCAGTTTTTTCTTTCATTCATTCATCTACTGAAATCAATGGGAAAGGATTATATTTTGAATGTACAGCCTATTAATATCTTTGTGTACATTCTTGTGTATATTCTAGACAAGACAAAGCATTGTGACTACAGTGTTTTTAAAGGGGACATCTTTTTGAGATTTTATTAACTGCAAGGATATTTTGAATAAAAATTATAACAATTGGAGCCTGCAAAAGAATCTGTTGATCATTCCTATAAAGATACACCTTGTGGGATCACTACCAATCAACCTAAGCCTAAGAGTAACTCCATTATTGTGAGATAACATTTCTACTGCTGGATAAGGGCAAAAAAAGCTAGGAGAACTATAGTGTATTTTGGCACAGAGTTTCCAATTGATAACAGTGTGAAGGAAAGGAGGAAAGGGGGGCTGCTCTGAAGTGGTACTTCTGGAACAGAAGAGACTCAGAGGGAAGCCACCTGTCCAGTTCCATTAGGCTGGCCTCACAAATTCCCAACAGCAAGACTATAGAATTCTAGGGTTTATGCCAGGATTGGATAAGGAGAATCTAGACATGAAGAGGAAAGCTTGCCGGTGCTGATTTGCATGTCAATAAACCAAGAGTGCTTTCCCCCCCTCACAGCTCACTGCTAGCTTGGGAACAAACAGAAAGCACTGGTCTCACTTTTGCCTGGTTCCTTGATCTTTTCCAGAGTGAGGTTTCAATGGCAAAATAGTGTTACAGTTTGCAGATATTCCCATCATACTCTTTGGAATATGGCAGTGCTATTAGCACTTGGGAAAAGAATCCAACCAGTAGTTGGATTGTGGAAAGAAACCTAAGTGCAGTGCTGTCGCAGAAAATAACAGGTTATCAGTATGATTAAAGGTCAGATTCCCCCTTTAAAGGCATTTATAGGCATAAAAAGATCATTATGTTTGCCTTGTCTAGAATTTCACCTAAATATTTTTTTCTTCTTTTTTTGTGTGTGTGGTGAAAGACTTATCTTCTTACATGGAAACTGATAGCCTATGGTAACATAAATTGCTGTTACGTTTCAAAGGAAGCACAGCTCCTCTATAGTGAAATTGATTTTAATCACTTCTGTATTTAATTGTTTAATATTTGCTTTAAATGCCCATTTTAAGAGACAGATTTACAATAGAATATTAATATGTGAGAAGATATTGCAGAGACAAAATTGATAAGCTAGCAAGCAAGACATTTTCATGTACTAGACCGCATGTTAGTCAATGCCATTAGTGACAAGAAATGTAAGAACATAAGAAGGAAGACATATTATATACTTTAAATAAATGGAACTATAATGTGTCATATATGCTGTGGGACAGTCTTTCAGTTGGTTCTGAGAGCTAATAAAGAAAATAGTTATTTTATGAAATGCAACTATAATGGTAGTGACACATAACTACTTTGTTTCACTTTGGAACAATGATTATTACTACCTTTTCTCAGGGACTTTCCAGCAAAGAAGTTAAATAAGGAGAAAACCCTGGCGGCTACTAGATTCTGATTTTAAAGCAATGCAGCATATGGAAAAAACAACCAAACAAAAAGCATTCATTGGATATTCTACATGGCTATCAAGTAACATATTGGGTATCATGACTACTGTAATGCACTCTAATTGGGGCTGCCTTTGAGGAGTGTTCAGAAGCTGCAGCTGGTCCAAAGAGCTGCAGCCAGACTGTTAACTGGGGCAGGTTACAAAGACTACAGAATACCCTTGTTGAAACAGCTCCACTGGCTGCTAGTTTGTTTCCAGGTACAATTCAAAGTGCTGGTTACAACCTATAAAGCCCTATGTGACTCAAGTCCAGGCTGACCCTCCTCCAAGTGGCAGACCTTTCTTCAATGTGTTGAAAAAATCATAGAGAATATCAAATTCTGGAGTTTATCACATGGGGGCAAACTGCAAAAATCCCGTGCAGAAACGGGATTTAAAAACTGGGGGAAACCCACAAAAGTGGTTAGTTTTTCCACACACAAGAGGGTTAATGTGACATTAACCCATACAGAAAGTAGACAAAACCCACCCCTTTTTACTTTTGGGATTTTCCTAAAGTAAAAAGAAGCGGGTTTTGTCTAGTTTCCATTCGGGTTAGTGTCACATTAATTCTCATTAACGCTAACATTGTTTGAAAAACAACCCGCTTTTTTTCTAATTTCTGTTTGGGTTAACCCCAAATATCATCTGAAAAACTACCCATTTTTGTGGTGGCTCTTTTCCCCCAGTTTAAATCCAGTTTCTGCATGGGATCCATCCTGTGTAATAAACTCCTCTTTTAGCTTGTCCCACTCCCTTGCTCATGACACATACTGTAGCCAGATCTCTCACCAGTATGTTTGGGCTGAGCCAATGTAGAGCTTTTCCACATGACCAAGACATGTTCCCCTCCTTGCGGTGAAATGCTGTATGCACATCAGGAGTGGGGCACTGGAGTAAGGTGCCATGTGTAGTCTTTCAATGTGTAGTGAAGAACCGCTGGAACAAACAACCTCCTTTAATTTGTAACATTTGCAGTGTGGAGGTTGTTGTTGTTGTATGCCTTCAAGTTTATCATTGCCTTCCCCAGAGGCTGAGAGCATGTGACATGGCCAAGTTCACACAGTGGTTTCAAGCTGGGAACTGAATTAGACTCCATACTCCAATGCTCAAACCACTATGCCATGCTGGCAATGTGGAGCACCACACAGATGTTCTTGGGTTGTTTTTCAGTGCCCACAAGCATTTCTAATTTTGACTCCAGGGCAAAGTAGCAACAGACAGAAAGACATGCTGTTATCATTTACCACTGCTTAGAGCAACCTCCTCCAACCTGCTGTCCAGATGCTCTGTACTACAAGTCCAATAATACCTTCCATTGGCCATGCTGTCTGGGGTAGATGGGACATCTAGTCCAAATGTATAGAGGAACCAGGGTTGAGAAATGTTGGCTTAAAATAGGCAAAGTAGGAGGGCAGTATAGGAGCTATGATGATGAAGCTGCCCAAGGACCCATGGCAGCCTGTACTGGCTAGTAACAACACTGGTTGCAACTGGTCTGAAGTTGGAATTTTATGTACATTTTCTTAGATGTAAGCCACCCTCAGGGGCTACATTAAAAATAAGGTGGCAAACCAGTTCATGTACAGAAAGAAATATGCTGGGCTTTTTAAGAATAAATGTAGACTATCAAAAAGCATGTGGAGGTCAGTCTTTTTTCTGCTTTTCAGTATCTATTCTTGCAAACAGACTATCAGCTCTTAGCTAAGGAACTCACATCAGCAACTAGATACTTTTCCTACACTGCAGAGAGGGAGCTGGTAAGTGGTAGAACACATGCTTTGCATGCTGGATATCCCAGGTTTGGTAGGGCTTGAAAATCTGACAAAAATGCTGGAGAGATACTACCAGCCAGAGGCAAAATACAGGGCTAGATAAACTAATTGTCAGACTATATTAAGGCTACTTCCTGTGTTCCTAGTGTACAATCTCCAGCTTTCAAAAGTCTGATGGGGTGGTCTACACATATATTTAAATCCTTTGTAAAAGAAACAGACAAACAAACAACACTTCCCTTCACAGTCTATAGAGTGTACAAAACAGCTGGGCCTAAATATCATAACTACCAGTATCATGTTTTTTTTATTTACAATAGTTTTTCCCACACCAAGGCATTCTGGTTTACAATATCAGCCTGGCCCAGAATAAAGACCTCCAAAATTTGAATTGCAGCCCCTGCTTTACTTCCTCTGGGTTCATGGACCATCTGATACTATCCTTCATACCCGGATACTGGACTCTGTCAATCAGATATCTGTAACATTGAAATGCTGCAGTATGCACACTGTAGCTTCAGCTCCATTTGTCTGCTCTAGGAACAGATAAATCTGGAATTCAGAGCCTGCTGATGCAGTGGCAAACCTGGAACTAACCACAGCATTGCTTACAATACCTCATAGCAGAGGTGGGCAAAGTGAAGCTGATGGGTCACATGTGACCCCTGGAACTCCTAAGTATGGCTGTTGGTTCCCCCAGAAGCCCCTAGACCAGGGGTAGGCAACCTTTCCCCTTTAAGGGCCGAGGGACTTCAGCTCCCAGAATCCCAGGAGCTATTGGCCAACATGGGACTATTGGCCAACATGGCTGAGGCTTCTGGGAGCTGAAGTCCCTCAGCCCTTAAAAGGGAAAGGTTGCCTACCCCTGCCCTAGACACTTAACAATTGATTGTTTTCAGATGATTTTCTGGTGATTTATTTTGTCCCCCCAAACCAGCTGAAAACATCCAAAACACCTAAAAATCAAACCCCCCAAACTCCCCCAAAACATACAAAATGGAACCAAAAACAATGTTGCCTCTTTTCAGGTGTGCTAAAACACAGTTTGGAGGTGCAGGGAGGGAAAAATTGCCCCTGTCCCCTGCACAGTTGCCTACCCCATCCCGCAGGCATTGTGTTGAACAACACATCTGTTAAAATCATGGCTCTTAACCCTGCACCCAAACAGTATTTTGGAGTTCGAATGAATTAATGCAGCATGTTAAACCAAACCATTTTTGTTAATTGATTGTTACCTTAGACTGAGGCAGTAAGTCCAAAGTTCTGTATACATAACATCTATGACTAGACAGAGAAAGAGAGAGATTTTTCCAACTTTAACAGTAATTAGCTACCAAAATAAGAGGAGGGGGAGCAGAAAACAGAGGAGGGAATTCCCTGAGGATTCCAATTAAGGACAGCCACTGAAATACTAGAAATAGTCAATCATCCCAGCGGAAGGTCATGACATGAGAACCAGGTGCAACATACTATAAAAAAGCATTTCTATGCACTTCTGCATTCTTCAGTATGTCTAATAAAACGAGAGAAAGGTGTTTACAACATACAGAACAATGGTCAACATTAAAAAAAACTGTGGAAGGCAACATGCTCTCACAAAGGCCAATAAAACTGTGGGAAACAGGCAGAACAACCCCCTACACAAGGCACAAGTGACTGTAAAGCCATTAAAACACAAGAAGGCTCTGAGTACTATTACATTCATGAACTGGAACTACTTTTTATGCAGCAGGGGCAGTTGCATAGAAAATGACACCTGACTTACAGGTTACTATTGGTGCTTATTGGTTGAGCTGATATGATGGCATGCAATGTTCATTACATGAACATTCTAGTTGCTGGGCCAAACTGAATGTTACACATAGACTCTTATAGCTTTCAGCCACTTAAATGTCAAATGGAGTTTCTCATCAATAAAGGAGTTTCATCATCAAGAAGGGGAAATTGTTAGGAGACACCTAGGATCACTCCCTCTTCAAATATTCACTTAGTTCATCTTTCTTGCTATTGTTTGATTTCAAGTTGTTCCCAATTTATGGCAACCCTAAGGCAACCCTATCAGGAGAAAGTTGATATAGAGAGGTCTTTGTTGTTGTTAGCTGCCCTTGAGTCAGTTCCGACTCATGGTCACCCTGTGGATGAGACATTTTCAAGAATCCCTATCTTCCACTGCCTTGCCCAGATCCTGCAAGCCCCCCTGATTGAGTTTGTGGTCTTCCTCTCTTTCTTCTACCCTCTACCTTGCCTGGTAATATTGTTTTTTCTAGTAATCCGTGCCTTCTCATTATGTGGTCAAAATATGATAGTCTCAACTTGATCATCTTTGCTTCCAAGGAGAGCTCTGGTCTGATCTGTTCAAGAAGCCATTTGTTTGTCTTCTTGGCTGTCTATGGTATCCTAAGTACTCTTGTCCAGCACCACATTTCAAATGAGTTGATTTTCTTTCTGTCTGCTTCCTCCACTGTCCAGTTCTCACATCTGCACATGGTAATTGGGAATACAATGGCCTGAACGATTCTGACTTTAGTGCTCAGCTGTATGTCTTTGCTTTTCAATATCTTTTCCAGTTCTTTCATAGCTGCCGTTCCCATTCCTACTCTTCTTATTTCTTGACTGCAGTCTCCATTCTGGTCAATGCTTGATCCTAGATATGGGAATTCTTTAACTATTTCAATTTCCTCATTGTCTAGACTGAATTTGTGTATTTCTTCTGTGGTCATTATTTTTGTTGTTTTCTTTATGTTCAACATCAGATCTGCCTTTGCACTTTCATCTCTGACCTTTCTTATTAAGTGTTCCAATTCCTGAATGTTTTCTGCTAATATTATGGTGTTGTCCGCATATCTTGGGTTGTTAATGTTGCTTCCTCCTATCTTAACCCCTCCTTTTCCTGATTCCAATTCTGCTTTTTTTCTGATGTTTTCAGCATATAGGTTAAACAAGTAGGGTGATAGGATGCAGCCTTGCCTGATCCCTTTGCCTATTGGCAACCACTCTGTTTCCCCAAATTCTGCTCCAATGGTGGCCTTTTGTCTTTGGCACAGATTCCTCATCAGGACTATCAGATGTAGTGGCACCCCTATGTGCATGTATGCATTTCCTAACCTCTAAAAGAAGCAACAAATAATATTACTAGATAACTTTCATAAGAAACTGAAGACAGTTTGTATCTCAAACTTCACATTAGCTTTAAGACAGGAAGGCTGATAGAGGAAAATATGAGTTATTTTGAATAGGACAGGGATGATGAACATGTAGCTCCAGACATTGTCAGACTACAATTCCCATCATCTCTGAGGTATATGGAACCCAGGCTTTGCACAGGTCCTTCCCAACTACTCCCTCTTCTCTTCCTAGGCCCCCAGGGCTCTTGGCCTGGTTGCAGTTTTCATTGTCAGAGCTGAGCACTTTGTTGAATTCGATAAATATTAAACAGTATTAATTGTATCTGTTTATCACTAAGACCCAGAGTGGCGCCCATTGTACCTTTTTGGTTCTCAAAATGCCACACAAAGGCTAGGGGCAATCCATGCCTCTTTGATATATTTAGCATTCATGGGTAATATGTACATAGCCTGGGGGCCCAGTACACTTCTTGGTAGATTTGAAATTGAGGAAACAACCAAACGGGAAAATATCTATAAGGGAACACCACCAAGGTGCAGGAAATCACTGAATTGCCTGAGATAGTACAGATCTAATAAATGTGAAAGAGACACCGTTGTAAGGAAGGAAATTATAAAGCTTCCCACAGTTTGCTTCAGATCAGTCAGTGTAACCCTATACAGTGCTACCTAGAAGTAAGCCTCACTGAATTCAATTAGCTTCGCTCAATGATATTCTACTGGTAATATCATAAATCCAAATCTATTAGAGTTTTTTCCTAGATCTCTGTGTTACCTCCCTGACCTTATGAAACGTGATCTCAAATTTTTGTTTTATTGCTCTCAACTATTCAACCACCATCACCAAGAGTCAAAAAATCCTGATATCCACTCACATTTTTAAAGTTTGTTGTCCCCTTCCGGCTCAGTTCCTCCCACGCACTAAATGAAAATTCATCTTTGTTTGGGTGACCCATTCAAAAGTGTCTCGGCTGTCTGTGGGTGTAAAACAGGCTTTTTATACACCTGCGTAGCCCATTCTCTCTGCTTCCTGATTTGCTGGAATAGCAGTTCCCTCTCATCTCAGTGTGCCTGGCAGCAACTCATGCCATGCTTGGGCTACTCCCATGCTTAACATGCACCCCTTCCTGTCAACTCAAAAATTCAATTTTCTAAGAGGTAGTCATGCATGCCAAATCGGAAACCGTCTTCATCTGCCAATACAGAAGAGCTTTCATATCCAGCAGTATCATCCACAAACTGATTATGTCTGTCCGAACAGTCCTCTGAAAGGAAAACATTTTTTTTAAAAGGAGGCAATTTTGAATGACAGCCGTACAGTTACAAATTTCAATTAATACTGTACTCAATAGGAGTGATGCCCTTTGGATCCTATAGCAATTTCCCAGGCTTACGAGTTTAGGGCCCCTTGACACTTGGAACCAACCCTTGGTATTGAATTCTAAACTTCATAGGAAACATATTTAAAGGCAAATGTGCACAGGAGTGCAATTTCCATTGTTTAAAATAATCCAATAGAAGGATAAAGAATAACACACTTTAAAACAGAACAGTTGCTGGCTCCGGTTTGGAAGTAGTTTTCCAAAAGCCGCGAATATGCAGACTCCTTGTTTTTAACCCACAGTTTCAATCTTGGCACAGAGCATAATGTGAAAAGACAGGCAGATGTGTGGTTTTCCTGATCTCATTTGTGCGAGGAGAAATGGGAAACCCACAGACATTCCCTTTACAAACTAGGAGTTGTGGTTTCTTTTTAATTCCCCAGAGGAAATTAAGAGGGAGGTTCAAAAACCCAACTGCAAAGCCAGCACCCAACCTGCTTGTGCCTGAGGAAGGACTGACTATTACTGTGGCAAGGGCAAGGAGGCAATCCAATGGGGAAGGAAGAAAGCAGGCAGAGGGAAGGACAAAGTAAGCATAAGCCATGGCTATTTGGGCTTTGAAATGAGCTTAAACTGGGAAAGATCACACCGCAGGCACAGCCAGGTGCTGCAGCATTAAAACACACACACACACACATATATATATACACACACAAAGGAAGAAACACACAGGAGAAAAGAGAAGGATGCGCCACTGAGAAACTAGTCTTTGATCCGACTTTTCTGAACAATTCTGCGTGGATGTTTTGCCAGATGGAGCCTTGAAGCCAGGCACAGAAAACAGCAATACAGTGCAAACAAAACTGCAAAAGCGCCCAGCGACAAGACGTCTCTCATCCCAGCCCAATTCTGCGATGCCCCCCCCCCCCCGCCCGGGGAAATCCTAGAGTTGGAAGAGACTCCCAAAGGCCATCCAGTCCAACCCCATTCTGCCATGCAGGAACTCACAATCAAAGCACCCCCGACAGATGGCCATCCAGCCTCTGTTTAAAGACTTCCAAAGAAGGAGACTCCACCACTCTCCGAGGGAGTGTGTTCCACTGTCAAACAGCTCTTACTGTTAGGAAGTGCCTGCTCCTGAGGTTGAGTGGAATCTCTTTTCCTGCAGCTTGCATCCACTGCTCTGGGTCTTGTTCTCTGGAGCAGCAGCAAAGAAGCTTGCTCCCTCCCCAATCTGACTCCCCCTTCAAACAGAGCTCTCCTATCACCCCTACATCGCCTCTTCTCCAGGCTAAACGTAGCCAGCCCCCTAAGTCTCTCCTCCTCCTCCTCCTCAGAAGGGGGCTTCATGGCTTCCTTACCAACTTCATCGTCAGGTGATTCTGTTCCCAGCGCCAGAGCATCACACTCATCTTCCTGGGTTGCCAAGGAGGAGCCGGCAGAGGCTAGGAGCCCATCATCGCGGGCAGGCTGCCACTCCAGCTCCCAGCAGTCCGGCAACTACAGAGCCCGTCCCCGCAGATGGGGGAAGCCTTGGCTCTCTCATGGTGAGGCTGGTGGGGGGGGGGAAGCCTAGTTTTCCTCTGGTACACAGAGCATAGGCAGGGAGATGGTCTGCAAACTCCTCTCCCTCTCCAGCCAAACCAGACAACTCCTCCAGAAAGGCGCTGGGAGGAGGAGGAGGAGGAGGAGGCATCAGGAGTGGAAGCAGGACCAGGCAGTCCCTCCCCTGCCCTGGCTGAGCACAGATTGGGCATTCCTGGCTCAATGGTCCGTTCAGGGTTTCTGAAAAGGATCACACTTAACCCCTTCAGGGACACGGAGGGGGATCTGGGCACCCAGGACCCAGCTGAACACAAAGGAGAAGGCATCAAGGGAAATCCCTCTTGGGAGGAAGGGGAAAGAGGCTTGAGGTGGAGAGGGAAACTCTGGGTTTTTGGGCTAATCAATAAAAGAGTGAGTGATTGATTGACTGAAACTCTGGGAAGGGGCACCAGGAGACTTTTTGTTCAGGGTGATCAGATGTCCTGACTGCAAAGGCAGAGAAGGGACCAGATGTAGGGCATTCAAGGAAAAATGGGAGGCCCTGACAAAATAAAAACTAAAATAGAGATGTAAATGTACATTCATGCTTCTCAGTCATGCTCCAAGTGGAGGACTTTTTGGAATCCCTCCTGGACAGAAGGCTGAAATGGAGGGCATGGAGTGGAAAAGGAGGGCATCTGGTCACCCTGGGCTTTGCCGTTGGGTGTCTTCAAGTCATTTTTGAATTATGGCAACCCTCAAGCAAAACTATCAGGGGGGTTTCTTGGAAAGGTTTGGTTCAGAGTGGGGATTGTCATTGCCTTCCCTAGAAACTGAGAGAGTGTGACTTGGCACCCAGTGGGTTTTATGGCCAAGCTGGGAATCAGATCCTGCACCAAATAAGAATTTTGCCTACCCAAGGAAATTTTCTATCAGCTCCAATATGTCTAGTTATGGCAGAGAGTGAGACACTGAAAACTGTTCACACCTAAAATCCTTAGATTTGCTATGTTGGCCTTCCCTTGGTCGCTTTGCTTGCCCTATTTCTTTGGAGGCCAAAACTATATTTCTTAAAGGAGCTGCGCAGTTGTTCACCTGGGGTGGTAAGACAATTGCACCTGCTAAAATGTCTCCTACAAAACTAGCAAAGGTACAGGAATCCTGTCTGTCACTTGCACTTATGGAGAAACTGATAGGTCAGACACTATATGAAGTTAACTTTATTGGTTATTGATTTCTATTTACAGCATATGTCAATCAAAATAAAGACAATGATGTCCTCCCAATCCCATATTGGTCTTTAGAGTGGCATTCTATCTCGAGCCATTATTGTGTTGTTACATACAATGTTCTGTTTCAGGGTTGGATTTTATATACACTCTTATCTAGTATACCCTTGCCTGCAACACAGCGTATTACCATTGTGTGTTTTTATATAAATAAATAAATATTTGGTTTTATGTGTAAGAAGGTATAGGAATCTTACATATACAAACATATGAAGATGCTTGATACTGTCAAACTATTGATCTTTTTAAGTTAGTATTATCTACTTTGTCCAGCAAGGGTTTTCTCTTGACCTCAGAAAGGCTCTTCATTGCTCCCTTCCTCTTCTTTCTTGCCTGTGTGTGTATGTGTCTTCAAGTCACCTGTGAACTTATGAGGACCCAATGGATTTCATAGGGTTTTCTTAGGCAGAGGTGTTTTTTCCAGTTCTTTCCTCTGAAATATAGCCTACAGCACCAGGTATTCTGTAAGATGTGAGAAACTGTCTTTGAAGCATCACCAATATTCAGCTTTCCAGATTACTTGTACTCTATGAGTGTTACATTATGCAAAAATTGGTATGTGGTAAAGATAGGATTTCAAGAGAAGCACCAGCATGTGGATGGCCCCTTCCTCACCTGCCACTTTCCTCCTGTAGCACCCTTACACAGCTAAACTCAAGACTTAGGGGGGTTGCAGACTGCCAGAAATAGTGTAAATTGAGTCCACTTTAAGGGTTAGGGTTAGGGAATCATGGAAACTGTATTTTATTGTGGCACCAGAACTCTCTGACAGAGAAGGCTCAATGGCTCAGAAAAAAAAAACAATTCCCATGATTCCCTAGCACTAACCCTAACCCTTAAAGTGGACTCAATTTGCACTATTTCTGGCAGTCTGCATCCCCACTTAGCCAAGGGAGAGTGAAGTGGCTACCTGAGGCAGGATATCCTGGGTAATATGAAACAGCAGCAAACTGAAGTTTATTTTTTTGTAAGGGTTAGTAGCCACACTTGTGGCATTACAAAAATAGATTAGCTGCTACCCAAGGTGAGTGGGTGGGGTGCCATTGACTTATCTGTGCCCAGGCCTCAGCTTAGCAAAGACATGCTTAGAATATCAGTTAGGAGAAAAGAGTAGCAGACGTTGGGGGGTGGTTATATGGGGAAGGAAGGAAGGAAGGAGACATGTCACTTTCACCTTCTGCTCTTCCATTGCAAATCCAGCACTCCTACATCATTTTACTTAACCTCCAGTTCCTAAGCCATGTCTATTACAGAAAATATAGTTCCAATCCAGCCTTGACAATTTATAAATTTGCAACTTACAAACAAGCAGGGAATACGAGTGCCTGAGGTTTTAAAAAAACAATCCAAAACCTGGAGATTGTCCCTGTATCATCAATGGTTGCATAGGAGAGAGGAGTTTCAGCAGGTGTTCCTGTTACCTAGTTGTGTGACAAGCAACACCTGCTGAAATTCCATCTTCTACCCAACTGTTACAGATACAGGAACTGTCGTTTCAGTATGGCAACCTAGCAGGTTCAAAACACCATGGTGGTGGTGAGAAATACCATCCTAGCCATTATACATGGTGAACAAGTCACTTACATTTTCACTTTCTCTTCCACTGCTGACATAAACTGATCAGGGTGGGGTCTGGTCAAAAGACACACCCAACCAGTTCAGTGGGTCTTGAATGAGCATGGAAATGAATGCAAGGATGCATGTCCACACCAGCTATATGAGAAGAAGCCTGTTTGTAGATAGCCCATTGGAATCTAGGAAGCTCTCTCATATTGAATCAGGCCATTGGCTCATCTGGCCCTGTATTGTGAACAGTGGACTGACAGTACCTGTTAGGTTTTCAGGTTTAGGTTTTCACCTTTAAGACTAACTGGAAAAAAAATTACGAAGTTGTCAGCATGAGCTTTCGTAAACTTCAGCACAAGCATCTGAAGAGGTAGACTGAAGTCTATGAAGTCTGCAAAAGCTCATGCTGACAACTTTTTAATTTTTTTGCAGACTGCTAGAAATAGTGCAAATTGAGTCCACTTTAACTGTCCTGGCTCAGTGCTAGGGAATCATGGGAACTGTATTTTTTCTTGAGACATTGAGCATTCTCTGTCAGAGAGCTCTGGTGCCACAATAAACAACAGTTCCCATGATTCCCTAGCACTGAGTCAGGGCAGTTAAAGTGGACTCAATTTGCACTATTTCTGGCAGTCTACAAAGGCCCTTAGTCTTAAAGGTGCTGTAGAATCTATTTCCAATTAATACTAATTATACAGACTAACACGGCTATATCTTTGAATTCTGTTAGGTTTTCAAGCATCATTATTTCCTAGGCTTATTCAGACCCAGAAATGCTGGGGAATGAAGCAGGAATTATCTACATGCAAAACATTTGTTCTGTCTCTGAGCTTCAGCACCATCTACAATGCCAGATTGAATGACTGGATTTAATAATGACAGAAATATTGTCAGACACCAAAGAGAAGTACCAACATATGTTTTTGCATATGAGCATACCTACTGCAGATACAGTTTTTCACATCCTTACTGCAGTAATAACCTAAGCTCCTCTGAATTGACTGAATACCTATTTTGATAATAAACTAGCTATGTGACTATTTCTGCAATGGGTCGATAGGAAGAGTCAGTGGACTGGTTTCAAATGTAAGCACTTTCAACTTACATTCAAATTCCACATGACTGCTTCACAGGGCCTGCAAACCTTGCTGGAAAAAGTAGGTATGGGAAGAATAGGCTATCCTTGAACCATGAAAATAACTGTGAGCAGAGCCCTTCCATTTACAGAAGGGAGAGATCTTGGATACACTCCATTTATCACAGGCTAAAGCTCTTCCCGTATACCTTGAGCTCATGGTGATGTAGTACCTGCCTGCTGATTATTATAAGAGAAATATATGCAATGGTCTCTAGAAACTAAGAACATATTAACCCCCATGAATCCCATCTCAGGAGAAAGGTGGAGTACAAATTAAACAAACAATTTGCATAGTAGTTTTTTGTGGGTTTTTCGGGCTGTGTGGCCATGTTCTAGAAGAGTTTCTTTCTGATGTTTTGCCAGCTGGAAAAACATCAGAAAGAAACTCTTCTAGAACATGGCCACACAGCCCGAAAAACCCACAAAAAACTATGGATGCCGGCCATGAAAGCTTTCGACTTCAGATTTGTATAGTAGTATCCTATGATTTTGTTCAGCACAAATTTCAAAGTACATGAAGTGTATTCTCCAGTTCCATAGCACATGGGCCTCAGAATAGTTGAGGCCTCCTCAGAAATTATTAAAAGTATTGATTAATAAGGCACACACACTAAGAAAGATTTAGACTACCACTGCCGTTGAGTCTTCTTAGGAGTAATGGGAAGAAGTCTTAAGAGAAACACTAGGTGAATGTAAGTCTGAGTATTATCCCCATTCTCAAGAGGGGTTAAATACATATGAGGCTCAGATATGAAAGCATGCCTACAAACAGGCAACCTTAATTATGACCTGCCTATTAGTCTTGTACTCCCCCCCCCCCCCGCCTCCTACACACATAGATGCATACTTAAAAGGATACTATGATGCCTGGTATATCACAGTACTTAACTTGCCAAAGAGGTCAGCATGGTAACCAAAACTTTTACAACAACAGACTTTCCCAGTTTTCATTTTTAGCTGCTAAGAAATATTATGTATATATACATGTACACAGATACATCAACATTTTGAATACATCAAGTCACACCATGCCATTAAAAGGATCCACTTTTAATCCCTTCCCAAGGATAACAAACTCTTGTTCCTTTCCTTTTGTAGGCACAAAAGCCCTTGTAGTGCAAACCCTCCCCAACTAATTTGCTATATAAGTGAGTCCCTTGCTAACCTAACAGGTCACCTCCATGATGTTCAAAATCCAAAGGAGAGAGTTGCTGCATGTTGTTGGAGGACTTGAAAATTAGATGCATGGTTTTCAGGAGGGTCAAAGGCAGCTACAATGAGCCAATGACAAATGAACAGATAAATGAATACGAGAACAGAGGGGAGAGTGCTTGGATGTGAGGCCAAAGGGATTTCTAAGGGAATTATGTAAGTCTTCTTAACCAGTGCTCACGCAAATGCCAGGGCCTTTAGAGCTTTCCTTTAACTGAATTTAATTTGTCCCCTCTGTGCTGCTACTGCTGACCCAGTGGAAATACGACACAGCCTGCCAGTTTGGATGCTGTCACTTCTCTGGAGATTGCACCTCAGCTTCCCAGTAGTGCCTCAGGGAGGTACAGGCTGGAACATGCAGCTCAGAGAAGGCGGTGGAAGGGGACTCTAGGACATCTCACTATCTTCAGTTTTACACAAAGCCTGGAAACCAACTGATCTGAAGGAGAGCTGCTCTAATTTATGAGGACTTCCAAGGGAAAAATTAGAGTAGTCTCTTAAACAGTAGCCAATTAAGGATTAATAAGACCCAGCTCTGAAACCAACCTCAATCTGCTTTTCAAGCACCAAAGAATTGGCAGCTTTTATTTCTTCAGATCTTTTGACCATGTAATGTAGTTCTTGTCCCCACCCCCATAGCCCTACCCACATTCTGTCTTATTTTATCTACATTTGACCCCCCTTTCTGGCATTCTAATGCTCTACTCTTCTCCAGCTTCCCACAATGACCTCTGCCTCCCCTCTTGAAGCTACAGCCTCTTTCTTTTATGACCCTGCCCTCTCCTTCCTTTGCAATAAATGAGTTGGGATCAGGCCCATGGCCCTCCTGCTGCCACTTCCATCTGTCTCTGAATGAAGGGGCTATGGAGAAGATGTGGAGTCCCATGTATTGCATGTGTTTGTGCAGCATGGAATTCATCAAACACTTTTACTGAGTATACCATGGGCATTCCCAACACGCAAATGTCCAAAATGTCCTCACTGAAAATGACTGTTGAAAACCAGAGCAGCGTAGTGGTTAGAGCAGGAGTGGACAAAGTGCAGCCTTGGGGCCTTATGCAGACTTCTAAGGCTGCTTTTTGCAGCCCCAACCTTTCCAGACTATTTGCCCTTTTTCTGTCCTCCCCCAATGAATTGACTCTCTTTGAGCTGTCCCCAAAGAACAGCCATTCATCCTTCTACCCTATTTATAAGGATATAAAAGCCCCTTCTGTTTCATACCCAACAACATTTCATAGAAGAAAACCATGACATATGTGGTCAAGAAACATAAAATTGTGGTCAAGAGAACAAACATTTTTAAAGAAGAAGAAGAGACAAGCTAGGAGAGGCTGCATCTGTTTGTTTTTGCCTGAACCTACCAAGAAGGGCAAGATTCAACCAGCTCCTCTTCTCTCCTCTCCTCTGTTAACTGAGTGCAAACTACTTTTGCACTTTAAACTTAGTTTGCAGCAACAGAAGTGAGTTGAGGGCAAAGGGGGAAAGTAGAAGGAGAGAGAGAAACTGGGACATTATAAAATCCAAATTGGAATGAGAGAGGATTAACCAGGACTGTTCCTGCCAAATAAGGACAGTTACTGTTTTTCAAAACTAGAAATGAACTTCCGGCAATTTCTGTGATTTTCATTTGAGGTTTGTTTATTTGGCATTTTTCATAATCCATGCAGCCCTCAGAGACTTCCATGGCAGGAAACTGGCCCCAGAATCTATTGCTGCCATTCACCCTGGGTTAGAGTGTTGGACTGGGGTTTTGGACACCTACCTTCAAGCCTTTAAGCCACAAAATTCACTGAATCATCCTGGGCCAGTTCCTTCTGTTCAGCCTAAACAACTACACCAGGTTGCTGTGAGGATAAAAGCATGGAGGACCACCATATATATTGCCTTGAGCTTATTAGATGAAAGGCAAGATATAAATGCGGCAAATAATAAACAAATATGATGTGATGCCAAAAAAGTCAATCAGTGTCAATCAACCCCCCAGGGCTTAATCATACATATCCATCATGAAAGAAATAAGAAAGACGTTGTGAAAGAAAATACTTATTTCATGAAATGAAGGTCTATTGAGGACCTGTTTTTGCAGTACAACTGCTACATGGACTCTACTTCTACCTTTCACTTTGGCTAATAGTCATCTCTACTAGTGGGCTGTTTATTTGGGTCTGTGGCTGAAGACATTGAAAAATTACTTTTATTACTTCTACCTTCAGCCTTACAAGATTTTAAATATGTTCCAAAGCAAGGCATAATCTACAATAATTTTCTGGGAAGTTAGCTAGGTGTTGTGAAACAATCAGAAATCAAGTAAATCAAGAGATATACCTATACTGATAATTTACCCCATAATATCTACAGGCAAAATCTAGAGATGCTACAGCTATAGGACACCACTCCCATGTTGCACAAGGTAGAAATAAATGCTATAATATCCTGAGAGTGAATGAAGACCTTTTATTGGCACCAAAAGTAGTTGTATGCAATGACACTAAAATGGTTAAACTATAAATCCAATCTTCTTCTCATCACTTTGGAAAAGTCAACAAACTAATATAACATCCCACAAGTAAAAAATGCACTCAGCTTTGGACATATTCACTTAATTCTGCTTTTTGAACTTCAGATGTGTTTTGTCTCTGGAAAAGGCCTTATCCTAGGTCCTGATAGGGTTGCCAGGTGTAATTGATACTTCTTTCTGTATATTTCATTTTAACGCAGTACTTTGGAGAGTCTTTTATCCTCTTGCAGAGCTTCCCTATTAAAGGGTTCTTGAACAAACTGGAAGAGATAAGGTTGGTGGTGGAGTTTGCAAATCTTTGCTTTGACTTTTTACCTCCCATGAAAACAACTTGTTCTTGAAGGCTGTGCATTGATTCCACAGAGACCAACTAGTCATATCCAGCTTCTGTTTAAAGGGGAAGGTGACAACTGTAATCATATGTATGTGTGTGTGTTTCTTTTTAAAATAATGTAGCCCAAGATTACACAAATCCTTTTTTTAAAAAGCTATTGACAGTATGATACTGTTGAGTACTTATGACACTGGGTGGATTTTTACTAGTAGCTGAAATGCATGTCAAACTAAAAAGCTTATTAGTAGCCCTAATGGGATGTTAATGGGCACTTAACTGTCCTCATCAATGTGCAAAATAATGCTTTTGTTCTTCATTGATGGGTCTTCAGTGACACAGAAAACAGGTATGACTCTTGCATTCAGCACCCTAATGAATATAATTCCGGCTCCCAAGACACTAAGAATACTGTTGGGAAAACAAGAGGAAGCAGATGTTGGGGAAATTATGAATGAATTCAGAGGGCACAAACATTGTGAATACATCAGTTGCTACAAGGAAAGCTCAGGAAAAACCATTAACTATTAAGTGAGAATCCATTGTGTTGCCATGAAAATAATATGCACAACAATTGGCTAGCTTGTTGACATTTATGTTCCCACATATAGGATTCATTACACTTACTCTGGCGTTTATCACAGAGCTCTCTAACTACATTGCAGTTCATCTCAATGGCATATACTGTAGAACACAGACATGCAACATTTTGCCATTTGCAGTTACTGGGTTTGAAGCTCCACCACATTAACCTCCCTGTAAGGCCTTTCCCACAATCTTATAGGTCTACAAAGCGTCACAGATCTACCCATGTTCCCAGAAGAAAATAGACTTATTTGCTTTATTAAGTGCCAATGGAACTGGGAGAATTGGGATACTTGTATCTTCACAATTTGGGGGGAGGGGAAAAAACTATTGAACATTTTGACTTTTGTGATGATTTTTGCCTAGAGAGTGGGGGATGGTGTATACATGGTGGGTTTTAAGTGTTTGATAGTATTGGGTTGAGAAGATGGTGGCAGCTGTTTCAAGGAAAGGTTGGTCTTTTCAGGAAATGCAGTGTTTTAACATATGTAAAGTGCCATAGTTCTGAGAAGATTAAAATTTGGATTTTTTTTATTTTTTTTTAGTAATTATATTTACATAGGTACTTTTGATTTCTTCTTCCTGGATTTGTTTTCCTTCCCCCTTCCATACATATCTCCATGTTCTTGAACAATAGGAATTCATCCCATTTATGAATTCAAAGATATAGCCATGTTAGTCTGCAGAATCAGTATGTAAAGAGATCTTGTAGCACCTTTGAGACTAACTGAAAAAAGAAATTGGCAGCATGAACTACCTGAGGAAGTAGACTGCCAGTTTCTTTCTTTCAGTTAGTCTCAAAGGTGCTACAAGATCTCGCTACATACTGATTCCATTTATGAGCAATTCTTGCCATCTGGCCCTGGATGACTAGATGTAAATTAAAATAAATCTATACTTGCCATCTTCCACCATAAACATTATTTCACAGAGTGTGGAAACAAGGGAAGACCATGATTCACCCATCTCTCGCTGCTTTCTGACAGGCACCAGAGATCCCCATATTTTACATGGTAGGAATCTCAAATGTCTCAAACTTTCATTGAGGTGAAAAAAAAATGAAAGCAAAATGCATACACCTCATTCTGTCATATTTTCATACATCATAAATGGCATTTCAAAACCTCTTTCAATAATGTTTTGCTACAAAAGGTATAAAAAAAAGTTTGTCCAAAACTGTGCCATCAAACTAGCTTTAAATATACAACAGTGCAACATACATCCTTTGCAAATTCTGAGAGAGAAATACATTTAACTATAGACACTCTATATTTCTTTATTGTTTTAGCCTAGAAACTGTAAGTGCTGCTTTCTAATCTTTTAAGGGGGAATTGCAAGATCTCTTTTGTCCAGTAGTGCTTCCTGGACCAATATATCCAACAAGCCCTGCCTATGAAAGGTATCCTTGAACATACTGACATCTTCTGCAGAATGAATGAATCTGTTTTATAGGCATCCTCCGTTGGAATGGGGAGGACTAGGGAGAGACTAGAATGGCATATAAAGTGAAAAGATTTTAACACATGTTATAGACTTAGGATCTATGCAAGGACTGAAAATAACATATGACAATGATTTAAGTCAGAACAAATTTTGAACAGAAATGTCACCATGGATTTACCAATGAAGACAAACCAAGTGGGGGAATAGATCTGTTTATTGACAAAGCTTCTGTGACTGCTCAAAAGGGCCACTTCTAATGAGTCAACATTAGAGTGCACATTGGTTTTTATGCCTCATCATGACTGCATTGGCTTGTGTTCCTTTGACAGATTTACAGTACTCGTCTTTTATTTTGGGTTGTTTATTGGAGTACTATCTTTGAAAGCATCCCCTGTTCCTGTGTCTTTATTGTGCAGCCCTGACTCATCACATTTACTGGTGCTTATCATTCAGTGATTCCAGGCATGACATCAGCATCCCAAGCTGGCCAGTTCCACTCAGTTCACTTCAAAGATTTTCCTCCCTGCTCTTCTCCCAACCTCCTCCCATGTAGAGAAAGATTACTCAGAGCTCTGGATAAACTACAGTAAACTACTCACACAGCTTTCTCACCCTCTGTACTTTGAGGCAGATTTATCTTTTCTCCTCTCAAATCATATTCACAATGATACTTTTGAGACATCAAAAGGAATGGCCAAGTATGCAGAATTCTGTTTGGGAAGAAATACTCCATTCACACACTTGTAGTAGAGTCAAAACACTTAGGCCTATTACTTTGGGAGAGGTTGAGAAACACTGGGATGGGATGATAGGAAGCACATGTGAACAGTTAGAATGAAGGACATGGGGATGAAGGACATGGGGATGCTCTGAAGTTCTTATTTTTAGCAATTATTTCATTTTTTTTCTTTGTACATGTTCAAGACCACAGTGGTGGAAAATAATGATGGTGATGCATGGAGTTCAGATATGCATAAAGGTAAAGGTAAGGGTATTCCCCATTGACAAGGTTGTCAAGTCATGTCCTTTTACCTTTTAAATAATATATAGCAAAATACATGTATAGCCCTTGAATATATTTCTGAAAAAATGTGTTTTCCATGCTAGGCATACAAAAATGTATTCTTAATGGACATGCAAATTTGTCCAAGAAAAATTGAAGGAGAGTCTTGACTGTTACTTACATCCACTATACAGAATACATAAAAAGAAACCAATACAAAAAAAGCAATCGATGCTTTTCTTTACATTTACAATCCAGAAAATAAGTACAGTATAGTAGTTTAGGGTCAAAATAGTACAACTACTGGAATAAAATCAATAATTTCAAGTGATTTTCTCAGTGGCATAAACTGCAATAAACTCAATTTATTCCCATAACCATTTTAATTGGACAGCCATTTAATACTTTCAGTTTATAAAAATCTGCTGAATTCTCATCAGCCCTAATTAAAGAAATGTGAGTTTAAATTATCATATAAGCAAAATTACTCTTTTCCCCTTTGCAACTGTTTGCTCAATTAACTGATTATCACATTCTGTGTTCTCCTCTACTTTGATTATATTCTGACATGGAAAAGCAATTAGGTTCTGGCAAGACCAGAGTAGTTTTAGATTACAGTGCTGAAATGGTGTAAGCAGTATGTTATATAAGCTGCCTATGGCTTCCCTACACCCAAGGAGGAACATAGCATGGAAACCAAACCTGAAATAATTTATTTAGAATGAAACTGACAAGGCAATTGACAAGAATGTTGTTGATGGACAAGACTGAGAGCAGACAAGCAGAACAGCCAATAAATTCCTGTTCAAAGAATTCTGGATGGATTATTCCCACATTGGAGAAGTAATTTAGAAGGCAAAGTCTGATGTTTGGCTTGGTTCATGTTTAGGAACAGCAGGCATAACTGGAACAGGCTGCCTTTTTATAGGAAGAAAGCTCAGTGTGTTGTTTATGTTTTTCCAAAGAGTTTGCAGCTGGTCTTGCTAAAATTTTAAAAATTTAATATTGCTGTTCTTAAGACTCCAGTCCTATAGTTCCTTGGAGGATATAATGGTTGTTCCTCTTCAAAGTAGAAACAAAGGTCTACCTGCAGCTGCTTCCTTGGTGCAAGAGTAGAATCCCTTGATACTACCACAGTTCCCTTCATGCTGGTGTTTCAGTGTGATAAGAATTCAAGGGAGGAGTTCCAGGGATATGTCAGGAAAGGCTTTGCATCCACTATATCCTTCTTCTTGGTCATATTTCTAGAATGTAGAGGTGGGGTAGTATGGGAGATATGCCAGCCATGAAACAATGAATTCTTCCTCCCATTGAAACCAACAAGAAGGAAAATTAAAGAAATGATAAACTGATTCCAAAAGGGGGGGTGGTGGAATGGGAGGAAAGGCTATACCTTCCTTCTGTCTTGTTGGCATCAGTTTGGCTTTGTATTTAGTGGCTCCTTTGCCAGTTTCACTGCCACATTAGGATTGGTCTGTATGGAAGGAACCAAGTGCTCTGTGAGGATGGTGAAGGAGCTATGGACTTCCCCCTCCACCAGAAAAACAGTTCTTTTTATTGAGAAGATGTCTGCTCCCAGAAGTAGAATCAGAACATTCTCCTGCCTGGCTGATATTGAAGCTGAGAACAGGACAGTAGCGGAACTTGAAAAAACAAAACTGATGAACTGTTTCCTTTGTTAGAACATATTTTGACAGTGGACCCTTCCCATCTGTAGGGATTCAGTTCCAGGGGCCCTCATAGATGGCAAAAAAATCAATAGTCAAGCCCCATATTATTCAATAGCAACATCAGCATGTCCATGTGTATGACTGCTATTGAATAATATGGGGTGTTGTCCTGTTTACCTCTCCAGAGGACAGCACAACAGTGGAGTAGTCAAAAGTCCAGTCCAAAGGTCACATGATAACACTCAGAAGGTCACAACAATGGGCAGAGACAGAAGCGTAGTCACAAGGCAATTCCAAAGGTCAGATAACCAGTCATAAATCAGATAACAAGGAACACAGGAACAAGGAGGCTGCAAGATGGATTGTTGGCTGCAAAGAATCTCAGCAACTGGAGCCCTTTAAAAGTACCTCCACATCTCTCAGTTGAAACCGATTAGTTCTCCTCTTGGCTTCTAGCCTGGAAGAATGCCTCAAGGACTCCTTGGACTATCTTCACTCCACAGGTCCTAGCACCTGCATCTTAGAGTCTGTAGCGTATGACACAAAAGGAGAAGGGAATGGCAGTGGGGAAGGGGATCAGGTCCAACAGTTCTTCTCTCCCTTTGAGGTCTGGACCATGGCAGATCCACTAGCATTAAGAAATAGCGCATCAACCATTCATATTTTTAAACTTTAACATTAATGGGAAAGCAAAATGATAGAACATTTGAAATCAGTGTTCTAAATTAATTAATTATCTAGTGTTGTGGATAATTAACTAATTCCACTGTTCATAAGGGGCAATGTTTATGGCTCTAATGACATCTTGGCTAATTTAGGCATTAACCTGGTATGTCCAGGATTTTTATCATCAGATCAATTAACCACAATGTCTACCAGCCCAAGGAAAGGTAAAATATAAAGCAGACATAAGGATCTATTAGAAAGAGAAAACAGAATTCCAAGTGGTCCTAGAACATAAAATAACGATGAGAAAGGTCAAAAGATGCTTCAGTAGCAGTAGACTGTAGCAGGAGATAGAAGTTGAATGGTGAGTGGAATAGGAAGGTATGAAGAGGGAATGAAAGAGAAAGGAAGTAGGAAGAGTGTAAGTGTAATCATTTTAATGTATTGTTGTATGAATTGTATTGTATGATTTATGTTTTGGGGTAAATTTTTTGTGTGTGGTATGTGTTCTTGTTTACTTTTTGTTTTTTGTCTTTCTGTACTTTGTTTTTTTATGCTTGTTTTGAAATGTAATAAAGCATTTTTAAAAAAAAGATGTTTCAGTAGAAAAATAGCCCAAGGAGATGTCCCAATGTAAAGCAAAGACTGCAAGATGATGCATTCCTCATAATAAAACCAGGAAATTCAGGCAAATAAAATTGAGCTAAATGGCTTCCACAAGATTTACCTTGAAGCACATGGACTTATTTTTGTTTCAGATGCAAAGAATGTATAATATTTCACATGAAAGACACAATCACAGGAAAGTGGCAAAAAGGGGAGAAATGTCCTTATATTTTAGCTGATTTTTTAAAAAAATCTAACTCAGTGACTGACCACAATTCTGATCTATTTAGGATCAGGTCGAGAAAATTCAATAAAATGTATTAATCTTAATCCACATTAACACTTTTAAAGCTGTAATTTTGAACCCTGCTACTGGGCAGTAAGTCCCACTGAATATAGTAGGAGCTATGTCAGAGTAAACTTGCAGATATCAACATCATATTACTGTACATCCTCCCCTTTCCTTTTTCCACTGACTATATTAAGACATAACAATAAACTATCATGTACTGAATAAGCTTCATTCTCCAGTGTAGCCAGGTTCCCCCTCCTCCTCTGGCTGTAAGATGACTGCAAGCTTTTTCATACATATTCAATTAGTTATATTTTATTATTGTACCTTAACTCTAACCTCTGGGTAATCTTTACTTTGATTTACTGAATCATAGTCCCCTCACCAACCATGGTTTGTAGATAGCTTGTTTTTTGTTTTAGTAAACCATAGTTAAAACAAACTAGAGTTTATCCAGGTTCAGAAACAACATTCACCTGCCATTAATCAACAATGGAAGTAAAAGCTTTTGATCTCAAAGCCACACCAAAAGAACGCATAAGCTCAAGGCATTCTCAAATAAGTGTAAAACATATCTGAATGACTGAATGCAGTCGTTGTCTGAAAAAAATAATCTGTCAATATATAGGCAAACCCAGTCTAAAACATCTGGAGGACCAAAGTTTGGGAAACACTAGGGTGACAGCTGTAAAATGTCTTAATTAATTATTTGAAATAGTTGCAAACTCATATGTTAGCAAAGAGTATCAGACTGTGTTTTTAATATTCTCAATATTTACTATAGTTTGAATCAATAAATTTAATTTTTAATAAAGTTTTACTAAACAAACTAAATATTGAAGCCCCAGAAGTATTACTTTATAAGCTTGACCTATGGCTAAAGTCCTCTCACTAAAATTTTCCAGGGGAAAAAAAGTGGCATTTCAAATCTAGCTCACTTGCAGGTCAGTTTAACAGTTTGGCAAAGCAACAAAGTGAAATGGCCACAGTGGGTTTTTTGTTTTGTTTTGCTAAAGCAAACCTATGAATTTGAGTGCCCTGAGCTTAAAAACAAATGTGTATCTGACTGATGTATTGGAGCAACACACTATTCCCCCCCCCCCAAAAAAAAAAAGCTTTCCAGCTGGAAAGGATTAATTTGCCCTATTATCAGTGTCTTTTTTTCCATTACAAAGCAAGCATAAACTTCTAATTTAAATTGCAATGAGAAAAAAAGCCAAGGCCCCATGCTCTGCTAATCTTGAATATTTAAAATGAAATTGTAGGTGTCTCAGATAAATAAATCCGCTTGGCAGAATACAAATCAATTACATGAAATTAGTTTTTTTAGAATCCATTCTGAGAAGGATTTTAAATTCACATCAGGAGTTCAATCAGGAGAAAAATGGGGCTACCTAAACAAGCTTTTGTTTAGGCCAACACATTAATTATACATTTCTTCTGGAACCCTCAAGAAAGTGAAGGCAAAAGTTAAAAGTAAAAGAGGAATATATCTCTGCTATAAAATTATTTGAGGATTGATTGTCATAAATTATCTACTCATAAATTAAAAAGAAAACTGCTTGAAGGTTCCCTATACCTCAGCCTCATTTAAAAAAAATATTTTAAGGAGTTAGTTTTACATTTTGGCAAATAAACAGAAAATCACTCATCACATAAACTGAGATATTTGATCCAATTATTGTGTTTTCTAACCACAAAGAAACTTGGACCATCTCTCAAGTGAAGCCTGCTAGAAAAGAATTTGGGAAATTGCACTTATGCAAATGCTAACATTCTACTCTACAGGACAATACAATGGTCAGCCAAAATTAAACTTTTTTTCCAGCTTGGTTCATCAGTTATGGTAGTGAGTGTGCACAACTCTCACAGTCACATTAGGAGCTATTTGAATGGTAGAGTGCTACCCGTTTACTGATTTGTTTGTACTCTCTTGTGCTGGGAATCTGTAAACCAAAGAACTCACAAAATCCCTGAAACACTTGTTTTTTGAGTAAAAATATTTTTGAGTAAAAATATTATAATATGGTGTGTTTGTTTGTTCTATAAAACAAAACAAATATGTTATGTACCTATGTAATATTGTTAATAACTCAATTCTTTTTAAAGAAAGACCATAATTCATTTTCGCTTCATCTCATTTTCTGGGATAATCCAATAATATCCAGCAGATAAATCCAGCCAAATACGACACTTAGTGCACCCCATGCAACAGATAAATCTTGATTCCTATATTCATCTCCTGGAGCTTATGTCTTTACTGTTCATCATAGAACTGGAGTGTATGTACAAGGCTAGCTTCTTAGAAGGGTGATGTTACCAGCTCTGAGATTATTGACGAGAGAGACAAGGAACATTGAATCCAGATGTCTTTACCCCATGTTTAGCTGGTCCCCATGTTCAGCAAAGAGGCACAGATCCATGTTTGCAAGTATCTATAGATGTTCACAGTTTTGTGGATTTGAGCTACTAATGGCAAAAGCATTTGTTGACATTGATGGATACAGAAACAGGTTTCAGCTAATTATTAGTAGAAACATTTGTCTTCTGAGCCTCATACCAAAGGCAGGAAATACTGTAGAATTTGGGTGGATTTCCAGTTTCTGTCATCAATAGTTCATTGAGGGATCAGATTGCAGGAAATACTAGTACTTTGTTATCTCATGTTTCTGCAACATATTTGTCATTAATTGGAGTTACAACATACCAGATGAATCAGATAGTGTTCTGCTATCTAGTTTAGTTAAGCCAAAGATAATTTTGACCTCTGTTGCTCTATATGAAGGCTACAAACCTAAAGGTAAACCTCCAAATTTAGAAGCTTTATTTTAGGGCTCTTCTGAGCTCTTGCTAGCAGGGTAAAATTATTGATGGAGCCAGTTTTCTCCACTTTCCTCACTCTTTTTGGTTTGTTCCTAACTTATACAGAACACTTTGAAAGGTAAAGGCGTTCAACTTGCTCTGGGGCATGCTTAGGTTCCTCCTCATCTTGGAAGCATGGATGCAGGCTGAGAGGGCAGTGGGTTCAGCTCTCACATTATGCTACATCCTCCTTTTAAACTCCTTTCTGAGCTTTGAATTTCTAACCTCCATGGGAGTCACTAGGTGAACCTATGTGCTGATTAAACAGAACTGGTAGAAGGGAGCCAAGACCACATCATTCCCTCTAAGGCTGGAGTGTTGCCATTGGCCCCAGAGAGGAATTTCCAGTTCATCCTAATCTCCTGGGACATCTTTCCCAAGACCACAGAATGACAGCTAAATGCTTCACTGAATAGGCCACCTTTGTCCTTCAGTAACCAATACATGTAAAAAGAGAAGCCCATTGCATGGTTTTACTCACCTAGTGGGGATACATGAGTGATCTTATGTTGTTGCTGTTGTATTATTGATTTGCACAATGGCTCTCAAGTATCTATGAAGCTGGTTTTTTTTCTTAACTAACACAGGCCTCCTTTCTTTTTTGGTGTTTTTCTACAGATTAGGATACATGATGGATGCATTTTATGTAATTCAATAAAAATTACCATGAGACTAACTACTGAATTTCCACATGAAATGTTCTGGATTATGTGTTCTATTATGTCATAGATTACAAGGATATATGCCTTGTGGGCCTAAATATCCTAATGATGCCAGATCCTGCCCGATCTTGGAAGCTAAGCAGGATTGGTCCTGGTTTGTACTTGGATGGGAGACCACAATGAACTGGCAAAACCAGTTGTGAGTATTCCTTGCCTAAGAAAATCCTTGGAAATTCATGGGGTCACCATAAATCGACAGGCAACCTGAAGGCACATACACACTTCTTGTGGGCATTTACATTCAGGAAGTTATCTTAGCCAGAATGTACAGAAACATAATTTTCAATTACAAAGACATTTGCCTTATGAAAGAAGTGTCACTATAACTTCTAAAGTGGGTCTGTCATTCAAGATATAGATTTCCCTGTCACCAGCTGACCACTCTTGCTCTATTTATTTATTTCTATTTTATTTATTTATTGAATTTATATCCTGCCCTTCTCCCAAGACGGGATTCAGTGGCTCTATCATCTAAAGAAGATCCATTAATGAAGACATATTGCTTCCAAGCAAAGAGCAGGATTATAGTCTTAGGCACCATCATTATGGTGCAAAAAGAAGTGGTCAAGGGGAAGTAATTGTATTTAATTAGTCAATGCCTATTCAGTTGTGGAGAGTTTGCTGGCAATTCCCTGTTTTTGCCAATTATTATCAACTAGGACAAAATTTTAGAATCTAAGACAATGTCAGTGGAAGGACTTCTGGTTTAAGTGTTATAAAGCAGAAATAATGATGCCTTTGTACACAAGAGGGTCTTGTCCCTCTTGAGATTTCTGCATTTCTGGTGCACCCTAGGTGGTCTAATGAAAATAGAGGTGGAAGAAGGACAAGAGATGTGTTTTAATTACTGGAATGCATGCAGTGCTTTTTGGGGTGGGTGGCTGGCTGCATTCTGATGCATAGTTAGGGTGCTTTCATTTCCAGTGACATCAGTTCGATTAAGCAACCTAATAGTGTTTAGGACTGCAAAATTCAAAATTCACATGTTAAATATTAACAAAGGATATATAAAACATTACATGCCTCTAACATGGGGCACATGTTACTTATCCAGTTCATACAGAGTGTGTTTTCCAGGCTTAATTTAAAGCGCTCCCTCTTTTTCTGTGTTCTGGAAATTGTTCTGTCAGCTTTCTTGCTGGTATATAGCTAGTTAATTAGTGTATTGTGGTTATTAAATTTGATCACAACAATTTTCATTTTAATGGTATATATGTGTTGCTTGGGCCTATAGGCCCTACCCTAGCCAATAAATGCATTTAACTAACTTATTAACAAATTAATTCAAATTAGTATTGCAGCCTATGTGGAAATTCAAGGTTGTTGGGATTTGAATTCTTATAGAAGTCCTATTTTTGAGTCCCAGTGTAACCATGGTATCAAGAAAGCTGTCAATCTCATAAAAACATGCAAGTGAATAGATATAAACATATTTTTAGACTCAGATCAGTTACTTATAGTCAATGTAGACATTAACACTTCATATTTAAGCCCATTTTAATCCTATGTGTCATAGTTTCCTCCAAAGGATCTTAGAAAGTATGGTTTTATCAGTTTTCACCTTCATGGCTTAGAATTCCTAAATCCGAGGAGACATCTACAATTTTCAAGGTCCTTTGCTAGTTAAACTAGATTTGAAGGTGTTTAAATATGCACAATTAATCTGAATAACAATTAGGGTTTTTGCAAGTGAATGAAAATTATGCACATGTAATAAATGCACAGCAGGATTGTTTACTAATGGTAGTCATGTGGCAAAGTTCACATGGGATTTTTACAAAATGAATTCTCTCCCCAATCTCACCCCAATGCCAGCCAGCCAGCCAGCCAGCAAAATGCTGTTGCCATAACACTTTCTGTATTATAATCAATACAATGATCAAGACATTTTTCACTGTAATAAACAAAGCAAAACAAAGCAAAGCAAAGCAAAGCAAAGCAAAAGCCCTTTCTTAAATACTTGGATTTAAGTATTTCATCAAGGAAAGTCAGCCTGTACATTTTTTGCTTGAATCTGTACTGCAGAAATAATGTAGTTTGATACTAATTTTACTACAAGGGCTCAATGCAACAACATTGCTGCAGCTTTTGGGGCTAGCTGATGTTTCTGAGCACTTTGCAAAGGCAGTCACATGTAGAGTGCAATACAGTAATCCAAACAGGATGTAACCAAGGCATATAGCACTGTCCCCAGATGTGACTTCTCCAGAATGGGTGTAGTTGGTGTACTAGCTTTAACGGTGCAAAGGCACTCCTGGTCACTGCTGAAACCTGGACCAGCACAGAATCATATCTGTACTGATACAGTTAGTAACCCTATGTATGTGAATATGGAACCATGCAATAATATACAGTGAGCCCTTGGTATCTGCTGGGATTCGGTTCCAGGACCACCACTACCCCCCCCCCCCCAATATCAAAATCTGTGGATGTTCATGTCCCATTATTTACAAAGGCACAGTAAAATGGTGTCCCTAATGTAAAATGGCAAAAAAAAAAATAATCAAGGTTTGCTTTTTGGAATGTATATCTTTTAAAAATATTTTCAAGCCATGGATGCATGAATAAAGAATCCATGGATATGCACAGCCAACTGTATGACAAGTACAACTTAACTTATCCTAACAATACATCGTCCATTAAGAAGACCTTCTGCTGGCCTACTCCTGCTTCTCCAGTTCAACAGGAAATATTTCTAACAGGATACATGATTCTCTCAAAGCCACAGCTATGTTAAAAAAAAAAGCACGCCTTCAAATAGCACCATAACAAATGAACAGCCTTTTGTTCTGTTTTAACACAGTAAAGTTAAATGCTGGGAATGAGTCAATGGGAAAACAAAGCATAACATAAAATGATTTAAAATAGCACTTGTCCTATTAGAATTAGTATGCCGCACTTGCAGATTCAACAAAAGATCAGAGCTCTCTCAAAAGTTTGGACTCTGCAGACAAAACTGAGGATCCATGCTAGTCTATATGTAAAACATTTAGGATAGATATTGTTCTCTCATCAGGCAGCTTGAGATCTGAGAAGCAAATACAATAGGAAAGATATATTAAGTTTATTCTAGACTACTTCCAACTATGAGATGTAGACAGCACAGTTAAGTATTTAATACCAGGATTTTGACATTCATGATGAATGGAATGTTATCTGTACAGTTCACACTGCTGGCTATCTGTTACCTCAACCTCATTAGCTCACAGTTGGCATTCAGTCCAACTATGATGGACAGCCTTTTGTCCACTGAGGATAACATGCTGGTTTTGACACATTTATAACCCTGCCTTTTGACTATTCTATTATACCCGCATGGAATGAGTAAGAGGTGTGTGTGTTTGTGTGCATGTGCATATGTACAAGTTCAGGGTTAAATGAGGCAACTCCTTGGGGTTCCTGAAGGAAGAGCAATTGTTACTCTGACAATGTTTCCCATCAGCAGCAGCTACTCGATACATAGTTATTCACAGAAGAAGCCTTTGATCGTGACAGTATCCATCAGTCTCTAAGAAACATTAGTCTGCCTATGGCAGGTTTACACAAATGGTACACAGAATGAGCCTCTGAGAAAACATAACCTTTCACAGTTCTTGTAGTATCTTTGCCAACTTCTCTTGTCAACTGTGCTGAACTTGCTTTACCCCTTCAAGGAGCAAGCACATACACCCTAAACTTCAGTGTTCTGCCAAGAGGAACATGTCTTGGGTTCCGTGTGTTTGCTTTGGTTCACTCTAAACTGTACACTGTTATGTGGGACCTGCTTGTACAGCAAGGGTTATAACATTGATATTCCATTAATTTCCAAGTGCTGTAGTGAACAAACTGTAACTGGAAGGAAGGAAGTGGGGTAGAGATGTGAAAATCCTGTTGGCTTTCATTTCAGGAAATATTACTAATTCAAGTGGCACACGTATACACCTTACTGCTCTGTTTCCTGCTGGTATAACAACAATCTCCCATTCCAATAAGCTATTAGTAACCACAAATCCTGAAAACTAAAGAATGACCATATCAGTCTCTTGGATTAGAACACACGATGCAGTTGTTAGTTTTGGTAATGAGAGAAGGGAAGTTCCTAGCTGAATATTAATGAAAATGTGTATTCCTTCCTTTTGGAAATACTTCAGGTCTTCTGAGATCATCTCTTAAAACCCCTTAATAGTTTATGTGAAAGAAGATTAAGGAAAGACAGGAGAAGAAAAAGTTAGAGACAGAGAGGGATGGCATGACTGAGAGTGCATAGCTTTTCAATTATCTGTGATTCATCTATCCATCACTGATGCAGTTCCTTATTCTGGCCTCAGATGGTAGTGGCACTACATTTTTCTCACCTGGCTTGTTGGTCAATGCAGGGATGACAGCTCTTGAATCCATCTTTAGGAACCATGGTTTGGGCCTAAAGAGGAATTCCTTGCTAGAGGTTAAAAAGGTAACCGTTTTGGACTACAGCTCCTGTACTGGCTGGGGAAGTCTTGGAGATGTAGTACAAAAAAGGAATTGTTCACACGTAAGTCCTATCTACTATATACAGTTGTTCTCAGAATCAAAGTGAAACCAGAATCACAATCATTTCATATAATGAAAGGTGCTAACATCAGAAGCAGTATTGCTAAGAAAGTGAAAATAATATGTGTGAGTAAATTATAGGCCTTTGCAGACTGCTAGAAATAGTGCAAATTGAGTCCACTTGAACTGCCCTGGCTCAGTGCTAGGGAATCATGGGAATTGTATTTTTTTCTGAGACATTGAGCCTTCAGAGAGCTCTGGTGCCACAATAAACTACAGTTCCCATGATTCCCTAGCACTGAGCCAGGGCAGTTAAAGTGGACTCAATTTGTACTATTTCTGGCAGTCTGCAAAGGCCCTATGTTCTAGAGCCCATATATGTTATTTATATTTGATTGTTCTTAAATTTATATCCTGCCTTTCTCCCTGCTACATGGGATTCATTTTTTAAAAGAAATGAACCAAAAATCTCTGGAATTATTTCAAAAAATGCAAAGATCTTTCAGACATGTGAGCCAAGGGGTAATCTTACGGTAGTCCTTATCTTGGATTCACAGACATTTCTGGGCAGATCTTAGAGCCACCTTGGAATTTTGTTTTTGTTCCAAGTAGTAATTTTTTTTAATCTTAACCCAAGAGTAGTAGGTTCTCAGTGAGCTTCATGTCTTGGGTTGGCATTGAGCTTGAATCATTATCATCCTGGCCCAAGTCCAATGCTACATCTTCACACTGTTAGGGTACTGGGCTGAGACTGATTAAATCTTTGGAGGTGCAAAAATATCTTCCAGCTCGGTCACATCTCCTCCCCACCACTGCTGCTAGCTTCTAAAATTTTGAGATGTGGCTGATATTTTATTAACATTAATGTAATTCAATGTTTATATAGTTCTGATAGTTTCTACTACAGTGATGTTGCTGTTATTTTAATGAAAGCTTTCCAGGTGTGTGAGTTAAATATACCCAGAAGGACTAAAACTGTGGGTGGTCTGTAGTAGTGCAGGATCTGAAAGCTTATAGGAGTCTTAAGACATTTCAGAGTTGTGGTTTTCTTTACACCTAGGGAACCAGGTTTATATCATTGATTTTTAAAAGATTAAATGTGTGGGGGTTTTTTTGTTAAAGGTTATCATGCTGGAATGTTGAAATTAGGGATTCTAGTATGTCTAGATATGGAGCTTTTTCATCCCCATTCATTTCATGTTCTCCTTTTCTAGAGCCCCTTCCTTATTTTCTCCTGCCTTGCCTCAAACCCACCATTAATACTCAATTTCCCCACCACCACCACCACACAATGCATTTCTCTTTCCTATCCATCACCAAATAAGTCCATGATAAATAGGTACATAGTATTATGCAGTGAGATAAAATGAAATAACATCATATGAATACAGCCTTGAAAGCTCAGTTACCAAGAGAGTAAAATGGATCCTGGCTTATTTCTTCTCTCCATCCTCCATCCCTCTCATACTCTTTCTTTATCTAGATAGAGACAGATAATGCATCCCATGTTCAATTTACACCTGCTATAACTGGTTACCAACTGATAAATGCCAACTCAAATTTCTCTAATACATCACACTTGGACGATATGACCCAATCAATGGTTCAGTTGGTACAATTTCTGCAGTCTAAGGACCCAATGTTGAAGGGGGAAAGGTATAGCTTGCTTCCTTTTCTTCCCCAATCACTTTCCAAATTTTCCAATGTTTCTTTTTGTCAATACAGGTATTTTAGTAACTGACAAAAAGCACACAGGGCCAGGGCCAGGGCCCTATGGACTGGCAGGGCTAAAAATAAGTTCATACACATGAAGATGTTTGTGCAATTGTTCTCACTGTATTTTATGTTTTACAGTTTATTTATTTTATTTGAATCATGATTTAATTTCTCTTTCTAGAACAGCTTCCACATGTGCAAAGGCACGCATGGGGTGGTGGTGGAGGGTATTTGGAAGCTATAAACCACTATGATCCAGCTACAAACAGCTATGGCTTCAGGGCTAAAAAATTATGATCTGTCCTTGATAATAATTAACAGGTGCATGCTTATTAGTGAAAATTAGTATAAATCTCTCCAAACAGCTTCAAATCATCTTGAAAGGAAACTCAAAACTAGCACAATAGACCCTGTGCATTTTCCCCTAAACCCACCAGGTGGCATTAGCAACCAAGTTAACCAGGAAACTTCGCCTTACTGCTTTTTCTTCCTAAATGTAGGATAAGGCTCCCTTTAATTTTCTAGCAGTTAAACTTGCTGTCAACCTAATCATGTGTAAAAAAAAAAGGAAACCATAAGGATGTTTTCTCAGCACTTGGGATTCCAGTGACTCCAGGGAGCAGTAAACACATCTTCAGTGAATGCATTTATCTTTGAAATGCAGAGCCCAGTTCAAAGAATAATTATATATCCTGGACTGGGTCCAGGTCCAGAATCACCCAGGATGCCCTGTATTTTATGATGTGATGGCTGTTGTGGTGGGGAGTCAATTGTGTCAGCTGCTTTCTGTGCACACTGACATGTTGTTTGACGTCTTTCATCTGTGTGACTTTGGCTCCAGTTCTGCAGGAGCACCATTTCAGTCAAATTGCAGTGCTGTCCATTTCTGAGATGCAAAGATTGTCATGTCCAAACCCCTACCCACTGGATTTCTAAAAATTAAATTCCACACTAACAAGGGTGTGTGTGTTATTCGGTTTGTGAACATTCTGGATACATTCCAGTTTCACAGTTGCTAACAAAGTAAAGAAACCAAAAACAACTGTGGAAGCTGAGGGTTTAAAGGTGTAGCAAATATGTATCTTTAAGCCTAACATGAAGGTACTGCATTGCTGCCTACATTTTTGTGTGAGTAGATAGCATTTTTCTACTGCATGCCATCACTTAAGCAGAGAGAGGTAATTTGAGAGCAGCTAACAAATACAATGCATTAATACATTCATGCAAAATACAATTTGCATGGCAGACACTGAATGGGATATACAGTCAACTTTCTGTATCCATGGATTCTGGAGTCATGGATTCCACCATCCATAGTTTGAAAATTATTACTTTTTAAATTCAAAAAAGCAAATTTTGATTTTGCTATTGTATGTAAGGGACACCATTTCCCCAAGCCACTGTATACGATAAGACTTGATCATCTACAGATTTTGGGATCCATGGGTGTAGGTGTGTGTCCTGGAGCCAATCCCCAGCAGGTACTAAGGCCCTACTTTAAAAACTAGGCTGTTCTAACAAGATTCTCTTTAATATAACACCCTCACCCATTATCTTCCATATTCAAATTCTGATAGCCCTTTATAAAGCTTAAATGTATAGCACTCTGCAAAAAATATTAGGTGAGGTCTACCTTAATTTGACAGAGGTATTCAAAGACATAGCCATGTTGTTTCAGTATGCAAAGGGATCCTAAGACCCAATCTACAAAAGTTTAGGTTACTAACTTTTCTCTCATTCTCAGAGGTGCTACAATATCCCTTTGCTTAATTTCACAGTACTGTATACTTAGATTTCTGCATTCCATCTTCTGAAAGGAATAGTAACATCCTAGAATGCGTTCAGGAATAACACATCGGGTACAAATTATAGAGCTCGATTGCTGACTGGAATAGCTTACACGAATCATATACAGTGGGACCTTGGTATCTGCAGGGGATCTCTTCTGCCCTCCCTTCATGGATACCAAAATCCACGGATGCTCAAGTTCCATTGTCCTCAATGGCAGCACATGCACACAGCCATGCCACCATTAGGGCCAATGGAACTTCAGGTAAGCCTCTGTTGTCCCCGATGGCAGCGCAGCCATGTCCATGTGCCACCACTGAGGACAATGGGGGCTGTCCCTAATGGTGGCACAGTCACATGCAAGCACCACCATTGGGGACAACACAAGCTTACCATCCACAGTTGCTTGAATCCACTGATGGCAAATCTGCAGAACCCAAGGACCCAGTGTAATACCAGTTTTAAAGAAATTCAAAATGCTGGTAATAACATTTAAAGTCCTAAATGATGTGGGGCATCCATATCTGAAGGAAACTTTTTCCAATATAAGACTGCATGAAAACTGTTGAAGAGACCCTTCTCTGTGTCCCACCAGTGGGAATAATTCACTGTGTGAAGATGAGAGGGCCTCTTTTGCTGTGGCACCCCAATTGTGGAAAACCCAACCTTTGGGGGCCAATATGGAGTAGATACTGATTTCATTTTGGTATCAAGTTTATTAAGGCTTTTTGGTCTAATACATCCAAATCTGTATACATACTTTTTTTATTATTGTTTTGAGTCTGCTATATTCCAGCTTCTCAAATCCAGGCCACTAATTTGCACGTTAAAATAGTAATAGTTGTTTTTTATTGTTGTGTGCCATCAACACATTTTCAATTTATGCCGACCCTAAGGCAAACCTATCATGGAGTTTACTTGGCAAGATTTGTTCAGAGAAGGTTTGTCATTGACTTCCCCCTGAAGCTGAGAGAGTATGACTTGCCCAGTCACCCAGTGGTTTTTATGGCCAAGCTGAGGAGAATTGAACCCTGATCTCCAGAGTCATAGTCCAATTTTCAAATCACTAAGCCACGCTGGATCTCCTAATATAGTTATGCAATTTATTGTTTTGCATTGTAATTATACAAATTTGGCACGTAAATAATTACATTGGTATAATTTTTATTACTATATTCCTTGGTACCATTTTTATTTCTTCTGACAGAACTAGTACAGAGTAATATTTGCAACAAAGAGTTGTTGTTGTGTGCCTTCAAGCCATTTCCAATGGGGATAAGGCAAACCTATCATGGGATTTTCTTGGCAAGATTTGTTCAGAGGAGGTTTGCCACTGCTTTCCTCTAAGGCTGAGAGTGTGTGACTTGCCCAAGGTCACCCAGTGGGTTTCATGGCTGGGCTGGGAATTGAATCCTGGTCTCCAGAGTCAGTCCAACATTCATACCACTACAAGTTCAAGTCCCTGCTTGTTCATGGAATTTATCTATATTCCTGGGATAGTGATGGTAGTAACAACAACAACATTTCATCATGCACAGCCATTTCTAACAGCACTATATTCTCATCACTATAGTAGTTTTTATCATCAGGGTTTTTACCATCAGGTTTTCTTTTCTAACTGGAAGCAACAAGTATCAGATTCATGAAACTATTACAGGAAGCCCGAATGTGATAGCCGTTTGATTCACTGGGAAAATGCAAAGGAAATAAAGAGAAACTTACGAGCCAGGCCTCTTTCCTTTGTACTTTGTTTTACTTTTAATATTTCACAATATTTCACCCTTTAATGGCTATATCCTTTAGCTATGTTTGTTTAACTGTTGTAAGCTGCCTTCAGTCCCAAACTGGAAAAAGGCTGGATGATGATGGCTGTGATGATGATGGCGATACACTCCTTTCTATTCATTGGCTTAATTTCCACATCTGTTTGCAACCCTTGTTCTGACCCTTACTTACTGTTTATTGAGAGTTGAGAAGTGAGCACATCTTCACTGTCCACACATAGTAGCCAGACCAATATTTAATTTTGTTGTCATGTACTAGCAAGTTATTCACCCTAACCAACTCAGATTGTACACAGTTAATCTGAATGTAAGACATAGGCACACATTTGGAAGCATGTAACATAATATACTAATATAGTACTATTAGAGGTAATATAGTACCATTAGAGGACAATAATTGGTGGACAGAAATTAGGAAAACTGTATTTAATTTATTTTTCACCAGAATTAGTGATAATTTTCAGCTGCCTCCTTTATTTCCTTTGCTGTAAATTATTTTCCTTATATTGTTGTGATCCAAGTGTATTATAACCAAAGAGAGAGAGAGAGAGAAAGCACAGATTAATAATAATAATAATAATAATAATAAATAATTTCTATCCCGCCCCTCTGTCGAACAATCGGGGTGGCTTACAACAATTAAAATTCCATACAGAAATACTGAGTAAACCCCCCCCCCCCAGTATTAAACCACACATCCAATAAAAGATCATAGAATAAAACATCACAAGATAAAATCTACAACTGAAGAAACCCCAAACCAACAAAAGCAGTAACGAGAGCCAAAATTGGGGGAGGTAGAGACAGGTGAACTCCTGAGGCCGGGAATCTAGTCAGGAAAGGCCTGCCAAAAGAGATCCATCTTCAGAGCCTTTTTAAAGCTGCTTAAGGTTGTAATCTGATGGATATCATCCGGCAGGCTGTTCCAGAGTCTGGGGGCGATTACCGAGAATGCCCTCTGGGAGTTTGCAGACAGCCTTGTTTTCCTTGGCTGCAGTAAATTCCTCCCAGAGGACCGGAGTTTGCGGGGAGAATTGTATGGGAGGAGGCGGTCACGAAGATAGGTTGGTCCCAAACCATTTAGGGCTTTAAAGGTAATAACCAACACCTTATACTGGGCCCAGAAACTAATAGGCAGCCAGTGAAGGGACTTTAATACCGGTGTTATATAGTCTCTCCTTGCTGTTCCCGAGACCACTCTGGCTGCCATATTTTGCACTAACTGAAGTTTCTGGACCAAGCACAAGGGTAGCCCCATGTAGAGTGCATTACAGAAATCTAGATGAGAGGTTACCAGTGCATGCACCACAGTCTCAAGATCCTTACTTCCAGGAAAGGGCACAGCTGGCGTATCAGCCGAAGCTGATAACAGGCGCTCCTGACCGTTGCATTTATCTGATTTCTCATCCAGAGTGATGAGTCCAGGAGCACCCCCAGACTGTGAACACAGTCCTTCACGGAGAGTGTTATCCCATCCAGGACTGGAGGTTGCAACTAGTGGTTTCAGGGCCGCTACTGTGAGCACCTCCGTTTTGTCTGGATTCAGTCTCAATCTATTTTTCCTCATCCAGTCCATTACTGTCTTAAGACAGTCATTGAGAGGAGAGATGCCATCGGGAGTCGAGGCCGACGACTGAGACACAGAGAAATAGATCTGGGTGTAAGCGTACTGAACACCCAGACCCATGTCTCCAGATGATCTCACCCAGCAGCTTCATATAGATGTTAAACAGCATCAGGGATAGAATGGCACCTTGAGGGATGCCACATGTCAGGCCTTTTTTTGCCGAACAACTGTCCCTGAGCAGCACCCTCTGGGACCTGCCTGAGAGGAAGGAGCGGAACCACTGCAGCACCATGCCTTCAATTCCTAACCCACCCAAGCAATCCAAGAGGATGCTATGGTTTATCATATCAAAAGCCGCTGAGAGGTCTAGAAGCACCAACAGGGTCACACTACCCCTGCTGATGCTCAGACGGTCATCGGCCAAGGCAACCATGACAGTCTCAACTCTAAATCCCGTCCTAAAGCCAATTTGAAATGGGTCTAGATAATTGGTTTCATCCAAGACAGGGTGGAGTTGAAGAGCAACCGCCCTCTTGATCACTTTGCTCCATCACTTTGCTAAATTTGTTCATAACCAGGGGGTCAAGAGAAAGTTTTTTTCAGAAGCGGCCTAACCGCCACTTCCTTTAAACAAGATGGAAATGACCTTCCCTTAAGGAACACCATCAAGGCACACACACCCCGGACAGCCAGCCATGAAGGGCAAGGATCAAGAGGGCAAGTTGTCTTCCCCACTCTATCAAGGATCTTGTCCACAAAATACATATGCATCCCAAGCTATATCCTCCATAAACAGATGTCATTCATCTGTACTTAATTTTTGTCAAGGGACATGTCTCACCATTGTTCCTGTATCCATATGTTCATCCATATCTATGACCAGGTGAAACTGATGGGTTAAGAGTGAAAAGACTGGTGAAAAGGAGTCAGACCAGTATCCCCAGCAATGATGACAGAATCCCTCATATTCCTAATGCCAATCTTGTTGAGGCAAAAATATGGACTCTTTTGGAAAAGGCAGCAAAACAGCTTCAAAAATAATCATTTCACATTAATGCTGTGACTCAATACTAATTGTGTTAAGATTATAAGAAAGCTTCACCTATGCTACTGTATTGCACCAATATCATAAGTGCAGGGATTATGAGATCAGTTTGTTATACCATATGCATTGGATACATTACCAAAGGCTATTATTACCTTTAAAGACCTAAAACCTGTGCAGAGGAGTGTCTTCTTCTAAATGAACCTCCTTATTCTTTAAAATCGGCTGTTTTACTTTTCCTATTCAGAACTTAGAATGTGGGGTCTGAAACTTAATTTGTTAATGTTAAATGTTTGAAATAGGGAGATGAATTGTCATCAACACTAATAACTGAAATCATTTAATTCATTTGTTCTTTGTTGTTGTGTGCCTTTAAGTCATTTCTAAACATAAGGTGACCTTATTGCAGGGTTTTTCTTGGCAAGATTTGTTCAGAGGGGGCTTGCCTTTGCCTTTCTCTGAGGCTGTGAAACTGTGCCATTAATTGATTCATTATGTAAAATGTTGGTATGCAAAATGGGCTATGAGAGTTACAAAGAATGACATGAAGGCTTTTACTGTTGGTCCAAAGGAGAACCATTTTCTTTTCTTTTCTTTCTTTCTTTCTTTTGTTTTGTTTTGTTTTGTTTTGTTATTTTAAAGATGCCTTCCCCAAACCTGGAACAGAGAGGAACAGCTAGACAAGAGAGAAGGAAATGGGAAGTTGGAGTGAGAAAAAACTTCACTTAATTATCAAAAAGCCCAACATTTAGGTAATCAATTCATTAAAGAACTTCACAGGTGTTCATTGCAGCTCACCTTCAAAAAATAAAATCAATAAAAATTAGAGGAGGAGAATTGAATTGAAAAGGCTCACCATCCCTAACCCCTCCAGAAAGACTTCATCCAGCCTAGGTTGGGAAAGGGATAAGCACCAGCCATCAAGCCTAAAGGGCATGATTTCCTGTAAAGGCCATGACTGCCTTGGGTCATCTTGCTGTTAAAACAAATTCAAAACAAACCACCCCACCCACATTCCATTCCATGCAATAGCTCACCATTTTCTTACTTCTAAAATCCAGGAGGTATTAGGCCAGTGTGGTGCGACCTCCTTTCTATGCCTTAAGGCTATCTTTTTCCTCTTCGCTGATAGAAGGCCCCTTGCCAATGACACCTGCCCAGCGTCCACCTTTCATACACTTTCTTTAAATGCCTAAAGGCTAGGGTCCCATGTTTCTTCTTCTTATAAGTTTAGTATCTTAGGAAGCATTTAGAATTCATTCAGGGCAGCAGCTTCTGTTCTAACAAAGAAACATTGGCTTTATTGAATAATATTTAGCAAGAATGTAGCTCAGGTAGAATAGTTCAAAGGCTGTATGGTTACATTTCTGTAACACTTGCAGGCATTTCAGTGTTTCCTCTTTACAATCTCCAATACACTTTCTCTCCCAGTCAGTGTTCTTTCTCAACTCAATTCCCTTCAACTCAAGTGCTCTACACACTGCCGGAGTGCCATAAAGCCAGCTTCCATCTGTGGCACAGCAGGAGAAAGTGGCTTTTTACGCTGGCAAAAAGGAGGATTGGGGCTGTGGCGTGAGGTTGGCGCAGCCCCAATCCATCTTCAGCGGGGGCGGCTTGACCCTGCCCCTTTGGGGAGGTCTTTTTCACCCGCGAGTTTCTTTTCTCAGCGCCCTTCTTACTGAATCTGGCAGAGGGAGAATCACCCCACCTCTCATGAATTCTAATGATCTAAAATAATTAATCTGTTAAAGTGCAGGATTAACTGTATTTTTATTCAAAAGATCTGTTTGGCCATGACTGCAGGAGGAGGGGCTAATGAGTTTATTGATTGATTGATTAATTAATGAGTTTGCCAAGCTCCGTTCCTGCATGGGTCATTATCTTCTGAGCCAATTTGCAGGAGGCTTTTTCAGTGGTGGTACCCCATATGTTGAACTCCATTCCCTGAAAGGTTAAATCTTCCTCTTTGTATTCTACCAGACATTTCTTTTTAAACCAGGATCTTACCCCACTGATTATTTTTTTAAAGTGACTGTCAATTTGGTTCTTTCTGATTTTGTCATTGCTGCTACTTTTAAATGTGTTTTCATGCTGTTTTTTTTTTCTATGTTGCAAACCACACTGAAAAATTTATTTATGTGAGGAGAGAAACCCAAAGCAGAAACAGAACTTGGAATAGTCAGTTTTTAAACTATAACTCCCAGAAATCCCAGTTACTATGATCATTAACCATGATGATTTAGGGATTGTGAGAGCTAATATTCCAAAAGAGTAACCTACAGCTTGGCCAGATCAACAGATCTGCATTAGCACACAGTCAGCAGTCATCTTTGATAGTGCTGATCACCTGTTGAAGCAGGAAAGAAAATAATTGACCAGGATATCTGCAAACGGTGCTAAATCTGAAAAAGCTGGCTAATCTTTTGGGATTGGGTGCAAAAGGTGGTCCAAACACTGAAGATCACTCTAGGTCAAGGGTGGGGTGGGGACATGGCCTACTGATCTCATGTATCTCCCACAGTACTCCTTCTGGCATTTATTACATTTCTATCCTGCCTTTCCTGCGAGGAATTCAATTCAATGTATCCATGCCTCACTTCTACCCCACTTTCTCCTCCCAACAAAGCTGTGAAGTTGGTTAAGATGCGAGAGAATGGGTCGCCCAGTGTCCCCTAGTGAGCTTAATGGCTCAGTGAGGCATTTGAACATAGATCTCCCAGGGGACAATCCAATACAGTGGCAGCCAGTGTTTTCCATGTCAGTAAATCCACTCAGAGTTGCAATCTGATCACACTACACTGTTGTAATGCTATTATCCCACTTTAACTATAGCTGCCTTGTCTGGAATTCTGGGGTTTGTAGTTTAGTGAGCTCTAAGAGCTCTCTGGCTGAGAATTCTTATTGCCCCCATAAACTGCAAATCCCAGGATTCCACAGGAGGCAACTATAGCAGTTAAGGTGCAATAATAGTGTTGTAACAGTGTAGTGTGATATTGTTTTCAATGTTAAAAGAGCTATCCAAGGCGATGAACCCTATCCCAAAATGCTCTGGATGTCTCCTTTATATTTCAAATTAAAAACCAAAAGGGATTTACTACACTATTGAGATGGAAGCCACCAGTTGCCACTGCTCTAACCACTATGCCACATTGACTCTCATACAAATTTACACCAATACTATAACAATTTGTCTCAAGCTGGCAGAAAGATGAATATTCATTTTCAGAAGGCTATAAAATATGCCATTCTTTTTTCCATATACCTCCCAACTTTCCTGGCTGTAAGAAATGATTGTGCAGCATGGAAGCACATAGGTCAAATATCCCTTGAGGGCAGGAGCCCTTTATACAGAGACAAACAGATCTGATTGAGATGTATCAAACACTATAAAACTCCATCTGTCCTAGACAAAAAGAGAGGGTAAAAAACCTTCCCCTCTCTCTTATCCAATGGATGTATCTGGAAAAACCAGCATAGACAGTATTGATACCCTGGTCACAGCAGTCATCAGTGCCTGTGTTTTATTCCATACTGCCTGACAGTTTTAGTTATATCATAATAATAATAATAAAAATTATTTATATACCGCCCAATGGTTGCCCAATCCGGGCGGTTTACAGCATAAAACAGTTACAATAAGACAGCAAATCCCTCCCCCCCTTAAAACAGTATTAAACAGTAACATAGTTAAAATCATAACAACAATATAACAATAAATCATAAGGTTAAAATAATAGAAAGCGTACCACCTCACCCCATTATACACTACGGGAGAACCAAGTTTCAAGTAGTGTCGCTAAAAAGTAGGGAACAGACCAGGGCCAGGCTATTTAGTCTGGAAAGGCCTGCCGGAAGAGATCCGTCTTGACAGCCTTCTTGAAACTGTCCAAAGATGTTAATTGACGGATCGCGTCCGGCAGGTCGTTCCAGAGTCTGGGAGCGACAACAGAAAAAGCCCTCTGGGAGGTCGCAGATAGCCTCGATCTCTGAGGCTCTAAGAAATTTCTCCCAGATGAACGGAGCGCGCGGGGAGGATTATACGGGAGGAGGCGGTCTCTGATATAGCTTGGACCCAAGCCATTTAGGGCTTTAAAGGTAATAACCAACACCTTGTACTGGGCTCAGAAGCGAATAGGCATCCAGTGGAGGGACCTCAAAACCGGAGTGATGTGGTCCCTCCTAGATGTTCCTGAAACAAGCCTGGCTGCCATATTTTGAACTAACTGTAGCTTCCGAACCAGGCACAAGGGTAGCCCCATGTAGAGCACATTACAGAAGTCAAGGTGTGAGGTTACCAGTGCGTGCACAACGGTCTCGAGATCCCTTACTTCCAGAAAAGGGCGCAGCTGGCGTATCAGCCGAAGCTGATAACAGGCGCTCCTGACTGTCGCATTGACCTGATTAGCCATCAGGAGCAACGAATCAAGGAGCACCCCCAGACTGTGAACACAGTCACTGGAGGAGAATGTGACCCCATCCAGGACTGGAGGTTGCAACCCAATTCTTGGTTTTGGGGCCGCTACCGTGAGCACCTCCATCTTGTCTAGATTCAGTTTCAATCTGTTTTTCCTCATCCAGCCCATTACCGCCTGAAGACATTCATTGAGAGAAGAGATGCCATTGGAATTTGAGGCTGACGAACGAGACACAGAGAAATAGATTTGAGTGTCATCAGCGTACTGATAACACCTAGCACCATAACTCCGTATAATCTCACCCAGCGGCTTCATATAGATGTTGAATAACATCGGGGACAAGATAGCTCCCTGAGGGACCCCACAAGTGAGTTCCCTCTTACCGGAACTACAGTCCCCGAGCAGCACCCTCTGGGACCTACCCGAGAGGAAGGACCGGAACCAATGCAAAGCAGTGCCCTCAATACCTAAGCCCCTCATGCGGCCCAAGAGGATGCTGTGATCTATTGTGTCAAAAGCTGCTGAGAGGTCTAAGAGCACCAAAAGGGTCACACTACCCCTGTTGATGCTCAGACGCAGATCGTCGGTCAAAGCAACCATGGCAGTCTCAACCCCAAAGCCTGTCCTAAAGCTGGTTTGAAATGGGTCTAAATAATCGGTTTCATCCAAGACCGCTTGGAGTTGAAGAGCAGCCGCCTTCTCGATTACCTTGCTCAAAAATGGCAACAAAGAAACAGGCCTATAGTTAGTCATATCCAGGGGGTCCAGGGAAGGTTTTTTCAGAAGTGGCCTAACAGCCGCTTCCTTTAGACAAGATGGAAAATGTCCTTCCCTGAAGGATGTATTGACGATATCCGTGAGGAATCTCCTCAATGCATCCCCCCGGATGGCCAGCCATGATGGGCAAGGGTCGAGAGGGCAGGTTGTCTTCCTCACCTTACCAAGCAGCTTGTCCACGTCCTCAGTACTCACAGATTGAAACTGATCCAGTATAACTACATCAGCGGAGTCACTGGACACCTCACCTATAGACTCTGATTCAATGGTAGCATCTAAGTCGGCTCTTATCTGAGAGATTTTATCTGCGAAGAAGTTGTTAAACGCGTCACAGCAGGCCGTTGTTGGGTTAAGCAAGGGATTTGGCACAGGGGGTACAGCTTGAACAGCTCTGCTGGATGGGACTCTGCAGATGCAATACGTGCAGAGGAGAAGGCTCTCTTCGCTGCAAGTATTGCTCCCAATAGGAACGAAGAAAGTTCCTATGGCGAGTTCTGTCAGATAAGAGTCGAGTCTTCCGCCACCTGTGCTCTAGTCATTGGCCAAACCACTTTATTCTCCTAAGCTCTGGCGTATACCAAGGCTTTCGGTTAGAAGCGGGATGGCAAGGACGCTTGGGAGCGATCGTGTCGATAGCCCTGGTAAGATTGATGTTCCAAGTGTTAACCAGCGCGTCGACAGGATCACCGGCATTCCCCACCATTAAACCCTCTAAGGCTCTCTGGAATCCAATTGGTTCCATTAGCCTTCGAGGGCGGACCAATCTAATAGGTCCACCCCCCCCCCCCAGTGGGGCAGATGTTGGCTCTAAATTCCATCTTGACCAGGAAATGATCCGTCCATGACAATGCGGAGGTACTTATCACCTCCGCCCATGGATATTCCTGTTCCGTACTAAAGACTGCATCGAGTGTATGACCTGCACAATGTGTGGGCCCGTTGACCATTTGGGATAGGCCCATGTTTGTCATGGTCTCCATGAACTCCCGAGCCGCACCTGTTAAGTTGGTCTCGAGCGGGATGTTGAAGTCCCCCAAGACTAAAAGTCTGGGATTCTCCAACAACAGCTCAGAGACCAGTTGCGTTAGCTCAGTCAGGGAGTCTGCTAGACAACGGGGTGGTCGGTAGACTAACAGAATCCCCAATCTATCCCTGGTCTTCAGGCTAAGGTACATACACTCGAAATGGACCGTGTTCCGGACAGGTATCCTGGTCAAGATCAGGTGGTTCTTGTAAACTAGAGCCACTCCGCCCCCCCCCCCGCCCACTTCCCCTCACCTGCTCACTGACAAGAGTACCCAGCTGGGAGTGTCTGCGCCCAGATAGCAGCGCTATCATCTCCCAGCCAGGTCTCTGTGAGGCAAGCCAGGTCGGCATCCTCGTCCAGGAGAAGATCCTGGATGATGTGAGTCTTATTTTTTACTGACCTGGCATTGAAGAGGAGCAGAGTGAGGTTCTGTGGAATGGTAGGTCTGTTCTCCAAGCCATTCTGAGAAACAGAAGGAACTGAAGGCGGGATAGCTACTAAACAGTGATCCTGTCTTCTTTTGTAAACTCTTGAGTTAAAATATGTTCCACTATGTGACTCGGTTGGTCCTGTATACAAACTGCTTAAGTAATCAGGGCTTCAGCTGGTGCTCAGCCAGTTAGCATTTGTGAAAATTACACATACACACAGTTAACCTGCAGAGTACAGATATGTGCTGTAGCACTACCAATTTGTGAGGAACAGAGCTATTTTTAAACACTCGGAGTGGGAACTGCATAAAATTACCATAACTTGAGCATTTGCTAACAGTGTTCAGTTTACAGCATTATATGGTATAAATTAATGGTTCCCTTTCCTTTCATGTGGTAAACCAAGAAATTGATCTTGCAGCTTTAGGAACCTAACCTTGATCCACCACACACAGACACACACAGCTCTTCACATATTCCTCTAGTTCCTTATCTCTCTCTCTCTCTCTCACACACACACACAGCTTTCCACCTCGCTTGCTTTATGCAAAGCAACAGTATCAGAGATTTAGATTTCATTACAAATCCCAGAAAGTCTTCATGTGTAACTGGTGGTTATGTGGCTTCATAATTGGAGGTTATCCTGCTATTTCTCTCTATGGTGATATTTTGATTTTGGGCAGATGGCATCAAAGCAGAGTACAGATGGTAATCCACAGCTCACAAGCTCTTCATTGCAGTTCTAAATTCCATGCACAGACTGTTTTGATTCTTATATTTTCTTTTGCCTTTTTTTAAGAATTAAAGAATATTGGAGGGCACAAGCTGTGGACATTAAAAGATATCAATCAATACATGTTGATATATCTAGTAGTAGTAATAGTAGCAGTAGTAATTCCTACTAATAATGACAGCTAATACTGATAACTACATGAGTAACCATCTTCTCCTTCAGTGGACAAATAATCGCAAGTACTTATTTGCTTGTAAAAACATTTCTGTACCATCTTTTCACTCAAGATGTGGTGCCAGACAAGAGTGCTGAGGATTTTGTGGACAGCTAAAAAGACAAACAAATGGGTCCTGGAGCAGATCAAGCCAGAAATTTCCATGGAAGTCAAGATGACAAAACTGAGACTGTCGTGCCTTGAACACATCATGAGAAAGGACAACTCATTTGGGAAAAAAACAATAATGCTAGGAATTGAAGGAAGTAGAAAGAAAGGAAGGCCACATGCTAGATGGATGGACTCTATTAGGGAGGTCACAGGTATGGGTTTGCAGGAACTAAGCAGAGCTGTGAAGGACAGGGAGTCTTGGAGATGTCTCATCCACAGGGTCGCCATGGGTTGAGATCGACTTGAGTGCAGTTAACAATAGCAAAAACTATCTTTCAGATTCTTCAAGGCATTTTAGAACATAAAAATCTCATCACTGGTTTTAGCCCCCCTCAAATAAAACTATTAAAAGCCACAATTAAAAGACATAAAGGAATGGACAACTAGCAAGATTAAAATGGTTTTTAACATTCTGGCAGAATAAAAGATGTTTTAAGTGGCAGCCAATAAAGCCTCCATGAAGAGGCCGGCCTAACTTTGCTTAAGAGAAAGCTTCACAATTGGTGTGCTGCCACCAACTTCATGGCACTTTCTTATCCCCAAGGTTGCTGGAGGATCAGAATGGTGCTTTTGTAGCTGGGTTCTTGATAAAATGGGAGATGAAAAGCCTGCTAAGTCCAAGGAATGACTGGTAACCTTCAGTCAGTTCCCATCCCAAAGAAGAATGAGACAATCAGGATTTATCAGTAGACATGTCCCTAACTTTTATTTATGTTTCTTTAGACCTCTCACACTCTCCCATTGCTTTTCCTTTACTTACAGACACAAATTTCCCCACTATTAGTGAGATTCCTTTGATACTGAGTGGTTAGAGTCTTTGATTTGATTGTGTGGGATTTTTGACCCATTGTTACTCTCTGGCTGGTGAGCCTCCTGCCCTTACCACACTGAAGCTGGTTAAAAGACAAGAGTGATTTTTGGCAGTTGTGGTTGTTACAAAAATTGCTTTAATATAAAAAACCCCTTTATGGCTCTCCTACCATGGCCCTAGACCAGAAAACCTAGCTGACATGGATCCAAGGCAAGGACCTCATGTAGGCACCTGAAAGGTCATGTCTGCATCTACAACAATTTGCAGATCAAAAGGGCCAGGCTTAGGAACTCAAAGCAGGACATTCACACCTAGGAGATTTATGAGTATCAGCCAGGACATGTCCGGCTGAAGATGAGATAACATTAACATCCCACCACCCCTCTTTGGAAACTGTCTACTTCAAAGAGTAGTAATTTGGAATCCTTTGATATACAATAGCAACCCTTTGCCTCAGGCTAGGTTTAAGGGTATAAAAGATCCCCAAAACCTCAGGCACATTGGGTCTGGTTATATTTCATGGTGCCACTGTGAACTCTAATTTGGATCCCAGCTCTTCCCGTTGTCCTTTCCCTTTCACAAATGGTTGAGTTTATCTATCTTCATTCATTGTTGGAGCAACTTCCGTCAGGTAATTATCACCATTAGAAAACCTTCTGTTTCTTATCCAAGCTAACTACTTTAATCCTGATTCTTGTGCGTATGGTGAATGTTAGAGTGTCTTTGTATGTTTGAATCCCCAAATAAATCACAGACTCATTGGAAAGCTTTGTCTCTATCAGTCTATTCCCTAGCCACCTCCGTAAACATAGGATAAAAGATCCCATTGGAGACTTGAACTTTAGTAATTCCCTTGGTTCAAGTTTTTCTTCCACATATATACCCATGCTCTTCCATGTTAATTTAATTAATAATCCACTGCAGATCATCTTTAAGGTCTAGCTCAGTTAAACCCAAACAGTTTTGATGGTGTGGAAACAAAGGCCCTGTCATGCATCTCCACCAGTCAGCATTCTCCTGATAGTGGCACAAAAAAGAGGGCTTCAGAAAATGGCTGAAGATTGCAACAGACAGGCAAGTTGATGTAGGAGAAGATGGTCTTGCAGTTCTCCTCTTCCCTTGTCATGTGGTCTTTACAGCACTCTGATTTTGTTCTGGAATTTAATCAGAAGTAGCCCTGGTATGTTTGATTAAAAGCCTCTAGGCTTTTCAAAAATGTTTTCCATTTCATTGTACTCTAATAGAAATGAAACTTTCCAGGATAGTTAATGAACATGGGACAATAGGTCTGACATGGAAACCACTCCCACCCCAACCAAAGTGGAGCAACTGTGACAGTGTTGTCCTTTTCCACTGCTAACAACATTCTCATTTTCAATAAGTATTGGCTTGGCAATGAGACAAAGGACATGATGCAAACCAGAAAATCTATACAACTTTAATTGAGTTAGTTTACACCTGCTTTCCCCTTAATTCTAAACAATTCAATCATTTGGCAATTTCATTAATTCCATTAAATGCAGCTCTGCTGAGCGTATACAAATACTAATAATCCCACAAGAAAATTTATTCATGCATGTTCAAGGTAAGATTTAAATGACAGTCTGCCTCATCCATGAAGGTCAATTTGTCTTAATGTCACTCAGAAGGAGATTTTTTTTCTTTTAACCAATAATCTCTCCAGAAGTTTTATTCTCAGGATAAGCATATGATTGCTAGGCAAGGCAAGAAATAATTTGTACTAAAGAGGAAAAAGAACACAACTTTCAGATGTTATTTAAAAAAAACCCAAACATCTATTGATTGTTCTATCAGCACTATTGAAAAAAGGACAATAAAGCAGGTTGAAACTCAAGCTGGTCTGAGCAGAATGTGCTTCATTCCTAAACTGGGCTAAGATCCTTCCTCACCTGAGGCTGTTGAAATAACATAAAAGCATAATATTTTACGATGCTGTTTTGTTTAAGTGAATAGTGGGGTATGCCACAGCCCTCCTCTACAATTCCATTTTTTTACATTGGGAAAGAATGCCATGGTAACACTGTTATTCTTGTGTGCCTTCAAATCATTTCTGATTTCTGGCATAATACTGGCCAGAAACTACAGATAGCAGAAGCACACTCTCATTGTGGATGAAGCAAGATGAGTTTCATCACAAAGCAACCTACTTTTAGGGTTGCCACATTCCACTTCCTCAAACCCAAGTCTCCAATTTTCATATTATACAAATTATAATTATATTATACAAATTGTAAATTACTCTAACTTACTTTCTCAATATGCAAATTCACTGTACTAATTATTACAGTTTTTCTTCAATCTTCATACCATTTTTACAGTTACAACTGATTGAAATCAGTACACATTAATATTTAAAGTGCTGGACTGGGAACAGGGAGATCCAGGTTCAAATCTGTGCTTTGTTGTAGAACTTACTCAAATGCCTGATGCAACAGCTTCTTTAATATCTTCAGCTCTCTGTATGTACAATAGGGAAATTTTTCAAGGGAAGTAATAGTGCCACTGTATTCTGCTTTGGTCAGGCCCCACCTGGAATCCTGTGTCCAGTTCTGGGCACCAAAATTCAGAAAGGATGTTGAAAAACTGGAGCATGTCCAGAGACATGCCTAAAAGGCGACTAAAATGGTGAAGGGTCTGGAAACCATGCCCTATGAGGAACGACTTAGGGAACTGGGAATGTTTAGCTTGGAGAAGAGACAGTTAAGAGGGGTTATGATGGCCCTGTTTAAATATTTGAAGGGATGTCATATTGAGGAGGGTGCTAGCTTGTTTTCTGCTGCTCCAGAGAATAGGACTCGGAACAACGGATGCAAGCTACAGGAAAAGAGATTCCACCTCAACATTAGGAGGCACTTCCTGACAGTGAGAGCTGTTTGACAGTGGAACACACTCCCTCGGAGTGTGGTGGAGTCTCCTTCTTTGGAGGTCTTTAAACAGAGGCTGGATGGCCATCTGTTGGGGATGGTTTGATTTTGAGTTCCTGCATGGCAGGGGGTTGGACTGGATGGCCCTTGTGGTCTCTTCCAACTCTATGATTCTATGTTTCTATGTGACCTTGGACCAAACCTCAGTAAATCTGCATTACAGGCTCCTTGCTTCTTCCCACTTACTTCCTCCCTCTGATTACATCCCTTGCAATGCCTCTCTTTTTGCACTCTGGCTCTTAACACTGCTCAATCTCCTTGTCTTCTACTCTATCCTTCACCTCATGTCCTTTTAATGCTTCTTTCTTGCTTCTTGTATTCCGCTACTTGCATTGCTCTATCTGTTTCCCTTCCTTCCCTTCCCTCCCTTTCATCACACCCTCACAATATGCTTCTTTCACTCATCCTCTCCAACCACTCATTCTCCCTTTCCTCACACCTGAAAAGCAAAGGGGGACTTGATTCTCATGGAACAGTTTTAATAGAAGAGTGCCTCCACATTTTGCCACTGACTCAGATCCTGCAAGGGCTAGAGCAGGGGTAGGCAAACTATCCCCTTTAAGGGCCAAGGGATTTCAGCTCCCAGAATCCCAGACTATTGGCCAACATCCCAGACTACTGGCCAACATGGCTGAGGCTTCTGGGAGCTGAAGTCCCTCGGCCCTTAAAGGGGACAGTTTGCCTACCCCTGGGCTAAAGACTTAGGGGGAAAACAGACGGCTCGTCTGCAGCAGCTCTGCACCACCCCTTTGCTCACTGGGTTGGAGCTGTGGCAATTGCACACCATGCCCCCAACCTGGCCTTTTCCTGGTGCAAAAAGGAGCTGTGCTCCTTTTTGTGCTGGGAAAAGGGCACCTTTGCTGCTGCAGTGGCAGGTTTTTTTTTTTTTTTTGCATTTCTTCAGTACAGCATGTGCAAACACTGTGCCACAGAAACACTGTGAGTTCACAGCATGTGCGGTCTTCTGTGCAGCTTTCTTGTGGACTGGAGGCATATTACTGTCTGAATACCATTCCCCCAGTCCATTGGGAAGCCGGCTCTTTGTACCAGTCTGCTTTGCCCCTCACTTTTTGAAATGACACTTTGGAATCCAGGCCAGATGATGGTCCAAAGAGGTACTACAGATGCCTAGAATCTGTGTATTACCCAGACAAATGGGATATAGCAATCCTAGACAACTTTGTAAATATTCAGACTACTTCCAAACAACCTAAGTCAGGTCTGAGAGAGCCCAAAACAAACCATTTAGATTTACCAGTACTCTTTTCTTGCCTGCTGGTACTAGGAGTTCAGGGCACCTTCCCACTGAAGCATATGTTTTTCTGGCAATTTATCATAATATGCTCCCAGCTCCAGATAGGCCATTTACATGTGAGAGGGCAACAGTTACTCTTGCCATCTGTTCCCTCTCCTCTCTCACCATCCTTAATGTAAAGTACGAAAGGGTAACACATGGCCTATGGACTACATGCCCACCACTGATTCATTTTATCCGCCCCAAAGGAGTTCCTCCACTGTTATTCTTGTGTGTCTTCAAATCATTTCTAATTTATGGCCACTCTAAGGCAGGGTTTTCTTGGTAGAATTTTTTCAACATGGGTTTGCCTTTGCCTTTCTCTGAGACTATGACTTGCCCAAGGCCATCCAGTAGGTTTCCATGGCTGAGCAGGGATTCAAACCATGCTGGCTGTCATTCTTCCACAGGTCTCACTATTCTGATATCAAACAAGGTTTTCAACCTTGTTTTGACCAAAAAGCTTAATTTGCGCAGTAGGTCCAGGTCACATGACCCACTCTTGCCTATAAAGCCACAGCAGTGAGATGGGCTTCTCAATTCTGAAACAAAAGCAAAAGCATACTTTATCAGATTTACTCATAAAGTTTAGATGTTAGACTGTTCATTCATTGGTAATGAAATGAAAACAATTATGCTAAGGTACTATACCTTGAGTAGGGTTGCCAGTATATACACATATGTAGATACATACATTGGAGACATGCATATGAACATGTGTTTGTGTTGGACAAAAGTTTTAATTGCACAATCTTTTAAACAAGCAACCATTTCAGGAAACCAGGAGCTGAAAAAAAATTAGATATATACATAGATTCTGTGCGACTTCCCATATGGCACTTTCCTCACAGCTTTCACTTCATTGCTTTTGTGTAATACAGTGAGTATCTAAGAAAGTGGGTATTAAAAGATTATACTCCCACCATCCTGTCACTGATGCTAATTATCCAAGGCAGAAAGAAAACTCTTTTGATCTGTTAGCTCTTCATTCCTTCACTAAGGACAATGCTGGGAACCTTGGGACTTTGCCAACAGATTATTCATCTCACCTTATTCCCTGTGAAACCTAATTTGTGGACACAAAGGGGACATTTTACCTTAACTAAGAGCTTGATCATCCCATTTTGGTTGGAGTTTTAAAAACCCAAGCAAGATACAATATTGCCTGACAAAATCAAAAAGTTGGATTTAAGTTTGTGAAAGCCAGTAAACATTAAAAGTACATTGTGAAAAAAGAATCAATAGTTCCATACAATGCAAATGATCTAATCAAGACACTTCTGGTTCTTTGGTTAGTGAATGCTGGTTTATGTTGCTACATATAATTGCTGCTCCTTTATTAACTCTATTTTTTTTATATTTCACTGAATAAAATATGTGATAAAAGGCTTTGGTCTGCCTCTGGGCTAGACATGGAAGAGCTGTGCCTGCCTCTAATTCTCTCCCTCTGAAACCATGGTTATGGCAGTTGGAATGGAGGGAGGGTCCTTCACCTGTCTCTGGGCTAGGGAAGGTGGATGTCATAGACTGAATGGTTGGCACATATTTTGAAGAACTACCACAAGAAAGCCATTCTTTTAAAAAGTTCCAAACTTGGTTTAGGAAAATACAAATCTTCACCCAGTAGCTGTTAAGCCTTGGGAGAGGGATGATGCTTTTAACAAGTGGGGAGGAGAGGGAGGAGTAAAACAATTCAGATAGTGATGATGCAGCTCGTCTGGGCTCAGAGGAGAAAGGAAAGGAGGATGCATTCCCATCTGTGAGTGCACTAATTTCTTCTCACCTCTGAGTGGAGTCCACTTATCATTGTCTCACGTGTCTCTCCCACTCCACACTGATCAGCTGGAGAAGCCCATCCTGGCCTTTGACAGCTAGTGGGGTAGGTACATGAGTTGGACCTGTGCAGGTAGAGCATTACATTCCATTTGCTTGGTGTAGGACCTCAGCTATAGGGGTGTGATCATCATTTGTTCCATTTCCCTAAACATATGAATGTTGTTTTCTCAGCATCTTTACATTCCCATGTACAGGCCAAGAGATTTGCTACCTTCTCTGGCCAGGTGCGAGAATCTTAAAATGGTCCATTTGCAAATGAACTAACAAGGTGGGAATGCCCATTTGAAATTCAATGTTCTGGATGGTTTTATTGTTTTATAGCTTCAGTGCTAAGTTAGGCAATTAAACAGCAGGGGTGCAACTAACTCTATCTCTCATTTGGGTCTAGTTTTGTTGTTGGTGTGTGCCTTTAAGTTATTCCTGACTTATGGCAACTCTAAGGCAAACCTATCACAGGGTTTTCTTGGCAAGATTTGTTCAGAGGAGGTTTGCCCTTGCCTCCTTCTGAAGTTGTGAGAGTGTGACTTGCCCAAGGTCACCCAGTGGGTTTCTGTAGTCTAGCTTTTTTATTGTTGTTGTTGTCAACTTCCTTCGCATCGATCTCAACCCATGGCAATCCAATGGATGAGACATCCCCAGGCCCTGTTGTCCTCTACTGCTCTGCCCAGATCCTGCAAACTCTTATTCGTGGTCTCTTTATTAAAGCCCATCCATCTAGCATGTGGCCTTCCTCTTTCTATTTCCCTCCACCTTTCCTAACATTATTGTATTTTCTGAAGATTTCATGCCTTCTCATGATGTCTCCAAGAGTCCAAAGTATGACAATCTAAGTCTTGTCATTTTGGCTTCTAGGGATATCTCTGGCTTGATCTGTTCTAGTACCCATTTGTTTGTCCTTTTGGCTGTCCATGGGATCCTCAATACTCTTCTCCAGCACCACATCTCAAATGAGTTGATTTTCTCCCTATCTTCTTTCTTGACTGTCCAGCTCTCACATCCATACATGGTAATAGAGAATACAGTGGCTTGTATGATTTTGACTTTTGTTGAGTTGTCTGTCTTTGCATTTTAGGATCTTTTCTAGTTTTTTCATAGCTGCCCTCCCCATTCTTAATCCTCTTCTGATTTCCTGGCTGCAGTCCCCATTCCGATCAATATTTGATCCCAGATAGGAGAACTCTTTTACTATTTCTATTTCCGCATTGTCCAGTTTGAATGTGTGTAAGTTCTCTGTGGTCATTATTTTTGTTTTCTTTATGTTCAACATTAAGCCTGCCTTTGCACTTTTCTTCTTTGATCTTCCTTAGTAGTTGTTCCAGTTCTGTGAGGTTTTCTGCTAGTATTGTGGTGTCGTCAGCATATCTCAGATTGTTGATATTTCTTCCTCCTATTTTCACTCCTCCCCCTTCCATGTCCAAGCCTGCTCTCCTTACAATATATTCTGCATATAAATTAAATAGTTAGGGTGATAGGATGCAGCCTTGTCTGACTTCTTTGCCAATTGGAAACCATTCTGTTTCTCTGTGTTCTGTTCTGACAGTAGCCTCATGTCCTGAGTACAGATTCCTCATCAGGACTATCAGATGTGGTAGTGTGAATAGGTAGTGTGACAGGATGCAGCCATTGTAAGTTTAAATATAAAAACCTCCTAGGTTTTACAAGAAAATGGAAGCACATGTTAATTCTCTCAGATTATATTTAAGACTGTAATTGAGATTGGTAACTACCAACTGTGTCATCAAGAACATGCCAGGGCTTAATGCTGCTGTAAACTAGTTCATTGGTCAATCTGGTTTATTATATTCACTTTTCTTGAAGTACAGCTTTTGACAACACTGCTCTCCCTCGGAGTATCCAGATATAGCATTTCACCACCTTCTCAGAAAAAGATCTGGACATTCAATACTACAGACACATTCACAGACCAGTAGAGGGTGCTGAGAAACAAAACTACTAGGAAATCATATTCTGCTCTGGTCTCTGTTAATGACTAAGCATGCCATAGCTGGCCAAGTGCTCCTGGTCAACGGCCAAAATCAAGGTTGCCACTGCAGCATTCATCTTTGGCACACTCACCCTCCTATATCTCCAAGGCCTACTGATAGGAGTACTTATTACATAAGGGCAATACTTGATGATAAACCCAGATGATCTATCACCAAGAATAGACATGTATTCTGTTAACCAAAATAACTGTGTTGTACATGGGGTGTCAAAATGAGTTCAACAGTTGCATAGAGAAACTTCAGCAGCTTTTCTATCCCTGTATCACAAGCTCTGACAAAAATCCTTTTTATATATAATTAAAGATAAAGGAACTCTGTACTCTCTGCATCTTGTCACCCTTGGTCAAAATGCTGAATTCCCTATAATATTATCTTCTAGCACTGAGCTATTCTGCAGAGGGATGGAAAGGATGGAATCTTCTCAGCACCAGAACCAAGACCATATTTCTTGTTTTGAGAAACCTTTCAAAATATACTATACTAACAAGTCAAAGTCAAGACTATAAGGGGGAAAAAAACAACTAGCTATAAAAACCAAAGAGTGATGCTCATTATTAGTGAAAACAACTTTACAAGATTTTATCAACAATGCAGTCTGAACTACAATAGCAGTGAATTCAAAATGCTCTAAGTAGGTTTTATCTGTATCAGTGTGGGAGTTCACATTTTGCTTTGCTCTGCTTTGCTTCTGGTTTGTTTTGCTCAGGTTTGATAAACTACTCTTCTCTGAATGTTCTGCTTTGTTCTATTAGTGATGGCATTTGTTCTATGAATAGTGTAATTTTTTTAAAAAAAAATACTCATCTTCTTAAACAAGAACAAATAGAAACATACCTACAAACTAATTGTTCAGCTACACTGCTAAAAGGAGAAGGGATGTGATGAGCTATCTCATTGTCTATCAAGTTGGAATTATAGTGATATGAAGCTACTGCCAAAAATGTCATTACCACATCAGTTTCTCAGCATCTTTCCCTGCTGCATAAAATATAATATATCCATCTTTTGATGGCATCATGTTGTGTGTTTTCTTATCGACTGCAGTGAACATATGTGCAATGGGAAAGTAAATGCAGTCCGTATTTTCATATGCCTTTCAAATATGATGGATGTACCTGTGTTTTTTGTGAGCAAAAAAACCAAAAACTCTTTCTATGAACCACCTGCATTGGACTCAGTTCAAGTGATGCAGCTGAGAACCTCTGATGTAGTTCCACCACCAGAAGGTCTTAGGGCTGGAAATAAAGTTACTATCTCATATTTTCTCACAGGATCATAAAAAACAACCAACAAAGGCCAATTCATGTAGTTATACCTGAAAATTACCAACGTTCATGCTAAGAAAGAAAGAGGTCACTATTAGGTACAACATGATATGGGACTGTATTAATAATTTACCTATATTCAGGTTCAAAAGAGACCAAACAGTGAGTCTAAATCTGCAGTTCAAACTTAGGTGAAGTCATTTATAAAAAATAATTGGTTAGGATGGAATCCAATGATAGTTCCACCAAAAGTAGATCTCTTGAATCAATGGAACTTACATAAGTATTTACTCATAAATCCCCCTTTCACCCAAAAAATTATACTATTTTGATACCATATTAAGTGTCATGGTGGCATCCAACTGAATCCTGGAATTTGTAGATTAGTGAAACACCACAGCTGGAGCTATCTGACAGAATTCTAAATACCTCATGGAACTACAAATCCCAGAAAGGATGTAGCCTAGCCAGTTAAAGTTGTATCTGAGGTCTCATTCCCACTTACATTTAAACCAGTTTGTGATCTGTCTTTGTTTTGTGTCAGTGAATCAGTTCCAAAAGGTCTGTTGTTCCACCATGAAAGTAGATCGTTTCATTATTCCCTTGTAATCGCTTCTTTTTTGGCACAATTGTTATTCCCACTAGTTTATGCCCCTTCAAAATGCATGTCAATCATCTGCATGTCATCAGTGACAAGGGGGGGAAATCAGGAGTCAGTGCTCTCCTTTTGGCCAACCATCATCAGCCTTGGGGAAAGTTGTGGGGAAGGGAGGAAAATCACCCATAGGTCACATTGCAAAGCAAAGGCAGTGCTGTTGCGGGGGGGGGGGGGGGGAATGGCTGATTTCCCAAAAACTGAGTCAGGATGGTAAACAGCCCTCTGCCATTAGTCCCTCCTCTCCAGAATGATGGGATTCAGATCCGTAGTTCCCACTTGTTGAACACACTTCTGAATCGGTTCTTTTCAAAAGAACCACCAAGAAACTACTGTCAGAAAAGAGTGTTGTTGTTTTTTTGCATTTGCCTCACTTCATTGTGACTGAAACCAAGCTCAATAGAATCAAAACTGCTTACAAGTGGGAATGAGGCACATATAAACCAATCAGCCATTTGAGTTAAATCATAGTGGGAATGATGCTAAAGTGTGACAATTGTGTAGCGTGAAATCAGCCCAAGTTCATATTGATTATGTGAGTTTTCTTTGGGTAGGACTAAAAGTTGAATGTAGGCCTTAGCATACAAAGGTAAAAGGTTCTGAAAATGTTTGTCATATCTACTTCTTCAAAAATATGGCATCCCTTACATTAATTTCAAAATGAGAATGGGAGTTTATATGAATCAAATCCATAAAAAAAGTATTTTTCCCACTGGAATATCCAGTCTGTAAGTAAATGAGAACTCATCTGAATGCACTAATAAATCCTATATGCCTGCCTTGGTTTTCTTAACATAGGGAGACAATTTTAAAGCTTCATTGTAATGACTACCACTATGTTAGAAAAATAGCTTCTGACCATTTCAACTCCATTGTAGGAACCTGAAATTCTGATATTATGTGATGAAGGAATCATAATAACATTTCTGACCTGGATCATTTTTAAAGTGAGTTGGATTTAAAATGATTTTTATTGCCAAATTATTTAACTGCATGGCATGGGTTGGACTGGATGACCTTTGTGGTATCTTCCAACTCTATGTTTCTATGATTTCCTTGAAAAACCAGCTCCCCGGGCTTCCAGCATCACACTTTTCTTGGTGTTTTCAAAAGGGAAACTGTGGCAATATAGCTTTAAAAGCACTATGTATAAAATTAATATGTTTACTTGGAACTTTGGAAGGAACTGTAACTTGTACAAGAGTAGATGTATTATAGATTTCCACCCCCTTCAAGTTTTATTAGGAAAGGTGGCCTGTAGTGGATTCCAGGGGTGGAAAATTGGTAGCTGGGACCCTAGAGATAGCTGGCTCCTCCATTACAGTAATCCAAATGAGTTTATCAAAGCATTGATCACTGTGATCAGATTATTCTGTTGGCTCTCTTCTATGTCTTGCTGATGTGCAGTAACAAAAAAACAAAACTCTAGGCCCACCAGAGATGCCAGTTTACAGCACTGTCTGAGGTAAACACTCCCAGAAGTAGCTAACTGTAGCAGAGTACAGAAGCACCAGTTCAGTTTTAAGTATTGGCAATGCACTGACCACAAACTCACAGACAGTGTTCATATTCTTCCAAGTTCTTGGAGGTTCTTGTTACAATATATACAGATATGTACAAACACTTCTCATGACTCCTCTCAACAATCACTGTTTGTAGTTCAACAATCCAGCCATCAACAACCACTCTCTCCAACCCACTATCTTCATCAACCCACACATTCACTGAATCTCAGTGCTCTTATATAGTGTTAGCTAAAGGTCGTCACCTGGTGCTACTTAGCATGATGCAATCTATTGCAAGCCTTTGCATCATGCCAAATGCTCTGACCCAGCAATTATAGACATAGAAAATATTTGACAGTGGGCCCTTTGTATACACGGGGATCAGTTCTGGACACCCCCCCCCCCGCATATGCCAAAAAAGTGGGACCTCAAGTTCCATTGTTGTTAATGGTTGCACACTCCCATGCGCAGTGCTCCTGGCATGCAGCGAGAGCACACACCATTGAAAGATGCAGGGCTTGCCATCTGCATAAGCATAAAGCCGCAGATGGTGAGCTCACATAAGGTGCAGGCGTGCTGTACATATGTTTAAAGGAACATTGTTCCAACATATTCTTATCCTAAACTTACTATCATAAACCAGTCAAGGAGGGGAAGAGGCACTTGAAGCTACAGAGGCCACTTCCAATAGATGGGGACCTGGGGTTGCAGGGTAGAGTGTTCACCCACAACTCCCAAATCACTTCAAAGGCAGAACAGGAGAGAGAGTCATAGCTGCTGAAATAAGCAAATAGTACTGCATTTTTAAAAGGTTAAACTCTTTTTAAAATTTATAACAACGGAAGAATAGCAAAGATGAAGATCTCATCAACTGAGATAAGAGTGACAAACCATTCGTAAGAATTATTCGGAAAGAGATCTTAACACAACAAGGGCTGTAAAGATGAATGAAAATTTATTTCAATCAAAGTGATTGACCACAAAACAGCAACCTAAGTAGCATCAGGGCTGTTGTTTTAAGAGAGAGAATTTTATTCAATTTTTACTGTGATGTTCCTATTATAAAAGTGGAAATTATAGTCCAGAATTACAACTAATGTATGATCAGCCCTTGCTGCTGTTGTTGCTGCTGCTGCTACTACTACTACTATATTCTTAATAAATCTGTAGTGATGCCTTTCAAGCTGTGGCCTTCCAGGTTACTGTACTACACCTCCCATCAGACCTGTCCACCATAAATAGTGGAGTGCTGGAAGATTTAATTCAACTATGCCTGGAAGCCCCCACTTTGCCATGCCCAGTATGAAGGAAAACAGCCTTGATTTAGCAATTATAAGTCTATCCAAAAATCTAAAAGTGAAGAATCTCATTCTGAAGGAAAGAGTTTCCAGATAAAAAGAGAGGCATGCTACTTAAGTGACAAGTGTTTGACTGCCTTCCAGTTCTTGGTGAATGGAAAACCAGCAGTTTCCTGTTACAAAATGTACCAACAGTTCATGCCTAATAATACACATTGACATTGGCAATTTATATGCTTGATATATAAACGCTTCTAAAAATAATATTAGACCAGCATATTTTTAGTTAGGTAAATAACCCAGAGTTTTAAAAGATTGGTTTCTTCTTTGGTGTAGCTCAAGAAGAGACATTCAAAAGGCCAAGTTTTACACAAAGTCATTAGAGTGAAAATGCAGCCAGGACTCAAATGGAGAACTTCCTGATCTAAACTCCAATGCCTTTTGTGGCAAGTACGGATGAATGAACCTGTCAGTTTTGGTTTCTCTCAGCATCTCATTTTTCCAAGGTTAAGTTTGTTCCATCCCATTTCCTCAGGAGTTTGTGACTTCTATTTTGCAAAAATGTCTGCACAAAGATTCATATTTATATTTTCATGCATATTTTTCCAGAGCCAACCTTACCATTGCCCAGACTGAAGCAATTGCCTCACGTAGCAGGTGTGGCTTTATGAAAGGGCAATAAATTGCTAGGTTTTTTTTTTAAGTATTACAGTGTTGTGCTTTTGCTTCCAAGGATGAAGAGAGGTGCTTATGGCTTTCCATATGTCAAGATGACTATGTTTGAGGTATATGCTCTGAACCTTGAATTGTGGGGGAGAGAAATTTGCTGCTTCATCTTAAGCAGCAGAATGTCTTCCAAATATACATTTTCCTTATACTTTGTATTTTCTTATACAAAATTGTGTATATTCAATATATGCAACTTTTGCAAACACTTTTCTTTAATGTAATGGTGCTTTGACAGATTTCCCCACCCACTATTATAGACATTTTTGTGCACCTTTCCCCCTTATTTACATGTTTTGTTGAAAGAACTGTGTCATAAAATTCAAAGAACAACTGGATTTGGCAGAAAATCTGATAAGAAGGGAGGGCAAAGGCCCTGGAGTTGTCTGCTGTCATTTAGCACATGCAGAGCAGGCTGGGCAGGAACAAAGGCTAAGTGGCCATAGTCTCTCCACTTTTCATAAGATATATTGCATTTTGGTTTAAATCTAATAATGATTTATAATTTTGCATCAATACATACAAATACATACTTACACATATATACATATTTTATTCAAACTTGCATACCTCTTGCTATCTTTTACTGGTGTGGCTTATCTTTATTGGCAATTTGTACACAGACATCCTATTTTCAAGCATCCAGTTCCATTGTTGTTTACTGGTACCATGAATGTGACACAAAATCCTTCATCTCTGTTTATGTATTTCCCCAGCTTATCTCCTGCCATATCTACCTGTTTTTTGCTCCTTCAATCCAAGATCTCCTCTGCCTACTGCCTATCTGCATCCTCCCTCGATTATAGACTTCTCTCTTTGCCCACTAGTTGGCTTCTCACACACCACAGCTCCACTTCTCCATTCACATTGATTCTACAACTATCAGGATTTGCTTTTCAACTCCCATATGCTTGATTATTTAAAGTGCAATGCCATGGCAATTCCATCAGTTTCATAGATGAAGTGCATTACTGGCACTTCCTTGGGAAATCTGCACTACTGAAGGTATGCAGAAAAGATGTTGGGCTAGCAAAGGTCATTAATAATAATAATAATAATAATAATAATAATATGAAGTATTTATACCCCGCTCTTCAGCCAAAGGCTATCAGAGCGGCTTACAAGTGGATTAATGACGGTTCCCTGCCCTCAGGCTTACAATCTAAAAAGATAAGACACAAAAGGAGAAGGGAATAGGGGTGGGGAAGGGGAATTAAGGGGAATTTAGTCCTACACATTCAGCATACAAAAACAGAAATGAAAACGAATCATGCAGTAGTACTTATAAGGAAGCACATCATTTTAAATATACCACATTATTTAATCAGTGACTCTGTGTGTGCATGCATGTTCTGAGTTGTGTATCTTTGCATTTTAGAATCCTTTCTAGTTCTTTGATAGCCATTTGGTATCAATCTTTGGAGCCTCCTGATCCTGCTGCTTTCCCCCTTTGCTGATGTTTTCTGATGGTCTACCCTTTCCGAGCTGACCAATAATGAGAGGAGCAAAGAACAGAAATCTTTCTTTCCATGTCAGTAGAGCCAACTGAGGCCAGAAAGGCAGGCCTCATTCCCACTATGTTATAAACCGGTTCACTGATCAGTTTGAAATGGTATAAATGACCCTGGTTCACACTTGAGCCAAATCATTGAAGTGGTTTGGTGAGCCCCCCGGTGTGCTAGACCCATTTAACATTCATCTTTTTGATGCTCATCTTTTGCAATAACTCCATTCGGCACAAGTGTGAACAGGATGCGGATTGGAATAGATTTAAATTTGCCAGTCGGCGAAAGAGGCTCCATTTTTAATTGATTCATTAGTGAATGTGAATGACAAGAGGGTTATTTTACAATAAGAAAATGTAATCGAGGCAAATGTAATGTGAACCACACTCCGCTGTCAAACCAATCCATCGATTTGGATAGCAAACTGATTTATTTGTAAATGGGAAAGAGGCCAAAATCAAGCAAAGGCATATCAGGAAGAAAGAGGAAGAGTTCCATTCAGGGAAGGAGGCCCATTGGAGAGGCATCCAAGGGCCTTCCTAAACCTCGAGAGGACAGTGTTATTCCACACCACATTCAGCAGGAAAATGCAGGCAGCTGGAAGTGGTGTGGAAGAAAAGTTGTAGTAAATTAAGGATGCTAGAAGAGAAGAAAAAGGTAGACAGTATAAGAGACTGGAAGGAGGCAAGAGTAAGGTATGGATTTGGGACTCAAGGAAGAGCAGGACAGTGCTGAGTCAGCTTGGAGCAGATGTCAGTACAAGTACCCACTGAAATAGTGCAAACACAGTGACCAAACACAGCAGGGGCAGAACTCAAGAAAATGTGATTTTTGATCTCCTGAATATTTTCCTCAAGAAGCTATGAAGTCAAATTTCAGTAACAGCATAGAAATATATATATATATATATATATATATATATATATATATATATATATATACACACACACACACACACACACAAAATGTCTGCAGGAAAAATCTATGAGTCAGTTGTAACTTAGGGTAAATGCACATTGCAGAATTAAAGCAGTTTGATAGCACTTTGACTGCCATGACTATTCTACAGAATCCTGGGATTTGTAGTTTGGTGAAGCACCAGATCTCTCTGACAGAGTGGGCTGAATACCTCACTAAACTACAAATTCCAGGATTCCACAGGATGGAGCCATGACAGTTAAAGTGGTGTCAAACTGCTTTATTTCTGTAGTGTGGATACATCCTTAGTGTTATGAAGGATGTAATGGTAATACAGAAACTTTCATCTATAAACCAGATTCAAACACATGCTGCAGCCCTAATCTCTCTAGAACAGGGGTAGGCAACCTTTCCCCTTTAAGGGCCGAGGGACTTCAGCTCCCAGAAGCCTCAGCCATGTTGGCCAATAGTCCCATGTTGGCCAATAACTCCTGGGATTCTGGGAGCTGAAGTCCTTCAGCCCTTAAAGGGGAAAGGTTGCCTACCCCTGCTCTAGAAGCTGGCTGAAAAAGGAGCGGCAAAGATCCACTACTTTTTCCACCAGCAAACAACCAGTTTTTCTCACCCTGTCACAGTCTGAAGCCAGCTGCAAGCTGCTCTGGTGGCATGCAACATAAACACACCACACCACTGAAGCATCTTGAAACTGCCCATGTCTGGACAGCCACCCCACTTCCGGGCGTCATTAGAGCCGGTGATGTGTAAATGATATGCTTCGATGATGCCCTGAAGGTATCTTTTGCAGGCCGTCTGTTCCAGCCCTTTCTTATCATCTGTTGGTTGATACTTTTGAGGTGGGGATGGGGGTGGGAGTGAAAGGAAGGAACGAGGTAAAGCACGTGTATTCCCAGGCATTATCCAATTAAAACAGGAGGTAACACATTTTGGGAAAGACCCCTGGTGTTGGAGAGCCACTCTAAGTCATAGTAGCCACCTTGGACCCTATATTGGGAGAAAGATATACTGTAGATAAAATAAAATAAATATAGACGATGTTGGGATGGATGTACAAAGTCTGACCTTATTTCCTACCATTATAAATGCCATGCACATGTGAACTGAGTGGTAATGTAATAATGAGTGTGGTGGAAATTGGTAGCCTTTCTCCATTTGTCAAGCTTGAAATTACAGAAGTGGGTGGCAAAGGTTCAGAGCTGTTCTTAATTCATCCAAGGGATTGCCAGCAACACTTTCTTGAAAATGATGTTTTGTCATCTGGCATAGACCTTTATCCCTTGATCATGACTGTAATCCTGACACCACTAAGCTTGGTGGTCAGCATCCTCACTTTTGTCCCAAGGTTCCCACAATCCACTACAAGACCCTTACTCAGGAATCTCTATTCTGCTAAGTGTACCCTGGAGGACAATGCATTGATGCTCTTGTGCTGGCTAACGTCACAGCAGAATTGCCAAACTTTACAGCCCTAGTTTTCAGTTTATGCTGTTTTTTCATGCTAGATGCAGATATTACCCAGCAGGGTCTTGTGGTCTAAGAGACATTATGAAAGGGGCATGGGGCAAAAAAGGTAAAGCGTATGAATACTGGAAAAAACACAGCTGTACTTACAGTGTAGCTGCTGTGTCCTGAAAAACCATTTTTCAGAGTTCTTACTTGCGTTACCAGACTGATGACAATAGAAGAACTCTGAAGCATCAAGTGCCAACAGAACACAGAGGTTATGAAAGCCCTTGCCTAATGGCTTTGCAAATGATATAATACAGACAAAAACAAACACATATTTTGTAAAGGAGAATATAAGGAGAGGTTAACTGGGAACAGCACCTAATTAATAAGGCTGTGGTGATTTGAAGAAGGATTGTGGAAGGAGGACAGCATGGGGGAAAAGAAGGAAATGAACAAAAGACTAGGAATAAGTGTTAAAGTCACATTCCCATTATTAGCAACAATGAGGACACATCAGTACTGTTTTCCAGACCCATAGAGCGAACTCTCACTGATCCTTGTATTCTATTACAACAATAGACATTTGCAAATGTGAAACATTTCCTCAGGCTTTGAGCTATAGATTTGGCATGCATGTTACCCTAATTCCCCCCCCCCCTTACAAAAGAGAAATCCAATTAGTAGCAATTGATTCAATTTTGAGCTCCTGAGATATATATTACACAGTGATTCAGTACTGAGTTCTTATTATATCACAGGATCTATGAGAGCAAAAGACAGAGAGATCCACATTAGACTTCTAAAATTGTCATCAGAGCCATAAAAGGAATCATATCCCCCTCCCATATTATTATTAATGAAAATGCCAGCTTTGCCTCCCTGCCTTTGGGGGGCTGAGTGTTAAAAGTTGAAGTTTCTCTGATGCTTTCGAGAGGCAATATAGAAAATTGAAAGAGGTTTGTGTCTCCCTCTGGAGTGTGATGTGATGCAAAGGTCAGCCTGTCTGCTGTCACTACCCTGACACCAGCACTATTATGTCCCTTTCATGGTTCTCGAGCCCTCAGGAACTGGTACCACTGCACAAGTCAAGCCTAACACATCGCCTTGTCTGCCAGTATGGAAAAGTCAGCATCTCCTAAAAACCAGGGCAGGAGGCCAAGCTCGCTCAGCAGCCATGCTGTCAATCCTTAGCAGAATAGGTTACGAGGTCACAGACTACAAAACCTAGATTTGCAGGCGTGACCCAGTATTCTCCTGCAATGGGGGGGGGGGGGGCTATGGGAAGGAAACCAATTGAATCCTTCTGCATGCATGTAACTTCCTACTGCAACATGGCCGCACCACTTGCTAGCAGGTTCGAGTGGCTGTGGAGGAGGCAGGCAGCACGCAAAGCTGCTCAGAGAATTTCTGATCCCATCTGGCCACACTGCATCTTCTGTCAAGCTAATGTTAATTAGTCCCATTTGTGGCAGCAGACCATCTGCTTTGCTCACCCAACAGTGTGTTAGTATTTTCTGACTGCTTACATCGCTATTGAGCACATTAAGGTACCGGTGATAGCAAGGCAATCTGATCCATGCTGAAACTACCTATGCATGGAAATAAAACAAGCCTGAACACACAGATAGTTGCTGTGTCTCACCATATACAGCAACAGCATTTAAAGAGGTGCCCAAATATGGATTCAAGTGAAATCTGAATATTTCATATTAAAAATAAATGGCTTTATCCAGAATGACAGTAACAGAGGAATATATTAGAGAGAAAATTTTAATTAACCTATTTTTCTCTGGGTATTTGAGATACTGACAATGTCACTGACATACACACACATTCATACTACACTTTATCTGAATACATATGTCTTACCATAAGTATATTCCTTGTACAGTATAATACAGAAAATGGTTTATCCTTCCTCACACATATTGACACACACATACTCCCACAAACTCAGCTGCTACATATGGCAGCATGATACCCAGCTATATACAGAGCCCTCTGATCATAAAATCTAGCTTGCATAGGCAGCTCCCCTTGTGTTAGTAGTAAGATGTAAAAACACACCCACTTCAACCTGTAACACAACAAATATGGACTCCGCAAAGCATACATGTTAACGCTCTCTCTTTCACACACACACACACACACACACACACAGAACTATCAATAGCTTTGCCATTCTGAAATACTCCAGTTACCATAATTAATAACATACACCATAATAAAGGTAAATCATGAGAATATTTAAGAATGGCTACCTCCCTTCCTACTAGCATACACTTGCAGAAATGCCATTCGCTCCACAGCACATTTCCCCAGAAATACTATACGCACTCCCTCAGCCCGACAACAGAATCTGCATTATCAGCAGCCATGGACCTGCTCAGCAGATTTCTATCAAATATAACCCATACTGTTACCATGCACACACCCATTTTGCTGACCTGTGTGTCAAAGGCATTTTCTATGGAGCTACTCTTCTTTGGAGGGAAGGCATCTCCAGCATTCTCATGGCCATGGTGTGATTTGAGAGGGATCTGGCTGGAATAGGAGGATTTGTTCACCTCCACCTTGCTCCCAAACTTCAGGTAACAGGGCTGTGGGATGGTCCTGGCCGCTGGGACATGAACAATAGGACTAGCACTGTGGACAGGTTTTGGTAGTCCGGACTTCATTTTGGAGGCTACCAGGATGGCTGGCATTTTTTCCTCTTCTCTGCTTTGTTAATACGCTTCTGTCTGCAAGAGCAACAGGACTAGCAGCAAACAGCAGCAGCAACAGTCAAGAAAGGAGGTTGCAGGCAAGATGGTCTTGCTTAATTCTTCTCCCAAATGAAGAATGAATGAGTAGGGAAATATTCAGGAAAAAGAAGAAGATAGGGTGACCTAGCTTTCTGACACAGCCTTCCACTTGTTTCCTTTGATATTTGGATTGGTTGTTCTTAAAATTCTCAGTGTCCTTCGTTCTTTCCTTCTCCTCCTCCTCCTCCTCCTCCTTCTCCTTCACCACCACCACTGTCTCCTCTTCCTTTTCCTTTCCTGCTACTGCTGTTTAAGTTGCTGATTCTTTTCAACAGCTGATTCCTGTAATTTTCCTTGCTTGGAGACAGAGAGACTTTTATTTCATTATCTTGTCACCGGAACCAAGAAAGTGAAGCAGCCTTTTGGAATTAATATGAAAAAAAAAAGAACCTGCTGTAGCATATGCTTGGTGTGTGTGTGTGTGTGTGTGTGTATCTGTGTGTGTGCAAGTGTACTAGAGAGCAGCCACAGGCAGGATTTCCAGGCTTAAGATGTCTTTCTTCAGTCTTAGCCAAGAAGCAGATGCAGCTCAGTATGTTAACAGCCGATGCCCTTGGATACAAGCCTCAGAATCCAAGCTCCTTAATCATAATATCTGTGAACAGGAAAAACGATGCCGGAGCACAGGCAGAAATGTCTATGGATGACATTTAAATCGTTAAGACTGCTGGTGGCAGAGAAATTTCCCAGTGCTGCTGCTGCGGTTCCTGGATGCCTAAGGATGAGAATTTTCTTTTTTCCCCCCTTTTCTGTCAAAGCTGGAAGCAGGGCAGTGTCCACTTCATGTTGAACACTGGCCTTTCAAACAGGTTTCAGAGCTGGATGGCTCACCGAGGGAATGTGTTATGTGTGTGAAAAAGAGGGAGAGGTCTGTGAGTAAAGGCAGCCCTACTGCTATGGACTACACCAAAGAAGGCTGCCCAGATGAGCAGGAGCGGGAGAAGGTTGCAATCTGACAGTACAGAAAAAATAAAAAGGGGAAAAAAAAATCTAGCTCCAAGCCCCCTGATTGGTCCTCTAAACTCAAATCAGAAACAAAATATCTCTGCAAAAGAGGTGTGGCTTCAACTCAAGGGACTGGCAGGAAACTCTTTTGCTTCTATTCCTTCTGTACAAAGCACAGTATTTGTAGCAGTTCTGCGGCAGCAAAGATGCCACCGGTGGGGCTTTTCAGCTAACAAGAAAGGATGCAGGAGGTGACATCAACAAATGGCGCAGGCAGGCAAGCAAGCAGGCAGGCAGCTGTGATGGGGAAATTCCTAACCATCTATGCTGCTGCCGTTTTTCTTTTAAAAAGTGGGAGGCCTTTTCAAATAAAAACACATGAGGGTGAATCACAATTCTGCTGGTTTTGTTTTTGTATTTTTTTATATTAAAAAAACTTGGACACATACAGGAAAACTCCCACTGGAAATGCCAGCAGAACAGTTCGCATGAATAAGGGCTGAGCAATTTAACCCAATCAAGTCTGAGCTGAGAATATTCGGGGCAGAGCTTGGAAAAATTACATTTTTGTACCACAACCCTTAGACCAGGGGTAGGCAACCTTTCCCCTTTAAGGGCTGAGGGACTTCAGCTCCCAGAAGCCTCAGCCACGTTGGCCAATAGTCCCATGTTGGCCAATAGCTCCTAGGATTCTGGGAGCTGAAGTCCCTCGGCCCTTAAAGGGGAAAGGTTGCCTACCCCTGCCTTAGACTCTCAAGGTGCCTAAGGGAGTCTGGGATCTGTAGTGAAAAGAAGTAACCTTTCCACACTTCTGTGTGGGAGCCTCACAGAGGTGGTTTCCAGACACTCTAACCATTCCTTCTGTGACTAAAGAAGTCAGCATTGCTAGTGTGTATGTTCTGGGTGGAGGAAGCTGCTTCATGCAATATGTTTTCTTGACAAATACATCTGAAAGGGTGAATCTCACCATACAGATAAAAATGTACTAATGATGTATGCAGCAAACATATTTGCAAAATACATACAATTCATAGCTATGTCATTTGCCAGAAAGTCAAGGCAGGCCACAACTAAAGGGAACCTCTGTAGTCAATGGTAGTTTATTTGTATATCAGAAAGTGGAAAGGAAAGGTAGCCATCAACTCTGCTCAGATATATTGCTGTTGGAAATAGAATCTTGCATTCTTAGTACCTTACATTCATAGTGTTTATTATTGAGAGCCAGTGTGGTGTAGCAGTTTGATTGTTGGACTACAACTCTGGAAACCAGGGTTCGATTCCCAGCTCATCCATGAAACCCACTGGGAGACCTTGGACTGGTCACATTCTTTCAGCCTCAGGGGAAGGCAATGGCAAACCTCTGCTGAACAAATCTTGCCCACCCCCACCCCATGATAGGTTAACCTTAGGGCACTGTAAGTCAGAAATGACTTGAAGGCACACAACAAACTTGAAGGCAAACAACAAATCTGTTATTATTACGTTAACACCAAAAGTCTCTTGGAATGTCCAGAAGGGATGAAAAATCAATATGGTCACTTATTACCAGTATCCACTTAACATTCTGGATCAGTTCTGTCACCCAAACATTCACCTGTTGTTGTTGACTCTTCTCATTCTCTCATTTTTTAACCATAATTTTAGTATATTGTCCAACCTGGTACCCTCCAGGTGGTTTGGGCCACAGATCCTTTAATCCTTGGGACTGGGACATCCAGAGCACACCAGGTTGGAGAAGACTGGTAGACTGTATTCCACTACTGAGGAATGAAAGAAATGGATGTATTACAGCAGGGGTAGGCAACCTGTCCCCTTTAAGGGCCGAGGGACTTCAGCTCCCAGAAACCCAGGAGCTATTGGCCAACATGGGACTATTGGCCAACATGGCTGAGGCTTCTGGGAGCTGAAGTCCCTTGGCCCTTAAAGGGGACAGGTTGCCTACCCCTGTATTACAGCTTTTGATTGTTCTTATGCATTACCTGTACTCAGAACAAGAGGCTACTGTTAGGACAGAATATGGAGAAACAGAATAGTTTCCAATTGGCAAGGGAAGCAGGCAAGGCTGCATCCTATCACCCTATTTGTTTAACTTGTATGCCAAAAATATCATACGTAAAGCAGGACTCAGGCAAAGGAGGCATGAAAATTGGAAGAAGGAACATGAACAATTTAAGATATGAAAATGACACCATACTACAAGTGGGAAAGAGTCAAGACTTGGAACAATTGTTGAAGAAAATCAAGGGAGAAAGTGCAAGGCAGTTTTACAACTGAACATTAAGAAAACAAAAATAAGGAATATAGATCATTTAAATAATTTTAAAGTTAACATTGAAGACATTGAAATAGTTCACAGTTTTCCATACCTTGGCTCAATCATTGATCAGAATGGAAACTGTAGTCAAGAAAAAGGCAAGAACTTGGAAAGACAGCTATGAAGGGACTAGACAAGATCCGGAAGTGCAACAATATGTCACTGAATACTAAAATTAGGATTGGCCATGCCATCATATTTCCCATTTCTATGTATGGATGTGAAAACTAGATAATGAAGAAAGCTAATAGGAAGAGAATCAACTCATTTGAGATGCGGTAATGGAGAAGAATTCTGTGGATACCATGCACTGCTAAAAAGACAAATAAATGGGCCCTAGAGTGAATCAAACCTGAACTTGCCACAGAAGCCAAGATGACTAAACTGAGACTGTCGTGGTTTGGCTTTATCATGAGAAGAAATGACTCACTAGAAAGGACAATAATGCTTAGCAAATTAGAAGGCAATAAAAAAAGAGGAAGACCACATTCCAGAAGGATAGAAAGAAGCCACAACTCTGAGTCTGCAAGACCTGAGCAAAGTGGTTGATGATAGGGTGATGTGAAGGTATTGTATTCATATGGTTGCTACAAGTCAAAGGGCTGATGCAGATGGCCCATTTAGGGCAGCTCTGGGCTGCCCCTGGGAGTGGCGGATCAGGGCCACGGCAACCACACGTCACAGACCCGACCATCCTTTTTGCCACCCTTTGAGCCACCACCGTGGTTCTTTAGTGCCCTTTTGGTGCAGCGTGTGTGCACGCTGTGCCAAGAGGGTACCCTGATGCCACGTGGCATGCAGATAGGTGCACGGCATCAAGGTGTAGTCGGGATGGAGTTGGGGCGGCTGGCATGCAGTTGACCCACCCCAACTCCACTCCCAGGGTGGCCCTTTAGGCCAGTCTGCATTGGCCCAAAGTCAGTGTGACATCAGTTAACTACAAATTGGTCACTCTAATCATTTTTCTTACTCTTTCTTACTCGGGCCTGGAATAAGAAGACGAGCCCTCCCTCCATTCCATCCGATGTCATCTGGGGGAGAGACACTTGGCCCAGCACCATCGGGCCTGGAATAATAAGAAGAGCCTCCCTCCATTCCATCCGATATCATCTGGGGGAGAGACACTAGGCTCAGTACCGTCCGGCACGGAATAAGAAGAAGAACCCTCCCTCCATTACCATCCAATGTCATCTGGGGGAGAGACACTAGGCCCAGCACCATCGGGCCTGGAATAAGAAGAACCCTTACTTCTTAAAGAATGGGTGGGATTGGGGATTTTTATGTTCTGTTTAGATTGTATTAATATATCTGTATGGAAATTTTAATGTTGTAAGCCGCCCCGATTGCTCTGCAGAGGGGCGGGATATAAATTATTATTATTATTATTATTATTATTATTATTATTGTGTTTCTGCTCATTCATTCTAGGATGAAGCAGAGATCAGACAGAAGAAGAGTCCCTATCTTTGCTGAAAGTGATTGACTCTTTTAACTCATTTCAAGCTTAAATTTGTCCTTTAAATAAACCTGAGCAATCAGAGTCTGAGGAGAGTTCAGCCACTGCCATGTTTAAAAGGGTTTCAGGAGAGTAAGCAAGTTCTGCTATGGTGATTTTGCCCAACAACAAGAAAGATGCCCATATGGCATAATCCTACATTGCCTTTTTCTTCATATTACTTTGCAAATAAGTCCTGGTGAGTTTCAAAACTGTTGTATCATCCTAAAGACATGAACAGAAAAGAAAGGAATGTTCAGATGTCAGAATATTTCAAATCTTTTGAAGGGTGCAATCTCACTAGAGTAACAAAGGGCCTAAGCAGACTGCCAGAAATAGTGCACATTAAATTGAGGCACTGCCCTGGCTCAGTGCTAGGGAATCATGGGAATTGTATTTTTTTCTGAGACACTGAACCTTCTCTGTCAGAGAGCTCTGGTGCCACAATAAATTACAGTTCCCATGATTCCCTAGCCTCAATTTAATGTGCACTATTTCTGGCAGTCTGCTTAGGCCCAAAGTTGCCATCTGTAACTCAAGCCAATGCTTGGGTTCATATTGCTGAGCATCTTTAGAAGAAAACCTAGGAAGGAGGTCTACTACCAACCTCTGCAGCATTCTAAACCTGCTGATTATCCTGTTCACATGCCTTTTTTGACCTAGTCAGCATTAAGAAAGGCAAAGAGAAATGACAGCATCTTCACACATCTTGCCATTTTGCTGTATGAGTTAATGTCAATTGGGCTTAAACACAGCAAGAAATCCAGAGAGGAGGAAGAATAGGAGGGAGGCTTATTGAAACTGAAAGTGTTTCATTAATGGGGGCCCTCCAAATCATGGAACTGGTCCTGTTTTAAGAAATCTGTAATGATTACTTTGCCCCTCCTTCTCCTCCCTCCCATGGCCCCTTTCTCCTGCATTTAGTAGAACTGGGTTCTGATTTCTCCAGGAACATGGGGAGGAAAGTTGAATGAACTAAGGGAGGAGCAGGCCTGAACAAGCCAAAGCTACACTCTATTTCAGTGCTGGGGAGATGTTAATGATACATGTGTGATCTCTGTGACCTGGTAATATATGGCTCACACATTGCTCATCCTATAAATGTCCACAGGGAATCATAAGATTGCTCAAACTGCCCTCAACACACAGAGCAAATCTTTTAGACTGTCCCTCAAATGGTGGTACCAGTTCTGAAAATAGTCATTAGTTACAGGTTTGCTTAAACAGGTTTTTCCTTATGAAGATATGTCTCCTTTTATGAGGGTGCACCTCATATGAGGGAACCACCACATTATTTATAGACTATTGTACAGCTTTGTCATTTCAGGACTGCAGTACAAACTCCCTCTTGCCTAGGAAGGAGATAGAATAATTTTGAAGGTGCAGTTATAAGTGTATTGTTGCTAATGGTTTCCACACATATACTACAATTGGATGAATTTGGCTTTGGCAGAAATTACAGCAGGACAAAAGAAAAATATATCTATATATTGGGGGAGAATGCTACTATTATATCATCTATACCACTCCCCCCTCTCTCTAAGAATGAATCACCTGAAAGTTGTTGAGAGCGTATACTTGCATCTCATTTGATGCACACTCTGGTCCCTAATCCCTGTTTCCACACCAGCTCAGTGGGTTGCCTTGCATTAATACTAAGTGGATAATTTTTAAAACAGGAAATGTGTTTTTTCCTCTGCTCGCCTTCATCCACTAATCTCAGATTACAAAGTGCTCATCTCTGTTCGTCCATCTCATTGAGACAGACTTTCCAGTGTTTTCTCTTCTGCCACAGCATGCAGTACAGCTTTGAACTTGAAATGAATGAATGTGAACAAAGATTTCAAAGCTTTAATAAACCTGACAAGTTAGTGTCAGATTTTGCCAGATGAAAAAATGAACAGAGGTGGGAACTAAAACATATGTGAAGAGTTATTGCATTGTATCATTTCATTCTGATCCCTTATTTTAAAAACACAGATTTAAACAGTGGGGAATCCAGGATATGCTTTTCCTACCTAAGACCAGTTCTCATCCTTTTAGTTTTAGATTTCTGCAATGTGCTCTACATGGGGCTACCCTTGTGCCTGGTTCGGAAACTTCAGTTAGTTCAAAATATGGCGGCCAGGCTTCTGTCGGGTACATCTAGGAGGGATCACATTACTCCAGTCTTGCGGTCCCTCCACTGGCTGCCTATCGGTTTCCGGGCCCAGTACAAGGTGTTGGTTATTACCTTTAAAGCCCTAAATGGCTTGGGTCCAAGCTATCTTAGAGATCGCCTCCTCCCATATAATCCTCCCCAAATCTCCTGCAGCCTCCTAAAGCTAGGCTGGCGGCGACCTCCCAGAGGGCCTTTTTGGTTGTCGCCCCCAGGCTCTGGAACGGCCTGCCGGATGAGATCCGTCAGTTGACATCTTTAGACAGTTTTAAGAGAGCTGTCAAGACGGATCTCTTCCGGCAGGCCTTTCCAGACTAAAATACCCAGCCTCGGGATTCTGGGACTTGGGATTCTGGGACTTTGGGACCTGGGATTTCTCTCTTCAAGATTGTTTCTATAGCCCCCATTAGTACCAAGTTGTATGGGATTGTCGGCCCTATTTAATTGTTATTTGTTTATTGTTATATTTTAAACAATTATTGTTTTTAATTGACATGTAGTTTAATTGATTTTTAAGGGGGGGAGGGAGTTTTGTCATTTAAGTTATATGCATTTTAGCTTTGTAAACCGCCTAGATTGGTTCGCCACTGGGCGGTATATAAATAAATTATTATTATTATTATTATTATTATTATTATTATTATTATTATTTATTATTATCCTGCTGCTGACAATTTACTGACACCTGGTTTACATAAGTTTCAGTGGATGCCACATCTGAAGGCATGTGTCTCCCATGACATGAGTGCTAATTCTAGTGATAGATTACAGAATGGCTTGGTGGTTTTTCCCTTAAATGAGAGAAAGTAACTATTTGATAATTGAAACACTGGAAACTATTACTAATAGGTGGGAACAGAAGGAAAAAAGGAAGCGTCCATGGACAGGGCCAGATTATCAATGGTTCAGTTGGCACAATTGCTTCCGGCCCTTCACTTGCTAGGTGAAAAAGGTGTTATCTGTTCCCTTTACCAGTCACTTCTGAATCTCCTGGCTACATTAGTATTTTATGTGTTATTTGAATAACTGAGTTAAAATGCATGGCATTAGATTGTTTAGACATGAAGGTATTGCTCTGCTGTCTATTGTACTTTGCATTTTATTTATTTATTTAATCTATGTACCACTTGCCCTAGAATAGGATGGGTATGGAAAAAGGGACCCTATGTCCAGAACAGATCCAGGCCCCAATAACCTGAATCCAGTGTTGCTCCTGTGTTAGCCAGTGCAAAGTTTGTTCTGTGAAGTATTCAAAAATCTTGCACCACCTGAAACCAGCAATTCAAAAACAGGTGAGCCAGTCAGTGAGCAGTAAGACTGGAAAATAAGAAAACCCATGGCTTGCAGTCAGTGGCTGTACTAACCAAAGGCATAATCTTCAGACTATTTTTGCATGTAGACATTTCTGTATGAAAGGGAGGGATGAGATACCTGTGGATTACTAACAGCAAAAACAAGATTCTTCCCCGATTATCCCCCTTAGAAAAGTTGTGCTATATTTACAATGGTGAGGGCAATGAGGGTGTTGTTGCACTCTTGACCTGCTTGTGGGTTTCCCAGAGGCAACTGCTAACCACTATGTGAAGAGAATACTGGACAAGAGAGACTTCGATCTGATCCTGCATGGCTCTTCTTTTGATCAGGACCTTTTCCAGAGTGGCATCACTCTCCTACAGGAGTGTAAATGGAATTAATTCAACAATCTTTTTGGTACCAAGTGATGACCTTACTAATTGCTGAGGCATTTTAGTAGATGTGGTGCTGTTAGATTTTATGCCTTGGTTTGTGGTCATTGTGTTTCATTATGGTTGGGTTTTGGTTGTTTGTTTTTCTTACATTGTATTTATATGTTTGTATGAATAGTTTTATTCACACTTTTGCACTGCCCTGTACACTTTTCAAAGAACTTAAGAAATATTTTAAATAAATCAAGATCTACTATTCTTTATCACCCTCTTTCTCATCCTTTTGTGTCTTTTGTTGTTGTGTGCCTTCAAGTTGTTTCTGACTTATGGCAAACCTACCATGGGATTTTCTGAGTCTGAGAGAGTGTGACTTGCCCAAGATCACCCAGTACATTTCTATGGCTGAGCAGCGAATTAAATCCTGGTCTCCAGAGTTGTAGCCCAACTCTCAAACCATCAGCCTTAGCCAACATAGTCAATGGTGGGAAATGCTGGGAATTATAGTCTAACAGAATCTGGAGGGTTGCATGCTATGATTCATATGATTCTATGATTCCAGCTCTGATTTAATTAATGTATGAATCCATATGCCATTTGTCCATATACCATATATACATATATCCTATGATAATTTCTTGTACAAAATGTCCAATAATTGTGAAAGCAAAAATAATAAAATGGCATACATATCCCTGCTCTTTATTGTCTTCTTCTGAATAATAATAATAATAATAATAGTAATATGGAAGGCAACAGTAAAAGAGGAAGACCACATTGATAGATTGATAGACCCACTCAAAGAAGCCATGGCTCTGAATTTGCAAGACGAGCAGGATGGCTGATAATAGGGGCTCTTGGAGGTCTCTCATTCATAGGGTTGCTATAAGTCAAAGTTAACTTGATGGCAGTTAACAGCAGCAGTAACAACAACAACAACAACGGATTTGGTGGGAGTTTGGAATTATCTGAGAAAAAGTACTGGAGGCGGTTGAATATTAGAAAATGTATCTACAATTTGTTTCCTGTTTTGGCCTCAAAGGAAGAGAAGAAGCAGGCACAGCTCTATCATGCCCAGACCCAGCAGCAGACGAAAGGTGCCTCCTCTACTCCAGCAACCACTACCCTGGCATCAGAAGGGAAGAAGAAGGTGGCACAGTCTACTGTGCCTAGGCCAGAAGCAGACAAAAGGCCCTCACTGTCACCCCTGGAGTTGGAAGGAGAGATGAAGCTGGCACAGCTCCATCATGCCTAGGCCCAGATCAAAGGGCCTCCCTCCATCCCAACAGCCAGTGCTTTGGTCTCAGATGGATAGAAGAAGAGGCAGGGACAGCTCCATCAAGCCTAGACCCAGAAGCAGATCAAAGACCCACCCTTAATCCCAACTGACACTGCCCTGGGGTCAGAGGGAGAGTAGAAGAGGCAGTGATGGCTCCATCAAGCCTAGGCCCAGAAGCAGATGAAAGGCCCTCCTTCCATCCCAACTGCCATTGCCCTAGCTTCAGGGGGAAAGAGGAAGAAGCTGGCACAGCTCCATCATGCTTAGGCTCAGAAGTAGACCAAAGGCCCTCCATCCATCCAGTGGCATCCTTAGGGTTAGTGTCACCCAGTGTGGTCACTCATGGGGGGGCGGGACTTCTGGGAGGCAGGACTTCTGGGGTGTGTGGGAGTGTGCGCGCGTGGCCAGAAATGCCCCCATGCAGCCCCAGGAAGCAGCTGGAGGGCCCTGGGAAGGGCTGAGGGGAAGTCGGCGGGTCTCAGTGGGCCCATGGAAGGGCCAAGGGGAAGCTTTCCCAAGCTCTGCCTCCTTTCAACCATTGTCTTCCAAGGAAAATTCCAGGAAGCTTCTAGGAAGAGAACACAGAAAAAAGCACACTTCCCCTTGTGACCAGATGCAGAATCTGACCACTAACATGTGCTATATTCCCTCTGCTCTTAATGAGAGACAAACTTTGACTTGAAATCCAAAGTGCAGCTATTGGCAATGAATACAAACTATAATCCCTGCTGACCATTATGTTCCTGGAGAAAAGTGCCATGGTTTCTTAAGAATCTCCCCTGTCCTCCTGCTTTTGTACTTGCAGAGAGAAGACATGGTCAAGTGCTTCTGTGTTCCAGACTTTCCAAAGGGAATTAGTTCCACCAGACACTTATAGTCTGCACACCCTCCTTCTCTCCCCATTTGTTTCCTTTTTATAGGATGAGAGAAGATTAAAATCCTTTTAAAAGGATCCAGCATAGCATTTTGCTGGTAGTTTCAGCTTTAACAATTAGCTTCACCTCTTACAGCAGATGTGATACATAACTGCTTTAAGTTAAGTGGTTTTGCTTACTTTGTTTTATAAGTCAGTCACTGCTTCAAGGAGAAAGGATAAGTGACAGCAAAGCTGCTCTCAACATTTTGTTCAATATCACAATAGTTAGATTTCCCTTCCCTAAACTGCAATGAATATGAGAGTGATATTGTTCCATTTCCCAACTTTGTCTCCCATTTGGCTTCAAAATATGCAGTGCCACAATGATCATTGCCACAATTAAATAACTGCATATTAGTCCATTTCCTGTTGTAATCTCAAGTCATTCCATCATATGCATAGGACACATAGGATCAGAAGGGGGGGGAGGGCTGACAGTGACAAGAGGCCTAGTATCTTGTACTACAATCTTTTTGTTATAAAAAGTGATATAACAATCATACCAAAGCTGAGGGGTATAGCTATGAGGGGGGAGAATGAAATTAGAGTATTTTGAACAAGAATTCTGAACTTCCTTTGTAATTTTCCTTTGGTCTCCAAATATTTAGCATTGTACAGATTGAGACATTGAAAATCATTCACATCTAGAACTTTTATATTTGCTGTATTTGTATTTCTTTGGTCACTTTGCCTGCCCCTTTTCTTTGGATGCCTAAACTGTATTTCTCAATGCTCAAGTTTTAAGTTATTGCAATGCTAAAAATTTGGGCACTGAAGGATAATTTTATTTGGAGAGGCAGAATTCTGATTTGGTGGATAATGCTCTTAATTGAGCTTCTGCCTCTTGCCCCATAACTATACACCTACCAAAGCCTAGCATTTCCCTGGGACTCCAAAGGATGGGTGACAGAATGATAGATGTTCTGGGAGTCATTCACACTATGTTATATACTGATTTGCAAACTAGTTTAAAAGGGGGTCATTTACACTTGAATTGGTTTACAAACTGGTTTAAACATGGGTCGTTCACACTTGAACCAGGTTTTTCCAACCCAAATAGGGATGAGCCCATGTCAAATCCCCCTTAGCATGGGTTTTCCAATACCTAGTATTTCCCCGTCTCTTGGAAAAGGTTTTATCAGGGTGCCGCCAATGGGAACTTGCTCCCAATTCCTATTTGGGGCATCCTGAAGGGAGAGGATTAATGGGCAGAGGGTGGGCAGAGGGGTCCCATCACAGAACCCGTCCCATCACAGGTTGCGGAGTGAGTGGCAAGCATCATTTTTGTGCTCGGGCTAGTTGCTGGCTGAATGATTTCAAATTTCCTATGACTGGGCCCTTTAAACTACCGCTCAGCAGTTTTCCTTTTCCTTTTCAGCTCTTTCTCCCCAGTGATGCCACTGCCAGATGTTCATACCTTGCCAAAAGCTGGGAAGGAGGGTGTTCTGGGGTTCTATTTTTTATATTTTATTTTTTTGACAGAATGTGTGAACCTTTGCATTTGTGTGGCTCAGTATTCTGTGACTGTTAAATATTCTTCTTCCCCCTCCTGCTAAAATATTGCTCAGCTGTTTCCGTTTTCTGATTGTGTTCCACAACAATGTGTTGCCAGATGTGCCAAAGCCAGGAAAGGGTGCTCTTTTGGGGGCATGTTTTTAATTACACACACATAGAGACAGACTGTGCAAACCGCTGCATTTGTGTGGCTTTCATTCTCCAAGTGTTAATTCCTCTCTCCCATTGGCTATTGTATAGTGGATATTCTTATCTTATGTCATCCTCTCCTGTCCCACCTAAGGCAAACTTATGCATGGTGGGTTTTTTTTAGAAGTTTTTATTCTGCAGGGCTTGATATCACAAATCCATGAGGCTAAGATAGTGTGACTCCCATAATGGCTACACTATCAATGGGCTTTGCAAATTTTAAATTTGAGGGACATCTACCTGCCTATACTGAAAGGCAGTAGACAATATCAAGAAAATGCAGAGGATGTCTTGCAAGTGTGTCCACATGGCATGGAAAAGGACATGAAACAAAGGATCCATGATGGGGCTGGAAGACCACATGGAGTAGGCATCAGAAATGGCCACAGTGGATCCAAAGCAACATCACCAACGATGACAATGGAAGTGGGATGGTGTAGATGCACATCATTTGATTGACAGAACAACAACAACAAAAATACCTGAACATAATCGAATGCTATTGATATGGAGGATCCATTTTGAATCGTTACTTTGGTCAGTGTGAACTTCGAGAGGGTTAAATTGTGTCAGAGAGATTCGGCTGGGGTAAACATAGTGGGAACTTCTATTCAGGGCAGATTCGGTATTCCATTTCCGAATGCATTATTGAATCTCCCTGGATCCACTTGGCACAAAACAGTAGTGTGAATGAGCCCCTGATTTGACCAGGGCAGTCCTGATTAATCCATTGTCATCCAATCTTTTCCAGGGTTTTTAAAATGTCACAGTTTCTCTGTCCTTTCATTTGTCCCCTTTGTCCTCAGTTTACTTCAGTTGCTACAAAATGAATTCAATGTGCAAGAATAGTGTGCAGTCAATTAACTCAACAGCGGGAAAGGAAGGGGAAGGAGAAGAGTCTTGTCCTTTCTAGTAGGCTCAAGCAAAAGCAAACTGCTGCAGTCTCTCCTAGCTTATGCTTTCTTCCTCATTAATAAGATGTGTCATTCTGACTACACTCTAACATGCTTGGCCCATGTATCCCAATTGTCAGGAATAGGAATTGAATGATCCTCAGATGTTGAATGGCAACTCCTAACAGCCCTAGCCAACAGTGGGCCACATCACTGCAGCCCCAGATCCAATGTTTTCTGCTGAAACTCCTGAAAAGCAAGGATAGTCAACTGCCTCTCCAGATGTAGGGTTTTTGTATTTATTTATTTATTTTCAGGGGGAGGAAGTGCTATAGCAACTCCCAGTATCAAGCCAGTGCCAGACAAAAATGTGGGATTATGGGAGTCACAGCAACAACAATTGGTGGGGCTGCAGTTGCCTGTCCCTCTTCTAAAGAACATATTCTAGGTATATCTTGCATATGTATACATATTAAGATTTGCTTAGCATTTATTAGTTATCCCTTTACTGACACTTATGGGATCTTTAAAATGTACTGTTTCACAGTAATTGCACACCAAATTCTGAATGCCTAGATTGCTGGTATTCTAGTTTTGTTTTGTTTTGCTTCTTTGTTTCCTCTTTGAAATTGACCACTGAAAACAGAAGTCAGTCCATTGCTATTTTAGAGTTGTTTTACGTGCTTCATAAACATAATCTCAGAAACCTTTCCAAAATGATGTAACATAGAGCATAGTTCCCTTACAGCATTCAAACTATTTGTCCATTGAGTCCATTATAGTTTATTTCAAATGGGAAAGGTGCTCCATAATCTCCAGCATGGGTCTTTCTTACCACTTGCTACCTGAAGCCTTTAACTGGAAATGCCAAGGAATGGACAAAAAACTATTTACATCCAAAGGATGTCTTCTACCACTGAGCAGTAGTCACTCAGGTAAGTCATACTGGAGTAGCCATTGCAGAAAGAAATGAAAACTTAGACTGAGACACACCAACGATCTATATCCTCTGAATTTATGGTATGAGTTGAATAGCCAACTTCTCAGCTCATTGACCTTATATTTTCCCAGGCTTTTTAGATACAATATTACTTCAGTTAATTGTTTCCATGTTGCTTAAAAGATTCTGCAGCCTTCTAATATTTAGGTATCCTATGTTTTGTTTGGACTTGTTTAATTTGTGGTTCAATTGTTTAGTGTAACTCTTTCATATGCAAACTGCTCTGGGAATTTAATTGAAAGGTTGTAGAAACACCACGAATAAATACATAAATAAATAAAGTGTGAATGAAATCTAACAGAAAGCTCAGATTTTGCAGCTAGCACAGAAAAACAACCCAACAGAAAATATGGTTTGCCATGTAAAAAGCAAATCAATTTTCAATCATTTAAAAAAATACCATAAAAGAAGAGTATGACCAGCAAACAGAAATCTAATAGAATAGCACAACAGGCCTAATTCTTGACAGTAAGGATGTGAAATGCCATTAAGACTGCCAGAAATAGTGTGAATTCAGTCCACTTTTAGGGTTAGGGTTAGAGTTAGGGAACCATGGGAACTGTATTTTATTGTGGCATCAGAGTTGTCTGACAGAGAAGGCTCAATGTCTCAGAAAAATAACAGTTCCCATGATTCCCTAGCACGAACCCTAACCCTAAAAGTGGACTGAATTCACACTATTTCTGGCAGTCTGCAACCCCCCTGAAACCCCAAAAGCATTTTGAATTCATGCTGTTCAGACCATGACATTTTTCAAGCATGCTTTAATCCATACTGTGGCTCACTAGAGATGAGTCCAAGGACATAAGAACAGTAGGAGATTCAGGGCAGATAAAATAACTTCTTCACATAGCAAAGTGCTTAAGGTTTTAATTGTTAAATTGTTTAATATATTTTCTGATTGTTTAATTAGATTGATTATTCCTAATTGTTCTGAATATAAATTGTTCTAAACTAATCTAAACTGATTCTGTCTCTACCCACCACTGAGATCATGTGATAAAGGTCAAAACATCAAACATTTAAACTGTAAAAAAACAAAAAACAATGTGCAATTCACTGTCCAAGACTTCGGACATACAATAAAGAAGGTGAAACCGATTGGGAGTGTACCACCTTTCTCTATGCTGCTTCACACAATGTTGGAGCACTTGTGTTCTCTTCCTGAGGGGAAACAATAACCAAAGCATGCCTTTAGCAGAATGGGAAAAATCCATTTGGAAAAAGACAGGCTTTTACAACCATCTCCTTTGACAAGAAAACAGAAGTGCTATGAGGGCATGTAGAGCAGTACAAAGAAAGCTGCTATGCTCCCAATTGGTTTCACCTTTCTTTTCTCATGCAGTAAAGTCTTTAGTCATGGTTACTAACCTGGCTAGCTATAAATTCATGGAAGATAGGGCCATTAAAGGCCTAAATACCTAAAGGAACTGGATCCTGTCTGATCTTAGAAACTAAGCAGGGACAGGCATGGTTATTAGTTGGATGGGAGACTGCCAATGAATACCTGGTGCTGTAGGCTATATTTCAGAGGAAAGAACTGGCAAAACCACCTCTGGGTATTCATTGCCTAAGAAAACCCTAGGAAATTCAGGGGGTCACCATAAGTCAACAGGCGACTTAAAGGCACATTCAAACACAGGGTCATCAAACTTACATATCACCTTTTCTATCAGAGACAATCAAGCACAACCATTCTGAATTGGGGCTTCTATGTCCAATAGCAAATTATTCAGCAGTCTCATGAGCCCTAGCATGTATTTTGGGGAAACTGCATGCTCAATTTATATGTGTTTATATGTGCACAACACTAACCAACATGGCTTCTTTATGATTTCCTGAGAATTAGAGAGAGTGACCTCTTTCTTTGGTTTATTTTATTTTATTTTACTTACATTTATGGAGCTACTTTCAGTATCAAACCAGTAGAAATCTTATATCATGGAGGAACCCTTTTCCTCCCCTCCTTGCCTTGTTGCCCTCTGCAAAACATGAAAACCTGCAGAGCTGGTATTGGGGTGTGGTGGGGGTGAAGATTTCCTCCTCCAGTTCCTGTTCATAGAATCTGATTCACCAGTAGAACCACCCTGTTGAATCCTGGTAATTTACTGCCATTCTACAAAGACAACCATGGCAGTATATCGTTCACTTTGAAAAGTAATAGATCCACAGAGATGCTGTTTTTACTGGACTCTTGTTTATTTTAAATCTCCTTTTGTTTCATATACATAAATGTCATATGATCTAACAACATTATTCTTTCTTGAAGGTTAAACCTTGGGCTAAACCTTAAAACTGGCATCTTGAATTTAACCTGGAAACAGAACATGTTTTAAGGCAGTTATTTGAAGACTGGAAATATGTGCTTATGCTTCTGTTCTGTATTAGTAGCCTAGGTGCCAAAATGGTATTACATCCAATTTTGAAAGAGTCTCCAAAGAAAGCCCACATTTCTGTAATACAAGCATGCTATTACTAGGGGGAAAATGATGGCTGACAGGATAGTGAAAGACCATGGAGGTCTCCTTGTCCTCTAACAAAAAGATCAGACCAAAAAGCACCCTCAAACTCTGAACCTAATTCTCCAAGGAAATATTTCAGATAAAGCAAACAGTACTTCCTTGTGCAAATGAAATACACACAAACAGCATCTTGATTTTAAAATGATTTTCCAATTGACATTCACCCAGAAAGTTAACAGTTCCAGATATTGCTAAGTATGTTCTTATTTGCATTTAAATTTCTTCAAAAAGAGACCTAGACCTTGTTCTTTATAAACCCATTCAGTCCTTGAGGAACTAGACATGTCATCTTGGTAGTACTTTTTCCTGAGGTCTGCAACACTGTTGTACAACACTGGACACTTAGCACAGTGTTATCTGTGTTGTGGAATATTCCTTCCTATAATATTAGACACAGGTCAACAATTTTAATTAGAGATACTTGTTGAAATGCCTGTCAATGCAAGCCTTCCAAGTGTACTTCAGCCTGCCCTGTATTTTGTCGTTTTGTGTCTGTAAGTCATTTTTGACATACGGTGACCCTAAGATAGACCTAACATAGGGTTTTCAGGACTGAGTGTGTGTGCCTCACCCAAGATCACCCAGTGGGTTTCTATGGACAGGGAATCAAATCCTGATCTCCAAAGTCATTGTCCAATGCTCAAACCACTACACCATGGTGGATTTTACAATGTATTTTATTGTTATGAATAACATAGATATTATATATAAAAAATAAATTTTTGGCTTTATATAGAATTACTAGAATCCTGTTGGTGACATATGCATGAAGAATACATGAGCACATCTGTGAAGGATTGTTGTGGAAGGAGGTATTTATGCAGTGGATATTGAGTGCAACAACATCCCCCCATGTGCTATCAACCTGGTTGCTGTTGGCATGCACACACAGAGACACACAGACACACCCAGCCATGGCTACAGAAATGTCACCTTCCTGGATTTCCAGAAGACCTGGAGAGATCTGGGAAAATACCATATTTGTACATCCAGATACTAAATGGAAACAAGACATTCACTGGCCACTAAAGAGCTGTAAAGCCAGGCATACCAGCTGCTCCCAGGTAGGTTGTGCATGCATAGAGGGACAAGAGGCAGAAGTATCTAGAAATCTTTACTTGTAACCAGTTTATAAGTCCTGGTTAATAAATAAATAAATAAATAGAAAATGGAATTGGGTGAGGTGAGTATGCCAATGACACCAAATCAGAGAACCATTCAGTGGATTCATATAGATGTTTCAAAAAATGACAAAGACCTTTTTTGTACACTGCAACACAGCTGTCATGGGATAGAACAATAGTTTTCCAGCACAGGTTTCTGGAAACAGTGATTGAAACAGGAGCAGAAATTGTTAGTACACAGTGTAGCCAAATCCACCTCAAACAGAAGGACATTATGACCACTAGTATTGAAAGTGGCAGACAGTCCCAGGAGAAGTATCACATCATACTCCTTCATTACTTTTCTTGGTAATCAGGGCATCCAAACTGGTTTCTGTGACAAAACCAGATCAGAAATCAGACTGAAAAGGATTAAGATAATGCAATCTGAGGATGCTTGGTGCTTATACAGAAAGCATCCATTTTGGCATCTTATCCCTAAGAGCTATATTTCTGATGGGCCAGTTGTAAGGATCCAAAATGATCAATTTATTTACAGTCTCATGACTGCCGATTTAAAAAAAATGTAAGTCACATATCACTAGGTTGTGAGGTTTACAAAGGTCAGACCAGGTCAGTCCAAACTGTAGTAACCCCCTGCCCCATGGTCCCAGAACATTTGCTGTAACACTAATGAAGTTATTTCTGGGACCTCTACTTTGTGTGCACTGCTGGTTATCTGAGACAAGCCATTCCCAGAACCGTGTGGAGAGCAATCAGCGAGGCTGGTGACAGCTTGTTTTAGGCATAAGACGCTCTTTAATAGGAAGTTATTAAACAGAAACAGCTGTGTTGATTTCAGCTCCATTCAAAACACAAGGAAGGGAAAACAAAGTCTGACTAATCAAAAGCACACAATGTACAGAGACTTGTGAGGGTGGCTTTTTCCTTCAAATTTCCTTTCCCCATCCCTCCCTATATTACAATTTGAAGAGTTGATTGACCTTTTACCTACACTCTGGTACATCTGGAAGAGATCCACTGCCTTGTCTTCTTAGAAGCTTGTCCAAAGCTGTCCTGCCAGCTGGCTAGAGAGAGGCACCCCTCTGTGCTCATCCGGAATCCCTGTCAGACCTCCAGACCCTTCACAAATAGAAGGGACTAGCTTCCAAGTGTGTGAAATGTGGTGATCTGGTGGTCAGTTTGGGACATTTCAATCATTCCTTATTCCTTGAGGGATGGGGATGGAGTTATAATCCATCTGTGGGAGATAAAAGAATGGATGCCAAGTTCTTTACACTTGCTCTTTCTCATCACACCCCACAATATATTGCAGAGTGACTCCAATTTCTTTGGCAGATGGCAAGCTGAGGTTGAAAGACAGAGCCTGGCTGAATGCCACACAGCAATTGTACATCTCAGGTTTCATTTGAACAGAGGGTCTTCCAAATCAAAAGCCAGTCTCCAATCCACCAAACCTCTGATGGCTGGAAAAAGTTACTTTTCTGGAATTACAATGTCCATAACTTCCTAGGGATTCCAAGAGTTGTTGGTTTTTTTAAAAAAACAACAACAACCCAGCTCTGTTCTGTCTATTGAACTGTCTTCAGTTCCAAAGGTACTTCAAGAAAGACTCTTACTCTTTGCTATCTTTACTTTCATACCTAGGTTCCATAAAGATCAATATTGGGACAGTTGTAATTAATTAAGTGGAGGAGACCTTTGTTTTGCAGGGTTTCTCATTCCCTGTGGAAATGGGACAAAAATTTGCCAGAATATGAGGCACCTGAAAAGCACATGTTCTGGATGATGGGGAAAAAAACAGGAATGATACTCCTAGATGCTGCACAAGAGAATATTTATCAGCATACAGATGCTTACCCTGTGTGTTCTTCTTGAGATGAAAAGGACAATTAGGATAATGAAGAATTTGTGATTAATTCTCATAAAGATGGTTGCAGTTTTCATTGAGTTAATGACACCACTCACTATGCTATGCTCTGGATACCCTCTGATCATGCGGCATTGTGCACCCTAGAGCAGGAGTAAGTAAGCACCATGGGGCCTATGGGCTATAGATAGGTACCCTTCTTTTTTCACATCCCTCCCCACACCAACTGCTTTTGAATTTGAATACTAAAACCCTGTCATGCTGCAGTATCCACAATGTATTTTGCATTGGTATAACATGTATTTTAAAGTGGAATCAGGCTATCAGAAGCCTCTGAGAACCCAACTTTTCCATTAAAACACAGTAGTACTTTGTTCCCCTACTTTCACCAGTGCACAGCAGTTGGGTGGCTTGGAGGATTATGAGAGAGGGAGGGAGACTGGCTCCTAAACTCACTGAAAGATAGCCCCCCTTCTCTAGACTGACTATTTTGCTCTACTACTTTTAAACCACGTGTTTACTCCTAAAGGGCAGCCAAGTTCATTTCTATTATAGGATGTGGCCTCCCTAATTTTCATATTTGCAGTCTTTGTTTATATTTTATGTAGTATGTGATGTGAGCTCGTCCGTTCCTTTTACCTCTGGAAAAACTAAAAACAACATTTAGAAACTATAAGTGTCATAAGATGACACTTTACCAAGGGGGAGGCACAAAAAAAGATCTAAAAAATGAAAGTTGTATACTTGGCTTCTGGTTTTCTCATCTTCTTCACAGCAAGAGCTATTTCAATCTCTCAACAGGTGCTACTTTCACAACCATCCATCGTGCTGAGATGCCACACATCAGCCAAAGTCCTACATGTGTGCATAGCTCCACACACAAAATTCCACATCTCTCCACTACCAGGCAGCTGTCTAGGCCCAAGAGGGGTCCCTGCTGCCATTACTTATGGAGGGAGGGGAGAGATAATTTGGGCCATATTGAAGCAGTTGGTCTGAGTTCAGTAGGGTGGGGAAGAAATGAAGGTGCATTTAATGACATTTTCTTCTAATAGTTCATCTAATTCATTCTTTTGAATGTCGCAAAAATCTACAAGATACTTCTCAATAGAAATCAAGAACAAGAAACTATTGAAGGAGAAATGATAAAATGGGCAAAAGCTATTGGAAGAAACATAGACCCAAAAAGCTGGCAATATTCTAGAAACAAAACATTCCAATTTACAAAATGTCAAAATATCAGAGAAAACTACTTAAAGATGGTATACAGATGGCACCTAACTCCGTCCAGACTAGCAAAAATTTAGAAAAATAAAGAAAACAAGTGTCGGAAGCGCAATACTGTGATTGGAGATTGGTTTCATATGTGGTGGCAATATCCTAAGATTAAAAAGTTATGGGAAGAAATTCATATAGAAATCAATAAAATTTTAGCTACAAAATTTCAAATGATACCTGAAATTTATCTATTAAATATGACTAACAAAATATTAGATATAGAAGAAGAAAAAACCACTGGAAAATATTGTTATATATGATCACCTCAGCAAGAAATTCTCATTGCACAAAAATGGAAAACAAATGAAATACCTATGATAGAGGACTGGCTGTTAAAATCTCTAGACAATATAGAATTAGATAGATTAACAAATCTGACAGAAAGGTCTATAGAGATGAGAAATACAGACTGAGAGAAATTAAAATAAATTGTGGAAAGTGAAGGTCATAAATATATACTCAGGGGCTAAGCAGATGGGCGGCCATGGGCCGCCCTGGGAAGCTGCGCCGCGGGACCGAGGCATCCCCATGCCTCAATCCTGTGGCGCACCTTCGCCGCCCCTGAAAGGAGCGCTAAATTAGCGCTCCTTTCATAAGTCAGCGAAAGTGCGCCACAAAAGGCTGCAGCACACTTTCGGCGACTTTTCCGCCGCAGCGTTTGCAAACGCTGCGGTGGGAGGGCCTCCTCGGAGTGCCAGCCGTGCACAGGGCCGGCTGCTCCGAGGACAACCTCGGGAGGGGGAGGGGGCGCCGAGCATGCAGCTGCCCCTCCCCTTCCCTGCCCCCAAGACAGCCTTTTAAGCCGTCTGCTTAGGCCCTTAGTGCTTACAAAGCCCTGAAATAGTTCAAGATTATAAACATAGAAAAACTAAAGTCACAAAAAAAACCCACCAAAAATAAATTACAGCAAGAGGGAACTGTATTTTCATCTTTTTATTTACTCAATAACCAAGTAGATTAATAGGAAGCTCAGAATTAATTCATTTTGTTTGTTAAAATAACTGAAATAAAGAAGAAATGTTATTTAGAAGTGTATATTTTGTTAACTTGGAAAATTTAATAAAAAAAAAAGAAGGTGCATTCTCAAATGGCAGGCACCAATATTTTACTTCCCCCAGGAATTCAGAGCAGCCAGATCTTCATGGTCTGAATTGCCTCACCCTTCCTTCTGGTAGGAAGGAGCAGCAGCAATCCCTCCTGGGTCTTAAATTTTTGGGAGATTTTTGGATAGAGCACCAGGGGAAAACAATAGCCCTCTGTACCCTTCTCCAAAGAGACTGGTAAGTTGTCAACAGCATGTTGGCCAGGATATCTATAGGGTACATATCACTAGAGGTACTGTATACATCAGTAAACGAAGCAGAAAAGTCAGTACCAGAGGCAGAAACAACATGGAAAAAATAGGGATAGGATCCTAAAGCACAAAAAAGAAAGCAGCCTAGCATGTTCCAGCAATTATTTTGAAACCCAAAATGAACAATATGCCCCTATAAAATGAAACAAGAAGTTCAGGTACGCCTTATGTAGGTAAACAAAAATATGTTGAACCTTCTAGAGGCCTGTTGGAAGCTTGTTCCAAAAGTTTTTGTGGGTTTTTCAGACTGTGTGGCCATGTTCTAGGAGAGTTTCTTTCTGATGTTTCGCCAGCATCTGTGCTGGCATCTTCAGAGAAGATTCTCTGAAGATGCCAGCCACAGATGCTGGCGAAACGTCAAGCTTCCAACAGGCCTCTAGAAGGTTCAACATATTGTATGTCTTTGCATTTTAGGTTCTTTTCTAGTTCTTTCATAGTCTTAATCTTCTGATTTCCTGGCTGCAGTCCCTGTTCCGATCAATGTTTGATCCCAGATATCAGAACTCTTTTACTATTTCTATTTTCTCATTGTCTAGTTTGAATATGTGTAAGTTCTCTGTGGTCATTATTTTTGTGTTCTTTATGTTCAACAGGAAGCCTGCCTTTGCACTTTCTTCTTTGATCTTCCTTAGTAGTTGTTCCAGGTCTGTGAGGTTTTCTGCCAGTATTATGGTGTTGTCAGCACATCTCAGATTGTTGATATTTCTTCCTCCTATTTTCACTCTTCCCTCTTTTGTGTCCAAGACTGCTTTCCTTACAATATGTTCTGCATATAAGTTGAATAGGTAGTGTGATAGGATGCAGCCATTGTAAGCCTAAATATAAAAACCTCTTAGGGGTTTGTTATTAGCTCCAATAAAGAGGAAAATATATAGAAAGAAACCTCACCTAAGGTTTCATAATCCCTTTGTACTGATTGGTACTTTTTCCTGTACAACTGGTTTCACTTGTGTTTCCCCCCCTGCCCTGTAAACCTCTGATTGACAAAGGATATAGCATTAGCAAAGCAACAAAACTATTAAACCAAGACCTCCACATTTTTTATTTGAAAACTAGATCCCAGAACATAATTCCAGATCATAGGTGATTTATGAGTTTGTTTTCTTTCTTTCTTTCTTTTTTGGTGGCGCGGGGGAGGGGGGAGAGACAAATATCAACATAGTTAAAGATTTAAGCTCATTTTCTCCAAGCTGACATTAATCCTCCCATGCTATGCTGACCTGCATGCCCAGAAAAGAGGGAATCCCCTTACTTAAGTATGTCTAGCTAGGGAAAAAAGGGTCAAAGAGATGTCACACTTCTCTGGTCATGCCCTCTGTTGTAATTTTCATCTCCATGAATTAAGGATGATATAACAATAAAAGTAATTCAACCTGTTCTAAGTGTTCTTATGGCTAATCCTCAGAACATCAGCCTAAAAATAACTCCAGTGTGGTTTAAGACACAGAAGAACGATTTTAAACAATGTATTTTCTGTGTTTCTCCAAAGCAAAATTCTGGTTTCTAAGCATTTTCCAGAACTTATCTGAATTTTGCTTTGTTCATCCAAATATTATAACAGTGAAAAACTATTAATAAAATATTCTCAGTGGCTACTTGTCACGATCAGCATGTGCCATAGAATGCAGCACACCTCAAAATACTGTAAGAGGGAAGGGTGCCATTGCTCTGAAGTTCTGCTTGTGGCTTCCCTTAAGCATCTGTTTGGCTATTGTGAGTACAGAATACTGAACTTTGGTCTGATGCAGCCCAGCTCTTGGAATTATAGAATAGCAGAAATGTCAAAAAGTTACAAAATAAAGGCCACTTGGGAGCCCCTGTGTCATTTAGATGAGTTATACTTTATAGGCATTGTGAAATGGAAAAGGGAAAAAAATCCCTAAAAATAAGAGACATATATTGGGCTTAAATTAAATATGGTTTCTCATAGCACTGGCATGAACACATGCCCTTAGCATTCCCATTCAGGTGTTCAAAGAATGGATGGTGCATGCAGTCCTTGCCATCAAATCCCATATTCTACTAGATCCATCTGCAAATTTCCTCTGTTGAATAGGAAAGTCTGAAGGAGGGGTCTCTAAGCATTGAGCTGAGCCTCCCCATGATTAGGAATGCTACACTATTCAGCTAACCACACATGAATATCAGATACAGATAAATATTTTATTCTGCTCACAAATAATGTATAGGAAACTACTTCAAGGTAAACGTATCATGGTGTTTTCTTGGAGTGTGTTTTCTTGGAGTGTGTTTTGGACCTGAACAAGATTTGTTCAGAGGAGGTTTGCCATTGCCTTCCGCTGAGGCTGAGAGCATGTGATTTGCCCAGGGTCACCCAGTGGGTTTCATGGCTGAACTGAGAACTGAATCCTGGTCTCCTAAATTGCAGTCTACTACACCATTATGTGGTAGGAAGCCACCACATGCCAAGAGAGTACATTGAGATCAGCATTATTTTCTGTCATGCCTTCCCCACTCCCAGAAATCTCTGAGAATCTTAGCTGGAAATCCCTATGAGCTCACACCCACATCCAGATTCCCATATATACCCCCATTCTTCTGGGATGCTAGACCAGGAATCTCAGTAACAGCCACCCTGAAACCACTATCAGACAAGGCCACTCAGGAACCTGCCTCTGAGTGAACATTGGCTCAGGAAGGTGCAGGTACCAGCATTTCAGCCAAGGACCCACCAAACCCCCAGAGATGACAGAGTCCTCAGAAATAAGATGGCTCCTTGGAAGTCAAGGGCACCTAAAGAGTAGACGAAGCTTATCGCTTGGCTTAATAATCCACTTTACCTCTCCTGGTTTAAATTTCAATTTGGGTTGCACCCTGATCTTATCAGAAGGTTTTTGCTCCCAAATTTGTTGCCTGAATACACCCTGGGTGCATCCCCGGTTCCAGGAGTGCTCTGGCGCTCATTTTCTTAAGCCAGAAAACTTCCGGATATGAGAAAAGCCACAAGGAGTGTTCCTGGAAGCAGGGATGCACCCAGGATGTATTTGGGCAGCAAATTTAGCAACAAAAGCCTTCTGATAAGATCAGGGTGCAGCCCAAATTGAAATTTAAACGGGGAGAGGAAAAACAGATTATTAAGCCAAGTGATAAGCTCTGATGTTTCTTCAAGAGCAGGAAGCTCTGTTCATTTAAATACTTGCAGCTGGTTTGGGGTTTGGCTATGGAGGACTCAAACCTTCATTTCTGGCCTTTATCCTTCTGCCTCTGTGTAGTCCAACTGCCTAATGAAACTTGCTCTTGACAGACTTTTCTAGTATCTTGATTCTATCATTAGCTCTTGTTTCTTATCAATATCTGCTGAGTAGGACCTCAGCTACAATCTTGACTATTTGTATCATGTTTGCAACAGAACCTGTGATAGTATTTAGATTCACCCAGCCAGCCATGGCAGCCTTTCTGCAATAGGATGCCCATATTAAATTGCAGGACATCTAACAATTGACAGTTGCTTTCCAATGTATTAGGGATCTTTCCTAGCCCTAATGGAGATAGGAAGGATCAATCCTAGAAAGAATGTGCTCTGCCTATGAGCCACATGAGCTGTACAGGAATGTGAATTGTATAGCCCTCCAGATGCTGTTGAACTACAATTCCCAGAAGTCCTAGATAACCATGGTCATTAGTAAGGAAGCCTGGGAGTTGCAGTTCTAACAACATCTGAAAGAACACACGGTTCTTACCCTGATCTATTCTAAGTGATATTTTACACAAATCAGAACAAGTTCATAATAGCAGTGGGACCTCATCCATTAGACTTGTAGATTTTTTCCTTAAAATTATAAAAACACTTTAATAATTACTACTTTGTTATTGTTTTAAGGTAGTATGAGCCACAGCCCATTCACCTCATGAGATGTTTGCCACTGATTTGGCAAACGAAAGTATCCTGTGCCCTGATATAAATTCTTGGAACAGGTGAATAAACAAAGGTGACTAGGTATCCCACAGGGAGCTATGCAAAAATGAGGTGGTAGCACTTAAACAAACAACCCTATTAATATCTGATCCACACAAAAACACAGCAGGAAAATGGGGTGGAGAACTATAGCCTGCCAAATGGAAAGACACCCAAGTCATTAGAGAAAGAGAAAAAAATATGGCCCAGCCTCTAGGAGGGTGCTATATCCAATAAAGAGTAAAAACCAAATGTATAAAAAGCTATATAAAACAGCTTTAACAGCTGCCTCGTTTCATGTGTAAATCTGCCTTGATGGGGTGCTTAATGTTGAAAGGGGAATTGAGTCACAGACAAACAAGATGAAAATGAGGGAAAGCCATAAAAGTCACACTGATGCAGCCATGAAAAACACATGGAAATTGCTGTTTGTTTTTCCTTTAACCCCATTTGTATTTTCAGTCCCTACCCCACAAAACAGGGTGATAGGAAAGGTCAAGTCTGAAATGTCAACAGAAAATCTACTCTGTTGTTTCAAAATAGGGTGTATACACATATGATTGTGATTGTGCGTGCCCTCTCTCTCTCTCCCTCTCTCTCCCTCTCGGCACACCAACAGGTACCAATCAATCTCAGGAAAGCCATCTATAACTGAAGCCTGCATGTGTCACAGAACTGTGTGTTGGAGCAGATAAGTGAAGCCAATGAAAATTAATCTGTGGCTATAATGAACTAGAAGGCAAATACTGGAGCAAAGGACACTGACTGTTTAGTGCAAACCCGTCCTGAAAAACATGGATCCCATCAGGCGTCAAAGCTATCTTTTCATGTTAGGACAAGCTAAATAACAGTAGAATTAGCACAGGAAAGGCCTGGCAATACAAAGGCCTATATTAAGCCAGCATTAACCATCACAATTATGCCGCCTTTGTGATGCTTTACATTCACAAGGCCCCGAACAAGGCTCCAAAGTGTTTGATTTAAAAAATAATCAAAAGTGCTCTGAGGCCCAACCTGATGAGTAACTTCTCAGAAGGGGCAGCGACACCTCCTGCACCAAGTGTGATAAGAGGATTGGCTTCATAATGATGTGCTGTGAAACAGCTCCTTCATTGTAGCCAGAATGAAGGGGGGGGGGGGGGGCGCTAGCAAGAGGCACCACTTAAAGGAAAGTGTTGTACACTATAAATACACAAAAATAAGATTAGATGCAATTATTAGGACAGCAATCAGCTTCCCTTGTTAATACATGAACAGATAAAAGAAACACCAACAGTTAAAAGTCAGCGAATAGCAACTAGTGCACTGTTGTTGTGTACCTTCAAGTTGTTTCCAACTTATGGCAACCCCAAGGAGAACCTATCACAGGATTTTCTGGGGCCGAGAGTATGTAACTTGCCCAGGGTCACTCAGTGGATTTCCATGGCTGAGTGAGGAATTAAACCCTGATCTCCAGAGCTGTGGTCCAAGGCTCAAACTAACACACCATGCTGGTGCTCTAGCTATGCTCATTCCTGGAAATGTCTGATCTGGTGATGGTGACATACTTTAGTTCTATCGCTTTTTATTTCTGGAATATGATCTACATTGGACTGTCTTTGAGGAGTGTTAAGAAACTCCAGCTGGTACAAAGAACTGCAGACAGAATCTTAATTTGGGCTAATTTCTGGGACCATACAGCTCCCCTGTTCCAAGATCTCCACTGGCTGCCAGTCTGTTTTTGGCCACAGTTTAAAATGCTGGTTATGATCTAAAAACCCCTTTGGTCCAGGCTGTCTGACAGACACATCTTCCTGTATAAGCCTGCCCAACCTTGAGATACTCAGGACTTACTCTTTTTTCATTCCCACCACCTATACAAGTATAGTTGGTGGGAACACAAAATAGGCCGTTCTCAGTGGCCACTCCTTCTCTCTGGAACTTTCTCCCTAGATGGTTTTCTTCTTGTTTTCTTTCTGTTGGCAAGTGAAAACTTTCCTTATTCAGCCTTTTATAAATGAAGGCTTTTAAAGAAAGGGCTTGTAAGAGAGATGTCACTAAAAGGGCTCAGGAGCTATGGACAATACCACGTGACACCTCAGGGGGGTGAACACCCAGTGGGGTGGTCATTCACCAACTGCCCCAGCCACCACTCCATGCCAACCAAGGCGGCTCTAACATCCATCGGCTGTGGCTGCTGGTATGAGGGGGGTTGCTGCTGCCACCCAGCAGCCTCTTCTGGGCTTGGCAGAGCTGCTGGCCGGGCTGGGAATGGGAGGTGCCAGTGGCAGCCACAGACTCCTCCTCTTCCACAAAAGTAAAAGAGTCTGTTGCTGCTCCTGCCACCATCACCTCCTTTTCCTACTTAGCCAACAGCCAGACCCAGAAAGACTACTGGGCAGCAGCAGCAGCAGCACATCACTCCCACCATGGCAAAGGTGCCCTGGATGGTAGAGGGGGGCAGCTGGGGTGTGTGCCAGGCAAGCTGGGGTGACACCATCCTAGTAACACCATTGCTTATTAGAGGGTGCTATTTTATTTGCTTTTTATCCTTTCTATGTATATATTGCATTTTTAAGTTATACAGCATCCCTCAAGGTGGGTTAGGCTAAGAGACTATTCCAAAGCATCTTGCTTTGAATTGTCAAGCAAATGTCTGGTTTGAAGTGTTCATGTTTAAAATCATAAAGTCTGAAATTGTGATCAGTTCTGAAAATTTCTGAATATCATCTCTACTATGGGCAACTCCTTCAGTATGCCCATTCCTATACCAATTTGTAGTCCCACAGTAAAATGAATATAGGCCATCTGAATTCTGCATCCACATGAAAAAGGCCAAGCACATCCACTCTGGTATCTAGACCTGGCCAAGTGACTTTGAATAAGTCAGCTAATCTGACCAGGATCTAGGCACAAAACCTTCTTTTTATTAGTAGATGACCCAACTCCAGTGAACGCAAGAGAATAGCTATGAAGAATTGATTCCCCAGTCTGATAGCAGCATAAAAGCTAAGGTACAGTGTACAAGCAGGTTTCACTGAGGAGGAACATGTACAATTGGAGAAGAAATTACAACTGATCTGTGAAAGCAGGGACTTCAAAAAAGCTGAGCCTCAATTAGAAGCTTTCATTACAGACTCAGATCTGAAATACTATGCAGAGATTGTACTAGTGAAAGAATAATGCTTCTAAGTTCCTAGAAACAGCTAAGTGCAAAGCATAATGTTGCCACACTAGTTTTAATGTGTTATTTTAAAAAATAGAAATGCAAGGCTCTAACACAGGGACAGGCCACCTTTTTGAGACCTGGGCCGGTCTCAAAAAGGTTGCCGCTCGGCTGGGCCAAGGGGGGGGGGAGAAATGGCGGAGCGTGCGCACACATGCGCGCTCACCCTCCTCCTGCGCGTGCGACCCCCCGTGCATGCTGCTGCCATGGCGCATGCGCGGCCGCCATTTTGGAAGCCAAAATGGCGGCCGCGACAAGCGTGCCCGAAAACGCTCCCCGGCAGCGGCGCACGGCGGCGGGGGTGGCGCGTGGCGGCAGCCTTCGGACAGGGCCGGTAAGTCCGGGGCCCGGGGCCTTAACCGGCCCCCGGGCCGTAGGTTGCCGGTCCCTGCTCTAACAGCTATTTCTCAATCACTGCTAGTATACTTCAGCCAGGATACTGATGAGAAAGGATTTTATTACTAGGTGTGTATAATGTATGCTTCAAAGCTTAATAAAGAAAAATACCCCAAGCTCTCATTTCTGTTTGAAGCAAAGCAGTTCCCTAGCTTTACAGACACAAGGGAGAAAGTACAGTGTATTTATAAGCTGCATTACAAATGTACTTTATGATCAGTGTTGGAGTTATTATTCAGAGGATGTGTCCTCTGGAACCCATCCCAACACTAAAGTGGTCATATATGTTCCTAATACTCCCTGTTTAACATAGCAGATGATGAGCCCACATACATTTCTGCCACAACATTTTAATTGTTTATTGAATAATAACCAACTGGTATCACACTGCTGAAGGATCCAGTGGGTGCTTCTGAGAATGAATAGTGAAGAGACAGCTTTTTGCAATTTCTCTACTCCCTCATGCAGAACACTACAAGACTCCTCTCACTTTCCAAAAGTTTTCCAACTCTCCAGGGCAGATTTGGGGTGTGTACACATATGAGACTTGCAGGGCAAAGGGGCAATTGCTGAAAGTTTCTTCTCGCCTCATTCCCAGATGTCTCCAGTGGGTTAGACTGCCTTGTATACCCTTCACAGTTCTGGATCAGTCAATTCTTTCACAACAATGCAAATAAGATTATAGGTAAGTTGTTCTCCTGATTATGTTTTGAGGACTAAGGAAGATTTCAGTGTTAGTGAATAACTCAACACATGCTAAAATGGGCTGCGATTTGCCTTCTGTTGTCCCCATCCTTTGCCCCAAACCCTCAAACCCCCAGGAAATCAGCCACAAACCAAAATAAATGGGAAGTAAAAGTTGTGCAGCATCATTTCTGGTGAATTACTGATGCAAAAGTAACAAAAACTGGGGAGCACTGAACAAACCATGCAGCAGAAACCAGACACACATCTCAAGGTGCTCAACTGATAGATAATGGAAATGGAAGTAGCAGCAGCTGCTGCCCAAAGCATTTTGTCCTGAATCTCTCATACCATTTGCTGAACAAAAAGAAACATGTGAACAAAGGCTGAAACTAATACAACTTTTATGAAGGTGTGGCAGAGAATAATTTCTGCCACATCTTGGACAAGGGATGTCCAGACAGCTATGTTCCTTTAGCTGGCTTCAGGATGGTGATGCCATTCTCATGGACCTCTGGAGGATACCTGGCTGGTCCAGGAAAATGCCTTTTTCTACCTAGATGTGGCTGCAGACATGGAGCTGGTTGGCTGCCCCTTGTTCTTCCTTGGCCACTGAATGGCTGAGGAAAGGGGACATCCAGCCAGAAAGACAGGGAGAGCTGCGGGATGGAGTTGTAGCAGATGGAAGTGTTAAATTCCTCACATATGCTGGCATAACTTTCAGCCAGTGTTTTGCATAAACATTGTACATGTTCATTTAGAAATAATTACCACAATTTCAGATGATATTATATAAAACAGAAATATACACTGCATCATAATGAGTATGACCAGGTGACTCATGTGAATGCTCAGCCTATTTCCTGGTTACTGAGCATCTAGGGGAACGTCAAGACTACTCTCTCCTCTTTTAACCATTTTTAAATGTCTTCCAACAGGATTCCTTTTTAAAAAGTCAACACTTCCACACACTTCAAAGTATGATATATGACCACCCTGCTAGTTTCTCACATCCTAAAAAGCTTGCAGATCTTCATCATATGGGATACACAAAGCTTATATTTCTGATGAAGTTCTCTTGTGGAATGTTGAAATCTTAGCCTCTTCTTGCACTGCTTCTCACAGAACAGTAACAGGACATTAGTCCCCATCAGTGTTTGATATATACTTTTATGATATGCTATCAGCCTAAATAGCTTAAAGGCATCTGAACTCATCTGATCATGGATGGGATGGGATCTTGAGCAAGGTCAGCCCTAGTTACTATTTGGATGGGAGACTGACACTGAATATCATGTGATGTAGGCTATATTTCAGAGGAAGAAACTGGGAAAACCGCCTCTGAGTATTCCTTGCCCAAGAAACCCTATGAAATTAATGGGGTTACTGTAAGTCAACTAGTGACTTGAAAGCACATACACACACACAATTGCAGGGAATCAGAAGCACAAGGAACATACTTTATGAGCCAGCCATGCTCTTAAATTAAGGTATGACTCTTGTTCTGTGGCAAGTTATAAGAACAGTTGACTAACCAGAAACATTATTAAAAATGTGTACTAGAATTACAGGTACTGAATTCTTTGATGCTTCCTCAAGCCAAATGAAATCTGAGAATAGAGTTTTAAAGCATAACTCTATAGACAGGGAGGTGCATGATCTAAACCATAGGTTTCCTCAAGTGCTTAACATCTAATGACACTATAAATACACGTAATATAAAATATACCCAGCTAGATCTTCCTCCCATTCTGTAACAATCAGAAATACATAATTCCTAGTTTGCCAGTCATGATTGCACAACACAACTGTAAAATACTGAACTTAAGGACAAAGCACAACAGATGCTTTACTTATAGTACCACTAGACTTGAAGAATTGCTTGAGTTTAACTCATGCATACATGTTCCGTGGAGCAGTAATACTGAGATTACAGAAGCATCTATAACTGAGATTATTGAGGCTCTATCTGTGTTTAGTTAACAGATTGACAAAGGTTCTGTTCAGAATTTCAGCTAACAGCATGCCAACTGAGTTCTGTGCAATGCAGACTGTATTAACTGTACCTTTACCATTACTTCACTATATACAGTTGGCCCTCCATATTCACAGATTTTGCATCCACAGCTTGAAAATAGTTTTTAAAAATCCCAAAAGCAAACCTTAATTTTGCCAATTTATATTTGGGGCATCATTTTACTACCCCATTGTATATAATGGGACATGAGCATCCACAGATTTTGGTATCCACAGGGGGAGGGCTCTGGAACCAAACACCAGCAGATACCAAGGGCCCACTGTACTAAAAGTATGTTGCATGTTAAAAAACAAAACCAAATGAAAAACTAAACTCCATATTTCAGAGAACCCTAATTATATACCTTTTTTCCAATGCTGGAGCTGTGACAACTTTGAAGAACCCACTTCAGGACTATAGTGAGACAATCCTTGAATGGGATCTGTAGAACTCACTTTTTGCGCTTGAGTAGTCTTTGGACCACAGTGAAAAAACCACATTATCAAAAAGTAGGGCATAAATAGATGACTAAGCAACCATTACACTATAGAAACTCCATCCATTCTTTACTTTTGTGATATGGAGAATTAGCTTTATAACACTTTTCCAAACATTTTGAGATCTTAATTTACTTGAAATGGAAGATACTAGTGCTTTGTGTCTACATGCATTATAGACTATATGGTGATATCCACATGAATGAATAACATGGGAAGGATGGAATTAGATGGCTTCCTGATTATGGCTCATTTGAATATAATATATTTCTGCCTATCCAGGCTGGTCATTGGATGCTTCTAGAGAGGAAAGATGGCTGTATTAGGGCTCCCAAGAATGGGAGCTCAGGAATCATGTTCAACTAGTGCAGTTTCAAAGCCTTACATACTGCAGGCCTTCAACACACAAAAATCTTGAATGTTTCCCTGGCATGTGCATTTCCCTAACCAGGGTTTACGTGTGCACCCATATGTACACACACGTATGTGTACATACAAGTAGGTAAAAGTATGCATAGGTTTAAGGCCATTTTGTACTTTGGCATGTTAATGTGTGATTTAAGTGGTCTTTTGGTTCTGACCACTGGACTTGAAATCCTGGTACCTGATTCATCTCAGACTGCTACCCACAGCCTGCTCCTGCAAAGAACAGTTCAAAAAGAGCTTGGCATCTACTGTAAAGCTACTAAATCAGGGCTCAGCAACATGCAGCTTGTGGGATGCATACAGCCACCTATATTTGCCCCCACCCATGCTGAAAGAAAGTGGAAGGAAAATAAGACTTTTAAGGGAACCATTTTAATGTCAAAACAACATGTAGACTCCCCAAAGTGTTTCTGAAAATGTCCAAGGCCTTATTTTAAAAAAAGAAGGGGCGTTTAAGGGTAATCCACACCTTCCCCACCACTTTCCTGTAGAGGGAGCAAAGCACCCTGGGGTTTCAGGGTGGCAAAGATTTGATCTCCAGTGGGTTCTGAGAGTCCAGTGTAGTCCTCTGACATCTCCACCCAAAGCTGTCCACACCTGCGGTGAATCATGATTGTGATTTCAAAATGCTCCATAACAATGATACAGCACAAACTCAATTGTTACTGAAGCTCTGCCTGTCTTTTCAGAATTAGTCAGTCAAAGTGTTCCATTTTGAGTTTAAGTAGCTCTTTTATTTACTCACTCTAGTTATCTGCAAGTACTGCTGGATTTTACACTGACAGTGGACTTGAATCAATTTTTACAGGTCTCAGTCTCCCACAATCTGAATGCAGTGCAAGTAGAGTTTATTTACCAAAACACTTGCCAAATGTAAAAGGTTCAGAGCACATGCCTGCCATGCCAAGAGAAACTGATTGGCTTCCAGCAGTGCAGTCAAGGTTTAATTTTAAGAACAAGATGGAAGGAATTATGTCACAGTAAAAAGCCAAGTGGAAGGACTTAGCTGGCATTTTGAGAATCTTACCTTCATGGCATATGCTTAAGAAGAGGAAATGGGAAGAACTACAGGATTGAAACTGGCATAGAACATCTTTGCTTCATTGGTGGGAACCACAATAATGATCTTAAGAGTATACAGTATAGAGATGAAGTGACTACAGGGGGGATCTTCTTGTGTATATAAGCATCTTAAAGGGGATCACAAGGATTTGGGAATGGATAAAGTAAAACTAAGTGGCTATCTTTAAAAAAAATATAAGCAACCATGAAAATTAAATGTATGCATATAAAATCTGAAAATTATTCTGTCCAAATCATCATCAATATCTTCTACCAAGTTCCTAGCTACAGTAAGAAGTAGCAGATTTCACATAGCAAATAATACAGAATGAAAACTGGATAATTACTTAGATATTAGTGATATCTTGTGGTATAAAGAGGATTAACCATGGATTAGCAAAGATGATTTTTGTTTGCACGCAAAAGATTCAACTGATAGCTAAATATAGATTTAGGAAGGAATTTGTCCTATTCTTTGAACATACTCAACATCAAAGTCCAATCTCAACTTGCCCAACTGTGTTTGATGGGACTTACTTCGTAGTTAGTGAGTTGCAACTGAAGACAAAGATCATTTGTGTGAATGAAATAGAGTAACTGAATCTCTTCTCTGAGATCTGCCAGAAGAACTGCATTTGTCCTGGGCAAAAGAATCAAGTGTGTTCACAGTTAAAGTGTAGCTCAGGTAGCCAGCAGAAAAGCATTACATTGTAATCTTAATAGAACAGTTGACCATTCCCATCACATTCTTACCAACAGTACTATTAACACTGCACTCAACATTATGTTTCCATCTTTCTACCAGGGTGGCCTTTCATAAAGTTAGTTTAATTTCCTTCAGCTCCCTATATGGTGCATTCCTCCATTCTCAAACCTAGTCCTAAAGCGACTAAGGGCCAAAACAGATGGCCTGAAAACGGTGGATTGAGGCCACCCCGGAGCTGGTCACTGCAGGGCTGTGGTAACCATGTGCCATGGCCCCAATTCACCCTGATGCTGGCCCAAATAGGATCAGAAAAGATCTGCTCCTATTTGGGCTGGTAAAGGGCTGCCTTTGGCAGCTCTGTCGCAAACCCAGGGCAGCTTTTGAGCATTCCAGCAGTAGGCAGCATGTAAATGCCATGTTCCCAGAGCATCTTGAAGTTGCCCCTGTGTAATCAGCCAGGGCGGCTTCCTGACATCTTGGGGGCATGCGGCATGTAAACACCATGCTCCCAAGCCATCCGGAAGGCAGCTTTAGTGGGCCATCTGTTTCAGACCTAAGTCAACTGTGATCAGATGACCTCAAAACTACCCAATTCCCTGACTGTGCTGTTTGGGTTGACTTAAATCCCCCCAAAATACTCACATGACTCTTTCCCTCATAAATCCCTCCATTGGCTACCACTTTGGGCCAGGGCTCATTACAAGCTTTTGGTCCTGGTATTTAAAGCCCTGCGCTTTAACTTCCCCCAGTATCGGGCAGCTTGTCTAGCATGGTCTGTACCATGCAGGAATTTAAGATACACAAGCAAAGGATTATTGGTGATTCCACCAACACATACAGCTCTACTGAGGCTGCAAGCCTTTCAGGATCTCAGTCCATATTTGTGAAAGTCTTCCTTTGCACCTGTGACTGGATCTTACCTGCTTTTGTAAAGGGTCAAAGACTTCCCTCTTCAATTTGCAAAATTTGAGTGTCAGAGTGTACCTAAGGTGCACACGATGGGTAGTGACTGAAAAGGAGTTTATTTTTAGTATATTGGTATACTAAATATATTGGTATATTATTTTAATATTTCAGCATTTTATAGGGTTGCATTTTATCATTCATTTTTTATTAAATGTTTGTTGTTCTGCTCTTTGTTCTGCTCTAAATAAATGTTGTTGTTGTTTTATCCCACTTTTTTTTTGCAAGTCTTCAAGGGCTCACAACTTAAAAAAACAATACAATTTAAAAAATACAAAAAGTGCACCTTAAAATAAAATTAACACTCTAGTTTTTTTAAAAAAAAATTACAAATATAAAGATAAAAAGCTATTCAAAACAGTTTAACTAACATGATACAGCATCCCCTAGTAGTCCACTCTTTATACTTTCTGTTTTAAAAAGCCTGACTGAATCTCCTATGAAAACCCTCTCTAAATAATTCTTGCTAAGAAAACCCCATAATAGAGTCATATTAGGATCATCATAAGTCAGAAACGACTTAAAGGCACACAGCAACAAGTCCTGATTAATCCCCTGCCATCCCACTTTTTCAGCTGCTTTTAAAATATCCTAGTTTCTCTCTACTCCTAATCCCCCCACTTAGCTTATTGTACTTAGTGCAAACTGAATTCAAAGTGCAAAAAAGTTTACACTCAATAAACTCAGAAGGAGAGAGGAGAAGAGAAGGTGGAATTTTGCCCTTCCTATTAGACCAAAGAGATTATCGCACTTCCTCCCGGAAGCTTCTGACTGAAAAAATGGCTGCTGGAGCACGTTTCCCAATTCGCATTGGAGAGGGGATGCACCCAGATGGCTTTTTTAAGGAGCAAAAGACATGTGATGAGACCTGGCTCCAGTCCAAATTGGGCCCTAAATCGCAAGAGGTAAGCCGGGTCCGGGAAGAGGTGCAATAATCCCCTTAGGCAAAAGCAAACTGCTGCAGCCTCTCCTAGCTTGTGTGTTCTTCCTCATTAGTAACATTTGCAACCTTAATAACACTCTGAAGTTGCTTGGCCACATGTGTCTCCATTTTCATCTGTAAAATGTTGGAGGGTTTGTGATCTGTGTGTTTTATGAGTCTGTTGTTCAGATATCAAAGCACTGCCATAATTTATAATTTTTATAATTTTATATTTTTGCATCTTTAAACAGGGCTCCTTTCAAAGAGAGGATACATTCAACCAGAGGGCTGACTGCCCTTCAAATAGAGTGCTGTCCCTTGAAAACAGGGATACACAGCCACCTTACACATGCAGCACAGTTTAAATGTTCTGTCATGCTTTTATTATTTCGTCTTTCTTTCCCAAAGCAACTTAAGCACTGATATCTTCAGATTGTACGTATATGCAAACAGAGGAGAATCTGTGGAAAATGCATTAGTTACATCACACATGCTAATCTTTCTGCAAGCTGTGGTCTAGTCCTCAGCATCTCTGATTCTGGTGCTTTAAGAACTATGCAGAGTTGTTTGTAAGCCAAAAGTGCATCAGCCTTTTAATACACATCTTAAACAAAGGATTTTAAATTATATTGCCTCAGGTCTCTCCCATTTGCTGATTTTCTCCAGGAAGCTAGTAACTTCAGATTTAAAGGTGGAACTCTTTAGACAAAGCACTCCACTGGTCTGTGCAAAGCAAAATTCAAGCAGATAGAGCAAGATGCTTAACATTATAGAAAATGCTGAAGTAGAAGCCGAGGAATCAATAAATGAATGGAGTGCGGTATAGAGAGTACAATTCCCCCACTTCAAAAAGGTCTTGAGGGTTAAAAGAAAGGAGACTTTTTTGGCCAAATCTATTTCCCTGTGATTTGACAATGGTCAAGGAGATCAGAGGCATCGAAGGGAAAAAGTATGTAACGCCTTGAGGCAACCCACCTTTCTGAACTCATATTATTGATCATCAAATAAAACCTTGAAATCTTATCACCCTGTCCTGCAGTTTAGCTTTAACAATGGTTGTCCATATTATCACAAGGGATCTCACCATGACAAGCAACAGACAGCCATCAGCAGCCTCCCTGCATGCTGCCTCCTACTGAATTCCTGACTTCTATGAACAGACTGGGAGACCAAGGGCCTTTGCAGACTGCCAGAAATAGTGCAAATTGAGTCCACTTTTAGGGTTAGGGTTAGTGCTAAGGAGTCATGGGAATTGGGGTTTTTTCTGAGACATTGAGCCTTCTCTGTCAGAGAGCCCTGGTGCCACAATAAAATACAGTTCCCATGATTCCCTAACTCTAACTCTAACCCTTAAAGTGGACTCATTTTGCACTATTTCTGGCAGTCTGCAAAGGCCCCAAGTCACACCCAGTTTTCCAAATTACTGTTCAGTGAGAACATCACAGAGCATGGCTATTTACTGATTAAAACACAAAATCTGATCTGCATCGACACCATCTTGTTATTAAGGTTACATACAAAGAAAGCAGGAGCAATCTTTCAATGATCATTATGGTAAGAATGTGAAAGCATATTATCCTTATCTCCATGCTGAGGAAGTATGGTAATGCAATTAGACAATGAAAACATGAAAAGCAAGGACAGTGTGTATTTGTGTTCCAAATCACCTTTCTTCTCCTGGATTAATTTTCCAAAAAAAGTAATGGCTTGAAGCACTCAGGCATTTAGTAAAGCAAATTAGGCATAAGGGGTCAAACTTGAAGCTGGGCTCTTACTATTGTTCTTCATCTGAAAGGCAAATCGTGCTCTAACTTTTCATTTGGATGCCATTTTTTGGTACCATAGAGATGCTGTAGCTACTGTATCATATCATGACGAATTCTGAAGAAAATTTCTTTCTCACACCAGGCAAAAATATTGTTTGCTTTCTTACCACCATTATTACTAACTAGTATGTTACCAATATTTCCCAACATTTAATCAACCCTATACAGCTAACTCTTTTTACAAAGTTTCTACAAGCAAAGTGTTATCATTGACTCAAACAAAATGTCAATGGTGGAGCTAAATAAAACCTAATAGTTACTAGCAGCCTTATGGATTTTACAATAGGATTTCTACCTGTATGTGTTTCCATTTTCTCTTAAATTTCTATCTTGATAAAGCATCACTTAAGAAAAACCATAACAATTTATTCTAATACTGCATTTTTCCACTCCCCCCCCCCTTTCTCTCTGTGTACAGATTAAAGAAAAGTGGGAGGTGGAGTTGAAACATAGCTGAACAAACCTAATTTGCATTTCTTTAGTGGCTCTCTAAAAGTCTAATGAAGACTTTCATAAGAAAAATGTATTTGTCTAGACTAGGAGAACAATGCATTTCTATTATTTAGCCAGAAATCCAAATTGATCATAATCACATCTCTTTTCAATGCAATTATTCTAATGTGTTGCCATCAGCACATAACCTATGCTGGCTACTGTGCTGTTGAGCCATTGTGATGCAATAGAGTAGGAGAGAAGGCCCCCAGATTTGTGGCTTCCATGGCAGCTGGGCAGTGAATGTACTCCAGGTTTTAATTTGAATTTTAAAGGAGCTATCTAACATGAGTAACCCTATCCCCAACATTCAGCACATTGGATAGCCCTTTTAAAATTCAGACTGAAGCCCAGAGCTGATTCATGGTACTACTGAAATGGAACCCACAAGGGCTTACTGCCCTCATTTTTTGGCATCAGAAGAGGGTACTGAAGGTGGGTAATGGAAGGCTGCCCTGGCTGATCCAGCATCCTGCACCCACAACTGAACAACTTGTTGTAAGCCACTTTGAATCCTAATAGGTGAAAGTTTGGATACAAATTAAATAAAAAATTTACTCAGTAAACCTGCTGTTGTATGGAGATGGTAGTTGCACCCCCACATTGTTGTTAACTGCCCTCAAGTCAACCTCAATTCATGGTGACTCTGTGGACAAGACATCTCCAAGACCCTCTGTCTTCCACTGCTCTGCTTAGGTCCTGTAGATTCAGGCCCATGACCTCTCTAATTGAGTCTAGCCATCTGGTGTACAGTCTTCCTCTCTTTCAACTACCTTCAACTTTCCCCAGCATTATTGTCTTTGCTAATGAGTCATGCCTTCTCATGATGTGGCCAAGGTACGACAGCCTCAGTTGGATTGTCTTGACTTCTAGGGATCTGTTCAAGGACCCATTTGTTTGTCTTTTTTGCTGTCCATGGTATTCTCAGAACTCTTCTCCAGTATCACATCTCAAATGAGTTGATTTTCTTTTTATCTACTTTTTTCACTGTCCAGCTCTCACATCCATACATGGTGAAGGGGAATATCATGGCTTGGATGATTCTTACTTCAGTGCTCAATTATATATCTTTACTCTTTAAGATCTCATCTAGTGCTTTCATAGCTATCCTTCCCATTCCTAGCCTTCTTCTCATCTCTTGAACGCAATCTTCATTCTGATCAATGTTTGATCCAAAGTACAAGAAATCTTTATTTTGATTTCCTCATTGTATAGGTTGTATTTGTGTAGGTCCTCTGTGACTATTATTTTTGTTTTCTTTATATCCAGCAGCAAGCCTGCCTCTGAATTCTCTTCCTTGACCTTTCTCAGTAATTGTTCCAAGTCCATGATATTGTCCACTAGTAATATGTGTCACCTGCATATCTTAGATGGTTGATGTTCCTTCTTTCTCTCTTTACTCCTCTGCCTTCTAAGTCTAAGCCTGCTCTTCACATGATGTTTTCTATGTACAAGTTGAACAAGTAGGGTGATAAAATGCAGCCTTGTCCGACCCACTTGCCAACTGGGAATGATTCCATTTCTCCATATTCTGTTCTAACAGTGGCCTCTTGTCCGGAGTATAGGTTTCTCATCAGAACCATCGAATGTAGTGAGATTTCCATGTCTTTGAGAGTGTTCCACAGCTTTTTGTGATAGATGCAGTCAAAGGCCTTGCTATAGTCTTTAAAGCACATGCTGATTTTATTTTGGAAATCCTTGGCCATTATATGTTTGCTATGTGGTCCTTAGTGCCTCTGCCTTTCCTGAACCCTGCCTACACCTCTGGGATTTCTCTCACCATATGTGATTGGAGTCTGTGTTGCGGAATTTTAAGCATAATTTTGCTTGCATGGGAAATTAATGCTATGGTCCTATAGTTGCTGCAGTCTCTTATGTCTCCTTTTTGTGGATGGAAATGTATATTGAGCATTTCCAGAGTGTTGGGCAGCATTTAGTTTTCCATATTTGTTGGCATATTTTAGTTAACACTAGAGGTGATTCTGTATGTGTGAATTGTAGCAGTTCAATTGGAGTATTATCTGTTCCTGGTGATTCATTTTTCCCAATTTCTCTTCATGAAGCTTCCACCTCACTTTTTAGAATTTGGGGCTCATCTTTGTATGATACTTCATTCCATGTGTCATTCATTTTTTCATCTCTTTTATGCAACTCTTTATTGCATCCTGCGCCTTTTTATTTCTTCTTGATTTTGTACTATCTTCCTGGTCTTACCATATAGCATTCCAACTTTTGCCATAACCAATGCATGATAGCTGACAGCTTCATCTAATTAAACTCTTACTGGCTATTACAAAACATTATTAGCATCCTCAGTTATCTCAAAAAAGAAAACTTCTCAGAATATTTATAAGGAATCACCATATGACTGCTTCTCTTTAGAACTCTGTGCAATTATATAATATTAGTATATATGTCTATTTATCTGAAGTTAGTTAATAGAAAAAATAAATAAATTACCTTAAGTGTAAACCCATTAATATGTAGGCTGGACAATAATGCCAATACTCAAAAATCCTGTACTTACTATATAATTGTTTCATACTATCACATTCTGATGATCTGTAAAAATATGTTTAGAGCACAGCAATATATTACTGCTCTCTTGGCATTTTTATCCACAAATAGCTCTCCTTAAAGCTTACATTAGCCTAACTTCTTTCTCAGTGCTTTGCACACAGCAGCAGTCCAACTGTAAATTCTTTAAAATGGCCTGTGCCATTAAGGTCACCTAGTGGGTAACAGAGCATCACAGCTAACATATAGCATTTATAATTGAAAGACAGCCTAGCTTAAAGAGAACTGTGGCTAATCCCAAACCCCCCAAAGTATAGGCAAAATCTTTCAGAATGAAGGCTAAAATGTTATTTTTATACATCCCAGTTGAAAGGAAGGCTAGGGTATAGATTTTTTAAAAAGAGCCATTTGCATAAATCATTAAGCCAGCCCAGAATACATATATATTATACCATTTAGCTTCAATAAATCTAACAAGAGCTCCACATATAGGAGCCAAATTTGCATATTCAGGAGTCTCAAATTGTGAAATTTTTGGACTTCAGAATGCAAAGCAAGGATCTTCATGTTTAAATGTTCTCATAGAAAAAGAAAGTCTCTCTCTCTCTCTCTCTCTCTCTCTCTTTTGGCTCAAAGAGAAATAGCAAACTAGGAGGAAGCCTAGAACAAGTCCATCTCTTTTTGTAAATTTTTGTAAATTCCTAAAGTTGTGTAGATGGGAGAACATTCAAACTTGAACCTCCCTACCTGAAATTGTGCAATCCAGGGAGAGTTCTACCATGAACTGCCCTTAAAATCAGCCTCACCTGTTGCAACTTCATCTTCAGCATTCAGCTGAAGATCTGGGGGAAGTTGAGCAAGTGTCATTCTTCCTTCTCTAAATATGCTCTATCACATAAGTTGCCATGAACTCCCAAATAATCTCCCAACTACACATCTCACCCACCATGGGGTGGGAATCATATCCACAGAAGCGAGGAGTGCAGACATGCAAAATACACATTCTCCCTTTTTGTTCAGTTTTTTTAAACTAGAAGGCCTAAAACAAGCATTGAAAATAACTATAATGAATTTCCAATGAAGCTTGAAAACTTTCTTTAACCATTTTTGAGCATCCTTTGTATGATCCTGGAAGGCAACAGGTGCTTCCACCTGTTCTGTTCTGACATTAAGACAGAAATCACTCTGAAGGGAAAAAAAGACTTTTGGTTTCCTCCAGTCATCAATCTCACAAATTCTACCCATACATTTTATCCTAATGGCACCAGACATTAGGATGGCCTTGTCCAAGCTTGCATGGGCCAGAATATTCCAGGAGCAGCCACAGTGTTCTGGACCCAGAGCTGCCCAATGTCCTTCCCTCCACATTACCCCCTTTGTTGCAAGGCCTGGCAGCTGTTCACTTGTGTGTTCTGTTGTGTTGTCTGATGTGACCTTGGTGGCACTGAGTCACTCACTCTGGGGTCAGGATGAGGTGCCCAGGCTCAGTCACATGGCTGGGTGCCTCATTCTGACCTCAAAGTGAGAAGCTTGTCAACACCATGCTGGGTGACACAGCAGGATGCATTGTAAACAGTCACCTGCCATCACAATGAAGGGCTACAGATCTTCCAGGAAGATCTGGATCAAAACATGAGGGATTTAAAAACATTTTAAGGAGGGGTATATCATGGGTTCAGTGCTGAACTGGCCAAACATAATCTGGACAGTTCACACCAGAACCAGGGATTGGATTGTGTGGACGTGTCACTGTTGGAACAGGGGAAGACATTTTGTTTGGCCCATGCAGGCATGGTCCCAGTGTCTTTCTTTATAGAGGACTGCTCTATAGGACTTTTAAGGCATTCTCTGTTTAAAGGGCTGCCCAGGCCAAGTCTAAAATAACGAACCCTAAGGAAAGATAGTAGGTGACTTGGCACTGTTTATCAACTGCAAACTGAGGGTGGGTCTACACTGGACAGAATACTGGACCTGAATCCCCCCTCCCCATTACCTGCTCTCTTTTGTTGCAGGTGGCTGCCTTCCTATGCGATCCTTGTTCATCACCTGGTGTTGCTGCTGAGATCAGAATGAGGCACCCACCCATGCTGTTGATGCTGGGTGCCACGTTCTGACCTCAGAGCAACTCGTGCTTGCAGCAGTGCACCAAGTGTCTCACTGCTAGTGAAGGCAGCTGTTATCATCACTGCAAAGAGTGCTGCAAACCCACACAAAAGGTGAGTTATGGGGAAGAAGCCCTGAATTGGTGTAGGTGTCCTAAAGATAGTCAGCACTTGATTTGGGGTGTTGGCCCTGTGACATGTAATCAGGATGCAGTGAGCTGGGGGTAATTTGTTCATGCAAAGAGCAGCACATAGATCATTTGGTCACAGTCTTCCCTACTATGGTTAAATGCAGTGGATTTTTATTTAAACTGTGGTAATTATTTCCATATTTGAACCTGTATATATAAATAAGCATATGCAAATTTTATGGAATCCAATGTCCTCTTTTTTCTGTTTTTTGTGATGCAAAGTGGCCAGCTTTCAATTAGTACTACAGAGCTGGTGCAGGTATTCTTGTGATCCTACTGATTGTGATGAAATCTCTAAAGCTCCTGCATGGAGATGCATGGAGATAGATGATACATAAAAATATTGGTTTTTTGGTTTGTTTGTTTTTTTACAAAAAATAAAGTTAAGTAGCCTTATCAACGAGAAGTTAAAAGGGCTTCTTAACATGCATTATGTCAACGTGATTTATAAGCTCTTGGATTGCCAACACAGCATTCTTGGTGCATAATTCGATTGCTTCCCTAATGTTAAGTTATTTCCTTCATGTAAAAAGATAAAGTGTAGTTTGGGAAAGAATGGTACTTTGACAGTATCACCTTGGATTTCCAATATATAATCAAAAAAAGAAAGTACATACTCAGCAAATAAAATCCACAGAGGCTAGGGGTGAAAAATCGTCTAAACTCTGATCTAAGTAGAAAAGCTTCTGCCAATTCTATAAATTTCGATTTTCACACTATCCACCTTAAGCCACCTATACTGAAAGATGATTTAAGCGTAAACTTCCACTTTAATTGGCTGTTCTGCAAATGTTATTAACTCAGAGTCAATGAACAATGAAATTCCGGTTTGAATTGTTAAATGAACATCAAGTAATCCTAATATTTTCCCACTCTATAAATCTAAATTCCTGTTTGTGATACTAAGCATTTATTCAAAGGTATTCTTTTAACCATCCTAACATCAAGGAGCATTTGGGCATTTTGGAATATGAAGAGGGCAGGGAAATTGTTTCCATTGGAGGTGAGAGTGGCTGAGGCACAGAAATGGAGAGTGGGGCTAGCCTTTGTGGCTTTGCAACCTCCCTGCCCTTATGTTATTTCAAAGCATGGGAAAAGGGTTCCAAGTGCCCCACCCCAGATGGTCATGTGGTAAAAATGGTTTCAATACACATTTGCTCCTTTCCAGGTTATTTGTTTTCAGTACAGAGAACAGTTCCCTGAAGACATTCAGTGAATGTGTATGTGTACAGACACACACACTTTGTGCAAAATTACATACACAAACAGACACAGACACAGAAAGTCTTGGAATGTGCATTCATACTACTCCCACCATACTTAATCTGTCTGTCTTTACCCTCCCACAGGGGTGGAGGCTGTGTGGCCCTCTAGATATTATTTGACTGCAATCCCCATCAGTCCTAGCCAGCACAGGATGTTGGTGATGGACTATGGGAGTTGTAGTCCACTAACATCTGGAGGACCACCCATCTCTCCTTCCGTGCCCTATAGTATCTGTCGGGCAAACACCAAGGACTGCTTATTTAGTGTTTAATACTACTGATATGTCATGATACAGTTTCAGAAGTAAAGCTGGAAACCATTGTAAAGCTAGGGCAGCCCAATAACTAAGGGGCTTTGCAGACTGCTAGAAATAGTGCAAATTGAGTCTACTTTAACTGTCCTGGCTCAGTGCTAGGGAATCATGGGAATTTTTTTTTCTGAGACATTGAGCCTTCTCTGTCAGAGAGCTCTGGTGCCACGTCAAAGCCACTGTAATAACTAAAAATACAGGCAGTAAACCTGATCCTGGATGCCCATTTTACGGAATCAATTCTTTTGTGATCCCTTAAGACAGTAAAACCAAGGTAAAATAAATCTGCCTTTAGCACGCTCAGAGTATAGCATGTGGCACAGCAGTGGGATGACAGATTGAGTAACACCATGTATATATATATGGGCTCAGGGTAGGGAAATGAGCTTAACAGACCTCAAGAACAGAGAAGCACATTACAAAGTTATGTTTCTACTCAGAGGCAGGAAAGTGGCAGGTGGAAGTCCCTAACTTTTTTCTATTCTTAAATCACAAACTCTCCAAACCCTAACTACCAAATTTCACCTTCTTGCCTTCTGCCTAGACAGGCCTGGTGGGATCTAGGAGGAGATTTGGGAGGAGCAATGGTACAAAAATAGTGAAGCTGCTCCTTCACCAGTCATTCTATGGAAATGGCCATACGTGCACATTAGTGTTGTGTTGTAATAATGTATGTGGGAACCTCATGTTTGCCATGTCCCACCTTCTCCCTTGTGTGCATACACACAGAGAGGTGCATGACTACTTCAGTCTCCAGAGTTGTCAAGTTTAGCCCATTTCTAAAAGCACTGAGTTTAGCAATTAACTAATATTAACACCATGCCATAAATAACACGGAAGAAATAAGTATTCAGAAGTGGCTTCACAGCATAATCATATTACATATGGTTGGTTGGTGCCCAATGACTCTTCCACTCTCAATTACATTTTGGAGGCTACAATATATTTCTGACATTTCTGTAATTCAAATAAAAACAAATTATCCAGGAAGGCTGCCTAAGCTAAAGTATGCTGGAAACATCTGAGCAAACAGGCACCATATTAGTCAGTTTAAACTGTAAACCCTCTGACTCTTCAGATGAGTCACTGCACTGCTGGGGAAAGAGTTCTTTAATTTTTATCTTTTATGAAATGCAAAAGTTTGATAATGCTGCATTAGGGGAAAGGATCTGATGTTTGATGTTCAAAGGAATTAAAGCGGACGTGACTAGCAGCCAGATCTGACAAGTACACTAATGCTTAGGAACACTTGGAGGGCAGTTCTGGGATCTCCCCAAGTCTGAGCTAATGAGAACTCTTCCCTTCCCAGGAAAATGAATGATCACAGAACAGAAGAGATAACTTGGCCCCTCTTCACTAAGAAAAGAAGAAGAAGTAGTGAATTTCATCCCAGCAAACCTATTTGCAAACAAAAGTATCGTACAGGGACACCCTGCAGAGAGCTAGTATAGGATGAAGTGCTTTATCAGGTTTACACTTGGTAGCAAATCCAGGTTTACTCTGACATAAATTATTTCTATCTGACTCAGTTTAAAATATGGACAACCTGAATAATCATTCCACACCTTAATTATAAACTATTTTCCTCATGGAAAAATATCAAGACACAAATTCAATTTGTTTGCTTAAGATTTGTGACAGTGCTCAGTACTCTTCATTAGTGTAGGAATAAGGCAAAATCTTCTAAGCTTTGCAAGCTATGAGTCTCATTATATAGTGAAGACACTTTTCAAGGTTCCTGGCTAAGTAGATTCCTTTTGACTTCAGTAGAGAAATTCTGCAAAGAAAACTTGGAAAAATTACTTTTTGGGGGGAAAAACTCCCAGAATTCCCCAGTCAACCTGTCCACTGGGAATGCAAATCATTGGTATATCCAGGATGCTGTCATTCTTTCTGCCACACTATACTTTTTAAAAATATATGCTACCTCCTGCCTCCTCTGGCAAACAATGCAAAATGAAGTGAATTCTTCTAAGAACACTGGGAATTATAACTGCTGAAACATCATGTTTGAATTCCAAAATTAGAATCACCAAGCCATTTCACATGCCAGTCTACAGGAAAAGAGATTCCACCTCAACATTAGGAGGCACTTCCTGACAGTAAGGGCTGTTTGACAGTGGAACACACTCCCTCAGAGAGTGGTGGAGTCTCCTTCTTTGGAGGTCTTTAAACAGAGGCTGGATGGCCATCTGTCAGGGATGGTTTGATTTTGAGTTCCTGCATGGCAGGGGGATGGCCCTTGTGGTCTCTTCCAACTCTATGATTCTATGATTTTATTGTTCTATCCAAAACATTTGGGACCATAAGTGTTCTGTATTTTGGATTTTTTTGGATTTCAGAATACTTGTATTTACATATACATAATGAGGTTGGAGAGACATTAAGGATCTATGAAATGGCGGGAGGCATGGATTCCCCCCATCTCACAGATCTTCATAGCTCTATCCAGCCACATCTCTCTTCAGCCTTGTAAATACAGTACAGTTAAGTACTGTGCTACTTGTGTTGAAGTTCAAAAAGTTTTTGATTTTGGAGTACTTCAGATTTTGGAATAGTGAGTAAAGCATACTCAACCTCTCTCTGTGTATGTATGTGTATATAGGCTTACAGAAGTCCTGGTCTCCATCCAGTTCATTCAGCAAGTGCACCCCAAGTGAAATCCGCAGTATGAGATAAAGTCCTCGTGTATATATGTATATATATATATATATATACACACACACGAGGACTTTATCTCATACTGTGGATTTTATATATATATATGTTTTCCCCTTGTGTCTTGTGAGTTTGCCTCTGGTCTGCTACACCCATCTCAGAAAAACAGACAGGTGTGAAATCTTGAATCGATAGAGTAGCTAGCCTACAAGCTCTCCCCTGGCACCTATGTCTCCTTCTTGTGCTATTTTTTGCTATGTATGCTGAAGACTTTGTGCCTATGCTTTACAGACCTCTGTACATTGGTCCCTTGGCATCTGCTGGAGTTTGGTTCCAGGACTCCCCATGATACTAAAATCCATGGATGCTCAAGTCCCATTGAATACAATGGTGTAATGAAATGGTGTCCCTTATATAAACTAGCAAAATCAAGGTTTGCTCTTTGGAATTTATATCTTTTTGGAATATTTTCAGACCACGAATGGCTGAATCCCTGGATAAAGAATCCCTGGATATGGAGGGCTGACTGTACAACCATCCTTAATACAGATACAGTTATATATAGCATTAATATAGGCTCAACCATATCTAATTATGCCCTCTATTTGTACTCTAGTGAAATAGTTTACACTGGGTACATTTACAGTCCCTATCAGATAGAGAAAACATAAAGGGAAAGCCTAAGGTAAGGAAGGATTAACTGGTGGCAGACGGTGTATGAGAGATTAGGCTCTGATGGTTCCGGAAAGGGTTCACTTCACTAGATACCTCATCTTCTTCCTCCCTTCCACAGCACACTTGTTTCCTCTGAAGCAACCTGGATTTCCCAGGCAGCTGTCATACCATATGCCTACCTGGCTACTTACTCTTAGACGGAGATTCTCTAGGGATGGAATTCAAATGGGTCTGAATTATTCACAAGGACATGTGAAAAGAAGTTGTAGGTCAGAAACATTGTAAAAATCTCTGGGGCTAGCTTTATCACATTTCTCATCTGTAGCCTGGTAAGTCTGTGTCAAGTTTTGCAATGGTGATTGGGACACAGATGATCCTGACCACTTATAGTGAGCCTGGCTACTGAGTCCTCTTATTATTTAACATATCAGACTGGGATCTGGATTTCAGGTGGCACCACTTTCACTGGAGTGAAGGTGCATCTGGAGCCTTTCCCCTGCAAAGCATGTGCTACCAGTGAGCTATAAATTTTCATATCTATAACCACTGCTATAATAATAAGGATGTGATTGGAAGTTAAAGTTTCTACAGGTTCATGTGAATCACTAATTATGTTTTCACAGTAATTCAATGGCAATAATTCAGCAGCACAGGCTAGCATATTTCTTGTTTGTTGTTAACTGCCTTCTTCCTACAACCAGAAAGAAGACTATGCACATGGACATCACCCAGATGGCCAACAAAAAAGCTAAATAGATTATCTAATCAGAAGCAAAAAATAGAGAAGTTCATCTTGGTGGCCAAGACTACGGTAGCTGTATTATCGCACTACACTCTTAAAATGCTGATAGGTCACTTTAACTGCTCTGACTGCCTCCTGTTGCATTTTGGGGTTTGTAGTTCAGTGAGGCTTAAGAACTTTCTGACTGAATATTCTAAATGCCCCATCCTAAACTACAAGTCCCAGAATGCAACAGGAGGCAGCCAAAGCAGTTAAAGTGACCTAGCCCCATTTTAAGAGTGTAGGGCGATAATCTAGATAATCAGGTGCTGACTGTGCCTAGCATATAAGAACCTGTTAGTCCCAGACCAGAGAGAGGGTGAATTTTTGACAGCCTCCAGTCTAGAAATGTCAAGACAATTGGTCTGTCCTTTCGGGTAGGCTATAGATCAGTAGGAACTGGAAATAAGAGTGCCTGCCATCAGCAATAGATTGGATGAGGGTAAACCAGGGGTAGGCAACATTTCCCCTTTAAGGGCCGAGGGACTTCAGCTCCCAGAAACCTCAGCCATGTTGGCCAATAGTTCCATGTTGGCCAATAGCTCCTGGGATTCTGGGAGTTGAAGTCCCTCGGACCTTAAAGGGGTAATGTTGCCTACCCCTGGGGTAAACAAACTGAAGTTTAATCCAGACATGTCAGAGGGCCTCCCGGTCAATCAAAAGGAAAATCAGGATTCAGCCAGTGTTGGATGGTGGGGAAATCCTGGGGGGTGGGTTATGTAATCATGGCTATAATCTTAAGTCTAGAACAGTGGTGGTGAACCTATGGCATGTGTGCCAGAAGGAGCACTCACAGCCCTTTCTGTGGGCACATGTGCCATTGTCCTAGCACAGAGTTCACCAGAGTGTGTTACTAGAAAGCCAGAGGGATGTGGCACTTTTTGATAAATAAGTGGGTTTTGGGTTGCAGTTTGGGCACTTGGACTCTAAAAGATTCACCATCACTGGCTAGAAGCTCAGGTTTCTGTGGTGGACAGAAATACATTTGTGCAGCTAAAATTTGTGCATCAACTGCATCCCTAGAGATACAGGCTGGGGCCACTATGATATATATATCTTAGTTACATCCCTTTTGGATTATTATATGCCTTTTGTTATAATAAATATGCTATTATAACATGGTTTTTTTTGTTATACTGTGGTCTCATGTTATCCTCTGGGGTTTGGTTCCAGGACTCCCCATGCATAACAAAATCCGTGGATGTTCAAGTCCCATTAAATACAATGACATAGCAAAATGGTGTCCCTTATATAATATGGAAAATCAAGGTTGCTATTTGGAATTCATACTTTTTTGAATATTTTCAAGCCATGGATGCTTGAATCTGTGGATAATAAATTTGTGGATAAGGACGGTTGATGGTAACAAACATATTATGATAACATGCTTTTTGTGGAGTTGCTTTTGAAGAATGTTTGGAAACCTCAGCCAGTTTGAAGTACAGCTAGAGGTTTGACCGGAGTTAGTTACAGGTGACTCTCTTCCTATAAGAGCTCCCCTGGTGACTAGACTGTTTAGGGGCACAACTGAAAGTGATAGTTAGTCCCATATGGCTCAGGTCCTCCAGTCATCTAAAGGATTGTTGCAACCCAAAGCTAAAATACAGTTTTTCTCTTCAGTTTGTTTTAGCTGATACTGCTTTAAAATACACACACACACACATAGACAAAACCTTCATCCAATCAAAGGACGAAAGGAAATTGTGTAGCTGGCCAGGTATTAAAAAAAACCTTTGTTAAAAGGAGCTCACCATCAGGGGCTTTGTTAACTGACATATGCATGGTAAAATAAAATAAAAGACTGAGAGGACAAGGGGGAGGAGGAAGAAGAGTGGCTAAAGTGTTTGGTGACTGATGGCAAAACTGAAAAAGATCAGGATGGAAAGCAAATAAAAAATCTAGGCAGAATCCAGGAACAGAATAAGGTAGCATAAATAAAGGTGTTATCCCCTAGAAATGAAAACAATGACCAGACAAAGTGTATGTCATTCCCTGCACTTATTGTTGATGAAAACAGGTGTTTATACAACAGGCCAGAATCAATCATGGCCATCTGATTCTTCCCTAGAGAATATAAGCACTCTTCAGGCAAGCTATCGTATATTCATTCCCTGCTGCTCTAATACTGAAAAGGCCTTCTCACACATTCAAGCTTCATGCAGAATGGGGCCCTTGCCTTCAGTAATCCTTGCTGCTGTTCACTGCAGTGATCTATGATGATGTTGTACAAGACAAATAAATCTTCAACAGGCTGAATTGCTATAAATTATCTAGATGGAGAGATGTGGATGACTAAGCTCATAAATGGATCTAAAAATGGCTACCCACCGACCCCCCCATCATCTGAACTGAAAACAATTGGCCACTGCCAAGTTATCTGCATGTGACTCATTACTGCAGGCTCCTACACTTTTCTATTACTAAGCTCCCTTACTAAAGCAGGATCGTAAAACTCCCTTGAGTCATTGGCCTGGGCAATGATTTAGCACATTTTGGTGACACAGTGAGGTCAGCTGCTAGGAGCTATACTGGAAATCCATATGATGAGATACAGCTTTCAGGATTAATAAAGGCAAGCTGAGACAAAAGTTCTTCCTGAACATTTCTCACATTGATTGCAGAGAAATACAGCTACTTTTACTATACCCAAATCAAAACATACTGATAAGTTAAGCAAGAGAGAGGAGTACTCTCTCCCCCATGAATTTTTCTGCCAGTTTCCAAATTTCTGGCACTGCAGTATCCTAAACTTCACTTGAGTATTTATAAATATCATTTTGGCAACTAAAACAAAAGTGAGCAGGCAAAATTACCAAGGGAATGATAGCACAGAAAATATAAGAGTTCTAGGTAGGATCAATTTTCACTGACTCATTCTCTGTGCTAGAAATTTGCAGACTGATAGAAAATTCCATTTTGGGCAAAACTCTGAGAAATAATGCCCTCAATTTGCCCCCTTGTACATCCATGAGCTTAATCCAGCTTTTTTTGTTACATTCAGTATATTCAGTATTCTAAATTTAGTTATATACAGTATTTAATTATATCTGGCAACTTGAATTTTGATTTCTTGAACATTTTGCAAAATACAGGGAATATGTAAGTTGTTGCACAATGCAATACAGAACGAACATAATGATTAGTGTAAGATTTATTTTTAAAAAGGGCAAAACCTATATATAACAATAACAATAACAATAACAATAATAACATTTATTTATATCCCGCCCCTCCTATTAATATATAGGTTGTAATGTTATCTTTAAACTGGCCTTGGCCTGGCCAGCCCTTCAAACAGAGAATCTTCTCTGTAAACTGAGAGCAAAGGACACCCTAGTTAATGTTGCACAAATGTTGCAAGCAGATGCCTTAAAAAGTGTGAGTTCACACAGAACAATAAAAATGTTGCACATGAAATTTATTGCCACAAGTTCACAGCATTTCTGTCACATACTTTACAGGGTATTTTGGCCACATTTCAACACACTTGCTTTCAACACATTTTGGAGCCAAAACATATAAATCATCCATAGACGCTTGGTAGTCATATTCAAACTACTGTTGTGAAATGGAAAAATAACTTTTTGTTGTTGTTTTAAAGGAAATAATCTGAAATATAAGCACTAACAGTTCCATGGATAACTTGCAAACTAGAATTGATTCCCCAAACTGGCTTACACAATAAACTACAAAAATGTTTCATGTTTTTATTCTTCCCCAAAATGGGTTCACAGAGAGCCTTTGATGACTGGAATATCAAATTTTTGCGTTATGTGTCTGGGGCATATTTAACATTCAAAAGGAATGTGGGCAGAATACAAGATGCATCTACATGGATGCTGCTGCTTAAAGGGCTGATTGCTGCAGAATCTAAAAATACGATTAAGTGAAATTAAACAGGCTACTGCCTTATTTGAGAAACATGTTATACTCTATTCAGGGGGAACTGGCATCAACAGCCAATTATTTGTTCCCTTGACATTAGTGGAGCCTCTGTCAAATCAGGACAGTTAGAGGATATGCAGTCTGAATTGAGTCTGGATATAGGACTTCCTTAAGAATATGTAAAGTTTTATTATGACAAACCACTGTTCCTTATTTAAAGCTCATTGTAAACTATTCTCAATTTCTCATGATTCTCTAGCTTCTCGGATAAATATTCTCCCCAGTCCTGCTACTGGGAAGATGATAGGTAGGTTGGTAGGTGACACACACGCGTGCGTGCGCGTGCGCGCACACACACACACACACAAAGTAGGTAGATAGATGGATTTCCTTTCCTTGGATTTCCATTCCAAGGATCTGATACAATATAAGTGACGAATTGAAGAACTAGTTCCCTGTTTCCTCAGTGATCCTGCCCTGCCCACACAGACTCTTTACTCATAACATATTCAGACTCAGGATACACCTAAGCAATATGGTTGGCATAAACTGGACTTATGATCTCATAATGACAGTCAGCATGATGCAGTGGTTTAGGTGTGGGATTAGGACCCGGGAGACCAGGGTTTAAATTCCTGCTTGGCCATGGAAACCCACTGGGTGACCTTGAGCAGGTCACACTCTCTCAGCTTCAGAGAAAGCCAAAAGCATAAGAAAACCTGTGTTAGTTTCACCTTAGGGTTGCCCTAAATCAGAAATTAGAACAACAACAATGATGTCGTAACTTTTGGGATTCATGTTTAGAGTCATGAATAATTGAACGTGATTCCAAAAACCTATGTCCTAAGCTAGGCAGGGCCTCAACAAGGGGTTTCCAAGATTCTGCAGATCAGGGCACTGGGAAATGATTATTGCCCCACTCTCCTGGTTGTGCGGTGCAAGGAGCTGTAGCAATACCCTGAGTAATCTCTTCAGCTACCTGTCTCAACATGCCCCATGACTGGGAGGGTGCTGCTATCATCATTTCCCAGCACTGTGAAGTCCAGTATCTTGGAAAGCTTTCAGTTGGGGAGGGGGGACATTGCCTGGCTTAAGTTGTAGGTTTTTTGGAGCTTCATCCTCATAGCTGATCTGCTATTGTAGGATCTCATCCTAGGTTTACTTCTTTTATTTCATTGCTCTGTGTTTTGTACTGTAAAAATGATGAGAGATGTAAATAAAAGAAATAAAAGACTCAGCTAGCATGACCTAATCTCTCTCCAGGTTTGGAACAAATAAAGTGCAAACTAACCAAAATGAGTCTGACACTCCTCCTTTCCTGCCATGCCTCTGTCATCTACTTCAGTGAGCTGCTCACTGATTTACTGACCTGTATACTAATGACAGTCTGTCTTGATTCACATTTTCAGAAAATATGCTTGATGGACAAGTGAGACATCTGTCTTGGAGCAGAAGACAGCTTACAACCCACTGTCTGTAGCCTTGGGTTATAGGTGAAGACACAGCAAGACTATGATGGATCGCCATGCATGTCAAGTCAGACAACTGCTGCCCCGATTTGTACCTTAGGATAGAATATTGAGTTCTTTTTTGGTCATATTAACAGACAGATCATCAGGGGGGGAAAGATCTATGGGAAGAGCAGCATAAAAAGCAAAAGTATGGGAACTTTTTTTAAAAAAATGAAGCTCTGGGATTATTCAATGTATCTATTTGGCTTTCAGACTAATGGTATTTTTAAACATCTGATAGAAATGCCAATTTCTTCAGAAGCAAGGGGAACTACTGACAACGTGTTGCCATGTGAACAGCTTTTTCAAGATTTCAGTCACATTATTTCACCACAATATGTTTTACATATATATGTACACATATACACTTCATTCTGTGACCATGCTCAGACATCACTGGGTTTTATGCACATACACAAACTTGGGCATATCTTGGCATCTCCCCAAGCTTGATGATAACTCTCTTGTATATGGATGGTGCCATTTTGACTACTTAAGGACCACCACTCATCTATCAGTTGAGACAAATTGGATCCAATAATCATGAATGATTATGATGATAATGTTTTCAGTGAATATGAAATTACGGAAGAGAATATTGTGTGGCGATAAAGCTAGTGTTGCATCTCTAACCAAGCAATCAATTGACAAAACTGAAAATAATTTTTTAGAACCTATTTTGCAAGACAGAAGAGAATGGGTCAAAACCCTGTCCTGGAACCATTATCAATCTGTCTGATTTTTCTTGTTGTTAACTGCCCTCAAGTCATCCCTGACTCATGGTGTTCCTATAGATAAGGCATCTCCAGGCATCTTCTGTCCTCCACTGTACTGCTTAGGTCCTGCAGATTCAGGCAGCACTCTTCTCCACAACCACATCTCAAATGAGTTGATTTTCTTCCTGTCTGCTTTCTTTGGGCCTTTGCAGACTGCCAGAAATAGTGCAAATTGAGGCCACTTTAACTGTCCTGGCTCAGTGCTAGGGAATCATGGGAATTGTATTTTTTTCTTGAGACATTGAGCCTTCTCTGCCAGAGAGCTCTGGTGCCACAATAAAATACAGTTCCCATGATTCCCTAACCCTAACCCTTAAAGTGGACACAATTTGCACTATTTCTGTCAGTCTGCAAAGGCCCTAAGCCAAAGAGCCAGTGTTGTCAGAGACTACTCTGTGATCATGTGGTCAACTTGATTGCACAGAACACTGTTTACCTTCCCACTGAAGTGGTACCTATTTATCTACTTGTATTTGCATGCTTTCGAACTGCTAGGTTGGCAGAGGCTGGGACTAGTGACAGGAGCTCACCCCATCCTGCAGCACCCGGGCCTTGAACTGCCAACCTGCCAATCTTGCAGTCAACAGAGTCAGCGTCTTATCCACTTGAACCACTGCATCCCCCCTATTATATTTACCTATTACATTTACCTATTATATAAACCCTAGTTAAAATCTATATGGGAAGCAGAATTTCTACAGATCTATAGCAATTTTTTAAAGAATATATACACAACTATATGCTGGGAATTTATCTCCCAGAGAGGTTACAGGGAATAGGCAACAATGATAACACATGTGGTTTCTTTTTCCAAGGATTAGAAGCTGTTGGTGTGAAGTGGTTAACTTACTGGAGATGTCCAACCAAAATGTCCACTATTGTGGAGCTTTATAGCTTCCGTTGATTTTAAAGGAAAATAATGTTCTTTTGCTTAAAGATTTAAGCTTATTCCTTCTTGTGGTGGTAGGAGTAGAAATTGCAAATAAATAAATAAATAAATAATGGAGGGTCATAGGAAAGATTTCTCTCAAGTCTTGGTTAAAAAAGTTTAACTCTGACTCATCAATAACGCACATCTAATGGAGGCGATCACACAAACAGGTCTGAAGATATATGGTTCCCCTTTATCACATTTACTTATAAATATCACTTTATGTTTTCCAGTCTGACACATGAAGTACTGGAATTAGGAAGAAAAATGGTAGTTCCTTGCAAAATTACAATTTATCATCTTAATGAACATTTTGTCTGCATGCCTTGTTTGCTGAAATGAAAATGCATTCCCTGATCATTTCAATGCAACATAGATTATTCAATTGATCAGAGAATACCCCACTGACAGAATTTTTTGTTACTTTTTTGGTTTTGTTCTGTTTATACTTTTAACAACATTTGTTTTATAAAAACCTGCAATACCTAGAGAATTGCAGTCACTATTAATATAGGTCAGGGAAGGTGCTCATGATGCTTTAAACTCATGTGTCATAAAGCTGTATGTCAGAGCAGATAAGTGAGGCAGAGTATCGTCCTACCTGTGTTCACTTGCAGATGGTTTCTGCATTATTTCTAATTCTTTTAGATGTAGTTTTCTGAGCTCAGCTTTGAACTACAGGTCCTTTGGTTCCTTTGGCCATGTTGGGGTGAAACAGATGAGATCTGTAGGCCAAAACATCTGGATGGCCAAACATTTCTCTACCTCTGGTACAGATGATATTAGATAAAAAAAAACCCAGTGAATTCCCAATATTAGGTCCCATGGCAACCCATATTTATAATAATATGTGGAGTTAGCTGTTACAGGTATAGTGATGGTCACTAGCTTTGTTATTCTTTGTTGTTTCTGACTAATATATATTCTTTGCTACTCAGATTCAAGGTTTTCCAGCTTATGAATTTTGTACCGAGGGAAAGATATACATATATTTCAATAAATAAATTATAAAGCTGGTAATGATTTCTTAACTTCAAATACAGATTTACCACTCTGCAGTCTTGCAAAAAGTGTCAAATATAAGAATACACAGCTGTTTGAAAGCCTAGAAGGATGGCTGGTGCTAGTCAAAGCCACAAAAATATGGTTAGACTGCATATAAATATACCGTATATAGGAGAAAATCTATTAAAATCCAGCAAAGATATCTTTAGTTCATACTGTTAACATTATGCATGAAAGTGTGTAACACAACTCCCACATCTATATTTCACAAGGGAAAAAACATGTTCAGAAGATACATTATGGAACAGAGAAGGTGTATTTCATCAGCTCCCTCTGCTCAGTGTTTTTCTGCTGAAAATCCACCACCCAACTCATAAGAAACCTGTCTGAGTCTTAAGATGCTTTGGATCTTTGGGGGAGGGCTTTCTCTTGGTTTGGCCATCATCAGATGCCCACCTGGTAAGGAGATGAGAGACAGCCTTCTCAGTGACTGTGCTAAGCCTCTGAAATTCCCTTCCATGGAAGGTTAGGTTGACCTCCTCTCTACTCTCCTTTCACCAGAAGACAAAGACTGTTTTAGTCAAACAGGGTTTTAATTATTAATTGTTTACAGGGAGCCTTTTATGCAGTGCTTATGCTAAAATTTGCATTATGTTTTAAAAATGATTTTATATTAATGTGATAATTTCATCATGTTTTTCACTTGTCTTGTTTTTTTTAGTTTTTGTAGATTGCCTTGGGTCCTATGCCAAGGGACAGATAGCATATGAAATAAATGAATAGATAATTAGCCCAACCAATAACATTCAAAAATCTGAAACTTACTAGGGTGACCTTGGGCAAGTCACATTCTCTCAGCCTCAGGGGAAGGCAATGGTAAACCTCCTCTGAACAAATCTGGCCAAGAAAATCCCATGATAGGGTCACCTTAGGTTTGCATTAGTCGGAAATGACTTGAAGGCAGATAACAACAAACTATGTCTATGCTTGCAAACATCTGTCTACAGTTCCCACTCCCACACCTGGGAAAGGAAACAACTCAGGAAACAACATGGCGAATTCCCTGCTTCTTCTCTACTCTTAAATGCATTCCTCCTAGAGGTGCCTTTCTCTGCAAGACATGGAAGACAGGGTTGTGTTATATGCATTTGCCTGTAGTTCTTCTCTTCTTTTCTAGAGCAATACTAAACCATTACAAGAAACCTTTGCAAGCTCCTTCTTTTGGCAGCTGCTTTGGCAGCCAGGCTCTTGGCTGTGAGCTGGTATGGTGGCACTGATTGGATTCAAAAGGAAAGAATGGAACCTACTGAACTAATGCTACTTGTTCTAAAGCCTGAATGTATCTTTTAGATTTTTCAACTCGCACACTAAGCAGTCTTGATCCTGTTCGGCTTATGAGATGTAAAAGGAACAAAGCTCCTTGTTGTTATGGCTGCAGGCATAATTTGAACTTGGGCTATTAAAAATTGAAAACTTTCCATTCAGTGTGTGTATATATTCACTGGCACATTTTGACTTTAAAATATGTAACGCTGCTTTGTGTATACTAAGCTATTCCTTGGAAGTCCTCCCTGACTCAGGTCAAGAGTGGCACACTTCATGTTTTATAAAGGAGTATGGTGGTATGGAGACAGCCCGCCAGCTTGAAATAATGATCATCTGTAATGTTTGGCTGAGGTATCTTGGGACATTTAGACAATAGGTAGGAGCCAGATGCATTGCTGACTCCCACACACAGATTCAAGCTCAATGCATCCCTAGAACTAGAGGTATTTTTAGATCTATGTAAACACAAGAAAGGGTAAAGGAAGAAAAAAAAAACTGGATTCTTCCTCTGCTTATTATTCCCCTTTGAGTGAAATTAAATCCAAAAAAGTAAGTAAGTAAGTAAATATCTCAGTTTCACTGGAAAAGCACAAGATTGGAATATTGTCTATTAGATAGATTAGCTGGAATTGCATAACCTACCCACCCCCAACTCCACTTTCTTTTTTTCCCAGCACTCAGCTTCTCCAAACTCTTTGGAACACTCTTTTTCTGGACAAAAGAGTGAACTGCACCTCCTAGAAACCTCTAGAAGAAGCAACACATATGCCCACTACCCCACACACTTAAAAAAAAGCTTTTCTTCAAAAGCAGAATTGGACACCTGCAGGATTGGATCTGGGTAATTTCCGGAACTTCATGGGGTCTCCAGATTGTCAGAGGGTAAAAAAATGGTCTCTGAATTCATTGCAGTTGTCCACCCTTGTGGTTTACAGAGCAGAGCTAGCCAGTGAATTATTCTGACAAATTTCCTATCATCCCATTTATTTCCCATTTATAGTCCAGATTTGCTGGTGTTCTCAAATCCTGTGGGTCCCACAAAATAATATAGTGGGGAATAAGGCAAGTCCAGAGCTATATCATGCCTAGCTATATCAAAGACTGCCAGGCCAGTGTGGAGATCTGGGCTAAGAGCCACTTAAGCGAATACGGGAGTGGCAATAGTTTCCCCTTCATTCAGCATACAATGATGAGATAGAAATACAGCCAGCCCTCTGTATCCAAGAGTTGTTTTTTTATCCATTTTATCCATTCAAGTATCCACAGCTTGAAAATATTAACAAACACATACATTACAAAAAGCAAAACATGTTTTTGCCATTTTATATAAGGCAGGGGTAGGCAACCTTTCCCCTTTAAGGGCCGAGGGACTTCAGCTCCCAGAATCCCAGGAGCTATTGGCCAACATGGGACTATTGGCCAACATGGCTGAGGCTTCTGGAAGCTGAAGTCTCTTGGCCCTTAAAGGGGAAAGGTTGCCTACCCCTGATATAAGGAATGCCATTTTACTATGCCATTACATTTAATGGGACTTAAACATCCACAGATGTTGCTATCCATAGGGGATCCTGGAGCTAAACCCCAGCTGATACCATGGGACCACTGTATATGGCACACAACACCAACAACATACATGGAATATAAATAAATATGGTAGTAGCAGCAGCAGCAGCAGAAAACAACAATATGCTCCAGAATTGTGATATCCATAACTGAATTCTGGATAATTAATGACTCTGATCAAGTAGAAATCAAAAGACCAATCAATAGAAAGAATTGCTTTCTGATGTGACAGAAAATTAACCTATTAACTAATGAATGGAACTGCTTACTGTAAACTTGGTTACATTCTATTCTTGAGCACAATATTGCTTAAGAAATAGTGATGATTTCTTTTTATTTTTTAAATATTAAACCAGACAACAGCCAATAATGATATTAATGAGCAATTAAGTACAATTCACCATAAATTTGCAATTCACCAGATCAAGATCAGCATATATTATATTCCAAAAAATGTGTTAATCCAAAAGTCATTCATGTATCCAAGGTGCCCATATGGAAAGTTTAATGTAAGAGCAACCTTAAGGAAGTGTTACCATGTTGATTCAAATCAATTCTTAGAGGTTATTCCTCTAAGAAGCCTAGATTTCATGGTCAATTTATCAGTGAAGTCTCAAATTCTGTCCAGCCAGTGACAAAATCCACCTAGATTTCTTCATAAACAATTCTAAATGTTGTCAATAACAATTTAGGTGTGCTCCCATTGACAGCCCATGGTACAGATGGGATACCTCATCCCACTGTGGCAGGCTGAGGGGCTCCCCTGATTAGACCAGGAGTTACCAGTGAGTATTCCAATGCATGCTTCCAGTCTGCCAACCATGTTTTCATCCATGATAAAATTTTATTGGCTCAGACAGGTCATTTCACTCCCTTCCCTGATATGCAACATTTCATGGCTACTATTGAGAATGTTCAGTCTTTACTGGGGTACATCTGCGGGTGTGTTTTTGCTTATCCCAGTCTCCCCAAATTCCCCCAAGAGTTGGCAATGAGCCTGCAACCATGTTTGACTGAATGTGATTGTCACCCCCTGCATGACCAGGAGCCCTCATTGTGCAGGTTCCTGACTGCATGGAGAAATGTAACTTTGTTGGGCTGAACACAATTTCATCTTCCTTGTAGACCTTTCCCACAAACACAGGATGACTGGGAGTGGTGCTGGAGCATACTTTCCTGTCACCCCTTCACATTAGATTTACTTAATGTCTGAACAGGTTCTAAGTAATCATTATACCAGGGATGGAGGACCTTTTCTATGTGCAAGATCAAATTTTCTCATGACTAAACTTCTGGGGGCTGCATATTATCCTTGGGGTGGAACCAAATTTAAAACTGGGCAGGGACATCCACCCATCTCCTCATAGTATGCATGCTTTTCCAGTTCCATGTATCCTACTGGCTGGCAAAGCATCTTCCTTTTCACTGATATTTAGTCATTTCCTGAGCAGTGGAACAGAAAGAGAAACACTTCTTGTCCACACAAAAACACAGACATACTGTTCATGGAACAACTGAATAGCAGTGAAGAGGCAGATCTTTTGTCAAAAGTTCTAGGTGCTTTGGGATACTAGCTTCTGAGAGCAGGCATCACTTGCTCTTTGCCCTTCTTGTTGGGTAAGGAAAGGGAAGTGTTCAGGAAACATCATTTGAACATTCTCCAAGGGCCTTGAACTGACAAAGGTGACTTCCTTTACCTCTCACCTTTCCTGAGGGTCAAGGCTTTGGAAAAGATACCTTAAGGACTGGATCTGGCTTGTCACTCCTTCACATGTTGCTTCATTTGTTAAGTATGTTACAGAGGAAACACTAGTCAAACATTTCCTTGCACCAATGAAATTATCTGAGCACTTCTTTTGTGAAACACATACCAATTCAATTATCCATGCCACCAGTAACACTAGCAAACCTCTCTTTCCATGCCAACTTGATAGATAGCTTTATATCATATCTAGGAATCAACAGAATGTTCATTATTATAGAATCACACTATTCTTGAGAGATTGGTTTCATCTGCCTCATATACCCCTAATCTTGATGCACACACAACTATTCTAAAGTAGTCATCTGGAAATTGCTTGGAAAGATGTGTATCAATTAATTTAAATATATACATGTTTAGCTCTATATGCAAGTTTTAATCTATATATTTTGAGATCTAAGTCAAGTTTTGAATGAAGTTGCTTCTCTTTACACAGGAAGCTTAGTTTATTAAAGAAATGTTTAGCTGTTTGAAACATGCTGATTGCAGAGAAATTTATTTTACTTATTTTACCAACAATGTTGTCTTATCCTAGTTACTGGAACATTATTTCCTGCTGAGTGCTAACAATAGAAGCTTTGCATGCAATGTGCGTGCTACAGCTATAATTTTCTTAATGAGAACTGTGAAGAAAATATTCTTAAATTCAAGAACAGCAGCCAGAAACAAGGATAACAGATTTATCTGTGCAGTCAAGTTTAATCATTTATGGAGTTGGACTGATTCTAATTTCCACATCCTTACACATTGAGTGAATCAATACCTAATTTTGTAACTAATTTTCCAAAAGGCATCTTTGTAGCCAAAGAAGGTGGGCCTGAAAAACACTTGAGAAAAGAGTTATATTTTTCCAAGGCCATGAAAAAGCATACTGCCCACTAGAGAAATCTGATGTTGCATCACACACTGGGAATTAGTTTACTCAGGTCAATCGTAGCTGAAACATTACAGTACATTTCTGTACATGTCTCCTCAGAAGTCCTGCTGATTTCAATCTGCCTTATTTACTAGTAAGTGGGAACTGGACTGTGGCTTCTCCCGTCTCAAGGAGAATTAATGCACAATTGGTACCATTTCCACCACTAATTTGACTAGGTCAGCTTTGATCAGGTGACTTCATATCCTCCAAAAGGTTCTGATGGACAGGGACAGTCCCAATTAGTCCTCTACTATCCGCCTTTTCCAGCTGCTTTTTAAAATATCATATTTTCTCTCTCCCTTCTCCATTTGTCCTCAGCTTACTTCAATTGCTGTAAATTGATTTCAAAGTGTAAAACTGAGTTCCAGCCAGTTAATTGAGTTGAGTGGCAGGAAAGGAGGGATAGTAGCCTTACACAAAAGCAAACTGCTTCAGTCTCACCTAGCTTGTTTCTTCTTCCTCAATGAGTGTTCATCCTCATTACAATAAGAACTTTTGACATCTGGAGTGGTTCTCAACACCTGATCTTCCAGATGCTCTGGATTTCAGCTCCCAAAAGCACATGGTCAGGGATTCTGAGAGCCAAAGTCTGAAACATTTGAAGGATTAAAGGAAGGGAATAATTGCAATAGCACAACTTCTGTTGAGACAGCAACTGCACATTTGCACACACCAGAAGAATGGTGTCCAATATTAATTGTGGAAGCGGTTTTTCCCCCTAAATTTACACAGGCAGTGCAATCCAGTGGAGCTGCACATGTGGATTCTCACTCAGCCAGAATGGAATGGGAGTTAGACTTCTGATTGCAATTTGAATTAAATTATACTTCAAGCACTGCATCATGAAGAATATTTTGGAAATGTAAGTTTCTTAGTGGCCAACAATTAAACAGATGGCCACTTAGCTGTCAGGGGAATAAGGAAAAATACTGATTTTGGTTAATTTGTTAAAATATTTTGATTATCATGCTTGATATTTACATAATTTCCTCTTTTGCTACACAATTTCTCCATTTCCTTCTTTAACAAGCAGATACATTTGTTTATCTAGAGAAAGCCACTCACTACACCTCATGCATTTGGAACACTAAATAACTCTGTCCATAGTTTGATGTATTTGGTCAATGTTGCATTTTCAAGTGAAACTATCATGTGGTTTAAGCAGGAAGAAGCACCTGAGTAATAAAATAAAAGATTTTTAAACAATTCTTCAGATTGGCACAGGATTCCAAAAGAAACCAAAATCTCCACAACACAGTCTGTTCAGGAGCATGCAAAAGCCCCAGACAATACAGCAGTATTACAGTACTACTTAAATTCTAAATGCTGAACATATAAGGAGATATAATGAGGACAGAGGCCTACTAATTTTTAAAAAAATAATTTTTATTGAATTCCATCAAAAAATATAATAAAAATTACAAAGACAAACTACATATAACAAACTTAAAAAGACACTACATAACAAAACAAAACATTAAACTTGATAACTTCCTTCCCTCACTTGTTTAATGCATTTTTTACTAATAAGTTCTTCCTTTTACAGGTTATCAGGCTTTACAACTCTATATATTTCTAGTTTGAATTATAAATGCCATTTAAGTAACTCTGCTATATAAATGTTCTTTTTCTATGTAGGCTGTCATAAATAAAAAAAATTCTCTATACTTATGTATGGGTTTGTGTTTCTAATTTAACTCAAGGAGTCATTTCTCAAACCATCAAGTGATCTATTATAAATATATAAATACATGTTTTTTTTTATTCTGAGTGATCTAAGTAGTCTTTCATCTTCCCCCAATTTTTCAAATTTATTTTCTGGAGCATCTCTAAGAAGCATCGTCAATTTATCATTTTCCATATATTCAACCATTTTTTGTTTCCAGTCCTTTATGTTTGGTGCTTCAGTTTCTTTCCAATTTTTTGCATATATGACTCTAGTGGCAAATATCATATAAAACTGTAGTTTCCCATGTTTTCTTTCGAATTTTTCTTCCACCATTCCTAATACAAACGTTTTAGGTTCCATTTTCAGTTTAATTTGTAAGATTTTCCTTTATATTATCACAGATCTGTCTCCAATATTTGCATGCTTTCTCACATGTCCATCCACAGAGGCTGGATGGCCATCTGTCGGGGATGGTTTGATTTTGAGTTCCTGCATGGCAGGGGGTTGGACTGGATGGCCCTTATGGTCTCTTCCAACTCTATGATTCTATGATTCTATGTGGAATATAGTGCCCTTTTCTTTCTTGCATTTCCAACATCTGTTGTCAAAGTTCTTATAGATTCTACTGAGTTTCTCAGGGGTCAAATACTGTCTACATTGTATTTTATAGTAGGTTTCTTTAACATCTGCTGACAGAGTGTATTTTATTCTTTTCCCCCAATTTAGTTTCCATTCTCTTAGGTGCATATTTTCCTCCATTTCTTGTGACCATTTAATCATGCAGTCTTATACTAATTCAGCATGCATTTCTATTTCCAGAAACTTTTAATATAATTTAGATGTAATTTTTATTATTTTCTTTCATCAATATTTTATCCAATTCAGTTTGTTTTGTTATGAAACCCTCTGTTTTACAGTCCACTTTAAATCTCCCTGCTAATTGGTGATGGGGAAACCAAGAAATTTCATTACCTTCTTCGCTTAATTCTTCCCTTGATTTTAATCTTAGTTTGTTATCTGTATCTGTTGTTAAAATGTCCGCATATTTCAGCCATACACCTTCTGTTATTGCCCCCGTACGATGAAAAGCTTCTATGGCTGATAACCATAAAGGTAAACCTCGGTTTAGGTATCTTCTATATTTGACCCAAATTTGTACAATGCCTTTCTAAGTATGTGATTTTCAAAATCATGATTAACTTTGGCCTTATTATAAAATAGATAAGCGTGCCATCCAAAGCAGTTGCCACAAACTTCTAATTGAAGGAGGCATCTGTTTTGTAATAGGACCCATTCTCTCAGCTATTCTAGGCAGCATACCTCATAATATAATTTTAAATGAGGAACTCCAAGACCACCTCTTCTTTTTTCATCTTGTAACAGCTTCAATTTTATTTGAAGTTTCCTGCCAGCCCAAATGAAATTCACAATATCATTTTGCCATGATCTAAATGGTTTGTCATTTGCCAAGATCGGGATAAGAGGCCTACTAATTTTTAACAAGAATTTTGCCTCTGGAATTCTAAAACTGAGTGACATAATTATTCATTTACAGAAATACAGTTAATGTAGAATAGCTGGCTCCCACAAATTATAGAGAATTCCAGTTTCAAAAACCAGTTGTCTAGAATTCACTCTACATAACTTGCACACAGAATACAGGGACACACAGGCAATATATAGCTGAATATTTTACATCAGTCATTCCTAAAGTGGTAGTTTTAAGGAACCCTGAAATGAAGTTTCATGCAACCATCATCCCCACCATGATCTTAAAGCAGGGTAGGCAACCTGAGGCCCGGGGGCCAGATGCGGCCCTCCGAGGCCTTTGGACTGGGCCCAGGCCGGTCCTGCCGCTGCCGCCGCCGCTGCCGCCCGCCATAATGATATTGATTATTGTTGTTATTACTTGTTCTTGGTGTTTTCTTGGCAAAATCTCCACAGGGGTTTTGCCATCATGGCTTTTCTGGGACTGAGAGAGTGTGCATGCATATTTTTAATTTTATATATATATATATATATATATATATATATATGTGTGTGTGTGTGTGTGTGTGTGTGTGCTTCGGGCCCCCAATTGTCTGAGGGACAGCAATCCGGACCCCGGCTCAAAAACGGTTGCCTACCCTTGTCTTAAAGACTGCTGGTTCCCCTTGTCTTTCTTGTACACCAATACCTTGATGAAAGCCCCCCTGCAACACCTTTTTCCTCTCACTGACCCCCCCCCTCCCGCAGCCTCTTTTTCCCTTCACCACCTCCTGGATCCTTCCACCCCCCCACCCCCCCAGGGGGACACAGGCACATGGGGGCACAGATCTGTGAGGTTCTCTGCTAGTACTATGGTGTCGTCAGCATACCTCAGATTATTGATATCTCTTCCTCCTATTTTCACTCCTCCCTCTTCCATGTCAAAACCTGCTTTCCTTATAATATGTTCTGCATATAAGTTGAATAGGTAGGGTGATAGGATGCAGCCTTGTTTGACTCCTTTGCCAATTGGGAACCATTCTGTTTCTCTGTGTTCTGTTCTGACAGTAGCCTCTTGTCCCAAGTACAGATTCCTCATTAGGACTATCAGATGTGTTGGCACTCCCATGTCTTTAAGGGTGTTTCATAGCTTTTAATGATCTATGTCAAAGGCTTTGCTGTAGTCTATAAAGCACATGCTGATTTTCTTTTGGAACTCCCTGTTCCACTCCATTAGCCATCGTATATTTACAATATGATCCTTGGTGCCTCTTCCTTTGGTGAACCCTGCTTAGATCTCTGGGATTTCTCTCACCATGTATGGTTGAAGCCTATGTTGCTGGGTTTTGAGCATGATTTTGCTTGCATGAGCACACAGAATACTTAATAATGTTTTTTGTACTAATGTTACATCTTAATAATTCCATATATTACTAATATAATGACAACAGTTGTGATATAAACAAATCCTAAACAATTTCTTTATCCTCCTCTGAATCTGGAGGCTGCTGTCTCCCATTTATTTAAGAAACTCCAGCTTCATGAATGGGGTGCAGGAGGAATCCAGAGATTCTTCCTCCTCTTAACTCCTGATGCAGCCTGTTAGAATTGGAGGTAGCAGTTTCCAGCTTCGGGAGTGGGGTGCAGGAGGAACCCAGGGATTCTTTGTCCCTGTAATTTCTGAAGCAGAATCCCTGGGTTCCTCCTGCACTCCATTCCCAAAGCTGGAAGGTCTTGTGTCAATGGAAGACAGCAGCCTTCCTCACACTCGCTTGCTCCCTGCTTCTCCTGCCTGCTTCTCCCTCCCTCATGGATGGGCCAGGCCAGGAGGACAGAGGAACCCAGAAAGTCCTGCTCTATTTCCTTCTCTTCTCCCAGAGGATGTTTGAAGCTCAGTCATCAGAGAAAGGAGAGGCCTCGTTGCCCCATTTTCTGGCCACACCTTCTCTTCTGCTGAATTTAGGTACATTAATGCTACACCCTGTTTCTTCCAAAAAGCAAACATTTGGGGAGCAACTGCAACATTGTTAGATGGTGGTTGTGGTGTTGACCCACTTATGGTGTCACCTGGCATATGGTGTGGTGTCCGCACACCATATGCCTCCTAGTGGCAACTCAATCGCAAGGCCAGCATGAGTGAGAGGCTTCTCAGTCACTGCTCAGCCAGCTACTTGGTTGTTGCTCTCAGCGTGACTGGGCAGTAAAGGGAGTAGTGACTGAGAGTGGTTGTTTTGAATGCACAGTAGAACAGTAGATGTACTATCAAGAAATATGTGTTGTAGGGGTGCTTGGATTGTCATCCAAGGGGAAAGGGCATAATAGCCCCCAAAGGTTTGGAGACCACTGGTTTAAATTAAGGAATTCATGACTACACTGTCTGTTTCTCATCCACCCTTCCTGGAATCCTGATCTCGATCAGATTCCCTGCACTTACTTTTGAGTGCAGAAAGAAAAGGGCATACCTGTTAGCTGGTAAGTAATATTTAATTTAATCCTCAGACTATGTTTATATACCATGCATGTATCAGTAAACTGTGTTATGGCTAGATAACTTTTAGAGCTGAAATGTTTGTAGCAGTAAACACTGATTTAGATGCATGGATTGACATGGTTTGTGGATTCACATGGTTCAACAACAGATCTCAACATGCTGAAAGGACTATTTGCATGGCTATTTTAGATATAAAACATTCAAACAGGATTGGGATGTAACATAAAGTCCTAAACAAGAAAGAGGTCACTGCTTTAAAATGCTTCAAAATTGATTTTAAGTATTAAAGCATAAGAGAGGAAGAGAAGGAAGGAGCAATCATTAAGTGTATTTAACAAAAATAACAGCACAAATTGGTAGAATTCTATATACATAGAAAATTGGCACTGTTCTTCCTGGATGCGGAGAAGGCCTTTGATAACGTTAATTGGAATTTCATGATTGCGGTGCTTGAAAAAATCGAAGCAGGAGATACTTTTAATAACTGGATTAAAAAAATTTATTCGGATCAGAACGCTTCTATTATTATAAATGGGGATAAGACTCCGGTATTTAAGATTAGGAAAGGAGTAAGGCAAGGATGTCCCCTGGCTCCTTTATTGTTTATTTTGACACTAGAGGTGATGCTCGTCCAAATTAGGGGGGAGAAGAGAATTCAAGGGGTTGAATTTGGAAAACAGTCTTATAAACTCCGTGCATATGCAGATGATTTGGTTTTAACAATTGCCAACCCATCGCAAGGCACTCCGCTACTTATGGAGTTGTTACATGATTTTGGAAAAGTTTCCGGTTATAAAATAAATCGTAATAAATCAATAATGATGACTATGAATGTTCCTAAGACGGAAATTGATAAATTAAGGGAAATAACTGGGTTTAAACTTGAAAATAAAACTAAATACCTGGGGATCTGGATTAGTACTAAAAATGCAGATCTTTTTCAAAATAATTATCAAAAAATTTGGAACGGGATGAAAGAAAATATGAAAAAATGGGATCAGTTAACTGTGTCATGGATGGGAAGAGTAGCTCTGGTTAAAATGGCAATACTTCCAAAATTAATGTATTATTTCCAAAATATTCCGGTAATAGAAAATGAAAGAATCTTAAAAAATTGGGACAAGACTATATTAAATTTTATTGGGAAAAATAAAAGACATAGATTAAAAGCCATAGACCTACAGGACTCACCAAAAAGGGGAGGATTAAGTGTACCAAGTTGTTTATGGTATTATGATGCATGTGTTCTGGATTGGCTACGAGATTGGCTGGTGTTAAAAAATCAGAGAGTTCTTGATTTGGAGGGCGGAGATTTAATATATGGTTTTCATGCTTATTTATTTTATGAGAAATATAAAGTGGATGGAAAATTTAAAGATCATTATATTCGTAGGTCGTGCCTACGAATCTGGCTAAAATATAAGGCGAAATGGTGTGTAAAAGTTCCATTATGGGCTTCTCCAGTAGACTCGGGGTTAATGAAAAATATTTATAGAGAAAATATTCGTTACAAATACAAGGATTTGATTGATTGTGATGGTCCAGATATTAAATTTAAGACAAGAGAGGAATTAAAGAATATAGGTATTGATTTAAATTGGTTCGCATATATGCAAATACGCGAACAATTTAAGACCGATATAAAAGTAGATAGGATAGCTCCCGCAGATAAAAATTTTGAAAGTGTGTTATTTGGCGAGGAGAAAAGGATAATTTCAAAGTTTTATATATTAATTAGAAATTGGGAAACAGAAGAAAATACTGTCAAAACATATATGATAAATTGGGCTAAAGACCTAAATCAAAACGTGAATTTGGACGAGTGGGAAAGAAGTTGTGAAAAAGTAAGAAAATTGGCAGTCAATATTGATCAAAGGGAAAACGCTTATAAAACTATGACTAGATGGTATTTAACTCCATATATATTGTCTAAAATTCATAAAGGTTGTAATCCACTATGTTGGAAATGCTGTAAAGAAATAGGATATTACTATCATGTTTGGTGGAGATGCAAGGAAACACAAAAATATTGGGGTATGATAAATAAGGAAATTGTTGAAATTCTGAAAATAGATCTAAGATTAGATTCAAAAATGTACTTGCTGAATATGTGGGGAGATAAGATTGGAAAAGAAATAGAACATCTTTTTTTCTTTCTGACTACCGCAGCAAGAATTTTGTTCGCAAAATATTGGAAGAAAAAAGAAATTCCAAAAATTGAGGAGTGGAGTTTTAAGGTTTGGGAAATTTATGAATTAGAGAAATTAACCTGGATGTTGAAGAACAAATCATTAAAAGAATTCTATAGGATTTGGAAACCGTGGTTAACACATGAGAAAGAAAAGACAAGGCTATTATCTGATTTTATGTAATAAAAATACGATTAACTGATGTATGTATGTTGTCAGCTTGAGAAGGGAAAGTGCAAGATTATGAATATATCCGATTGATGTAATATAATACAACATAGAGATTTAGTAATATGGTAATAAGTTTATGCATAGTATGCTAAGAATCTTAAGAAATTAGTATTTTGTTTAATGATAAGATGATAAACGAATTTTGGAATAAATACAATAAATAGTCGGTGTAAATAGGTGATGGTATAGATGTACCATATTTACACTTGTCTGTAGGTTACCGGGGGATAGTGATAAGATTATATAAAATGATTATCTTGCTTTCTGAGTAACTTTTTGAGTAACTTAAATAATTAAAGCACCGAAACGGGAAAATAGATTTAGATACATACTAATAATATTTGTTATAGATGTAGAATAAATTGAGAGGTCATGGGATAGAAAGATAAATGTTTCTCTTTTTTTCCTCCCAAAGCTGTGGAAGTATAACTGTTTGATGTATTGTATTGTACTGTAATGTTTGTTATTTGTTATTTGTTATTCATAAGTGTGTTAATTTTGTTAGGTGTTTGTATATGTATGTTTGTGTTTTGATTATACAATTTTTTAAGAAATTTTTCTAATAAAGATATTAAAAAAAAAAAAAAAGAAACTGGTCTTTGTGCATGGGAATGAACTGGCAGATCCAGTTTTGTAATGGGACTAGCCTGTGGTGAGGGGAATAGATGAATGTAAGGCCCTGGGCATTCCATCTCAGACCTCAGTTGTTTGTTCTTGAACAAACAACTACAAGGGTAGATTGGAAAGAGAAACAGCAGAATTGGAATTTATCAACAAGCTACAGTCCCTCAGCAATGGATTGAACAAAGACAATGGGTTCCTTACTCACTACACACACTTCAACACTATCTGACCCCATCCTTATAGGGATGCCTTACATTCATCTATTCCCCTCACCACAGGCTAGTCCCATTACAAAAGTGGGTCTGCCAGTTCATATCCATGCGCAAAGGGTAGTTTCCTATGTCTTTGTGCACTAGCGACCATCATTAAGACCAGTCCTGCCACTTCATTTCCATACACAAAGTATTTGTAATTTGAATTGACATCCTCACATATATATGTCTGTGCTTGGCCTCCACTCCACCAAATGCATCTGAGGAAGTAGACTGAAGTTTACAAAAGCTTATGCTGCCAATTTCTTTCTTTCAGTTAGACTCAAAGGTGCTACAAGATCTCTCTATGTACTAACAGCACAAATTGTTAATCCTAGGCATGGATCAGAACAATGTGACCCTCCAGATTTTGTCAGACTGCATCTCCCAGCATGCCCTAGCCAAAATAGTGAAGGATTCTGTGAGTTGAGTACAACATCTGGTGGGCCATAAGATTGCCATTACTAGTCTAAGGTCATGAGAGCCAGTGTGGTGCAATGATGGTGTCCACAGGAACAAGGAGACTCAAGGTCAAGTTTAGACTCAACTACAAAAGTTTTTGGGTGATATTTGCTAGTCTCAGTCATCAGAGAAAGGAGCTCACTGCCAATATAGCTCACTGTATTATTAGTCAAGGGGAAGAACGGCATCAATGAATGTATGTGTGTGGCATGTTAAGAGTGCCTTTCATTTCATCATTAAATAACACCAACATCTCATGGAATGAGGGAACAATATTCCCACAAAAGATACTGATTCCCTGCCTCCCTCAAAACTGTCATGAATACCCAGACTGATGTAAAGTAAGCCCTGGAGTTCTAGACACTGTGATCTTTAGTACATGAATAAAGAAATATATTCTATGAATGATGAACTAAAGCTGACAGCCAGTAAAGCCCCTCCTGTACTCATTCGCATGAACCATCCAATTCAATATTACTCCAGAAGCCAAAGCATAACTACAGGGCTGCTCACTCTTTCCAGGAAAAGAGAGCTTTAGCATGCTCTTCTTTGCTTCAAGGTCTGTTCTATATTGTTTGTTACAGTGCCATTAACAACCTTGCTGGCTTATTCCTAAGATCTGCTAACAATGCCTCGCAGAAGCCAGAAATCACAGTGTTGTGTCATTTGTTAATAATAGCCACATGTGAAAAATAATACACTCATGCTTTCTCTGTATGGGATGAATATAATAATAATAATAATAATAATAATAATAATTTTTTATTTTTAGCTTACAACATTTTTAGGTTACAACATACAAAGTTAAAACAAGCCTTATCCCCATAACCCCCCTCCCACCCCCTAAAACAAGATTAAACTTTAAGAGATTAAAACATAACACAGTCTAAAACCAAACAAACAATACATTACAATAAAACAATAAAATCAAAAAATGAAGCGAGCTACAGACAAGGGACAGTTGAAACCATCTCCCCTCAGGTCGGAAGATTATTCCGGGAAGGCCTGCTTTTTTAAAGGCAGCAAGAGTTGTAATAAGATGGACCTCATCCGGCAACTATTACTTGTTTAGTGCTCAGTCCCTCAGAGAGAGCTGTCTTTGGTTGTAAAGAAGGTTTCTGCCTCTCGGCCATCTTTGCTTGTCTTCATACACTATGGTCTCCTGGCCTACTTACTCACACAACACAACAGAGTCATGTAGTGGAATTAGGACTCCTTGCCCGTCACTTCCCCATAAAAGAACAAGACAGGAGCAGTGCTTAATACTCTTTAATACTCATAGATTATGGGGTTTTATGTGGGGGGGGGGGATATTGTTGTTTTGATTTTTATATATCTTATGTTTTGTATTTTTATATCAACTGTTATCCCGCTTCGATCCATAGGGAGAGGCGGGAAATATAAATAAAAATTATTATTATTATTATTATTATTATTATTTATTAAAGAAGGCATAACTTCTAAGAGTAGTGGTCTAGCTAGGGATGAGCCTTTGGTCTGATATCCAGCAGAGGCATCAATAGGGGAATGCAAAGGTTATAGATGATACCACTGCTCCCCAAACATCTGTCTTTTGGCAAAAGCAGCCTACTGCATTTGCCTGTGTCCCTTTAAAATGCTGAAAAGTTGGTGATAGTGGGGGGAAGCTAAGTAGGAACATAAAAGAGAGGCCCCAGGTTTATTTTTAAGTAAACTTTAAATTTTTGAATTGCAATTTTTTTAAAAATATATTCTTTTAAAAATTTATTTTAAAAACATTATCTCTTACTAAATTTTCACTTTAACCACATTAAACTACAATATTTTCTGGCATATAAGACTACTTTTTAACTCAGGAAAATCTTCTCCAAAGTCGGGGGTCGTCTTATACGCCGGGTGGAGGAGGAGGGGGAAGAAGGGGTGGCGTGGCACGAGGTGGGAGGAGGAGGAAGAGAGGAAGTCAGGTTAGAGGAGGAGGAGGGGGAGGAAGGGGTGGCGTAGTGTGGTGTGAGGCAGGAGGAGGAAGCAGCAGCGGATAAGAGGTGAACCCCTACCCTGGGGTTTTCTTGGCAAGACTAGTTCAGAGGAGGTTTGCCATTGCCTTCCCCTGAGGCTGAGAGTGTGTGACTTGTCCAAGTTCATCCAGTGGGTTTCATGGCAGAGTGGGGAATCAAACCCAGGTCTCCAGAGTGGTAGTCCAACACTCAAACCACTACACCATGCTGGCTCCTAATCCCATGTACTACCTATGAAACAACTGCAGACTTTTTGTTGTTCTTGTGTGTCTTCAAGTTCTTTCTGACTTATGGCAACCCTAAGGCAATCTTATCATGGGGTTTTCTTGGCATGTTTCTTCAAATGGGGGTTGCCATTACCATCCCCTGAGGGTGAGAGTGTGTGACATGCCCAGGGTCACTTACTTGGCCGCAAATTGTACATACCCCAGAATGCATCACCTAGTATATTGGCAGTCCTTCCCCCTAACACTTTCTCATTTTCCCCCATTGGAAGAGGGGTCGTCTTATACGGCGAATATATCCCAACCTCTATATTTTAACTGGAAAAGTTGGGGGTCGCCCGTCTTATACGCCAAAAAATACAGGTATGTACATGTAACTACATTTAGGTTGTACATATGATATTGTAATTTAAAGGTATAACTTTAATTTTGCTAATTGTTTATGACACCACTATTACCATTACAATCAGCGCTATGTGGGAATTACAATTTATGAGTAATATTAGTACAGAAACATTACTAAGGATTCTGTATGGATTGATATGGGAGCAAATCAATGTGTGTGGGGGTGACGCCATGAATTACCACACCTGGTGGCACTGCTGATGTCCAGGACATCAACTGAACCCTTCCAGTAAGTGGCAGGTGGTGAGAAGAATGGCAAATAGCCCTGTCATCAGCACCTAGGCTGACAGCAGTATAAAAAGGTAAAGGTTTCCCCTTTGACAAGGTTGTCAGGTCATGTCTGACTGGAGGCAGCAGTATAATGGTGGCTTATGGAGCTCATGCTGCTTACCACAGCTTTTATTCATTTGTGTGGGTTTTTGTTTTTTTCTATGATACCTTTCTCCTGGAATGGGACCCAAGGCATCTCACCAATACAATCAGCTGGACACAACAAAATTTTAAACACATTAAAATCATCTCATTAAAATGATAGAATAAAGGCAGTATAAAACCATTAAACACATACAGAAGTTAAAAATAAATCCACCACTCTAAGAACCCCTCCTGCAAATAATTACACATTAAAAGTCTACTTGAAAAAAAAGGTCTCTGTGAAGAGAGAGATGGGAGGGAACCAGGCTAGCCTCCCGCAGAAGGATATCCGATTGTTCAATAGAGGGGCAGGATATAAATAAATTTTATTTATTATTTATTATTATTATTATTATTATTATTATTATTATCCTGGAAGGTAGGAGCTGCCACTGAGAAGGCTCTCTCTCAGACCGGCCTGCGATGGTGGCAAGACTGAGAGAAAAAAAACCCCTGTGGATTCTAAGACTCTGGCATGTTCATATAGGGAGATACAATCTTTCACATAGTCCAGACATAAGCCATATAAGACTTTATATGTCATGACCAGCATTTTGACTTGAGCTTTCTCTGTTCCTTTTTTTTTTTAATAGTCACATAGCTGTCTGGGAACATACATGGTTACAAATACTCACTGTCTTATTTTAATCCCTCACCTTTCAGAACAAATAAAGCATTCCTGCAACAACATGGTACTTAGCACTAAATAAATGTGTGAGCAGAAACTTCATTTTATTACTGTACTCATGGTGGTGCAACTAGAATTAAAATGTGAAATGGCATATGCTTAAAGTATTTATTTACTTAAAAAGATCATGATCACCAAACAGCCTTTTGGGTGAGGATGGGGATTTCTCAAGAATGTTGAAGCATGGGAGCACAGCAAGGGCACAGAAAAGATGTGAAGGTTGTATTGTACACATAAAGTTGTACACATAGTTGTCTAAAGGGTGGTCTCCTAAGACCATTAAGTTGTTGTTATTGTTGTTGTTGTGTGCCTTCAAGTCATTTATGGTGACTCTAAGATGAACCTATCACAGGGTTTTTTTGGTAGGTTTCTTTGGAGGGGGGGTTGCCTTTGCCATTGCCATCCTCTGAGGCTGAGAGAAAGTGTGACTTGCCCAATGTCACCCAGTGGGTTCCATGGCTCAGTAGGGATTTGAACCCTGGTCTCCAGAGTCATAGCCCAACCCTCAAACCACTACATGCTGGTTCAAGAAGTTAGGGTTTAAAATGATCAAGCTGCACCACTGAGTGAAGGAGGCATAGGAACAAGCTTCAGAATACTCTGAAACCAACTCTTTCCTTTGGCCAAGACCCAAGGAAGGAGGTCAAGAAATGGATTAGCACTGAGGTCTATTGTTTCCTTGTTAGCCAGGGTTACACTGTGTGAGAAAGAGCAAGGAAAGAGTACAGTCATTTCTTTCTGTGATGTAGAAAAGTGGAGAGATTCTGAGGGGTACTGAAACACAAGAAGCCTGTGAGCAGCTAAGCGGTTTAATTTGAGAATTTGTAATGACTCTTTAAATAAGCAACCCTGCAGAGACATCAATGACATAAATCCTGCTGCTAGGATACAAGTTGCTTTTGCTATACACTTAAACAGGGAAGGAGGTGGGAGGAAGAAACCTTTGCTTCATCAAATGCAGCCCTCTCAATGCAACTGAGGTGTAACTGAGTGATAATTAATAATTATTCCACACAGAGAGAACCAAAGTGGTATATTTTCACATGTGTCTATTAATAAATGATAACACTGGGTCATTAGGACCCTCTAAAAAGAAGACTGTGATTCCTTTTACAGAACACAACTATAGTTAATATTAATACACTCAAATGCATCTGTTATTAACTTCCTGGTCAGCTTTTCCTTATGGATGTGTGAAACCAAAATAGATTCCTTTTCTCGTGTTGCTATGGTGATTATCATATGCAAACTTTGCTGTTTTCTATCCCTTCATATGTATTAACCATTTCATAGGCAGTGGTGTTCCGTCTGCTGAAATGTCATCTACTATGTTCTCTCCAACCTTTATTTGATGGTCATATGGGCTGAGAATATCATTTAACACTAATACTGGCAAGAAACTGTTGAATGCCAAGCAATGGCTTTTAGTTAGATGAAACCCCAATTTCAAGAAATACAAACAACTTCATGCTTATTCAGTACATGTAAGTTAATGTGTAGAGAGATCTTGTAGCACCTTTGAGACTAATAGAAATAAATTGGCAGCATGATTTATATTAATGTAAATTAATTGTTATGGTTAATTGCTGTTATTAACATATTTAACTGCACTGCATAAAGCAAAGTGTCTACTGACCCATCTACCCTGTAATGTCTCACATAAATTAAAATAACATTGGAGGAACAAGGCCATATAATTTTTAGTGTATGTTACAATCAATATCAAGGAGCTGATATGATCCAGAGCCCAAAGACATAGAATTGTTTATAATCTCCCAACCCAAGAGTCCATGACGTAGCCTCTGAAAGAGAAGAAGCTTTCTTGGAAAAATAAGCCATTTTGCACATACACACTTTTTGATTAGCTTAATTACACTAACATGGATTCTCGATTTTTCTTACTGACAAAAAAAACTTACCCTTGCATTTTTTTATAACAGAGAGAAAAGTGAAAGTATCTGTTCACGAACAATACCCTACACTAGTAGAAGAACATGTTATGCAAGCTGAAGCTTGCCTTTTATTTTTCTCTAAGAGAGAAATTATGATTTGGGAATAAAAATCTCAGAATCCCCAACCAGCCTGGCCAGTCACTGACCTTGCTGGCTGGGGGAATTCTGGGAACAGGTGTCTAAAAATGTTACTTTTTCAAACTCTGAGTTGGAACTTGAATTTTTTAGAGAGTGGCCAGATAGTACTCTGAAGCCATCACTCAAAAGACAATCGGTGTAATTTGCCAACAGAAGTTGTGTGAACATTTCCTTTTTAAAATGCTACCTTCAGCTTCTCAAAGCCATTCTGTTTGCCTCAGGAGTAAGGCCTTCATAAGCAAAACATAAATGCAATTCAGGTGATACACATTAAGCTCCAAAGCAATAAAAATGCTATCCCTCTGGGTAGGCACTGCTAATAGTGACAAGAAAAGTACTAAAACCCCTTAGCTAAGCAGGCTATGGTGTTTAAAGCATCCATATAAGGCAAACTGCTGTAGCACCTTTGATACAAATTACCATGGAAGCTTGCTCTTACAGCCTTAAGCTGTGAACCTTGAAACTGCTCCTTTGGGCCCACACTTGATTTAAGGAGAACTTGCAATAGGTACACAACTTCCAAGCACCAGGTTGGCTACTAAAAGGATGTAAATGATATACCTTTTAGCTGTATGGTTTCACATATTTTCCCTCTACATAAATGAACAATTAAAACATTTCTGGTGTTGTACACATATATGACTCCAGCAGTCAATATGGTTATAAACAGGAATGTTTTCCAGAATGACAAATATCTATGTTTCAGGCAGGGCTATGCTGAATTTTTTGCCCATTAATCATTTTATTATTATGATTTGTAAAAAGGAGCACCGTATTTTTCGCCATATAAGGCGCTCCGGCATATAAGACGCACCCAATTTTAAAGGAAGAAAATCCAGGAAAAAAGGATTCCTCCCTTTAGCCGGAGGCCGGTTGTTCAATGGGCTGGTGCTGGGATCGGAGAACTTCTCCGATCCCAGCACCAGCCCATTGAACTGAGGTCGCGGGGGAAGGAGGGCTCCTTCCCCCCGCGACCTCAGTCTTTGAATGGGCTGGTGCTGGGATCGAAGCGATCCCAGCGCCAGCCCGGGAGAAGGAGGAAAAAAGGATTCCTCCCTTTAGCCGGAGCACGGTTGTTCAATGGGCTGGTGCTGGGATCGGAGAAGTTCTCCGATCCCAGCACCAGCCCATTGAACTGAGGTCGCGGGGGAAGGAGGGCTCCCTCCCCCCGCAACCTCAGTCTTTGAATGGGCTGGTGCTTTGAATGGGCTCGGTCTTGGAGTCGGCTGGGGCTCCTTCATCTTTAAATATCTGGACAAATGTCATATAGAAGATGGAGTGAGCTTGTTTTCTGCCACTCACACCAGAACTTGAACCAAAGGATACAAATGATAAGAAAACAGATTCCATGTAAACATTAAGAAGAATTTACAGTGAATGTTCAAGAGTGGAATAGAGTACCTCAGAGGGTAGCTGATTCTTCTTCTTTGGATGTTTGGATTTCCATCTCTCAGGGGTGCTTTAATAGTGAATTTTTGCCTGGCAGAATTTGGACTATGGTAGATGGACTAGATGGCCCTACTAAATCCTTGATTCTAAGGTCACTGCAGCATCTCAATGCATATATTCCATTAGGGGTGGTGAACATGTGATTCTCCAGATGTTGGATTGAAGCTCAAACCACCACAGATAATGATGAGAACAGACATGGAAAAACCATACCACTGTTGAGATTTTGGTCAAAAGAAGTCGTCTCAGCACAGTGACAACAATTTTTTTGTCATGTTTTCTACATTTTATCCAAAATATCTGTGCACAAAACTAATGCCTTTCCCCTTTGCAAAATGAATAACACATGTATCGCAATCACAAAAAGAAAATTGATTGAAAAATTGACTAGTGGATCACAAAGTAACAATGTTACTACTTTTACATTCTGTGCAAAAAAAATAACAGTCATTACATTTTTTAAAATTGTGCATTTTATGGACATGCACAAAAGGCAGCCTCAAAGTGTACAACATTTCTCAGAGACTGACAAAAAGAAATATCACCATCTCATGACAAGCGAATGTTTTTTCTGCATTGCCTTGCCTACTCTATGAGGAAGACAAGCTAGAATTTCCAAAGTCAGGATATTATAATTATGCCCATCATGGAACTGTCCTTTTTGTCATCATCAGTGTGTGTCCATGTGTCTGTGCCTTCAAGTCATCTGCCTACTTATGGTGACCCCATGAATTTCATAGGGGTTTCTTAGGCAGCACACTAAGTTGATATTTAATTGAACTGCCTATTTCAAACCGAAGGTCCCTCCTTGGTCAGTTGTTGCTAACTCAGATCCAATCAAACAGGATTTTAGCTCTAATATGCATCACTTTGCACTTTGTATATTAAATCTCAATTGTCATTTTGTAGTTCATTCTCACCGTTTGTTGGGATCCTTTTGTTGCTCATCACAGTCTCTCTTTGATCATACTGTCCTAAATAATTCAGCATCACTGGCAAATCTGGCCACCTCAATACCCTAACTCCAGATGTTTATACATAATTTAAAAAACCCTGGTCACAATACAGAACCCTGAGGGATCTCACTGCCTACACCTCTCCATTGCAAGAAATGATCATTTAATCATATCTGTCCTTCCTGCTTTGTTTTGGTTTTGGGTTTTTCCGCCAGTTTCCTGTCAGTTCAGTTCAATTGATATCATCATATTTAATGAGATAAAAATGCTTCTTAAGTGTTGTGGCAAACAATACCACCATAAGTAATACATAATTATTATTTTATGGTTCAGTCATAATATCTTGTGGTGTTTTGTCCAAACAGTGAACAGCATTTGTAATATTTTCTCCCTCAAGACCATGTATAAAGGGCAAAAAAATAAGATGATGAATTTGCTCTTCAGTTTGGTGACATCCAAGACCATATTTTGGATGTTCCATGAAAGCTATGACTAACTGGGGATGACCAGTGTTTAAAGATAATGTTCCCAATATGATCTTTCTCAAGCTTCTCATACCACCTCTAAATATATGTTATTAATAGCCATGCCATGTTTTTGGAGGCAAGAATGGTTTGCATATTAGACTAGGATTCTGGGAGACCAGGATCTGAATCCCTGTTGAACCACAGAAACCCATGGGGTGACCTTGAACATGTCACACTTTCTCACCCTCAGAAGCAGGTAATGGTAACAAATCTGTCCTCTGGACAAATTTTGCCAACAAAATCCCATGACGGTTCACCTGTTGCCATATGTTTGAAATGACTTGAACACAGAGAACAACATGATTTTTCTGGGCATCATAGCAAAATAAATAAATAGATAAAAACAAATCACTCAGGGCAGAAAAATGTCTTTACAGCCAAACATCTACAGTTTGCCCCTTTATTTTTAAATGTATCTGGGATCATTTTAAACATCTTTTTAAAAATAAAAATAAAAGGAGAAGGATACTTTTTTGTTCTGATATTCTTGGAATTAAAAAGAAAACCATTTAAAGGTAGGAATAAAATGTTGCAGGAAACACCAGGAATTGTAAGAGAATAGTCCAGGTCAGGACAACAGAATTTATTGTTTGGATATGAAATAAATAAATAAATAAATAAATAAATAAATAAATGCACAAATAAAACCCTGAGAGCTAGAACAACCAATACCAGAAGCCTCTGATTCAGCTGTCCATCTGAAAGTGCTGTAAGACTGAAAAGAAGGAAGGAAGGAAGGAAGGAAGGAAGGAAGGAAGGAAGAAGACAATTTTCCTTTCAGACAATAGGACCACATCAGCAAACCTTTGGAACAGTCCTAACCAGATAGATGGCCTAAGATTTTCATAGAAAACATTGTAAAAACAGGATCTAATCATTGTCTTCCTTGGCTACAGAAAGCTTTCTGGAGCTGACAAATTGCGCTAGCAACCAATCTTTTAATAGATAGAAGTTGTTTCCAAGACAACCAGTCATCAAATATAACTTTCAAACTCACTCTAGCACTATATGGATTTTCTTTCTCTCCCTTCTCCTCTGTATGCCTCCATTTCTGTTGAAAGACCTCCATAAAAGCCATAATATCCTGGGTCAGGAGGTCTGTCCTTTTACACAACTGTTACTTCAAAAGAAAATTACCAGGTATGTTTACATGTAAAAGGCATGGTGACACATAAGGCTAGAAAAATGCTTTCGATCCTCAGGATCCCAAATTCTGTCTATCCATCAACTGATTCTCTCTCCATTCTACTTTCTTTGATATCTCAGAGGGGTTGCAGACTGCCAGAAATAGTGCAAATCGAGTCCACTTTTAGGGTTAGGGTTAGGGAATCATGGGGACTGTATTTTATTGTGGCACCAGAGCTCTCTGACAGAGAAGGCTCAATGTCCCAGAAAAAAAAACAATTCCCATGATTCCCTAGCACTAACCCTAACCCTAAAAGTGGACTCAATTTGCACTATTTCTGGCAGTCTGCAACCCCCCACAGTTTCAGTGTTGAAGCAGCAAGAAGCACAGATCTTTCCATAAGGTCTGGGAGTGCAGGGGAATCTGAGATCAAACCTCTGTACCTTGGGAGGAGATTTCTGATCCATCTTGTTCTCAGGGACCATTTGATTACACTGAAAGTATATCATTATCACTAGTCCCAGCTTCTGCCAACCTAGCAGCTCGAAAGCATGCAAATGCAAGTAGATAAACAGGTACCACTTTGGTGGGAAGGTAAACAGCATTCTGTGTCATCATGCTGGCCACATGATCACTGAGTAGTCCTTAGACAATGCTGACTCTTCGGCTTAGTAACGGAAATGAACACCGTCCCCTATGGTCAGACATGACTTCACAACCTTGTCAACGAGGAATACCTTTACCTTTAATGTTCTTATACTCTTCATTGCCAAAACTGGTACACAGAGCTGTAATTACCAGTTAATCTGCATATTACTTGTGAAATCCACATATTCTGCCCAAATGTAAACTGTGTTTTGACAGGCTTACATCCTGCGCAACAAATAAAAATAAAGTACAAGAAGAATATTAGTTGTTTCACATATTCTATTTCCTTTTTTTAAAAAAAAAAAAATCTGCTCTGTGGGTATTTAACAGATACATCATTTCTCTGTATTTTTATTTAATCTTTAAAGCCCTATATGTAGAATTAAATAAATAAATAAAATAAAGGGAATTGAACATATGGATCAGGTTGCCAATACAATATCACAAGAGTTAAAGAAAGTTATCTAAAATCAGTATCTCAGAATAGCTATAGCAGTGACATTAAGATAAAAAGTGTAATAATAAACAAATGTCAAGTAAGAGACATGTGGTTCTAGAAAACGAATGTAACTATAGGATATTGGGACCCATTAATTGAATATTAAGTAAGAAGAACCAACATGGTGTGGTGGTTTGAACATTGGACTATGACTCTGGAGACCAGGGTTCAAATCCCCACTCAGTCATGGAAACCTACCACTCCTTCCTGCCCATCTGTTTTGTCCCACCGAGGAGTATTATTACCCAAATATGAACAAAACCTCCAAAAATTCTCTCCCGTAGCTGTTAAAAAGTATGGAGTACTATATACAAAGTGGAACCTTGTTTTCATTTAATCTATCCTAGGAATTTATTCCTCCTAGGAACTATCAGACAGGTCAGAGTGCAATCGGTGTAACACATCTTGACAGCTCAAAAGTCTATTCAAACTGTTAGAGCCAAAAGCTTCTAAAAGAACCAAAGGGAAACAGTGCAGTCCCCTCCAAGGTGACCAATTTCTGTTTGAAATCCAAGCTGAAAGCCAAATTGCTAAGGATCTAGATCAGGGGTAGGCAACCTTTCCCCTTTAAGGGCCGAGGGACTTCAGCTCCCAGAATCCCAGGAGCTATTGGCCAACATGGGACTATTGGCCAACATGGCTGAGGCTTCTGGGAGCTGAAGTCCCTCGGCCCTTAAAGGGGAAAGGTTGCCTACCCCTGATCTAGATAATCAGTCTCATCCATAAGACCCTTGAGCTGTCTGCAGTTAGCATTATAACCTTTAGTCAAAAGAACAGAGCTGAATGCAATGTTGTTTGGAAGTACAGTACAGTACAGGCCATTATTTTGTGCTGATGTTGATTCTTTCGCGTGGGTGTTCTGTCATTTTTACCATTTTCTGTTCTCTACAGCATTGCCAAAGGGAAGGAGGGGAGGCTTTCATAATTGATCTTCTGCCTTTTTGAATGAAACACAGATTGAAGCCTTGTGCTTCTCTAAAATGCTTTTGTTCACTTGAACAGTTTTCAATATGTGAATATTAATTTATGCATCAGAACCCAAATTCCTTCAATGGGGGATTATGACTGAAGCTTTTCATTTCTACTGAAAAATATTCAAAAACAGTAATTAAATTGGACTAGAAATACTGTTTCACTTTTTAAATCATGGGTTTGTGTACAATTATTACAAGTACATTTTGTTATACTTATAAAATGCCAGAACAAAATTATGTAAAATAAGGACATATTTCAAGTCAGTTGAAACCTCCCAAGCAAGAACTCTGAAGAATTCATCATCTGTTTAATGTAACCAGATGTTTCTCTTCAGCATTTATATTTGAGGGCACCAGTTGCTTATGAATAGAACTTTGGGATTTTTAACCAAAGATTGCATTGAATCATTACAAGTGCCTTATATAGTATACAGTATCTGCATTTGCTAAAATGCTGATCACTATTTACTTGTTTTGGCAGTGACCACACTCTGTTTTTGTATCATGGAAACATGTGATACATGTAGAAGCAGGTGTATAACTTATCATCTAGGATATTTTTGATTGATAAATGACTTGTATGTAAATATAAGAAGACTTAAGCTAAACAGACTTATTTTTTCAGGAGTGTCCTTTTGCTATAGTTGCTGAATAAGGCTGCTGCCACGCTGCAGGATTAATGCAGTTTGACACTGCTTTAACTGTCATGGCTCCATCCTATGGAATCCTGGAGTTTGGAGTTTGCTGTTGCACCAGAGCTCTCTGACAGAGAAGGCTAACTATCTCACAAAACTAAAAATCCTAGAGTTCCATAGCACTGAGCCATGGCAGTTAAAGCGGTGTCAAACTGCATTAATACGGCAGTGTAATGCAGCCTTTGTTCCCATCACTAATTATGTCATGATGTTGTCAGTACTATAAAAACATACACCAAAAGAGTGCATGGCAATATATGCAAAAAACAATGATGAAAGCAGCAAATAAAAAGACCAATCCTGACTCAAAGTCGTAAGCAAAGAGGTCACCATCATCACAGAAATATGGAGGCAGGTACATAGTCAATTTGGAAGTAGTTTCCCCTGAATCAGAGTGAAATCTTAACAGGGTGATACTATTCCCATTTTGAGAGCCACAGAACATAAGAATTTTACAGTCAAAATAGGGTAAACAAAATGGTAAAAGGTTTAGAAACCAAGCCTCAGGAGGAATGGCTGAGGGAGCTTGGTATGTTTAGCTTGGAGAAGAGAAGACTAATAGGAAGCTCGGTTTGTCTTGATCCAGAGACTAGAGGACAAACCAATGGATTCAAGTTACAAGAAAAACGGTTTTACCTAAACATTTGGTGTACCTCTTGATGGTAAGAGTTTCTTAGCAGCTTCTTGATGGTAACAGCTTCTCTGCCTCATAGGGTGATAGATTCACCTTCTTTAGAGGGCTTTAAACACAGGTTGGATGGCCATCTCTCAAAAGTGATTTAGGGGGGTTGCAGACTGCCAGAAATAGTGCAAATTGAGTCCACTTTTAGGGTTAGGGTTAGGGAATCATGAGAACTATATTTTATTGTGGCACCGGAGCTTTCTGACAGAGAAGGCTCAATATCTCAGAAAAAACAACAATTCCCATGATTCCCTAGCACTAACCCTAACCCTAAAAGTGGACTCAATTTGCACTATTTCTGGTAGTCTGCAACCCCCCTCAGTTGTGTATTCCTGCATGGCAAGGCACTGAATGAGATTGTCTTTGTGTTTCATTCCAGCTCTATGATATTATGATTTTATGTTATCTATTCACAACATCATGAGCTAAATCTGGGGTAGGTTTTCTGACCCTACCGATATTGTTGAACCACAACTCCCAGCATTCTTCACCATTAGCCATACTGGCTAGGGCTGCTGAGAGTTCTAATACAGCATTGAGAGGCTGTGTGTTTCCTAGCCCTGTAATAAATCCAGCTGTCAGTCTCAACTACAGTACACACTGACCCATTGAGTCAGTGTGTTTGTTAAGTCAGCACTTCTATACATTCCATTGATTCAACAGGTTTACTATAATTGGGACTAATGATTAGATATTGACCAGTATCTTTAAAGGGAAATCCTCTGTTTTCAAAACTATCCATAGGAACATAAAATGCATGGAAAATGGAAAGTTCTAGATCAACAGATAGTCTTATCCCTTGTTTGATATATATTTTCTGCCATCTTTTCACATCATCTTTCTATAGCTTACTTACAATATATGTGCAATAAACCCATTGGGTAACCTTGTGCAAGTCACACTTTCTCAACCTCAGAGAAAGGCAAAGGCAAACTCCCTCTGAAAAGATCTTGCCAAGAAAACTCCATGATAGGGTCATCTTAGAGTCACCATAAATAGAAAACACTTGAAGGTACACAACATCAACACAAGAATGTTTCAAACAAAGCATTCAGTTCCACATTTACAATCCAACAACTGACCACTAAGCATGCATTTTTTTTTCTCTGACAAGTAAATATTCTCTACTGCAGCAGCATTACTAAGTGGGTATGGGGGTTCAGGCCATATGAGATGACATCCTAAGAGGGGGTGATACCACTGCTTGCCAAATATCTGCCTTTTGGCAGAAACGGATTGTGGCGTCCAACTGTGTCCCTTTAGAACACTGAAGAGATGGTATGAGTAGTGTGAGGCTCAGTGAAAGGAGAAAGGAAAAGCCACACGTTTTTTAAAAAATTAAATTTTAATTTTAAATTTATCTTTTTAATTTTTTTAAAAAAATCACATCTTACCAAATTTTTCTTTAACCACATGAAAAAATATACACGTAAATACATTTAGGATGTACATATGATATTGTAATTTAAAGATATAATTTTAATTTTGCTAGGTATAGCATAGCTATTATAGCCCACCTGCACCATACATGGGCTTGGCATATGTGGCTTTGAGTTTACACGTATGGCAAGCCCAGGAGGACAAAATGGCACATGCGCTGCATGCAGGAGCACACCACCATAAAAATGAATGAGACTTACGCTTACGTGGTTTTTCCCATATGCAGGGGGAGGGTCTGGAACGGATCACCCGTATATGCCAAGGGCCCACTGTGCCATTACATTCAATGATATAGGAGAATTACAATGTATGAGTAACATTAGTACAAAAAATATTACTAAGGATTCTGTATGGTATGAGAGGAGGACAATGGGTGTGTGTGACAACATGAGTTACCACACTGGATGATACCAAACCTAGTGATGCCACTGCTCTACTGTACAGAGAGCATGCATTTCTTTGGAGGCTATTTTGACAGTAAGTAGAACTGAAGAGGGAAATTTGCAGCCTTCGTCTTAAAAAGCCACTGTATGACAAGACTATTAGTGGCCCAAGGGGATAATTTTCAGTTCCAGACATGGCAAGGCATGGCTGGTTTGAGATGACAGTTGGATTGTACAGGCTGGAATCTATGCCTCTGAGAAGATCTCCCCACATCATAGCACCTCTAACAGATGTAGATATGCATAGCCCCCCTTTTTTGCAGTCTCCTTCATCCCAGTCCATCTCCTTCTTAGCAGTGATAATAGTAATCACAGCAGACCTGTCATTTACAGGGTGTGCACACAGCTCACAGTGGGTCATCCTGTGTTGTTTGTTTGTACAGTCATGCTGTTGACACTGTAGGAAGCAAATGACAGTACAAATCTACACAGGGAATGACAGTATCTCATCCTTCATCATTTGTTTGCACATGTATTTCAGAACCGTAGGTTTCATCACATGTGGTCTCGTATAAGCAAATTATCTTGAGGGTTTTTTGGTAGAAAGTGTCAAGATTGATGACAAGTGCTTTGGAAGCTGCTCTTATCAACAGCTTCCAGTGGATGAAGGGTGTGTTGTTTTTTCAAAAGCTACCAGACGAGAGTAGCTGCATTGCAGAAGCCTGGCATTTGTAAATGTATAGTTTGCCAGTTGTTCCTTTTCTACAGTAGGACACTTCTATTAGATTTTGTGAACAGGAATGGGGGGGGGGGCAGAGAGAACTGTGTACAAAATAAGCTTAATTGTTGTTGTGGTTTTACTAATATTTTGGATTTACCAGGTGGCTTTCATTACTTTGATATGAAGTATCTCAACTATGTCACACACAGAGAGAGAGAGAGAGAGATTATGGTTTTTGATGCATCAATGAATATGCTAGAAGCTGGTTTAGAAACCGACTTTCCCCCAGTAGCACATTATTTGATTAGCAACTGGACCATTTCATATTTCCCAGTCCTTAGGGTACCATATGTTATGCCATGGGATGCTCATAAAATAAACCCAGCTCATACAGGCTATGGACTGGCCTTATGAGTAGCAGATATGTCAAAGGAGTATGTGTATTTAAAAATAAAGCTGTAACAGAAACAGTTCCCTTGGTCAATGCAATATGCACACAAAAAGAGAAATGATACATGCCAGTGAAGGGTGATGTATGAACACTGTCCAATTAGTCTTTTGGCCAGCCCATTGTCAACTACACTGACACATCTAGAGGCTGGAAAGAATGAGCTACAATTAACTTGTAACCTGATGTGAGTTCTTCTTTCTAACTCAGAGATCACATCTTTGGCTGCTGTAATAAAATAGTTTTCAGTCTCATTTATATGTCATTTACACTGTCATAGACATCAGTCAGTTTTCATAAAATGAGAGCTAGTATAAATATTTTATCCCTTTGACCATTTTTTCAGAATATTGTAATATATATTGCTTGCTGCCCAATTGTGTCTTATATAGGAAAGTTAGTGGTTTCATTCTGGTTCATTGCCTAATAGATTTATCTTTTTTATGATGCAATCCCAAGCTAGTCTAACCAAAAGTAAATCCAAGTGAGTTGAACTGGGCTTGCTCAAAGGTAAATAGATACAGGATTGTAGTCTTTAGTGTGAACAACACCAGTCCTAAACACACCAGAATGGAGCACACTTGACTGAACAGATGGGATTCAGCCTGAGTAAAAATGTATAAGATTGTGTTGCATCCACTAACTGAGTTTATTTTTTCCTATAGTTCATATAATGAACATACCAAAGCTATAATCAGTAACTGCAGTGCATGTTACAATAGCAACCTTAATGGTCAATATATCACAACCAAAAACACAACACTTCATTATTCTGAACAAGTGTGGTGGGCATGCTGTGGTCTCTCTGAGTATTTAAGATTGTTCATCTTTGTGTTTTGTCTATATAATGGAGGTCTTTCAACTTAAACAACAGCAACAAAATATTTAGAAAGAAAATGTGGTCCATATTTTGTCTTCTTGCAGAATAGTTTTGTCCATTACAGAGTCATACTGTAGCAGTGTGGGGGAAAGGCCTAGTTCAAGAAAATTCACATTGTAAAGTCCAGATAATTTTGATCTAGGAAGTAGTATTTAATAAATCACCATCCTGAAAACACAAGTAAATAATGACTGAGAACATCTGCATGCTTCTTTTAATGTTATATTTCTTAAATGCATTTATCCTAACAAAATATACATTTATATGCACTATTTTCCTAGGATGCTAATTCCTTCCTAATTATTCAATGATTTATTTTTTTTCAACCAGTTTAAGACCAGAATAAGGTTACAGTTGCCCTGTTACATCAGCAGGCTAGCAATCTGCAGAATTGAATCTCTGCAGTTCACCATGCCCCACATTATTCAATGGTGGCATATGCATGTAAATGCGACACAGACAAAAGCATGTCACCACCCCATTGAAAATTATGTGGCATGACTTATCCACATTAGTTCCCTCCCATGGAGAAGGGTAAAACCAAACCCCTATGGTTGGGAAGGATACACTGTATTTCATGTTGGTTGAAGAGACAGAAAGTCATAAAATTATAAGCTAAGGTGATGCCTTAACAGACATGCCTTAAGATAAATCATAATGCTGTACAATGCCAGATTGTCTGTGCACGCACACATTGCCTTAGTCTTTCAGACCTATATCTGGAAGGAGAAGATGGAATGACCGAGGTCAGCAACAATGATGCAGCTTGTCCTTGTCCCATGTTGCCTTATGAAACATGTGTACCTTATTGTGTTACTAGAAGAATCCTCCTGTGAGTTGGCCCACTCTTGTTTGAGGCTTATATCAGTAGCTGACAGGATGGATTAAATGGAGGAGCTCATTATCCATATGATGAAAGAAATTGTCCCTCCAAGGTAATGAAACTGTTAAGGCACAAGATGGAAGCGATTAGGTCATTGTACACTGCGCACTTACGGCACTATATTTCACGTTCACTGTCATAGCAATATCCTATGGATTCCTGGGGTTTGTAGTTTGGTGAGGCACTAGAGGTCTCTGGCTAAGAATCCTAAATGCTCCTCCGTTAACTGTTTTTGGGCCTAGCACAGTTCCAACAAGAGAGTGCAGGCAGGAATACAGCTCTCCCTCTAAGGCAAATTTCTTCCACCTATCCCATTAAATTAAGTAGTGTACAACTGGCCACACCCTGTCTGAATTCTGCCCACTGTCTTTAACAGATTTTCAATCCTCCCCACTCCTCAGTGATTCCTAAATTTCTGAAAGTAGGGAGGGAAGATTTAAACCACTCCATCCATGCATGTTAAGATGCATGATAGAAAGTGTGCACTGAGGTGTGTAGCGTGCACTGAGCTGTGCCCACCCCAGTCAATACCAGGTGTGACATTTGGGGCCAAAAAGGTTGGATACTCCTGATGTAAAAATTAGCAGTCAAGCTTGCATGTGTTAGGGAGGGTGGTTAACGTCTGGAATGTCCTACAGGAAAACATTTTAAAGCATAAAATGCAAGGCACCATACACCCGAGAAAGACATGTTTTCTATAAACCTGGACTGAACAGATCCCAGTAATTTGGGATCTAGTGGTAGATGACAGGTTGATCTGTAGCAGAAGAGCAACGTTTTCTCACTCCCAATGGTTTATAAATAACATTAAAATTGTACCTTCTTCCTTCTAGACCAGGCAAAATTGGGAGGAAAGAGGTACAGTTTTGTGTATGGGCACCCATTCTGATTCTGTGGATAAAACCCTGAGTGGAGCACACGCTCAGAGGCACCTTGTTCCTCAAATATATGTTCAGCCTTGCTGAGCCACCTGGTTCTGGTTGGGGGACCTCAGCCACATCAGTTTTTCTTGCATTCCTGAAGTCTCTCCTCCTCCTCCTCCTCTTAAATATTCACACCAATAAAAAAAAACCATGTATTTTCCACATGGTGGTTATGAATATGAGAAAGTAGTCAAATACACATTGACCTGCTACTTAGTTATAGCTATTCTTATGTATATAGATGTTCAGATTAATGTTCTGAATGGTAGATGTTTTTCATGCTGCTCTGTGAGATCTATGGGAAAACATCTAGCAGCATCTTTTAGGCATGACAGTGTGAGATAAGGGAGAGAACCTGGCTTTGCACTTGTTCTTGGATTTTAACTCCGATCAGCCAGCAAAACTATATGTCAGGGATAATGGGAGTTACAGTTTACCATCTGGCAGGGCACAGGTTCTAAAGGAAATAAAGCTATAAATAATACCAGGTACAAGGGTCATTCAATGTCTTCATGTCATTACTTTTTTTTAAATAGTGCTCCCAGAATTCCCAAGCCAACATGGCTTTCATGCCTTGTTTGTGAGCTTCCCAGAGACATCTGCCTGGATTCAATTCTTTAGGAGGGGTTTAGTCTTCCTGTGCTGTGTTCTTAGAACAATCTATCCTTGTAAACTCTAGCAACTAATGGAACTTGGGGCTTAATGTAGCATACCTTGAAAACTGTGCATTGACTAGAGGTTTTCTCTCTATTAGTCATTAAGGAAAATGTGAACATCTGTCATCCTGGCAGTATAAAATTTATCAAAGTCCTTAAGGTGCTTTTTCCTTTGCTTTTAAGTGCCTAGTCCTTTGAAAATTATTTGCTAGAAAAGTAAATTATTACTGCTTAGCAGCTATGGCTACTTTTTAAAAGAGTTCACTTTGGTTCAGTGTTATTATGTATCATCACCACTTTCATGGGGCAGTGAAAAAACTGCTTGGATGCTGATTTGGACATTTAGTAGATTTTCACTCTGAAGGCTGTGTGTGTGTGTGGTGGTGGAGGAGCTTTTGGCAGTAAAATGTTACGAAGTCTGTGCAACACTTGAATTACCCAAATCCTAAATTCAGAACACTGGTGACCTACTTTCTCTGCTTTATCCATCAACCCAGGCAATTAGCCCCCAGCTAATTCAGGTCACCAGTCACCTCAGCAACACGAACCCAATTTAGGCTGTAGTCTTCAATTTCAAGTTAATATGCAAGATGCCAACAGGACTCTTTGGCTTTGTTGGAATTATGAAACTGCCTCTTGACCAAAAAAAAAAAAAAAAAAAGCTCTTTGTGCATTGTCAGTTTTGTTCTACTGGAAACTTCTTGAACAAAACAAATTGTTTTTAAAAGGCTTAGTAAATAATAACCAAGTCGAAGGCTTTCACAGCTGGCATCCATGGGTTTTTGTGGGTTTTTTGGGCTGCAACACCATGTTCTAGAAGAATTTCTTCCTGCATCTGTGGCTGACATCTTCAGAGAATCGAAGCATTTAGGGTTAAATAACCAAGGCATCTAGGGCTAAATCTCAACTGTTAGTCACAACTTGAGTAGACCCAATGAAATAAATGAGAACATGATTTATCTTAATTCTACTGAATCAGTGGAGTGTATCACATGAGAGGCAAGCACCCTCATCCCGTGAATAAATGGCTATTAAATCCTGTGAATATTCCATTAATATTCCACAAGAGAGGAATTGTTTTCAAACGACATCACACAATGTCACCATTATCCAGTCATTATACTGTGAATAAAGTGGCAAAATCATGCCACTTTATTCATGGGATAACACCAGGATAATGACAACATCTTGTGAAAACAATCCCACTCTTGTGGGATATTCATGGATTTAATGGCCATTTATTCACGGGATGTGGGCACTTGCCTCCCATGTGATAAAGTCCAGTATATGTATTCAAATTGGAACAATTGGATTTAGTGATGAGATTTGTTTTTGTTGTTGTTATGTGCCTACTGGCAAAATTTATTCAGAAGACATTTGCCATTGCCTTCCTTTGAGGGTGACAGTGTGACTTGCCCAAAGTCACCCAGTGAGTTTCCATGACAAAGCAGGGATGTGAACCCTGGTTTCCCAGAGTCATAGTCCTACACTCAAACCACTGCAGCATGTTGGTTCTAATGTACAATGAAGGCCCTTAGACCCCTGTGCATTAAAACAGTGACTCCAAGTCTACTTAGTATCATAGAATCATAGAATCATAGAGTTGGAAGAGACCACAAGGGCCATCCAGTCCAACCCCCTGTCATGCAAGAACTCCCAAGCATCCCCGACAGATGGCCATCCAGCCTCTGCTTAAAAACTTCCAAGGAAGGAGACTCCACTACTCTCCGAGGGAGTGTGTTCCACTGTCAAACAACCTTTACTGTCAGGAAGTGCCTCCTAATGTTGAGGTGGAATCTCTTTTCCTGGAGCTTGCACCCATTGTTCCGGAAATAGTCTCTGGAGCAGCAGAAAACAAGCTTGTTCCCTCCTCAGTATGACATCCCTTCAAATATTTAAACACGGCTATCATATCGCCTCTTAACCTTCTCTTCTCCAGGCTAAACATCCCCAGCTCCCTAAGTCGTTCCTCATAGGGCTTGGTTTCAGACCCTTCACCATTTTAGTTGCCCTCCTTTGGACATGCTTCAGTTTCTCCACATCCTTTTTGAATTGTGGTGCCCAGAACTGGACACAGTATTCCAGGTGAGGCTGGACCAAAGCAGAATAGAGTGGCACTATTACTTCTCTTGATCTAGACTTGCTAGTTCCAACTAGAGTGGATCCACTGAATTATTGGGATTTTATATGAGAACTGACCTATCATTCAGCAATGGATTAAATGGGTTCACTCAAGCTGGGGCTAGCCATTGGATTTATGCCTGTATTTAAAGGTTGCTAGCCTTTGTATTTCCAGGTAAGAATTTGATCATTAACCCGCACATGCTGTAAGCAGCATTTCCTAGATTTAATGAATTGCAACAGATTGCACCACTGATGAATAAACACATTATTATATTATAGAATCATAGTTGAAAGAGACCATAAGGACTATCCAGTCCAACCCCATTCTGCCATGCTGCAACTCACAATCAAAGCATCCCTGACACATGGCCATCCAGCTCTGTTTAAAAGGCTCCAAAGAAGGAGACTCCACCACTTTCCAAAGGAGTGTGTTCTACTGTCAAATTACTGTCAGGAAGTTCCTTCTAATTTTTAGGTGGAATCTCTTTTCCTCTAGCTTGCATCTATTGTTCCTTGTCCTATTCTCTGAGCAGCAGAAAACAAGCTTGTGTCATCCTCAATATGACATCCCTCCAAATACTTAAAAAGGGCTATCATATCACCTCTTAACTGTCTCTTCTCCAGGTTAAACATACCCAACGCCCTAAGTCTCTCCTCATCGACCGTGTTTTCCAGGCCATTCACCATTTTAGTTGCCCTCCTCTGGACATGCTCCAGCTTGTCAACATGCTTTTTTGAACTGCAGTGCCCAAAACTGGATGCAGTATTCCAGGTGGGGTCTGACCAAAACAGAATAGACTGGTGCTATTACTTCCCTTGATCTAGACACTATACTTCTATTGATGCAGCCTAGAACAGCATTGGCCTTTTTAGCTGCTGCATCACACTGTTGACTCATGGCTTATGTTGTAGAAGATAATGTAGGATTTTGGATTTTAGTACCAGGGTTTCTAGCAATTTGGCTATAGTTATCATATATAAACCTAAGCAGCCTTCCTCAATTTAATATTCTCCAGAAACTCTGGACTACAATTCCTGAGCTGGTTGGAGCTGATCAGAGTTACAGTTAAAACATTGGAGGAAGGACCCAGCTTGTTAAAGACTGGTCTACAGAGAAGATAGTATGTACTGAAACTGTCATCCCACTGCTATCTAAACTACATCTGATAAAACAGATTTTCCTATAAACATTTGTACCACAATAGATCTATTAGTCTTTAAGATTCCATAAGACTCATTATTGTTGTATGGATTTTTTCTTGCTAATTTACACAAAAGGCACATTGATTTATTCATTTTAATGAATTCTGCACATTTCAACTAAACATTTATAATGCAGTGCACCACAATATTACAACAGTGATAACAATAAAATTATGAGCAGTAAAAACAGAACAAAACAATAGGAGAAGCAATAACAACAATAAAACCAGAACCAATTAAAATACTGACAACAAAACAGTAACACTAATGCACATTAAATAGCAGATGGAACCTAGTACCAATGTTCAAAGTGTAACATGTTCAGTCAAGGCAGAACTACATTTATCCTAAAAAGCACAGTCTATTCTAGTCTAGACTAAACAATCTCAAGCCAGGAAAGAGTGTTAGATGATGATAGGAGAAAATGAGAGCTCAGATTCCTACTCATCCATTCAGCTCAGTCCTTACTCAAGCCACTGTCTTTGAGCATAGCCACCTCACAAGGTTGTTGTAAGAAACTAATGGATCTCAGTTCCATAGAAAGAGGAAAGGGATACCAGTAAGATTAATATATGAATAGCTTAGGAATCTTTCGTTCTTTGCCTAATTTGGTCCAGAGTCTTGTAGTTGGAAATTAAAGCCACCGTGACTCTTCTGCTCCACTTTCACAAGACATTTATCTTTAAATATTTCCTGTGTAAATATCAGTTTCAATTATTTCCCTGTCTCTGTGATGATTCTTCATAAATAAGTGCACACAAAAGCCAGTAGGGATGCTGCCATCCCTTCAATCCAAGCAGAACAGCAACAAAAAGATGTGATTTTTTTTGTAGTACTTGTTTGCAGACGGATGTAGCAGAGATGGGAAACATTTGTGCCACACTGTTGCATATTGAAATATTCCATCTAATTAAAAGTCTTTCAGCACATATGGGATTCTGTCTCTTGTGATTGTATCGAAGGGTATATTCCAAAATGCAGGCACAACAGAGAATACAAAATACAATGCCAGCTTTAATTAAACATGTTTTCTTTTCCTTTCAGTCTAAATATTTGGCAGTTAAAGCCATTTTGCTGCAGGTTGAATTGTACAGATGGGTGCCAAACTGGGTAATTACTTTCATGGTGTATGCCATTTGGACTGCCTGCAAAATATAGAGACTAATGAGAACAATAGAAACCAGAGCACTTCCATTCAATTATTTTATTTATTGGGTTCATCCAGGGAGATGTTTAAAATTATCTTCCATAGCCCAAATCCCTTAGAGCTGTAGTAACCCATAGTACTGCTCTGAATGCTTAGGTGAAGCAAAAGTCATTATTTGGACAGGAGATTTCATGCCTTGCCATCTGTGCCTTAACTTGTCTTTGGCAAGACACCTGCTACATCTCTTCCACCAGTTTTTAATAAAGGTTAAAGGAAAGGTAGAATAACTTTAAAAGGGAATTGGGCTATTGATGGCTACTAGTCATGATAAACATATATTTCCTTTTGCACCAGAGGCAGTATCCCAAGATGTGCTGGGAAACATAAGCAGAAAGGTGCTCTTGGACTCCAGTCTCATTGAGGGTTTGGGATAGGCAGCTGGCTGGCCACTATGGAAACAAAATGCTGGATTAGATAGACTTTTGTTCTGTCCCAGCAGGGTCCCCCTTATGTTTTGCAATTTGTAATCTAGGAGGAATGAAGAGGCGTTTCCTGTGATTAAACATGTTGAAAAAAGTAACTATTTCCAGTCCTTGCTGTAGTGCTTCTTAGCTGTTTGTTACTTTCTTTCACTTTTGAGGGAGCAGGTTTGATAAAATAAAGGCATAAAATGTCTAGAGCACCTGTCCAAATACCTATAAAACTGCCTTAAGTTGCTTCTAAAAAGTAATTCTGAATGTTAGAAGGTATTACATGTTACAGCAATATAGTAACTTCTCTATTACTTGTTACACTACTAGCTGTATTACTTGTTACACCCTTGTTACTCCACAATATGACTAGTTACAAATAACTACATTATTATTTCTATTCAATTATTCTATATGTTGAGTTGGAGTATAAAGAAGCTAGATGAATATGAAGACGATCTCATGTTATAGTCTCCAAGTTAGGTAAAATCCCTCGATCCCTGCTCATCTTGGCTGGTCGTCCAGGGGGGCGATGCCTTGATGGCTTTTCTTAAAAAGGTCATCAATGCATCCCTTAGGGAAGGAATTGTTCCAACATGTTTAAAGGAAGTGGTTGTTAGGCCGCTCCTGAAGAAATTTTCCCTGCCCCCCCTGGATCTGAAAAATTATAGACCGGTTTCTCATCTACCATTTTTGAGCAAGGTGATTGAATGAGCTGTCGCCTTTCAACTTCAAGTGATCTTGGATGAAACCGATTTTCTAGATCCATTTCAAACTGGTTTCAGACCGGGATATGGGGTGGAGACTGCCATGGTCGCTCTGGCAGATGACCTGCACCTAAGCATTGACAAGGGAAGTGTGACCCAGTTGGTGCTTTTGGACCTCTCAGTGGCTTTTGATACAATAGACCATGACATCCTCTTGGAACGCCTGAGAGAGTTAGGAATGGGAGGCACTGTACTTCAGTGGTTCTGTTCCTTCTTCTTAGGCAGATTCCAGAGGATGTCGCTTGGGGACAGTTACTCTTCAAAAACAGAGCTTAAAGGTGGCGTCCCTCAGGGTGCCATCCTGTCCCCGATGCTGTTTAATATCTATATGAAGCCACTGGGGGAGATCATCCATAGACATGGGGCGGGGTGTTATCAATATGCTGATGATACCCAAATATATTTCTCCATGTCTCGGTCAGCAGCCATGACGGCAGATGGCAGTTCTTCCCTCAATCAATGTCAAGTAATGGACTGGATGAAGAAAAACCGACTCAAGCTGAATCCAGATAAAACGGAGGTACTCACAGTAGGGGGCCCAAACCAGGTATTGGGTCACAACCTCCAGTCCTGAATGGGGTCACGCTTTCTGCTAAGGACTGTGTTCGCACTTTGGGGGTGCTCCTAGACTCGTCACTTCACATGACAGATCAGGTGAATGCGACAGTCAGGAGCCCCTGTTATCAGCTTCAGCTGATATGCCAGCTGCACCCTTTCCTGGAAGTAAAGGACCTAGAAACTGTGATGCAAGCGCTGGTAACCTCACGACTCGACTTCTGCAACACACTCTACATGGGGCTACCCTTATACCTAGTCCGGAAACTACAATTAGCACAAAACGTGGCAGCTAAATTGATCACCGGGAAATCTAAGAGTGATCATATTACACCTGTTCTGAAGTCTCTCCACTGGCTGCCTATTGGTTTCCGAGCACAGTATAAGGTGTTGGTGATGACCTTTAAAGTCCTACATGGCTTGGGTCCAACCTATCTAAGGGATCGCCTTCTTCCATATAATCTGCCTTGCACCCTCAAGTTCTCTGGGAGGAATTTACTGCAACCAATAAAAATTAGATTAGCAGTAACCTCCCAGAGGACGTTTTCTGCCGCTGCTCCCAGACTGTGGAATGCCTTGCCGGAAGAGAGCCGTCAAATAACCAACTTGGGTAGCTTTAAAAGGCTATCAAGAAGGATCTTTTCTAGCAGGCATTCCCAGAATAGACTACTCCACGTGAACTGTGCTTCTCCCCGATATACATCTCTGTTATACACTCCTATTGGTGTCCCAGAACATATCTTGTTTTAATCTTTATGCTTTTATTATTGCATCTAGTTTTAAGGGGGGTATTGTATTACGGTTTTATGGCATGTATGTTTTTAATCTGTATTTGTACTTGTAAGCCGCCTTGATTGCCAAGGCAAAAGGCAGGGTATAAGAAAATTATTATTATTATTATTATTATTATTATTATTATTATTATTATTATTATTAATAATAATAATAATATAAATTGCTTGAGTACACGGAACCAACCATGGTGAGTGGGGTTGCCAGAGTGAAAACTGGAGATGGCTCCTTTACATTTAATGGTTGTGCAGAAGACAGAATTTCACCAACAGCTGAACTGGTGTTGTTTGTTGCCTGGTTGTGGGACACACAACACATACTGAAATTTCCTCTTCTAACACAACCATCAAAGGTAAAGGAGCCATCTCCAGTTTTCATTTTAGAAACTTTAGGAGAGGGAATCCATACCAGCAACAGATAATAAACACATGCTTCATCCAAGTGTGGTCAGGATCTCTGGCTAGCTCAAATGGGCAGAAAAGTAACATCATTTCTGAGATGTCAATGTTCTGCCCATCTGACCTGGACATGAACTTTAACCACACTTGGATGAAGCATATCTTTCCAGCACATAAGGACAAGTATCGCCAGCTCTTCACAAAACATCACAGGCAAGAAAGGGTTGGAGAAGAAATAATATGTCAGGTGAAGAGGAAAGAAAAGAGCAAGGAAAGAGGAGGTGAGAAGGGAGGAGGGACACACTTTACTACAGAAGGTTCATATTATATTAAAACAGCTTCAGCAGCTCTCTTAAGTCTTACAAAAACAATCAGATTCTTCCAAACCCAGTCACCAGTCTAAATACATTTAAAAAATCCACTTGAAACAAATAAAAAACCACATTTTGAATGATTTTTTCAACTAGCCCATGATTCTGATAGGAAAAAGATGAACATAACTTCTTCCTGCTAGGCCAGAGATGAGGAATCCATGCCCCTTCAAAGGTTAATGAACTATAGGGCCTTTGCAGACTGCCAGAAATAGTGCACATTAAATTGAGGCACTGCCCTGGCTCAGTGCTAGGGAATCATGGGAATTGTATTTTTTTCTGGGACATTGAGCCTTCTCTGTCAGAGAGCTCTGGTGCCACAATAAATTACAGTTCCCATGATTCCCTAGCACTGAGCCAGGGCAGCGCCTCAATTTAATGTGCACTATTTCTGGCAGTCTGCAAAGGCCCTTTGATTCCCTGGCAAGAACTGATGATATAGGAATTAAAGAGTTCAGCAACAACAGGAAAGAAAAGGAAGGCCATATGTTTGCCAGGCATGCTTTATTCTATATGGCTTCTTTGCCTGACACATATCTGACACCCAAATTTAATATTCTGCACATTGTTGCTGCTGTTCCCTTTAAGGTGACTTATGGCAAGCCTAAGGCAACCATATCATGGGATTTTTCTAGGCATGATTTGTTCAGGGTTTTTTTATAGGTTTTTGTGGGTTTTTCGGGCTGTGAGGCAGTATTCTAGAAGAGTGTATTCCTGATGTTTTGCCTGCATCTGTGGCTGCCATCTTCAGATCCGAGCCACAGATGCAGGTGAAACGTCAGGAATACACTCTTCTAGAACATGGTCTCACAGCCCAAAAAATCCACAAAAAAACTATGGATGCCAGCTGTGAAAGCCTTTGACTTCAGGGTTTTTTGTTTTTGTTTGCTTTTTCCTTCTTCGGAGGCTTAGTGTGTGTGACTTGCCCAGGATCACCCAGTGGGATTCCATGGCTGAGAGGGGATTTGAACCCTGGTCTCCACAGTCATGGTCCAATGCTTAAGCCACTACACCACCACTACTCTATTCTGAATACTGTTGCCTAATTCTTCTTCTTCTTGATACTACTTGCTATAGAAAGTTTAACCACTGTAGTTTTTTTAAAACCTATTTTCCTTTATATTTGTTCTAATTTTGTAAGTGCTTTGAGTTTCGATTCAAAGAAAGCATCCGGATAATAGTGGATAAAAATTGGTGTTATTCCATTGGATAAGTGGAATTCTGAAGAGTGTCAATTTCTTCTCCTATAACAATAAAAATAACAGGACCTTCTCCGTAGACACACCTAAACTGTAGAACATTTTGTCAAGAGATTCAGTTGGGTCCTTCCATGATGTTTCCTAGGAAACCCAAAACCTTCCTGTTGAGGCATTTTATCACAGTTTTTTTAAATAAAAAAAAATCCAGTGCCTCTATTCAATCTACTCCACCTTTATTTTTTTAATATATTTGTCATGCTTTGGAGTTTTATTGCATTTTGTGGTTGCCTTTTGTTGTTATTGCTTTAACAACAAATCAAAGCAATGAACAGGCACCAGAGGGCAGGATACATATCTTTGTATAAAATAAACAAATATAAATTCTTGGCAGAGAAGAGGTGCCAAAAAATACCAGATGACATTTAATGAAATTATGGGTTTTTAAGGAAATCATTTACATGTGAAAGAATCCAGATTAGGAAATCTGTATATTTCTAGGTACAAATCTTTGACTCAGCATGACACATAATGTAAAATAAAAACCATAACGTAACATTTAGATCCAGCTGTATTGAAATCAGTCAAACATCTGATGTTTCGGATGTGGTTTTTCAAAAAAATACATATAGGGGAAGCATGCAATTTGTGCTGGAAATCAGACTATCATAAAATGTATGAACATTAAAATAGCTCTGACCAGTTTCCCAACTATTACAAAAAGGATCCAGGTCACCAGTCCAAATATGGTTTTTCAAAATCCACTTGAAATATGTCATAAAACCAACATCTTGATCTATTAATATACCTTAACTACATGTAAAAGCAGAAATGTGCAATCTGACCTTTAAGAAGAGCAAGAATTGGTACATCCATATCCCTACATTAACACAAATCCTTCACAGGTGTAGTTCTCTCTGTGTGTTTGTCTGTCTGTGTGAAGTCTGTTCAGGAAATACTGTACATTGAAAGAGTTGTTGTTATTTGCTATTAAGAGTTATGGTGAACCTAAACCTCCAGCCTCTCCAATTATCAGTTGCCCTGCTCTCCCTCAAATTTCTCACTTATCAATGAAACAGGAAACAATCCAATGAAGAGATTAGGAGTAGGCTGTGCATCCAGTAGAAGAAGCCAATTGTGATAATGGCACAGTCAAAAGAAAGGGCAACCCAACAACTGAACGAACCATATCACTGCACTGAATTTTCTACCTTGGCAACATAACGCAAGCTGCACTTCAAGAATCCTGCCAGTGTCAGAGTCTCTGGATTACTTCAGCATCCCAAAGAATCTGAAGACAGCCAAGACTTTCTTTTGTACCTCAGGAGAAGTTAAACAAACAGAAAGTCTAACCCAAGTAACAGCTATTTAACAATTGAACCCCACCACCACACACACATATACACAGAGAACACATGCGCTCACACACAGACCAACTATATGTGCTTTGGAAAAGATTTGTAAATGTTTCCACTGTGTATTGCTCATAAAACTTCACAGCCTGGAAAGGTGCCCTGTATGCAATGTCATTTTGTACGCTTCCAGAAAGGGAGAGAAAAAAGAGGGGCTAATAAAATCACCATTAACAGGAGAGCACAATGAGAGGCCAGGTCTTAGCAAGAAGGCCTCACTTTCAGAACTAAAAGAGAGAGCCAAGCTTGTTATTGTGAATGTCATGCTCAAAAGGGGGAAAGGAGGTTAGGGGTGAGAGGGAGGGAGGGAGAAATAGGCAGCTTTCCAAACCATTTTACACATTCCTTGGACCAGTGAAACTGTTTTACAACCATTACTGACTCTGCGCCAAAAGCAGTGGGCAGCAACAAACCCATGGTGTTGCTAAAGCTGAATATTCAGCCTGTTCTGTGGTGTGATGCATGAGCTGGTAATGAAGCTAGGGAAGACATGCTTGGTGATTTCAGTAAAACACCAGTAAAACAGCAACTACCAAAACAACATACACATGCACAGACACTTTTTAAGGAAACTGGTTTAATTTCCCCCTCTCTATGACAAATTCAGAGGCAGTTTAAGCTTTTATTTGTTTGATAAATTTATAGGCCGCCCTGCAGTACAAGACACCAGGGCAGTGTACCATATTAAAAAAGACAGTAAATGCCATGTAACATCAATACCAATCACAGATGCAGCAGCCAAGAACCAGTTAAACCAGCAAATTCATAAAATCCACACACACCATAAAAACCAGAAACAAAACTGGCCTTCTGTAAAGTGAATTGCAGTCCTAAGCAAATAGAGAAGTGTTTTCCTGTCAAATGAATAACAATAAAATTGACAGCAGGTGATCTGGGGTTATCATGACCTATTGAGGACACCATGACCAAGAAAGCCATCTTCCATGTTACCACCCACCTATCTCCTGTGGAAGGGTAATAAGGAAAAGGATGAAGATGAAAAAAGATGTAGGTTAATGCCTCATCTCCTGATTTTTCTAGTTCTAGCAGTGAACTAACAAAACTAACAAAGGGGTGGTAACTTTGCATGGACATATATTTCAATATTTGGTCATCTTTTCCTAAAAGTTTACACACAAATGCTTTTTATTGATATATTTTCAGGTTGTTTTTTGTGTTTTATTCTTTAAAGAATTTGATTTAATCCTTTTTATTTATATATTTTTCTCTTTATGTGAGTCCAGCATAATAAAAAAATGGGGTAGGGGAGAGAGGAATGAAAAGAATTTTCTAAACTATAGCACTGGAGATCTCTAGCCAGAAATCTTAAGTATCTTTCCAAACGATAAAGCCCAAGATTCTGGAGGATGGATCCATGATGGATAAAGAGGTATCAAACTGTTATTACAGGGTAACATAGACAGATTCATAATAGCATTATTAGAGGGGAAATTGTTCTACCACTGGTATGTATTTACCTTAGAAATTCCCAGGACAATACCACACAGAGAGCATTTGGTGGGCTTGGGTGGACAACTGCATAACCATTAGTGGGCACGGCCATTTTTCTCCCATCCAGAATACCTGAGATTTATTATATGGGAGTGGACTCAGACCATGCAAAGGGGTGCTACTTATTTGACTATGACCTAGTCTACCTTCACCACTTTATTTTACTCTCCTGCTATAATCCCCCTCCTATTTCCATCCATCCTATCCCCTCACACTAAATGCTGAGCGAAAGGGAGAAAAATTCTAACTTTCAGTAAGCCCTGGTTTAGAGAGGGTTATGCAGTAGGAGCTGGTATTCTGGTCTGTACTAAGGGGATCACTCTAGATTCAACTCCTACAAAAAGGTTTTTTGAAACAATGGTTTTTGGAACTATAGATAAACATTTCATATCCAGTATGGTCAGTGACCAGATCGGTTGTGGGGGGATTTGGGGAGTCGCAGTTCAAAAATAATTGATTTTCATGTATACTTAGGTTTTTGTAGTCTTTTGATGTATCTGGAAACTTTCAATAAAAATATTTTTTAAATACCCACAAAAATAACTTTTCAGACTGATCAACTTCATTTCTGAAACACCCCAGGCATGGGGAAATGGCAGAATTCCTGTTTTCATGTACCCCACAGGTAAGCATGTATGAAGGGGTGAGGAGTCCACTAGTGACATAAACATGCATAAGTCACACTATATGTGTGGGACAAATTATTTGCCACAGCACAACAGATGTATTCTGCTAATGGCAGTAGAGTTGCACATACAGCAACAATGCTCATTTTGCAATGGCACCCAGTCATTCACATGTATTGCACAATGTTGCTATTCTCCATAGGGATTGCACAGTATCTCCACATGCAGATATTTACACTAGGCTGAGCAGAAATTGGATCTGAGACTTTGCATGTATTGTTTATTTGCTCACAGATTATTTCAGCAGTTAAAATGAATGCATGTAAGAACCAGGAGCAAAGGCAGTGGGAGTGACCCTATTCTTTCCTTTGTGTATATTTCTAGTAATGTATTAAGAAGGCTCCAGTCTCAAAATAAAGTCTGGAGAAACTAATGTCTAGAGAAACCTTGTAGTTCAATGCATACCTTTCCTTGCCTCCCAGAAATGAGCTTTCAGACTCTGCCTTCAGGCAACTTCAAAAGCTGGACTCCTCTTGCAATGAAAGTGACAAAAGGCATCCCTAGATTGCCTTGAAACATGTTGTTTTCAGTGCACATGGGAGTGCTCTCCTTGCAGCATAAGCATGCACTGGAATGCATGCCATTCAGCCTTTAAGGCAGGGGTCCCTGGATTTTTTGATCCGGGGGCTGGATCGCTGGCCCCCAGATTTTCCAGGGGGCTGGAGGCGCGCGTGCATACGCACGACTGCGGATGCCATTTTGTGTTTCAAAATGGTGTCCAGCGGCGGGCGCATGCGCGCACAATGCAGCACACATGCGCACAACTCCAGATGCCATTTTGGAAGACAAAATGGTGTCCGGTGGCTGATGTGAGCGGCGGCGGCATCAGGACTGGCCATGGGCCGGTAGGAAGGCCTCGACGGGCCAGGTCTGGCCCGCGGGCCGTAGTTTGGGGACCCTTGCTTTAAGGCATATACAGTGGTTGCAGAGTGAGGGTAGGCTTTCAAATTAAAGCACATACAGATATATTTACAGACAGATATATCTACAGAGAAACAGTAGTTCTCCTGATATAACCTGTAAAATGATAATCAGACAGAAGAAAAACTGAGGCCAACACAGACTTCAGCATTCAAAACCCTGGGAACTACTGGCTGAGGGCTTAACAGAACAAGTCTTAGTCTTTGGTGCTGCCCCTCAGGTTGTATGACATGTTTATGAACATTCTCCAATGATTCAGAAAGTTTACGTGTTATCAGTACAGAAGGGCAAAGGACAGAGAAGGCTTTGTGCTGCCTGTTAGAAGGGGTGCTGAAGAGAAAAGAATTGATAGCATTATCAAATTGTTGGTTATCCGTGTGTGACTGCAGTTTGCACAAGAGTGGTATGTGATGGAATACTGTGAGTTAAGGTTGCCAGATTGAAAAGTGGAGAAGGATCCTGGATGTTTGTGTAGAAGAGGGAATTTCAGTAGGTGTTATCTGTCACGCAACCAGGTAACAAGCAACACCTGATGAAATTCCCTATTCTATACTATCTTCTACTATCTTTAAAGGTACAGGTGCCCTAATTTTCACTCTGACAACCCTAGTGGGAGTGGATATGTGTGATAAAGTGGAATGGTCTCTGAGAAGGTGTTATGTACACAAAAACCCCACACTTAGGCATGTACATGGATTTCCATTTCTCTCGCTCAAGCCAAGGGTCAAAAATACACTTGTCTTTCAGAATGTTAATAATTTTAATCAAAGTTCTGTGCTTGCTTTTCTGTGTCTTTGCATATTGAAAAAAGCTGAAAAAAAATTAAATGCAAGCACTCTCTGAAAATAGACAAGTACCTCCATACACACACATACCTCCATATATAATATCTGAACATAAGCAAATTAAATATTTTGATTTACAATCTGGGCAGCTCTTAGCGTGCAAGAGCATGTTTTAAAAAGGCTTTGTTTTATTTATTGTTTATTCATACTACTGTCCTGGTTTTGATTTTGAAACTCCTGAAGCACATAAATGGGATTCTGGCCTCTAAAGGATTATGCAAGATAGATATCAACAAAAAGTTATATGCTTTGAGCCACCATAACACAGAGGGGAAATCTTAGTTAATATCAAACAGCAATGATCCTAACAGATGGCATACCAAAAAAAAAAAGAGAGAGAGAGAGAGAGAGAGATTGCAAGTTATACCAATTGGGATGCTGGAATATCCATCAACTTTTTCCACTGCTTTCACTTGAAACAATCTGTCTCTGTTCAGCCATGGAGGTATCTTTCTCCTTGCCAAATCACTATTACAACCCTCTAAGGAAATACAATGTCTAGGCCTCTTAAAATTCCATGTGACATCCCTGAAGATACGTCAGTTTAAATAAGAATATTGCTTTGCCTCCTGGCACTAATCCTCCCATACACTGAAGGCATACATTCCTCCCATACACTGAAGTCATTCGTACAGAGTGGGGGCATCAGCACATTCAGAGCTTGGACTTATTGTTGTTCTATTATTATTGTTGACTACCATGGCCAAAATCTATGAGCCACCATGACTACTGAGACAGTTTCAAGGTTTTCTTCATCCAGGCACTGACTACATCTACTTGGTTTCTGCAAGGCCACCTCAACCCAAAGGCAACCACTGAAGGAGGCTGCATTAGATACCTGTGCCCTGGGAATACCTGACACAGCAGAAATCTGGATTGGTAGGCATAAAACTATATCTTCCAATGTGTTAGAAGAATTTGACATTCTGATCTCTCAGTTGCAGAATTGAGGTAAATTCTAGTCAACACATGAAGGGGTGGGACAATAGCCAGCTACCTACATAGCTGTATGCCCATGGTTGAAAGATCATACTGAATAAATGATCACCTCTATTAACCTTCTTAGATACCATCAGAGAAATATCCTTAGGGGTTTAAAAAAATGGAAACAAAGATTTAACTAAGCATGAATAGAAACTATAGAAAGAACCTCCAGCACTAGTCTGTGAAGTGTAATTCTCTATCCAAAGGATTAACTTGCAGTGCCAAGCAAGAAGAAAAATACTTGTCTGACTCTGTGATAGTCAGACTTCTTATAGTGCAGATTATGGGCCTTTGCAGACTGCCAGAAATAGTGCAAATTGAGTCCACTTTAAGGGTTAGGGTTAGTGCTAGGGAATCATGGGAATTGTTTTTTTTCTGAGACATTGAGCCTTCTCTGTCAGAGAGCTCTGGTGCCACAATAAAATACAGTTCCCATGATTCCCTAACCCTAACCCTTAAAGTGGACTCAATTTGCACTATTTCTAGCAATCTGCACCTATGTTGATGAAGCCATAAGCCCTTTGCTGCTGTTGCTACTTCTATTATGCAAACTGTATTTTATTGTGGCACCAGAGCTCTCTGACAGAGAAGGCTCAATGTCTCAGGAAAAAAAACAAAAACAATTCCCATGATTCCCTAGCACTAACCCTAACCCTTAAAGTGGACTCAATTTGCACTATTTCTGACAGTCTGCAAAGGCCCATTTTTGCCACAACTTTGAGGAGGAAATGATTAATATTCATTCTAATGTAGACAATATGTTCATCACTGAGTCCCTACAGGAAGTCCCTGGAACATTTGTCTGATATTTTATACATGTCAGTTCATTTTACTGGACAGTTTGAGTGGTCAATGGCAATCTCTTTTTGACCTTTGCCCATATTGGCTTGTGCAGGCTAACAAGAAAATACTGACCAGATCTGCCAGCATGCAAATCAGTATAATTTTTGTTGAAGGGCATATCTATAAAGGATGTAACAACCAGGCCTCAGAATGTCAGATGATCACTAAAAAGAACACTGTTGATGATAGTGGGAAACTCAGGGTCAAAACAGACCAGCAGAATACGCCAGCTTCCTAGTGGATTGGGACATGGCGTACGCACAATGCACCACCCCAAGACGCCAGGAAGCTATTGGGAAGCTGCCCACCCAACCACACAGCGACAGTTTTTTGACAGTCTGGGGTTGGGGCATTTCGATGCCACACGCCTCAGAAGCATGGAAGAAGTGCTGCTGCAGTGGAAAAAGCAGGCTTTCTGCCACTTCTTTTTGCACTGGGTCGGGGACATGGCATGTGATTGCTGCAACCCCAACCTGGCGCTCAAAGGTGCAGCATCACACCGCCCCTTTACAGCCATCTGTTTCAGCCCTCAGAGAACTATTTAGCCACTCATGTATCACTTTTGCACATAATCAAAATAATCTCTGAGGACCAGGTTAGAATTGGGGTGTATTACAGGACCTATTATTGCTCCAGGAGTTTCAGGTATGCCTTATAATATGTTCATTTGTGGGCTGGAGTGCTTTATGATACCTACTGGGCTGGCTGTGTCGGTTCCAGAAAGAGAGAAACCTAGTCATTCACCTTTGGTGACTTCCATATTAGACTATTTCAGTGTGCTCCTTGCAGGGTTGTTCTGAAAACGGGGTAGCTAATGCACAAAATGGTCTGTTTCTTATGAGATGTGGAATAATGTACACATATCTGTTATGAAGCATTTTGCACCACAGTCTATTCCTGAGCCTAATTCAAAGTTGGCTCCTTATCTTTAAATTCCTAAATAGCTTGGGCTCTAACCATCTCAGGAGACTCTTATCCTGTATGAGCTCAAGCCTTTGAGATTTTTTCCACAGCGGCAGTTCTCAAGCAGTGATTGTCCCTTTCTAGGTTCAGCACCTTGGAGGACTCCTTTAAAATTCATGCTGATGCTCAGAGTGGATTATTATACCCTCTACAAGGAACAAGACCTTTCTGGTAAAAAGAAATAGATGTGGTTCCCTATTGCATCTATTTGTAGATAGACTGAAGATTTTTTTTACCTTAGGCTTGTCAATTGATATCTATTTGAAGTTTCTTAGAGTTCACCATTTTGGTCAGCTGGGTTCTCAATGTTGTTAAGCAACAGTATTCTCTAGGAGGCAGATCAACACCAATATACCCCTTAAGAATATTTTAAGCTTTAGAATTCAAGGAAAGTTATTGCAGAATGTGTGGCTTTATAATTGTGTTTAATCTTTATTAAGTAAACTAAATACCATACACAGTTATAAACTCCTTGTGGAGGTTCATCATATCATATAGACATTTCCAGTCTAGATATGTTGGCATCCATAGACAATTTGTAGTCTAGGCACATTACCTTGTAATGAGTAAATTTTCCATACTTATAAGGCACATGGTACTTGTAGTACATGAACATGGAGCTTGCAGTACATTTCAGTGGTAAGGAATTTCAACTTACATAGTATCACTAATACATGAGCATCATACATCTCACATTTCATCTGCTGAAGAAATTTGCACATCTCGTGTAGAGCATTTATGAAGATTTTAGAATTTGGTAGCATTTCAGCATAGCTGTAATCATTATTTCTAATATATTTGTGCACAGACTCTTTCTGACTCTATTTTGAACTGGTTATTTCAATCAGAATATTGTAAACATAAAATGTCCTCAACCATTCTATAGATTGCATTGCAGAAGAAATCTTCTTCTTTCTCAATTGCCCAAGGGCTAACCAGTGCCTAACTGCTGTAGTAAGACAGCTTTTTAAAAAGCTATTTTGGGCCTCTTTTTATATGGTTCTCATCTAATGATGCATGGAGAACACTGCTCTGCAAACAAGACTAGTTGGACAGATCCAAAGTGTCTGGTTTGGCTTCTTGCCCAGGATTACTTCTCCCCTTATATGCGATTTCCCATCTCTTAAAGATAACATTTAAAAAAACAGTAATGACTTTATTTGCTCAGCTGTGGGGTTTCACTAGGTTGCTTTCTTATCTCTTATTTTATTTTGGCTAGCTATACTATGAAACATCATATATACTTGCACATTTAATATATCCCTGTCTTTTATATAGACTTTTATATAGATTTTTTGACTCTTGATTTTCAAAATGCAGCACAAGATATGAAATTATTATTATTGCTAGCAAATCATTGATATTATTGAATGTTTTCTCTCTCTCCAAAGGTGTATAAAAACATTTTCCAAAGAACTTGGGAGAAATAATTATTGACCACACCTCCTAGAACAGGAGTAGGCAACCTTTTTGAGCCAGGGGCCAGGTTGTTGTCCCTCAGACAATTGGGGGGGCCGAAGCGCCAAAAATAAATAAATAAATAAATATTTTTTTTAAAAAAATTAAAAAATTTTAAAAATATGCATGCACACTCTCTCAGCCCCAGAAAAGCCATGGCAAACCCCCTGTGGAGATTTTGCCAACAAAACCCCAAGAACAAGTAATAACAACAATAATCAATATTATCACGGCGGGCGGCGGCGGCAGGACTGGCCTGGGGCCGGTCCAAAGACCTCGGGGGGCCGCATCCGGCCCCCGGGCCTTAGGTTGCCTACCCCTGTCCTAGAATTTACTAGATTTCTGGATCTGTTGTTGTTACTAGGCTGTCTACAACCTCCCATAGGGCCTTTTCGGTAACCGCTCCCAGATTATGGAACGGCCTGACAGACGAGATCCGTCAGATTACCAGTTTAAACAGTTTTTTAAAAAGATGTGAAGACAGATCTCTTCCAGCAGGCTTTTCCTGACTAGTTTCCCAGCCAAGGAGTGTGTTTATTTCCTCCCCCTACCTGCTACCACATTTATTGCTGGCAGTCTGCCTGCTATATTGATTTTCTTTCTATTGTTAATTGTTTATCCTTTATTTATTGTTTTAACTCTTGAGATGTTTAATACTATTTTAAGGGGTGGGTGGGTGGGTCTGGGATTGTACATTGTGGTATTTTATTGTTGTAAGCCACCCCGACTGCTTCTGCAGAGGGGCGAGATAGAAATAATAAATAAATAAATAAATGTGTTCATTTATTTCATTTTTCTGGTTTTAGTTTCTGTTATATTAAATTATTTTATAATTGAATTAGTTGGATATGCTTTTAAAATTTTCTACAATGGTGTGAAATTTTGGAAAAAAACTAGTATAGTTTAAAACAAATAGCAAGAACTGCCAACCCTCTAAATGGTTTGGGTTGTTATATGTTGAACTTTCCATTGAACTTGCAACTGACCCCAAATCCTATTTACCTCCAAATCGCTGCAAACCTATATTCAGCATTATGACTGTATTTTTAGAAGGCAACCCAGTTACTCTATAATTAATGTGACATGACACCTGTCTTTACAGTTCACATCAGAGCTGGCTATACCGGGTAAAACAACACAGAGATAATTTAGCCTTTGATAGCTTTAGTGGCTTTGTCTGCTAGTCTGGTATCTCATTCTTTGACTACATGAGTTTTAAAGCCTTCTTTCAACATCATGCTAACAATCAGCTGCTACCAAGTACAAAACTTGTTAAAGCAATATATGAAGCCTTTAAAAGCTGGCTTTATATACTTTAGATTAGAGTGGGCTACAACTTTGCTGGAAAGATTCTGCTGAAAACCCTACCACTCAAGCCTGCCCTATCACTCTTATCACAGTGAAATCTGGGCACATAGTGACCTTTGCAAAACCCTTACCTTTCCTCCATTTCCAAAGTAATTAATTCTTTCATCACAAACCATGTGACTCTCCTTTTCCGGGTTTAGCCAGGGTTTTCTTTAGACTTAAAGAAATTTTTTATAAGAGGTACTTCCTCAAATGGTGAAAAGATGTCTGTTTGCTATAGGACATATTTTTCACTCCTGACTCTTACATTTAGTATGCTTACACTATCACATGAACCCCATTCTCACTGCAATCACTGCTAATCAATGAAAACACAAACATACCAATTTCAGAGCAACCATTATTGCCAAATGGCAAGTCATTATTTTTGTAAATCACAGAGATTCAATGGGTCTACTTCAGCTGGGACTAGCAACTGGATTTAATTTTGAATTCACCTGGTTAGGTCCCTTACCAATTTCCTTCTCAAATTTCCTATCTGAACTTGACATAAAAGAGAATACAGAAGCCCAAGGGCATGACTAGTTGGCTGCACTCTGGAACAAGAGAATTGTTAGATGGTGAAGATCTAATGGAGCATTTGGTTGCAGCTGCCACTTTTCTTCTCAAACAGATATTGGGGAGCATTTACCAAGTTTGTAGAAAACTTGGACAGAAAACAACCAGGCTAGTTAACAATGTGGATAACTACTCAACAGTGAAGAACAGAGATATTCCTACATGATCTCTAAGAGCAGCAACACAAGCGAGACTTCAAAAAGTATGAGGGTAATGTGAACCCAAGATGCACCTACCCTATTGTAGCCCACTGGAAGTTTAGCTGGCCCCATTTATTTTAAGTTTCCAGTGAGCAGCCAAAACAGTGCTATTCTGCATGGCATTTGGTGTTTGGAATCACTCTTTTATTTGTTTTAAGACTAGATTCTAGAGTTGCTTTTAGATTACTTTTAGGAGTTTTAAAGCACATTATATTGTTTTAATCTCAGTATTTTAATTGGTTTTTATTTGTTCATCATCTTGGGAGCCCAGAGGCAATAAAGAAATGCCAAACAAACAAATAACACTATATAACGATCCCATATGGATTGTAGGAAGTAATGGACAGTGTGTTTAATTTGAATTAGGACCTGTATTAAAAAAAAAAACCCATCAGCTACTGAGTGGTCTTAGACAGATCATTGTCTCTCACCCCATAGGGCTGTTGTAAGTTAGGCATCTTCCTGTTCTAGAAAAAGTGAGATATGTGATAAGCATTCCAATGAAAGCAATGCATCTCTTGGAAAATAAACAAACCAACAATATCTCTAAAAGTTTTAATAAAGCTGTGATTGCATGTTACAGAATTAGGATCTGTTTCATGTAGCCATGTATGCTTTCTTCTGCTACATCAAGATACACACTTGTCAAGTTTGTGTTATAAATGTAGCTACAAGTTTCAGTCATGCACATCTACTGTATCACAACCTCATCAGCTCCACTGGAAGTAGGAAACATGAGCTGACAGATTTTTAATAAAAATGAAGTCTTTAATCAAGAGAATGTTTGTAAGCAGGCGTGCTAATAAAATGTTAATGGAAAATGTTATCTCACATGGCATTGCTAATACTGAATTTCAAGAATGAGGGCTAAAATATATTATGAGACTATAGTTCTGGCTTTGCATGGAATTCTGTATATATAACAAAGAACATTTACACTACAGAAAAAGAAAAGGAAGAATATTCCTTATGATCAGCAACATCTGGCAAATCTAATTCTCATTTGAGAGAGGGAAGGCTAGTAAATACCAGAACCTAGTTTAAAGGAACACAGCCAATTGATGTATGTGAGGCATTTTGTGGAGCATTACATTTTCCAAGCCAGATAAGTAAACACTCCAGCCTCCTTCCTGAAGCCTCCTGAACTTGTGGTGTGGGTGGCCCACAAGGTTCAAAATATAGGTCTTAAAGATGACAGTGTTAGGAGGGGGTGGAGAAATGAACTCTACATTATGAAAACATGATGTTTTCTCTGCTCTCTACTTCAAAAACATTAACTACTTTTGCATGAGGAAGTTGGAAGGAACATCCAACATGGCGCTGACTAGAAGATGCGAAAATACAAGTTTGGAATGATCACCAAGAATACCAGGATGCTTTAAATTAGAAAATCTCCTAATTGTTGAAGCAATTTCTTACTTGAGAAGTAGTTCAATATAAGGCCCACAGAACCATCTGCTGAACCATTAGGCCAGGGGTAGGCAACCTTTCCCCTTTAAGGGCCGAGGGACTTCAGCTCCCAGAAGCCTCAGCCATGTTGGCCAATAGTCCCATGTTGGCCAATAGCTCCTGGGATTCTGGGAGCTGAAGTCCCTCGGCCCTTAAAGGGGAAAGGTTGCCTACCCCTGCAGTAGGCAGACACACAGAGAGAACATAGCAGAAGTAATTCATTCATACTCTCCACGGTGGCTGTAAAAAATTATACAGACATCATCATATAGGCTTTTACATGTACAATATTCTGTCCCTTGTTTCATATCCATAACCATTTATCCATTTAGGAATACAATCTCATCTGTTGAGGCACTAAACTTTTCTTAACAGGCTTCTGTGAACAAATGGGTACTGAAGGGTTAATCTCCTCAAGCATTTTAAAGCTTAACAGCATCTGTTATAACCATGTTAACAAGTATCCGTTACACTCATAATGGGACATATATCTATTTTAGCATAAGCCTGGATGAGGGCTTACCAGTATCATCTTCAGCTTGTTTGGGCAAATTATCAATCTATCAGGAACAGCAGAGCTGTTATCAAACAGCTTTCTTCATACTGCGGAGACTGCAGAAAAGTCCAATCTGTGACTCTATCCTAGCTTCACCCAGAATATCAGTTATCCAATTAAAATAGTCAAAACAGAGGTGCTCAACGTTCTAATATTTGTGACAGCCAATCAAAATGGGGATCTTGACATATGATGGTACCATCCTAATTACAACACCCTGCTAAGAGGTTCTTATAGGCCATGTCTGCTCACAACCACAAGTGCAGTTTATTCCTAGTCATATCTTGTTGACATTTGGTAGACATTTGCCCAGCCTGAAGCTGCTGCCAGGTTTTCAATAATACACACACAGAGAGAGAATTTAATACATCTGGCTTCCTGTCTTGTCTCTTATATGCTAGAGGCTATAGTTTACACTCTGTACTTATGGAACTTTATCTATTCCCAAGCCTCAAAGGTTATGAACCCTGTAGTTGCTGGCCTGTAACACCAGCAAAGAGGAATCATGGGCACTGAAGTCCAAAACCTTGAGGAACAGAGGCAAGATAAAGTCCTTCCTGCTTTCTGTACTGAACATTGTCCATGAGCTTGCGTTAGTATTATAAGATTGGGGGAATGTTTTGTCTCTGTCCATATTCTCTGTACCATGTATATGGTCTTCTATATTCTAAACCTATATCATATGATCTCTTGTCCTTTTTTTCCTCCAAACCAAATAATTTCTAGTCATTGTAGCTTTTCATCACCGAGACGTAGCTTCAATCCATGACATTTTGGTTATCCCTTTCTCCACCATTTCCAGCTCTATAATAGCTTTATTCAGATGGTTGTTGTCATGTGCCTTGAAGTCATTTCTGACTTATGGCAACCCTAAGACCCTATCATGGAGTTTTCTTGGCAAGGATTTGTTCAGAGGAGCTTCGCCATTTCCTCCCCCTGAGGCTGAGAACACAAGACTTTGCCAAGGTAGTGATCAGTAAATTAGGAGGGACCCTGGAGCATTTTTAAGGTGGGGGGCTTATGATCAGCAAGAAGGTCATTATCAATTTTGCATACTTGTATGAATGTTTTTACAAAACAATAAAAATAAAGCATACAGTTAATAATAATAATAATAATAATAATAATAGCAATAAATATCAACTAAAACAGTTAACAATGTAACTAACTTGAAAACAATGGTAAAATAAGTAGTGAATCATAAATTTGTTGAAAGCATAAAATTAATATATCAAGGAAAGGGGAAACTATAGAAGACCCTATTAAGCAAATTCAAAGATGGGTATAAACTCGGACACTTCTGACTCAACCGCACAAGAGTTTCAGTGGTTCTGCTTGCTGACTGATCAATGCAGATGGGCTTAGCTTCCCCAGACTAGTCTTAGCACCCCCTACTCATTTTGGGATTCATGTCAATGGAAAATTACTAGACTATGCATGAGATTGTCATTAGCCACGCAGCAGATTTTGTATTAGATCTCAGAAACTCAAGAGAACCTCAGCTGCTATGTGTAATGAGGTTCCCTTTCAGTATTACAGTATTACCTTTGTTCATTGTTTTAAAAAGATGGAAAATGCCAATGGAAATGCAGTCCATTTATCTTCTTTCAGAGACGTTGGGTCTATTGTCAGAAATAAGCTTTAACCCAACCTTTAAGTATGAACCAGTCCCCCTCTCAAATGTTTCACAAATGTATCTATATTTCTGTTTTGCTTGGATATCAATACACATTTAGCATTACATTCATCTGAACCCCAGTTCAACTGAGGAAATTTGCATGCTTATCCATTACCAGATCAAGAATTGTGAATGCAAACTGAATATGAATCCAAATGCACACCCGACTGGTTTTGTTGTCCTTTAGGAATCCACTGCTTTCAATGGGATGCACAAATGAATGTGTATGATAACAAACAGTGCTGGCAGAAACATCAAACAGTATTGACATGAAAACATCCTCAGCTGGATGCACATTTGAATCCGAATTGATTTTTTGTTCAGACAGATGGAAACCTTTGTTTGCTTGTAGACTTTCTTAGTTGCAGTGCACGTTGCCTAGATGTGATACATTCAAAATAAATATAATACACTTTTGACAATCTAAATGGCAGGGGCAAGAATCCTACTCTGGGTTGAGACCTTAGCTTCCTTTGTTGGTCTGGATCAGGTTTCTTCTAGGAGGGAAGGAAATTCAGCAACTTTTAAAGAAGTAGTCTGGCCCTGTAACTGTTCCCCAGATTTTTTCATGTGGATGAATGTGGCAGCTCCACCACTCCATTACTGTATCTACTACTCTTCTTCCGATGGATGGTGACTGTCTGCAGTGAAGAGTCCATTCTACTCTTATAACCTCTTCACATGATTAAAATTCTTGAAGAGTACAGGAGATAACCCACTGCTGATGCTTGCCTTCCAATCACCAAGGGTAATGGCGGATCAAATCAAATGCACCTTTCCTGCTCTTCCTCATTGTATGGAGGATGCAAGAATGAACTATCAGAGATAAACTGTTCTGTGTGAGTGAGGGCATGTATTTAGGCTATGTAACGGCATGGCCAATCCCACACAGAAACACAGAGAGTTAGGCTTCTAGAACATAAGTGATTTCCTGTTGTCTGCCTGTTCTTTTCTCAATCTTTTAGAATGTAAACTGGATCTACTGCTGGCTGGATCCATACTACTCAGAGTAATGTGACATCCCCAGTTTTCCAACAATGCTGAAGCACGGGCAATAAAAGAGTTTTTCTAAATTCTGAGAGAAACAGCATTTCCAAAGTATACATTTAAATATGAAATTAAATGACAAAGTTCATATAGATTTTTTAAAATCATAGATCAATGTGGGAACTGGGACAAAACAGTCTTGTAGATGAGCTGATTAGTAAGTGACACAGTTGGAAGATACTTACTAGTTTATTCTGGCCTTACAAAAATGTTTCTCTCAGTTCAAGGGCACAATCATGTTAGGGGGGTTGCAGACTGCCATAAATAGTGCAAATTGAGTCCACTTTTAGGGTTAGGGTTAGTGCTAGTGAATCATGGGAATTGTTTTTTTTTTTTCCTGAGACATTGAGCCTTCTCTGTCAGGGAGCTCTGGTGCCACAATAAAATACAGTTCCCATGATTCCCTAACCCTAACCCTAACCCTAAAAGTGGACTCAATTTGCACTATTTCTGGCAGTCTGCAATCCCCCCCCCCTTAGTCTAGATCAGTATGCAAAGGGATCTTGTAGCACCTTTAAAACTAACTTAGGGGGATGCAGACGGGCGGCCATGGGCCGCCCTAGGAAGTGGAGGATTGGGGCCAAGACTCCCCCATGTCTCGTCCCCAATCCTCCCTTCCACCGGCCCTGAAAGAAGCACTGGTAACCTCACGTCTAGATTTCTGCAATGCGGTCTACATGGGGCTACCCTCATGCTTGGTCTGGAAACTGCAGTTAATTCAGAACATGGCAGCCAAGGTAGTTTCTGGAACATCTAGGAGGGAGCCCAGTATTAAAGTCCCTCCACTGGCTGCCTATTAGTTTCCGAGCCCAATATAAGGTGTTGGTTATCACCTTTAAAGCCCTAAATGGCTTGGGTCCAAACTATCTTCGGGACTGCTTTCTCCCCTACGATCCCCCCTCCATGCACTCCGGTCCTCTGGGAGGAGCCTGCTTCAGCCACAAAAAATCCAGGCTTTTGGCTACCTCCCAGAAAGCATTTTCTGTAGTTGCCCCCAGGTTATGGAATGGCCTGCTGGACAAGATCCGTCTGCTTATATCTTTAGACAGCTTCAAAAAGGCTGTCAAGACGGATCTCTTCCGGCAGGCCTTTCCAAGATAGATACCCAGCCTCGGAGAGTCCTCCAGGAATTTGTTTTGAACCCCCAATATGACACCGCCACCTCTTTATTAACCCGCTTGCTAAAAAATAGTTGCAATATGTTTATCTTTGTGTTGTTGTTTGTAATTTTAAATTTAATTGTATAATTTTAATCTTATTTGATTTAATACTTTTTTAAGGGGGTGGGTATGGGGGGTTGATTGTATCTTGTATTTTAATATTGTTAGCCGCCTCAATTGCTCTCAGAGGGGCGGGGTATAAATAATTTTTTTTTAATTATTATTATTATTATTATTACTAAAATGCCGCTCCTTTTGGAGCCAGCAGAAGGGACGCATCAAGAGCCGCCACACGGCTCTTCTGCAGCTCTTCCAGTGCAGCGCGTCAAGGATGTCTTGATGGCAAATGGCATGCACTGTCATTACGTCCTCGGGGAGGGGTTGGGGCACCCAGGGTATGGCTGCCCCTCTCCTTCCCTGCCTCCAAGATGCCACAAAGCACCATCTGTAGAAACCTTTACTGGGCCAAATAAAACGGTTTCAAACCGATGTGAAGTTGTAGGCTTTCATGGCCGGCATCCATAGTTTTTTGTGGGTTTTTCGGGCTGTGTGGCTATGTTCTAGAAGAGTTTCTTTCTGACGTTTCACCAGCATCTGTGGCTGGCATCTTCAGAGGTTTCAAACCGCTTTGAAAGTGGGCTGTTTAGATGATGCATGCCTCCAAAGTTGGTAGAAATTGGACTGAAGCCTCACTCTGGGGCTAAAAAAATGGAACCAAAAGAATTTGTGATATTCCTACTTACCTCAGAAAATATGCATCTTCAATCCTGCATATAAATGCCTTGACACCCAAGTGGTTCTGAAGGAGCTATATATTCTAACCCTAACATTAAAGCTGCATATAAATGCACTGGTGGAGGTGCACATTTAAATAGGACGGAGCTGGCGTACCCCAGTGGTTGGGGTGGCAATGCAAAAAAGTGAAACTGTGACACCTCCAATGGATATAAGTACAACAACGTAAGTAGACCAAACCAGACAGTCCAAGAAGGGACATGGGGTGAAGGGGGCATGTAGTGTGTGTGGGGGGGTGTCCATGATTATGCTTTGCCAGTATTTTACTGGGCACACCAATGCTCCGATGCCCTGTACCAGTGGAGGATCACAGGTGCAACTATGTGGCTGATCAAAGGCACAGCTATTTAATAGGATGGCATCTGGGCACCAGGCAGTTGCCGGTGGTGTGTCTGTGTGATGATGTGCATGGTGGGAGGTGACAAAAAAAATACCCAGTGGTGCAGTCTGTGTGCATTTGGGCAACCTTGGGAGCATCCAGTGCAGACAGCTGGGTTTTGACCGGCTTCTGGAAAATGCAGGTTCCAGCTGCTTTTTCCTGCCCATTTGCTGTGCCCCTGAGAGGAAGAAACTGGTAGTATAAACTTTCATAGACTAAGGGTGTATCTACACTGTAGAAATAATGCACTTTGACATCACTTTAACTGACATGGCTCCATCCTACAGAATCCTTGGATTTGTAGTTTTGTGAGACACCAGCATTCTTTGGCAGAGAAGGCTAAAGACCTTGTAAAAATTACAAATCCCAGGAATACATAGGACGGATCTACAACACTTAAAGTGGTAACAAACTGCATTATTTCTACAATGTAGATGCACTCTTCATCAGATGTTTTCTCTCATTTGTTTCTCTCAAGATAATTTGGATTACAACCACAACCATCCTCAGTCTTTATCTTCCATCTTGGAGGTGGGAGATCTATTTGCATTATATATGTGACACACACTTGCAGAGTCCAGTACTGCATTCATGCTGCCTGGCACTTGGGTGCTCAGTTCTAACTAAAAAATTCTGCACCAGTGTTGAAAACACTGCTGGTGAATGCCAGGTCAGTGAATGGTAAAAATGTTTCCATTCAGGACAATCTTGGAAGAGTATGCTGACCTGGCATGTATGGCAGAGACCTGGTTGGATGAGGCTAAGGGGGTTAATCTCTTTGTCCACCAAGGTTATTTATTCTTTAGCTGTGGCATCACTAGGGGTATGTAGACTGCACTGGGTAACACCTAGCTTAGCCCTCCTCCCACTTCAGTGCAGGAGGGGCAAATGTGCGCCTTTCCTGACTTCTCTGTCGCCAGGCTGGGAAGGAAGCCTGGTGAGGAAGAAGCAAGAAGGAAGAAGGTGTGCTCTTCCCAGCTGCTCAGTACCCTTTGCACCGAGTGACACCCTAGCTAGAGATGCCACAGTTCAGCAGCAGGGTTCTCTCTTCCCCACAGGGGCAGGGAGGTGAAGTTGCAGTAGACTGTCAAAATTCTATCCCCAGACAGGTGCTCTATCCCACAGTTTTCTGGGTTTGAGTGTGTTTATCTGAGTGACCAGGACAGATTAGAGATTCTGCTGATGCACTGCCCACCCCACTGCTCAGCAATCCCCTTTCCTGAACTAGCTGGAATTGTCTCGAGTCAATGTTGGAATGCCCTCATCTTGTAGTGCTGGGGGATTTCAACATCCATGCTGAGACTACCGTCAGGAGTGGCTCAAGACTTAAAATCATAGAATCATAATCATGGCTTGGGACCAGAATACTTAAGGGATCGCCTCCTTCCGTACTGTCCGTCCTGCACACTAAGGTCCTTGGGGAAGAACCTACTACAGCCGAGAAAATCTAAGCTAACTTCAGTTAGCCAGAGGGCCTTCTCCACCGCTGCTCCAAAGCTACGGAATGACCTGCCGGAGGAGCTCCATCACATCTCTACTCTTACAGCCTTTAAAAAGGCTCTTAAGATGGATCTCTTCCGAAAGGGCTTCCCAACTTGACGGATCTCTTCCGACAGGCCTTCCCAACTTAACTCCTCTCCCTGCACAAGGTGATCTATGTCACTCTGTCCACCAAATACCTCCCTTTTCTTTTAAACCTTTTGTATCTTTTATTCTTAAATTGTGATTGTTTAATGGTAATTTTAATATTGGGATGGAGGGGGGTTGAGAAGGGACTAATTCTGAATTTTATTGTGTTTTATGTATTTTTATTGCTGTAACCCGCCTGGATTCCTTGTGATTGGGCGGGCTATAAATAAATAAATGATGATGATGATGATGATGTTGATGTTGATGTTGGGAGAGACCAAAAGGGCCACGCAGTCCAACACCCTGCCATGCAGGAATACACAGCCAAAACACTCCTGACAGATGTCTATTCAGCCTCTGTTTAAAAACCTACACCACTCTCCAAAAAAGCATATTGCATTGCTGAACAGCTCTTACTGTCAATAAGTTCTTCCTAATGTTTAGGTGGAATCTCTTTTCCTGTAGTTTGAATCTACTGCTCCTTGTCCTAGTCTCTGGAGCAAGGGGGGGGGGGGGGAAGCTTGCTCCATCCTCATTATGACTTCATGTCTGCCATGACAACCATGGGCCTGCACCAAGTTATATTTCTTTTGCCTTGGCAGGTGATCCTATCAAAGTTTTGGCTGACCTCTGGAATGGATAAATACCCATGTTAGTGGACACAATTGCTCCTGAGCGTCCATCCCCTGTCATGGGTTCCAGACAAATCAGCCCCTGGTTTTCTAGGGAGCTGGTGATGAATCAAGTGAGAAGGCAACTAGAGTGATGCTGGCAGAAAATTCAGAACAGATACGATCAAACTCAAGCTTAAGAGACAGCTTTGGTTGCATTTGTAGATGATCTAAGCTGGTAACTAAATGAAAGAATGTGTTCCTGCCAGTTTTGCTAGGTCTCTCAGAGGCTTTCAATACCATCTTTCCAGATTGTCTTGCTGGGATGGGACTTGGGGACCCTGTTTTACAATGGCTTTCTTCTTTCCTGGTGGAAATGATGCTGAGGTTCCTTTCATGTGGCACCAGGGACTGCTGTTCAGGCTTTTGGCCATTGGTCCGTGGAGTCCTTCAGGGCTCAACTCTACTCCCCCATGCTATTTAACATATACTTGCTGGGAGATGTTGTCTGGATTTTGTGATTTGACATCATCAGTTATATGGACAACACCCAACTCCATTACTCCTTTCCTCCACAAGCCAAGGTAGCTATTTTGGTCCTTAACTAGTTCCTGTCATTAGTAGTGGACTGGGTGAGGGCAGACAAATTGAAACTTAGTCCAGATAAGACATAGGTGCTCCTGATCAGTTGGAAGGCAGATTAGGGAACAGGGATTCAGCCTATGCTGGATGGGGTTATATTCCCTCTGCAGGTATGCAGCTTGGGTGTGCTCCTAGACTCAGCCCTGAGCCTAGAAACTCACATTTTATTGGCAGCTAGGGATGCATTTGCACAGTTAAAGCTTGTGCACCAGCTGCACCTGCTCCTTAATACTTCAGATCTAACCATAGTGACATGCCTTAGTTACATCCCAACTAGATTACTGTAACTCACTCTATGTGGAGCTCCCTTTGAAGAGTGTTTGGAGAGTTCAATTGATCCAAAGAGCTGCAGCCAGAGTGCTAAATGGGACAGGCTACAGGGAACACACAACACAAGACAGCTTGCAAACAGAGCTGGTCTGTGGTCCAAGCAGGGGAGTGACTTTATTCCACTATTGTGGGAGGAGACACACACCAGTTGCAACCATAGTCTACTGTTGAAAGGCAACTATGGAATGATTGGAGAGACATATTTTATAATCAAACCTTATAGTATTGCAAGGTAGATATCATACATGTTTAGGGTGGGTTTTTGAAAAAAGCTTTTCTTCGAATAGAAATGAGAAAACTATTGCTACAAAGTTAGTAGCTTCAAACTATGACCCCTAAAGTCATATCCCAGTTTAAATTGTGAAGAGCAGAGCGCTTACATCCTCCACTGCTGCATCTAATGTTTTTCATCTTCTCAACAGACTATTCTTCCTGAAAATCTTTGGTTAACCTTTATTCATACAAGTGACTCATTGTACATCAGTCTGATGATCAGAAGAAATGGGAAGCTTTTCTAAGTGAATCCAACTAGGTGATGGTTAACTAAGGAATGTGAGGAATACACAGTGAGTATAATGCTTATCCATGCTTTATTTTACATGTTCAGGCTTATATTCTGAAGAAACAACCCATGATGATGACTGTGTGGTCTGGGAAAAGATAACCAGAGAGTGAAAAGAAGAGCAATGGATAAATCCCATCCAATTATCTCTTGCCATCCCCTATGCTTGGAATTTCATGCTGAAAATATCTGTGTTGCCATATCATCCTTAATTTCCCTCCACAAATTTCTTTATCAGTTTCTGTATATTCTGTGTTATTCTTGTTGTGAGCCTTCAATAATTTCTGACTTATGATGACCCTAGGACAAACCTATCACTGGGTCTTCTTGGCAAGATTTGTTCAAAGTGGTTTTGCTATTGTCTTCCTCTGAGGCTGAGAGAATGTGACTTGCTCATGGTCAGCCAGTGGGCTTCCATGGCTCGGTGGGAATTTGTGCTCTGGTCTCCCAGGGTTCAACACTCAAACCAGTATACTGTGCTGATTTTTTTTTACTATGTTTTAAATGTGTTTTGAACGTTAGCTGTGCTTTGTTTTAATTTGTTGTAAGCTGCCTTAACTCTCACACTGGGGAAAGGGTAGAATATAAAGCAAGTAAGTAAGTACAGCCACAATGGTGTAATGGTCTGAGTGCTAGACTATGACTTTGGAGACAAGAGTTTGAATCCCCAGTCAGCCATGGAAACCCACTGGATAACTTTGGACAAGTCACATTCTCTCAGCCTCAGAGGAAGAAAAAGCAAATCCCCTCTGAACAACTCTTAGGGTTGCCATAAATCAGAAGGCTAACAGCAGCAGCAACAACAACAAAGTAAGCAAATAAATAAATAAATAAGGTTTTAGTGCCAGCTTTCTGCTCCTGCTTGGAACACTCTAGTGAGTCCTACTAAGGCCCATTGAGAGAGAAAGTGGCATCACCACTGGTCACTTTGATTTGTTGCTGTTTTGTGCCTTCAAGTCATTTGTGATTTATAGTGACCCTACAACTAGCTCCCTCAAAAACCCAGAACAGTCCCTGATTGCTGAGGTAAACTCTTGTAGCTCTTTCCAGAGCTTGGAAATTTTAATTACTTGAACTCTAAGACTCCATACATTTTGAGTATGCTAGCTGGGGGATTCTGGATGCAGTAGTCTAAAAAGCAACTTTTCCAACGTTTCGTAGGCTTTCTCCTACAAGCCACTGACAACAAACTGAGATCCCAAGGGACAAGAATATATTTTTTTAAAAAAATAGACAAGACAGTCTTTGGTTCTTTGTATAAAAAGACTGAAACAAATATCCAAGAATATGCTCTTCCCATATGAGAGTGATCTTTTAGTGATTTAAAATGATTTTAAAAGAACTAATGATTTGAAAGTTTTTTTTAAAAAAAAGTGGTACAAATTTAGATTTATCTGAAAACCTATGATTATGGAGGCTGTAATCATTTTTCCCTATCTGGTTGCTTTTCAATGTGGATTTCACTCTATTGTTCCTTGTGAGCTGCATTCTTACTGAAGCCACAGCCATCCCGAGTATTAATTACTGCTTAGGAGCGGAAGGCAGTAGGGAACAATAGTGATGAGAAACAAAATTGAAAAAAACAACCCATCAATATACCAGTCATACTGCATGAACTTTACCATACTATTTTTAACTTATCCACATACACTAGAAATTAGTAATTTTCAGGGTTGAGCTGAAAGAAGAGTGATAGTTTTTACTGATGCTTTTATTGATTCTGAAAAAGCTTTTTTTTTTTTTATGGAGCAAAAAGTGGCAAAAAGGATAAAAGTGTCTTTTTATGGTGAAGGCAGAATTCATAATCTTCGCTCTGAACTGGCTTTGCTCTCTCTCTCTCCCTATATATATATATATATATATATATATACACACACACAATCTTTCTACATCACAATGGTTTTCTAAAATAGATAGGAGAAGTGTGGTCCATGGACTACAGGTGCCTCCCAAGGAATCCTACACACCACCAAAGTTCTGAATTAATTTACAATTACTCCAATTTCCACCATCACTTTCTCGAATGTGTGGGAGACAACTTCCCATGTCTCATGCAAGCTATTTTAGGTCTTCTTTTCACACACACACCACCCAGAAGTGACATCTGGTTACTTCCAGTTTCGAAAAAAAGCTTCTCTTGGGCCTAAAACACCCCAGTTAAGAGGGGGTTCAAAACACGGCTAAACTATACCCCACACCTCTTAGAATGGGGCTGGAAAAAGTGTGGTTTACAGGCTACATGTGGCTGCAGACATTTGGGGGGGGGGAACTACAGCTTTTTATATTGTCTATATTAACTGAAGTAAAGGTATGTGAAGACCATTTGCTCAATGAACAAAGGATTTGGTATCAGGAACAAGCCATTCTGAAATCACTGGCTCTAACTACATAATTAGGGAAAGCAATAGAAGCCCTTCTCCTTCAGAAAAGATTTTGTGGAAGGTGGAATAACCATGAAGAACCTTTCACTTGTTTGTATCCATTTTATGAAAAAATTATCAGATGCTGTGGAGCAGCTGTATTCTCACAGCATTAAGTACAAAAACCAACATTGTCTTTGTACTCAAACAGTTTAATTAGCAATAAACCTTGGCTTGCTTAGTAACGCTTGACATTTGATCTAGTTTATGATCTTGAATTGATATCCAAGTGATGTGGTAAACACACTAATCTGTTCAGTCAAATAAAGTGGCATCACCTAATGAATCAGCTAGTGACAGTGTCCAGTCTATGAGTGAGAGAGGCTGGAAGAACTCAAATACGAATCCCACTTTCCGTCAGGCTCAAACTTCAAAGTGTAGTTACCACCAGTGTCTTACCTTTTCAAAGAAACATGTCTTGTGGCCATGGTGTGGTGGTGGTGGTGGTGGTGGTAGTGACACCAATTGCAGATAGTTATAAGAATGTGGTCTCCATTAGTCTAAAATTCAGACAAGGAGAGCTTTTTGCACCTTCCCCCTTTCCTGGCAACACATACAAAATCAACCACTGTTTTTGAAACACTATGTTTCCTCTACCCTCCTTTTCTCAACAGCTTGGCATTCCATTATGTATCTTTACTTATTTCATTAGGGTGGGCTGGGCAAGCAGAAAGCACTCCTGCTCAAACAAGAAGGAGCTGGTCTGGTTTCCACGGCTTCTTGTTCTAGCCTTCTCAGAAGCTGCTCCTACTCTCTGGAATTCCTTCCCATGAGAGGCAAGGCTCCCTGCTTTCCTTTAGCCAGTAGGCAAAGACCTTTCTGTTTAAGCAGGCTGTTTAATATATATGTATGATGGGGTGAGGTCCTGTCACTAGTCCCAGTTTCTGCCAACTTAGCAGTTCAAAAGCATGCAAATGCAAACAGATGAATAGGTACCACTTCTGTGGGAAGGTAACAGTGTTCGGTGCAGTCATGCTGGCCCCATGACCACTAGAGCAGTCCTCAGACAAGGCTGGCTCTTTGGCTTTGTAACGGAGATGAGAACCACCCCAATGGTCAGACACGACTTCACAACCTTGTCAATGGGGAATACCTTTACCTTCTAATATATAATGCTCTCAGGGAGGATTCTTTTAATATGTAATACTCTCAGGGAGAGGTCTGTGTTTTATTTATTTTTAACTTTTGCATCTTTCTGAAAATAACTTTATACTGTTTAAAATGAGATTATTTTAATTGTTTTAAAATTGTATTCTTATGGTTTCCTCTGTGAGCTGCCTTCAACCCCACTCGAGGAGAAAGGTAGCATACAAAACAAACAAGCAAACACAAACAAACAAACAAACAAACAGTTACAGGCTACTCCCTCACATGTAAAATTCTAGAGGGTTCCTTAACCCCCCAAAAAGTGACCTGGATGGGCATATATGAAGCAGGATCTAAGGAAGTCATGATCGGTGGGCATAACTTTGCTTGTGCTTATCAGGATCTATTTGTCAAGATGAGTCCCACTCACCCAACTATTTTCCTATTGTGGCAGCCCCATGGGTTTTGTCATCCCACTGCTGCCACCAAATTGTCAAGAGCACTTTTACTTTTTCTATAGTGGCAGCCCAAAGGGGTTTTTCTATCTCCCCGCTGCTACTAATGTGTGACAGTCCCTTTTTAAATTTCTCTAGACTTTGTTTTAAAAATGCTTTATATTAGTAGCATGGATATATACTCAAACTGCAGACAAGCTTTTGTTAAAAGGAAAATAGAACATTTATTTACAAGATGACTTAACCAGTATTTTACTAGTTAATGAAAGATGATACAATTGTTACTTCATATAATGGTGTTATTTATTTCACTTCAAGATTTTGCTTTCTTATTTGTTACAGTCACAGTTCCTCTTATTCCACTCTCCTCAGAAGAATAATGGTTACTGTTACTCAGGACTCACACAGGGTCCTTCTTCTGGGTTACTTTCCTTAAAACGTCTTTTTAAACCAGCCTCTCCAGCTATCTCTATCCCGCAGGATATTTTTCTACATTAACTTGGAATTCTGTATGGGTTTTTTAGGTCCCTCACTTCTGGATTTTAACCCTGTTCCACACTGGATCCCTCACAACTGTCCCTCTCTGGACTTAACTGAAGCCCTATTCGACTTCCAACTGTCACTAACTGACTATTTATTCTCTCCAGGCTTCAATCTGATTGGCTGTTATTGCCTGTTGGCTCTATTCTGCCTTCTCTCCACACCATCTTAATTTTTTTCCTTCTGCAAAGAATAGGACTCCCGACCTCAGTGCCATTTCTTTAAAATGTTAGACTACAGCTGTTACTAGGCAAATGAAATGAAAGGTTTAACATTTTCTAAACACCACAGAATTTTAAAACTCTATACGAGAAGATATAATGCAATATATAAATAAATGCATGAATATTTTTTTTTATTTTTTGGTAAAACAAACATTAAAGGTTACGCTCAATGTGTACTTAATGAAAGATGAGTTGTCAAAAGAAAGTGATAGCCTCTCCAGACAAGAAAAAAAAACCTCTTTAAAGTCCCAGGTTTTGCTTCTGTACAAGTTGATTTTGAGTTTGGAGATCTACCAGTACATGTTTTCCCCATCCCAGAGTATTCACAGGGAACTCCTGGCATTACCAAAGGCTCTTCATTCCCACTGTCCAGGTAAGTTTAAATTCACCCAGTATTTCCTGAAATGAAGCATACCTCTCCATCGCGATCTGTTTGTGTTCTACTGGAACTAGTTAAGATGGGCACCATCAAGAAACTCAGCAATTGTTTCTAGAACCCAGATTCAAAAGAGATCAAGAGAGGAGAAAAGAGATGCTAGCAATAATAATAAAATAAAAATGACCATAATGCTTAAAGAGTGTATTATTGCTAAAGCACTTTTAACACTTTGGCTGTAGGTCCTTCCTGAGTGATAATTAAAAAGGGCTCAGTGAAAATTGGTGAGAGTGAATTTCTGAAATGTTGTCTAAAGTCTAGATGTGACATGTGATAGGAGAGGAAGGAGGAAGAACATAAGGGGGGCATTAGAAAAAAAAAACTAGGATATTTCAAGAAAGAGCTTGGATACAAACCTATGAACATGCAGGTAAAATTAAAACAAAAAAAGAACTGGACAATATCAATACTTCCAGGGACTTCTTTCCTTTCTTGGAAAGCCTTGAGACAGTTTCTCTGAAACACAACAGCATGACAAACCCCTTAGTGTGCCATTTCCTACTGTAATTCCAAATTCTTTGCCATATCTACATAAACATTTGAAGAGCTGATTCAAAGAATTAATTAAATAGCCATTGTTCAAAGGAGAATGCTTCAAACAGGTTGTGCTTTGCAATAAGAAATTGCTTAATTGAAATATTTTCCTTTACCTGGACTATTATCTCTTATGAAAGTTAACCATTGGCAGACAGCAACAACGTTGCATCTGCCATTATTTTTTACAAGTTCTTTTGACTGGAAAACACTATCAAGGTTCTGAAGAAACATGTTGCAGTTCCATTCATCTTACCAAGGGAAAGAGCTCAAAAAATTCAGAAGACTTCAAAGAAGATGAAAGCAGGGTTTTTAAAATGGCTACATGCAATAAAAATGAATACAAATTACTACTTTACAGAGTAAACCTCAGGATGTTTACAAAGAATGAAGTCCCTCTAAGTTCAATTAATTTACTTACTCTTAACATTGTTTAGTGTTGCAGCTCCATCAATGTACAGATGCTCTTTGTTCTTATAATTTGGCTATGATCAAAGAAATGTACATTCATCTGTACTGCACCTGCATGTAGAAAGCCCCAGGATCAATCTCCACCATCTCTGAGTAGGATTAGAAAAACTCTTGTCTGAAAGCCCTGAGAGCCATTGCCAGTCAGTGTCAACAATGCCAGGATAGAAGGACCACTGATGATTCCTTATGAGGAGTCAAGTGAAAAGACAATGTTAAAGGAAAGAAGTGTAGCCAAATGTCTGAAGGGCAATTGCTTTGTCCAGTTGGATGGAGCATTCAGTGGTCCTCTGTGGTGCAGATGGGTCATTTCAGATGAAAAGTGGAAAAAGTTTGGGACTTCAGATATGGTTGCAGGTCCCACCAATCCTGGCCAGCAGGCAAAGATGAAGACTACTCAGAGATAATCCATCACCCTGTAAAGGGCATCCACTTTGCCCTCCTCCACTGCTTTATATCCCATGCCTGATAATTTGATGGAGAGTTTTAGGCAGCTTTGAGTGTCCCTGCCAGCCCAAGTACTGATGCTACATTTGTCTGCCCCATCTCACATTACCTGCCATTCTCTAGGCCAGGGACAGGCAACCTTTTTGAGACCTGGGCCGGTCTCTACTAGCCCAGGTCTCGGCTGGGCGAAGGGGGGGGGGGGGGAATGGCGGCGCGCGCGTGCTTGCGCACACGCGCCCCCTCCACTATCGCGCGTGCCCCCCCGCCCCCTCCACTATTGCGCACTCACCCCCGCCCCCTCCACTAACGCGCGCGCCACACACGAGTCCCCCTTACCTTACCTCCACCGCCTCCTCCTCCGCCGCTGCCGCCGCTAGCTCCTCCTCCGCCGCCGCTGGCTCCTCATCCTCCTCCTCCGCCTCCTCCACGACCGCCGCTTCCGCTGCCACCACTGAGCCTGCTTTTGGCAGAGCGGGACGTGACCGGCATTTTGGTCTCCAAAATGCCGGTCGCGTCGCGTTTGCACATGCGCAAATCCTGCGCATGCGCAAACGTGACGTGGCCGGCATTTTGGAGACCAAAATGCTGGCGCGTCCCGCTCTGCCAAAAGCGGCCTCAGCGGCGGCAGCGCAACCTGCTGTCGCGGAGGAAGCAGTGGCGGAGGAGGAGGAGGAGGAGGAGGAGGAGGAGGAGGAGGAGGAGGAGGAGGCAGAGGTGGGTGGCGGCGGCAGCGGCAGCGGCGGTCTTGACGGCGGTGGAGGAGGAGGAGGAGGAGGAGGCAGAGGTGGGTGGCGGCGGCAGCGGAAGCGGCGGTCTTGGCGGCGGTGGAGGAGGAGGAGGAGGAGGCAGAGGTGGGTGGCGGCGGCAGCGTAAGCGGTGGTCTTGGTGGCGGTGGCGGAGGAGGAGGCAGAGGCAGCGGTGGCAGCGGAGGCAGAGGCGGCAGCGGAGGCGGTGGTGCCTCCACCTCTGCCTCTGCCGCCGCCTCCACTGCTTCCACCGCCGCTGCCTCCACCCGCGGCCGGTATTTTTTTCTCCAAAATGCCGGCTGCGACGTGTTTGCACATGCGCAAATCCTGCGCATGTGCTAACGCGTCGCGACCGCCATTTTGGAGAAAAAAATGCCGGCCGTGGTGCGCGCAGTCGCGCGCCAACCAAAACAGGAGGAGGAGGAGCTGCCACGGCAGCGGCGGCGGCAGGAGTCCGCCTGGGCCTGCAACTCCGGTGTCCTGGGCCGGAACCGGCCCGGGGGCCGTAGGTTGCCGACCCCTGCTCTAGGCAGTCATTTGGGCACCCTGCAGTGCTCCAGACTACAGGCTCATTGCCCAGTCCTAGTTGTCTTATTGGATGTTCTCATTGTTTCCAGACACCCTTGACATGCAACCACTGGTAGAAATGTAAGATTATACTCAGCTCTGTTTCAGGTTAGGGGAAGGGGAAATTCATCTTAGACTTTCTCTAATGGTAAAAAAAATGCATACAAAACATTGTCTTTTTTATTCATGATACTTATCAAAACTTCAATGATACTGAGACTATAATAGCAGATGTTACACACCTCAGAAAACTGATATGAGGATTTATGGAATCTTCAAAGAGATAAGTAGATACTGAAAAAGATAACATCCTTGTTGGAAGATGCTGTTGCAGATTGTTTGAAGACTGTTTTCTTAAGCAGGAGGAATACTGACAATGGTAGCACTAAGCCTAAAATTAGATGAATGGTTGCATAGAGAGCTGCAGGGGTACATCACAAAGGCTAACTATGACACAAAAGTTCCTTTTTGCATCTCCTGCATTTTGTTGTATAGCAGGTATTTATAATTCAATGAAATCACTGAATATATTCAGGAATATTAGGGGGTTGTGTTCAGCTTCAACAAACTGATCATAAATGAACTGAACCAGCAGGGTTTGGATGCTTTCCCCCCCTTGATGTCACAAGAACATTTGTCTGGGAATCATAGAATCATAGAGTTGGAAGAGACCCCCAGGGCCATCCAGTCCAACCCCCCTGCCATGCAGGAACTCCCCATCAAAGCATCCCCGACAGATGGCCATCCAGCCTCTGCTTAAAGACCTCCAAGGAAGGAGACTCCACTACAATCCAAGGGAGTGTGTTCCACTGTTGAACCGCCCTTACTGTCAGGAAGTTCCTCCTAATGTTGAGGTGGAATCTCTTTTCCTGGAGCTTGCACCCATTGATCCGGGTCCTAGTCACTGGAGCAGCAGAAAACAAGCTTGTTCCCTCCTCAATATGACATCCCTTCAAACATTTAAACATGGCTATCATATCACCTCTCAGCCTTCTCTTCTCCAGGCTAAACATCCCCAGCTCCCTAAGTAGTTCCTCATAGAGCTTGGTTTCCAGATCCTTCACCATTTTAGTTGCCCTCCTTTGGACACGCTCCAGTTTCTTCACCAATTTCCCTGACTAAAGCAGAATAGAGTGGAACTATTACTTCTCTTGATCTAGACCAGGGGTCAGCAAACTTTTTAGGGGTGGGGCTGGTTCTGGTGTCCCCCGATCTTCGATGGGCTGAAAGGGGGGGAAATGGTGGTGGAGGCGCACACGCATGCACACTCCCCCCGCTGTGGTGTGCATACGTACGTGAGCACGGGGTGCCATTTTGCTTTCCAAAATGGTGCACGCATATGCACTACCCTGCCATGGTGAGCATGCGTACGCGAGGCACCCTTTTGCTTTCTATAATGGCGCCCGCGATAGTGCATGCATGCGCACTACCGCCATGGTGTGCATGTGTACGCGAGCGCAGGGCGCCATTTTTGCTTTCCAAAATGGCACCTGCGATAGCGCACGCATGCACACTACCCCACCATGGTGTGCATGCGTACACAAGCGTGGGGCACCATTTGCTTTTCAGAATAGTGCCCGCGATCACGCATGCATGCGCACGACGGCAGCCGCCATTTTGGAAGGCAAAATGGCAGCCAGCGTCGCGAGAGCATGCGCATGACGCCGGCGCAGCTTTGCCTTCCAAAATGGCACCCGCTGTGGTGCGCATGCACACGTGAGCGCGGGGCACCTTCCAAAACGGCACCTCACACTTGTGCACTCGTGCGCATGCAGGCGGGTGCCATTTTGGAAGGCAACATGGCACCAGTGTCGCGAGCGCATGACGCGGGCACCGTTTAGCCTTCCAAAATGGCGCCTGCCATGGTGCGAATGTGTGCGCGAGTGTGGGGTGCCATTTTGGATGGTGCCCTGTGCTCGCGTACACATGCGCACCACAGTGGGCACCATTTTGGAAGGCAAAATTTACTCTTTTCCAGAATTTAAAGTCCTCAAAGAAAAAACATATTAAAAAACTATTGTACTCTCGCCCAGCAAGTTTAATATTTTTTGTTCTCAGGGGCAAGAATTACTAAAGATAAGTTTTACATCACTAGATTTTAGTGGCAAGTTTGCAAGTCCCCTGGCCAAGATGCATAATCCTTTTATATCTACACCTGTTCAAAATGTTTAAACCTACAGGGGAGAACACCTGCTCCCATTGATAGATGACCATTTCATGGTTTCCATGTGAAATTTAATTTGTTCATAAGCTTACATCAGCACAGTCCACTTTAATAGATTTAGAGCCCTCATAACAACCGCAAACCATTTATTGGAAAGAAATTCAATCAAAGTGGACATGTGTACGCATTACATATGCCTCCTGCTTCAATTCACCAGTCAAACAACTGTTTCATTAGGGTGAGCTGGTAGGATGACTTCAGAGTGCAAGATGTTACAACATGATATCAACAGGGTGAAAACAGACCACTTGAAATGGTAGAAAATAATAAATTCTAGAAGGCAAAACATTTCTCCAATTTTTCTTTGTTCTTACTTTTTATTTTGTAAACTGCAACACAAACACAAGCTTTTTAATACATTATTCTTCAAGAAGGAAGGATAGAAACCAAGGCAGCATTAATGATAATGGAATCTTGCATCCCTGCAGGTCTGTTTCATCATAATTTGATTTTTCAAAAGAAGCACTGGAGTGGTTTGTGGGTAGAGGCACTGACATGCACAAGGTAATATATCTTCTCTAAGAGGAGGAAATATGCTAATATTTGTTTATAATATAGTTTATAATTTGTTTCACTTTCTCTGTTTCTCTGGTATGTATGTTTTCACATATTATATATTACAAAAATGGCAGGTGTATGTATGTGAAGAGTAAAGATGCAGTTTTGTACTCACTTGTGACCAGGTACCATTGAATGCAGTGGGTTTTACTTTTGAGGATTGTACTGTGAAGACAGCTGAACATTTAACTTGTTAACCTTTCACACAGCCTGGGTTTTACTATTTTCTTAGTATAACATTATATAGTTGCACAGCAATGAAAAATTAAAATATGACATGGCATACAACCTGTTCTTATCATGTGCATTGACAAAGAATAGGGAGTCCTTGAAAATATCTGAGATAACACTCAAAGACCTTCTTCTCACTGAACAAATGCATTTCCTTTTACAATCTTCTAGAAATCCAATTTATTTGCTTACAGTTCCAATGTTTATAATAAACTATCTTACATTATAGAGAGACTTATAGAAAAGCTACATCTTCTATATGGCATTTGTGCCTTACTATTTAGCTGCTGTGATAATGCCTGTTTCTAGGTCATCCCTATATTGTTATCTAATCTACCATACAAAGATGCCACAAAATGTGAAACAAATCTTTAACACTTAGAAAAGTGGGCAGGTCTATTCTTAACATGTTTTAACCATCCATTTATGTATATAAGCATAACAAATTTGTCTTAAGCAGCCTGTTGGTGTTACCTAACCATACAGTTATCAATAACAGCAATTTCCACATTCACCAAACTTTGTACATATTCTTTCATTGTAGTTGTCACACAAATAATGCTGCCACACAAAATATAACAAAAGTTATCTGCAGCCAACCACCACATTGGCCCAGCAAAGGAAGAATTAAGTAAAAAATACTAGAATGATGCAACCAATTCAGCTAAATCCTGAATAACAAAGTTAATTTGGCCAATTCAGGATATTTTCTACCAGTTCTGGATCAGATTGACCTGAATCAGCTCTGAAATGGAATGACACAGTCCAAAGTACTTCAGATCAAGCTAATGTGCATTTTTGTGGATTTCAGTGGGCACTCTGCTAAAAACTGTGAACCCTTTTCCTGTGGAGTTTAAGGGGGTTTTTTTGGGATGGTGCAAAAAGCCTGAACCCCTGCAAACTGCATGTGGCCAGATCACATTATATTTAACTGGAATGAAGAGTATTTTAAACATGTAGACTAGCCCTAAGACATTAACAATAAGGAGGAAGAACCCCAATGGTACATGACAATATCAGGAAAATACCCATGTTATGTACTGCAGAAGGGAGGAACAGGACTGAGTTCACTCACAGCTTTGTCATGCTATTGGGGGAGGAATCTCACCAGCACCTTCCAAACACATACATGCATATGTAAAGAAATGTATATATTACATCATCACTTATCTCCTCTGGGATTTCTTTGCTTGCTAGATTTAAATGTGTTAGTAACAGATTTAGAAAGAGCAGTGGTGAATGTCATCTGAGTTTATCTCTCTGAATCATTCTCTCTTTAACCCCCTACTTAACCCAATGGCAGCCTGCTGTGACGCGTTTAACACCCACTTTGCAGATAAAATCTCTCGGATAAGAGCTGACTTGGATGCCATTGTTCCGACAGAATTCGCAGATGAGGTGTCCAGCAACTTCGTTGATGGCAATTTACTGGATCAGTTTCAATCTGTGAGTACCAATGACATGGACAAGCTCCTTGGAAAAATGAGAAAGACAACTTGCCCCCTCGATCCATGTCCATCTTAGCTGGTCGTCCGGGGGGGCGGGGGGACGCACTGAGAGTATTCCTACGGGATGCAATCAATGCGTCCTTCAGGGAGGGCATTATCCCATCATGATTGAAGGAGGCGGCCATTAGGCCACTTCTGAAAAAACCCTCCCTGGACCCCCTGGATAGAAATAATTATAGACCAGTCTCCTTGCTACCTTTTTTAAGCAAGGTGATCAAGAGGGCAGTTGCTTCCCAACTCCAAGCAGTCTTGGATGAAACCGATTATCTCGATCCATTTCAAACCGGCTTCAGGACAGGATATGGAGTGGAGACTGTCATGGTTGCTCTGACCGATGACCTCCGCTTGGGCATCGACAGGGGTAATGTGACCCTGCTGGTGCTCTTGGATCTCTCAGCGGCTTTTGACACAATAGATCATTCCATCCTCTTGGATCGTCTGAGAGTTAAGAATCGGAGGCACTGCTTTGCAGTGGTTCCGTTCCTTCCTCTCAGGCAGATCGCAGAGGGTGAGGCTCGGGGACAGTTGCTCTTCCAAAATTGAGCTTAATTGTGGCATCCCTCAGGGCGCCATCCTGTCCCCGATGTTATTTAACATCTATATGAAGCCGCTGGGTGAGATCATTCAGAGGCATGGAGCGCGGTGTCTTCAGTACGCTGATGACACCCAGATATACTTCTCCATGACCAGATCATCGACTCAGACCTCAGATGTCGTCTCTCCTCTTAATGACTGTCTCAGACCGGTAATGGATTGGATGAGGAAAAACAGATTGAAGTTGAATCCAGACAAAACGGAGGTACTGACAGTCATGGGCCCAAAACCAGATCTGGGAATACAGTCTCCAGTCCTGGACGGAGTCACATTCTCTTCTAAGGACTGTGTTTGCAGCTTGGGGGTGCTCCTAGACTCGTCAGGAGTGCCTGCTATCAGCTTCGGCTGATACGCCAACTGCGCCCTTATCTGGACATGAGGGATCTGGAAACTGTGATACATGCTCTGGTAACCTCACGTCTGGATTACTGCAATGCACTCTACATGGGGCTACCCTTGTACCTAACCCAGAAACTCCAATTGGTACAAAACATGGCAGCCAGGCTAATTGCCGGAACATCCAGGAGGCAGCATAAAACACCTGTGCTTAAATCCCTCCACTGGCTGCCAATTAGTTTCCGGGCACAGTACAAGGTGTTGGTTTTAACCTTTAAAGCCCTACATGGCTTGGGCCATCTTATCCCAGGGACGTACGATCCCCCCGCGCACTTTGGTCCTCTGAGAGGAATCTGCTGCAGCCCATGAAAACTAGACTCTCGCAGACCTCCCAGAGGGCCTTTTCTGCGATTGCTCCCAGACTATGGAACGGCCTGCTGGATGAGATCCATCTTATTACCATCCTTGCTGCCTTTAAAAAGGCAGTAAAGACGGATCTCTTCCGGCAGGCCTTCCCAGAATAACTCCCCGGCAAATTGGAGGTAATTGGAGGTGATCTGCTTCTCATCCCCCTGCCGCCTCAGCAGGTTTGTTAAAAAAATTGTTTTTATTGTATTTTGTTTGTCTTGGTTTTAATTCTATCGTAGTTTAATATAGTTTTAAGGGGTGGGAGGGCTAGGGTGTGGGATGGAGGACTGTTTTAACTGTTGTCTTTTTAACCTTGTTGTACGCCGCCCCGATTGCCGTGCAGAGGGGCGGGTTATAAATAAAAATTTATTATTTTCCTTTTATATTACTAAACTGCCTAGCATTCTCTACTCTTTGCCTTTCTTGTTAATTTGTCTGCTTATGAGTCTACGTATGTTTCAGTAATGAAACTAATTTTCCTGACCTCACTCCATGTGGTTGCTTTTCTTAGGTGTTAAACACAAGGCAAGCCGTCTGAGCCACCACAGAAAATCCAGAGCATTGTCTGGGACTAGTTTGAAATGGGAGTGGATTTGTGGTTTGCCATCTACCTTCACTGCAAGCAGCAAATGAATGAGGATAAACTGTCAGAGCATCACAGCACCAACAGCATATTCAAAGAAGCAGTACCAAGAGGTCTTATTCAAGTCAAGAGGCGGAAGAGCCAGGCAGTAGGTGTAACATCCAACAGGGCATGTCTTCAACCACTTCACAGTACTAAAGGGATGCCATTTGTTTACTAGATGAACAGACTGCCTTTCTGATGTAATTGCTTCCAAGGCATTTTATAATTAAAAGAAACTACAACTATTTCAAATAAACAAATGCATACTCTGATGGGGGTGGGATTCCTAACCAAATAACAAGGCAATATGATGATCAACACACACAAGTTATTATTGCTGACATGTTATCTTTGAAGGAATAGGGGTTTTTTGGGGGGAAAAATACATTTTTACTCCCCTCAACCCAAAATAATGAGGGAATTCCAAAGACCAAGAGCTGCCATAGAAGAAGGATCTAGTACTGGTTGAAAAGAACCTGCCATTTGCAACTGATGGCATTTGACACAGGTCTTTATTAGCACATCTTACTACCTCAGGGAGAAAGCAAGATGTTAAATTGAAGTAAAGTACAGCTTGCACGCACAGAATAAATTCTCTAGGTTTAAATTTTTGGCCAGCATTTTCAATAGAAAGAAATAGAAAATGTTTGAAAACAGTACTGTAAGTTATTTATTATTATTATTATTTGTGGGATTTATTTATATACCAACACACAATGAAAAATTATCTGACTGGCTCATGAAATAGTGTGCTATATCTTCACACTGACAACATTCATTCATTGGAAAACAAATAATAAATTCTGAACTAGTTAACCTGCAAGGACAGTTTAATGTAATCCAAACTAAAGTGAAGTCACCACAATAGTCAGACCCATCTCTTCCAGCTATGGGGACTGTAGATATTCTGCCAAAAAGTTTACAAACTATAAGGGCCTGAACAGACTGCCAGAAATAATCCAGTTTGAGACCACTTTAACTGCCCTGGCTCAATGCTAGGGAATCATGGGAACTGTAGTTTATTATGGCACCAGAGCTCTCTGACAGAGAAGGCTCAATGTCTCAGAAAAAAAATCCCATGATTCCCTAGCACTGAGGCAGGACAGTTAAAGTGGTCTCAAACTGGATTATTTCTGGCAGTCTGTTCAGGCCCTAAGTCCCAGTACACAGCCATTGTCAGGGTGTTCATGTGCATCCAGGGAAACTCATTTATTTGTTCTTATCTTGCATTTATATCCCACTTTTCTTATAATGACCTCAAAGCTCTATACATGGCTCTCCTTCATCCCATTTTATCTTCACAACATCCTTGTGCAGTACATCAAGCTGCAAATTAGTGAATGGCCCAAGATCATCCAGTTCAGTGGGGACTTGAACCTGAATCTTCTCAGTCAACAGCTTACTGGATGTCTTGACCTCTACAAGAGTTGGTATTCCTCAACTAGCATTATATTCTCTGTCATGTTTGGACTGGAGCTTCAGTACATTCATTTTCACCCAAAGCTGAGTATTCCTTATTTAGGCAGTTGTTCAAGAATGTGGAGTCAGCTGGTGATAGATCTTCTGCATTTGCTCTGAGAAGAGGGGAAGGTTTCCTCCAAATAAATAGGAATAATTAACACTATCCTCTAAGGTGGGGTATACTTAGGAACCTCACATGGGCCTGACTTGAAGGTTGTACAGTCTGGAAACATCAACTGAGGCAGAATTAATGACATATCTATTGATAAATTTAAGCTCTCTTTTCAACATTACTTTTTTTAAAATCTGAGTTTTAACAAACAAGAGAAAATATAAGGTTCCAGATGGACCAGAGGAGCATCTTCTACCTGACTTAAGGTAACAAATTTCTTCTGTGAGATGACTGTTAGTTTCATAGGACTGATTATATGGGCTCTTTGCCTCCTTTGTCACAAATTACAGAACTGATGTCTAACCTCAGACTGCAGATATATAGCTGAACTTAAACACTGAAATAAAACTTGGTGTGATTGCCTATTTAATAAATTGCTTTTCCCCATATTTCCTCAATAACAGAAGAAAATAAACTTATTCAGTATATTGCACAAAACCCACGAAAACAACATTTAATTGCACGTTAACCTGAAATGCAGAAAATGCTAAAGAAAGACCACAAATATCTTTGCAATGTACAGTATTGAAGGCTAAACACAATAAACCACCATCTGCAATTATTCTGAACTAATACAAAACAAATTAAGACTTACAATGATCAGAACATTTCTTCAGGCAACAGTTTAAAATGTAGCTGGAAATGCTCCCATCTTCAGTTTGCAAGCAATGACTGTGGTTTTTTCCCCACATCTAGGACTCTAATGTCTGAGATTATATAGGGCTTCTTTATAGTTCTCCAACAGTTATTTGTCATGTTTGAGATTTCTGTTTAAGTCACTCATACATTATTCAAGACATTCTTGTAATAAAACTATACAGCTCAGACCACGCACAAGCACTTCTACAGTATAAAATACAGTTGCATTTTTATTTCCTCATAGCAAATTTCAAAGTCACTATTTGCACATTACATTTTTCAGTCTGGGTCATTACAAATCAGTTCACACATCACCACTTTCCACAATATTATTCTCATAACTGATTTCTAGATACTAAGAAATCAAACTGAGTTAGATCTGACTTGAGTTATACTTAGAGTTGTTGTTGTTGTTGTGTCTCCAAGTCATTTCTGTCTTACAACGACCCTAATGGGTTTTCGTGGCAAGATTTGTTCAGAGGAGATTTCTCTTTGCCTTCCCCTATTAATTTGATTAATTTGTTCTAAATACAGCTAAGTTTGGACCCAACCTTGGCATAGTCTAAAACAGGGGTAGGCAAGCTTTCCCCTTTAAGGGCCGAGGGACTTCAGCTCCCAGAAGCCTCAGCCATGTTGGCCAATAGTCCCATGTTGGCCAATAGCTCCTGGGATTCTGGGAGCTGAAGTCCCTCGGCCCTTAAAGGGGAAAGGTTGCCTATCCCTGCTTTGAATGGTACAGTCTGGAATTGGATTCTAGTCAATAGTAGTTGCTGGCTTCCATGTGACTGAGACATTGAATTTGCTCCAGGTTTTAGTCCACATGTTAGTCAATGCTACTGAACCTCTTTCCCAAAATATCACATTGGTCAGCTCATTTAAAGTTTGGACTAAAATCTGGCACATATTCACTGCACCACTTACATAAGAGCCACCAGCCACCACTATTGCTAGCTGACTGAATTACAACATTCATCAGAACCTGTACCCTGTACAGTGAACCTTATTTTCACAAATATAACTGGAAGGAAAGCTCAAGCAACACTCAAGACTGGTGGATGCAAAACTGCTTTGAGCAATATGGATAATGCTGAAATGTAAATGAAACAAGTAAGCAAACAAATGAAGTCATATGATACACTATGTGAGGGAGGAATCCCTGTAAATAGCCAGCCTAAAAGATAAGTATTCCTTTTGCTCCCCAGTACTCCAGGGGATGAAAGTCTCAAGATGGATTTATCATAATTGCAAACTGTCGTGGTGGCCATAAATGCAGGCAGTGCATGATTCACACGCAGGAGGTCAGCAAACTTTGCTCCCTTGCAGCCAATCCAAGGCTTTGGGTAGCCTAGAGCAGACTGCTTGCTTCACTTTAATGGGCAAAAGTTTAAGCTCTGGTCATGTAGAAAACTAATGTCATGCTGCTTTTTCCTGGCATGAATATAATTTGTGGCAATATTTAAAATCTCGTAGAATATTTCTTTTAAAACAACAGAATCTGATGCCTCTAGGACAGTCATGTCAAGCCTTTTAGAGATTGAGTGCCCAAACTGCAACCCCAAACCCATTTATTTATTGCAAAGTGCCCATCCCTCTGGCTGTCTAGTAACAAACTCTGGCAAACTCTGTGCTGGGGCGATGGCACGCATGCCCACAGAGAGGGCTGAGTGCCACCTCTGGCACGCATGCCAAAGGTTCACTATCCCTGCTCTAGAATATTTAGGCTCTCAATCCAAATGATATTGTCCTCTAACTTATTGACTTCTTTCTTCACATGAACATATCAAACACTGCAGAAAACTATTGGATAATTTTGCCTTAAAATTACAGTGCCGCTGTAGTAAGAGTGTTGTTTTAAATACTTCAAGTCAAACTATGTTCCCTTCATGCATGAAAAACAAAAAGTGTGTTGAACGGAGTTATAGGTTTTGACTATTAAGTTCTACACCCTCACTGACACATGGTTCCATGCAGTTCATGCACAACTGTGGCAGGGAAGCTTCCATGCATCAACATCCAAGCACAGAGACTCCCCAGGATCCTAGTATGCCATCAGGATTCCATGATCTAGAGAAAACTACATGCAGAGGTCCAAATGTGAAGGCTTTTCCTACTAGATGCTAACATGTAGACATTGGTGGCAGGGCCAAGAGAAAATATATATAAAATCACATGACCTCCAAGTGTCTCAATTTGGCAAGGACAGTCCTGATTAATCCTCTGTTATCCCATTTTCTCATCTCCTTTTAAAATGTCCCACTTTGTGTCTCCTTCTACTTTCTCTCTTTGACCTTGGTTTATGTCAATTGGTGCAAACTGATTTCAAGTGCAAAAGCAATTTCCAGTCAGTTAACTCAGCAGGAGGAAGAGAAAAGGAGGAGGCAGAATATTGCCCTTCCCTGTAAAAACAAGCAAAAGTAAAATGTTGCAAAGTCTTCTAGCTTGTGTGCTCTTCCTTATTAATAACTTTTACCATCTTGACCACACTTTGATGTTGCTTTGTCACATGTTCTCCCAAATTTAATCTATGATATGTTGAAGTGTGTGGAATCATAGGACCGGTAATTCTTTTTATCATGCTTTGCAAGTTCACATAAGTAACACACAAAGGGAGCTTATGAGCAAAAGTGATTTCTAAATGCTAAGTGTTGACACAAAACACTTGAGAACAGCATTTTCTAATATATAATTTCTGTAAACTCTGGAGAAATCTCTTGGATTTGCTTCAGTGTTGATATAATAGGTAACCACTCAAATATTATAGTTATTCATAACAATAGCACTGATGTACATATGGAATTTGCTTTCTCAGAACATGGGACTACATTTTAAACCAATATCAAAATTATAAGTCTCAAAGGACTTATATATCAAAACCCCTTCATCTCAAATTTATAATATCATTAAAAAATCCTTCCTAAATTGAAATGTGCTCTCGGTTATAAATAAATCTATATGAAACTTTGTCTGATATAACTCCTATGATGAATGGCTAAAGCTGCCATTATTGGAAAACGTTTCTTGTCTACTTCAGATGAATCCTTCGTAAGAGCATATATAATTAACCATATGAGAATAATTTACTCATGATAGTGTCCAGCTCAAATGACACCATTGGAATTATTTTAAAACACACTAAGGTTTTCTCTATAGCTCTTGGAAGGGGGGGGGGATATACATTTATGCAGGGTTTTTATATTTATTTCCTCTGGGTTTTCATTTTACGCATCCTGGCTCTATGAAAACACCATCACATTCTGCTCAAGGCTTAAAGCATCTAAGGGCTTTTACAGACTGCCAGAAATAGTGCAAATTGAATCCATTTTAACTGCCTTGACTCAGTACTGGGGAATCATGGAAACTGTAGTTTATTGTGGCACTGGAGCTCGCTGACAGAGAAGTCTCAATGTCTCAGGAAAAAAAAATATAATTCCCATGATTCCCTAGCACTGAGGCAGGTCAGTTAAAGTGGACTCAATTTGCATTATTTCTGACAGTCTGCAAAGGCCCTAACTCACAGTTGTCTTTCCTTTTGCTATGAAGCAGCACAACTCAGATTAATAGTGTGCAAGACATTACCACTGGAAGTAACTTCCACACATAAACAGCCTGTTTACTCTTGGGAGTACAATACATCTAGTTGCTCCTTAGTCAGGAATTGCCTAGAGGTGAATGGTTTGAGAACTGCATTTTAAATTCCCAGTTCCATATATAGGATTCTGCTCACCCCCGCATATCACATAAGATGCTGCTTAGCACCACACACTCCTGAGGTCCTCTTTGCAATCATTCAGAGCAGGAGATTTGTAGTCGCGGCACCCAATGTATGGAATGTTCTTCCCTTAAACATTCAACATGCTCCTATTAGTCTTTATTTTAGCCACATAATGTGTGCATATGCTTTTAAGTCTCCTGTTGACTTACAGTGATCCTATGAATGAAAAGCAGTTGCTGAAAGAGAGTGGATCAACATACTTTGGTTACAAAAATGACACTTGCAGTCTAAACACCAGAAACAGAGTGACAAATGACACAGAAGTGAGTTGGGTGTTGAAAGAAACAAAAATGCCCTTAGCACTTGACAGTATCCTATCCCATAGTAACAATGCCAGTTCTTTCCTCTTCACTTCAAACGATAGTCATGGTAAAGTTACATTTGATTAATTCTACATCACAGAAACAATGGAGGAAAAAGTACTGTTAAATGGAATAGTGAGGTGATGGGAGCGTTTTAAGATTAAATCAGCTTTATACTAGTATAACTCCAGATCACATTGGCAGTTATACTTTTTAAATTATTACATAAATTCTTCAACTAGATGTATTTTACTCCCAAGAGTAAACAGGCTATGTGTGGAAGTTACTTCCAGTGATAATGTCTTGCACACTATTGATCTGAGCTGTGCTGCTTCATAGTAAAAGAAAAGACAACTGTGACTCAGATGTTTTAAGCCTTGAGCAGAATCCCCCACTCCCTCCTTTCAGTGTGGTTGTGACGGTGTTTTCATAGAGTCAGGATGCATATCCAATACCCTCTTTTGCAAGCAGTTCACCTGCAGCACAACATATGATATTAAACACTGGCCCCGTGTTATGGCATAACTCTCCTTTCAAACCTGCCATGGAATGGACTGGAATAGACTGATACAGCCACCAGTCCATGATCCAGAACATTCCAACTGCATAAGTATGCTGGTGTAGCTTTACTCACCCAACACTGAACAAGGTCATGACTTGCAAAGCCAATGGAACTCAATGGTACTCACTTCTGTGTAGAGAAGTATAGCATTATACTGGTAAAGAAAGAATAAGCATGCAGAATGTAAACAGAAAGAGTTCACATCTCAGGGCTCTATTGTCTTTGCTGCTAAATGTAAACTTAGAAGAAATTTTATTACATGACACTGTAATTCTTGTTAAATTAAAAAGCAAATAGTGTCACATAAATATAGGAAAAATGCAATATATTATAACCTGACTGGGGAGTATACTAGGGAATCTAATGTCACAGCTAGAGATTTTGTTGAGGCATAAACCAGTTTAAAAAATACATCCTAAAAAATACATCCTTGCTTCGCTGTGTCCTGACTTATGAGACCCAGGGACCCTGCCTATTGTCTCTGTGTGTCAGAAGCTACTGATATTGCTTTTCACACTGATCTTACAACTGATGGCAGAAATAAAATTATGAAGTAGAATTGAATGCTGCTAGAATAATTTCATATGCACAATCTCTTCTTATATTCATTTCAGGTTCCTCCAGAGGTGCAATTTCACACACAATCTACTGTTAAAATCAGTGAAAAGAAATTTTCAAGATTACCATATTCCACAGTTTGTAACCCTTGCACCACATTAAAATTCTTGCATTTGTTTAGAGAGAGAGAGAGAGAGAGCAAGCTCAAAGATGCACAAATATCAGTTCTTGGATAGGAGAAAACAAAAGTAAAATTAAATATGTAATGTATGCTAATACAGCAAACACACCTACAGGGGTGTGTAAATACACTAATTGGACCCTTTATTATGGGTTGCCTTGATGTTGAAGAGTAGTGGCCATAGGGAAGATGCCACTTCATGAAGAGATACCTTTTGAGGATGTAAATTTCTTGCTGAGCATAAAGCTTTCCTTTAAAAGTAGTTTTCCTCTTCCACACTCCTTTTGCATGCCTTTTGCTGAGTTGCCATTCCACCATGAGGTGGGTGGGGAGTAAGGGCCTTTGCAGACTGCCAGAAATAGTGCAAATTGAGTCCACTTTAAGGGTTAGGGTTAGGGAATCATGGGAACTGTATTTTATTGTGGCACCATAGCTCTCTGACAGAAAAGGCTCAATGTCTCAGAAAAAAAATTCCCATGATTCCCTAGCACTAACCCTAACCCTAAAAGTGGACTCAATTTGCACTATTTCTGGCAGTCTGCAAAGGCCCAAAGCCTATTAAAACAGACAATTAAGGACAGATGCGTGTGATGCAGTACAGACTGCAATAGTTCCCCAATGAGGATGAGTACTTTACTGTTTTCTGAACACAAATGTAGCATTGCATTTCATACAGAATGTTTTCCAAAGTTCACAAAAATAATTAACAGATTCAATAATAGGACCATTAACTCACATTTAGAGCACCATAAACAGTTTTATCCTTCTAATAGCCAGTTTAGTTTTTAATTAACTTCACTATTAGCTGCACAGTGAGCTCACAGAATTAATTCCAGTTTGGCTTTTAATTATGATGTAAGAACTAATTAAACCAAGGGGGAAATACTTAAAAGTTAATATGACAGATTACACACCATAAAGCTCACTGTGCTAAATATCATGTATTGTTTTTATGTATCTCTAAGGCTTCAATCCCAAACAATATTGATTTACAAGTTTTTAAAGTAATCCTTATTTTTAGAAGGAGTATTTCATTTACAAGGAAGTGAAGATTTCTCAGTAGCTCCAAAATGAAAATTGTGGTATCAGTGGTGAAATGCTTTTCAGAAAGGACGGTGGTTTCTGGGCCTTTCTTTCTTTTTCTTTTTTATCTAGTCATGCTGATTTAAGTAGAATAATTAGACTTTGAGAGCCATCATTGTGTTGTAGTTAGAGTATTGGACTGCAACTCTGGAGACTGAATCCCCGCTCAGCTATGGAAACCCACTGGCTGAATAAAGTCACACTTTCTTGGCCTCGGAGAAAGGTGAAGGCAATCCCCACCCTGTTCACATCTTGAGAAGAAAACTCTGTGATAGATTTCTTTTAGGGTTGCCATAAGTCAGAAACATCTTGAAGGCACAAAATACAACTATTAATAACCAAATACTTTGTCATGAGCAGAAATTTTGAATCTGGGTATGTGTTATGAGTTACACTTCTCTCTGAGTGATCAGCACTCAAACCCAGAAGAGCACTCAAACCCGGAAGAGCCAGCACAAAAAGAAGTGGCAAAAAGCTGCTCCTGCTGGTGGCCAGGTTAGAGACCACTGCAGCAGTCCAGATCGGGAATGGGACTGTGTGGTCATTGTGGTCCCACACCAATTGGGGCCAACTGGCACTGGAGCTGCCAGAGGCCACTCCAAGCTGCTGGTCTGCATGACCCCTCAGTTCTCAGACCAACAATTTACATGTGTGTCTGTGTCTGTGTCTGTAAGTCTGCACACATACATATCTGTCTGTCTTTAAGACTGTGATCAATTTATGGTGACCCTATGAATTTCATAAGGTATTCTTGGGCAAGGAATGCTCAGAAGTAGTTTGATACTGAATTTCTTTGAATATAGGTTACACACTTGGTCTTCCTTGGCAGTCTCCCATACAAATATTAATCCAGTCTAACACTGCTTAACTTCTAATATCAGACAGGATCTGCTACCTCAGCTATTTAGGTCCCTCGTGCTCCTGTAAGATTATTCTATTAAAAATAGCCCTTTAAAATGTACACTTAAAAACATAATTACCATTGTTTCATGGGTTTTTGTGCTTAGGACAAGGTCCAACTTAAAGAAAATTATGTGTTAATAATGCTATATGCTAGTGACGAATAGAATTTTATCTACAAGCAGCATTCAAATTAGGAAACCACCACCACCAACAAAAATTCTTCTTATTCTGCAATTCAGCAGAACAAGTATGACAGCCAAATCTCTTCTGGGGAAAGAATCTTAGTAATGGACAGCTAAATATGCCATGCTTGCTCTTTTCAATGTGTAAAATGAAAATGCTGGTCTTAAAGGACAGACAAAACCATTTAAGACATCATCCCCCAGATGAGCTTGTAAACTGTTCTGAAGACACCACTGGGATATGCAATATCTCTGATAAAACATATTTAGCATGATGCAATGACAGTGAAAGTCAGCTTTCCTTGTTTTTGAAATGTGCTGTACTGTACTGGAACAAATTTTGTGTTTTAAAGCAGTGCACTACTGCTTTTGTATGTCTTAGGAGTCTTTAAATGCTCCTATTTTAAACAGCAGTCACTTCATCCACCCCTCTTTGCACTGTAAGCTGACTTTAAGTTAAGGAGTTCAGTTTCTATTGTGACAGTCCAAATCGCCCTGGATGCATCCATGTCATTGCATGTCCCAAAAGTAGCTCCTGATTTGAATCACCTTGATACTTTGACTTTTTAGTTCTGACTTTCTAAGCTGGACTTGTAGAGTTAGGACATTGGACGTGGCATACGAAAGAATCTGAGATCATGTAACAACAGGTCAACAAGGAGTACCTGTAAAAGATCTGACAATTCCATGTAGTTGTGATTGCTGGTGGTTCAGAAATGGTTAAAACCACAACCTTAGAATGACAGGAGTATCCATCCAGCTCCCAGTCATCCCATTTTTAGATTCGAAATATACATGAGTTCCACAGACTTTTACATAGCTCAGCTTATTTTTTCTCCTGGTTGTAAAATAAAATAAAACTGTTTTGGCAGGATCAGACATTGATTGGAATGGGGACTGCAACCAGGAAATCTGAAGAAGATTAAGAATGGGGAAGGTGGCTATGAAAGATCTAGAAAAGATCCTAAAATGCAAAGACACACAACTCAGCACAAAAGTCAGAATCATACAAGCCATTGTATTCCATATTACCATGTATGAATGTGAAAGCTGGAAAGTCAAGAAAGAGGATAAGAGGAAAATCAATGCATTTGAGATGTGGTGCTGGAGAAGAGTGCTGAGGATCCCATGGACAGCCAGATGGACAAAAAAGTAGGTCTTAGAGCAGATCAAGCCGGAAATATCCCTTGAAGCCAAGATGACAAGACTTAGACTGTCATACTTTGGACACATCATGAAAACGCATGAATCATTGGAAAAAGACAATAATGTTAGGAAAGGTGGAGGGAAGTAGAAAAAGAAGAAGAATCGACTGTATTAAAGAGACCACGGATATTATTATTATTATTATTATGCTTTGCTGGGCAGAGCAGTAGAGGACAGGGGAGGCTGGAGATGTCTCATCCATAGGGTCGCCATGGGTTGAGATCAATGCGAAGACAGTTACCAACAATAATAAAAAAATAATTTTCTACTTTAATACACACCATATTGCTTTATGGACTAATTTCCTCCCCCCCCCCCCCCCCTTGAGTTTTCCTGGAGTAATCTTTCTCAATTTTCACCAGAATCCTCAGAAGCCTAACTCTTGGAACAGGTACCTATAAGTAAATCTTTCTTCCTGAATCTTTAGGGCAAACTCATTAGTATCCACGAATGTAGTAAGCTTTAACTAGATGGCTCCTGAGAAATTAGGAGAGAATGTAGTGATTTATAGATAGCTCATTTTGCACATTGCAAATTGTGTACAGTCTGAGTCTCCCTTACCTGAAGTTCTGAAAACGGAAATATTCCAAAATCCTAAACTGCCCACATGGGTAGCTGAGATAGTATCACCTTTGGTGATGGTTTGGTGATGATAAACTGATGGTGCAGTGTGCACAAACTTTGTTCCATGCACAAAATTATTTAAAATATTGTGTATAAAACTATCTTTAGGCTATGTGGATAAGGTATATAAGGTGTATAAGGTGTGGATGAACCTAAATGAATTTCATGTTTAGATTTGGACCCCATCTCCAAGTTATCTCATTATGTATATGCAAGTACTCCAAAAATCCAAAGAACTCTGAAATCCCAACCACTTCTGGTTGCAGGCATTTCAGATAAGAGACTCAACCTGTAATATGATTCTTTAATACACATTGTTCTATATTTTCTCTGAAAGCATGTATTTTTTTCTGAATCTGGAAAAGTGTGCCCTCTTCTCATAGATTTCCTGATCATCTGGGAAGATTTAACATATCTTTAAATTAATTGCTCCCAAGAATCTCCTCAAGTTTACATCTCATTATGCCCTCTCTTCCACTGGGGCACATAGAAAACCTCATTTTCATTCAGCCTGTCTTGAAAGCATTAGGATAGTGAAAGGAGACATTAGATCATTGTTGAAAGTTTTGGAATGAAACAGGAAGAGATAATAGCACAGTTAGATTCCCATTTTCCATATGAACCAATCACTTTGTGATCTTGCTTCTAACATTTTGTGATAAAATCTCCATATCAATGATATTTCTCACTCTTTGGGTTGTCATCTAAGCAGGTATTGTAAAACAGAGATCCTAATAGCTTTCCATGTGTATAGGTATGAAGAATGTATGCTTGTGTTGGAAAGCATGTCAAGGAACTGCTAAATGAGGCCATAGTCTAGGGACATTGTCTTGCACAATCCTACAGCATATAGGGCACAGCATATCAAGGTGGATTGGGCCCTATATTCCTAATTTCTAAAGCAATGTACTCTATTATTTAAAAAATCCTAAAGGAGCAACTTTATTAATACAAACCAGTTGAGTCTTTGTTTCACTTAAGCTGTGCTTGCTTGCTTACATAAGAGAAAGATCAATAGAAAGAGACAGAGACTTGACCTCCGCCCACCTGCTGAGATTTTCTGAATAGCACATTATACTATGAAGTGGGGGCCCCTCAATAGTTGTATTCATCCTGCTACTGTTATCTGTCACTAACTGCCAATTATAATAGAGACAGATTTTGTAAAACATGATCCATCAAAGCCTCAACTGTGCTGTAACAGAAAATGTCAGGGTAGTATTAGGCCTTGTGTATTTAACACATTAATATATTGCAAATCAAGGCATTCCAGTAGCTAAGAAAACATGCAGAAGATAGGGTAGTAAGAATGCATTTGCAAATTATTCGTCAAATACCACATTGTATTGCTACTCAGCATCATTTTGATAAAAATAAACACAGGCTTGGTTGTACATGCGGAAATGTTTTTAAACCAAAAAAAAACAACCCTACTTTAAGTCAGTGTGAGATGGTTCTTTATCCTAGTTTAGCAATACACCTTACTTTGCTAACAGAAAAGACATACTGTTCTGCACAATCCATGGTAGTAGAGGTGGGGACATGGAGTGGTGACATTTAACCTGTTAGTGTCATATGTGATCATGAATATTCCTTAATCATGTATGTCTCTTTTTGGATGGGGCACAGAGATTATTCCCTAGTCCTTTGTGCCCTACTCAAAACTTCTACCTGTCAAGCCCTAAGGAGGAGCCACTGCAGCTTATCAATGGGGAGGGAAAGGAGGGGGAGATAATTCACATGGTGATGACACAGCTGGTCTGAACTGCAAACAGAAAGAAAAGGGGGGTGCACTCTATGAGTACATCCTCATTTCTTTCCCTTCCAAGCCAAGACCAGCTGCTTCTTCCTCATCTGAACTGCCTCCCACTCGTGATCACCCTCCTCTAATAGGAAGAAGAAACCACTCCTGCCCCTACTGGTCCCTTCCAGGATCTGTGAGCTGCTGGAGTAGTGGGACAATACAGAACTGCATGGATGGAGCATTTGAAATAGGATCTTGGTCATTATCTGCTGGAAGACTCAGAGTGCTCCTGGCTTGCAAAATGGATGATTCTTTCAAGTTTTCTTGTTCTTTGTGACAGATTAGTATATTAACTCAGAGCATGAAACATCCAAATGAAGCCATGTTGGCCATATAGCAAATCCAATAACATACAACCACCACCAAAAGTGATACCTTTATTGGGCCAACCAAAATGCAAAATATACATGTTGTAAGCATGTCTCACAAAGGATGGAGACATACTGGATTGCAAAGGAAATATGTATTAATTAATTAATTAATTAATTAATTATTTTGCATTGCAAATGGAGAATCTCCCACTAGCCACATGGCCAGAAGGAGCAGGTGTCTGCCTGCATACCATCTGAACTGACAACAAAAACAGTAAAATGCAGGCCTATGACTAAGATCTTCATTTTTTCCCCTCCTGTATGGTTTTGAAAACCTTGCCTGATGAAGAAGCCAGTGGGCTTCAAAAGCTTGCAACATATTTTCAGAGCATGAAGATCATCAAGCAGCAGCTGAATTTTCATTCTTTTTCTTTCACTGAATTCCTACTTCATCGTAGTTGTTTAACCAGCAACAATATTACATTTCCAGTAAAAAGAGAAGTTGAATTTTAGCTGTAGGACCCTCTGTTGTTAAAACATATTCTACAAGTTGAACCTATGCAATCAACTATAAGCATCATTTAATGCAATGGAATTTACTCCCTGATGGCTGTGAATTGGATAGTGGTCATATTGATCTTTATAAACTGGAGGTTATGCTACACACCTCTTTTATTTGGAATGTGGTGCATTTGTGTCTATTGTATGTATGTATGTATGTACACACTGTCATAATAAGCTCACCTAGTGGTACACCACTGAATAACTATTTTAATTGCATTTAAATTGTGTTCCAGGGATCACTGGGAACCCTCTTGGTGCACATTCTCTCTCCAGTCAAGAAGTAAATAGGCTATCTAGCATGCTGTCTTTCAAATATAATTTCAACACATGCAACTTGAGAGAAGTAAATCCTGACTTGATTCATCACCACATCCCCGTAAATAGGAAACCTTCAATTGTTTTAGTCTCATTCAAAAAAACTATCCCCTCCATTAGATCAAAAACAATTTGTGCATTTTCAGGAGTAGTTTTTGAAAAATACATTACACTGGGAAATCTAATAACTGTTGCCTTGTTGCATGAATTAGTAAAACTAGTAGCATTGGGTGGGTTGATTGTGATCAGTCTTTTTTGTTGTACTTGCTATGTATGTGTGCTTAGCATCATAAAGAGAAAAGATGCTATACAGAAACAGGAGTTTTACAATTATATTTTACACAAATTGAAAACACCATGACAAAACACCCAATGCTGTTTGGGAAGTTACTCATGCATTGGAACCTAGATTTCTTGAGGGGACTAGAGAACTCCTAAAGGTCTCATTGTACTGAGAAAAGAAATTCCTGATCACAATCTTAGAAAGAGCAAAATTTCCTCACAACCCTGCTTGATACTCCAGCACTTACCCAGTGGTAGTTGCACAGTCTCACGGCAACTAGTTGGGGCAGAATGTGTAATGTGAGTGTGCAGTCTAATCCACATCCACATGAAAGCAATGTAGTGCAGATGGATGCCATCCACATTCAGATGTACCTCACTTTTTATGTGATGTGCCTCAGAATGTACATCTCCATTCTGCTCCAGCTGGCCAATTTTCATACAATTTTCAGCATTCAAGTATCCGGTTTTCATCTGGGTTGCCTTGGCAATGGGATTACATTTCCTCTGACAAGCTGGAGACAATTTCACACCTTTTCACAAAGCGATGGGGCAGGGGATCATGGGAAAGGAGGGTGCATGTCATGAATGAGCAAACATGTGACTTCTTTTTTCCCCCAGCACTAAAATGCATGCATAGGTTGGAAGAACTTAAATGTATAAATAAAAATTATACCATGCCTTAAGTGAACAAAGAACTGGACTATAATATGATTCCTAGTTCACTTCAAAATTCTATCAGAGAATGAAGACTTTGCATTCGCTGTTACCATGTATGGATGTGAGAGCTGGACAGTCAAGAAAGAAGATAGGAGGAAAATCAATGTATTTGAGATGTGGTGCTGGAGAAGAGTGCTGAGGATCCCATGGACAACCAAAAGGACAAACAAATGGTTACTAGAATAGATCAAGCCAGAGATATCCCTAGAAGCCAAGATGACAATACTTAGACTGTCATACTTTGGAGACATCATGAGAAGGCATGAATCATTGGAAAAAGACAATAATGTTAGGAAAGGTGGAGGGAAGTAGAAAAAGAAGAAGAATCGACTGTATTAAAGAGACCACGGATATTATTATTATTATTATTATTATTATTATTATTATTAAGACAATAATGTTAGGAAAGGTGGAGGGAAGTAGAAAGAAAGGAAGGTCACATGCTAGATGTAAGGACTGTCTTAAAGAGACTACAAATATGAGTTTGCAGGAGCTGGGCAGAGCAGTAGAGGACGGGGGAAGGGGCTGGAGAAGTCTCATCTACAGGGTTGCCATGGGTTGAGACCAACACGAAGGCAGTTAACAACAGCAAACCCCTGCCAAATTGGCACAGTTGGAAGGATAGTAGTGAAATTGTGAAGTCGAAGGCTTTCATGGCCGGCATCCATAGTTTTTGTGGGTTTTTCAGCCTGTGTGGCCATGTTCTAGAACAGTTTCATTTTGACGTTTCGCCAGCATATGTTGCTTGCATCTTCAGAGAAGGATGCCAGTCACAGATGCTGGTGAAATGTCAGAAAGAAACTCTTCTAGAATATGGCCACACAGCCCGAAAAACCCACAAAAACTATAGTAGTGAAATTCTCCTATTACACTAAAACCCAAAAGCTCTGTCAGGCTATTACCAAGCATTAATTATATGTGAAGGAAGAGGTTTTTTATTAACTCTTAGAAATCAAATATAAGGGATGAGCACTAGCTATTGTGTTTAAAACCAACTTCAAGGAGGGGAACGCTTAGAAGATACATTCAGCACATCTAGTTACCAAAAATATAACAATAAAAACTCCAAAAACCAATTGGACATTTACAATCTGACTCCAAAATTCAAGGCAGAAAGTGTACCATTTATTTTTATTTTTATTTTTGCCTCAGGAGACATGATAAAAAATGGAGCACCATCTTCTTTGGGGAAATGTATGTTGTCAATAATATGCATAGTTTTATATCACCAATTAGTTATTTTAACTTATTAAACTAATACCAACATCAATAATGAGGATGACCACATGTTTTATAGGCCAATCGTACTAAACAGGACTGCTCTGTAGTCCTAGGGATGCCTAAAAAGTAACCCAGTCCCATTAAAACTGACAGCACATATGTTTGTAAATCATTCCTGGAGAAAACTGTCACAGAAAGCTACCATGCTGAAATGCTGCTAAAACAGATTTGTGAGGAAATCAATATTTTCTCTCTTCCAGATTAATTTTAAGCACTGGGAAGTGCAGACAGTTGCCAAGGAGACCAGAAGCTCCTTTCAAGCTCTTCTGTCCCCAGTTAGAATCAGTGAAGAGTCCAATGGCAAATTTATGACAGCATAAGCAGTTGCAGACTGCAGCTTAGCTCATCATAAAATGGTCTGTAGTGTGTAAACACTTGTGCTATTGCCCATTTGTTACTATTCAAGATGTCATTAGATTCCTTGGCCTAAATTCAATTGCTGATCCCAACTAGGGTAGACCAACTGATTCAACTGCTGACTTGTAAGTCAATATTTAAGTAATCACCAATGATTCAATTAGCCTATTCAAGTTGGACAAAAATGTATATTTCTTATTTTGGCTGCCCCTCTGGAAATTCATCCTTGATTCATTCAGGCATCAGATAGTTTGTGCATTGTGCAGCTATTCTATCCTATTTTCAAGAAGAAATTTTCTTTGGTAAGGAAACAGAGGGAAGACACAAAAATAAAGCAGGAGTAGGGCTGTAAACTGAAGATGACACCCAGACACACACCACCACCAGCCCAGTCCCCCAAATTCAGTAACTGGGACATTCCAAGATGAGCATAAAAGTAAAGTCTAGAAGCAATCTCCATTTTAGGAGATGACTGAAATTAATATAAGAAAAATGAATTACAAATCTAAATCAGGGTGTACCTATAGTGCACAATTATAGCAGTTTACTACCACTTTATCCCCCATGGTATTAGCAATTTAGTGAGATTCCTGGAATTTTTTACTGTGTTCCCCTGAGCTACAGTATGAAAGCCATCTGACAGAGAATTCATGAAAATAATGTGGGTGTTATAAGCACTGGATTTGTTGTTGTGTACATTTCCAATTTATGGCTACCATAAGGCGAAACTGTCATTGGGTTTTCTTGGCAAGATTTGTTCAAAGGAGGTTTGCCATTGGCTTCCCCTGAGGCTGAGAGCATGTTACTTGTCCGTGGGTTTCATGAGGGGGGAATCGAACCCTGTTCAACTACTACTCCATGCTAGCTCCCCACATACACTCAAAAGCTCACACTGAATGCTCTCAAGGCATTTTTCTCAGAAATTCAAAAGGGCAACAAAGGGCAACTGGGGGTAGAGAAAGTCAGCAGCTGCCCAGTCCCCAGTAGTGTACAGTATTGTTTTTCTGTTAGGGGCATGGAGTGAATCCATACTACACAGTTATACAAGTCCGATGCTAGTATGCCTCTATCTGTCAGAATGCTGGGATTTGTTGTTCAGTGAGAAAATTAGAATGATCTACTGGAGAGTTCTAGTCCACTCAGCTGAACTCCTTCACTACAACTGCTCAGCAGAGAATACTAAGCCTCTCAATAAACTACAAATTCTAGGTTTCTGTAGGTTGCAGCCATAAAAATACTAACAAATGCTATAACTGTGCCATGTGCATATAGTCTCAGACTGATAATTCAATATCTTGTGGGTGTTTGTGCCCTATTTCTCATTAAGCCATCCCAAACAAAGGGCCAATTTTTTTTTGCATTAGCGTGAAGGAACCATATTATAAATTAACTATATTCTCCTCAAGTTTAAACATAATGAAAATGTGGCCACAATTAATTTTAAAAAAGAACATTCCTGGTCTTCCACTTGTGGCCAGCTCAAAGGAAAGGGGAGGTTGGGATGGAACTGGCATTATGAAGTCTAGTTCATACCTAAATTATGTTTAAGTATTACCGTATTTTTCGGCATATAAGACGCTCCGGCATATAAGACGCACCCAATTTTAAAGGAGGAAAATCTAGAAAAAAAAGATTCTTAACCAAATACTGTAGTAAAATATTTTATATCAACTGTATAAAGTTAACAGCAGTTTAAGAACAATTTTAAGTTGTAAATGTAAGTTTAAGCCAGCAGCAGGGCCAGGTATTGCACAAATTCCCTGCCCAACTTTCTTGCAAGTCTCCTGTCGCCTTATGGTGTCTCCATGAATTTCTTAGGGATTTCTTAGGCAAGGAAGACTCGAGAAGTGGTTTTGCCAGTTCCTTCCTCTGAAATACAGCCTGCAGCACCTGGGATTCTTTGGCGGTCTCTCATCCAAGGACTATCCAGGGCTGACCCTGCTTAGCGTCCAAGATCAGATGGACTGGTACCTTTGGAGTTTTTAGGCCATTGGCTTATGGAGTAATTTATGGCTTATTTTGACCCTACCATGAGGGTTTTCTTGGCAGATTTCTTCAAGGGGGGGTTGCCATTTCCATCCTCTGAGGCTGAGAGAGTGTGATTTGGCCAGAGTAATCCAGTACCTTGGAGTAATTTCTGGCTCATTTTGACACTACCATGAGGGTTTTCTTGGCAGATTTCTTCAGAGGAGGAAGTTTGCCATTTCCACCCTCTGAGGCTGAGACAGTGTAACTTGGCCAGGGTACTAATCCAGTGCCTTGGAGTAATTTCTGGCTCATTTGGATCCTACCATGAGGGTTTTCCTGGCAGATTTCTTCAGAGGAGGGAATTTGCCATTTCCACCCTCTGAGGCTGAGACAGTGTAACTTGGCCAGGGTACTAATCCAGTGCCTTGGAGTAATTTCTGGCTCATTTTGATCCTACCATGAAGGTTTTCCTGGCAGATTTCTTCAGAGGAGGGAGTTTGCAATTTCCACCCTCTGAGGCTGAGACAGTGTAACTTGGCCAGGGTACTAATCCAGTACCTTGTAGTAATTTCTGGCTCATTTTGATCCTACCATGAGGGTTTTCCTGGCAGATTTCTTCACAGGAGTGAGTTTGCCATTTCCACCCTCTGAGGCTGAGACAGTGTAACTTGGCCAGGGTACTAATCCAGTGCCTTGGAGTAATTTATGGCTTATTTTGACCCTACCATGAGGGTTTTCTTGGCAGATTTCTTCAAGGGGGGGGGTTGCCATTTCCATCCTCTGAGGCTGAGAGAGTGTGATTTGGCCAGAGTAATCCAGTGCCTTGGAGTAATTTCTGGCTCATTTTGACACTACCATGAGGGTTTTCTTGGCAGATTTCTTCAGAGGAGGGAGTTTGCCATTTCCACCCTCTGAGGCTGAGACAGTGTAACTTGGCCAGGGTACTAATCCAGTGCCTTGGAGTAATTTCTGGCTCATTTTGATCCTACCATGAGGGTTTTCCTGGCAGATTTCTTCAGAGGAGGGAGTTTGCCATTTCCACCCTCTGAGGCTGAGACAGTGTAACTTGGCCAGGGTACTAATCCAGTGCCTTGGAGTAATTTCTGGATCATTTGGATCCTACCATGAGTGTTTTCCTGGCAGATTTCTTCACAGGAGTGAGTTTGCCATTTCCACCCTCTGAGGCTGAGACAGTGTAACTTGGCCAGGGTACTAATCCAGTGCCATGGAGTAATTTCTGGCTCATTTTGATCCTACCATGAGCGTTTTCCTGGCAGATTTCTTCAGAGGAGGGAGTTTGCCATTTCCACCCTCTGAGGCTGAGACAGTGTAACTTGGCCAGGGTACTAATCCAGTGCCATGGAGTAATTTCTGGATCATTTGGATCCTACCATGAGGGTTTTCTTGGCAGATTTCTTCAAGGGGGGGGACTCTTTCCACCCCCGTCCTGGGTGCTCCAATGGACTCTTCCTGGGATGGGAGGATGTCCTCTGACCCCAGGAAGAGTCCATTGAAGCACCCAGGATGGGGGTGGAAAGAGGAGGAGCACATTCAACTAGCCAGGAAAAGAGGACTCTTTCCACCCCCGTCCTGGCTGCTCCAATGGGCTCTTCCTGGGATGGGAGGAGCCCACTGCAGCACCGAGGCTCAGGCTGAAATGAGGCCTACTTTTAGCCTAGGCCTCGGCAGTTTGCCCTCAGCTTGTATATTCACTTCATTAGGCGCAGCAACTTCCCCACCCTCGTTTTGGGGAAGAAAAAGTGCGTCTTATATGCCGAAAAATACGGTAGATCCTAAAAGCTCCACACACATTTGTATTCCATGTATATACAGATTTTTGTGAAAGTTATCTCTACAAGAAAGAAATAGAAATAGAAATAGAAATAGAAATAGTAGCACCGGCCTACTGCATTCAAAGAAGAGCCGTGTTGCAAGAGCAGAACTCATGACATATGACCAACTTAAAACTTATGTCTATCTTTAAATTCCATGGTACACATAATCCTTGGGCATTTCCTGGAAAGAAGAGGAAGCAATAACCCCCCACCCACCCCCCAAAAAAGATTGTTTGGGAATTCTAACATAAACTATTGATAGAATGAAGTATTTCTCAATGTGTGTATGTGAAAGCACAGGGGAATGAAAGCCAACAATCCATACTGAAGTGTAAGATAATCCATGTACAACTAACATTCAGATTTGATTGAATTTATATAGCTCACCATAAGGGATGCTTTAGTTGTGGATTTCCTCCTTGGTGGGAATTGAACTAGATCAACTTTGGGGTATATTCCAATACTCCCATTCTGTTGAATTCACATATACCTGTCCCCAGCCTCCGAGGTTTATTAGCACTGATGCTAACTAGTGGCTACCAGAGAGAGGACCTTCTCAATTGTAGCCTTAAGTGGAATGTCCTGGTACTTTCTTTACATATCTTAGTTTTCAAATGAAACCTGATTTATGTACCAAAGATTTTGATAGTCCTTCCTTTATTGATGGCTTTAATATCATCAGTGATCACTGGTACTCTAGCTGCTTTATGATCATTACTTGATTGTTGAAGAGTCTGATTATTTATTTTCCAGGTTTTCAGATATGCTACATTCGGCATTAATTTAATTGAAAGGCAGATTTTTTTAAAACAAGTTAAAGAAATAGTAATTTATGAATTTGTTTCAGGTTCAAAATCTTTTGCAGATGGTTCTGAATGACAGCACCCAGTATTACATACCTATATTGCTTATGGACATATCCAGCATGAACAAACATTTGGCACTTAAAGGAAAATCCCAAGCTTCCTTGTAGTTCAGGGGTAGGCAACCTAAGGCCCGGGGGCCGAATGCGGCCCCCCCGAGGCCTTTGGACTGGCCCCAGGCCAGTCCTGCCACTGCCACCGCCCACCATGATGATATTGATTATTGTTGTTATTATTTGGTCTTGGGGTTTTCTTGGCAAAATCTCCACAGGGGTTTTGCCATGGCTTTTCTGGGGCTGAGAGAGTGTGCATGCATATTTTTTATTTTTTTATTTTTTAAAAAATTATTTATTTATTTATTTGTTTGTTTGTTTTTGGTGCTTTGGCCCCCCCAATTGTCTGAGGGACAGCAACCCGGCCCCCAGCTCAAAAAGGTTGCCTACCCCTGTTGTAGTTGATCCTACTGTGGGTAGATAAAACTGAAATACCCATTCCTCCATTTTGCTTGTTTTAGTAGGTCAGTTTAAAATCCCAGTTGATTTCATATTCATGCCTCATTTCTCTGCTGCACTTCCTTTCTCCTTCTCTTCAGTATGCACAGTTGACAAATTACCACATTCAGATTTTTAATTGCATATCCATCCATTTTCCCACATTAGGCTTCCTCTCCCCCTTTTCCCTTGAAGCTCTACAAGTAATTTTGGCAGGGGCCAAATAAAATGATGATGAGGAACCCTTGGGAAAACAAGACAAAAACCTCATTTTCAAAGCTCCTTAGGCACCCTACAAGAATTATTCTACATCTTCTGTTCTAAATGGCAAGTGTTATTGGGAGGGGGAGTGGTAGAAACAGCACCATCTTGCTGTTGCTCTTGAACCAGTCAAAAAGCAAAATGACAGTGACTCTTCCAAAGTTTGGGTTGTCCGCAATCTGCCCCTCACCCCCCATCCCCACAAAGAGCATACACTGCAACAAACTGTGCCTTCCAGTTCCTAACATCAGTTTGCTCCAGAAGCAATGTCAGGAAACTATTTACTGGAGGAAATAACAGTGATAAGAGGCTAAAAATAGCCTGACAGAGATCGGGAGGAGGTGTCGAGTACATTTTGTCGAAAGATATGTTGAAACGAAAGGAAATGAAGCTGTTGAAAAGAAGCAAGAGAGAGAGAGAAATATATGCCTTTGATTACAGAAAAATAAACTAACACAACACAAGGTACTGTACTGGTTGGTTTCTCCACCCCAACTGCTGAGTGCTTGGGTTCAAAGCTGATATAGCTAGTAAAAAATGTCATCTTACTTTGACTCTTAGTTTGGGGGGGGGGGAGTCCCCCACTCTTAGTGCACTCTTAGTGTTTGTTTTTCTGCATGACTAGAAAAACATAAGAAAAAAAGATAATATTAAGATATATAATCAAGATTGTTCAGTTTGTGCTACAACACCATCCTTCCTACTTCCCTGAGTTTATGAAAAAATGTCAGTTTCTAGAGCTCAATATATTGCTTACTTAAAGGAAACATAATCAGCAACACAAAAGCAACCTAAGGTTAGAGCTGGGGAATGAGTGCCTCAATGTTCAACTCTTAATGCCATAGCCCATAGCGAGCCAGGATGGGAATAGTTTATCATCAATGTCTAAAAGGACAAAGAGTTCTACCTCTGCCCTTGATGTCAACTTTCATATTGATGGATAAAAACAAGCAATTATATCAACTGAATTACTATTCTTTTTTTCCTCCAAGGATCTCAGGGCAGTAAACACACTTCTTCCCAAAAGCCATGTTACATCATAAATGACCTATGAGATAATGTAGGATGGAAAATAGTATTACAAAAATCTTTGGAATCTGTAGCACCACATATTCTTTCAAATTAAATCTCTTTGATGTGGAATTTAACTGAGGATCAACATTGCTGGATGCTGTGCGCTTTTATTGTTGCAAAGAAAGATTAATACTACAGGACTGGTAAGATAAACATTCACCCATAATCATTCACTGGTTAGAAGATCCTACTGCTTTAGCTACACATGAACATAATCTTACAGATATTAATTTCAAGGAAGTGTATTTTTGGAAATATGTCCAGCTTACACTAATGTATATGCACAACTCTTGGTCACATCCTATATATTCCTCTTCTTTTTTCTTTTCTTTTCTCATCTTTTATTCTTCTATGTCTCTTTTCTTTGTAATCATACTTCTATCATCCATTTTTTTAAAGGCATGGAAATAGTGAAAAACCTAGGTTCAACCATTGAAGATTGAATTTTTCATTCCTTTCCCCCAAACCTAAAATACACTATCTCTCCATAGCAGGTGTGAAGACAAGACTATTCTGCTGCAACAATTTCCCAATATGCTAAGCCCATTGGACTAGAGCTTCTCCTGGATACAATAGCTTGGATACATGCTGCAAAAGATGTGACAGGCAGGACATTATACACACCGTTTGTGCAAGAGACAAAATGAGGAAATGCTTTCCATGTTAAATCAGTTCATAAGACTGTGTCATGAAAAACACAGCTTCCTTCCTTCTCCCTCCCCCACTACACTATTAATTTTGATTCCTGGACAGATCAAATTCAAAGCAACAAGCTGCAATAAGAGTGGATAATATTTAGCCCTGCAGATGCTGCCAGCACAGACAACAGTAAAGAACAGTGGGAGTTGCAATCCAACAAACTCGGGAGGATTACATGTTACTTGTCCCTGAAATACAAGACCCAACCAGAAGAAGCCTATCCAAATGCAGTACACAATCACAGCTGTCCTTTCCAAAGCCTTGTTGTTGATGCACAAGGTTATGCTGGAACTGACCCTTTGCAGAAGAGGGTAAAACAGTAAAATTTGAACATTGAGATGTAGTCTGGCAAAGCTTGCCTGCACATGAAAATCTAGCAAGTGGCTAGGAGAAAAAAGGAATAGCATTTCCATGTGCCTTCTGTGTGTGGTTGATAATATGCAGGTCTATTTCATGGGTAGTTCTTACTGTATGCATCAACATTTGAATTTATGGATGATCATCCTCTAATTGAAGAGCTGCCTAATTGAACCCCAGTTTTAAAATACTGAGACATAAGCAGATAAGTTATTCATCAGCAGGTTGGCACTTGACCAGGAGGCTTAGTAGGAACATGGGTCACAGTCTTCCCTGTATGTTACAATCCACTGTAATTCTTTTTAATTTACAGTAATCATTTCCAAATTTCAATTTATAAATGTAAATTAACACAGCCAGATTTTATGCTAATTCATATCTTTCTTTATCCTTTTTTGGGTGATGTGTAAACAGCTATCATATTTTTTCTCCTTTAGGGCAAGGGGGGAAAAACCACCTAGCATTTTACCTAAATTGCTGCCAGTGTTCTAGAAATGAACATGACGATGGCAAAAATACACTATTATAGCAGCTTTCTCTCTAGAATCTGTACTGGTGTGCACTTAATCAGTGCCAAATCTAATCTTCAGTAAACAATTCTGCTCTGCTAAAGCAGCATCTGCAAAGAAATTCCTTTTTGGCACTGCTGCAAGAAAGAACACAGAGGCAATTAACCTTTGCCACTTTCAGAAAATTAAATAGGAAGCTGACATCACACTAACATGATGGATTCAGCAAGTGTAAAGAAACTCACACTAAAGGCTGTTGCTCAGTCTATGATTCAAATGTTTACATTTCAAAATGGCTTACAAGCACAGATCAGTTTTATATTATGTAGCCAAAGAGAATATATATATATATAACTCCTAAACTGGAAATGTTGCTTTTGCTATAGTTTTCATATACTTTAGATCAAATTATTCTGATAACATGATCTTTCAAATGAACATATGAACAGGCAAACAGTGACAATCCATTTGAAACACCCCATCCTACGTCGATAGCAGAAAAAGAAAGCCAAGTCTGTTCCTTTGAAACTGTATAGAAAACAGATGCCCCTTTTGGCACCATGTATCAAAGAGAATATCTTAAACTAACCTAATTGATGTCATTCATGATATTAATCCAATATAGATGGCGCTTCAGCAGTTATTGCTTAGGTATGTTTTACCTACTGTCTCATACATCTGCTCCCAGTGCCTTCCTTATAAACCACTCCTCCAGTATGGAGACCAAGATTCACCTTTATCACATAGCCTCCAACATTTCACAGATGACAACTAGGACACATGTGGCCAAAGCAACATCAGCAGGGTCAAGATTGCAAAAATGTATTAAAGAGAAAGAACACACAAACAAAGATAAGCTGCAGTAGTTTTGCTTGAGCCTACTGAATTAACTGTTCAGTTAATTGAATGCAAACTATTTTTGTACTTTGAACTCAGTTTGCAGCAACTGAAAAAAGATGAAGACAAAGGGGGAAAGTGGGAAAAGGAGAAAGAAACTGGAAAATTTTAAAAATAGCTAAGAAAATGGGATGGCAGATGATTACTTGGGACTGTCCCTGTCACACTGGGATAGTTGGAGGTTATGTTATCAACATAAATGGTAATACAACTAGTATAAATACAGACTTTCTCCAAAATGTAAAGTCCTTCTCTTCCATCTAATTTTGTAATTCTTTACATTGTCTTATTATATCTTGTACAACTTTTGTTCCAACTGTCCACTTATTCTGCTCACAATATGATTAAAATATTTGAAATTTAGTTGTCTCCATCTTATTGAACTAGAAGGACAAGACTTCTCATGATTTGCAATCTTGACACTGCTTAGTGTTGATTACATTTTACTTTAATCATTGCAGATCTTATCTAATTATTTAATTCAAAAAACATAAAAAGGAAGCAACACCAACAAGTGGGCAGGTGAAAGGACATAGATACAGAGCACGTTACTAGAATACTATATGCACCAGAGAAAAACAATTCCCCAACCTAGGTTCACATTTACATTCATTTGGAGTTTGCTTCAGTTCTGCATTGCTGAACATCTAGATACTGTAAATCCTTTTGCATATGTGATCCTTAGGAAACTTGAATTGCTGCTATATGCTTGATAGTTTTACAGTATACTTACTCAAATTCTTAGAAACATCCTTGTGCTAAATATACTCTGCCAACAAAAAAAAATGCAGTCCTACAGCAAGGGATGTGGTGACTCAGTGATTAAGATGCTGACTCTAATGATTACAAGGTCAGCAGGTCGGCAGGACAAGACCCAAACATTGTGTGATGGAGTGAGCTCCTGTCAATAGTCCCAGCTTCTGCCAACTTAGCAGTTTTAAAGCATCTAAAAGTGCAAGTAGATAAATAGGTACCACTTCAGTGGGAAGGTAACAATGTTCCATGCAGTCATGCTGGCCACATGATCACACAGTTGTCTTTGACAACACTGGCTGCCTCAGCTAAGTATCAAAAATCAGCACTGCCCCTACAGTTGGACACAACTTAACAATCATGTAAAAGGGGAAAACTTTACCTTTTTTAGAGCTGAAATCCCTAATTTCATGGCATTCTGCTACTTTGGATCTCACTAGGTGGCCCATGCAGCCAAAGAGAAAAGGACAACTGTAAGTATTCAATAGTGCACACTGGGCAGCTGTTCCTCACTTCACAAGCTAATGTGATAACACACATTTCAGTCCTACCTGCTATATGCAAACACAGATGTAACAGTCTATGCTCAAAGAGCAGACAAATGTAATTAGCAGCCAGCAATCTCAAACCATCTGATAATCTATTTTCTGTGTATTCCTGGCTCTGTTATGATTTTCCCCTCCTTTTATTGGCTCATGTAAACAGCAGTCTGGGTGGTTGCCTAACTCCATGACTCTGTCATAACAGTCACAGCTGAGCTGTTGAGAATTATTTTCTTTTACAGCAATTTCTGTCTATTAATTAAATGTGTTCCTGACTCTGCCAGACTTTTCAAAGGGAAAATGAACAACTGAGTGAAGAACATCTCTAGCCAGCACCATTCAGCAGCCTACAACATCTCGCCTCCAAAGGTAGAAATTTTGAAGGCAAAGGAGAATTCCTGCTGTTCAACAGAGCAAGCTCACTTTGCTGAGCAGTTCATTAACAATGGGAATGAATTTCTGACAGAGGATAACTGGTAAAATAAGTCCCATTGAGCAGTGGCATGAGTAGGTGGGTGCAGGGAGTGCAGACCACATCAGGTGACACCATCAGAGAGAGTGACACAAGGTAGGCATGAGGGATCCCAAAGCCACTCCTCCAGAAGACAAGGGGGATTCTTTTTGGTATCCCACTCCTGTTTGGTGAGGATGGGGTGAAGCAGCAGACTTTCTAATCCAGGGGTCGGCAACCTAAGGCCCGCGGGCAAACCCAGCTCCCCGAGGCCTTGTTACCGCCCCCTGGCCGGTCCTGCCGCCGATGCCGCCGCCGTCGCCTTTTTGGGGGGCTTTTTTGGGCTTCTCCGGCTGCCATCTTGTGTTCGGGGCCGGTTACAAGGCCTTGACACAAAATGGCATCTGGGTTGCTCCACCCTCCTCCTCCTCTGCCTCCGCCTCTTTCTCCGCCCTCCTCCTCCTCTTTCTCCGTCATCCTCCTCCTCCCCCTCTGCCTTCTCCACCTGTTTCTCCGCTCTCTGCCGAGAAGAGCGGGAAGGAGGAGAGAGAGCCAGCCACAGCAAGAGCGAGCCACAGCAAGCAGAGAGGTTGGTTCGCAGGGGGGGGGGTTTATCTGAGGCTGAGACAGTGTGCATGCATCTCTGCAAGTTTGTGGGCAAGCGAGGAGAGAGGTTGGTTTGCGGGGGGGGGGTTATCTGAGGCTGAGACAATGTGCATGCATCTCTGCAAGTTTGTGAGCTAGCGAGAAGAGAGGTTGGTTCACGGGGGGTATCTGAGGCTGAGACAGTGTGCATGTATCTCTGTAGGTTTGTGGGCTAGCGAGGAGAGAGGTTGGTTCGCGGGGGGTTATCTGAGGCTGAGACAGTGTGCATGCATCTCTGCAAGTTTGTGGGCTAGCGAGGAGAGAGGTTGGTTAGCGGGGGGGTTATCTGAGGCTGACACAGTGTGCATGCATCTCTGCAACTTTGTGGGTTTGCTTTCTAGTCGTTTCCATGATGATAATGCTTAATGCTGCTATAATGTTATTTCTTGTTTTTGGGGTTTTCTTGGCAAAATCTCCACAGGGGTTTTGCCATGGCTTTTCTGGGGCTGTGAGAGTGTGCATGCATATTTTTTCAATTTTTTTTTTAAAAAAAATTATTTATTTGCTTTGACCCCCCAATTATCTGTGGATAGCAACCCGGCCCCCGGCTCAAAAAGGTTGCCTACCCCTGTTCTGATCCCTTCTCCTACAGCCTTCCTCTCTTGTCCTATTTGGCTCCTTTCAACCATTGTCCTTGTGTGTGGGCTGTTTGCTGTGACTTCCTGTTTCCTTGAGGGTGGAGATCTTTTGTAATGAAGATTTTTTCTTAAGAGAGTGCCCCATCTTTCCTGTCTTGGGGGGGGGGCAGTGGTCGCTAGATGCTGGGTTCCCTGGGGCATGATCCTCCTCCCTATCCACACCCAGGTGTGGGGGTGACACCATGAGTTACCACACTGGGTGACACCAAACCTAGTGATGCCACTGTCATTGGGTTGGGATGATCAGGGATGTTTGACATGAGGAAATGGGAAGGACAAGTCTTATTTATTTTATTTGGTGTATTTATATAATAATAATAATAATAATAATAATAATAATAATAATAATAATAATAATAATAGTAATTTATATCCTGCCCCTCTGCCAAGAAATCGAGGCAGCTTACAGCAATTTAAAACAACATACAACTTTAAAACACAATCCCATATCCCACTCTTCATCCACAAAGGCTCTCAGAGAGGCTTACAAATTGTTAATTAGACAGTTCCCTGACCTCTGGCTTACAATCTAAGAAGACATGACACAAATGGAGAAGGGAATGGCAGTGGGAAAGGGGAATGGGTCCAGCAGTACTTCTCTCCCTCTGAGGCTGGATGGTATCAGATGGACTGGAGGGGGAGCTTTCTTTAGGCCCAATGGAGCTGGCTGGGCCTGAATCTCTCCCACTTTAAATCTTTACTGTCACTATAACCTTATTCAGGCTTCCTCTATGGGATACTTATAATTGAGATGTCTCAGGAGAGCCTATGGGAAGGCTCATAGTTTAGTGTGGATAAAACAAGACAGGTAATGAGGGAGTGCCTCACACCATATGTACCAACCTGAGCACCATGTCCCACCAGTGAGTTGTGCTGGAACATAGAAGAGGGCCTTCTCAGCTGTGGCATCCCAACTGTGGAATGCTTCCCCCTGGACACCTGACTGGCAGCAACATTCTTATAATTTAGGTGCAAGTTAAACCCTTGCCATTTACCAAAGCCTTTGAGCAACCCAAAGGCTGTTATTTATAGTTTTACAAACTTTAAAAATGTTAAAACCTGTTTTTAACTCATTACAGTTATCCCTCCCAATTTGCAGGGGATCCGTTCCACCCTCCTTGCGAATTGGGAAAATTTCAAATATCCATGGCCCATTGATTTCAATGGTTGTGCACATGCCATTTTGTCCCTCCCTGCTTGCCATCCGTTAAGGACTGAGACCGTGGACTCCAAGTTTAAATTTTTTTAGATTATTTAAACTGTTTTACCAATTTTAGGCTGTTTGACCTGTTTAATGCTATTGTAAGCCACCCTGAGATCTCTTGATATAGGGCAGAGGTGCAAGCAGGGTGCAGGATAGGTAGAGGCACTAGGGAGAATATTGCAAACATACAATGGCTAATGGAGCATACCAAAGAATTTCAAAAGAAAATCAGCTTGTGTTTTCTAGACTATGGGCCTTTGCAGACTGCCAGAAATAGTGCAAATTGAGTCCACTTTAAGGGTTAGGGTTAGGGAATCATGGGAAGTGTATTTTATTGTGGCACCAGAGCTCTCTGACAGAGAAGGCTCAATGTCTCAGAAAAAAAAAACAATTCCCATGATTCCCTAGCACTAACCCTAACCCTTAAAGTGGACTCAATTTGCACTATTTCTGGCAGTCTGCAAAGGCCCTATAGCAAAGCCTTTGACTACATCAATCATGAAAAGCTGTGGAACACTCTCAAAGACATGGGAGTTCCACTAAATATGATAGTTCTAATGAGAAATCTATACTCAGGACAAGAGGCCATTGTTAGAACAGAATATGGGGAAACAGAATGATTCCGAATTAGCAAGGAGGTAAGCAAGGCTGGGTTTTATCACCCTAGTTATTCAACTTGTATGCAGAAAACATCATATGAAGAGCAGGCTTAGACACAGAAGGAGTAGTAGTAGTAGAGAAGGAATAACAAAATCTAAGCTATGTGGATGATACCATATTACTAGCAGAAAACATCATGGACTTGGAACAATTACTAAGGAAGGTTAAGGAAAAAAGTGCAAAGGTAGGCTTGTTGCTGAACATAAAGAAAACAACAATAGTGACCATGGAGGATCTAATTAAATTCAACCTAGACAATGAAGAAATTGGAATAGTTAATGATTTCTTGTACCCTGAATCAAACATCGATGAGAATGGAGACTGCAGTCAAGAGATAAGAAAAAGTCTAGGAATGGGAAGGACAGCTATGAACACACTAGACAAGACTTAAAGAGCAAAGATTCACAATTGAGCACTAAAGTTGGAATCATCGAAGCCATGGTATTTGCCATCACTATGTATGCATTAGAATCATAGAATCATAGAGTTGGAAGAGACCACAAGGGCCATCCAGTCCAACCCCCTCAAATGCAGGAACTCCCAATCAAAGCATCCCCGACAGATGGCCATCCAGCCTCTGCTTAAAGACCTCCAAGGAAGGAGACTCCACTACTCTCCGAGGGAGTGTGTTCTACTGTCGAACCGCCCTTACTGCATTGGCCTTTTTAGCTGCTGCATAGCACTGTTGACTCATGGTCAACTTGTGGTCCACCTGGATTCCTAGATCCCTTTCACACGTAGTCTCATTCAGCCAGGTGTCCCCCATCGTATATCTGTCTTTTCGTTTTTCTGCCCTTACATTTCTCCGTGTTGAATTTCATTTTGTTAGCTTTGCCCCAGCTTTCTAGTCTGTTCAAGTCATTCTGAATTTTGATCCTGTCCTCTGGGGTATTAGCTACTCCTCCTAATTTGATGTCGTCTGCAAATTTGATAACTATGCCCCCAATACCGTCATCCAAGTCATTAATAAAGATATTGAATAGCACTGGGCCCAGGACAGAGCCCTGTGGCACCCCACTGGTCACTTTTTTCCAGGTTGGGATTATGGGATGAGGGAATGATTTTTAACTTTGTTCTGTTTTTTAAACTTGTTGTACCCCGCTCCGATTGCCACGCAGAGGGGCGGGCTATAAATAAAAATTTATTATTATTATTATTATTATTATTATTATTATTATTATATTGAAAAGGAGCCATTGTTGAGCACCCTTTGTGTTTGGCCAGTCAACCAATTACAAATCCATGTAACAGTTACTTTGTCTAGCCCACATTTTACCAGCTTGTTTGCAAGAATGTCATGGGGAATCTTGTCAAAGGCCTTACTGAAATCAAGATATACTATATCCACAGCATTCCCTTCATCTACCAAGCTGGTAATTTTATCAAAAAAAGAGATCAGATTTGTCTGGCATGACCTGTTTCTCTGAAACCCATGTTGACTTTTTGTGATTATGAAATTACCTTCCAGATGTTCACAGACTCTCTGTTTAATGATCTGCTCCAGAATCTTTCCAGGTATTGATGTCAGACTAACTGGACGATAATTGTTAGGATCCTCTTTTTTCCCTTTTTGAAGATGGGGACAACATTTGCCCTCCTTCAGTCCACTGGGACTTCTCCTGTTTTCCAGGAGTTCTCAAAGATGATTGCTTTCCTGACTTTACCCCTACATGTGCTAGCTATTTGTTTGAATTCCTCTTAAGTGATTTTGTCCCTTTTCCATTTCTTATACATCATCTATTTAAAACTTAGTTCAGTTGAAAGTTTTTTTGTCATCCAACCTGGATTCTTGAGACATCACCCATTTTTCCTTCTCATTGGAACAGTTTGAGATTGTGCCTTCAGTATTTTCTTTTTGAGAAACTCCCATCCATCATGAACTCCCTTCTCCTTTAGTATTCCTGACCACAGGATCACTCCCAGTGTTTCCCTAAGTTTGTTGAAATCAGCTTTCCTGAAATCTAGAATGAGTGTTTGACTATGCCTAGCTTCTCCTTTCCACTGTATAAGAAACTCCAGGAGAACATGATCACTCCCACCTAAGGATCCCACCACTTGCACCCCATTTACCAGGTCATCCCTGATGGTTAGGATCAGATCTAAAATGGAGCCATGATGTTTGATAGGTGTCTATAAAATGGATATTTCCTTTCTCTCTCAAATAGGATATGGACAAGACATAATCCAAGCTCATCTCTATAATGCATGAGCTCCACAAACAACCAGCAGTGTTAATCTGCAATTGTGGAACAGGTGAAGACATGGTAAAGAAGAGATTGCCTCTGAGTAACAGACGTAGAGGTCTTTTTTTCCAGTGATAACTGGAGCTTACCCAATGAAGCTGTTGAGAGAAGACTTTAAAGTGAAAGGGTGTAAAACCTTCTGACCCATGCCCCTAATCCTCTCTCTCTCTCTCTCTCCCTCTCTCTCTTTCTCTGAGAAATGAAGTAATGGGAATATGGGTGCTCTTACATACCTACTTCTCCCACACCCACAAATCTTTCTGGACACATTCTCTTTCTCTCATAAATAAAAACCAAAAACAAAACTGTTTCCTTCCTCCAATTTATTTACCATCACCTGGCAAAAGGCCAATGCTGCTTAGGAATGATGAGCGCTGTAGTCCAACATAGCTCAATAAAGGAAGGCTGAGCCTTCTTCAGAATTCCCCATTTACTTCAGTTTAATACTACATAAATCACAGTATTTAGGTAGAGCAGATTTTCAATCCCTTGTTAGATAGAAGTAGATTTCAATTTTTTCTTTCTGAAAGAATTACAGTCTACCCACATGATTAATCACAATAGTAACATCAAATACATTATAGTATATGTACCTATTAAGACTAGGATCACATTTGCAGACAGAGCACTGATCTGGGATCACTGAAGAGTAAACCATCTCTGTTTAGGCAAGCAGGGAATACCTGATACTTGAAATACCATATGGTATCTGGCTTGTGCTATGCCAAAATGAGGAGAGGCACAGCTTAGTAAGTTACTTTTAAAAGCAATTAGTTATAATTCTAGTTCCAATGTGTTTGGAACTAGGGCTGTCAAAGGCAGTTGAAACTACAGGTGTAATTTTCAAAAAGCAACATCTCCATAAGTGTAAAAATAAAAGTTACACTGCTAAAGTATATTTTGATTGAAGGAATATAACAAGTATAAAGAAGAAAACCCTGCAACATAATAACAAACAACAACAACAATAACATGTAAATGTAAGACAACTCAATAAGAACTGAGCATTCAATGCTAACTTATCTGTGAGCATGGAAATTAATAAAATAAAATAAAATGTTCTTATCTTGTGAGCCACCTTGGGTCCCTTTCTGGGGAAAAAGCAGCATAGAAATGAAATGAAATGAATAAACACAAGGGCATGGGAGTATGGATGGCTGTGATCTAGAAGAGGAGCACTCCACGCTGCAGTATTTTGTTACAGCCCCCATATGTAAGTTTTTAACATTCAAGGCCATATGTTTAAGGATGTCAGAGGAACTGATACAACTTGTCATAAACCTAGCACTGTTAAAAGTCCTTTGAGAAAAACATTATCACACTAGTGGCTGGACCAGATTTAGGCTACAGAGAAGAATAATGTAAATAATGTAAAGGCTTTAGAAGCAGTTGCTCTACAACTGCAAGCGTTCTGTTTCTAATTTTCTACAAAATCCTGCAAAATTGTTGAATAAATCATAGAATCACAGAGTTGGAAGAGACCACAAGGGCCATCCAGACCAACCCCTGCCATGCAGGAACTCTCAATCAAAACACTCCCAGATATGGCCATCTAGTCTGTGTTAAAAACCTTCAGTTCCACCACTTTCTAAGGCAATATACTCCACAGTATTGTTTCATCCTCAATATGAGACCTCTTCAAATATTTAAACAGAGCTATCATATCACCTCTTAACCTTCTCTTCCCCAGGGTAAGCATACCAAGCTCCCTAAGTTGCTCCTCATAGGGCATGGTTTCCCGGCCTTTCACCTACTCTGGAAATGCTCCAGCTTGTCCACATCCCTCTTGAACTGTGGTGCCCAGAACTGAACACAGTATTCCAGGTGAGGTGACAGTAAAGTAGAATAGACTTGTACTATTACTTCTCTTGATCTATGAGATTATCGCATATCTTAAAAACCCATCTTACCTCTCCCAAATTGAAGTCTAATTTGGACTGCATCAAGGTCCTATCGCATGGCTTTTGTCACCAAATGCATTTTGGGACCCAGGCTGTATACCACTTTGCTAGTGGATTTGGTGACAAAAGCCATGTGGTAGGACTGGGATGCAGCCCAAATTATATTTCATTTTGGGAGAGGTAAGACGGGTTTTTAAGATGTGTGATAACTTCCCTAGACACTATGCTTCTATTGAAGCAGTTTAGAATTGTATTGGCTTTTTCAACTGCTGCATCACACTACTGACTCATGTTATGAAATACTATGAATCACAAATAAAAGATAATGGGTTATTGTTGCCACTGTAACAAAGAATCACTTCAAAACCATTTGGTTGGGTATGTAAAGGTATGGTTAACAACTGATTATCTGACAGCTTCAGTAGCACTCCCCAATTTCTACAGTAATTTGCATTATAAATTACAATGCAACAGCTAATTTACCATAACCTGATCATTTATCCATTTGATAATGGCAACATAAGTTAATAAACAGGAGCTAAAATCACTGTTTATGATAAAATGGCTATAAGAATGACCTTACAAATGGCATAATTTGATTTGGGTTCCTTTTATCTACCTCCTGAGCTTGGCGCAGGATACTCACACTGAATAACAATCTGATGAATCTACTGAAATCAATGGGATTTACTTCTGAGTTAACATGGATCTTTTGCAGCCCATATCTTACCTGAGTTGTATATGCATCAGTTTTAAGTTTTTGAGTTTTTGCAAATAAAGCTTAAAACAGTTGGTGGGATAATCTGTAGTAAAACTGTAAAACCTACATTAGCCAGAATGCTGATGCAGATTGTAAACACCTTTCCTAAACATTAAAAACAGTCAAATATAAGAGTCTCAAAAGGCGGCATACACTTCATGCACAAGAATGCTTTCAAGCAAGAGATATGTATTAGAAACACAGGAGTTCAGCCTTTGTATGTTATCTAGTATGATGAAAAATGACAGCAGCACTATGCCAGTGTTCAGAATTAATAAACATTCCCATATAAAGTATATATTTTCAGTCTCTTTATTCTATAGGCAGGTTCACCTTCAACTAGAACAAAAATGTCATTAAACTAAAGGCTGTTATATTTTAAGTAAAATCAAACAGGAATTTAGCATAACTGTGATCAGAAATATCTGGGAGCAGAGGCTAAACAGCTACTAAAAAGGCAATATCTATTCAAAGATTCAGATTTGGCAATTATTATTCGTGGTGCTATACAGTAATTTCTTAACTTCTGTAAAGCAGGCTGTGGGTGAGCTCTCAGTTGAAGACAGCTCTGAGACAGATTGCTCATCCCAGCCAAAAGCCACAGTAAATGTCAGGGCAGTCTGTGCCTGAAGCGCAGGAGTCAGCACAATTGCCTCCACAACCATTTGTGCCTTAAACATACAATAGGTTGTTTTGATTTACATGTGATATAGATTTCTTTCCCTCCCCAGAAACATATGGAGGGAAGGTGAGAGAGGGAACACACACCCCATCCATGTTATCATCGGAGGGAACTGCCCAAACGTACAAGAAGACTGAGAGAAGGAAACCAAACAAGGAATTTACCCTAGTTATCTCAGAAATTCCTGGGAATTTTGAAAGGGTGCATCCATGTTGTAGAAATAATGCAGTTTGACATCACTTTAGCTGCCATGGCTCCATCCTACAGAATCCTGGGATTTGTAGCTTAGTGAGACTCCAGCTCTCTTTGGAAGAGAAGGTAAAGACCTTGTATAACTATAAATTCTAGGATTCAATGGGATGAAGCTACTGCACTTAAAGCGGTGTTAAACTGCCTTATTTCTACAGTGTAGATCAGGGGTAGGCAACCTTTCCCCTTTAAGGGCCGAGGGACTTTAGCTCCCAGAATCCCAGGAGCTATTGGCCAACATAGGACTATTGGCCAACATGGCTGAGGCTTCTGGGAGCTGAAGTCCCTCGGCCCTTAAAGGGGAAAGGTTACCTACCCCTGGTGTAGATGCATTCAAAAGGACCTCCTCCTGTCCTGGGTGCAAAAAGTGTGATTGGACCAGCAAAAGCAACCTTCAAGGACCGAGACAGGAGGAGTACCTTCTGGACCTCCCAAAATAATACCCCAAACCTTCAGTCAGTATTGAGATGAGTCGGGCCAAATCTTGGGGTTTTTGTCTGATTTGGGTGAGGCCCGAGTGATACAAAACATACTACAAAGATGTTTGACACTCTGAATTGGCTTTTTGTGGACTTTGGGGCATAATTTTAGGTTCTGAGTTGTACATTTGTCAGTTCAGATAGATTTTAAGGACAGCTTTCTCCCTTATACCTTATTATACTAATTATGTTCTGCAGGGAGTGAAAAGAACACACAGAAACATATTTGGTGGCTGTTAAGTCAGAGGAAGGAACTGGAAAAAACTACCTTGCCTAAGTAAACCCTATGACATTAAAGGGACTTGAAGGTGTGCATGCACACACACCAGCTTTAGCTTTTTCTCGCTGAGGAATATCAAGCAGAGGTCATTAGGCCCAACTATTTCCCTCTCCTCCACCTCCCTAACTTGACATTTATTGGCCTGGCCTGTTGAAACACCATCTTTGGTACATCCAGCAGTGCATATGCTCCAATTTTGTAATCTGCAACTGCAATCTAGAGGCAGCGAGGAAGAGCAGCAGAGTGGACCACTTTCACTCATTTGTATATCATTTGTATAGCCTGCTCCAAGGAACCAAAAACAGCAATAAGTTTTGTATCAAATGGGGCAAGGATGTGGGCATCCCTTGCTACAAATATCATAGATCCCAGAATGTCAGCAGTGAGAAAGTCCATAGGCAAGTCTCCTGAGACAGGATTGGGCTGCCTGGAAAAAAGGATACAAGGGCTGCATCCACACTGCAAAAACAATTCAACCATTTTAACTTCCATGGCTCAATGCTATGGAATTCTGGGATTTGTAATTTTGTGAGACATTTAGTCTTTACTGTCAGAAAGATCTGATGCTACAACAATCTACAATTCCCAGAATTCCATAGCACTGAGCCATGGAGTTAAAATGGTGTCAACCTGGATTATTTATGCTATGAAGATGCAGCCTAAGTAGCACACTGAAAAGCTCCCCATAGGAGGCAAACATGGTGTTTTACTATGAGCTTCTGCAAACATCAGAAACTGCAGGTTCTTGGCAGCTGTCATTCAGCCTTCAACCTTCTCTTTCACTCCTCACCTTTCCTTCTATGTGCACCAAATAGGTTTCCCAGGTGTCCTAATTTCTGTGGTACGTCCCATATTTCAGGGCTTGAAATCCAGCCCTGTATTAGGGCCATACAGGTCACCCGAAATACTGTATTTTTCAGTTTGTTAAGAGGGGGTGCCAGTCATGTTTCCAACAGACCAAGCTCTGAGTGTTTGGTATACAGCAAAATGGCCTTATGGACCAAATGCTGCAGTGTTTCCCTGCTTGGATTGCAGTCGGCATAACAGCTCTCTTTCTCCTCCTCTTGAACAGTGAGATAGAACAGTTCCAAATCATGCCTTTAAAAAATATTTATTTATTTTTCTTTACATTCAGAAGGAATCTCGGATGCATGCAATGATATTCCAGTATAACAAAAGCAGGAAAATGAAAAAAACACAAAAGGAGGTTTGTGACAACACCATATTACTAGTAGAAAACATCAGAGACTTGGAACAATCACTAAAGAAAGTCAAAGAAGAAAGTGCAAAGGCAGGCCTAATGTTAAACTTAAAGAAAACAAAAATAATGACTACAGAGAATTTACATAAATTCAACCTAGATAATGAGGAAACAGAAACAGTTAAAGATTTCCCATACCTTGGATCAAACATTGGTCAGAACAGACATTGCAGTCAAGAAATCAGAAGATTAGGAATGGGAAGGGCAGCTATGAAAGAACTAGACAAAATCCTAAAGTATAAAGACATACAGCTGAAAGCTAAAGTTAAAATCATCCAAGCCATTGTATTCCCTGTTATCACATAGGGCTTTGAGAGTTGGACAGTGACGAAAGCAGATAGGAAGAAAATGAATTCATCTGAGATGTGGTGCTGGAGAAGACTGCTGAGGATACCATGGACAGCTAAAATGGGTCCTAGAACAGATCAAGCCAGAACTCTCCCTGGAAGCCAAGATGACTAAATTGAGGCTGTCATACTTCAGATACACAATGAGAAGGCATGACTCATTAGAAAAGCAATGATGCTGAGGACGGTGGAGGGAAGTAGAAGGAGAGGAAGACCACATGCCAAATGGATAAACTCAATCAGATAGACCATTGGCCTGAGCCTGCAGGACCTGAACATGGAGGTAGAGGAAAGGGGGCCTTGGAGACATCTCATTCAGAGGGTTGCCATGAGTCGAGATTGACTCAAAAGCAGCTAACAATAAATGTGAGGCAGCCCTATATAAGTCATGCCTCAAGGGGGCCTTTTGTGAGATTTCCAGGCTCTGGTGAGATCTCAAATCTCCTGGGAGCTTAGAACTTTTGTGAGCACTCCTTCTCTGATGAGGTTTGAGATGGGCATTGTATACAGCTGCGTCATGTGTACTACTCACTCTTCAGCATGCAACAGGGAGGGTTGTTTCTTAGTATGATCAGAAAAAGTTGGCAATCCTAGTGCAAAGCTACTGGTGAGTGAAATTGGATCCCCTGGGAAATGCTACTTCAGGACACCTGGAACACTCTCAGGCAGTTCTTTGTGACAGCTTCCCCTGCTTTCCCATGATGCAGGGGAAGCCAGAGGGTTTTGAAGTTGGTTCCCTCAGAAGTGCCTCCCCACAGTGCCTGGAGCTCCTTGAGGAAGCACTTCTGAGATTCCTCTCAATTTTCACCTTTCGCACCAAGCAGGGTAGATCAAGGACAAGAAAAGCAAGCTCTGATTTACATGCTACAAACCTTGTAAGTGTGTCATTATGTCCCCCTTCTTCCAAACATATTCTTCTAATACTAATAAATGCTTCAAAGCTACGAATATTATCCCTCTGAGCACTGGTCATTGGAAGCCATCTAGGTGGCACTAGAAAACAGACAGGATGTAGTGGAAGGAGTTGTAAGGCTTGCTTCAAATGTGTTCGGGTAGGACTGCAAACACTTGGCAGGCTAAACGTGTGAGGATGGTAAGAAAAGGCATGTGGTAGCTCCAGCTGATGTTCTTGTTTCAGCCTGCTGCAAGCATCTGTAACCTGTTTTGGCCCAGCTGTGGATTCTAGGCTAAGTCCATGTAATATTGTACTTAAATAACTGTGGAGCAAGGTTAACATACTGGTCACTGGCATTCAGATAAAGTGAAGTAGTGTAGAGATTAAGTGTAGTAGACACTTATAACAACTGTTCCCATAGCCATGTCCTAAAGGAGAATCCAAAAATGCAGGCAGCTATGTTGATCTATATAGAAGGTCTTTTGTAAAAATGATGGGTCTTAATGGCTAATTCAGGACCAAGCCACCCCACTGTTGGATAACAGTGATAGGTCATAACAATTCACTGGAGCTTCAGTCTCTGATAATGTGAGAAAGGAATGCCACTAAATATGGGGGGGGGGGGGGAGTGGAAAACAGCATAATTCCTGCTAATCAATTCTCAGAACTTCAATCCTGAAAGGCTTGGCTACACTGTAGCATTATCCCTGGTGGAGGGTAATGTAGACTTGGTTCACAAACAGCAATCCTACTTGCAATATAATAAACTACTTTTGCAGGTGAAGAACATTTAAAAGCAACTTGTGATATGGCACAGAGATAGGAAGGAAGCCAGCCAGCCAGCCAGCCCACTAGGCATGCTCATGCTCTAGGGCAGGGGTTCCCAAACTTTGGTCCTCTAGATGTTTTGGATTTCAGTTCTCAGAAGCCCCAGCCAACAAAGCCAACAGTAAGGAATTCTGGGAGCTGAAGTCCAAAACATCTGGAGGACCAAAGTTTGGGAACCACAGCCCTAAGGTATCTAAACTCTCTTAATCCCAGCCTAGTCTTTTCTTTTAAATAGTGATTTAAATATCCTGAAAGCATCAGATCCCAAGCAGGGTCAGCCCTGGTTAATACTTGGATGGGAGCCACAAAGGAATAGCAGGTGCTGTAGGCTGTATTTCAGAGGAAGGCAATAACAAACCACCTCTAGGTATTCTTTGCTCTATGAAATTCATGGAGTCACCAAAAGCAGACAGGCAAAGGTGAAGGTACATACTATTTAGTTCAATATCCTTTTTATAGATGGTTTAATCTAATCACTGCTATGAGAAGTCGGATATCTAGAGTTTTAGAAGTCAGACATATCATTCATATATATCTGATTTGTGTAGATTAAATGTGGCAATCCCTTTTCTTGCATGGTATCAAAATCCAAATTAGAGCACAGTTCACAAAAGGTATTAATGGAAGCAACAGAATCCCTTCTTACTCCTTTCATGGTTAAGCAAAGCTTGCTCCTTTTTTCATTTTCTAAGTATGGTTAGGCGCCTCAAGCATGCTTGTTAGGATGGAAAAAGCGTGCAAATCCCAGACCAAGGGCTCTGCCAAAAGTCTCTTTAGACAAGCAAGGCAGCCAAAAGTATGCTGAGAGCATGCCAGAGCCATACTGGGTGGCTAAAATTAAATAAACAGTTAATAAAAAGATTTCAAGTCAACCAAGATGAATATAAGCTTGCAATCTATCTGGTTTGTGAAAAGGCGGCAGGATGGGTGAGATCTGTGCTAGAAATAAAGGCTTTGACACACAGTTTAAACTGAAAAGTGGTCACAATTCAATTTCAAAAGTAGGGAGCAGAATCACATGCGAACAGATCAATGCCTCTGGCAAAGCCTTCCCCCTGAAAACCTAAACCCAGTCTGCCCCCTGTTGTCAGCAACTCACAAATTATGTCCTGAAGCCATGAATAAACCATCAGGGAACCAATGACAGCAATCCCAATATTTCCTTTATAATGAAAGATAGTAACACTACAGGAGGCCATTTCATTAGGTATCTCTGGAGGGGAAAAGCCTTCCCTGCAATATAAAACATGTCTCATTCCAAAACAAAAATCTATTAAAGATACAAACACATTTCAGTATGAGCATCCATGACCTTCATTTTCTAACCATAATCAGATATGCAGTAGAGCTTAAAGATTTGTTTCTCCCAGAATCTAAAAAAAATGACTCCATAAATATCAACTCCTGTAACCTTTTGTTCAACTTGTAATGCTTGTGATAAAAGCTGTAGAAATGGTAGTGAAGAAGTTCTTCTAGGAAAATGTAAAATACTCACTAATTGTATAATTTCCTCCTGTTCAAGATAAAAAAGTAGCTGGAGGTGAGATCATATGTCACTTGTTAAATAAAATCCCCATAAATATTAGCAAATAGCCATGCAGATGTATGTTGCTGTTTTTCTCTTGATACCTCACTTGATCATTTTTGATATAATGTAAAACAGAATAAACAGAGAGAGAAATGTAGAAGAAGGAAACTTACAGTTCAACTTCTGAGCCAGAAAACCAAATTAAGTTGGGAGTAGAGGATCACACACTTGTCATTTATAACTACAATGTATTTGAAAGTAGGATTTTGATATCATGATCAGAATTTCAAAAGGGAAAAACACTTCCCAAAAACCAATTCATTTGTAAGAATATTCACCCTTTGTATATACATGTCTGATTCATTTCTCTATCCTGGACTGGTCACTTCCCTGATTTCAGCCAATGAGAGATGATGTAACAAACATGCCTAATGCTGAAAATGTATCGCTGTACTATCAAATAGTTCTTACTTTCAGGTAAATGCACACTGGATTACAAATTGCAGTTTTACTGCAAAATCCTCTGTCCACTGCTGAAGGATTAAAAGATTTGGCAGAAAAGAATGCTAGATATGCTGCAGCCATGACAAATATGCCAGCAGAACACTCATAAAAAAGTCAGAAATTGCAAACATCTGGAGGGCCAAAGGTTGGAAACTTATGCTGTATGAACTACCAGAGTCATATGTAAGCACGTGTTTGCTTTCAGGTAGGGCTAAACTAGGGACAGAGTGGGATTGCACCCATAAATGCCTTCCCCAAAAGTTGCAGTGTGCCCAGACACTTTCAAAAACTTGAAGAAGTATGTGTGAAGATCTAAAAAGGGCTCTGTGATCAAGTTTGCAATACAAGGATTGTATTGCCCTGAATGTAATACAAGGGCTCACATATTTGGGAACCCAGCCAAGTAAGAGCTGCTCACAAGTGCACTGTAATCACATTCAATGGAATACAGTTACAGAATCTTATTAACATGCAACACATGAAGGTCTAGGAAGCTGCCAGGTGCATGGTGGTATTCAGATCAGGTCTTATGTGTACTCCTTATCCCCACACTGTCCCAGTTTAACCTTCTGCTCATTCAAAGGTTAAATAGAGATTGTGTCTTATTTTAATTGATTCCCAGAAAGGAGAAGAGTCACCAACACACAGCAAGGAGGCACGCATTCCTCCATATAGGTAAGTTTTCTACTGGGGACAGCCAAGCACTCCAAACATTGCTAGTGTTTAGTAAATGCTTATTTGAAAGAGGAGATTTCTACTCTGATGTTCTGATTCACACACATCAGATGGAATAGCTTATTCAATCAATGTTATAAATCTCCAATAAAGCCACATCAACAAAACAAAACAAAACACAAAAAATAGAGACATGACAGATAAAAATAAACCTTCAGCTGAAGTACAACATACAAGATTATCACACTGCCTTTCTGGCCAGCCTTAGCATGAGCTGAAACTTTTGAAAACTTTTTAAAAACGAATGTTGGGCATTGCATATCCAATCTTGGCATCCTGTCCCCAATCTGTACTTCTCCCATACTTTGCAAAGTATGAGAAACTCCTATTTTTAAAAGTATCATACTGTCATAACGAAAATGAACAGTCTTTATTATAAGGAATAAAACACCAATGTACCATCACAAATATGACTCCTCTCATTGACATAACACCATAACTGGTGACTTCTACAAGTGCAACACAAGAAGAGTGCTTTATTACCCTTCAGCTGTGCTTCCTCAGACAAACACCAATCTGTTTGTGTGAAATCATTTAAGGATTTGGAGGCCACTACAACCACAGAAATTGAGGAGGTGATGGGCTATTCAGGTAGAAAGCATTCAGAGGTAGCTATGTTGGCCATTTAGCAAATTCAAACAAAATTCCATCAGTGATGCCTTTATTGGCCAGCCAGAATGCACAATATACTTGTTGCAAGCTTTTGAAGCTCCATGGGCTTCTTCATCAGGCAAGATGTTACAAACTAAACAGGAGAAAAACAATTGGAGATGTTAGTCAGATGCCTGCATGTTGTTTCAGTCTTTAGTTAAGATGGTATATGGTGGGGAGGATATCTTTTGCAGGTGGGCTTCTCCTCCTTCTGGCCATGTGGCTATAGAGAGATTTGCAAAGCCCAGGAAATTTAAAATCAATTTGCATCTCAAAAGAAACCCTTCTTTTGCAATCCAATATGTCTAAAGGACAAGCAAACATGCTGTTTCTGATTATAAATACACCCACACATTGTCTTGACAGTTTGCAGAAGCATCCAGAGGTTACTTGAGATTTTGAGGTTTCTAGCTCTTATGAGAACAAGACCATTGGGGATCTACATTCCTATCTGAAGTGTAGGTAAAGCATACCCATATATACTCCACTATTAAGTCAACCTCGTGTAAGTTGAGGACAGGTTTTGGAGCCCAAGGGGCTATGCAGATGGGCAGCTCTGGGCCGCCCCTGCTAGCTGCAGATCGGGACCACAGCAACCGCACGCCACGGCCCTGATCCTCCCTTTTGCCGCCCTAAGGGCCGGCGTGTGGCTCTTTAGGGCCCTTTCCAGCACAGCACATCAAAACGCTACACCGGAAGGGCGTCCTGACGGCGTGCACCATGCATAATGGCGCACGGCGTCAAGACAGCATTGGCGTGGGGTTGGGGCAGCTGGCTCCCTTTGGGCCGATCTGCAGAGGCCCCAAATTATGGATTTTGATATGACCTGTGGATAAGTTGAGAGTAAAACTTAGGGGTATGTAACAAAGGATCCAAAGGATGAAGCAAAGGAAAACAATGTCAAAGAACTCACAAAATTCCAGCAAGCATAACTGTTTGTGCTCATACTAAAGGCTGGACGGATGAGGGAACAGAGCAAGGTCAGTGCTTCCAGGAAAGATTATACTCTTGCGTTTCATCAGGGAATGGTTCCTTTTTAATAACCCATAGATAAGTCAACTCAGGTTTTTGGGGACAACTTTTTGATCTAAATTTCTAGACTTATACATGAGTATATGCATTAATTTGCTTATGTAGATACAGAAGCACTGAATACAGGTTCACCTGAGGAAGGGATTTATCTGGTCTGAGGTTTGGTTGTTGTTGTGCACCTTTGTTTCAGACTTTTGCCACCCTAAGGCAAATCTATCATGGGGTTTTCTAGGCAACATTTGCTCAGAGAAGGTTTCCCATTACCTTTCCCTGAGACTGAGAGCACATGGTTTGCACAAGATCGCTCAGGAGCACAACAGATGCCCTGATAGTGCAGCCTCTGGCTGCCCCTTTCCTTGCCGATTGAGACTATGGCCACTGCATGCCGTGGCACCGATCCAGTAGTTTGCCACTCTAAAAAGAACTGGCAAAATGCTGCTCCTTTTTTAAAGCAGTAAAAGGGAGCCTTTGCTGCCGCCACAGCAGATTTTCACAGATTCTTTGGCACAGAGTGTCTAAATGCTGCGCCGAAGATGTGGCGTGATGCCACCCACCATCTGGTCAGGTGAGCAGCGTGACGCCATGCGACCGCCATGCCCCCACTCTGCCCTGACACTGGCTCAAAGTGCCAGTCTGTACATCTCCTCAGTGGGTTTCATGGCTAAGTAGGGAATTGAACCCTGGTCTAAAAGTTGTAGTCCAACACTGTGGACTGTGCCATGCTGACTCTAAGGTTTGCCCCAGTAAATCATTCCAAGAAGGACTAACCAATGAGAGGTGCATTTTCTGGAAAGAGAACATTGTTGAGAAAGACATTGTTTTGTTTAATAATTTTTTAAAAACCAACAACTCAGAAACACTTTCAACAGCTCTCTTAGGCACTGTTATCATCCTCTAATTAACAAGCTGGGAGCTGAGGCTGAGAGTCAGTGCTTTCCCAGGTGGCCTTTCTGGTTCACAGTGCACTTTGTGTCTGTACCTCTGCATTTGCATCTGGATATTAATATGAAGCTGTGAGTGAGTTTAAATCTGAATGTGTCATCTTAACTGGTTAGGGAAATCCAGGGCTAACCTTTTAATAAGAACTCTTGAATGAAGTCAATTGCAATTACTTTCAAGTTAGTAATTTAAAGATTCAGTGGTAGCTTTCTGGTCTGAAGGTCTCATTTGCTGTGTCATCAACAAGTGTGAAGAAATCTAATGAGTCTTTTCTGCACAACATTGATGCCTTCCATTAATTTTCTCTTGGTCCAGAAGAAGATAGATCTGATCTTTGTCTTTCCACCGCCTGAATTAATGCCGCTCTGTATATTGATATTGAAAAACTTATTGTATCCTTGTATTGTATATTTTTAACTATTGTCATTTTAATCTGTTTCAGTTTAATTTATTCTTAAGGGGCGGGTGGGTGTGGGAACATGGGATGGGATTTGGATTGATTTTAATTTGCTGTGTTATGTTTTAATATATTGTACGCCTCCCCGATTGCGTGGCAGAGGGGCGGGATATAAATAAATATTATTATTATTATTATTATTATTATTATTATTATTATTATTATTCTAACCTGGACTAAGACAAATTTGTAAATTCTATCTATAGCTTTCCAGATTCCACCTCTACTTCACCCCTTATCCTCTATTTTCTCTCTTTGGATCTGAAGGATTCTACTCAAGCGTTCTCTAGCTCCATTATCCTTGGTTCATCATAAAGAGCAGTATTTTTGAAATAAGAATTTGGAAGTTTTGTTGATGGACGACACAGGAAGGTTAATCTATGACCATTTCATTTTTTGCTGGTTAAATTTTTGTATATTCTGCCAATACCATCAATATGATCAAGGGAAAATATATGGTCTTGACTGCTTATGAATAAGATATCTAGCTATAAGGCATTGTGGAAAATTCACTGGGATTCTGCTCAGATGTATTTTGGGGTTGGGGATTAAAAAAAACAAAACCTTGCTTCTATGTTGTATTTCTCTGTTTTAAAGGGGGAAAATCAGAAGAACCATTCTGTGCGTTGTTAAGGGTTTATCTAAAATTCGTTAATGAGAATTTCATAATGGCAAGAGTCATCTCCCTCCTTTTAAAAGATGGTGCCCCCACCCTCAAAAAGATCATTGAAAGGGAAAAGACTTAGGGCCTTTACAGACTGCCAGAAATAATCTGGCTTGAGACCATTTTAACTGCCCTGGCTCAGTGCTAGGGAATCATGGGAACTGTAGCTTATTGTGGCATCAGAGCTTTCTGGCAGAGAAGGCTCAATGTCTCAGAAGAAAACTACAATTCCCATGACTCCCTAGCATTGATCCAGGACAGTTAAAGTGGTCTCAAGCTGGATTATTTCTGGCAGTCTGTAAAAGCCTTAGTTGCATGCCAAAAATGTGAACAAGCTGACAGTCAGGTGCATTTGCATTGGGAGGGTGTTCTAAATCAATGATGGGAATTGTGTGGCCCTCCATATGTTGTCCATCTGCAAATCAGTGTTCTTTACCATTGCCTATGCTGCTACATCTGGAGCACTGCATGACTCCCACCCCTGTTCTGAGTTTGGTTACTAAAACTGAGGGCACCCCTTTTTACATGCCCTGCTCCTTGGCAGAATTGTGTTTAATTGTAAGGTCTGTGAAAGGAGGCCTCTGTCTATTCACTGTGAGCAACAGATGTCTCAATGATCATGTGTATCTTAAACCAATAGGGCCAGAAGCAGTTGAGAAGTGTACCTACCACCTGTGGCCTTGAGTATGCATCCCTTGACTGCTCTCTGCATGTTTTTCTAATCTGGAAGGACCCCACACATTTCTCTCTATAGCTTAGCTTATTGTCTAGGAAGTAGGGGAGAAACATTGTTTCCTGATTTGTAGTGTCGTGAGTTGGAGAGCTTTAGTGTCTTTCCAAACTACAACTGTGATGATTTCATAGAATGCAACCATGGCAGTTAAAGTGGAATCATAGTGCAATAATTGTGTAGTGTGAAAGGGCTCAAAGTTCCTGGTTTTGGGGCTGTAAACCAGCATGGTGCTGTGGTTTAAGCATTGGACTATGACTCTGGAGAGCAGGTTCTGAATCCCCACTTGGCCATGGAAACCCACTTGGTGACTTTGGGCAAGTCATGGTCTCTCAGCCTTAAGAGGATGGTAATGGCAAACCACCTCTGAAGAAACATGCCAAGAAAACATGTGATAAGTTAGGGAGCCCTGGTGGTGCAGTGGTTAAATGCCAGTACTGCAGCCATTCACAGCCACAATGTTGTGAGTTCGATCCCAGAGAGCTCTAGGTAGACTCAGCCTTCCATCCTTTAATAGGTCAGTAAAACGAGTACCCAGTTTGTAGGGAGCAATTGGCTAACACATTAGAGAGGGTTTAGTTCACTATGAAGCAGTATAGAAATGTAAATGTTATTGCTAGATTAGCCTTTGGGTTACCATAAACTGGAAATGACTTAAAGGCACATAACAACAATTAAAATAACAGACTTCAAGACTCCTGATTTTAGCCAAAACAATTGCTGAAGTGCCAATATTAGCTGATGTGCTGAAGACACATGCATCAGTTGCAAAGCTATCAAGCAAATATATTAGCATGCACTTAATTTCTTTTCCCCCACCTCAGATACCAAACAGTTTTACTGAAACACTCCCAAGATAATGATTGGAAAAACAGTTCTTATTAAAAATAAAACAACATGGTGTGTCCAGTTCTTCCCATTTAATGAAAATGATGGGGGAGGGTAGGAAAAACTTCTGTGCATCTCCTACCTTTATTTGTACAGGAACAGAATATGTAAATACAATTTCTATTGACCATTTGATTGTCTTATTATCTGTTTATTATATGCCCTTTTATATGAATTATTTCTATATTTGCCAGACATATGGGCACTATGAAAACACATGCATTTGCAATGCACTTTCATTTAAAAATGAGCATTTTCCTAAAGGCCAGCTTCTATGCAGTACTGCAGAATTGTAGTGTCATGACCTGTACTACTGGGGTACTACAAGTAGACCTAGTATATCAATGCAGCATGGCAGCACGTGTTGCCATAAATGCACCAAGAACTACTACTGCTCACAGATATGGTACAACAGAATTTGAATATGGAACCCATAAGGATTTGAACAAGGGTTTAATGGGACTACATATTTTGCTACAGAAGGGTAGTAACATTGAGGAAAATGCTCAAACCTTGCAAGTGATTAGATTAATTCTGAAATGGCATATTCTCCAACTCTCCTGATTCAGTAAGGACTGACCTGTTTAATCATGTCCTCTACCTTTTTCAGCTGCTATTAAAATGTCTCAGTTTCTCTCTTCCACTTTCCCTCTTTGTCCTCAGCTTACTTCAGTTGCTGCAAACTGGCAAGAGTAGTTTGCATTCAGTTTCACTTAGCAGGGCAAAGAAGAGAGGAGAGGAGCTTCAGGTTAAGCTCAGCTGCAAGTTAAATTGTAGTCTGGGGTTTCTTTCTGGTTAAAGCAAGCAAGGATCCAAAGGCCAGAAGCAGTGATTTAGGATGAAGCCAGGTCAGGTTCTGGAAGGACAAAGATCAAAACAGCTAGAGGACAGAAGTGTGCAAATGCATGTATTTCTGAACTCCACCCCCTGTCTCACACTGATATCACTACAGAGCATGATACACACACACACACACACACACACACACACACAAATGAATATCTGGATTTTCTGCTCAAAATCAGGATAAATCTCCACTTTTTAAAAGTCCTGAAGTGATGTAAAGTCCTGAATTTGGCTCCAATTGTCCTGTATGTCATTTGGATAACTTGCTATAAAAACTAGTTGAGGCTGTTTTATTTGGCCTGTGTGTGAGAGAGCCTGGTACACCTCAATTGGCCTGTGAGGATAGCTGACAATGTGCTTGCTGCAAAGTTTCAAAAATAATTTCCAAGTGCAGAATTGCCCTGCCAGACATACCACACTAAAATAAAAGTCAGTTCTTTGGGGGAAATTGTTGTTCTTTATTTTGATTTGTTGTACGCTGCTCTGGGTCCTGTTGTAGGGGAAAGGCAGGATATAAATTAAATTAAGTAAATAAAGTTACTTTTGGCACTACTCCTGCAAGCTGTAGTCAAAAAAGTAATGTTTCCCAGTTCTCTGGGGCACATGCTTTTTTATGTTCTCGAAGTGGATATACACTACAGCAGGTATGATGTTAAACAGGACCAGTGCCAGCCTATCCCATTCCCAGTTAGCAACTAGTTAGTCTTAAAGGTACTGCCACATATCTCCCCACCTTCCTCTTTTTTATGGCTGCAAGAGACTAACACAGCTACTTCTTTGAAAAGCATCAACCAGTATTAAGCACAGGACCTTTTATTCCTTTTATTACAAACAACTCTAAAACAGAGCTGTAGGGTTTTGAAAAGGCCAAGGAAGGGAAAATGTGAAAGCAATTATGAAAGCAAATCAAGAGGAAGAAGTTCAGCAGGGAGTAAAATGTAAATGTCAGAAAAAAGTACAACAAATAATTCAGCCACAGAATCACGTGAATAGAATGCATGCAGGAAAAGGAGGACACTTCTGGGAGATGATGGCATGCCTTCTAGGAACAAACATGGGACCCCACAGTGCTTGTGTAATACACGAGAGAGAGAGAGAGAGAGAGAGATGTAACTATTTTTTGTCTTACAGTTCCTCTAGGTGGCTACTTTGACCTAGGGGATGAGCTCAGTTCCATTTGTATAAAGTGTAATCTTACGCACATTTATAACATAAAAGTCTCACTGTGGTCAGCACCCAGAAAACAAATATGCACAGGGAAGCAGGTCTGTCAGGAAGATAGGACATATACAATGCAGAGCTGCCACTTGATTGGATTTTTTTAAAAATTGACCATATGAGCTTTAGGCTGCAGCACTAGGATCCTACAGATGTATCCATGGGCCAAGAGGATTGGTCACAAATTCTGCTTAGAAAACAGTCCCCCTTTAGAGTGGGAGATCTGATTTAGAGTTCCCTTTCTGAGCCCCTCTCAATTGCTTCAAAGGTTTCCGTGGTGGGTGCCTCTATTATGAAGGCCTTTTTCACACTACAATTATATCACTTTGAGGTCACTTTAACTGACATGGCTGTATCCTGTGGGATCCTAGGGTTTGGAGTTTCATGAACCATTTAGAATTTTCTGCCCAAGAGCTTTGCTTTTTCTTGAAAGTACAGATTCCAGGATTCCAAAAGATGCAGCTGTACAGAGAGATAAGTACAATAACTGCAGTATGAAAAGTCAAAATAGCACTGAGATCAGAATAGCAACTTTGGGGTGGGAGAAAAGCATTGGTGGCTGTAGGAGGAGAAGGAGAAGCAGATGAATCTGCTGGATCCACAGTCCAATTATGCCTCCAAATGGGGTACATATTTAGACCAGTGCCAAGATTGTTTTAAATGACTCCCTATAATGGGAGGGCCTTTTTAAAAAGCCCCTCCACAAAAGCTACCAGAGCCAGTGTGGTTTAGTGGCTTAAGTGTTGGACTACAACTCTGGAGACCAGGACTCAAATCCCATGTCAGCCATGGAAGCCCACTGGGCATGTCCCATTTTCTCAGCTTCAGTAAAGGCCCTCTGAACAAATCTTGACAAGAAAACAGCATCATAGGTTTGTCTTAGGGTTGGCATAGGTCAGAAACAACTTGAAGGCACAACAACAACAAAACAAAGCCCACCATTTTATTTATATTCTGCCTTCATCCCACGCTGGAACTCAAGGCAGCTGGCAGGCTCACAGCAAGCTAGTTAAAAAAAGCCACACAGATTTTGCAGATGTCATTATTTGACTTCATAAGTCAGTTTTCAGATTTTAAAAAATATGTTCTCCATTAAGGACTTGTTAACTACTTGTTCTGGCTAGTTTGCCTCAAACCATAACCCATTTGGTTCTGTCCAAATTGTAAAAGAGAATAGCAATAACAGTAAGAAGGAATGGAACTCATGAAAGATTTGCTAGGCAGCCAAAACAGGGAGATTAAGATGGGAGGTCTATGGGGATAGTTAAGATTGTATATGTCTGCACTCCCTGTACTCATTTACCTGGGAGAAAGTTTTGTTAAACTCAAAGGGAATTATGTAGAAATATTAATAGAATGTAGCATGTCTTTCAAACCAACGTCAGAAAAGTGTTCAGATATCTCTTTGATTCCAGACCTTTACAAAAGGCTGTCTTGATCTTGTATTAAAAGTTTAATTTCCATAACCATTAATTCTTCATTTGTATTTTAATTCCCTATTTATAAGTAGTGGTCTCCTAGAATTAGGCCTTCACTATAACTGAGGTATGAAAACCTAAACAGTGCAAGAGATGCTCGGTCAGCTACTGTCACATGCAAAGAGGGATCTTTGATGACCAATAGAGAAGATCAAAAGAATATGAAGTAAAAGCTGCTCTCTGTTTTTTTACTATGCCTTTTTTGGCCTTAAATGGCGAGCTGGCAAGCTCGTCAAAAGACTAGTTGATTCCTTAAACTACCAGTCAAATGTTAGCTGGTTGCCTTTCTCAGACAGGTCTTCCTGGGCTTCTCCTGAAGAGTCTATTCAGGTGATCTAGATGCTGTAAAAATTCCAGAATAGATTGCTATCAGTCATAGATCATTATAGGAAAGCTGGCTTATAACAAGTTAGACTTTATTGTTGCTGTTGTGTGCCTTCAAGACCTTTCTGACTTGTGGCAACCTTAAGGTGAACTTATCAGAAGGTTCTCTTGGCAAGATTTGTTCAAAGGATTTGCCATTGCCTTCCTCTGAGGATGAGAGTGTGTAGTGTTTCCATGGTTGAGCAGGGATTCGAACTTTGGTCTCCAGAGTCATAGTCCAGTACTCAAACTTCTATACGACACTGGCTCTCTAGGTTAGATTATTTGCCCATTTATCCTACTTGGCATTTCTCTTCTAGAGTCCAGGCAAGAGACCTTTGCTGTGGCCCTGTTGAAATGTATATGTACACTTTGCAAAGAAATTCATATAGATGGAAGACAAATCAAACACCCCAAGTCTTGTGCCTGCTGAGTCAGAGAAAAACACTTTTTCTGTCATGAAAGGAAAAGGTTAAGAAAAATATGAAGTACTCAAAACAAATGCAGAAGCCCTTTTACAGCAAAGGCATTTGTCCAATGTGTTTTAAACTCCAGATTAAACGATTGCCAAGGGTGTAAACTTTCAAGTGACAAGATCAATTAACTACACAAAAGAAAAAACAGAAACAGTATTGAGAGTACTATTTCCAGATGGAACCATTAACACCACAATGCATTTCCCAATTCACTGATCATCTGGGAAAAAGCAAAGGGGTTCATAAAAGGCAATTCAGTTTGCTAGTCATGCCAGAATCTTCTTGGACACTTGTCCATCTGACTGTTGCCCTAAAGTCTGTCCCTTAATAAAATTCTAGCACAAAACAAACTCTGAAACAAATACAAAACAAACTTTCACTTTGGTACAAAAGGCCAGGCAGTGACTTTTAGATTTTGTTGTACCATTTGAATAAACAGAAGTTGCTGTGCAAAGCAGCCAAGTTTGAGGAGTGGAGAATAATAGCATCTTGCAGCACTTGGCTACCTATGCAAGACTTAGATGTGCCAAAAAAGAAGAAGAAAAGGCCATCTCCTTAATATTCCAAAGTAATGCACTATAACCTGCCTCAGCTCTTCATAACTAACGCAGAAAAGAACAAATACACCCCCCCTTATTTGCAGACTATTGATATAGGGCCTAAGCAGACGGGCAGCCGTGGGCCGCCCCGGGAAGCTGCGGATTGGGGCCGAGGTAGCCGCACTCCTTGGCCCCAATCTGCAGCTTCTCAGGCCCTGGAAGGAGCGCTAAAATAGCACTCCTTCTGCAAGACAGCGCAAGAGGCGTTGGGCGCAGTGTGTGGACGCTGCGGTGGAAGTACGTCATCAGAGCGCCGGTCGTGTGGAGTGACGGGCGCTTCGATGATGTGTTTGGGAAAGGGTTGGGGCGCCCAGCGTGAGGCTGCCCCTCCCCTTCCTTGCCTCCAAGATGGTGCAAAGCGCCGTCTGCTTCCCCCCATAGTCTCTTCAAGCCTCCAGCTTCTGTTTCTGTATGCCCAGACTCCAGGATTATTCAGGCAATGAAAATAATCCAGGTAAACTCTGAGTTTAATCTCTGTTGTTTACATGTATTTCAAATACATTTGCTTAAATGGGGGGGGGGGTTTCACTGCAAAAAAAAACCACAAACCCTTTTCCTGAGTTTTCCTATTAAAAATGGATTCTTGGATATGTGAATAATCAATGTGAATAGACCTGGGATAAACTAGGATGAAACCCTGCATGCCTTGAACATGCTTCAAATACATTTGCATCATTGACTCCATCTTTATTTGAGTACTGGCACGTGTGAGCAACCAAACTTGTAGAGATGTGCAGAGATGCAGTTCCATAGTGTGAATAACAAACCCGGAGTGCATGAGTGAGATTATTTGCATAGTGGCGCTAAAAAAATATATTGTGTGAATGACCTCTCCTACAGCCAGCATGGAATAAGAAGGGGAAACTGAAGAGATGATGGAATTTAAAACAGTTAAAAGCACATTACATATTATTAAAATCAGCATGCCTATTGCACATCCTTCTACCTCCAGTCAGTCAAAGGCTGATGGCTTGCCTATTGGTGAAAAGACAGTAGAAAGAGGGCCAACAAACCCATCCTCTGAAGGGAGTTCCATGGCCTAGGACAGGGATAGGCAACCTTTCCCCTTTAAGGGCCGAGGGACTTCAGCTCCCAGAATCCCAGGAGCTATTGGCCAACATGGGACTATTGGCCAACATGGCTGAGGCTTCTGGGAGCTGAAGTCCCTTGGCCCTTAAAGGGGAAAGGTTGCCTACCCCTGGCCTAGGAGTAGCCACCACTAAGACGTCTCCTCACTAGATGGTCCTTTGAGAAGGGTAGAATGGAGAGAAAGCCTTCCACAAAAATCATATGGCTTGGCTGGGCTCATATGGGAAGATGAAGGCTTTTAGATTGTCTTAATGGGCTGAAAGAATTTCCTACACATATGGAGAATTAAATCTGTATGCACAGACACACTGTGGAAGTTTCTAGCAGGAACCTTCTGTTTATAAACTATGCAGTTTTAGGAGCATCATCTTTCTGGGCATAAACACTCCCACAGTAGAGGTAGTATATATTCTTTCTGAAACCTCATGCCACCAGTACCCTGTGGTTAGAATTATGTCCAACCCCAGTGGCTGATTTGTCATTTCTGCATGCGGCATTACTACACTAATTCATAAAGAAGGCTTTGTTCTAGAACACAATAATGTACTTCAGAAGTGAGAACAGTCAATATAAACTCCAAACATGTGTGCAAAACCAAGGGGCAGGGGTGGAATTGTCCTAACATACTTCCCAATGATCGCTATCTCACATTTTATTGCCCCACAGTCACATGTCTCCCAACTGTCCCTATTTGGCAAGAACAGCTCCAATTGATCCTCCGTGAAAATGTCCTAGGCTGCATCTGCACTGCAAAAAATAATCCAGATTGACACAATTTAAATTGCCATGGCTGAATGCTATGGAATTCTGGGAATTACAATTTTTGTGGAATTGTAATTTTCCACAAATTACAATTTTTGTGGAATTGTAATTTTTGTACAATTACAATTTTCTGACAGAGGCTAAATGTCTCACAAAACCATAGTTCCCAGAATTCCACAGCACTGAGCCATGATAGTTAAAGCAGTGTCAACCTGGATTATTTCTGCAATGTGGATGCAGCCCCTGGTTTCTCTGTCCTTCTTCCCCTTTCCTCCTTACCCGAATTGGATGTACAATAGTAGTTTGCATTCAACTTATGCAGCAGTAAAAAGCGGAGATGAGAAGATGGAGTTTTGTCCTTCATAACTGTGTAACTTCCAAAAATTCAAACTACAGTGGTCCCTTTGGATCCTTGGGGGTTCAGTTCTGGAATTCACCATGGATGCAGATGATCATATTCCATATTATTAAATGGTGGCAATGTGAATGTGCAAGCTTCAGTGTGTCCACATTCACACTGCCACCATTTAATAATATGGGGCCTAATGATCCACAGTTGGCTGAATCTGTACATCCAAAGTCCACAAAGCTTGGGGGCCCACTGTATACATTTTAAAAGAAGTTGATTTAAATGGCAAGAGGTATTTATGGAGTTAAAATCATACAAATCAGTTACAGTAAGATATATAGAAAGCTGTATAGAATGTGTGTGATTAATTATTGTGGGTGACACCAGGGTTTGTCTATTAATGGGAAAAGGAGCAGTCCTTATTGGACACAGGTAATGTCCAAAAAGGGGGGAAGAGAGGTGGATATCTTGTGAATGTGAGGGAAGAAGTTGACTCTGGATAGCATTTCAGCAGTGTAAGCATGCTTAAGAACCAAAAGGTAGAGATAGAAAGGGGTAAGACATGAGCCCTGTTCCAATGTTTCCCTGATGGCTTCCTGGGACTAAAACTGGATGTTTGAATGAACATGTAAGCATAGCACAACCAAGTGGTACAACTGTCCTGGGACTGCACATTTAATAATAATAATAATAATAATAATAATAATAATAATAATATCCATCAGCACTAGCTGTGCTGCTGAAACTTGGCAGTTCAACGATATCAGGGAGGCCACATGATCGCCACCCTTGAGCTAGTACTTGAGGTAGACAGTCCTAAGCAGGACTTTGCACCAACTTCCCCATCCTCAGGTCATCCTTACACATGAATGCACACAGGGCTTTAGAAATTGGGGGGGGGGGGGAGCTTCTGAGAGCCAGCATGGTGTAATGGTTTGAATATTGGACTCTGGAGATCAGGGTTCAATTCTGCACTCGAGCATAAGAACCCACTGTGTGACCTTGTGCACGTCACATTCTCTCAGCTCCAGAGGATGACAATGGCAAACCTCCTCTAAAGCAACTTGCCAAGAAAACCCTACAGTAGCTTAGCCTTAGGGTCACCATAAGTCAAAATGACTTGGAGACACACAACAATAACAAGGGTTGAACACAGATTGTTTGTGGTTTCAAAACACATATTCTCCGACTGTCCCAATTTGGGATGAACAGTCCTGACTGATCTTCTTGTCTATTTCAACTGCTTTTACAATCTCCCAGTTTTTTCTCCTCCTCTCATCCCCAACCTACATGTTCTTAACTTACTTCAGTTAACTCAGCAGGGAGAGAGAAGAGGAAGGATAGTTGTCCTTCCCAGTAAGCTCAGGCAAAAGCAAACTGTGGCAGCTTCTCCTAGCTTGTGTGTTCTTGCATAATAATACATTTTGCTATTTTACGACACTCTAATGCAGGGGTAGGCAACCTAAGGCCCAGGGGCTGGATGCGCCCCCCTGAGGCCTTTGGACCGGCCCCAGACTGGTCCTGCTGCCGCCGCCGCTGCCTCCCGCTGCCCCCCGCCATGATGATATTGATTACTTGTTCTTGGGGTTTTCTTGGCAAAATCTCCACAGGGGTTTTGCCATGGCTTTTCTGGGGCTGAGAGAGTGTGCATGCATATATATTTTTATTTTTTAAAAATTATTTATTTATTAATTTATTAATTAATTTATTTATTTATGGTGCTTCAGCCCCCCAACTGTCTGAGGGACAGCAACCTGGCCCCAGCTCAAAAAGGTTGCCTACCCTGCTCTAATGTTTGTCCACCTGTGTCCTAGTTTTCATCTATGAAATGTTGGAGAGTATAAAAGTATAATGAGCTATGGCTGCACATGTTTCAGCTTTTGGTGTGATTTAACACTTTGTCAAGGCTGTGTGAATGCTTTCAGTTTTGAGCATGAAGGGAAGAGCAGAAGTAAAGAGTAGCAAATGTCGAATTTGGCAGCAGTATGTGTGGCACTATTTTGCTCCCTCCTCACTTTGCACTTCACTTAAAATAGAAATACACCCCTGGAGGTAATAAAAGGAGAGGGATAGTCTAAGAACTTACCTCTCAGGAGCCACTACAGTTTCATGGGGGGGGGGGGATGAAAACATTTAAAAGGATGGGAGGAAATGGAAGAACTCAGCAAGTTAATGGCTTGATCAGAAAGATATAGGTATTTGTTTTTAAGGTACCTCGCCTTAAGACTGCAAAGTAGACTGTTTTACTGTTTGCTGATGATTGTCATGATTTCAGTGGTTTTATTGTTTAATTCATTTCTAGTTACGTATGTTAGCTGTGTGGAGTGCTGAATTTTTAGTGGAAAAGGCAGGACAAAATATAACAAATAAAATACATTTTAAAAAATGGTAGAAATATAAAGAGCTTCTTTAGAAACAAAAGGGGAAGTTAAGATAAGGTTTCTACAAGATTCTTCTTGTGCAAAGAATAAGACTTTATTCTTGGGTGTGTGTGTGTTGGTCCTCATTTTTCCAGGGCAACTTATTGTAGTTTGTATGCTCAAGTCTAAGTTTAATTATTAAACTAAAGACAATGGTGAGACTCCTGTTTCTTGATGGCTAATATTTAAGACTGGGATATAAAAGCTTTTAAAAGGTGTCTGCCTAAAAGTATCCTGATAGATAAAGTAAAGGCCCATAATAAGTAAACAAGGAACATTTACAAAATATACCTGATTAAAAGACCACACAGCAGAGCAGATTATTGATTATAATGGAATGTATGGGGTCCTAACCACAAGGGGAATTGTATAAAGGTTAGCCATGTTGTCTGTAAAGCTACTTTTTTGGAGTACAAGTTCCAGAATTCCTCAGCACGAATGGCAGCCATGCTAGCTAGGATATTCTGGCTGTTGTGATAAAAAAAGGAACTTGCCCAGGCTCTGTAACATTCCTAGCTAGCATGGCTGCCATATGTGCTGAGGAATTCTCATCCCAAGAAACCAGGATCAATAAAAATGGCTTTCTCTTTTGTCCCCAAAGTGCTGTCATTGTTATTTTAGTGCAGGCTAATTTGAGGAATCAGGTGATACCAGTTGCAATGTCTAATTGTTTATAAAACCTTGACTTTGGAAATAATAGTCATAGTGGGTAACAGGGGGCTCACTTCATAATGAAAGCATCTGTGCCTCAGTAGAAATATTTAAAAAATGATGAGCACATGAGAACGCCCAGAGGACATTACTTGCTGCCACCTTCAGGACACACTGGGCATAAATCTGTTACCTGGAGTAACAGCATAAATAGTAGTAGTCTCTGCCAAAATGAGCATGATTTAACATGATAACATGCTTTCTTTTCAGAACAACAAAACTATATTTATATCCCTGGAAGTGGCATCACTGGGGTGGCATCACCCAGTACAGTAACTCATGCTGTCACTCCCCCCCCCCCCACCATTGACCTCCTCCCATCCCACACCATACAGAATCTTTAGTCATGTTTTTGTACTAATGTTACTCATTAATCCCTTGGAGTGTGGTGGAGTCTCCTTCTCTGGGGATCTTTAAACAGAGGCTGGATGGCCATCTGTAAGGATGCTTTGATTTTGAGTTTCTGCATGGCAGGGGGTTGGACTGGATGGCCCTTGGGGCCACTTCCAACTCTAGGATTCTATGATTCTATAATCATAATTCCTGCATATCACTGAATGTCATTGTAATAGTTGTGACATAAACAACTAGCAAAATTAAAATTATACTTTTAAATTACAATATCATATGCACGGCCTCAAATGCATTTACATATACATAGTTTCATGAGGTTGAATTGGAAATTTGGTAAAAGGTTATGTTTTTAAAGAAAATTTAAGGAGAATAAAAAATTAATATATTTTTTAAAATAATTTAAAAAATCATCTGTGACCTCTCCTTTCCCCTTCCACTGAGCTTCACTCCACTCATACCATCTCTTCAGCATTTCAGTGGGACACAGGCGAATGCCACAGCCCATTCCTGCTAAAAAGCAGATGTTTGAAAAGCAGTGGTGTCATCCCCTCAGGGTGTCACCTTGTGCAGTCCACACTTCCCAAACCCCTAGTGATGCCACTGATCCCTGGCCTTGTCTTTAATACTAATAATAATAATAATAAATTTTATTTTTATTCCGGCCCTCTGCGTAACACAACCAGGGCGGCTTACAACATTAAAATAAACATTACAAACCTACGCTACCTCATACAAAAAGTCCCTGTAGAAGATAAAATTATTATCCTTGGTGACTTCAATGCCAGAGTAGGAAAGAACTCCGAAGCCTGGAAAGGTGTTTTAGGCAAGCATGGTGTTGGAAATTGCAATGATAACGGACGCCTCCTGCTAGAGTTCTGTGCAGAACAACAGCTGACTATTACAAACACTATCTTCCAGCAGAAAGATAGTTTGAAGACAATCTGGATGCATCCCCAATCCAAACACTGGCACCTCACTGACTATGTTCTAGTCCGCCAGAGAAACATTCGCGATGTCCGTCATACTTGAGTGATGCCCAGTGCAGAATGCCAAACAGATTATCGCCTCGTAAGATGTAAACTAAATCTTCATCTCAAGCTCAAACCTAAGAAGGGTGGCATCTTAAAGAGGAGACTCCAAGTCAACAATCTTCAACAAGCTACCATGAGAGACAACTTCCAGGCAAATCTGCAATCAAAACTTGAAGACCACCCTACAGATCCTTCTCCTACAGTGCTTTGGCAACATATCAAAAACAGTATCCTCCAGTCTGCGGAAGAATCCCTTGGGTTCTCCCATAAGAAAAATCAAGACTGGTTTGATGAAAACAACCAAGAGATCCAGGAGCTGTTGGCAAAGAAGAGAACTGCTCACCAGGCATACCTCGCCCAACCAACTTGCCATGTAAGAAAAGCAGCTTTCCGTCTCATGTGTAGTAAACTTCAACAAAAACTCCGAGACATTCAGAACAAGTGGTGGATCAATATAGCAGAAAAGACACAACACTGTGCAGATCTGGGTGATCTTAGAGGTTTTTACGAAGTTCTTAAAACAGTGTTTGGACCTACTTATCAGGTCCAAAGCCCCTTATACAGTACAGATGGTCAAACACTAATTACTGATAAAGCCTCCATCCTGAATCGATGGGCTGAACATTTTCAAAATCTCTTCAGTGCCAACCGAGTAGTCCAAGGCTCAGCTATCCAACATATGGTACAAAAACCAATGAAAAGTGAACTGGACATAGCTCCCACTTTGGAAGAGACTCTTAAGGCCATACAGCAGATGAAAAACGGCAAGGCAGCTGGGATTGATGGAATCCCACCTGAAGTTTGGAAACACGGAGGTCATGTACTCCATGCTAAATTCCACAAACTCCTTGTGAGTTGCTGGGAAAAAGGGGAACTGCCATCAGATCTCCGAGATGCAGTCATCATCACCCTGTACAAGAAAAAAGGAGCAAAATCCGATTGCTCAAACTATCGAGGTATAACACTGCTCTCTATTGCTGGAAAAATCCTTGCAAGGATACTCCTGAACAGATTAGTTCCTACTATTGCAGAAGAACTCCTTCCTGAAAGCCAGTGTGGCTTCAGAGCCAATAGGAGTATTACAGACATGGTATTTGCCCTTAGACAACTGCAAGAGAAACGTAGAGAGCAGAACAAGGGACACTATGTAACATTTGTCGACCTCACCAAAGCCTTCGACACTGTGAGTAGAAAAGGTCTATGGCAGATCCTGGAAAGACTAGGATGCCCCCCCAAATTCCTCAAAATGATTATCTTGCTACATGAGGGCCAGCATGGTCAAGTCAGATATGGCGATGCTCTTTCAGAGCCCTTTCTAATAACTAATGGAGTGAAGCAAGGTTGTGTTCTTGCTCCAACTTTATTTACAATCTTCTTCAGCATGATGCTCCAAAGGGCTACAGTAGAGCTCAAAGAAGAAGACGGCATCTATATACGTTACCGTGTTGATGGTAACTTGTTTAACTTAAGCCGTCTGAGGGCTCGCACCAAGACTCTAAACTATCTAGTCCGTGAGCTGCTCTTTGCTGACGATGCTGCCCTTGTTGCCCATACAGAAGCAGCTCTGCAACGGCTAACATCCTGCTTCACAACAGCTGCAGAAATGTTTGGGCTGGAAGTCAACCTGAAGGAAACGGAAGTTCTCTACCAGCCTGCACCACAGGACAAACACCACGATCCCCACATTGCTGTAGGCAAATCTGTGCTTAAGTCCATTCAGCAGTTCACCTACCTGGGAAGCATCATCTCCTCAGATGCCAAGATTGACAAAGAGATCGATCACAGATTAGCAAAGGCATACAGCACATTTGGAAGACTTTACAAAAGAGTCTGGAGTAACAAACACCTGAGGCAGAGCACAAAAATCAGTGTGTATAGAGCAATTGTACTGTCTATTCTCCTTTATGGGTCTGAAACATGGGTAACCTATCGCCAATACTTACGACTCCTTGAACGCTTTCATCAGCGCTGTATACGCACAATCCTAAATATACACTGGACTGACTATGTGACGAATGTTGCTGTCCTTGAGCAAGCAGGGATCACCAGCATTGAGGCCATGCTATTGAAAATGCAGCTGCGCTGGGCAGGGCACTTTTCTAGGATGGAGGACCATTGCCTCCCAAAAATAGTACTCTATGGTGAACTCGCCACGGGTCAGCGTAAGAGGGGTGCTCCAAAAAAGTGATACAAGGACTCCCTGAAACAACATCTCAGGCTCGGCCAAATTGATCACCAACAGTGGTCCACCCTGGCCTCACATCGGGAGGCATGGAGACGCACTATCCACAATGCTGCAGCCTTATTTGAGAAGTCACACCGAACAAGTCTCGAAGAGAAACGACAACGCAGAAAGAATCACAACCCCGAAACATCACCCAAGGAGATCTTCTGCTGTGCTTTCTGCAACCAGACTTGTTTATCTCGGATTGGCCTTTTTAGTCATCAGCGCGCTTACAAAAAGCGTGGGATGAGTCCTTCCTGAATCTTCGTTTGTGAAGAAAAGCCAGAGAGAGAGAGAGAGAGAGAGAGAGAGAGAAAATAATAATAAATTTTATTTTTATTCCGGCCCTCCGCGTAACACAACCAGGGCGGCTTACAACATTAAAATAAACATTACATATCCCACAATCCCACCCACCCCTTAAAATACTATTAAACAATAACAATTTAAAACACATTTTAAATGCTAATGCAAGTAAACAAATAAACAATAATTGCAGCAGAGTCGGGGAGCATGTTGAGCTATCTTTTGATGGCTGGGGTATCTATTCAGGAAAGGCCTGCCAGAAGAGATCCATCTTAACAACCATTTTAAAGCTGTTTAAGGTGGTAACATAACGGATCTCATCCAGCAGGTCATTCTATAATCTGGGAGTGGTTGCTGAAAAGGTCCTCTGGGCGGTTGCAGAAAGGCTAGTTTTTATAGGCTGCAGCAGATTCCTCCCAGAGGACCTGAATGTGCGGGGTAGGTTATGCGGGAGAAGGCAGTCTTTACTTCTCAAATCCCCAAACAGAAAGCTATTACGTGCCCCTCACATCCTTTCATCATGGAAGGTATCATCTCAGCTTGAAAAAAAGATACTTGGTTGTAACTGTATGCTCTGGAAATGGAGGAAGAAAGAGAAAGAGTACATGCTGCTATGATTTAAATAGTAATCTGATTATGATCGGGCATTATATGGGATCATCGTACTCTCTTCCATATAAAGAAAACATGGTCCAGCAAGCCAGCCCAACATTCAAAACATCAAGACCATTGCTCATATATAGGCATATCATGTATACCAGGGCTGGTCAAAGTGTAGTCCATGGGCCACGTGCAGTCCCCCAGGGTCATTTTTGTGCCCCTCAAAGAAAACAGAAATAAACAGAAAGTGACTTCCTGTTTTGGAAAAAAGCTTGTCCTGACCCTAAAAATATGGCAAAAATGCCCCCCACAACTCCTAGAGGGCATGAGGGGGCATTTAGAGGGAAAAGATTGTTTTTTGTGATAGGGATGTGCCTCTCCATGTCTCCCAAGGGATAATGAAGCCTCCAAACCTCCCACAATTGTCCACCCCAATGTATAACACAAGTAAAGTTGATTCATCAAAAGTTAATCCTGACATAGGCAAAACAGCACTTTCTATGTAAAAGACAGAGGCACCAACTGGCTTCAGGAACACCAAGATCTTCAGGAGTACAGAACATACCTAAACCAATGAATCCATCTCTCCAGTTGTCCAGGTAGCCCCATGATGGTGAATCTATGGCATGCATGCCAGTGATGGCACACAAAGCCATTTTCCCCGGTACATGGAAGGCGAGGAGGAGGAGGAAGAGACACATGCTTTCCGGAGGCAGCTGATGGCCTGCAACAGCATAGGGAGCAGAGGAGGAAGATGTGCATGCCTGTTCCTCCTCCTTCCAGATCCTCCCGGAGGCCTCCTCGGAGGCAGCTGAAGGCCAGGAACAGCAGGGGAGAAGGAGGAGAAAGAGGTGCACAGCTGTTCCTCTTCTTCCCCCCTTGCCCCCCTGGGCCTTCAACTGTCTCTGGAGAGGCAGCTGAAGGCCCAGGGGAGTGGGGGGAAGAAGTCCCGCCCCCGACACCAAGTAACACCTGGTGCCAGAAGGCCTTTTAGTTTGGACACTCGGCCCTTAAAAGGTACACCATCACTGACCTAGCCTAAGGGTTGGGGGCTAGAATGGATAATTCTGGGAAAGATCAAGGGGGAAATACTGAACAGCATTATTTCATGCTGCAGCATTTTGTTGCAGGTCCTAATTTATAAAGGTATGGAACCAAATTTTAGTGGGTATTTGGAACAGAGATGAATAAAGTGTGGCCCTCCAGATGGTGAACTAAAACTCCCATCCATCAAGCCAGCAGACAGTGGTGAGGAATGCTAGGTGTTGCAGTCCAGTGACTTCAGGAAGGCTCCATTTTACTCATCCATAATTTAGACACCTGAACTGAATCTTGGTCTTCACACACCCTCCAACATTTCACAGATGAAAACTTATACATGTGTGGCCAAGCAACATCAATGTGTGGTAAACATGGCAAAAGTTATTAATGAGAAGAATACGCAAACTAGGAGAGACTGTGGCAGTTTGGTTTTGTCTGAGCCTTCTGAGAAGTGCATCATGCTGCCTCTCCTCTGCTCTCCTCCCTAAGTTAATGGAGTTCAAATTACTTTGGACTTTGAACTCAGTTTGCAGCAAGTGAAATAAGCTGTGGACGAAGAAGGAAAGATGAAGGAGAAAAAACATGGGATATTTTAAAAGCCGCTCAAATGTATGACAACAGGCTTACCCAAGACTATCCCTGCCATCAGGACAGTTGGAGAGTATATCTGAAAAGATGCTAAGTTACATGAATTCTGTATTTTCCTTTGACCAACTAAGAGGAAAAGAGAATCAATTAAGGAAGAGATTTCTGAGGATAAAATTTGACATACGCTTCTAAATACCCATTCACCTTTTGACAAGTAAGAATAACCTGTAGGTGAATGGAAGTCAAACTCAGCCAATACTCCAAAGTCTAGCAAATTCCTCACTTGCCTCGAAGACAATTTCTTTGTCCGAAAGGTGGAAGAGGCAACAAGGGGATCAATTATTTTAGATCTGATCCTAACCAACAGGGATGATCTGGTAAATGGGGTGCAATTGGTGGGATCCTTAGGTGGGAGTGATCATGTTCTCCTTGAGTTTCTTATACAGTGGAAAAGAGAAGCTAGGCATAGTCAAATACTCATTCTAGACTTTAGAGGAGCTGATTTCAACAAACTTAGGGAAACACTGGGAGTGATCCCGTGGTCAGGAATACTAAAGGAGAAGGGAGTTCAGGATGGATGGGAGTTTCTCAAAAGGGAGATACTGAAAACACAATCTCAAACTGTTCCAATGAGAAGGAAAAATGGGAAGTGTCTCAAGAAATCGGGTTGGATGACAAAAGAACTTTCAACTGAACTAAGTTTTAAATGGGAGATATATAAGAAATGGAAAAGGGACAAAATCATTTAAGAGGAATTCAAACAAATAGCTAGTACATGTAAAGTCAAGAAAGCCGAAGCACAAAAATGAGCTCAGGCTTGCTAGAAGGGTTAAGGACAATAAAAAGGGCTTTTTTGGGTATGTCCGTAGCAAAAGAAAGAAGAAGGAAATGATAGGGCCACTGCACAGAGAAGATGGAGAAATTCTAACAGGGCACAAAGAAAAGGATGACCTACTCAACACCTTTTTGCCTCAGTCTTCTCACCAATGAAAAAGAGTCTTCACCCTGAGGAAAATGGAGCAGAGGACACAATAGGGGAAATGCAGCACAGTATAAGTAAAGAGGAAGTACAGGAATACTTGGTTAATCTAAATGAATTTAAGTCTCCAGGACCAGATGAACTACATCCAAGGATATTAAAAGAACTGGCAAATGTAATCTCAGAGCCACTGGCAATAATCTTTGAGAACTCCTGGAGAACAGGAGAAGTCCCATCAGACTGGAGGAGGACAAACATTGTCCCCATCTTCAAAAAGGGGAAAAAAGAGGATCCCAATAACTATCGCCCAGTTAGTCTGACATCAATACCGGGAAAGATTCTAAAACAGTTCATTAAACAGAGAGTCTGTGAACATTTAGAAGGGAATGCCATAATCACTAAAAGTCAACATGGGTTTCTCAAAAACAAGTTATGCCAGAGTAATCTGATCTTTTTTTTTTTGATAAAATTACCAGCTTGCTATATGAAGAGAATGCAGTAGACATAGCATATCTTGATTTCAGTAAGGCTTTTGACAAGGTCGCCCATGATATTCTTGCAAACAAGATAGTAAAATGTGGGCTAGACAATACAACTGTTAGGTGGATTAGTAACTGATTGACTGACCGAACCCAAAGGGTGCTCAGCAATGGCTCCTCTTCATCCTGGAGAGAAGTGACCAGTGGGGTGCCACAGGGTTCTGTCTTGGGCCCAGTGCTATTCAACAACTTTATCAACGATTTGGATGAAGGAATGGGGGCATGCCTTCCGGATGCCTTCTAGGTTCCCTGCAGCCAAGGTCATGTGGGACTCAGAAGGCTGGGGGCTGCTGACAGGGCTGAACTCACCCCCCATCTCACTGCCACAGTGCCATTCTATGCATCGTGGCAGCAAAGTGGGGGGAGTGCCCTTTTGGCCCTGTTCCCAGAAGCCCTGCCTCCTCACACCAAGTGATACCCCGGAAGGGACGCCACTGCCAGCATTCCCAAAGGTGAGGAATGTTCGGAGTTGCAGTCTAACAACTCCCCTCCAGGAGCTCACAACTTCCACCCACAGATGTACAAAAAACATTTTGTCATGCACTAACCTGTCATGGGAGATACTGGTGATAACTCCAGATGTGAACATAAGATTATTAGGTCATGGTAACTATTATATCAAGAGCCAGTGTAATCTAGAATTTGATTGCTGGACTAAGCCTCTGGGAGACCAGGGTTCAGATCCTCACTCAGCCACAGAAACCCTGGCCAAATCACACTCTCTGAGCCTGAGAGGACAGCAATGGCAAACCTCCTCTTAATAAATCTTGTCAAGAAATGCATGCTAAATTGGAGTCAATGTGAAGGCACATAAAAGCAACTAATCTTCAATCTAAATGGAAAAATTCTCTGACTACAAAACTCCAAATTCTGGGACTCACGACTAACACCCTTCAGTCTATGGGATATTCTAAAGCTAAAACAGCCATTATGCAGCGCATAAAGGACATAGAATTCGAAAACCATAGAACTCAGTCCGCAAACTATTTTTCTTATTGGGACAGTTTAGGATCGCTTACTGTGCCAAACTACATCATGAATCTATCAATCCCTAGATATAGAATAGCTTTCACACTGGTTAGATTAAACGTTCTTCCATCAGCATTACTGGAGGGTAAATTTAGTAAGACTCCTGTTCATGAGCGAACATGCCCCTGTAACTCAGGAGATATAGAAAATGCTGGACACGTATTGTTTCACTGCCCTTTTTATGACAATGTTTGCAGAGATTTGATCACTCCTATGCTTTTGAATATACCTGGGAGATCTGAAGCTTTTTACTTAAATTACCTATTATCAGACTGGAATTCGCATATAACTTATAAAGTGGCACAATTTTCTGCACTAGCAATCACTTGTAGGAAAAGAATAACTGATCAAAGTTAAACACATAATATTGTGTCATGTCTGGTATTGCATGTCTGGTAAAAATCTGATATCCCTAATTTATCTTTATTATTTCTATCTTAAGGGCGGAAACCCATAAAGGTTTATTTTTATTTACTTTATTTTATTTTAAATGAATCTATCTTAAATGTAGCAGAAATGAACTATTTACATTCCTAATTAGCAGATTTTTATCCTACGTAATCTTTATATGTATTAATTTACTTTTCTATGCTAAACTTTATACTGATGCTGGTCTTTGACCATAATAAAGAATTTCATTTAATTTCATTCATTTCACATAAAAGCAACAACAAACTAGAGCAAAGGCCTGGAATGAGAAATGCTTGGGCCATCAGCCAATTTTTAAGTTCAACTCAGGAGCTCAGTCAGACTAGCCAATTGTAAAGAGTGGGAGTTGTAGTCCAGAACATCTAGAAGGACAAAGGTTCTCTAGTCTGGTTAAGACAAAGATCACAGTACACAGGTGGAGAACTGTGCAGCCCAACAGTGTTGTTGAACTGCAGTTCCTGACAACTGTAACCTGCACAACCAAGTGAGGAATGCTCAATAATGTCCAGAGGGTTGTATGATTCACACCCCTGCCATGGCAAAATTTAGGAGGCCATTAGTTCTAGATGAGATGATGATGATGATGATGATGATGATGATGATGATGATGATGATGATGATATCCTGCAAAACAACCTTTCAGTAGGACAATGGTTGCAATTCTTCTTACAATCAGTAGAGGGCACCTTATGATCTTGTATGTAGCACATGTGAATATGAATGCAAGGAATACATGTCTGTCTTAATTTTATCAATTTATTGTTCAGAAGGTAAATATTCCCGCCAAAAGAGATCTTGGGAATTTACCTAGATAATAGGTAATATTCTTGGATGCCATTATATTGTTTTGAAGTGGAGCAGTTGAAGTGGAGGACGTTTCAAAGCTGGGAATCATGTTGCTCTAGCTGAATTCAAAATTTTGGGGGATCTGAATTCTTAGTCATATATCTGAAATATACTCAATAGTTATACACTGGTCTATGACAGAAATAATCCTCCCCTTTGGTCTATATTGTAAATAAAAATGGAAATGCAATTTTAAATGATTTGCTAGACAATTTTTAAAAAATTATCATTGTATATATTCTACATTTTGATTCCTTCTGATTTCACTGTTTACAACCTCTCCACCCACATACATATCATGTGTACAGACATATATATTGGTTAGGTAGTAGCTCAGGAAAAAAAATTGCATCTGATGAAGTGAATTGCTGTTTCACAGGGGGGAAAAAACCAGAACACATGTGGTCAAGCAACATCACAGTGCAGTCAACATAGCAAAAGTTAGTAATGAGGAAAAGGCCATATGTTAGGAGTGGCTGCAGCAGTTTGCTTTTGCCTGAATCTACAAGGAAGGGCAAGATTCAGCCCACTTCTCTCCTTTCTCCCTGCTGAGGCAAGGGCTTTACCTGCAGCTGTCCTGTCTCATCCTGCCCCCAAGCTTTAAGAAAAACAAACTATTTTTGCTCTTTGAATTGAGTTTGCAATAACTGAAGTAACCTGAGAACAACATTGTTTAAACAGAGGCTGGATGGCCATTTGTCGGGGATGGTTTGATTTTGAGTTCCTGCATGGTAGGGGGTTGGAGTGGATGGCCCTTGGGGGTCTCTTCCAATTCTATGATTCTATGATTCTAACTGGGGTGGGGGAAATGGAGGGAGGAAAGAGAAACTGAGATATTTTAAAAGCAGTTTAAAAATCGTGATGGCAAAGCACTAATCAGAACTTACCTTGCCAAACTGGGACAGGTGGAAGGCACGGAACTGCGGTTCTTGCTAAGGATGGGCAAATTGTTGGTGTGGGACTGTAACTCCCTTATCACTGAATATGTTGGTTAGAGGTGATGGAAGTTGCTGTCAAATTTCATCTGGTGACTCGCAAATTTCCTGCCATGGTTTATGCTGCAATAGAGCAATTTAAGCTGCCCCAGGACTCTCAGGTTTGGGACCTTATCACACGGGGTCCAAGCAGTCGCATCCCTGTCCCATTGCGCTTCCTTCAGGTCGCGGGAAATGTAATTCCCATTTCGACCAGGAAGCCAAAAGTCGCGGGATGATACGGGGATGCGACAGGGATGCGACAGGGATGGGCGGGGTTTCCCTGCAACGTTGTGTGATCGAACGGGGTAAGGAAGCGCGATGGGACGGGGATGCGACAGGGATGCGACAGGGATGGGCAGGGTTTCCCTGCGATGTCGTTTGATCGCACGGGTAAGGGAAGTGCGATGGGACGGGGATGCCACGGGGATGGGACTGCTTTAGACCCCCGTGTGATAAGGTCCTTGGTTTTGTTGGGGGGGGGGGGTTGCATCCATTTCCATTTTCTCTATCTTGATTGAGTAAATACTGCTCCTATACAATGTAATCTGTTCCAGGGGAGTCTACCCATGTACAATAAACCCACAGTCTGTCAACATTAACAGTTCTTTCTTCTTAAAAAATTTCAGCAAAGAATATCTTGAGACAAAGAAAAATATTATTTGACCAGATTTAATTTAGATTTAGTTAATCTGTGAGCCGCCATGGTCCCTTTGGGGAGAAAGACGGCATAGAAATAAAATGAATAAATAAATAAACGAAATCATTTACCCAGAATATATGCGAAAGACTTGTATTCAGTCAGAAAACTATGAGTCTAGTGCATGAATACCAACACAACATATTTACACGCACACATACACACAGTGGTAATGTAGCAAGCACATTGCATATTTTACTTGGAAGTTATAATTTGGTTACTAATGGTTACATATAGTTATTTGGTTATGCATAACTTGGAAGTTATTTTACAGGCAAGTTACTTAATTTATCTGAATTTATCTAGATCAAAGATTTAAAACACTTTATTTGAATAATATTGTGGTGAGGTGTAATTTTGTGGGCATGCTAAAAACTGCTTTGGAGACTGTTTCAGTTCAGAAAATACTGTGAGTCAATGTGATGTAGCTGTTTGAGGGTTGGACTACAACTGTGGGAGACCAGGGTTCAAATCCCTGCTCATAAAAATCTACTGTGTGACCTCAAGCAAGTCACACACTCTCAGCCTCAAAGGAAAGCAACGGCAAAAAACCCTGAATAAATCTCAGCAAGAAACCATATTATAGGTTCAAATTAGGGTTGCTATAATTTGGAAATGAGTTCAAGGCACACAAAAACAACAGTATCCAGGACACCACAGCTGGGAATCAGATTTCTTTCTGGTGCTTTTGGTATGAGAAACATGTTTATGCAGCAAACATTCTGTAAGTTTGGTTTTATCCAAAAATATTCTGGGTTCCCAATCCTTAAACTGTGCCATATTGAAGCTAGGCAGAAATTGTACACTGGCAGCCAACCCTATTGTGGTTCTAGCTAGCCCTTGCATTATTAAATTATCACTACTGCTACTACACTGATGGTGGCAGTAGCCACACCAAGAATACTGCTACTTGATCCTTGCTAACTGTAGTTGGTGGTCAACTTTTTAATCCTCCTGGAAGTAACACTACATTGAGACCAAAAGACATTGCAGGGGAATTAAATTTGTGGCTGGTGGACCCCAGAATGAATGAATAAAAATGTTAACCATCCAGTGGTAAAGGGAAAGCTGGCTCTGGTACTGGTAAATTGTCATTTTGGATTGGGGTAATGTTAGCAGAGAGTCCTCTCAATATCCTTGGACAATTGGCAGCTGCCAAACTAGGATGCCAAGCCAGATTTCTTGGATGAACATGAATCTGTATGTCAAACATAGCCCTAGCTATAGACAAGCCCAGCAGAATAACCTTGCTGCACTTTAGTCTTCTTCACTAGATTGTTAAATTATCAGCATTGATGGAACATATCCACAGAATCCTGATGTCCAAACAAAACATAGAAGAATTCTTCACAGAAGAAATGCAAAACACACAGTTTGCTGGAGGATGAAGAACTGCCTCAGTTCTCCTGGGATATGATTCTATGGCATCAAGGACTATGAAATATTTCACACCTGAGACTTAAACGAGTGATCTATCCATTCCTAATGACAGCTTTGCTCCTTCCCTCTGGTGCTGTACATACAAATAAGCTGACAATTAGTGCTTAAATTATACCATTAAAAAAAGAGAGAGAAAGAAGCAAAGAAGACCTCCATTTTTTTACTTATTTATTCTTAGAATCTGGTAAACTGCTGCAGTTTACCAGATTCAATTGAACTGAAAAATCTTCAAAACAGTTTACAATTTCTGTTATTTCAAGAAGAATAAATATTTACCTTATGAATAATAATAGTAAAAAAAATCAGATGGCATATTCATTTATTCCATCCCTCTAAAAGAGGAAGGGGATGAGATGGGGGGAAACATGGAATATTGTCATCATTTGCTGCAGCTGTTTTCGATGCATATGAAATCTTTCTCAAGGGTTTTTCTGCAAATGAGCAAAGTCGGGCTTTTGCCAAAGGTTCTCAGTATCTGTCTTGTGTAGACAGAGCCCTTTCTCTGCTTTGCCTCATGAATCCTAAAAAGAACATTAAGCACCACTGTAATAAATTGTGCAACTGACAGAGCACTGTGTGAACATTAACAACACAGTCATTTTTCTTGCTCTTTTTTTAAAAAATATAAAAGACATGCTAACTCAGCCAAGTGGGCATGCAAAATATTGCCTTTATCAGTTTTTTTAAAATGGGGGGGCGGGGGGGGGAGAACACAAGCTCGAGCATTAAGGAATGAGTGAACTAGCATTTCTCCTGCCATGGAAATCAAAGGGAATTGAATAACAGAGTTTTTATGCCTCCACTCCTGTCTTTAAATACAGTCATGGGTAGGGAGTTATTTGTACCCATTGGGTTCAAATGGTCTTGTAACCCTTGACTATACCTATGATTTACTGGGTGTGTTCTCCACCACAAACACTACCACCACCAAGGAAAGAAAGACAGCACCATCATCCTTTTCTGGTGGCATGCCCTGGAACTGAAAATCAACCTCAGTATATATCTCAAGATCCCTGCCCTCCTCCCAAAAAACACCCTTATTTTGTGTATCAGCTGCCTAAGGCTCCTTGGTGTCTTCCAAAGTCAGCACCTCCAACCCTGGCTGACTATGGACGTTATCCCACGGGGCCAAAAGCAGCAAGAATCCACCAAGAATCCGGCGCTATAGCGCTAAATGTTTCTGACTGATCCCACGACGTCGCTAAGAATCCACCAAGAATCCAGCGCTATAGCGCTAAATCTTTCCAGCTGATCCCACGACGTCGCAAAGAAACCGCTAAGAATCCGGCGCTATAGCGCTAAATTTTTTCGACTGATCCCACGACGCTGCTAAGAATCCGCTAAGAATCCACTCGGAATGCAGCAACATTCACGTTCTTTTGAATGCCTGGTCTCACCGGGCATTGCAATTGCGCGAGCTGATTCTTAGCGCTATGAAAGCGCTAGCGCCGTGGGCTGGCCATTTCCATCTCTGGGGGTTGCTATCGCTATAATAGTGGAATCATGCTTATGTTGCTTTCTTGCCACTTTCTTGCCACTTTGAGAGCAGCGTGGGATAAGGTCCTATGTGGCTTCCATTTAGCTGCTTCCATTAATTATTCACCAGCTAAATACAACAGACCAGCCTCCCTCCAATGCTCTCCCTACTCACACACACCACACGACTCAAGCTCCCTTCCTCCTTTTGTCAGACAAAGAAAAGTGTCTTAATACAACTACACCAGCAAGAAAAAGATTTCACTAATGCCTGTGAGAGCTGGGAAAATACAGCATTCATTGAATCAAAGGAAACCTGCAGGGTGAATCTGAGCAGCAAAAAAATGGAATGAGTGATCAAGTAAAATAATAATAATAAAAAATAGCAACAGATAAAAAGTGTTTAATTGCTACTATAGATCAAGTAATCCAGACTAGCAATCAAAGCTGTATCAGACATATATTTAGGAGAGTAGCTTGTCACAGCTGTCAGTGAAAGCTAGATTTACAATATATATTTTGTGAAGCAAATTGCTATAATATAATTTACTGCTCTGAATGCCTTCAATGATTGGAGTTTCCAAATGCTGAAGATATTCACACAGGCACTCATATTCAAATGTTGTACTGATGTGATGCCTGTTTCAAAGTAATTAGTGCTCGCTAATTACTGTTTTTACTGGCTTCTAATTTTTTTTTTTTTTAAAAAGGCATGTATTAGCCTTAAGAACATTAGCTTGCAGTTTACTTTTAGAAATGACAAGGCAAAAGCAAGGGGCAAATCATCTCCCATGTTCCATTTGTAGCAGAAGCAAATGAAGCTTTAATGAAGGCTTTTGAGTGTCACTGGTAGAAGCAAACTGGCCATCCTTTCAAATAATCCATAGTTATTAGTTTGAAAGCAGTGGCCTTGTTTGTGGGCAAAATTGTACAGTTACTGCTTATCTAGGTGGCATTTTTTCTGATGAATCAGTAGTGAACTGATGCTTTGAATATGTAAAAATATGTGAAAGACCTCAGTTCAAGTCAACTCCAATTTATGACAACGGTATCTTAAGACTTTCTTGGCAAGTTTTATTCAGAAATTTGCCATTGCTCTCCTCTAAGGCTGAGGGATTGTGGCCTACCTCAAGTCACATAGCAGGCTGCTTGGCCATTAAGGGATTTGAACCTCAGACTCTCAGAATCCTATCCAACACTCAAATCACTACACCATACTGTCTCTTGGGTGTGTGACTACAGCATGTTAAGTATTAAACTTGTCCTGGAGGTAAAAACATTATTTTGCTTCTTTTGAAAAGAACAGTATTTATGGTTGCAGGATAAGCAGTGAAGTCTTCTATTTCTTTATTGTCCTTGCAAAGAGTAATCTAGAAGTTAAACAGTGCAATATGGAGAATGGCACAGAACTACAGCAATCCATTCTTGAATGCCAATACCTAGGTACTGAGCTTGGAAAAGTTACTGTTTTGGACATGTTTTGGCTGGAGGATTCTGGAACAGCAGTCCAAAACAGTGACTGACCATGCTGGTAGTTTAAGTGCACCCTTGTCTGAATGAGTGTTTGAAACAGAAAAACCCTACAAGGCTAATGTAGACAGAGTCTAGCGATTTTTGGCAGGCCTACAGCCCAAATGTTTTGATGGAGCCACAGCTAAATCTTGGTGCTTTGGTGTAGGTATGGAAGTGGAACCTTGTGCCTTTTAAAAAACAATAAACCTCCCAAAGTATATAACAAAAAAGGAACCAGCTTTTTAAAAACAAAGCAAAACAGATGTTCTTTGTTTTCTACCACTAGCCCTTAGAAAATCAAAGACTCAGATATGCTGTTCTTGTTTTCTGGTTGATTGGCTCCCAATGGTAGCTTTAGGATGTCTGTAATAAGAAAATAAAATAGGAAAAATAGTTCTAACTTAGCACAGTTTTGATTCCCTTGAATCAGTACCAGTTGGCACTGTCCTTGCCCATATTACTTGGTAAGGACCATTTGAAAACTGATCTGAAGTCCGAAGCCTCAACAGACCATGGAGGTCTGTTTGACAAAGGTCTGGCTACAAGTGGTGTCTAACAAAATCTCTTTGTACATAGAGTGGCAAAAAGTCATTGTTAATATATCTGCACTTGCATTGAGATTAATATCTGTTAATGTTACATAGATCTGAACCATAGATGGTGTTTGCAGGGGGCCACAGACAATGGAATAGATAGTAGGACAGCTTGGAGAGCATGGTTCAGGGGGAAGTAGAACAAGAAGACAGTGTTGCTTTAAATCTAAACATAATTGCATCCACAGAACATATCACTGAACTTTTGTTAACACATTTTTATGAGCATTCATATATTGTTCTGCTGAATCGCTACCTCAGCCAGATGACTTCAGTATTGTATGAAAGCATAGAGAGTGCTTGTATTTCCACATACAAGCTGGGGGGGGGGGTGAAAAAAGAAAGAAGGAATAACTAACAGAAGAGCATGTCTAACTAGCTTTATTTTATTTTATTTTATTTTATTTTGCTTTGCTTTTGATTTAAGAAACACATTGAATGAACTGTGGGTTATTTGTTTTTTACAGCAATGAGAAATTCAATATATTGAGGGTAGGGATTGCAGCTAGGGTCAATGTAAGGGAATAAGAGACAGCATGGTGCAGTGGTTTGACTACTGGACTATGGCTGTGGAGATCAGGACTTGATTCCCTGCTCAGCATGGAAACCCAGTAGGACACATTGAGCGAGACACACTCTCAGCCCTAGAAACCCCTGTGATAGCTTTCTTTTATGGTTGCCATAAGTGAGAAACAGCTTATTAATAGGTTTAATGCAAAATCCTTGTATTTTCTAACCCAAATTAAAAATCTAGCCTTTCTCCACCAGCCTTCAAATGAGCATTGTTTTAAAATATTTTTATTTTTAGCTGATGCAAGAACAATCCAGCAAAAGTCACTAATGAAGCGTTGTCCCTGGCCAACCATGAAAGGTCAAATTCTCATCTATACATATGCAAATTATTGGTGATATGAGCAAATTTCACAAGTACCTAATTCAGTTTACCTGTACTGCTGCCATGCGAAACAGTCTATTTTTAAAATGTTGTGCCATTGTAGACTACTGCTCATGCAGGATTATAGCATAAGCTGCTTCTGAACACAGAGCTGCCTTCTTGATTTGTGATTCTCCAACTGGATTGTCATTATAAATTACCAGCAGAGATTCTAGAGCCAGAGATTGGCACTAGATTTGGCACTTCAATTACATTTGGTATTTCAATTAAATAAGAAATGATATGTGGGTTTGAATATTAATATATAACCATTAATCTGAAAATTTCTATGAACTGGCAGTTCATTTTTTGTCAGTTTCTCAAAGGGAGAAAAGACATGAATGGAATGAAGACCAGAAATAGAATTATACGAAAGCTTTTGAGATAATACACAGACTGTCCAAAGAATATAATACAATGACTATTGGGGGAAATGACCAACCTAAACAAGACTGAAATAAGTCAGCAGGAGATTAGATTATGATGTTTTTAAGAAAACAATGCTGAGGCTTTTTCCCTATTCACTGATTGTAATACAAGCTGTTCCTCACTTATGGCAACTATAAGGCAAAGCTATCACAGGGTTTTCTGGGACTGAGAGTGTGTCTTGCTCAATGTCTCCTACTGGGTTTCCATGCTAAGTGGGGGATCAAGTCCTGATCTCCACAGCCATAGTCCAATACACTGATACTGTGAATTAAAGAAAAATATAAGGTGGTAATTAAAGACTGAAAGAGAACATTTTCAGATGTGTAACTTCCTTGAAACATCCTCAAGTGTAAAGACATATAATTAAAGACCAAAGTCGAATCATCCAAGCCACCTTATTTCCAATTTCCATGTATAATTGTGAGAGCTGGACAGTTGACAGGAAGAAAATGAACTCATTTGAAATGGAGTTTCAAATGAGTTGAAAAATAGTTCTGTCAATAGCATGGACTGTTAAAAAAACAAATGAATACTTCCAAGAGCAAATCAAACTGTCCTTAGAAGCCAAGATGACCAAATGGAGGATCTTGTACTTTGGACATATCATGAGATGACATGATTCATTGGAATAGAGCAGGGGTAGGCAACCTTTTTGAGCCGGGGGCCGGGTTGCTGTCCCTCAGACAATGGGGGGGGGCGCGAAGCACCAAAAATAAATAAATAAATAAATAAATAAATAAATATATGCATGCACACTCTCTCAGCCCCAGAAAAGCCATGGCAAAACCCCTGTGGAGATTTTGCCAAGAAAACCCCAAGAACAAGTAATAACAACAATAATCAATATCATTATGGCAGGCAGCGGTGGTGGTGGCGGCGGCGGCAGGACCAGCCTGGGGCCAGTCCCAAAGGCCTCGGGGGCGCATCCGGCTCCCGGGCCTTAGGTTGCCTACCCCTGGAATAGAGGATAATGCTTGGTAAAGAGGAAGAGAAAGAGAGAGACCTTACTTGGAGTGCTGCCACAAAAAAAAGTCCAGTGACTTGTACATACCAGCCCAAGAAGTACTGAGATATACAACTGAACCTTCTTCAGGATCTCAGTTTTGGGGCAGGCTCTTATGGGAGAAGACCATCTTTCAGATATCCTGTCCCCAAGCAGTTTAGGGCTTTGTAGATCAAAACCAGCAATTGAAAGCAACCTGGAAGCCAGTATGGTCTCTAAAACGCACACCACTAGTAATAAATTGGGGGGGGGGGGGGGAGGAAATCAGAAAATATTGAAATCCAAAAAGCAACAAGACAAGACTGGCCCGTGTCTTATCTATGGACAATAGAAAAGTTGCAGCTCTTCTAAATATGTAAAGTAAAGTAAAAGTAAAGTATTGTAAAGTAAAAAAAAAAAATTTTTTTTTGACCTGCTGGCCAGAAATCTTTAACTTGCAGGGGTCCTGAAAGGAATTTATTCTTAATTTCAGATGACAGGGACAGCTGAATAAATAGTGGGGAAGATCTTTGATTTCATTTTGACCACAGTGACAGAGACATAGTTGATATGGTATTTTGGCAAGAATAGGAAGGCCTAGAACCTGATATGAAGTTACCTTAAATGACACAGAATGAACTATGTACTCCCCATAATGTCTGGCATATCTGTGTCACTTAAATGCAAGAAGGTTTGGGGATTTAATCTGGTTTTAAAGTATACCTAATGTGATATTTTAATGTCTCATTTATTTATTGTTTTTGTACTATGCCTGTACATTTTTTTACAACCTATAGTCATTTACAATAAATGTGTTAATGAATGAAAATAATTGTGAATGAGTTAAAGATTAAGATTCCACTAACACTAGAGATATTTCTGTTGGGAAGGATTGACAAGTATAGAAAAAAAGTTTGGTAGATTTATATTTTATATGTTGACTGCAAGAATAACATATGCAAACGTATGAAAGGAGAGATACTGGGGGATGAGGACTAGCTAGTAAAATTATATGAAATAGTCCAATTACCGTATTTTTCGCCCTATAGGGCGCACTTTTTCTTCCCCAAAACGTGCGTGGGGAAGTGAGTGCGCCCTATAGGGCGAAGGGGCCGAGGCTGTGGGGAGAAGGAGCCCTCCTTCCCCCCGCGACCTCAGTCTTTGAATGGACTGGTGCTGGGATCGAAGCGATCCCGGCGCCAGCCCATTGAAAGACTGAGGCCACGGGGAGAAGGAGGGCTCCTTCTCCCCGCGGCCTCGGTCTGGAATCGGCTGGTGCTGGGATCCAAGCGATCCCGGCCCCAGCCGATTGAAGACCGAGGCCGGCGGGGGAAGGAGCCTTCCTTCCCCCCCCGGCCTCGGTCTGGAATCGGCTGGGGCCGGGATCCAAGCGATCCCGGCCCCAGCCGATTGAAGACCGAGGCCGGCGGGGGAAGGAGCCTTCCTTCCCCCCCCGGCCTCGGTCTGGAATCGGCTGGGGCCGGGATCCAAGCGATCCCGGCCCCAGCCGATTGAAGACCGAGGCCGGTGGGGGAAGGAGCCTTCCTTCCCCCCCCGGCCTCGGTCTGGAATCGGCTGGGGCCGGGATCGTTTCGATCCCGGCACAAGCCCATTCCAAGACTGAGGCCGGGGGGGGAGAAGGAGGGCTCCTTCTCCCCCCGGCCTCAGTCTTTCAATGGGCTTGTGCCGGGATCGAAACGATCCCGGCACAAGCCCATTCCAAGACTGAGGCCGGGGGGAGAAGGAGCCCTCCTTCCACCCCGGTCTCAGTCTTGGAATGGGCTTGTGCCGGGATCGTTTCGATCCCGGCACAAGCCCATTGAAAGACTGAGGCCGGGGGGAGAAGGAGCCCTCCTTCCACCCCGGTCTCAGTCTTGGAATGGGCTTGTGCCGGGATCGTTTCGATCCCGGCACAAGCCCATTGAAAGACTGAGGCCGGGGGGAGAAGGAGCCCTCCTTCCACCCCGGCCTCAGTCTTGGAATGGGCTTGTGCCGGGATCGTTTCGATCCCGGCACAAGCCCATTGAAAGACTGAGGCCGGGGGGAGAAGGTGCCCTCCTTCTCCCCCCCCCGGCCTCAGTCTTGGAATGGGCTGGTGCCGGGATTGAAACGATCCCGGCACCAGCCCATTCCAAGACCGAGGCCGGGGGGGGGGGGGGAAGGAAGGCTCCTTCCCCCGCCGGCCTCGGGTCTTCAATCGGCTGGGGCCGGGATCGCTTCGATCCCGGCCCCAGCCCATTCAAAGACTGAGGTCGCGGGGGGGGGGGAAGAAGCCCTCCTTCCCCCCCCCCCCGCGACCTCAGTTCAATGGGCTGGTGCTGGGATCGGTCTCCAATCCCAGCACCAGCCCGGCCTCCGGCTAAAGGGAGGAATCCTTTTTTCTTGGATTTTCCCCCTTAAAAATTGGGTGCGCCCAATATGCCGGAGCGCCCTATAGGGCGAAAAATACGGTAGATTAATTGACATTGGATGAAAGAAAAGACAGAAGAATACATTTAAAAAGACTGGCACATACTGTTCAAATATCTGAAAAAACCCTGGAGAGACACTATTACTAAGAACTTTAAAGAATAAAGAATAGATTAAAAGATCTGTACAGATATATATCTCTATAGAAACAAATAGAAATTTGGATAATAGCTATAGATAACGTTCACAAATATGTAATTACAAAAGCTTACTATATCAAAGATTAAAGATAAAATACAATTTTGTTTAACAATAGAGTTGAACGATTAGCATCTGAAATGAGATTACATTATTTTAAAGGCATTAACTGCTAGGAAGTAAGTCAATATTTGTATAAGTAATATGATATATATAGATTACAGTTATACACACACACATAAATACACATACACACACATTTTTTGTTTTTAGGTATTTTTCTGTTTGTTTTTGTTTTGTCTTTTCATTCTTTTTTTTTTTTTTTAAATCTACTCTGCAACTAGTGCCCGAAGCAGATGGGCAAAAAGCACCAGCTTCGGGCTGTGTTGATGGCGTAGCATTTATACAACACATGTCCCGAAAGCGGCTGGAAGCCACACTGAGCCTGGAAATGCTGGCACAGAAAGGAGACTAAGGGGGGTTGCAGACTGCCAGAAATAGTGTGAATTCAGTCCACTTTTAGGGTTAGGGTTAGTGCTAGGGAATCATGGGAACTGTTATTTTTCTGAGACATTGAGCCTTCTCTGTCAGACAACTCTGATGCCACAATAAAATACAGTTCCCATGGTTCCCTAACTCTAACCCTAACCCTAAAAGTGGACTGAATTCACACTATTTCTGGCAGTCTGCAACCCCCCTAAATCTGCTCCTGCCAGTGGCTGGTTTTGGGACTGCAGCGGCGGCCAGCACAATCCTTTTGACCCATCTGTTTTGAGCCGTTATGTTATTGTAAAGTTATGTTGATAGATGTTCATTTATTTTTATGTGTGTGTGAGTGAGTGTCTGGCTGCTGCATTTTGTACTAGATTGAACTTCTGAACATTTTTTTCAAGGACATCCCCACATAGAGTGCACTGAAGTACTCTAAGTAGTCTTAATCACAGTCCTGAGTTTGCAGGACCGCAGCAGGACAGCTGATGACCAAGGCTCTTGGAGGACTTTCATTCATAGGGCTGCCATAAGTTAAAAGCAACATGATTTCAAATAACAATTATTTGACCTTAATTCAAATGGTATTTCAATTGGAGTAGACTCTTTGCATCAATGGGATTTATATACATATTGACTTAACCTCTCATCATCTGATTCAGTGTATCTACTCTAGTTAGGAGCAGCAATTGCATATCTTCTAATATTTCATAGATGAAAACAAGGATACATGTTGCCAAGCAACACCAGAGTGTGGTCAATATTGCAAAAATTACTAATGAGGAAGAACACACAATCTAGCAAAGGTTGCAGCAATTTGCTTTTGCCCAACTCTACTGGGAAAGGCAAGATGCTTTACTCCTCTTCTCTTCCCCATCTGAGTTGAGTGTGAACTACCTTTGCACTTTGAACTTAGTTTGCAACAGTTGAAGTATTCTGAAGACAAGGAAAGTGGGAGAAGGAGAGAGAAAATGGGACATTTGTAAAGTATCTGAAGAGGTAAAATGACAGGATTAATCGGGACTATCTCTGCCAAATTGGAACAGTTGAAGGTTATGTAACTGGATTTAGGTCCTGACATATAGTTTGAATTCAGATTTGATGTATAAATTGAATGTCATATTTTAGGGCCCAAAGCAGAGCCAGGATCATAAACATTTTTGTGTGGAACTTGCAACCAACAGAAATAAGGTATCTGGAATCTGCTACCTGCACTGTTCAGTAGGAGCTGGGTGGGAATGGAACTTGTATCCTCCTTACAGAGCTCTCTGGATTATGCTGAAATTAACAACACCTGATCTTCCTACCTGAATTATTGCAAGCTTTCATAGCCAACACATTATGTGCTGATCAGGCTCTGCTATAGTGTGTTACAGCCTAGATACCAGGTGGTATACAGCTCTGATCAATAGACGGTGTCCAATTGTAGCAAAATAAGATGACCCACTGGAAGAAATAGCTCCCGTGGGCACCACAAATCCCAGAGACATCTCTCTTCTCCTGGCATGTTCTGTATTCTAAGCCCTTCTGACTGTTTTCAGAGCTACAGACTTGTCATTTCATGCACAAGTTAAATGGATGACTTTTTTTAAAAAGGTAAGCACCTACGTAACCCCTTGTGTAAGCACTTGATGCATGGATTGGATGAGCCACTTCACTCCCTTACAGAAACTGACACACAAAATTATGTGTACTGTAGGTCATGTTCATGTGACAGTAGTCTTTTGCAATGCTTGGCAATAAATAAAAGGGGGAAACAGAAGTAAACAGAGTACTCTGTTTCTTTTTTCTAATGCAAAGGTGGGAAGATGCTATATCCAGACTGCATATGCTTCCCAAGTAAGGATATTTGTAGTCCATGGGGTGCCAGATATTGACGTGACTCTGACACTTACTAGATAATAAAATGGAGATACTTTTTAAAAAAAAATCTAAGAAGTCAGGCTTTTAAAAATCCCAAATTCATACCAAGTACTAAGATTATGCAAATCCACATATCACAATTTTTAAAGACTTTATACATGTAACAAATAAAGAGCCATTTGATGTCTATGCAGAGCCTGTACTGTTGCAACTGTGAGGCACTGAGGAACTTGTTTGAAAGCATTCCCATGTCAAAACCACCTTCCACTGGGTCATGTTAGATAGGATGATCCAAGCTTTTAAGAAGGACAGTTGCCCCCACAGGACCTCAAAGGGGTGTGGACACTCTTCTGTAAAAAAATCACTCCCCTTGGACTCCCATTGACCAATCAAGACATCTGGTGGTGCAATTGATAATTCTACACCTTTTTGGTGCTTATCTTCCAGACCCGTTTTAGCCCTTAAGGCTGCTTCCCTACCACCAACAAAAACATACTCTTAGAAAAGAGTATCAGAGGAGAGAACTAGCTTGTTTCACCTTGTACCCTTTCCATCCTATGTCCTCTGTTTTCATAACAGCGGATTTCAGCATCCGTGGATTGAAATAAACATTGAATTTTTTTAAACTTGTGACTGATGGCAGCTAGTCTGAGAAGCAGTCTCAGTGAGGGAACCAAATCAGAGCAGAAGCAGGAAGAATGTGTCTCTGGTGCCTGTAGCTTCCCACCAAAGCCTCCCTTACTGCCTCGAGACTGCTTCTCAGCCTGGCTGCTGTTAACCATGGGTAAATTTAAAATTTAAATACTGACTTGAGCATCCGTGGGTTTCTTTTATCCATGTGGGTTCCTGGAACCAAATCCTTGTGGATATTGAGGCTGCACTGTACTAAGGGCAACCACCAAACATTTGTGAATCATGAATCATTGCTTGGAAAATGATGATGATGATGATGATTACAGCTCCCATAATGTTCAGAATTCAGTATAGCCACGGCTATGCTGGTTGGGAGAGGGATTCTGGGAGTGTTGTCCAAGCTCTGTATTCAGTACAGTCTATTGTAACAGAACATTAATCACAGCAGACAGCAGAATCTGCATTTTGCCAGCAACAAAATATTGCCTGCCTTGTGATTGGAGTGAAAATGGGTTTTACTGCAAAATAAGTGATTCTTTGATGTCTGGATTCCCTACTAAAACTGAGTACCAATTGCTCATTTACAGTGCAATAAAACCCCTCAATCATCTGAAAAAAACCACTTATGTGAAACATCCCAGGTTGTTTTTTGTGCCATTTGTCTGACAACAGCTCCTCCCTTTTATTGTTCCTTTACACATGATTAGAAACTCACCATAAAATGTGAATATAATGGAAATGCAGCATCTGCATGTTACCCTCAATTGCTTTCCCAGAAATGCATATGATTGCCTTGTGTGATTGTTTGCAGGAATAACCTTTGCATGAATTGTTTAGTATTTAGCACAAAGAATTAACCCTCCTGCAATTGTCTAAGGATTTTGTTGATCAAATATACTCTCTTTCAAGAATATACAAAACAATACAGTTTTCTTCTCTTCTAAACCAACATAGGCAAAATAATTTAGCTTTCTTCCTTAGGCATAAGATAATTGAATATTTATCAAGCAAAATGGAATGAAACTTTTATTTCTTTACATTTGTGTCTTGACCCAAACACTTGCAGGAAAGAGAAATAAACAAAGAGCCCTAATCATCATAATAATTTATACTTCTCAGGCATCTTTCATCCTGGAGTTTCATGTTGCTTAAATATTAATGATGATCATGCATAACAGATCTATGAACTAGAAGCACTAATTATCTTTATTCTATTGCTGAAGAAAGAACAGTGGAAACACAGATAAACAGATTTAAGATAGTCTACATACATAAATGACCAAAGTCCCCCCAAAAAGAATTTGGAAATCAATGTCTCCAACTGTCTGTTTTGTTTCATATAAGGAACCATTTTTGCTGTTGAAATGTACATGAATTCATAGGAAGCAGAGAATATCTTTTGCTCTCTTTTCCTACTCATAGGCAAGGTGTGAAATCCTGTAGAGCAGTGATGGCAAACCTTTTAGAGACCGAGTGCCCAAACCCAGTGATTGACCACTCCATCTGACCAGTGGCTAATAAAAATGTGGAAGAGATGGGACAGAGGCAGTCCAGCAGGCCCCGAGTTAACTTTTTGTGTTGCAGCAAAGCTTCTCTGGCTTTCTGAGCCCTTGGCAAGGAGGCAGGTGAGTCCCATAGTGTGCATGCCCACAGAGAGGGCTCCACATGCTGCCTGTGGCATGCATGCCATAGGTTCACTACCAGGGTTGTAGAGAGTACAGGAAGCTTTCATTCATATGTTGATAAATGATACCTGCGCTTACTTCCTCTCCACTCCTGTGTCATCCAGTTCTTTCCACAAATTATTTAGCTGTGAGAGCTAAATGGTGCAGAGCTGGACAAAGCCCAAGTTTGCAGCCCAGCCTCCTTGGAACTTTCCCCTGTGCTAAAAAGTGGAGGCAATGGTTTTGTTTGTTTGTTTCTGGAGGTCTCCAGGAAGTTAAAAGAGGGTAACACACACACACACACACACACACACACACACACAAAGTGACTTATCTATCTGAACACAATTCACCTGTTGTGTGTGTCCAGGACTCACCTGACTTTCACAGTTCCAACCAGTCAGCAGCATGGGAGGTTAATATTATATATACCAATATGATCCACAGAAACATCTACAGTAAACCTGAGGTGGTAAGTGATTCTGCTATCACTGCTGAGCAGACAAAAGGACATAGTGCAATGGCAAAGTACAGGTTTTACTTCAACAAGGTACCAGGTTCTGTCCCAAGGAACTCTACCTTAAAAGGCTCAGTTACTTGGTGAAATGAAAAAATTTCTCTAAGGTTCTGACAAGCACAAACTTGACATGCTGGACTAAATAAACAAATAATATTGCCTGGTATGAAGCAATTTTCTCAATATCAAGCATCCCATATTCTTTTATTAGCAGAATCCAACATCACTACAGACAAGATCACACAATTCTGCATTGAAACAACATATGGAGGCAGTACAGAGCTGTGATCCTTGTTGCAGATACCTGCCATGGCCACATATCTCATATCAGTACAGTATTCCCATAAATATATTCTTGCAGTCCACATGTTTGGAAGGTATGGAACGGGACTCTGTGAGCACATTGATTTATGTGCATAGGGTTCTTCTACATGTGGAATGACTTGGCCCAATCAGAGAGTCATTTGAATGGAAGTATTCTGTGCACATATATAAGAATATGTGAGAAACCCTTCCCTATGGTATCTAAATTCATGGACAGCTAACAAACACTTCCACCTGGCTGTCAGGAGTATCGCCACAGAAGAATCTTTGCTATCTCTCCAACCATGTGCTCTGACTCATGTTCAAAGAATGGCCCCTTGGGAAGTAAGTGAGAAGGTTTAAAGGAAGGATATAAGAAAGGTTAAAATGATATAGATGGTTTCAGGAGTATATTTATAAAGGATGAAGAGTTATCTTGTCATTAGTGGAGTAAAGCACTCAAGCGTTAAAAATGGACATAAAAGTCAAAGATGGATTGTTTTAATGTTTAATTATACTTTGTAACAATATAATCTCTTACTGACTTAATAGATTGTTGTTTTTCTTTTGAAATATGTGCTTTTATTCTATAGGTCAGATATGGAATGAATGTAAGTTGTATTTGATGATTTTAATTAATAAACTTTATCAAATTAAAAAAGAAGAAGAATGGCCCCTTGGAGCTTCCCTTAGAAGAAGCCCAGATAGTTTCCTTGTTTCACACCTTGAAACTGATTACTACCAAACCACATAAATCCAGTGCAGTAAAGCCTTTATAAACAAGCAAACAAACAAACATCACATTTTCAATTATGAAACCAAGGTTTTAACTGATGTCAAAATATGCAGGGAAAACTCAATTGCACCTCATATATGGCCAATGTCTACATTAGGGATAGGGAATGTTTTAACCCCCAGTTTGTTTGGATGCCAAGTCCTAGAAGCCTGAAACAGCACAGCCAGGATGGTAAAGATATGTGAGGGTTGGGCTCCAAATCCTCTGGAAGGCCCAAGGTTTTCCACACCTGGTATAGATAGAAAAAGTATGGGAGACAGAAAACATGTCATATAAGACATGAGTATAGTGGATACTTTTAGCCATACTTGGTGCCTGTCTTCATATCAGAAGTGACAAGTGAACATAACAGAGCTAGAGGAAGTTAACCAAACACAACCCTTAGCCATCCCACTGTGAGCACTGCTAATGTTTCCCAGCTTGCATAGAGAACACAGCACTGCATGAGGGAGGATGATCATGGGGAAGTGAACAATTAATAGACATAGCAATCAGAAGTCAATCTGTAAATGTGCTTGCATGTCAGCAGCAGAGATCTGTGAATCCTCTTTGTATGAGGAACAACTTAGGGAGCTGGGGATGTTTAGCCTGGAGAAGAGAAGGCTGAGAGGTGATATGATAGCCGTGTTTAAATATTTGAAGGGATGTCATATTGAGGAGGGAACAAGCTTGTTTTCTGCTGCTCCAGAGACTAGGACCCGAAACAATGGATGTAAGCTCCAGGAAAAGAGATTCCACCTCAACATTAGGGGGAACTTCCTGACAGTAAGGGCGGTTCGACAGTGGAACACACTCCCTCGGAGGGTAGTGGAGTCTCCTTCCTTGGAGGTCTTTAAGCAGAGGCTGGATGGCCATCTGTCAGGGATGCTTTGATTGGGAGATCCTGCATGGCAGGGGGTTGGACTGGATGGCCCTTGTGGTCTCTTCCAACGCTATGATTCTATGATTCTATGATTTTAGGAACATAAGGTGAGCCATGCTGGATCAGAATAAAGGTCCATCAAGTTTAGTATTCTGTTCCCAAGCAGATACATGTGGGAAACTTATAAGCAGGGCACAAGTGCTTTACACCTTACTACTTGTGTTTTCCAACAACTATCTAAATATATTTATTGGGGAATGAAAGATAAAGAAAGCATAATTTCACTCATACTCCTGTGTTGGGCTTTACATGGTCAATCAATTGACCACTGTATGAACAGCATGCTGGACTAGATAGTCCTTTGGTTCCTGTTTATAAAAAGATTTGTGATACTGGATGTTATGCAGATCCTTTATGGATTTGTGTATGCCCCTTTCTAAAGCCACCCAAAATTGGAGCCATTACTATACATTGTAGCCAGTCCATACTCTTTAACCAGCAGAAATTGCTACTTGCTAGGATTTAGAACTTCTGCCCCAGAAGGCATATGGATCCAAATGGATTCCTGAAGGCTACTGGGGAGTTTCCTGCTGCCTCAGCAGGCAATTCTGCTGATGTCTTGGTTAACCTCTGGAATGGGTAAATGATCAGGGCAGTTGAGACAACAACCCTTCTGAAAGAGTGGAGCCAAACTGGTCACCTGGTTTTCCAGGAGCTGGTGAGATGGTGATTAGAGAAACGGTGGCAGAAAACTTGGAGCAGGACCAAACATAGGCTAAGGATTGTCTGTGGTAATACAGGCAAAACTATGTGTCTTCTCCCTGCATTGTGTTTGCAGTGAGTCTGGACCTGTATGGAGTGAACAGCTCGCTCATTAGTTTGCAGATAAAATTGCTCAGATCCACTGTGATCTGGATGCCATTATGTATTATAATTGATACATATCCAGTAGGTTTGGCTCCTTGTTTGTCCAGTGATGGACAATAGATAATTTTCAATTTGTGCAACTCAAAGATATGAGTAGATAAGAGTCACCACATGCATCTTTGACCTTTGACCTTCCTGGATTCTTAAAAGAGCCAGAGGGGGACTAGTAGTGGGTAGAATGGATAGAGGAAGTGGCCAATGGTTCACTCAAACATGGCAGAGTTGTAGCATTCCAAAATGAGGTGGTTGCTGCTGTTGTGTGCCTTCAAGTCATTTCCAACTTATGGTGACTCCGTTGAAGGTAATTTACTGGATCAACTACAATCTGTGAGTACCGATGACGTGGACAAGCTACTTGGAAGGATAAGGAAGATGACTTGCCCCCTCGATCCTTGTCCATCATGGCTGGTCGTCCAGGGGGGGAACGCGTTGAAAGTGTTCCTTCAGGACATGATCAACGCGTCTTTCAGGGAGGGTTTGGTACCATCTTGTTTGAAGGAGGAGGCACTTAAGCCGCTCCTGAAAAAACCTTCCCTGGACCCTCTGGACAGAAACAATTACAAACCAGTCTCCATGCTACCTTTTTTAAGCAAGGTGACCAAGAGGGCAGTTGCTTCCCAACTCCAAGCAGTCTTGGATGAAACCTATTATCTCGATCCATTTCAAACCGGCTTCAGGACAGGATATGGTGTGGAGACTGCCATGGTTGCTCTGACCGATGACTTCCGCTTGGGCATCAACAGGGGTAGTGTGACCCTGTTGGTGCTCTTGGATCTCTCAGCGGCCTTCGACACAATAGATCATGCCATCCCCTTGGATCGCCTGAGAGAGTTAGGAATTGGAGGCACTGCTTTGCGGTGGTTCCGTTTCTTCCTCTCGGGCAGATCCCAGAGGGTGAGGCTCGGGGACAGTTGCTCTTCTAAAATAGAGCTTAATTGTGGCATCCCTCAGGGCACCATCCTGTCCCCGATGTTATTTAACATCTATATGAAGCCGCCGGGTGAGATCATTCAGAGGCATGGAGCACGGTGTCTTCAGTACGCTGACGACACCCAGATATATCTCTCCATGACCAGATCATCGACTCAGACTTCAGATGGCGTCACTCCTCTCAATGACTGTCTCAGAGCAGTAATGGATTGGATGAGGAAAAACAGATTGAAGTTGAATCCAGACAAAACGGAGGTACTCATGGTCACAGGCCTGAAACCAGATTTGGGAATACAGTCTCCAGTCCTAGATGGAGTCACACTCTCCTCTAAGGACTGTGTTTGCAGCTTGGGGTGCTCCTCGATTCGTCACTTCACATGACTAGTCAAGTGAATGCAGCGGTCAGGAGTGCCTGTTACCAGCTTTGACTGATATGCCAACTGCGCCCTTATCTGGACATGTGGGACCTGGAAACTGTGGTACATGCTCTGGTAACCTCACGTCTGGATTACTGCAATGCACTCTACATGGGGCTACCCTTGTGCCTAACCCGGAAACTGCAACTGGTACAGAACATGGCAGCCAGATTAATTACAGGAACATCTAGGAGGGAGCACATAACACTGGTGCTTAAATTCCTCCACTGGCTGCCAATTAGTTTCCGGGCTCAGTACAAGGTGTTGGTTTTAATCTTTAAAGCCCTACATGGCTTGGGTCCATCTTATCTTAGGGATCGCCTCTCCCCATATGATCCCCCCCGCACCCTCCGGTCCTCTGGGAGAAATCTGCTATAGCCAATAAAAACTAGGCTGTCTCAGACCTCCCAGAGGGTCTTCTCCGCGACTGCTCCCAGACTATGGAATGGCCTGCCGGACGAGATCCATCTTATTACCACTCTTGCTGCTTTTAAAAAAACAGTAAAGACAGATCTCTTCTGGCAGGCCTTCCCGGAATAATCCTCCGGCGTGAGGGGAGATGGTACTACCTTCCCTCTCCTATGGCTCGCTTCATTGTCATTTGTTATTGTTGTTTGTTTGTTGAGTGTTATTATATTATATTATGTTTTAAATTTTCAATAGTTTAATTCTGTTTTAAGGGGTGGGAGGGCTGGATATGGGATAAGGAATGTTTTAAATTGCATGTTTTAAATGTTGTAACCCGCCCCGATTGTTGTGCAGAAGGGCAGGCTATAAATAAAATTTATTATTATTATTATTAGAAGTTGATCACATTCATTTTAAAAACATCTTACCTGATCCAGATTAAATTTTAAAGCGGGCAGCATCCTGATATTATCAGAAGGATTTAGCTGCCGAAACTGCCACCCGGGTCCATACCAGGTCCATCCCCGCTCCCAGGGCTGTTCCGATGGCCATTTTCGTAAGCCAGAAAACTCCCAGCTTTGAAAAGAGGCACACTGAGAGTCCCTGGGAGTGGGGATGGACCCGGGCAGTGATTTCCGGATCAGGTAAGCTGGTTTTAAAATGAATGTGACAAGCTTCTTAGCCACAATGGCACATGCTTTAGTTACATCTCATTTGAATTATTGTAATATATGGTACATGGGGCTATCTTTGAAGAATGTTCAGAAACATCAGCTGGTCCAAAGATCTGCAGACAGATTATTAAGTAGGGTTGACTACAGAGAGTACAAAACTCCCTTGTTGCAACAGCTCCACCAGCTGCCAGACCATTTCTGGGCACTATTCAAAACTCTGGTTCTAAATCTCTATGAGGCTCAGGTCCAGGTTATTTGAAGGGCAGTATTATCCTATACAAACTTATATCTATTTTTATATCTTTTGAGGAGGCCCTTGTGTCTGTCCCACGACCCACACAGGTACATTTGGTGGGAACATGGGAGAGGGCCTTTTTGGTGGCTACTCCCTGGTTTTGGAACTCCCTTCTCAGAGAGGCTAGACTGGTACTCTCCTTACTATCTTTCCCCAAGCAGGTAAAAACCCTTTTTATTCTGACAGGCCTCTGATAATTGGTTTTTTTTAAAGGAAAACAGGACATTAAGTTATTGTTTAATGGTTTATGTTTTTAACTGCTTTTAATTTTATGATGGTTTAATTGCTTTTTAAACTTTTGTGCACTGTTAATTTTTAACCACAGTATGTTTGTTTTAACTGCTGCAAGCTGCCTTCAGTTGCAAACGGGGAAAAGGTTGAGATACAAATAAATAAATAATAATAGGTTCTAACAGCATGTCACTTCATGTTATAAATTTCTTGACAACTAATTAAAGTTTCTGAAGTACCATAGCATATCATTTTTGAGTGCTCAAAGGCCTTCTTTGTTGTACCTCCTTTTATTTTTACCTTCATTAGATTTGTGTTTGCTTAACATTAGGTTTGCCAGAGGCAAACCACTGAAATGTTCATATCACTCTTGGTCTAAGACTCTTTTATTTGGTTTGAAATCAGTGGTGACAACAGCTGTAGAGTGCATATACACTTTCTCAGAGCTCTTTCTTGAGGTTAGGTCACAAGGGATAGATGAACCAGTGACCTCACATAATGTGGTTCGTGTGTGGATATGAAGACTTAGATATAAGCAAAACAGAGGAATCCATTACTGATTTACAATACGTGAAAAATGCTAATTCTCCAGACTGTGGTAAGCCCTTCTTGCTTGCCTGCATCACTGCATTTTAAATGTCAATAGGGAATGAAACCAAGTTTGTGAATTACCAGGCACTGCGATCAAAGGAGCGGGTTGCAATTGCTGAAATGTGATTTATTAATAAGGGATAAAGAGAATGCAAATAAACTAATTATAAAGTGGGATTTGCAACAGGGGAAATTCCCAAAGTAAAAATTTTAAGTGATGTTCAGATGATTATAATTATAATTAAGAACACTTAGATAAATAAAACTGGCATGATAACCAACCTCAATATGGTTAACATTTTAAGCCTAGATCCGCCCACATCCTTGACTTACCAGCCCCCAATGAGACAGGTATTAACTGCTAAAGCTAGGAGTACAATGCCTGGGTAGCTGATTAGACATTTCTGAAGACAGGGGTTAAACTCAAGATAACATGGAAGGAATACTAATTGAGGCTCAGCTAATCTGAAAGGATTCTTTTCTATTGTAAATATGCCTCTTCTTTTCAAGCATTCTGTTCATACACACTATATCAACTCAGGAAATCTTTTGTCTGTGTATCAGTTCCATGTCTGTTCTACATTTCTCCCATAATCAGACTGCTATGCACTGGCAATAGGAAAAAAGTGTATAAAATACTACTCATGCTTAACTTCAGTTTCTCTCATAGGATAATAAAAGAACACATCTGAAATGACAAATAAACACCCAGGAACCTAGAATCATTAACTAAAATCTATTCTGCTTCCACTTCTTCTTCCTCTCTCTCTCTCTCTCTCTCTCTCTCTCTCTCTCTCTCTCACACACACACACACACAGAGTTTAACCTTTCCCTTCAAAACTAGTTTCCCCTCAAAGCTTTTCCTTGTGGAAACCACAACAAACAAATAGTATTGATGGTGTGTGTGAGAGAGTAATGCTGCCCAATGCAGTATCCCTAATACACCAGACTTTATCCAGTTACAATACACAAAGGCAGGCCTTCCTATCCTTCCAAACTACCATCTGAGGTTGGGAAAGCCTAGTTATTATTATTATTTTTTAATTGTTATTACTCATATAAATCTGTCTGTCTGTCTGATATAAAAAAAATGTACTACACTTCTAGGACTGCATCCTCAACTTTTCACAGGATTATTTCAAGTGGTGAGAAACCTTTTGGGACTGGACCCAGAGAGATTCAGGTTGAAACTCATAGCTACCTGCTGTGAAAAATTTGCGAGGCAATTTGAGGAGAAAGTTGTTTGCATTTACTCAAAACGTAATATCAAACTTTCTAGGGTCTATAGATGTGTCTGGGACACCAAATGGCCATCTGGTCAGATCTTCTGGAATCATTTACCATTATTACAGCCTTATGATATAGACAAGTCATTTGAATTAGCCCATCTCACCACATGTAAGCTTGACCCTTGCCCATCTTGGCTATTAAGATCTAGCAAAGTGGTATTGATTGGGTGAGTTCAGGGGGTAGTAAATGCTTCAATCTGTTGGGAGAAATGCCTGGTGCCTTGAAGAAGGACTTTCTCCTGAAGAGAACCTTCCAAGATCCAGATGTATATGACAACCCTCAGCCTATTGAAAATGCCCCTTTCTGGACAAGGTGCTTGACCAATTTCAGATTAAATCTGCTTCTGCTGGTACCTGTTTGGAATTGCAGTGGCAGCCCACTTTGGGAGTGGGCCGTCTGGTCACCACGGTCCCAGGCTGATCCATGCCACTCATCTGTTTCATCCCTCTGTCTCACTATCAAGTCAAGACCTTGGGACAATTCCAACAGTTGAACACCTTGTATATCATTATACATCACAGAGAGAGGAAACAGTGCTGTAGCTTGCAAACATTTTATTTACAACTCCATCTGTGCTCTGAAACTATTTTATCAAACACAACATTCATGGCTGAATCCAATATTAACCTTACTAGGAGGGGTCTCATTAAAATGAAGAGGACTTGTTAGACACAACTCATAGAATCATAGAATTATAGAGTTGGAAGGGACCACAAGGGCCATCCAGTCCTACCCTCTGCCATGCAGGAACTCGCAATTAAAGCATCCCCGACAGATGGCCATCCAACCTCTGCTTAAAAACCTCCAAGGAAGGAGACTCCTCCACACTCCGAGGGAGTGTGTTCCACTGTCGAACAACCCATACTGTCAGGAAGTTCCTCCTAATGTTGAAGTGGAGGTGTTAACTGTCATTGATATCAATAGGTCTAGGTAATAAGTAAGACAAACACTTCAGCCAGGAGTACAGACCTTCAAATCCAAATACCTTGGCCACTGTTGTTCCAAGGGTTAACTATGCACAGGTCACATCTGCAACAATAGCTCTTCCTAGCCTGGAAGCCACAATGATTAAGTTGAGGCTGTCGTATTTTGGCCACATCATGAGAAGGCATGACTCATTGGAAATGACAATAATGCTAGGAAAGGTGGAGGGAAGTAGAATGAGAGTAAGACCGCATGCTAGCTGGATGGACTCTATCAAGGAGATCACGTATGCATTTACAGGACCTAAGCAGAGCAGTAGAGGAAAGGGAATCTTTTGAAGTTTCTCATCCACAGGGTTGCCATGAATCAGGATCGACAACAATACAGAATCATTCAGGATAACAAACTTCTAGGAGAAAATAGCTGGAGGTCAAAGACACTATATGAAGTATGAAAGATCACCTTTTTGAGAGTGTCATTCATACATCTTTCTATCCTCTGGAGAAGGATTTTGAGACATATATGGCAAAGACAGACAGACAAGACAGACAGAAAAGAAACCTGAGAATGAACACACTGACATGGATATGGAAACAGACTGATCCATGCATCCATGGGTAATTTTTACTGTTATGTCTATTAGTTGGTTATAAAAGTGGGAAATATAAAATGTAGTCTAAAATTTTTATATTGGAAATATAAAATGCCACCATCATTATTTTCCTTCAGCTACAGAGTACCAGAGCTTGGAAAATCTAGTTTTCTGGATTAAGGCTCCCAGAATCCCCTCACCAGCATAGCTGTTGAACACAACAGCTACAGGATTCTGGAAATTTTCATTCAAAAATTAATGTTTCCAAGTTATAGGTATGCTGAAGCAGTAGGTAGAGGATTCAAATTGTGTGCTATGTCATTAGGAAAGGATTTACAGGTGAAAGAGACAAAGGGAGAGTGCAGAATGGAGTAGAAGTCTTTGTTCTGACATTGACCTGGAGGTACTGCAGAGTTACAGCTTGCAGCTATGTATCTCTAATCACAGGAAAAGCAACAAGGCCAGCTCTAACATTAGGCATAGTGAGTCAGCCTCATAAATGTTGGGTATCAGGGAATGGCAGTAAATTGTTACATATTTAATTTATTATTACCATCTTTTTTGCAGCCAGAGATGGGGACAGGCATTTACAGGATTCTTCATGGTATTTGGATACTATGCACCTTGTGCTTCGTGAGTAAGGGTCTCTACCATGTGCTGATCTGCTTCATACAGAAAAATGCTGTCAGCCATCCTGGTAGGGAGAATGGGAAGACAAAACAGGGGCCCCTGCACTTTGCAGTCAGAACTGGCTAGGCTAGGGAATGAGCAGAGGACATAAGACCTAAGGGGCTGGCAGACATGAAGTAGGACCATGTAGAGACAATGAACAGAATTTCCTGGCAGAATTTGCAGTTCAGTTTTGCTTCTCTGTCAGAATCTGCTTACTTTGCAAAGCTTCATCCTCTATCCAGAGGCTAACAGTTTCTGGCATTAGTAGCACCCTGCAGCGACAACATGGCCATTTGCCCCTCTAACTTAAGGGCAACTTGACTTTCCTGAGAGCTCAGAAAAAGGTGATTAACCCGAGGCAAAAGAAAGTGGTTCATAGAACACATTTCAAATGAAATCAAATCAGGGAGAAGAAGAGACAATGCCTGTGGTGGGGGCCATTTTGGATGTCCTTCAAGGTACTGATCAAATTTTATCCAAGTACAGATGCATATTTTCTTTTTTGACTCTGACTACATACTAGGGATATAAATCTTCACATTCTTCATTTTTCTATGCACGAAAAAATAGTATCCTTAGTTCGCCTCTTGCTGGAGGTGAGAGAACAAAGGTTTCTGTGGTTTTTTAAAAAAAATTAAGAGCATAAAACTTTAAAAAGTGTAAGAACAGAAAAAGAAATAAAATATAGCAAAAGAAGAAAGTTGTAAAAGAAAGGAAAAAAATAGATATTTGCTTCTGACTTTCCTCCCAATAGTTATAGATTATATAAAGTTTTACTTCCCTTGCATAACAGTATTTAATTTTCAAAACCTACAGTTAATCCTTTTGCTTATGCAAGAAGATAATAAGTGGTTCCCATCATTTCTTGAAGCTTCCATACATTTCCCCCCTAATAAAATAGAAAGTTTGTCCATTTCTGCCATGTCCATCAATTTTGTTAGCCAGTCATCTTGTATTGCTATCTTTGTGTTCTTCCATTTTTGAACATATATGATTACTCTCTACAGTAATCATATATTGTAGTAGTTTTCTATATTTCTTTTCTATTTGAGCATCCAACAAACCCAGTAAAAATATTTCTTGTCTTACTGTACTTTCATTTTTTAAATTCTCTGGATTATATTATGTATCTGCTGCCAATATTTTCTTTCTTTCTCTCATGTTCACCATTTGTGATAAATAGGTCACATCTGCTGTTCACATTTCCAACATAAATTCAATACCCTTTTATCTATTTTAGACAATTTTCAGGACTGAAATAAAATTGATACATTATCTTATAAAAATTCTTATTAAAAACATAGCATGAAATAAATTTCAAATCTTTATACCACATTCTTTCTCATTATTCCATCTGTATATTATAGTCTAATTTTTGAGCCTAATTTATCATACATTCTTTGACATGTTCCTCCTCCATCTCTAACTTCAGCAACAACTTATACATCTTGCCAATCAACAAGAAATTCTTCATTTGTCTTAATTCTAAATATGAGTCCTCCCAATTCACCGGGCTGGCCTTGTTGCTGCTGGGGAGGAAGCTGGGAACTGGCTAGGAAAAATCTGCTGCAAACTTTTTATCTTTCTTGTAACGTAAGATAGCAATTTAAAATTATTTTTGTTTTAAAAAAAAATCAAGATTCAGTCATGCATTCAAATAATTAGGATACCTACTCAAAAACCAAGATATATATTATTGTACCTTCCAAGCTGGCATGTATGAGAAACAATATCTAGTTTCAGGTAAAATTTTAGTATCTTCCACTCAAACACCTGCATATACCCTAATAAATTTATAATTTTTTTAAAAAAGTGTGTGTTTCCTTACTTCTATCCAATGTTTTCTACCCAACTAGACACATCAAACCTAATTGAAATAGTTGACCTTTCAGCATGTAGAATATCATGTAGTGATTACTAAGATCCAGCATGGGTTTATTGAATACATCCCATGCTAGATTGTTCATATCTATTTTAAAAAGAGTTCCAAGCATCAACAGAATGCTAGGAATGTAGTGTTATCTCAATTTCAGTGAGGCTTCCAGCAAGGTCTTCCATGATCTAAGTATCTACCTACTAAAGAGATACATTTGGAGATACAGGTTTTTGTTATGATAAAACCAATTAGTCCAACTACTAATCAAAGAAATGTCATGCAACTTATTGAAATGGCACCCTCAATTTTGAAATGAAAAAATTGCAAATGTTAAGTTTTTTTTTCTTGCTGTGTAATCTGTTTTGAGGGACTAAGATCTCATGATGGTTTGATCCATTCATGAGTCTTTGACAGGGCTTTAGGATAAGATAGGAAACAACTATATTACCTACTTTAATATATGTAGTGCCATTTACCAAATTTGTTGCAGATAGGACATCACAATGATGAGAGTGATAACACTAGCTAAAAACAACTATATAAAAGAAAAGTTATGGAGAAGGAAGTATTATTAAATATATGCAAGAATGCACCTTTTCATACCAAGCCACTAAACACATATGTTGTCTACCACAGGCTCAGAGTTTGGACTACAAGATAGGGAGTCCAAAACTTTTCAATTTTTGTGGGTCTGGTTTATTGCACTGGAGGCAGGGGAAGTTCCTGTAGAGGTGCTTGAAATCCTCAGCCATGCACATATGAAAAGAAAATAGAATTAAAAGAGACAAGCCAAGATTGTTTTCCCAATTAAGTATAGCACTGTCATGGTTGACTGGCATTAACAGCTGCATTTAGAACTGCAAATGTTGGAAAGTTTCTGCACCAAGGGTCTTGCTTGACCAAAGGAATAATCTCATACTTTTCAAAATTAATCATTGCTAGTCTATATCATGTTGACTTTAAATTATGTTTATAAGTGTGAGGCACTGCCCTGCATAATATCCAGTGATATTTTCAATTTATCAAGTCTTTTCATACTTGAATTTTATGATGTAGTCATTGCATGACTACAAGGAACACTAGTGTTGGAGATACTCCTGGTCCCACTCCTACATGTTCACAGGTTGCTGTGGGAAAGGTCTATGCAGAAGCAGCTGTTCCCACAGAGGCTCTCATGCAGCTTGAAACACTGGACTGGACTGGAGTTCCAACAGCAAAGAAGCCTGAGCATGGAGTCATGGACAGGCAGCATGCTCAATTCTAGGGTGAGTCCAAATAATCAGATGATGCCATTATTTCTCCCTTATCACATACAGAAGGCTATTGCTTGATACAAATTTGTGCTGCTGTTTTGAAATTAGTTGTCTGACATGGCTACAGGTGCCCCATCCCTCAGGACGTAAAGGTCCTCATGTACCATCTTGATGTGTCAGGGACCTCAGACATCTCTGACTCTCACCACAAACCTATGGAAATTTCATTGGAGACTATGGCTTTCCACTCTATCAGCCATCTGCAAAGAAAATGTTCCTCCTTTGGAGCTAAAGCTTCTAAGGGCTATACAGATGGCCTCTAAGGGGCAGCTCCATGCTCCCCCTGGGAGTGCAGGATTGGGGCTGCGGCAACTGCACGCCACAGCCCTGATCTGGCACTTTGGCACTGCTAAAAGAGCTGGCAAATGCCGCTCCTTTTTGAAGCAGCAAAAAGCTACCCTTGCTGCCACAGTAGTGACTCTTCTGCGCTCCTTTGTTATTCTTCTAATACAGCGACAGGCAACCTCTTTCTTACCTGGGCCGGTCTGCCGTCGGCCAGGTCGCGGCTGGGCCAAGGGGGGAGAAAATGGCGGCACGCGCGCACCCGCCGCCGCCGCGTGCGACCCCCCCGGACACACAGCTGCCACGATCGCTACTGCAGTCGCCGCCGTAGCGCGCGCGGCTCCAGCCACCACGGCGCATGTCGCGGCCGCCATTTTCGGAGTCAAAATGGTGGACGCAACACATTTGCGCATGCGCAAGAGTACCACGCATGCGCAAACGTGTCGCAACCGCCATTTTGACTTTCAAAATGGCGATCGCCACGAGCGCACCCGGAAACGCGCTCTGGCAGTGGCGGCAGTGGCGGCAGCGTGCGGCGGCAGCAACGGCGGCAACCTCCGGCCGGGGCCGGTAAGTCTGGAGCCCAGGGCCTAAACCGGCCCCTGGGCTGTAGGTTGCCGGTCCCTGTTCTAATATATAGTGTGTTTTAATACTGTAATAGTTTAATTTTAAGACTCACTTTATGTATGTTTTTAATTGTAGTATTCTTTTAAACCAGGGGTAGGCAACCTTTCCCCTTTAAGGGCCGAGGGACTTCAGCTCCCAGAATCCCAGGAGCTATTGGCCAACATGGGACTATTGGCCAACATGGCTGAGGCTTCAAGGAGCTGAAGTCCCTCGGCCCTTAAAGGGGAAAGGTTGCCTACCCCTGTTTTAAACTGTGAGCCACTTTGACTCCCAATTTTTGGTATGATGGTGATGATGATGATACTAATGTCCATTTTCCTAGCATTGTAGAAAGAAGCTAATTTTATAAAGAGAATGGTTTACTTCCTTGGTATTCCAGTTTCTCCAGTTTCTCATGTAGTGTTACAAACACAGAACAGAATGTACTGAAAAAGTTAGTGATGTTACTATGCACTCATAAAATGATGGCAACAACATATACATAATTCATTTCCTGTAAAATTGTTTTATTAAGGAAGCTGTGAACTGTGTTTGAGGGGTTCTCCTTTAATTTTTCACTTTTTTTCCTTTAAGGGATGGGGGGGAGGGGGGCTCTCACTCACAGTCAGAGACTCGCCTCTGGAAGGAGCTAGCAGCCAGGAGCTCTCTATATAGCTATAGCCCAATCTCTAAAGCTAGGGGTAGGCAACCTTTCCCCTTTAAGGGCCGAGGGACTTCAGCTCCCAGAATCCCAGGAGCTATTGGCCAACATGGCTGAGGCTTCTGGGAGCTGAAGTCCCTCGGCCCTTAAAGGGGAAAGGTTGCCTACCCCTGTCTTAAGCTCACTGACAGAGCTTGGTGAAAAGGCCAGGCCAACAGGAGTCCTTTACATGAGTGTTTAACGGAGGCCTTTTTGAGGGGTAAGTGCATCATCCTGTTTCAGTGCCTATTTAAGACTTCTCAATATACACACTAAGGGAGATGCTGAAGTCATCTGCTGCACTTGTGGAATATTTGTCTTCTTGCCTATGGATGTGGGGAACTTTGCCTGCAACAAGTGCAAGTTGGTAGCCTTGTTAGTAGAGGTCCAGCAGCTGGAGGCCTGGGTAGCTACACTTCAGCATATTAGGGAGCAAGAGATTTTCCTGGACAGAATGAAACAGATGGTCTTGGATGGGGAACACACAGAGGAAGTTGCTGGAGAGGAGGTCATTTCACATACACAGAAGGTAGACAGTTGGTGGAATGTCACACACAGAAGTAGGGAAACCAGGGATCGTTCTGGGAGCCCCTTCCTTTTGGTCCATGTGGTAACCAATGATACTGCAAGACACAGCCTTCAGATTATCAGAAGGGATTATGAGGCTCTGGGTAGGAAGCTGAAAGAGCTGCATGCACAGGTTGTCATCTCATCTCTTCTCCCAGTTGAAGGGCATGGTCCAGGAAGGGAGAGGAAAATAGCGGATGTGAACAACTGGCTCCTCAGATGGTGCCACTGAGAACGATTTGGATTCTTGTAGTATTAATTTCTTGCTGTGTGATTAAATGTGCTCCCTTACATTGTACAATCTGTGCTGACTTTAACCGCAAGGCAAGTAGACCACCAGAAAGAAATGTCCTTTAAAGCAGGCATATAGGTTGAGCCAGCACTCTCCATGAGGGGAGAAAGCTGGAACCAAAGAGAAGCCATTATATGTCACATAGATGAAGACTGCAGCCCTACCCCATGCCAATGAACATCTTATGTGAGCTGTAACTGCCACATAAGTTACTGAATTTAGTGAATGAATATGATTGGCTGAAAAATGCTGTAGTGCATGTATAGGAATGAGAGAATGAAAGGGCTTTGTTTGCTTTGTTTGGGGTCCCAATTTTGGCACCCTGGAGTGCTCCAGTCCATTTTACTTTACCTGAAATAGAATCTGAAGATCCTAATCAAGAAACATCTGGTCATTGTCTACCTGTTCTGAGACTGTCCCCAATACTAAGAGGAGTTGGGTGACACCACAAATGTGCTGGAGGGCAACTTCCGTTGCTACCACCTATCATGACCACTGGTCAGGTTGGCTAGAAAATGATGGGAGTTATACTCCACCACATGCAGAGATGCCCAGGAGAACCAACATGTACTTGCAAAGCATGACCTGATGAGGAAATGTGCACGCACGTACACACACATGCACACCACATTTCTCAGTTCATTAATACAATATTGCTGATGTGTAAAGATCTGTGTCTTCTAGAGATTTGTAAGCACTGGTTCATATGTGGATTGCCTCAATTTTTATGTTCCTTTTTATCAATGAGAAGGAGGGAGGAAGAAAGAACACTCAGACTGAATATGAATTTGATATGAACAAGATCACTGCTACAAGGAAACTATTGTGCCTTATCATGGATTCCTGAATTCCAAGTCACAGGACTCAAAACCACAAATTAAGGTGACCTTTCCCAGTCTGGTGCCCAACAAATATGATGGACTACAATTCACATCAACCTCTTATAACAAAAGGCTGTGTTGGCTGGGGATAGAGGCAGGTTATACTCCAACACAACTAAGGGCCTCTGCAGACGGGCGGCACAGAGCCACCCCGGGAAGTGGCGGATTGGGGCTGCAGCAACCCCACACTGCGGATCCGATCCTCCCTTTTGCCGCCCTGAAAAGAGCGGCAAAATGCTGCTCCTTTTAGGGGCAGCAAAAGTCTGCCCTAAGTGCCGGCACTGCAGCTCTTTAGCGCCCTTTCAGCACAGCATGTCAGAACGCTGTGCTGGGAGGGCGTCAGGACAGCTTCGGGGTGGGGTTGGGGTGGCTGGCATGCAGCTGCCTCATCCCAACTCTACCCCCAGTCCGGCCCTTTGGCCGGTCTGCATCCCCCCTAAGTAGCACACATCTGGATAAAGCTGTCATATGGTATGTAAGAGAATTCTTGCAATACATTCTAAGCTAGTGTCTAAACCCATGTTAAATTTCTGAAGTCTGCAAGCAGAAATCAATTACTTTTTAAACAATCTCAATTTAACTCACAAATGATCTTCAGCTCAATTCGAACAAAAAACACTTTGATTTTACCCTGCATTTGTATGGTGCCAAGGTTTCCTAGACAACGGCACAATAACTATAATAATGACTAAATAAGGTATGCTGTATAATCCTGAATTATCCATTCTTGTTTAATAAAATCAAATAAAGAAACATTGTATGATTAAACATGTGTTTGTTTTCCCAGGGCACATAATAATATAATCATTTGCTCATTAAAAGCATTTGGAAAATCTGCCATACATAATTTTAACGCTGGTGGTTGTTGTTTTTTTAAATTATTTTTGCTAATATCTATTGCTAAGAATTCTATTGGTCACCGATAGGCATTCTTCCAGCCATTTGATATTTGAAAACCCATGATTACAATGCAAAACTTGCAGGGCCCTAGAAACCTTGCCTCAACAATAATCTGTAGCTTCTTTTCACTCCAGGAGTATCTTCCTATCCCATTACTATTTAATCCCTTTATAATCCAATCAACCTCTATAGCATGATGTCACCTCCTCCTGTCAACACTGTAACCCCATAATATTTTATTCTTGCCAAAGAGAAATCTCAGTTTCCACTTCTAGAGATGCATAATTCCTACCCTTGACCCAGATTAGTCAAGGATTCCCCTTCAATTAGAATAACTGAATTTAAAAAGATAGATTCCATATTCTGCATGACTTTATTTTTCAGAGGGGGGATTAAATGTATGTCATTTAATAATGTGTAAAACATAGGATTTGTTGAATACATCATACAAACAGTGCACATTCTTACAGATTATGATACCTTTAACAGGAAGAAATATAAAATAAGTTTTAGTTCTAACATTATCTTGAGAATCTTAGAAATGATGTATTCAGCGCATCATAATCCAGATTTGCATATTTCAGTGTCTGAAGTCTGTTATAGCTTCCCTAAGTAATTCTTTTTTACTCTTTGTCTGTGTGCCAGGCAATTAAACTGACTGCAAAAAACCCTAAAGAAAACATAGCAAGCTGTTCAGTCAAATGAAAAGTTTGTTTCTATGTCTGAAATATCTGTTTCTTTTATAATACTATTGGCACTGATCAGTGTAATAATAATAATAATAATAATAATAATAATATTTATTTATATCCGACCCTTTGAGGACCCAATCAGGGCGGCTTACAGCAATAAAACCATACAATATATCCCAAAACATAATCCCTCCCCCCCTTAAAACAGTATTAAATCAAATGAAAATTAAAACTACAAATTCAAACAATTAAAAAAAATTAAAAACATTACAAGCACAAGATTGGCCCAAGGCAATGTTCTTCATCCATCAGTAGATGGGGCCACGTGAAGATCATTGGGGGTGGGAGTACCCGAGGCCGGGATAATTAATCTGGAAAGGCCTGCCGGAAGAGATCCATCTTGATAGCCTTTTTAAAGCTGTCTAACAATGTTAACTGATGGATCTCATCCGGCAGGCCATTCCAGAGTTTGGGGGTGACAACTGAAAAAGCCCTCTGGGAGGTAGCCGCAAGCCTCGATTTCTGAGGCTGCAGCAAATTCCTCCCAGAGGAGCGGAGAGCACGGGGAGGATTGTATGGGAGGAGGCGGTCCTTGAGATAGCTTGGACCCAAGCCATTTAGGGCTTTAAAGGTGATAACCAACACCTTGTACTGGGCCCGGAAGCTGATAGGCAGCCAGTGGGGGGACCTCAAAACCGAAGTAATGTGGTCCCTCCTAGATGTTCCCGAGACAAGCCTGGCTGCCATATTTTGTACCAGCTGTAATTTCCGAACCAAGCACAAGGGTAGCCCCATGTAGAGTGCATTACAGAAATCAAGGTGTGAGGTTACCAGCACGTGCACAACAGTCTCAAGATTACTTACTTCAAGAAAAGGACGCAGCTGGCGTATCAGCCGAAGCTGATAACAGGCGCTCCTGACTGTTGCATTTACCTGATTTGTCATCAGGAGCGACGAGTCAAGGAGCACCCCCAGACTGCGAACAGTCACTGGAGGAGAGTGTGGCCCCATCCAGGACTGGAGGTTGCAACCCAATTCTTGGTTTCGGGGCCGCTACCGTGAGCACCTCCGTCTTGTCCGGATTCAGTTTCAATCTGTTTTTCCTCATCCAGCCCATTACCACCCGAAGACATTCATTGAGAGAGGAGATGCCACTGGAATTTGAGGCTGACGAACGAGACACGGAGAAATAGATTTGGGTGTCATCAGTGTACTGATAACACCCAGCACCATAACTCCATATAATCTGACCCAGCGGCTTCATATAGATGTTAAACAACATCGGGGACAAGATAGCCCCCTGAGGGACTCCACAAGTGAGCTCCCTCTTGCTAGACCTACTGTCCCCGAGCACCACCCTCTGGGACCTACCCAAGAGGAAGGACCGGAACCACTGCAATGCAGTGCCCCAATACCTAATCCCCTCAGACGGTCCAAGAGGATGCCGTGGTCTATCGTGTCAAAAACCGCTGAGAGGTCTAGGAGCACCAACAGGGTCACACTACCCCTGTCGATGCTCAGACGCAGATCGTCGGTCAAGGCAACCATGGCAGTCTCAACCCCAAAGCCTGTCCTGAAGCCGGTTTGAAATGGGTCTAGATAATCGGTTTCATCCAAGACAGCTTGGAGCTGAAGAGCAACCACCCTCTCGATTACCTTGCCCAAAAATGGCAACAAAGCAACAGGCCTGTAGTTACTCATATCCAGGAGTCCAGGGAAGGTTTTTTCAGAAGCGGCCTAACAGCCGCTTCCTTTAAACAAGATGGAACATGTCCTTCCCTGAAGGATGCATTGATGATATCCGTGAGGAATCTCCTCAATGCATCCCCCCTCCCAGACGGCCAGCAATGATGGGCAAGGGTCGAGAGGGCAGGTCGGTTTTCTCACCTAACCCTAACCGAGCAGCTTGTCCACGTCCTTGGTACTCACAGATAGCAGATGATCCAGGATAACTTCATCGACAGAGTCACTGGACACCTCGCCTATAGATTCTGCTACAATAGTGGTATCTAAGTCGGCTCTTATCTGAGAGATTTTATCTTCAAAGAAGCTGTTAAATGCATCACAGCAGGCTGTTGTCGGGTTAAGTAGGGGATTTGGCGCAGGGGACACCTGTGTCATTTCCCTCACCACCCTAAACAGCTCTGCTGGACGGGACTCTGCAGACGCAATACGCGCAGAGGAGAAGGCTCTCTTCGCTGCAAGCATTGCCTCCCAATAGGAACAAAGAAAGTTCCTATGGCAAGTTCTGTCAGATAAGAGTCGAGTCTTCCGCCACTTGCACTCTAGTTGTTGGCCAAACCGCTTCATCCTCCTAAACTCTGGTGTATACCATGGCCTATGATTTGAAGCGGATTGGCAAGGACGCTTGGGAGCGATCGTATCGATAGCCCTGGTAAGATCAGTGTTCCAGGTGTTGACCAGAGCATCGACAGGGTCACTGGCATTCCCAACCATTGAACCCTCTAAGGCTTTCTAGAATCCTATTGGATCCATTAGCCTTCGAGGGCGGACTATTCTAATGGGTCCACCACCCCCGGTGGGGCGGATGTTGGCTCTAAGTTCCATCTTGACCAGGAAATTATCCATCCATGACAATGCGGAGGTACTTACAACCTCCGCCCACAGATATTCCTATTCCGTACTGAAGACCACATCAAGTGTATGACCTGCACAATGTGTGGGCCCAAGGACCAATTGGGATAGGCCCATGTTTGTCATGGTCTCCATGAACTCCCGAGCCGCGCCTGTTAAGCTGGTCTCGAGCGGGATGTTGAAGTCCCCCAAGACTAAAAGTCTGGGAGTCTCCAACAGCAGCTCAGAGACCAGCTGTGTCAGCTCGGTCAGGGAGTCTGCTAGACAACGGGGTGGCCGGTAGACTAGCAAAATCCCCAAACTATCCCTGGTCCTCAGGCTTAGGTACATACACTCGAAGTGGACTGTGTTCCAGACAGGTATCCTGGTCAAGGTCAGGCTGTTCTTATGAACTAGAGCCACTCCCCCCCCCGCCCACTTCCCCTCACCTGCTCACTGACAGAGTACCCAGCTGGGAGGGCCTGCGCCCATGTGACAGCACTGTCCTCTCCCAGCCAGGTCTCTGTGAAGCAAGCCAGGTTGGCATCCTCATCCATGAGATCATGGATGATATGTGTTTTGTTCTTGACTGACCTGGCATTGCAGAGGAGCAGAGTGAGGTTTTGTGGAATGGTTGGTCTGCTCTCGAAACCATTCTGGGAAACAGAGGGAACTGAAGGCGGGATAGCTTTCAAACAGCGATCCCGTCTTCTTTTGTAACATATGTTCCCTCTGTTGCAACCATACCTCCCGTTCCCCTGCACCCTGCACAACTCCGATAGCCGCCCCTACCACATTCCCGGCCTCAGGGAGAGCAACAGAACTCAAGGCCACTGGAAAACTGAGGTGACTGGGGCATAGAATATTCTAGCCCCATAACCTAATAGTTATGATGGCATATAAGAGATGGTAAAGCCCTGTGGCTAGATGTTATACAACCCAGCCCCTCATCAGGTCTTAAACTAACAGGCAGGGCACACAGTCTTGGCTGAGTAATCCTCCACCTTTCCACTGCCAAGGGCTAATGACAAAATGTTGGCCCCATCCAGTCCGCCTCTGGTTCCCAATCACTTGTGCCGCGCTTCTGGCTGGTGTTCCTGGGAGCTACTTAAGTAGTCCTCCCTTGGGCCAGGAGCAAGGGCCGCCACAGATACTGTGGAGCCGGGGAAGATGGTCACAGGAGGCAGTGGGGGGAACAGTCCTGGCTGGCGTTGGCCTCCGTTTCTCCATTGCCACTGCAGTAGCCTTACGTAGCCTTGGGCCCAGAGCGAAGCCGCTGCAGGTGCTGCTAAGCTGGGAGAAGATGACAGTCCTGGGCGTGCATAGAAGGCAACGCCCACCTTCCCAGCCTCCGCTATCCTGCTGCTAGTGCTGCGTTCTGGAGCTGATGTTCCTGGGCCTCCTTAAGTAGCCTTGGCCCAGAACGAAGCCGCTGCAGGTGCTGCTAAGCTGGGAGGAGATGACAGTCCTGGGCGTGCAGAGAAGGCAACGCCCACCTTCCCAGCCTCCGCTCTCCTGCTACTAGTGCTGCGTTCTGGAGCTGATGTTCCTGGGCCTCCTTCAGTGTCTTTGTTCTCAATAGTTTCAGCTAACCTACAGAACCAACACTGGGAATTTTAAAATATTTTTGTCTAGCCCAATACACCAACCCTCTCTTTCTCTTTCTCTCTCTCTCTCTCTCTCTCTCTCTCTCTGTGCATAAATATAAATATGTCTATAAATATAATTGTTGCTCATTGTAAAGACTTTATGAAATTGATCTTCACATGTTGCATCTTCATTTCTGGGCACCCTTACAAGAAAGATTCCTAGGTGACTAATATATAATGCCAACAGACTTACACTCTTAGAATAGGGGTTTTCTTCCATTCCTCACTTGCTGAAGCCTACTACGTACCCAGATCCGTCAGATAACCAACTTAGATGGCTTAAAATACCATCAAGACGGATCTCTTCCGGCAGGCATTCCCAGAATGACATTGTTACAATCTCTCTCTCACCATCAGACCATCAGATCACTCTTCTATATATTCAGAGTGCCGGCCATTTAATAGTATTGACTTGTAGTCTTGTTTTAAATTAATTTTAATGTTGATAATGATTTAATATATTTTTAGGGGGGGTTATATGTCTATTACAATTGTATGGGATTGTATTTTAATTGTAAGCCGCCTTGATAGCCTCAGCTAAAGGCGGGATATAAATTTATGATGATGATGATGATGATGATGATGATGATGATGATGATGTGTCCAAAGCACCAAGGGACCCTGCAGAACAGTGTGATGCACCATTTGAACTGAAGATGGGGAAAGGTGATAGAAATCAATGACCCATCATTGCATGGGAGATATGTCTTTCCACTCACAAGAAGACTAAGGACGTTATCACACGTGGCCCACAAAGCGATAATAAAGTGAAATAAGAATAAATCCAGTAATAAACCGGACGAAACCCCACAATACGCAAATGGCTATCACACGCAATTACCTTCATCGCGCTTTTAAGGAAAGCACTCCCAGGAACCGTATTTGCCGTTCACACGCAAGTGAGAAAATCCCGCACATGTGCTAGAAATGCTCTTCTAGCACACGCGCAATACAGCCGCAGCTGTCACTTGCTGCGGCTGTCACCCCTTCCCAAGCCGGCTCTCTCTGGAGGTCCTCCTTGGAGCGAGGCTCCACGCAGGGTCGGCGCTCCGAGTAGGTCCTCCCCGGAAAGCCGGCTCTCTGAGGAGGTCCTCCTTGGAGCGAGGCCCCACGCAGGGTCCACGCTACGATGAGGTCCTCCTCAGAAAGCCGGATCTATGAGGAGGTCCTCCTTGGAGCGAGGCCCCGCGCAGGGTCGGCGCTCTGAGGAGGTCCTCCCCGGAGAGCCGGCTCTCTGAGGAGGTCCTCCTTGGAGCGAGGCCCCGCACAGGGTCCGCGCTACGATGAGGTCCTCCTCAGAAAGCCGGATCTATGAGGAGGTCCTCCTTGGAGCGCAGGCCCCGCGCAGGGTCCGCACTCCGAGGGGGTCCTCCCCGGAGAGCCGGCTCTCTGAGGACGTCCTCCTTGGAGCGCAGGCCCCGCACAGGGTCCGCGCTCCGAGGAGGTCCTCCCAGGGGAGCCGGCTCTCTGAGGACGTCCTCCTTGGAGCGCAGGCCCCGCGCAGGGTCCGCGCTCCGAGGAGGTCCTCCTCGGAAAGCCGGCTCTCTGAGGAGGTCCTCCTTGGAGCGAGGCCCCGCGCAGTGTCCGTGCTCCGAGGAGGTCCTCCTCGGAAAGCCGGCTCTCTGAGGAGGTCCTCCTTGGAGTGGGGCCCCACGCAGGGTCCGTGCTCTGAGGAGGTCCTCCCCGGAGAGCCGGCTCTCTGAGGACATCCTCCTTGGAGCGCAGGCCCCGCGCAGGGTCCGCGCTCCGAGGAGATCCTCCCCGGAGAGCCGACTCTCTGAGGACATCCTCCTTGGAGCGCAGGCCCCGCTTGGAGCCGGCTCTCTGGGGAGGACCTCCTCGGAGCACGGACCCTGCGCAGGGCCTGCACTCCAAGGAGGACGTCCTCAGAGAGCCGGCTCTCTGAGGAGGTCCTCCTTGGAGCGCGGCCCCGCGCAGGGTCCATGCTCCGAGGAGGTCCTCCTCGGAAAGCCAGCTCTCTGAGGAGGTCCTCCTTGGAGCGCAGGTGGGGAAATCTCCCCAATACATATTGGGGAAATGCTCCCCAATACGTATTGGGTTTTCATACCTACGGTAAACGTGAAATGATTCCCATCGTGCAATTGCAATTCCTAAAGAAACCGAAATTCAAAAGATCTTGGTTCTTTCCGCATTCTGTCGGGGTTCTGTCGGGGTTCTATGCGACGTTGTGTGGACACAGGGAAAAATAATACGTATTAGGTTGGGATTTCGTTTGGATTCTGTCTGCATTGAGCCCCGTGTGATAAGGTCCATAGGCTTGTCAGATCCAAGCTGCTGAAAAATTCTTAGTATTTTGATTGGTTTGTCATTTAACTATCACATGTTGTCATGTTTAAAAACATGCAGGATTCGGTTCCCATCGTCATATGGCAAAGATCTATTTCCTCTTTATTTCCACTCTGATGCTCCAACTTCCCTTCCAAAGTAAGCAGGCTTTGTCTACTTCTCTTTCCTTTAATATAAGGATGAGTAACTGTGGCCCTATCAATGCTATTGGCATGCATCATCCTCCATCACAGGCTATGCTGGCTAGTAGGATGGATGGGAGTTCCAGCAACAAGCAAGTCAACTTATTCCACAGGCAATCTGCTCTACATGTGTAGACTCTTTGTACAGGGCTGTGTCCTAAGACATTCTGATCCTTGAGGCAGAGCCGGAAATGGTAACCCCCAATCAAAGAGTAAAATACCCTAGGCAGTCACATTGTTTTGGCACATGAAGTAGAAAATCTCAAAAGCACCTGTCTCTTCTTTGCAGGAATATTTGCTATGAACTAATAAAATATACAATGATAAAAACTTCAACAGATAACAATTGTATAAATTATCATGACTCTTGAAATCTGCTTCCTAAAGCTCTTTGCTCACTCTGCTTAATGGTACACTCAGCCCTGACAATATAAAATTTTGATACCGCAGGGTTCTAACTCACAAGGGGAAGCTACACAAGTAAAGCATGCCCCTTTCCTCTCATATGTGTCTCCCTGTACATTGGCATTGATAGAATTAAGTTGCCAGAGTATAATGGGGGACAATCCCCTCTGAACAAATCCCCCCCCCAAAAAAGTGATGGGGTCACTTTAAGGTCTCCATAGGTCAGAAATTACTTGAAGGCACACAACAACATAAAAAAAAACAAAAAACAGGCAAATAAGTATGTTTCTGTACCCTTCAACTGTCCTGATTGGCAAGGGGAGTCCCAAGCAATCCTCTGTTGTCCCACTCTGATGCTTTTAAAATATCCTAGTTTCTTTCTCTTCCTCTTACTTTCTCCCTTTGTCCACAGCTTATTTCAGGTACAGAGTTCCAAGTGCAAAAGTAGTGTGCACTCCAATAGTTTAGCAGGGGGGAAGCAGAGAGGAGGGTTGGAATCTTGCCCTTCCCAATAGGCTCAGACCAAAGCAAGCTGCTGCTGCCTCGCCTAGCTTGGGTGTTCCTTGTTATTAATAGCTTATTAACAGGTCACATATGTCCTTGTTTTCATCTATGGAATGTTGGAGGGTGTGCAGTTCCACTCTCTTACTCATTCAATCATATTCATATGGGGATGATCACTCACCCAGGCCTTTTGTTTGCCGCCCCTCATGTCTTGGAAGTAAGTAAATGGGACATACAGAGTGTATTATGGAAACCCCAAAAATTATTTTTAAAAAAGAAAAGGTAAATTATATGGGCAAGATGTTTCACAGCACTGCAGTATAGAGCAGGGCAATTAACTCTTTCCCAACCTGTTGTTTCTCTACCCCAGTGCCTTTTTACTGAATCCAGATTGACCTGCCTGAAAACAGAAAGGCTTCTATTATCACTCTTCTGTTCAAAAACCTGCCAAAGCTGTTTTTCTTTTCTATTTTGAGTACACTGTATCACAAGCTCCTCCTCTACAGAGTTTGAAGCATGTTGGCTTAGGGCCTAATGGATTTCAATTGTACTTTGGCTTGTCCATATTAATATAAAAAAAATTGAACATCATTTCCAGGTATGACACAAATGGTATTATTTCATGCACAGTTAATTGCTAGAACTGTTGCCTATTATAATTATTACAAGGTCTGTTTCAAGAAAATATACCCATGTAATCACTGAACAGAAGCCAAAATATTCCCTACAACCAAGCACTGTTTTCAGTTACATTAAATGGAGATATTAATTAAACTGTAACCAATGGATCAGTGTTTGGCAAATTAGAGGATTAATACAATTACAAAGATGTCAAATGTTTGGAAAATGTTCAGGCAAAGACTATGGTTAATATTAAAGGTAAAGGTATTCCCCGTTGACAAGGTTGTCAAGTCATGTCCAATCATAAGGGGCGGTGCTCATCTCCATTACTAAGCTGAAGAGCCAGCGTTGTCCAAGGACTACTCTGTGATCATGTGGCCAGCACGATTGCACAGAATGCTGTTTACTTTCCCACTGAAGTGGTACCTATTTATTTACATGCATTTGCATGCTTTCGAACTGCTAGGTTGGCAGAAGCTGGGACTAATGATGGGAGCTCATTCCCATCACACAGCACCTGAGCCTTGAACTGCCAACCTGCCAATCTTGCAATCAACAGAGTCAGCATCTTAACCACTTGAGCCACCGTGTCCCTATTATTGTCTTTCTTTTATTATTTCAAAAACAAAAAAGAGATAACAACAGAATCCAAATACTCCATATTGTTTGTCCAGATTGGAAAAGATGAATAAAAATATGTTCATTCCAGTTGGAGGACACTGATTCACTACAATGTTGAAGTGCAGCAATAAGTAGATACAGAGATTAGTCAATGGATCAAAGAAGGATCAATAAGATTACATTTCTGTCTGCCTGTCTGTTACCACATCATCCAAAAACCATCTGAATGGATATTCAGCAAATTTGGAGGATATATTTGGAGTGGTCTGAATAGCAAAGGCTACATAACACACATATAGACTAGATGACATACATGAAATTCAGTTGGGTGGGCCTGAGGTTTTGTTGTTAACTGCCTTCGAGTCGATCTCAACTCATGGTGACCCTAGGGATGAGACATCTCCAAGACCCCTTGTCTTCCACTGCTCTGCTTAATTGCTGTCTTCTGTTTCTCTGCATTGGTCATTGTAATAATTTTCTTTTTCTTTATCATTGTACTGTTGCATTCATAATTCTTAGTTTATTCCTATCTCCCTTTTGTTTTTCTTCTCTTCTTTTCTGTATTGTTTGTAGTGTTTCTTCTGTCATCTTTCTTTTTGTTTATTGAAAGTGTCTATCTTCATTCTTCTTTTATTATGTCCCTAGCTTCAGACCATAGTTCCTCTGGTTCTCAGTCTATTATGTTTATTAGTGTGAATCTGTTTCTTATGTTATCAGTAAATTCTGTTGAGATATTATTTAGATCATATTTTGGTATAATCACTGGTTTTGTTTTCTTCTTGAGTCCTACTTATTTTTGTTATGAGTAATTCATGATCTGTGCCACAGTCAGTGCCTGGTCTAGTCTTGGCCACTAGTATGGAGTTCCACCATTTTTTTTTACTTCTGATTATATAATCTATTTGATTTTTGTGTTGACCATCTGGTGATGTCCATCTGTGTAGCCTTCTTTCTAGCTGTATGAAGAATGTGTTTGTAATGAATAGGTTGTTGGCTTCACAAAAATCTAATCAGATGCTTATCTGCTTCGTTTCTTTTGCCTAATCCAAATCTGCCTACTGCTTTCGATTCTTCTTTGCTTCCAACTTTTGCTTTCCAATCTCCAGTGACCAGCTTGACATCTTGTGTTGGTGTGCTGTCAATTTCTTCCTGTACTCCTTCATAGAATCTATCGATTTCTTTCTGTTCTGTCTCTGTGGTTGGTGCATATACATGGATTATGGTGATATTCATAGGTTTACCATGGAAACTAGGGTACCCCCTCATTAATTTTTCATTCATACAAAGTAGTATGTTTGGTGACTGATTGGGAGGAGCATGCTCTTTCAAGGGTAATTGAGACTGATGTGCAACATGAGGAATGTTTCAGCCCTTAAAGATGTAAGCATCTTTCAGAGCAGTTGAAACTGAACAATCATCAACAAAAACTAATGATTAGGAATGGTATCCAGTCAATGGGACTGGTTATTTGGCACAACACTGAGTATCACAACTAGTCAAAAATATTTTGAGTGTCTCTGAGCATGTGAAGATAATTTTTATTCACTATCAGATAACTTCATCCTCTACCATTCTCTTGGAATTAAAAAGCATGGTATGTGGAGATAAATGTTATGTTATGCAAAAGTGAAATTCACATTTCTGGTTTTTAACCATCCTAGTGCTCTAGTACTGTCCTCCTGTTAACTAGAAAACACACATAACCTTTCCAATAATTAACCTCATACACAGCACCACAACAGTGGTGAAATGAAATGAAATAAATAATAGCAAGTGTTTTCATCCAGAAAATTAATTTATGAAGCCTCACCAGTATGTGTGTGTGTATGTGTTAGACAGGTTAGCAAATTACTAGTTAAATTTAACTAGTTATTTTTAAGCACTGATTGCACATAGCTTTGACCAACAAATAAAAATGTTAAGTCTTGTAGGGAAAGATTCCTTACCAATATAACTAGTAAAATTTAATTTATACTAGTGTATAATTAGTAACATTTAATTAGTTGTTTCCAAGGTGGGCAGTGCTTAGACCTTGAAAACATATATTTTAATTGTAAATTTGTAAATAAAAATAATATTAAAATCCTATAATTTTTAATTTTCTGTGTAGAATTGTTCTTTGCATTAATAATAATAATAATTTATTTATATCCCACCTTTAGCCAAAGCTGTCAAAGTGGCTTACATCTAAAATCCATTACATTTAGATCAGCAATAGCACCAAGGATCAAAAATCAAAAACAAACTGGAGACTTGGGTGTGCAATAAGCAAGGTGCTCATTTTATTCATTGTATCAGCTGTTCTAAAATTGTTTTAAAGAACTGCTATCAGTTTTTGTGGATAGGAAAAACTTTATGGGACTTAAATGGGAATGAGAGTGCCAGCTGAAAGACTGGGCAGTGGTGGCACAGGAGAGCCCAGAACCATCTTGCTGGCTACAAGGCATCACCTAATGTAAGGTTCTGCCATACTAGCCAGATAACCAGTCCCATTGAGATGCCATAGTCATTGACTGATAGCACTGTTTTAAGGGTTTTTTTCTTAAGAATGTTTTGTTTTTCTGATTTAAAAAATGGAAATTGGGATGGCAATACAAGCTGTACAGGGCAGAGGGAGATATGACGATGGCAGGGTCATGTGCTGTTATGGAGAAAGGAAAGAGAGATGTTTAATATCTGTCTCACTTTCCAGTCAGTCCTATTTCAAGGATTTATATCCCACCTTTTTTTCCACAATAGGATTCAGGTGGGAACAAAGAGAACATCTTTGTTCCTATAAAGTAGCAATATGTGTAGCAAAGAAAGCTGGTTTTTCTCCACTATTGCATCTGAGAATTCACATCCAGCTGATCTGTTCAGGATGATGAGATATCTAACTCAGGCACCCACCCCTGAATCCAACCTTAGAACTTTTAGTAGCTCACCGTGACAGTTTTAATAATCATTTTGCAGATAAACCCTCTCACATAAGAGCTGATTTTAATGCCATCATTGGAATGGAAGTCATTAATGAGGTGTCCAGCAACTCTGAGTGGGGTTATACTGGATCAGTTTCAATTGGCAAGTACTGTTGATGTGGACAACCTGTTGGGGCAAGTAAGGAAGACAACTTGTTTTCTTTATCCCTGTCCCTCTTGGCTGGTCATCTAGGGAGGAAATGCAATTAGATTTCAAATGCAACTTATCATTAATGCATCTCTCATGGAGGGGATCTTTCCATCCTATTTAAAAGAGGCAGTGGTTATATCACTGCTCAAAAAGCTCTCCCTTGATCCTCTGGACTAATATTTAGAGATCTCCAAATGTCAGCTCAAACATGGATATATGAAGAACTACAGACCAGTTTCACATCTACCATTCTTGAACAAGGTGATTGAGTGAGCCGTCGACTTCCAACTCCAATCGATCTTGGATGAAACCAATTTTCAAGATCCATTTCAAACCAGCTTCAGACCTGGATATGGGGTGGAGACGGCCATGGTCGCTCTGGTAGTTGACCTTCGCCTGAGCACCGACAGGGGTAGTGTGACCCAGTTGGTGCTTTTGGACCTCTCAGCGGCCTTCAATACTATAGATCATGACATCCTACTGGAACGCCTGAGAGAATTAGGAGTGGGAGGCACTGTTCTTCAGTGGGTCCGCTCTTTTCTCTCGGGCAGATTCCAGAGGGTGGTACTCAGGGACAGTTGCTCATCAAAAATGGAGCTAAAATATGACATCCCTCAAGGAGCCATTCTGTCCCCTATGTTGTTCAATATTTACATGAAGCCGCTGGGAGAGATCATCAGGAGACATGGAGCAGGATGTTACCAATATGCGGATGATACTCAAATATTCTGCTCCATGTCCGATGCCATGACGGCAGATGGCGGTTCTCCCCTCAATCAATGTCTTGGAGCGGTAATGGACTGGATGAGGAAAAACCGACTCAAGCTGAATCCAGACAAAATGGAGGTACTTACGGTAGGGGCCCCCAAACCAGAGATTGGGTTGCGACCGCCAGTCTTGGATGGGGTCACGCTCTCCACCAAGGACTTTGTCTGCAGTCTGGGGGTGCTCCTGGACTCGTCGTTTCACATGACAGATCAGGTGAATGCGGCAGTCAGGAATGCCTGCTATCAGCTTCGGCTGATACGCCAGCTGCGCCCTTTCCTGGAAGTAAGGGACCTAGAAACTGTAGTACATGCCCTGGTAACCTCACGACTCGACTTCTGTAATGCACTCTACATGGGGCTACCCTTATACCTAACTCGGAAACTGCAATTAGTGCAAAACATGGCAGCCAGATTGATCACCGGAACAACAAAAGGTGACCATATCACTCCTATTTTGAAATCATTACACTGGCTGCCAGTTAGTTTCCGGGCACAGTATAAGGTGTTGGTATTGACCTTTAAAGCCCTACATGGCCTGGGCCCATCTTACCTAGGGAATCGCCTAAATCCATATAATCCGCCCTGTGCCCTCAGGTCCTCTGGGAGGAAGTAGCTTCAACCAATAAGAGCTAGGCTGGCGACGACCTCTCAGAGGACCTTTTCTGCTACGGCCCCCAGATTGTGGAATGCCCTGCTGGAGGAGAACTGTCAGATAACCAACTTAGATGCCTTTTAAAAAGCCATCAAGATGGAACTCTTCCAGCAGGCATTCCCAGAATAACACAATCTCCCTCCCACCATCAGATAGCTCTTTCCTAGACGTCTACAATGCCGCTGTCTGTTTATGTTATATATTTTATTAATTTGGTTTTAAATGAGATTTTAATCAGTTTAACGATTTAATATATTTTAAAGAGGGGTATCTGTTGCTGATTTGTATGAGTGTACTCTTTTTAACTTGTAAGCTGCCTTGACAGCCCTGGCTAAAGGCGGGGTATAAATAAACTTTTATTATTATTATTATTTATAAACAGATGCAATGCTCAGGAATGCCTGTTACCAGCTTCAGCTGTCACACCAACTGCATCCCTTCCTAGAATCAGAGGACCAAAAAATGTTAGTGCACATGCTGGTAACCTTGAGGCTGGACTTCTGCAATGTGTTATACACAGGGCTACCTTTGTACCAAGTCCAGAAATTCCAACTGGATCAGAATATGGCAGCCAGACTGATTATGGGTACATCCAAGAGGGATCATATTACACCAATCTTAAAATTACTTCACTGGCTACCAATCAGCAAAGTACAAAGTATTGGCTATTACCTTTAAAGCCCTACATGGTTTGGATCCAGGTTATCAACAGGACCACTTCCTCCCATACAATCCACCCTGTATGCTCAGGTCCTCTGGGAAATGTTTGCTCCAACCAGCCAGGACTAGACTGGCAATGGTTTCCCAAAGGACTTTTTCATCTGCTTGCCCCAGACTGTGGAGTGAACTGCTGGAAGAATGTTGACAGCATTTAAAACAACATTAAAGACACATCTCTTTTGGCAGGCCTACCTAGTCAATTTTAAATGACTTTTTAATTTCTATATTCTAAGGAATGTGCTCTTATGAGTGTATTTTAACAGCTTTATAGTATTGTATTTTAACTATTGATTGTATATGTTTTTAATTGTGTTTTGTATTTTAATGTGTTTTGTATTTTAATTGTTTTGTATTTATACAAAAAAGAGATGACAAAATGAAAGACACATGGAATGAAGAGCCATATGAAGATGAACCCCAAATTCTAAAAAGTGAGGTGGAAATTGCAATAAGAGAAATAGTGAAAAACAAATCACCAGGAACAGATGATATTCCAATTGAATTGCTGCAATCCACATTGACAGAGTCAACTCTAGTGCTAACCAACAGATGTCAACAGATATGGAAAACAAAATGATGGCCAACAGATTGGAAGCAATCAATATACATCCCCATCAACAAAAAGGGAGACACAAGAGACTGCAGCAACCATAGAACCATAGCACTGATCTCCCACATAAGCAAAATTCTGCAACACAGGCTCCAACCATACATGGAGAGAGAAGTCCCAGAGGTCCAAGCAGGGTTCAGGAAAGGAAGAGGCACAAGGGACCACATTGCAAACATACGATGGCTAATGGAGCATAGCAGGGAGTTCCAAACAAAAATCAGCATTTGCTTTATAGACTATAGCAAAGCCTTTGATTGCATAGATCATGAAAGGCTATGGAATGCCCTTAAAGGCATGGGAGTGCCAAGACATCTGATAGTCCTAATGAGGAATCTGTACAGACTCAGGATAAGAGGCTACTGTCAGAACAGAACACAGAGAAACAGAATGGTTCCCAATTTGCAAAGGGATCAGACAAGGCTGTATCCTATCACCCTATCTATTCAACATATATGCAGAACATATTGTAAGGAAAGCAGGCTTGGACATGGAGGGGGGAGGAGTGAAAATAGAAGGAAGAAATATCAACAATGTGAGATATGCTGATGACACCATAACACTAGCAGAAAACCTCACAGACCTGAACACCTACTAAGGAACATCAAAGAAGAAAGTGCAAAGGCAGGTTTAGTGTTGAACATAAAGAAAACAAAAATAATGACCACAGAGAACTTACATACATTCAAACTAGACAATGAGGAAATAGAAATAGTAAAAGAGTTCACATATCTGGGATCAAACATTGATCAGAATGGGGATTGCAGCCAGGAAATGAGGAGAAGATTAAGAATGGGGAGGGTGGCTATGAAAGAACTAGAAAAGATCCTAAAATGCAAAGACATATACAACTCAGCAAAAAAGTCAGAATCATACAAGCCATTGTATTCCATATTACCACATATGGATGTGAGAGCTGGACAGTCAAGAAAGAAGATAGGAGGAAAATCAATGTGTTTGAGATGTGGTACTGGAGAAGAGTGCTGAGGCTTCCATGGACAGCCAAAAGGACAAACAAATGGGTCCTAGAACAGATCAAGCCAGAGATATCCCTAGAAGCCAAGATGACAAGACTTAGACTGTTGTACTTTGGACATACCATAAGGCGGCATGAAACATTGGAAAAGACAATAATGTTAGGAAAGGTGTAGGGAAGAAGAAAGAGAGGGCCACATGCTAGATGGATGGACTTTATTAAAGAGACCACGAAAATGAGTTTGCAGGAGCTGGACAGAGCAGTAGAGGATGGGGGGGCTGGAAACATCTCATCCATAGGGTTGCTGTGGGTCGAGACCAACATGAAAGCAATTAACAACAACAACCTTGAGAAGAAGTGGGAAATTATTATTATTATTATTATTATTATTATTATTATTATTATGGCTTATATCATTCAAAAATATGTGCTGATATATGAACAGCTGCCCTCTTATGTACACTTACTTGGAAGGAAGCCCCACTTAAGCACACTGGAATTTACTTCTGAGTAAACTTGTATATGCTGGTACCATAATTTAACAATGAATTTTGTCAAGAACCAACAGTGTATATACCGGTACTCAAAGAGCAGGTGTTTGTTTGTTTTTTTACAGATTTCAACATGTTTGTTTACTGTTCATACTGCAAAAAATATATTTTACCTATGCTCTCTTCCCCATTACACCATCTGGACTGAACTTTTATAAACCTTTTTAACCCCAAAGGTCTGACAAAAAAAAGGGGGGGTAACATTTAATTTTTTTCTTGTAGCACTGGTATTACACAGAATGACCAACAAGGGATCCATAAAAATGCTATTTACCACAATTAGCAAATGAGTGATGAAACAGTAGTGACAGACTGTACTAGCCTGAATTCTCCAGCCAGTCAACACCCGTGGCTGCTAAGAGTTATATGGATCATTAATTATTCCTTACACTCTCTCCCCAGGCTTTATGCTCCATTCTACTGGTCAATTTCTTTAAACTTTAAATACCCCTATGACAGATTAAAGTATATAGCAGGGGTAGGCAACCATTCCCTTTAAGGGCCGAGGGACTTCAGCTCCCAGAAGTCTCAGCCATGTTGGCCAATAGTCCCATGTTGGCCAATAACTCCTGGGATTCTGGGAGCTGGTCCCTTGGCCCTTAAAGGGGACAGGTTGCCTACCCCTGGTATATAGCAAAATGTTGGTTCTGAGCCTGTAATTCCTTCCTCGTGTTATGATTGTGTCTGTTTATAGCAACTAGGTGTTTACAGGAATGCAATGTATTACACATAATATACATAATGTACATCTCTAATAGATTTCATTTCTGGGTTTCTAGCATGATAATTCATAGTAAGTGGTTTGGAACCAAAGGTACTCTTATTTCTCTTATTTCAGTTGCGGAGGGTCTACCTTTTGCGGAGTATTCTAGCCCTGTTGAGGAGGTCTGTAAATATAGGGAATAAATAAGCAAGAGTGGGAGCATGCTAGGCATGAAGCCTGATTCCTCATTTCCCTTGCTCTCTTCACCTCAAAAGTAACTTTCTGAAGAAAAGAGTTTCCTCTGTTTCTCTCTACATAATGGTGAACACTGGAAAATCAGTGAGGAAACTCCAAGTGAGGAGAAATTGCAATTGGGGAGGGAAGGCCACACTACCTGGAGGACCCTGGGAACTGAAGTCCAAGAAAACCACCTTTCAAAGTTTTGGATAAGGTTGGTCTGCTCCCTCTCTTTATGTAGTTATTCATGGCTCTTACAGAATTTTTGACTAAGCCTTCTTTATGTCAGAGAAAGGAAATCTTTGGATTCAATCCAAAGTATTTACTGTGGCAGGGATTACTGAAGCCTGGGAACCTAATATATTTCTACTTTATCTTTACATAATAACATTTCCCTGTACTCTAATTATGCAGTATACCTGAACATCTGAATTATGCTTGACAGTTTGCTAAAATCTAAGATATGAAATGATAGCTTGAAGCACTGAAGACCACTCACTTACTGTCCTGGTTTTTTAATGTTTTCATTACAGCATTAGTTTATAGTATTAGATTAGCTTGTGCCAAACTGCACCATTATCTAGTCATCAGCCATTCTCAGTAATCATATCTTTTAGTTGTCGTCACTTATGATTACTGTTCACTTTGCACCTATTTACATAATTCCCTCTTGGTTTGAAATTATTCCTGAGGGCACTTGGTAAGATCTTTCCACAGGTAATTAAATCATTACCACAATTTCTCAGCAGCTTCTTAAAATGTGGGAATTCACAATGCAGGCTTCAGGTTACCACTAATGAAAAATGATGACTCTGTGGCAGAAAAACAGAAGAAAGTACATATGGTCGGGACAGAGAGTGTGAGGCTTGAAAAAACACAACACTGGGAAAGTGACAAATATTCATAGCATATTCCTGGGCCTCCATATCATCGAATCAGAGGTCAATGAATTTATGAAAGCAGTATCATCCTGCCAGGTATATTGTGAAATAAATGAGGTGCAAACTGGAGATAAAAGCAGAAATCAACATGAGATTCTAGGCTTGTGTCCAAATCTCTCAGTTCCTCTTTGTGCAATTCTAAGCAACTTATTATTTCATGATCCATTAATTTCATATTCACCTGCTAATTGCTGGAGCTTGCACAAGTTACTTTTTTGAGAGACCAATTCCCAGAATTCTGACTATGGGATTCTGGCATTGTAATCCAAAAATAAATGTTAACATGCTGTGGTTATTATTGATACTCATAAAACAGCTGCTCTCAGCTATTAACATTTAAGTTCAAAAGCATAAGGACTACAGTTCTTTTCTGAAAAGCAAAAGAGAGAGATGACATATGTTTTACTTTGTTTTTAAAACAGGCATCTTCTCAAACTCCTGACCCTGTCCTTGCGTTGACTGCAGATGCTGGTGTGAGAGGGGATACTTAAAATGGAATCTGAAGAAGCCATTTGTATGGCCAAATACAGGATGGATCTGTGTGACTCTTTCTCAAACATCGTTGTTCAAAACAGCAGACAACCTTGAATGTTATAGCTGAGTAGTTGCCAGAAGCTTCAAAGACAAGGCTAGAACAAGAGATAATTTGTTGATCCTGCTAGCTTCAAAGTAGAAAGATAGGAGGAGTTGAAATTCTAGCTTGTAACCAATCATACGTTTGAATTATGCATTCATTATTGTAACCACAAACTGACTGTATAAAAATATCAGCCTGGCAAGAACAAAGGGTCCCTCCTTCTGAGGCACCCATGGGACCATGTATTATATTCTGCTTATCTGCAAATAAAGTGAGAATCCTATTCAAGAAAGACTCATGCTCTGAAGTCAATTTCCTCTGCCTTTCCCCTTGAGAGTGTGGGCTGACACTAGCAATACCTCAAATTCCTTACATTAGGCAGGATTTAAGAAATTGTTCTTTATGACTAAAGCTCAACCATGGCATGAAAGAGTCTCCCAAGTGTGAGTACAGATGCTACATGTGTACACATGTACACCCAAAGGACCTTATTTTCTACCCACTGTATGTATTTCACTGGGGTTGTTGAATGCATGGGGGTTGGGGCACAAACAGCCATTAGCCATGTTAGCTGGAGAATTCTGTGTAATTTCATACAAAAAAAGTTACCTTTTAAAGCTCTGCATCCTATTTCCTTCCTTCCAATAAATGAATGTGCAGAAAAGGAATGGAAGATATGGGCTTATTAATTGACTATTTAGAAATGTAAATACCAGAGACCTTGAACAAACATGGGAGGTATTTATGAAAATTCTCTACTCAAACTGATATGCTCTGCTCCTCTAGCATTTATGAAAAGTCTCCATAAGAACTACAGGCAGTGAATGCATTATTAATTTTACCTAAAAATAGTAAAGAGGACTATGGGCTGTATCCTGAGGAACAAAGTCCAAACAAAGGCAGTGTACTACAAACCCAATGAACCAGGCAAATGTATATGATCTGGAACAAATGGGCAAGGAGGCAAACTAGCTGCCAGAGAGTTGGAAGAAGTGTGTAAACAGATGGCCTGAAATCACAGCCAAGCTTGTGCCTTCTTCATGAAGGAAGAACAATGTTTGAGCCGCAACTGGAGTCACAGCATGTGGAACTGAGTTCTGCATGGTAAAGTTTGCAATTAATTGTCCCTTTCTGAAAAGGAAAGCCAAGAGGAGCCACCAAAGACATTTTGTAGAGCACCCCTCCTCTGAATAGATCATCTGTCATCTCTAAATTAATGGATGTGTACAACAAGGCTTTTTTCCAGTCCACTCCAGTTTATCTGCAGCTTGGACTTAAGAACTATTAATTTTTTAAAAAATAATTTTTATTATAACATAAAAACATGGATAATCTCTACATATACACATCCATATTTACACACACAATTACTAAAAGACAAACATAAAAATTAACTTCCCTTCCTTTACTGTGAATATAATATTTTTATACCTCTGACTTTCCTATTTTCTCCTTATTTCTTCTTGTTGCCTAGAACAGTAGATCACTCTTAAGTCTATATTATACTTTAATTTACATCTATCATATTATTTCTCTTTACCCATCCCACACTGTATACAAGATCTTAACATTTCAACATATTATCCAAGATCGAGCAATATTTTTCTATTCTTTTCTTGTAATGTTATTTTTTCTCTGTATCATATTTCCCCCCCTTTTTTATTCCTTAAGAGCTATCACACTGTTTTCTCCCCATTTTTATGTGAGATATTTCATAACCGGGGAGATGTTGATAAACCAATACTTTTTGAGGAATGAGAGAAAAATTGGAAAAGGAGACTGAAATATACGCTGAATTATGACATAAAAAAATTACTACAAAATGCAATAGATGGTACCCAACGCCAGAAAAAAATATCCAAGATCTATAAAAATAGTAAAACTGAATGTTAGAATTGTACGGAAAATAGTGGAACTTACATGCACATGTCGTAGAAATGTAAAAGAACAAAAAAATATTGGACACGAATACATACTGAAATAGAACAAATTTTGAATATTAGGATGAATATGCAACCTACCACATATTTATTAGGAATGATAGATGAAGAAAATGAAAAGAAATATGGCAAAATCATATTTTATATGTTCTATGCAGCAAGATCTGTAATTGCAAAAAAAATGGAAAAGCAAAGATGCACCAACTTTAGAGGAATGGTCATTTAAACTATATGACATAATGGAGATGGATAAACTCACATGTCTGTTGAGAGAGTAAACTAAGAATTCTTAATTTTTTAAAGAAATTCCAGTGTGGCTAGTGGCTACAGTGTTAGATTTAGACCAGCAAGATGGGGCATTCAGACAATGAAATTCACAGGGTGATTTCAGTCATTCTCTTGACACTATCACTCGGCACTCTTAAAACAGGGCTAGGCCATTTTAACTGCTCTGGCTGCCTCCTGTTGCATCTGGAACTTGTAGTTTAAGAAAAAGCATTTACAATATTCAGCCAGAGAGCCTTTAAGCCTCACGGAATTACAAACCCCAAAATGCAACAGGAGGCAGTCAGAGCTGTTAAAGTGAACTAGCCCCATTTTAAGAGTGTGGTGGTATAAGCTTGTCTCTCACTCTCGTTCAGCCTTATCTAAGATGCCCTTATACAAGCATATCTCAGTTAGCTCCTTTTTACAAAACCTAGGCTAAGCTCCCCTTTTCTTGTGTTTTATCTAGCTGTTTGTTTGTTGCTTGTTGCAATTTGAGTGTTTTGTTTTGTTTTGCAGCATTGGCATTTGGGAGGATGATGAAGACAGTGCTGAGTTGCAGCAGCATATCTGCATTAAATAACTCAATAAAACTTGACCTGGGAAAGAATGGGATTCTACTCTAGGTGATCTTACTGTGTAGCTAGCTGTGTGTGCCAGGTGAACAGCTGTCTCCACAATCACTTTATGACCACATGTGAATAGCAAAACAGAAAGAAAAGGGGAAAACATGCCTCAGCCTAAGTCTATAGTTTCACCATCAAAATGGAAATCATAAGAGTGGAGGCTGTTGGGGGGAGGGTCATCCTGGGATGCATTTTGATAGATGCTTTCAAGTGGTTTCTAGAAGATCCAAACTTTTTTTTTTGTTTATTTATACAAGTCTTATCTGGGCTGGGAATTTCATTTCACACATGCATAGTTTTAGTTTTGAATAAAAGTTTGCTGAAGCTTGTTAAATTGTTGTTATTTTATAGTGTAGGAACTTAACTTTATTATTTTTGTGTTATTTCTGCCTCTGTTATCTAAGAGCCGAACAGACGGCCCTTTTGCACCACTGTCTGGGCAGCTTCAGTGCATGCCATTTTGATGTGGCAAGTTTTGAAGCCGCCCAGAAGCCAGCTTCCAGCTGCCCGGCTGCCCACATGTGGGCCGGTTTCCAGGCACTTTGGTGGCATGGTTGCCATAGCTCCAATCTGTCTTTGGAAGGGGCAACTTGAAGCCGCCCCTTCGGGGCAGTCCGTTTCACCCCGAAGTTTCTGTTAAAGAGCCAATGCTCAGAAACACGTCTATTTCATTAACTGACATATATTATAAAGGCATAACATAAACCGCCCTTTGAAGGACAGTTGTATAACTATGCAATGTAAGTTGTATAAATATACAATGTAAGTTTTTTTAAAATAAATATAACAAGATTTCAGGCAGGCCTCATACACTAAAATCAGAGGGATAAATCCAATGTTACTCTCAACTAGAGTAAACCCATAGATAACAATGTTGCTTACATAAAGGGTGACTAATAAGTCCATTCATTTCAATAGGTCTATTCAAGTAGGAACTAATGTTGGATGGCAGACCAGCAGGGCTGCAGCTTCACTCAGATGTGACTTGCACATTAAGAGAAATAAGATACTTATTATTAAGAAACTTATTAAGAGACTGATGAAGTCAGTTGGGTATACCTGATAAATTTTTTTTCCTACTCATCTTCTATTATAAAGAACTAGTGACTATTTGACAGGAAGATGGGAGGCCTACAACAGACAGTAAAGCAGGGGTAGGCAACCTTTTTGAGCTGGGAGCCAGGGGCCGGGTTGCTGTCCCTCAGACAATTGGGGGGCCGAAGCACCAAAAATAAATAAATAAATAATCAAACAAACATTTTTTTAAAAATTATATATTTTTTTAAAATATGCATGCACATTCTCTCAGCCCAGAAAAGCCATGGCAAAACCCCTGTGGAAATTTTGCCAATAAAACCCCAAGAACAAGTAATAACAACAATAATCAATATCATCATGGCGGGTGGCGGCGGCAGTGGGGGGCGGCAGCGGCAGGACCGGCCTGGGGCCAGTCCAAAGGCCTCAGGGGGCTTCATCCGGCCCCCAGGCCTTAGGTTGCCTAACCCTGCACTAAAGCATGAAAACTGGTTGTTTATAATTATAAATGACAATTTTAAAGTCACAAATAGGTTGTTAAACAATGGATCTGTAAACGTAAACTTATGAACACTATACTTAACATACATCCAGTCTGTTAACTGAGGCTAAAGGGAGCACACAATTCCTTTGTTGCAAAAACTCCAAAAGCTTCTAGGTACAATTTAAAGTGTTGGTTATGAACACCTTTTTGCAGATCAGGTCCAGGTTACCCAAAGAACTGTATTCTCTCCTATGACCTGCCCACTATTTGAGAACTTCTGAGGAGTCATTTTTTTTCTTTCCCACCACCCTTATAGGCACACCTGGTGAGAGCCCAGGAGAGGCCTTCATGGTGGTTGCTTTTAGGCACTGGCACTCCCTTCCTTGTGAGATTAGATTGGCATCCTTTCTACTACACTTCTGTAATACGTAACATACAACTAAGGGAAAATGTCCTTTCATAATAGGCTGCATTTTCTATTAGCTATTTTCTTTTTAATTGTTATATTTTTAGCTGGCTTTAATAGTTTAATTGCATTTTTAACATTTGTATGATACAAATTTTTAGCTATATTTTTATATTTTGTAAGTCTCCTTGACTCCTGAACTGGGGAAAAAGTGGGAAATAAGCAAATGCTTAAAACAAAAGCTTGAATTCTAAGGCAAAATGAAAACTCCTGGTGGTTGATGGAGCAAGATATTTGACAATTCACTTGCAGCACCCTATACCCATTGGAAATCTGTTCTATAGAGACTGTGAAAGGGGAAGTCCAAGTTGCTGAATCCTATGCCTAAATTAAGTCCAGAGCCTTGGGGAAATTCCTTTAAAGTTCATACTAAAAGTCAGAGCAGATTCACTGCTCCACTGATATAGAGTTCACCACCTACCACTGTTATTTTGGAGCTGGTGGCTGCCCTACTATGGAAAGCCCCATTACACCAGCTTCTATCAACACATTCATTACTAGCAGTCATTTGCCCATAAGGTCTTGGCACTGGCAAAAAAAAAAAAAAGCATATCTGTCATATCCTAACCCCTTAAAAACAGAGTTAAGACTGGACTATTACTTCTCTTTACTCTACAATGCAATCTGGAGAAATTTGGCAATGTCTATTCTATTCTATTCTATTCTATTTATACTCTGTCTTGTCCCACCAAAGGACTAAAAGAAGCTTAAGTAATTTAAAATAGACATTGGCTGGTCCCCCCCAAGAAAAAGGATACCAGGGCCACTGCAATAACCACAGGACTATTGCACTAATACCCATGCAAGCAATGTTATGCTCAAAATTATACAACAAAGCCTTTTACCAAATATATAAAGTGAGAATTGCCATATGTCCTAGTTGTGTTCAGGAAAGGAAAAGACACTAGAGATGATACTGCAAACACACATTGGATACTGGAGCGCACCGAAGAATTTTAGAAGAAAATCAGCCTGTGCTTCATAGATTATAGCAAAGCCTTTGATTGTGTGGATCATGAAAAACTATGGATTGATCTTAAAGAAATGGAGTGCCACAACATTTGATTGTCTTGATACATAACCTGTATTCAGGATAAGACGCTACTGTCAGGACTCAATACAGGAGATATAGAATGGTTTCCAATTGGCAAATGGGTCAGAAAAGGTTGCATTTTGTCATACTATCTACTAACATGTTGAACCTATCATATGTAAAGCAGGATTAGACTGAGAGAAAGGAGGTGTGAAGATTGACACTACACTACTAGCAAAAAAATAGCAAAGACTTGGAACGATTACTAAAAAAAGTCAAAGAAGAAAGTGCAAAGGCAGGTTTACAGTTGAACATTAAGAAAACAAAAATAATGACCACAGTTGATTTACATGACTTTAAAGCAGAGGATGAAGACACTGAATTACAGTCTGCTCTCCATATTCACAGGGGTTAGGGGAGCAAGACCACCACGGAATGGAAAAAACACAAATATGCATGGCCTATGGTGCCCAAGGCCTAGTATCACCCAGGAGGAGGATGGTGGGGGGCTCCCCTGCCTTCTCCACTAACCTGCTCACTGGCTGCCTGCCTAGGATTGCCAGGTGGTGGCTGGGCAAGTGAGACAACAGAAGGGAGGAGGAGGAGCATATGCACACCTTTTCTGGCTGCTCCATCCTGGGCTTTTTTCCCTGGGGGAAGCCTAGGACAGAGGAGCAGGATTGTACACATGTGCCCTTCCCAGCTTCTCCATCCTGGGCTTTTCTCCTGGGGGAGGGAAAGCCTGGGACAGAAGAGGAGGGGGAGGCACAAGTGCACCCTTCCAGCCATGCATGGGAGGGAAGCCTGGTTGCCCTTCAGATACAGACAAACTCATGAATAATCAAATCCACAAATGTTAAACCTGCAAATGTGTAGAGCTGACTGTAGTTCAAGATTTTCCATTCTTTGGCTTAGTTATTAATCGGAATGGAGACTGCAGTCAAGAAATCAGGAAAAGACTGGGACTAGGAAGGCAGCTATGAAGGAACTATTGAACCTAAAGATATATACTGAATACTAAAGTTAGGATAATCATCCATGCATTGGTATTTTCAACTTCTATGTAGGGTTGTGAAAGCTGGACAATGAAGAAAGCTGGTAAGAATCAAACTAAGCTCATTTGAAATCTGGTTTCTGGTGCTGGAGAAGAGTTCTACAGATACTGTGGGCTGCCAAAAAGACTGATTAATGGGTCCTACAGCAAATCAAGCCTGAACTCTCCCTATAAACCAAGATGACTAAACTGAAACTCTTGTACTTTGGACATATCATGAAAAGACATGACTCAACAGAAAAACAATAATGCTCAGAAAGGGAGAAGGCAAAGAGGAAGACCTCATTCCAGATGCATAGGCTCAATCTATCTAAATCTCGGTGTAAACTCAAACCACGGGCCTGAGTCTGCAAGACCTGAACAGGGCTGATGATGATAGGGTGCACTTGGAAGTCTCACATTCATAGAGTTCCCATACACTGACTTGACATCAGTTAACAGGTAACACAGTTAATTCAACACACAATAGTCTTGTAAACAGCACACTGACACATATCTGACACAAATTCTACATTTTTAAAAAACACAAAAATGTTCAGTTATTTAACAAGAATTTAACAAAGTGTAACACTAAAGAGAAGCCAAGCAATCCATTGGCTTTTGAATGCATCTCTCATAGAAACACACATGGGGCAAAAGTGTGTCTTTTTCTCCATAAGAAATGTTCACTTCCACAAAGAACAGAATTTTGAAAACTGTATCTTATTGTTGTTGATGTTGTTGTTGATGATGATGACGACGACAATAACAACAACAATTTCCCCACATTTCATTTATTTTCCAAGTTTTAATGCCAGCCTTTAGAAGGCTGACTATTATTACTATACATTTCTCTGGGGAAAGACAACATAACAGCTGTCACTTACAGTCACCATAGCAACACTTCTGTGACCACACTGAATTCCATCAAAAGGGAAAAGTACACACAGACACACACACAGACATACTGTTTTTAATATAATTTGCAAAACTGTTTAAGGAATTTTCATTCAGGCTCTCATATTTTCTTTATTCCTAGTCCCTCCTCTCTCATTCTTACAACTCCTTTCCTACTTCAGTTCAAACCAGCCTCTTAAGCTGAGCACAGCTTGGAAGTACAGTGACTGCTGTTACTATGGAAAGATCAAGTAATCTTTGTACAATGAAAAGCACAGCGGAATCTGCCACTGGATAGGAAAGGAAATTCTGTTACCAAAGAAACTCCAGCCTTCTCCCTATGTATGTCTAGTTTTTCTCTTTGTGGCTCTTCAGACTGCCCTATTTCTGTTATACTATCCTTTATCTGAAGATACCATGACAGGATATAAGCAGAGAATAAAATCTAAATAATTTAAAATCACTAGAAACAATACAACATCATAACAACTGGCACACAGGAAACCCCTGAAAGACTCAGAAAAAATAGAACCATAAATCAACTGTAACATTCCCAAACAAATAAATAAGTCTTCCCTTGGTGCTGAAATATGTGGAGTATCAACGCCACCCAGTTTCAAAGGAGCTAGCATTGGAAATATGGAGGGGCCCATACAGAGAAGGCTCTACAACTTGTCACAGAATAACTAACTTCCTCTGGCAAAGGTACACAGAAAACCATCTCCACTTTCTTAAGACATGGACCAGTTCTTAAGGAGAGGCAGGTACTTGGATCCAAATCCAATTAGTTCTTTAAAGTAAATGACAACAGCACCATGAATTTGTCTCAAAGAGGCCAATATAACTGTTTCAGAAATCTTTCTGATATGATTCCATCTAACTCTGACAGTTAGAATTCTAGCAGAAGTAATATCTTTAAGGATATGCTCCTCACACAGAGACTACAATCCTGTATGGCTCAGGGTAGCATATATAGTCTGCATGTGGACCTATGCTAAGCTGATCCATATCCAACACCAACACCAGATTACTGAGCAGCCTTGAAGCCCCCTGCATGGCCATTTCCTGCCTCATGAGGAGCAGGCAAGATCACAGAAGCAGATCCATCACCATCATTTTGTGTTTAGCTACTACACCAAGTGATCTTCCCCATTCCATCCCAAAGCAGGGAGGCTTCAGAAGCTGTTCAATAAATTAGGAGGATTTGGGACTTTACCACACAAGGCCAAAAAGCATGATTTTAACCAGATAAAAGCATATTTGGCCAATACTTATCACATGATGTTGTGTCCATCCTGCTGCTGCCTTGTATTCCCTTAGTTACTGTACTGAACCTTTTCATTGATGGGCAAAACCCATCAATAGCTCTCAGTGTTACTATTATAGCACTAATGCACAGGTCCAAAAAAAAATCTCTTCACTTCAGTTCCGGCATTACACCAGTCACATGGCAGGATGGAGCCTGATTCTCCTCCTCTCTCCCTGCCCCCCTCGCTATTTTAAAGCAGTCTAACTTTGTGCCTGTTGCATTTTTTTAATCTTTGCTGTACTCTTGTAATGCACAATCTGTAAGAGTAGAAACTGGTGTCACATTAGTCTACCTCTAGGCAAACGTAATTGCATATCAAATACAAGACTTGCTTTATTCCCTAATGTGACAACCATCTATCCCCACTGCCTCTATCTTTTGATTTGGGCAATTGAACACAAGGGAATTTTGAAAGAGATTTTGGCATCACTGGCAAATGTATACAGTAGACCCTCCAAATTCATGGGAGGTCCATTCCGGACCCCCCCCCTGCAAAAATGGTGGCTCACAAATATTCAAGCCTCATTGAAAATAATGGTGCATATACCATGGCGCACACGCAGGGCCGTGCACAGGTGCACACTGCCATTTTTTCCTTCCCCACTTGTTCCTCTCGTGAAGAACAAGACCGCAGACTTGAAGTCCATGAATGGAGAGGGACAACTGTAGTGCTATTTCCAGCTCAGCTATTAATTTAGGGAGACCTAATAATTTTAAGGAAGCTATGCCTGTTGAATCCATTATACATACATTAGAACAAGTCTGCCCAGAATGATGCACTCACCGTTGATACATCAACTTCACCCAACCATCACCAGCTGCCCATAAATGGCAAATATTTTCCCACACCATAGGCCAAAGGTCAAGCTAAAAGATGTGCCAAGCTATTAATTAATGGTTTTTTGTCGGTTTTTTGGGCTGTATGGCCATGTTCTAGAAGAGTTTCTTTCTGATGTATTAATTAATGGTCACATTCTGGTAAATGAATGGCAAGACAAAAATCCCAAGTTTCTAGAACGTAAGAACTGGATGTGAAACTGGTTAACAAAGGAAGAATTAAAACTGCTTACCTGCTCATAGCTGAACCCTATGCATTAGGGCCTTTACAGACTGCCAGAAATTATCTGTCCTGCTCAGTGCTAGGGAATCATGGGAACTGTATTTTTTTTCTTGGACATTGAGCCTTCTCTGTCAGAGAGCTCTGGTGCCACAATAAACTACAGTTCCCATGATTCCTTAGCACTGAGCCAGGACAGCTAAAGTGGCCTCAAGCAGCACTATTTCTGGCAGTCTGCAAAGGCCCTAAGTCCCACTGTGTACTGTGTACTCCCTGAATAGGCTTACTATTGAATGTTAAGGCTTGTGAAGACACACCCAACTAAAGGTGGTGGCAAATATGGATGTGCAACGCCAGTACCCTGGTGAGATCAAACTCTTTTACCCAAAAAGGCTCCAAAGCTGAATGTAAAGTCCAAAAATGGGGAAATTTATTTTGAATTTCCCACAAACTAATACAATGGAACATTCCTATGCTCATACAATCTAAGAACTGAACTAAAAATGAACTAAAAATGAAGGAAAATGCAGGGGAGAATTTAAACAGTCCAGGCTGGACATCACAAGGCTTATGCTATTATACTACTGCCATTTTTTTAAAGACAGCATTCTCTGGTGAACAAGAAAAAAAAAACATTTGCATATATCTAGATAACACTGGTCTTGAACAGTGATTATTTGTCAAGCTGAAACTTACCACAGAGCACATGTAACCAGATATAGGGTGATGGAGGATAGTAGCATTCCCGCACATTATGTTGCAAGATAAACTCGTAAATGATTACAAGTCCAACATTGCAAGTTACCAACTGGTTCTCTGTATCAATCCATTTATTAAAACATTTCCTGGAAGGAATTTTCAGAATGAATATGTTAACTATTTCATGCTTGGATTCATATTAAATAAAATCAAGAACTAAGAAGTTTGGTCTTCTATTCCAGTAACTAGATTACATACTATAAAATCTCTTTGCATTATAATTTCCATATAACTTTGCTAATGTGTAAACCTATTTTTTATTTTTCTGCATTTTCTCCATCTCTGCATCAAGATGAGGCAATATTGTACCTATGAACTCCACAGAATACAAAATGTCTGCATGTCACACAGTGTGAGATATGCTTATTTTTCATTTCAAATATGCTGTATTTACAAAAATGAAACAATTTGTTTTTACCTATCACCCCAAATGGTCTAGGAAAAACTTTTATATTTATGTATTATATTCCTGAGGAAGAGGCACAGGTATTGTAGTGTATAGTGCAATTAATTTCAAAACACACAATACTGGCTATGGGAAGTTTTTAGCTTTTGCTTATTTCTTATTCATGAAGTCACATTTTCTGTCTTCATTTGCATTAAGTAATATTTTTCAACCTCTCTCAGCTGTCATATAAACCTGTATTTCCAAGAGCACTTTCCTGCTAAAGCAGAGAGGTGAGTAAGCGGTCTGTACACCGATAATGCTCTGAGCTCATCTGTTTTTGCTGGTATTAAATGAAATTCTTTGCAGCTATCAAAAAGTGATTTTACATGAATGGGTGCAAGGAAGTACTCAAATACAATCACACTCTGTGCAAATAGGTTTAAATTGTTGCAGCAAAATGATCAGCTCAATTTTGGTCCTATCTGGCACCAGCTTTTGTTTTACAAAATGAAGCAAATATAGAAACAGAATCTACAACTGCAGCTTACTTTGCACCAAAACAAAAGCTTGCATATAGATTTTTTACAAAACATCTCCAGCCATGTTCTAAAAGGCCTTAAAATCATTCTACATGGTATAATTAACAGCAGTTCAACACAATGAAATAAAATGACCTCAAATGTACCAAAGACCTACAACCAATGTGAGTTGAATTGTCTATTGAAATGATATAATTAAATTTGTTGAAGAATGCTAAATAATGGACCATTTTAAGAGGCTATCAGTCACAGCTTCTGGCTAATGTATTTGGTTGGTGGCTAAAGCTGTGTAATTAGGAAAATACATATGCAGGGAGAAGAAGGCCTCAATGCTCTCTTGAAACATAGGGTGGCACACCTGAGTTTACCTGAGATGTGAATGTTATCAAGACATGGCTGGACAGCAGAGATGCAGGAAGGAAATTCAGTCATAAAGAAAATTTACTGCCCTAGAAGGAAGTCAGACTAAATAACTTGATTAAATTTGAAACCAGTTGTACCAGAAGTACTAAAACACTTCTGCAGAATTGGGCCTTCATGCTTTTTCTAAACAGTGGACAAAACTTTCAAGTATAGGAAAACAGAATATTGTCCTTTGGAAGAAATGCTGAATGGAGCAATCTTCCATGCTTTTCATTGATGTGCAATAATTAGGGTTCATGGTTGCTAGGTGGCTTCTAAAAAAACAAACCTTTAGGAGAAGCAATTAATCATAATTAACAGAATCTCAGATACGTTTCAAGCTTTTGGTCTTCAACTCTTTATTAATGAGCCTTTCAGAAACTGTTCCAGCACATTAATTTTTCAATTTTTAAGCAAATTACAAACAGAGGTTACCAATTGGAAAAAACAACAACAATCCATAGTTCATGAATACTGGTTGAAGTGTACATACTTTGCTATAAACCCCTGTAAATTTTGTTCTGGCAATAAACTGTCCTATGGTTTTAGAGGCCATGTTCTATCACAGAATGCTTGGCCATATTTTGCTTAACAAGAACACTGTATAATACATCAGGGAAGTGTGCAGACAAGTACACCGTAGCTACTTTTGCTAATGCAATGTCATCATAGAACATATAACTAAACATATACAACAAACAACACATTAAACATTTTTAAAACAAAATCTAAACATACAATTCCTTCATTCTATTCTTCATTCAGTTCCCTCATCTTCAAGTTTTCTCTTCTTTCATTCCTACTTCCACTTAGTACTACCTGACTGTAATTTTTCCCAGTATTGCATACCTCATATCCCCTATTATCCTATAAACTCCACTTTTTTTGAACATAAGCCATTTATTCTCATTAACCATTTCTACATAATTCTTGTTTTAATCAATAAGTCCTGTAATAGTCAAATCTCCCCACATATTACATAAATAATTGATTACTATGTCACAATCCTTCTTGAAATTTTTAATACTGTCATCTCTTAACAATTGGGTTAGCTTGTTCATCTCTGTCATATCAAGCAATTTCAATCTCCATTCTTCTACTGCAGGAAGTGTATCTTCCCTCCACTTCTGAGCAATTAATATTCTTGCAGCTGCTATCATATAAAAGAAAATCCTGCCATATTTCTTCTCTATATCATCTTCTAAGAGATTTAAAAGATACATTTCTGGTTCGATTTTAAATCTCTTATCTACTATTTTTCTATTACTCTATGTATTGCTTTCCAGAACTTCTTAACTTTCTCACAAGACCACCACGTATGGAAAAAAGTGCCCACCTCCTTTTTACACTTCCAACATGTGTTTCCAGATCCTTTATACATTTTAGAGATCTTATCTGGAGTTAAATACCTTCTGTTTCTCTGCAGTATGTGCCACAAAAGTGAATGGAGCAATATGTAGAAAATTCTCCTTATTGGATTTCTTCTTTCCCCTGAATAAAGGAGGTTCCAGTACAAGGGAACAGATCATCCTACAACTTAGTACATGAAGAGTTTATATCTACCCAGAAATACTCTCCAAAAGCATTTTGTTCCTCATCATAATATAAAAAAGCAAATGTTATTTGTTACACAAAAAGAGTTAGGACCTTATCCCACGGGGTCCTAAGCAGAAGATATCCAAAGGCAATCCAAAGCTAAAACGTTTTTCCTTACCTTGTGTCCACACATATCCAAAGGCAATCCAAAGCTAAAACGTTTTTCCTTTCCTTGTGTCCACACAATATCTGAAGGCAATCCAAAGCTAAAACGTTTTTTCTCCCCCTGAACTGAAGTCAAAGGGGATCTTTTGACATTCGTTTTTTTGGGGAAGTACAGCTGGGAGGAGGGCGAGATGCGGAAGGGAGCTGCCGCCTCTGCCTCCTCCACGGCCAGAGCCGCCTCTCCTCAGCCAGTGCTTTGGGCTGGCTGGAGGCCTGGCAAGTGTCGGAGGGAGGGCGAGGTGCGGGCCGCCGCCGCCTCCTCCATGGCCAGAGCTGCCTCTCAGCCGGTGTCTTGGCTGGCTGGAGGCCTGGCAAGTGTCGGAGGGAGGGCGAGGTGCGGGAGGGAACCCCCGCCGCCGCCGCCTCTGCCTCCTCCAGAATGGCCACGGAAAGGCCACGGAACGGCCATGGAAAGACCGCGGAGGTTTACCGCCTTCGCTTTTTTTCCGCTTCCTGGCCAGCGTTTGATAAGGCCCTTAATGAAGTTAACTAATTCTGCTACTTTGCAAAATTAATGCCATTATGCCCTTGCTACACACATGTAATGTGTTTGGTAACATCGTCATTTGTAATGCATTATTTTCAACCACTGCTTCTCATCTCATTTTACAAAATTAATAATTGCAGAGTGTCATGTATGCTCAATTTGTAATGCCTAAAACTCAGGACAGCAGATTTGTTTGTTTGTTTGTTCGTTTGTTTAGTGAAGCCATGTGTTTCTTTCTAAAGCAGGTGATTCTATTTATTAAATCTAATCTGTTATCTGGCCTATGTATTATCTTTTGCAAAAGGATGCATGGTTTTTGTTGTTGAAGTACATTTTTAATATGTGCAAATTATCAGTTGAAATAGGCAACAGACCAGCATCCTGACGTGGAAGTGACTTTCATGCCATCATCCATATAGGAGAACAACATATGAGCCAGCCTGCAATAAAAGACAGAAAAGATGTGACAGATTATTGGGTATCTTAAGGCTCTGTGTATCTGATCCAAAGATCTCACTGTGATGAATAAGAAAAGGTAAAAATGTTAATGAATGAACTGGAACATTTTGCTGGAGACAAAAAAAAGGACGGAGGCTGCAATGTTTGAATCCCACATTCAATGAAGCTAAAAAACAATTATGGCAATACAAATCACAGCTAATTCCCTCCTCCCCCACTGATTACCTTTTAAAAGCTGATATGTAACATTTGGCAACTGTCTAAGTAATAAATAGGAAAAACAAACAAACAAACAAAAAACAGGAAAGGTGAGATGCTGGATTCCACACTCAAAGCCGATTCAGAATTCCCAGTTGTTGTTTTTAAAGATAAAATCCTATGGGAGGGAGAAATTTCTCTATAAGTTGATGAATTCTGAACAAAGCTACAATTTGTGATACCATTTAACCTCTTGCCCTCAATTTAGAACCTATAAGACATTAAATGAATACCAATAAGTCAATAAACTTGGATAATCACACAGGCAAATTTAACAACAAACCCTTTCCTCCAGTAATACTGCTGATTTGCATCTTGGAATCACACATGATAAAATGGAAACTCTTTCCTTTGCTGGCTAAAGCATCCTGGAAGGAGTTAAATCAGCCAACCACTCCAACACCTGCGACAGCCAGCTCATCTGCTCCCTCTCTATATTGGCCCTGAGGTCACTGCTCTTTAAAATTGGTTTGCCAGCCCAAGCCAATATCTGTCATCACTGCAGCTGTATCATACACTGGTTGGTATGAATTACACCATTCCCTGTTAAGAGACGATTTACAAAATATGCAGAGCTTTAACTAAATATTTGCGGCAACTGGTTTTTAAGCTTTCTTCCTTTATTTTAATATTTACAATAAGATGTGGTTCCTCTGCCTACACTGATTTTTAATTAAAAAATGCTAGTTCTTACACCCTGCATTAGCTTGTTTCTCCTCCCATTCCACTCCCACTTCAGTGAAACAAGTGTCGGTGGAGAAAAATAATTAAAAGATAAGACTCAAAGCAAGAACACTAGTAGATCATCTTTGCTTGCTTTGTCTTCCAATAAAAAGTCTTGGCCAGTAGAAGTTCATAGTACTGTATTCATCATGGGGTTATACCAGGTCTTTAGGTGATTGCTTGTGCTATTCTGTACTTTCAAATAAATACTGAAGGTGAAAATACATAAGTATCCCACCAATGAATGATACATTGATATCTTTAAAAAGCCACCACATTGCACTTGAAGATTAGCTATATACTGTTTTTAATTGGTTGTAAGAAATCTTGGATCCTACACAAGGAAAAGGGTGGGCTAATTAATTAATTAATGGCTCTGTTTTTGAAATGAGACAAACGGACATGCATGCACATGCTAACTATTCAGGATTTCCATAATACGCATAGCTTGACCTTACAACAAAAAGCAGCAAGTGAAATACACTTAATCATGTTACTGTCTAGTGGTTTAAGTGTTGGCCTATGAATCTATAGACCAGGGTTCAATTCCCAGCTTAGGCACAAAACCTTGAGAAAATCATGTTCTTAGCTTCAGGGGAAGGCAATGGCCAATTTTGCCAAGAAAACTCCATGATAGGGTCACCTTAGTCACCGTAAATCAGGAATGACTTGAAAGTACCCAACAACAACATTACAAGCATTCCTACAACCTTCTAAAGCATATGAAAAACCTAGTTCAGCAATGCTGTGCTATCCACTGGAAAAACCTTCAATGGGCTGAGTGTGAGCAGTGGTCAATGGATTATATGTTTCCCATACCTAGCAAGATAGAAAATGCAAACCTTGAAGATAAGAGTTTTCTAAATACTTGATAAAATGATGTGTGTACTGATCATTGGTGGAAACTACCCTAAAGGGACACAGATTTCTATAGTGTACCCACACTGCCAAAATAAGCAGTTTGACACCACTTTAAACTGTCATGACTCTACCCTACACAATCCTGGGAATTGTAGTTTGGTGAGGCACCAGAGCTCTCTGACAGACCAGGCTGAATACCTCACCAAAAAATACAAATCCCAGGATTCCACAGGTTGGAGCCATGACAGTTAAACTGGTGTCAAACTATATACCGTATTTTTCGCCCTATAACACGCACTTTTTCTTCCCCAAAACGTGCGTGGGGAAGTCAGTGCGCCTTATAGGGCGAAGGGCCAAGGCCGCGGGGAGAAGGAGGGCTCCTTCCCCCCGCGGCCTCAGTCTTTGAATCGGCTGGCGCGTGGATCAAAGTGATCCCAGCGCCAGCCCATTGAAAGACTGAGGCCGCGGGGAGAAGGAGCCCTCCTTCCCCCCGTGGCCTCAGTCTTTGAATCGGCTGGCGCTGGGATCGAAGCGATCCCAGCGCCAGCCCATTGAAAGACTAAGGCCGCGGGGAGAAGGAGCCCTCCTTCCCCCCGCGGCCTTAGTCTTTGAATCGGCTGGCGCTGGGATCGAAGCGATCCCAGCGCCAGCCCATTGAAAGACTGAGGCCGCAGGGAGAAGGAGCCCTCCTTCCCCCCGCGGCCTCAGTCTTTGAATCAGCTGGCGCTGGGATCGAAGCGATCCCAGCGCCAGCCCATTGAAAGACTGAGGCCGCGGGGGGAAGGAGCCCTCCTTCTCCCCGCGGCCTCTGTCTTTCAATGGGCTGGCGCTGGGATCGCTTCGATCCCAGCGCCAGCCCATTGAAAGACTGAGGCCGCAGGGGGAAGGAGCCCTCCTTCTCCCCGCGGCCTCAGTCTTTCAATGGGCTGGCACTGGGATCGCTTCAATCCCAGCACCAGCCCATTCAAAGACTGAGGTCGCGGGGGGAAGGAGCCCTCCTTCTCCCCGCAACCTCAGTCTTTCAATGGGCTGGCGCTGGGATCGCTTCGATCCCAGCACCAGCCCATTCAAAGACTGAGGTCGCGGGGGGAAGGAGCCCTCCTTCTCCCCGCAACCTCAGTCTTTCAATGGGCTGGCGCTGGGATCGCTTCGATCCCAGCACCAGCCCATTCAAAGACTGAGGTCGCGGGGGGAAGGAGCCCTCCTTCCCCCGCGACCTCAGTTCAATGGGCTGGTGCTGGGATCGGAGAAGTTCTCCGATCCCAGCACCAGCCCATTGAACAACCGGCCTCCGGCTAAAGGGAGGAATCCTTTTTTCCCGGATTTTTTCCTTTAAAATTGGGTGCGTCTTATATGCCCGAGCGCCTTATATGGCGAAAAATAGGATATGAGCTGTATATCTATGAGCTGTATATACTATGAGCTGTATATCAATATATATATATATATCTGATATCATTGTGTATATATATTTTTGTATATATATCTGATATCATTGTGTATATATATTTAAATGAAGCCACTGAACTTTTCCTTTTGGAAACTATAATCATGCTAACAAGACGTCCTGCTGGGGAAAAAGATGCAACAGAAAATCATTTTGCAGAGGACAGTTGACAGATATTGATGGAACATACAACAAATTACAGCGATCCTGAATACAGAGACATTCTACTCAGTACTCTTCAGTCACTCTCCACAACAGGAGAGGAAAGTTATCCACTTTATTTATTTATTTATTTATTTAATATAGTGCCCTTCCTCCAAAATAAGGCTCAAGGAGGTATACAATGTAAGTTTTAAAAATAGTTAAACAATATGAGATACAAAAATTTAAAAGGCATTCCATAATCAATTTAATTAAAACATTAATTTGAGACATTCATTTAAAACAATAAAAAACACACAAAGCACTTGCTTTGAAGCAGCACACCCACTTCACATTGTCCTACTCTAACCAGTTAAAGGCTGGAGGTTTTTTAAAAAAAAGAAGAAGAAGAAAAAGAAGAAGAAAGGTCTTTGGTGTGCCAGCAAAAGCAGAGGAAAGAAGGAGCCAACTGGCCCTTCCTTGGGAGAGAGTTCCACAGCCTAGGAGCAGTCATTGAGAATGCTTTCTCACCAGACAAGCCTGGGAGGGTGGTGGGACAGAAGATCACAGTACTTGGGCAGGCTCATATAGGGAGGCATGGAATTAGTTAGTCTGGACCTATATGGCTTTATAGGTCCTACACACTTGAGTCAGCACTGGACTTCTCTTTGTGAAACTTACAGCTAGCAATGGAAGTACTCTCACTGCTAGGATATTTACTACTAGGATATTTATCATTAGAATGGAACATTGAAAGTAGGTGTAAATGGGGGAAGTAGATGGGCAATGTATGGGCCATGACCCCACTTGTCCTGTCCCTCAAACCCCCAATAGTTCCCTAAAATTTCCTGAACCTTTTTTTTAATGGTGCAATTTTCAGGCAAAAATTGTGTGAAAACTGTGCTCAGAGCTCCCCACCCAAATGAATGAAAATGTGAAAGAGGAAAATTTATCTGGCCCCAGAACTCCTCCATCCCTTAGAAACCTTATTTTTTCTTAATATCCTAGACAAATTGGCAACTTGGATATGAGGGAATGTCATTCCCATTCGCCATTTCAGCTGAGGTATGGAGGGAAAAGAAGGTATTTTGGAGTTGCCCACTCCTGACAAGGATTATGGAGAATAGGTGGCCAAAAGTATTACTTTGAGAAGACAACAAAGACAGAAATCTTGAACAGACACTCTCACTGGGCTTGCTACAAAGTAGGAAACAATGTTCATTAAGCAGGAGACATTCAAAATCTAAATTCTTGATCTAAACACTTGTTTAGGAGTTAATTTGGATTAAGCATTCTGAACATTATTAGGCTGGTGTTTCTTTTTCCATCCTGTCCCTTACTGACATTTTGGCCCTGTTTGCAAGGGCCAAATAAATGGCCTCCCACCATCCTCTCAGTGGGGAAACCAGATGATGCAGAGCCCATTCCCTGAGTTTTGCATGGGCAGACTGGACAGCATCTAGGTCGTTCAGTGCCAAACCCAGGGTATACCTCTCTTTCTGCAAATTGAAAAGAAACTCTCTTTACTTCAGATATTCCCAGAAGATTCTGAGCCCTCTGTTTTGATGCCATGTGGCTATATGCATGGGTGTCCTGCTCTGCCACCTGGTGCAGCAGTCACCACCACAAGTCACTTCACTCTGGAGTCAGAATGAGTCACCCAGCCATGTGACCATCACTGGTGCCTTGTTCTGACATAAGAGAAAGGTAGTGACCTTCTTGTTGATCATGTCTGGGCACCCCATTCTGACCTCAGCAAAAGTGACATGGTGGTCACTTTTGCACAGATCTGCTTGGCCAGTAAGGTGGCAATGGTGATAGCAGCACCAAGTGGGAAGGCCAGTGGGAAGATGGTGTTGCCTTGTGGCCCGTCTGGACATATTTGCCCCACATTATGTCAACCCAGGCAGCTCCAAAGCATAATGCTACAGATTAAGGGGGCTAAATGCAGATATGTCCCCAGATGCTGCTGGGATCTAACTTCTGGCAGTTGTAATTGACCAACACTGTGGAACACAGGTTTGTTAACTACTTGTCAGGATCAGAGTCCCTTAGATTTTCTGCCATAGCTGCTTGGAGACTCTGAATGCTTATAGTACAGTGAGCCCTTGTTATCTGCTGGGGTTTGGTTCAAGGAACCCCCATGGATACCAAAATCCATGGGTATTCAAATCCCATTGAATACAATAGCATAGTAAAATGGTGTCCCTTATTTAAAAATTGGCAAAATCAAGGTTTGCTTTTTGGAATTTATATATTTTTGAATATTTTCAAGCTGTGGATAGTTGAATTTGTAGATAAAGAATCCATGGATATGGAGGGCCAACTGTAGTACTAACCAAGGACAATGGGATGTACAGTGTTGTGTTAATAGAGAAGTTGGCTACTCACATTTCTGGGGATGGTTAATGAGCAGATGTGTGGGGAGTAGAGATCACATTGGAGATTCAAGTCTGGTCTCTTGAGAACTGGCTGGTATGAGGCTGGAAGAAGGGGCAACTCTGGGAAAGTGGGAAAGCAAGTGTGTTTTGTTCTTTGGGCAAATGGAGTGCAAGCCAACCCAAAGTTTGAATGCTATGTGCTTTTACTGTACTGTGTAACCACCATTATTTTAGACCTGACAACATACATCTGCTGTGAACATCTTTGGCTCCTGGATGAAGTTTTCCTAATTTACTACTGGAGCTTGAATTTCTGAAGTGATCCTGTACATTACACCACCGCACAAAGTAATTTTCTGATCTCTTGGCTAGATCACACATATCAGTAGTATAGATATCAAGAAGGTATCATATTACTAAACATAAAAATCCATCTTTGCTAAGAGGATGGTTCTTGTACATTTTCTGTGCAAAGAATGCTATCTCAACAAACTAACTTGGAGGTACCATTCAGTGTAAATCTACTTCTAGCCTACTTTCAGATCTTTATAAGGATTAATCTGTTCAGAATGAATGGGCCTTAACATCAATGTAAATATAAAATGAACAGAGGAAAGAAAATAGGGTATTTCCAATGTTAGTCCTACCTAAAGTGGCCAAAAAAACCCTAAAAACAAACATGATGAGACTTTAGTTAGTTGTGGCTAATAAATCCCATACATTGCATGACACTTTGTAGTAGGACTAACACTAGATTCATGACAGCATATTTTATGCCACAGGGGTAGGCAAACTGTCCCCTTTAAGGGCCGAGGGACTTCAGCTCCCAGAAGCCTCAGCCATGTTGGCCAATAGTCTGGGATGTTGGCCAATAGTCTGGGATTCTGGGAGCTGAAGTCCCTCGGCCCTTAAAGGGGACAGTTTGTCTACCCCTGCACAACGGTATATTATTTCCAAACACAAAATGTTTATATTATAAACCTACCAATGAATGGGATTTGCATTACAGGATTGAACTTTTGGGCATTTCTCCTTCATTTCAATGGAACTTTCAAAGGAAATTCTTCCAACAGCCTGTACCTTAAATTAACTTTGGACATTAAAACAAAAATCCAATGTCCCTCTCCCACCTTTTGTTTAAATGTTTCCTTGATAATTGCTGTAAGGCATGACTGAGCACACAGCAGGGGTGATGGATGCACTGGAGAAGACATATTCTGCACACACCTGATGTATCAGCATGGCTTCCATGTAGCTTCGTTTAATTAGTGGGAACAATTGACTCCTTAGTGCTCCCAGTGCTGCATTTTTATCCTGCCTTGCCCTGTGATTTCAAGGGCTAAGTTTTATTTTCAGCTCAAATTAGAGACTGCCGAAATCTGTCACTCTTGCTTGCTTGCCTGCACAAGGAGGCATTTCTCTCAATGGGAGGGAACTGAAATAGGCTCTGTTGCCTAGAAACCTGATTATCATCTTGTAAAAATGGAACTTCGGGCCTGTTGATTCAGTAACCCTGAACCACAACTAGGATACTAGGCATGTTGCCAGATGCTCTCCCTCTGCCACTTGCAGGAGGTGCTTGCATATCCCCAGGAGTGTCGAGCAAAAAGCACAATGTACAGCCAAAAAATACTTCAGACTCCACAATACAGAACATCAAATTAGACACTTAATTGTTCCTGTCAGACAAAAACACACTGTTTTCATCCAAAGGACATATATCAACACAGGAATTCTTCTGAGAAACATTTTCTTTGCCATTGTGAATCTTAATGGATGAGACTATGAAGGAAATAAGTATGGCCTTGTGAAGCAGTCACTCATTAGTTTAACTTTCCTCAGTGGGCATAAATAAGGTAAAGGCAGTGGCATCACTGGGTTTGTTGTCATCCCAGTGCAGTAACATGCTGTCACCCCCAGGCTGCCTGGCACGCAACCCCAACTGCTTGCCTCTGTCAGCCAGGCTGCCTCATCTATGGTGGGAGTAGGCTGCCGCTGTGGGTCTGGTGGAGCTGCTGGGTGAGCAAGAAAGGGCAGTGACTCACTTCCCACTCCCAGGCCAGCAGACCCAGAAGGCAGGCCATTCCCACCAAGGGTTACTGGTGGGGGTGGGTTGTTGCTGCCACTGGCAGCCCTTTCCAGATCTGGCAGGGCCGCTGGGAGAGGAAAAAAGATAAGCAACTCACTTTCCCACACAGCCATACATACATACATACATACATGTTTATTCAGTCAATGACCAGCACCACCCAGCCAGCAGACATGCCAGCCCCAGAAGCCAGCTCCTTCCCACCAGTGACCACTGCTGGGGGTGAGATGTTGCTGCTACCTGGCAGCCTTTTTCCTGCTTGGCCAGCAGCCCTAACAGGCCTGGGAAGGGGTGCCACCCATTCCCACTAGCAGTCACAGGTGATGGATGGCAGAGATGGCCTGACTGGCAAAGGGAAGAAGCCAAGTGAGCTTTGGGATGACAGGAGCAACCACCCCAGTGTTCATTCCTCTTCAGGTGTCGCCTGGTGTTATCTACATCACCCTAGTGATATGCCTGGTACCCATGCTCAAGCTATTTAAGCAGAACTCGCAAGTAACTAGTTACTTGTAATTAATTCATTTCCCCAATAACCAAATGTAATTTAAACTAGTTAAATTACAGTTAGAGAGATAGCCATTCATTTTGCAGTGTATGCATTTTTAGTTTGATAGTTAGGGAAATATGGCCTCACAAATGACAAGGTGGGCAAGAGAAAACTGTGTTTTCTACATAGGTCAGCAGCATGAAGTATTCAGATTTGTTTTTCCCTCCCCCGCTTTTTAAAGTAAGTATTTTTAAAAGTAACTATTTTAAAGTGAAAGCTATTTCATTTTTGAGAGAAATAACTGTCTCAAAAGTTCTCTCCTTACAAATGGAGGGGATGTTACTTGTTAAAAACTGCAACTGTAATTGTTTTGGGAGAACTGGAATTATAACAAACTAAATATTTTAAAAGTAACTTTTCAATGTCTAGTGCATGTTTGTTCTCACACACACACACACACACACACACACATTGCACATGCATATTCTTTCTCATTGAAATGAGTTCAATGTAAAAACTATGCTTCACTGATCAATAACTGCTAAGATGACTGAAGTTTTACTAATCATCAAGAACCAAGCCATTTTGATGAAGAAGGGACAGTTCTGAAATACTTTTGAGTAACATTTCTGAAAAGATACAGGACAAGAGGCTACTGTCAGAACAAAACATGGAGAAACAGAATGGTTCCCAATTGGCAAAGGGGTCAGACAAGGCTGCACCCTTTCACCCTATCTGTTCAACTTGTATGCAGAACATATTATAAGAAAAGCAAGCTTGGACACACAAGAAGGAGGAGTGAAAATAGGAGAAAGGAATAACAATCTAAGATATGCAGATGACACCATAATACTAGCAGAAACCTCACAGACCTGGAACACCTAGTAAGGAAGTTCAAAGAAGAAAGTGCTAAGGCAGGCTTAATGCTGAACACAAAGAAAACAAAAATAATGACCATCAAGGACCTTCACAAGTTCAACTTAGACAATGAAGAAATAGAAATAGTAAAAGAATTTCCATACCTGGGATCAAACATTGATAGAAATGGGGACTGCTATCAAGAAATCAGAAGAAGACTAAGAATGGGGAGGGTGGCTATGAAAGAACTAGAAAAGATTCTAAAATGCAAAGATATACAACTCAGCACAAAAAGTTAGAATCATACAAGCCACTGTATGCCCTATTACCATGTACAGATGTGAGAGCTGGGCAATTAAGAAAGATGATAGGAAGAAAATCAATGCATTTGAGTTGTGGTCCTGGAGAAGAGTGCTGAGGATCCCATGGACCAGGGGTAGGCAACCTTTCCCCTTTAAGGGCCGAGGGACTTCAGCTCCCAGAATCCCAGGAGTTATTGGCCAACATGGGACTATTGGCCAACATGGCTGAGGCTTCTGGGAGCTGAAGTCCCTCGGCCCTTAAAGGGGAAAGGTTGCCTACCTCTGCCATGGACAGTCAAAAGGAAAAATAAATGGGTCCTAGAGCAGATCAAGCCAGAAACCTCCCTGGAAGCCAAGATGGCCAAACTGAGATTGTTGTACTTCGGACACATCATAAGAAGCGAAGACTCTTTGGAAAAAACAATAATGCTGGGAAAGGTCGAGGGTGGAAGGAAGTTGGAAGAGAGGAAGGCCACCTGTCAGATGGATGGACTCTATTAAGGAGGTCACAGGTATTAAGGGGTTGCAGAAATTAAGCAGAGCACTGGAGGACAGAGGGTCTTGGAGATGTCTCATCCATAGGGTTGCCATGAGTTGAGATTGACTCAAGGACAGTTAACAAGAAACAAAAATATTTTCAAACCTTGGATCAGGGGTAGGCAACCTTTCCCCTTTAAGGGCCAAGGGACTTCAGCTCCCAGAAGCCTCAGCCATATTGACCAATAGTCCCATGTGTGCCAATAGCTCCTGGGATTCTGGGAGCTGAAGTCCCTTGGCCCTTAAAGGGAAAAGGTTGCCTACCCCTGCCTTGGATGCTTGAATCTCTGGATAAAGAATCTGTGGATATGAAGGGACAACTGCAATACTATATACAGTAGTGATACTCAAAGTGATCGTGTGTAGGCCAGTGCTAGTGTGTGAGACAGGTCCAGAGTGAGTTTCCAGGTAATAAATAATTTGTAGTCAATGGACACAAATATGGTTCTGATTCCTAATTCATTTAATTAAAAAAATGCCACTTCTCCCATATGTCATTGTAATTCTTGGTCCTGGTTTCCTTTTCTGTTATTTTTATGGGACTGAACGTCCTGGTCCACGAAACACCCACATAGGCTGGCTAGGAGGGAACTACCAACTGATAATGTAGGCAGAGACAGCAAACTACCAGCAGCTAGAAAGCCTGTGAGATTCTGTTAACAGAAAGGCATTGGTCAAGCAGTCCGAGTCAAGAGAGGCAAGAATAATCAAGGTCAACACAGTCCAAGGGTTGAAGGAGCCAGGAAGTCTGAAGTAGGAAATGCAGGAGTCTGGAAATAGGTATCAGGAACAGGAATGCTGGCCAGGAAACAGACAAGTTGCTTCCAGCACTTGTCTGAAGCAAAGATTTGATGAGAGAAGCTCTGCTTTGCACCATGGTGCCATTTTCTCATTTGTACACCTCCACACACCTTTACACACTAAACAGGAACATCAAAATACTGAGAGCTATACTAGGGCTATTGTTGTCTGTAACTTACTTTTTGCTCCAATCAATAAGAAAAAATCAATGAGTCCAGTGAAAAGAGCAATCAACTTACCCTACCCTGCTCTACCCTGGGGGTTAGAAGAGAGACAACAGTATGCCTGTAACTGTGCATTGGTACAACAGCTATTCCAGCAAGAGAAGTAAGTGTTGAGTGCTTCTTCTCACAACTCAGAACTCCTTTGAAACATTGGGGAAATCTACTACCTAAAACATTTCTCATGTGAACATCCCCCGATGCACTCTTAGGACCTATACATTATGCCAGACACATGCTCTCTTTCCAGGCACAGCTGCACACAGAATAATTCCCCACAGCTTCCTGGCCCTCTGTCCCCAGAGACACCACTATCAGCACATTACCAGGCAGGAAGGTGAAAACAAGGCAATGGAACTAGTCAGGGGAGGAAAAGGGGAACTGTAGAAAGCAAATGAAAAATACACAGCAGCTGGTCAGTGGGACTTGATTTTCAACTCTAATCTCAGCTTGCACAGTCAATGGGGGAGAAATGCCACAATTTGCATGACAAGAGCCAAGTGAATTGAATGGTAGCAAATCAATTCTGCAAGAAGAGATAAAGCCCGAATATAGCTAATGTATTAGCAGAAAGGTAGAAATTCAATCCCCATAATGTCAGATGATATTGATTAAGACTGACACTTTTTTTTATTCTCCTGCCACTTGGTTTCCAGGAACAAGTTAGTCTTATAAAGACATAGTTGTCTTACATGTATGTAAGTACACTTCACTGTTAGAGATAATAATAATAATAATAATAATAATAATAATAATAATAACTCCACCTCCCAGTACTTGGGTTTAAAAAGATTGAACTGACTAATCACTTTTTAAAATAACAGAAGATTAGGCACAAGAGTATCTCTTAGTAAGGGACATGCCCCCCCATACACAAACACATACAAAGCAGCCTTCAAAGTAGGCAATGGGGCCAGGAGAGGCCTGAGGGGAGTTTTTTTAGCCCATCCAGTACCACCACCACCTGGCAGTGCAGCAGCGGTGGCGGCAGCAGGGTCAGGAGAGACCCGGGAGAGAGGCAAGGGTAGGGACAGGCTATTTAGCCCACCCGCTGCCTTTACCCCAATAGCAGTGAGAAGAAAGCCCTTCTTCTCAGTGCGGAAAATCAGTCACAGCCCTCTGACAATGATCTGCTTAAGATCTCTGGGACTGATAAAACAGCCTCTCTGATGGAAGGCATCGAGGGAGAGCCAATAGAAATTTTACCGGGAGCGACGATTGAGGTTGTGCGGGGCAGAGGACAGTGCAGCGACAAGAGATTGGAATATTGTTACAAAAGAAGGTGGGCTCAATGTTTGAAAGTGATCCTGCCTTCAGTCCACTCTGTTACCCAAAGTAGGCTGGGGAGCTTATCAACCATGCCACAGAACCTTACCTTACTCCTCTGTAATGCCCGGTCGGTAAAGAATAAAACCCATAACATCCACGATCTCCAAAGGCCAACCTGGCTTGTTTCATGGAAACCTGGCTGGGGGAAGATAGTGCCATCACCTGGAATCAGGCTCTCCCAGCTGGGTATTCTGTCAATGTGCAGGTAAGGGAAAGGGGGGGCGGGGCGGAGTGGCTCTGGTTCATAGAGATAATCTCACCCTGACTAGGATACCTATCCGGAAAATAGAACGCTTCGAGTGTATGTACCTAAGCCTGAAAACCAGGGATAGTACAGGGATTCTGTTAGTATACTGTCCACCCCATTGTCTAACAGACTTCCTATCCGAGCTGACAGCTATCTCGGAACTGCTGTTGGAGTTGGTCAGACTTTTAGTCTTGGATGACTTCAACATCCCATTCAAGACCAGTCTAACAGGCACGGCTCGGCAGTTCATGGATTCCATGACAGACATGGGACTATCCCAACTAGTTTCCAGGCCAATGCACTGTGCAGGTCATACTCTCGATGCGGTCTTTGGTACAGAGGAGGCATATCCATGGGTGGAGGTAATAAATACCACTGCACTGTCATGGATGGATCATTTCCTGGTTAGGGTTGGACTTAGAGCCACTGTCTACCCCACCAGGGGTGGAGGACCTATTAGAATGGTCCGCCCTCAGAGGCTAATGAAGCCAATGGGTCTTCAGAAAGCCTTGGAGGGTTCCTTGGTTGGTAATGCCAGTGATTCTGTCGAAGCCCTAGTCGATACTTGGAACACCAATCTCACCAGGGCTATCGACATGATCGCTCCTAGGCATCATTTCCAACCCACTTCAAATTGACAACCATGGTTCACATAGGAACTTAAAAAGACGAAGTGGGTTGGACAATGACTAGAGTGCACCTGGCGAAAAACTCAACTCTTATCTGACAAGACTCGTCATAGAAACTTTGTTCGTTCCTATCGAGAGACAATGCATGCAGCAAAGAAATCTTTCTTTTCTGCATGTATTGTGTCTGCAGAGTCTCGCCCGACAGAGCTGTTTAGGGTGGTGGGGGAACTGACACAGGTTCCACCTGTGCAGAACCCTCTACTTAACCTGACAACAGCATGCTGTGATGCGTTCAACAACTGCTTTGCAGATAAAATCTCTCAAATAAGAGCCGACTTGGATGCCAGGTTTATAACAGAACTGACTCATGAGGTGTCCAGTAAACCTGTTTCAGAAATTAAACTGGATCAGTTCGAGCCAGTGAGTACCGATGACATGGACAAGATCCTTGGAAAAGTGAAGAAGACGACATGCCCCCTTGATCCTTGCCCATCATGGCTGGTCATCCAGGGGGGTGATGCCTTGATGGCCTTTCTTAAAGAGACCATCAAAGCATCCCTTAGGGAAGGAGTTGTTCCAGCTTGTTTAAAGGAAGCGGTGGTGAGACCGCTCCTAAAAAAGCCTTCCCTGGACCCCCTGGACTTGCAAAATTATAGACCCGTTTCACATCTCCCATTTTTGAGCAAGGTGATCAAGCGGGCTGTTACCTTTCAACTCCAAGTAATCTTGGATGAAACCGATTTTCTAGATCCATTTCAAACCGGCTTTGGAGTGAGATTCGGGGGGGAGACTGCCATGGTTGCTCATCTAAGTATCGACAGGGGAAGCGTGCTTTTGGATCTCTCAGCGGCTTTTGATACAATAGTCCATGGCATCCTCTTGGAACACGGGATTAGGGACACTGTACTTCAGTGGTTCCATTCCTTCCTCTCATGCAGATTCCAGAGGGTGATGCTCAGGGACAGTTGCTCTTCAAAAACAGAGCTTAACTGTGGTGTCCCCCAGGGTACTATCCTGTCCCTGATACTCTTCAATATCTCTATGAAGCCACTGGGGGAAATCATCCATAGACATGGGGTGGGGTGTTAGCAGTATGCTGATGACACCCAAATATATCTCTCCATGTCTTGGTCAGCAGCCATGATGACAGATGGCATTTCTCCCCTCAATCAATGCCTTGAAGTGGTAATGGACTGGATGAGGAAAAACCGACTCCAACTGAATCCAGAGAAAATGGAGGTGCTTACAGTAGGGGCCCCCAAACCAGGTATTGGGATACAATCTCCAGTCCTAGATGGGGTCATGCTCTCCTCGAAGGACTGTGTTCGCAGTTTGGGGGTGCTCCTAGACCTATCGCTTCACATGATTGATCAGGTGAATGGGATGGTCAAGAGCACCTGTTAGCTTCGGCAGATACACCAACTGCGCCCTTACATGGAAATAAGGGACCTAGAAACTGTAGTACATGCACTGGTAACTTCACAACTCGATTTCTGTAATGCACCCTACATGGGGCTACCCTTATACCTAGTTTGGAAACTACAAATGGTACAAAATATGGCAACCAGGTTGATTACCAGGAAATCTAGAAGGGATCATATTACACCAATTCTGAAATCCCTTCACTGGCTGCCTATTGGTTTCCGAGCACAGTATAAGGTGTTGGTGATGACCTTTAAAGCCCTACATGGCCTAAGTCCAACCTATCTAAAGGATCACCTCCTTCCATATAATCCACCCCGCACCCTCAGATCCTCTGGGAGGAACCTACTGCAACTGATAAAAACTAGATTAGCAGTAACCTCCCAGAGGTCTTTCTCTATCATTGCTCCCAGACTATGGAATGCCTTGCCGGAGGAGATTCATTAAATAACCAGCTTGGACAATTTTTAAAAAGCCATCAAGACGGATCTCTTCTGGCAGGCCTTCCCCGAATAGAATAGACTTTATTCCAATCTGTGTCTTTCCCTCTTTTATATCTTTACTGGTGCTGGAACACCAATCATTTTTAATTTATTTTAGTATTGCATTTAATTTAATTTTTTTAAAGGGATGGTAACTTGTTTTTATCATGTTTTATTGTTCAATGTGGGGTTTGTTGTATTTATGTTAATGATGTAAGCCACCTTGATTGCCTAGGCAAAAGGCTGGATACAAAAATAAAGTTGTCGTTGTCGTTGTTATTATTTAATTGGTCTGCTTCTGAAATCTATGAGTATTTCAGGGACATCAAAGTCCGGTTCATCTTCCCAAAAAAATATAACAATCATTCTTTGCCTTGCTAGCTGCAAGGCTGGCTAATTCCAGTTATTGGCAATTTTATTTATTTATTTATATCCTGCCTTTCTCCCCGGAGGGACCCAAGGTGGCAAAAATCTATCCCCATTATTATCTGTTACTGTTTCCTTTTCAGTTCTTTTACCTTTCAAGTATGATTATTTAAAAAGTATTGTTGAGTTGTGATATGCATTAAAAAAAAAAGTATTGTTAAATTGTGATATGCATTCAAATATCTGCCATCCTCAGATATTCCCCCATTTTCCTTCATATTTGACCTCTACATCAATATTGTATCTGGACATAATAAGCTTCTCTATCAATGCTCAATTTAATAAGCTATACGATATTCTAAAAACGTGCACCTGTTTTCTGTAATTAAAAGCAACCCTTTTCATCTTTTAAATCCAACCTCCCTCCTCCCTCATTTAATTATCTCATTAAACAGCAAGTCAGTTTTTTCTTAATGGAAGATATTACATGTGTATCAGATTTGCTGATTCAACAGAGTAGGCCCATTCATGGATGGAGAGGAAAGTTTCGATTGACAGCACTGCTGGAATGAGAAAAAGCTGAAAGAAGGAGGGGAAGGAGGTAAACTGTGTATGTGTGCATACCATAATGGAGTTTGCTGTACAGAGTCTCCTTAATGATGGTATTGAAGCCTTGTTATTTAAGAATGAAAAGAGTTCATTTTACATTGTAACATTAACATTATTATACTGTAATGTCATCTTGTAACATTAACATTATTCACATAACCTTTTTTATATTGTAACATTAAAGAAAGCCTGTCATTATGATAAGCAATATTTCAGAGAGAGAGAGAGAGAGTTTGTGCATGCATTTAGGGAAGATTATGCAACAGTTTGTGAACCTTTGATGGATGAAATGGCTAGGGTATGCAATGGTAGACAGGTTTTGGGATGCATTCAGTTCTGTCTGTCTGCTAGTGGAATGGAAACAGCTTGCAGAACGAATTTCCCTTCTTTTTAACCAAAGCCTCCAAGGTATCCTTATGTCTGCTCTGGAGCATTTGGTAAAGACACAAGGTAAAGAGGAGAACAAGGGAAGTTTCACTACCTGAGAGGAAGTCCACCAGCATGACATTTGAAAGTTCTTTCTTACCACCATAACATTGGCCCTGAATACAGCATTCTGTTGTTGTTAATTGCTGTCAAGTCACCTTTGACTTCTGGCAATCCCTATAAATGACAGACCTCCAAGACACCTGTTATTAATAGCCCTGTTATGGTTTTGCAAACCCAGACCAATGCCTTTTACTTTGGGGGAACCCAAAGTAGTGACCAGTAGTCATTCCTCTGTGATGGAAAAATTCAGGGACACAGTCAGAGGCGCCAGTGATCTGGAGGCTCAACCTTCCATACTAGATCAGTGTCTGCAGTAAAAAAACATGTCCTCCCACACTTCTCAAATGAGGGCTGATGCAGACGCTGATAGGTTCTATTCTATTCTATCACATACCCAAAAGCTGAGAAGTTTACATACATGTGCATACATGTGCAAAGCACTTCAATGCACCGAGATAATGATTTCTCTTCCTTCTAGCAGCAACCCTCAGTTGCTGCTACAGAGGGTATATGGTCTTTAGTGAAGTACTTGGTGTGTGAAGGGGACCATTGTCAGCAGCAGGGAACTACATTATCTTCCATGCAAAAGAAAACATGATGCTTCCTTAAACTGTACCAAACCATTGATCTTCCTAGCACACTATTTTAATAACAGACATTTTTTCTTCTTCAGTGATGGACTCATTATCAGAAGAAGCACCACATTATGATTATCATAACCCATAAACCAAAATTTTGCTTGACTGTTTGCTAATCCTGTCCTGGTCAAAATAGATTCTGTCTCTATTATCAGAGGGGAGAAACAAATGCAGAATTGAGTACAGACATTTCCAAATGTTCTGAAAGCTTTCTGTAGACCACCTTCAAACTCATGGACTACCAAATGCAGGAAAATCTGGTCCCCACCAATTGAGAGATACTTCCCAGGGTCTTAGACATCAGTCTTTCCTAGCAACAAATGGATAAGTCATGGATTGAACATGTGACTTTCTGCTCAGTCATTGAGTTCCCAAAGCAACATTTGCTTCCCATGCATGAATAGTAACCATGGCTTCTTGGAAACAATTGTCTTACCTTTTTACCTTTTCTAAAGCTTTCTATAATACGTGGAAATTGGATATCTTAGGAATTGTACAATGATACTCCATCAGTTCAATCATAATTCTCCATTACAGGGATTTATAAGGCATACAAGTCTATGTGTAATATGAACTTCTTTTAATGTATTGCATACTGCCCAGAGCACTCTGGTTATTTGGGTGTCTAAAATGGCAATAAGATAAAATAAACACCCCATGCATATTTGTTCAGATATCACTGTGGGTGCTCCAGAAGCCCAATGACTGATACTGGCTAACTGGCCCATGAGCCCCCCGCTCCCTTTTGTTCACTCCTGCAATACAAAAAACAGGTGGCAGCCATCATGCAGATGATCTTCAGTACTGGATCAATTATTTTAAATCTTTCATACAATATAGAAACTCACATCTTCAGTGGAGGAAACACATATTGACAATATTGTTGAAAAGAAGTATCCATTCACAGCTGTAGCCAACAAACACTTAACCTGTTGACACATTGCTCATGAGCCATTCTGGTCAGATGTTTCATGCTCATATAATTTCACAGCTGCTCCAGTATAATCCTATTTTTTCCACCTCCTCAACTTTTATTATTTCTGTTGTTCTACGTGTGCCCTTGTTTTTGTCTTTCTTATGTGTTATTATAATTTCCCCAGGATGTTTACAGGATATGTTTTATCTTTTCTTTTTATCATTGTTATTCTTATGAAAATTAGTACAAATGTGTGTGCAGAAAAATCTAATAATTTTATTATTCCCAGAGGAACAGATATCATTTAACAAACCTTACCTTGTTTTAATGACATGTTCTGTTTTTATTCTTAGGTAGGAAAAAATGGGAGGAAGCCAGAACATGGATTCCTCTTTCCTTTCTATGTATCTCTAGCCAGATCCACACAGGGCAGAATAATCCAGGAGCAGCCTGAAGTATTCTGGCCCCGGAGGTACCTGATGTCTCTGTATTATTTTGGGCACTCTGTTGTGATGCCAGGTAGCTGTTCACACACACACGTCCCATTGTGCCACCTGGTACTGCTGCTGCTGCTGCTGCTATGAATTGCACCTCAGGTAGTGGCACCAGGCAGCACAGCCCATCACACTGTAAACAGCTACCTGATGTTGCAACAGAGGGCACCAGATCTTCTAGAAAGATCTGGAACAAAATGTGATTTTTAAAAACATGTTTTAAGAATGTTGTACCTCAAGGTCAGTGCTGAACTATCCAGACGTTGTATGAACAGTTTGCATCATAAACAGTGATTGAGCCCTGCATCGTCCAGAATGGTCGCCATGGGAAAGGAGTGAGCATATTTTATTTGGCCCATGTGGACAACCCCTAAGTCTACAAAAAAAGGTTATGTCCTTGACTCACCACTGGATTTGATCTTCCTCATGAATAAAAACTGTGGAACACACTTTGGTGTATAACATGGGTGGAAATAATACAACAGTAAGGATCTCCTATATTCATCTCAAGGGAAAGCAGAGCTATGACATCACTGTTTTTGTACAAGGTGCATCTTCATTCTGTCAGTGGCCAGATGAGGCTCTGAAAAGATTTACTGACATGTAACCACATGGATATGATTCAAATTTGGTGATATGGGTGGGAGGTATTCTGACAAGCAGAGTCATATTCACTTACAAGGAGAGGGAATCTACACTTACAACATAATATCTCAGTGTGGGCAGCTTCTGGGTATTGGGGACACACTGGTTTCCCTGAACCCACCAGGGTCTGCACTCTACCTCATACTTAATTTGAAGATGTATCCCCAAAATTTGGTGGTGGAAACAAAGGAAGGAAGGAATTTCTAATTCACCATTAAAACAAAACACACAAGGAGTGAACACCTTATTTTAAAGCTGAATTGTGTTTCTGAAGTGAACTTCAGAATGGGGTTTCAGTCTACCTTGCTGGTTCTAGTCCATGCAATGCTGCATGAACACTGAACCTATTGGAGAGAGCAGCTGAGATCCCAAGTATGGAGAAAACAGGCAGATCAGAATGTTGGTGACAGTCAATGGAAGTTAAGCTAGGAATGGTGGGGGCTACTGCCAGGAGTGGGTATAAAAAGAGAGGCAGAGGCGTGACTTAAGAGAGTGTGTCATTTTACCCTAAGGGGTTAGGCAAATGAGGAGGCTGGGGAAGACTGCTGTGAAATGCAGTTAGAAGGGGTTTAGTACCCAAGTTAGGGACAAGAATGGTCCACAGTTAAACTGGATGTCTTAATATCCTGTAGGATAGAATGATCAGGTGGAGGCAGAGATTGTTTTTTCACTTGGGGAATGGATGAAGCAAATATTAGTAGAGTATAAGAAAACTTTTATAAACCCTTAGAGTATAAGAAAACTTTTATAAACTAATTTTTAAAAAGTCAAGTAAGAAGAAACTGTCAAAGCTTGTAACTATTGAAACACTTATACACTGTATTCAGTCTTGAATACCATCCACTAACAAAGATACTGTTAATCAACCCAACTTGTAAATAAAGGTCTTTAGTTTGTTTCAACAAGGAGTTGCCTGAGGTCTGCTTACAAATAACATCATCCTCACTGCCAAACATAAATAAAAACACTACCAAGAAATAAAAGACTTGTATTAGTTTGGACACATCAGAGAGCGGGGGTGTAGTTATCAATTAACAATTGGTGCCAAACTGTGGGGATTTTAATAACCCAGAGGGCTGGCACCTGAAGAGAGTTCTAGTGCAGGAGATACTGGGGAGAGATCTGAGTTCAAGTGTCTCCATCACATAATTGGTGGCGGTGTTGAGTTATAAAAGACCCATTGTGCTGCCGTCAGAGAAAAATAGTTGGGTGGGTGAGCTTCACCTTCACATATTGGTGGCAGTGGTGGCACACAGTGAAAAGGAGTGAAAGATTTTAAGAAGTTTTGGCAGTGCCATGTTGTCACCTTCACACAAAGTTACATTTTATTTCTGAATGCACTAGAGTGTGAAGTCGTAGGCTTTCACGGCTGGCATCCATAGTTTTTTGTGGGTTTTTCGGGCTGTGTGGCCATGTTCTAGAAGAGTTTCTTTCTGACGTTTCTTTCTGGACAACTTCAACAGGAAAGAAGAAACCCTTAAAGTAATCAAGGTTTGGCTACCAGTCCTACAAAATAGGAAAATAAGCACTCAGCAAATGCAAATGGGAAACCAACCAGGGTCAGGTGCTTTCCCAGCAGACAATAGCAGACAATATCCTTGTTTGCATATCCTCCCACCCTGAAGCCATGCCATCAACAACAGAACAATACTTATTCAACAACAGAATAATACACAGTTTACATTGGAATCACTCCTCCCTACCCAGGGTCTCACGGTATATATAGAACCACTCTCTTCCATTCCAGCATTCTCTGAAGATGCCAGCCACAGATGCTGGCGAAACGCCAGAAAGAAACTCTTCTAGAACATGGCTACACAACCCAAAAAACCCACAAAGAACTAGAGTGTAGTCAGAAATGGTCCTGTGTTCTTAAATGTAAAGGATTTTCCCTTCCAACTGCAGTGGCTCCTCTCTCACAGGCACTTTCACTTTAGCATGGTTATGTATGTGTGGAATTGTTGGAGTTTAACCAAAGAGAGATAAGAAATCCAAAGGCATGCACAAATCTTGTGTCAGTGTAGCTAGGCACTGAGCAATTTATATATCAAGGAGCCAAAGCATTGCATAGCTGGGAGAAAAGAAGGTTTTGTTTTACTGATTCCCTCTGGATAGTTCCCCAGGGAAATAAACCTTTTCAAAACGGCACTACAAACAATAGAGTTTCTTGGTACATATTGCAAGGTTTGAGCTAATGTGATTTCTGAGAGGAGTATAATCCAAATATATATATTTAGAACTTTTATATTTAGTTACAGATCATGATAATTTAATTCGGCAGCCTAAACCATAACTAGATTATAAGGCATCTTGGTAATTACATTTCACACTCTCAGAAGTCTTTCTCATGTGTTGATCTTTGTGTTTTATGTTCACTTCACTCACCCTCCCCTCCACCCTTATTTTTCCTCTAAAATAATCTTTAAAGTAATTCTGTGGACTGAAAACACTGGACATTTTAAGTCAGAAAATGGAAACATCTTGTCACAATTATAAATTAATAGTGAAGGAAAAGGCTGAGTTGACTAAAAGGGTCTCTAGCCCACAAAAACCTACAACATGATAAACATGAATAGAAATAGAGGTCATCAGGAGAGGCCTTTCTTTCTGTCCCACTACCCTCTCAGGTGTGTTTGATGGGAACAAGAGAAAGGGCCTTCTCAGTGGCTGCTCCCAAGCGCTGGAACTCCCTCCTCCCTATGGAAGCCAGGATGGTTCCATCCCTGCTGTCATTTCAGCGCCAGGTAAATACGTTTTTATGTTGCCAGGCCTTCACATGACATGGATGCTGTTTTGTTTTTGTTTTAAAGAATTTTAAACAAATTTTAATAATGTAATGTTTTGTTTTAAACTTCGTATTTTTAATGTTTTATACTTTTAACTTGGACTGTTTTAGATTTGTTAGCCACCTTGAGTCCTTGTGTTGGGAGGAAGGTGGAATATAAATAAACATAATAATATAAATATACCAACTATTTCCCCACATTTTGTATGACAGCAACACTACAGGACCTGATAACATTGTTCACAACATCAGAGATGCCTTCACTTGTTAATTTTTCTCCTGTAATGCCCTGGCTCTCGCTAAGTCACTGGACACACACCATGGATGGAACCAAAAAGAGTTTATTGAAAAAGATCAGCACAGTAGCACATCCTTTGTCAGATTTGAGTTAACAAGCTAAGGGGGGATGCAGACGGGAAGCCCTGGGCCGCCCCAGGAAGCAAAGGATCGGGGCCACTGCTAGCACACACAGCAGCCCCAATTCTCCCATTTGCCGCCTCTTAAAAGAGCGGCAAAAGGCCGCTCCTATTAGAGGCAGCAAAAGGCCGCCCCAAGAGCCGCAGCGTGGCTCTTCTCTGGCCCTTCCACCATAGCGCATGAGGACATCTTGACACCGTGTGTAAGGGCACGTGATATCAGGATGTCTTCGGGGAGGGGTTGGGGCGGCCAGCATATGGCTGCCCCTCCCCTTCCCTGCCTCCGACTCACCACTTTAGGCCCATGTGCAGAGGTCCTAAGTTTCCTTCCCCTTACACTCAAATTCCCAGCATTGCTACAGCATAGCTAAGCAGGCCTAACTTTAACATGGCAGAGGAAGCCATGAAGGGTGACTCTAACATCTCCAACTTATTTTGTATTTCCATGACTTTTCGCACCCATACAATATTTATATATGTGTGTCTCCACAGAAGCTTTTTTCCATGCATTTGATGAAGTAGCCAAAAGTCCATGAAAGCTTATGGTAGAAATGGCTTCTTCCCAGATAGTTTCAAAGGTGCTACTAGATTTTTGTCTTTTTATGATAAAACAGACTACACCTTTGACATAATCAGTGACAAGGATGTATGTGTATACAGAGATAATGCTCCCTTTGCCTTGCCTTGCTCTGCTTGCCTCCTAATTGCTCACAGGAATCTTAGTTTTAGCACAGCAATGTGGTCCCTAAACAAAATCTGTGCTACTGTGAATGAGATCATACCAGCTCTGCTTCCATCATTCTAAAGCAGGGGTAGGCAACCTTTTTGAGCTCGGGGCCGGGTTGCTGTCCCTCAGACAATTGGCGGGCCGAAGCAAAATAATAAAATAATAAAAATAATAAAAATAAAATAAAATAAAATTTAAAAATATGCATGCACACTCTCTCAGCCCCAGAAAAGCCACGATGGCAAAACCCCTGTGGAGATTTTGCCAAGAAAACCCCAAGAACAAGTAATAACAACAATAATCAATATCATCATGGCGGGGGGGCAGGACCGGCCTGGGGCCGGTTCAAAGGCCTCATGGGGCCGCATCCGGCCCCCGGGCCGCAGGTTGCCTACCCCTGTTCTAAAGCTTGACTTGTATGTGTTTTCCTCTGTCACAAAACAAGCCTCACAGCTCTCTAATGCTGACTTACATTCAGGCCAGTACTGCCCTTTGCTATGGCTTTGTTAAAGCGTCTGCTGCAGATGGCTTTTCAAAAGCAGGTTCTTTATGGACTGTCAATATAATCGGAATAATAGTAAACCCTGGGGTTGGGAGGAGAGCAGGAGAGCAGGAGGCACTTTTTCCACCTCTACCCCATACAGCTTCATTAGCAGTGCTACACACCAGGCTTATGTCAGGATTCCTGCTCTCCTGGGACAGTGGAGGTTGAAACCATCCATAAGAAACATTTCCCTGGGCCAAAAATTACTCTGGCTCATCCTGGCTTTATACCTGCAAGCAGCTGACAAGAAGAGCCTATTATCATTACATCTAGGACCCCATTAGCTTTATATCTAGAGCCATTTCACTCATGCTGCTAGAAGGCAATTGCTTCATATATATTTCCTCTCAGAGGGAAGTAAAGAGAACAAAAATAGCAAGTCAAAGTGATAGGTTACAGAAAATAAACAAAACATCAGGGTCACCCTTTCCATCCTGAGCCCAGAATTACTTTTGCTCAACTTATAGCCACAAGGCTAAAGCATCAAAAGAATAATGCCATTCTTAGAGCAACTCCTTAATCTGTTGTACATTTTACATCTTCTTTGGTGCAGTGAATACCTATTAAAACAGAACATGGAATTTATGACACACACAGAGTGCTTTTCTGTATTTCATGTCATGTTTGGTCAGACTTCCTGAGGTCCCGTTATCATCACACTGTGTACCTTTTCAAAGTGGCCTTGACATATGCATGTGGAAATGGACATGAAAATTGAAATGAAAAGGCAAGATTGATGTATTGGGTTGAAACTAGCGCCATTTTATTAAGATCAAAAAAACAAATACTAGGGTCTGATGTGCAACGGCCTACTCAATACAGCAGGCCTAATGACTGTTTATATGGCTGGGAGATCAGGGAAGGAAATGATCCACCCTTGTCCCCTCCATCCACATCTTCACAGGTGGGAAGGACAGCCACTGTTGACCTCCCCACCCTAGGCTTGACTGATTCCAGTAGATGCCTATGAAGTCTGCAAAGCATGACCTGTCAGAATCTGGCATTGATCCCAGGGGCTCCAAGGTTGACTCAGCCTTCCATCCTTCATAGGTCTGTAAAATGAGCTTGTTGGGAGCTATTAGTTTACAGACTGTAAAACACTTAAAGAGTGCTGAGTTCACTGATAAGCAGCATAGAAATGTTCATGCTATTGCTATTGCTACCTAACTGTGGGGAGTGGGCAGATCTGACATATCCTGTCCACAGGCCACACAGGCCTCCAGAGATCCACCCTATCCTATTTCCAGAGATTCACCCTATCCCCAAAGACACCTGTGTGCTAGAAGGAGCCTTGCCTCCTTCCAGTCTGCCCACAAAATTCATCCTCTCACTCAGCCCAAGGCATGGAAATGGTATTGGAGAGTATGGCTAACACTTCAGCTAGCTGAACTGGAGTGTCATAGTTACCTACTTCATTACTACTACCTGTTTAAACAGACTTTTAAAGTGGAAAGTGAAGTGGGCTGGGTGTTGTATTCTTTAAAAGTATTTTAGTCATTTTTATCTTGTTAACTATATTTTATTCTGTTATGCAATCTTTTTAATATTGTAATAAATTAATTCTGTTTAATATAACATTTTTTAGTACTGTTCTTAATCTTGTAAGCCACTCTGAGTTCCAGTTTTGGGGAAAGGATGGGTTATAAGTAAGTATAATAATAATAATAATAATAATAATAATAATAATAAACAATAATAATGATGCATTATTTTTACTGATAGGGAGTGGAAAGAGGTGTTTGTGGAATTTCTGACCAGCATCAAGAACTTTACAGCATGGCAGATTTGGAAGGTATTGCCTACTCCACATCAGGCTCCAAATTTTCTTGGGCTAACTCAGTGGCTTTCAAACTGTAGGACAGGACCCCCAGAAGGGGTATGGAGTTGGTCAAGGTGGTCACAAGACTTGAAGGCCCTAATCGATCAATTCATTCATCCATCTTTCCTTTCCTCCTGCTCCTCTTCCTCCTCCTCCTCCGCCCCCAACTCTTTCTGTTCTGGATCCCCACAATATATTTTGAAGCATATATATACTGCACATCTGGAAGCCAGCATATGTTTCTGAGGCTGTGATGACCTTTAAACCCAAAAAGGGTAGTATAAGAATGAACCATGTAGACCTCAAACATGCAGATGGCTTAGGTGAGAAAAACACAAAGGATGAAAGGGGTTTGTTAACAATTGCAATCCTCCTCCTCACTCTCTACATTTTCTACTAAAACAGAAAGCAAAGGATGGGTTCCCACCAACAGATCAAACAAGACCACATTCCCCATTTACTCCCCAATGTGTTCCTAAATACCTTTCCCGTATTCATGCATTTTGAGGTGTCTCAGACCCTGGAGTTTATCAGATGCCTGAAAGTGACGGGATGAAAGCAGGACACTCCCATCACAAATATCGCGTGATATTGCCATTATCCCATCCTTGTCCCATCCATGGGGAGAAATTCTCCCATCACTTTGCATTAATGGGAACCAGGAAACCAACGAGAGAATTCCTCCCCACGGACGGGACAAGGATGGCATAATGGTGACGTCATGTGACGTCGTCTGATATTCTTGCGCCAATTGTGTGATTGTGATGGGGGCGTCCCACTTTGCTCTCATCACTTTCAAGCATTTGATAATCTCCCTGTCACTGCTTTGTTAAGTCAATGATGCCACCATCAATCAAACTGGTCCTTTCCATCTATTGGATATCAAAATAATCAACCACTTCTGAATCTTTTTTTAGGGGAGCTCCTTCCATAGGGCTATTAAGTCTTTGTTTCTCATATCACAGCTTCTGCCAACCTAGCAGTTGCATGCAAATGCAAGTAGATAAATAGGTACCACTTTGGTGGGAAGGTAAACAGCATTCTGTGCAATCATACTGGACACACAATCAACCTCCTAGCTGTGCTCTGTAACTGCTGCCCTCAGACTCCCAGTCTGAACCATTCCTGATTCCCATGGATCTTTGAGGCAGATAAATATCACCCTCAGTTCAGCCCTCAATCTCCATTATCCCCTTTCACAACTGTATTTTAGTTAGCTCTGAATGCTGGATGTTAGAGTGAGTTATTCTTATGTGTTTGTTCTTTCATATTTCTTCCACATAAAGCTCTCTTAGTTCACCCATGTCTGGAGTCTCTATCAGTTAGTACCAGTATAAAAAGGTACTTCCAATCCTAGAAGTTACCCACTCTCTCCCAAGCCAACATAACATTCCCCAACATATTAAAGATAGACTGCTGTTGTTAGCAGAGGCTCTCCAAGCCTCACAAAGACAAGGAGGGCACTTGGAGCCTCTGCCTGAAGGGAGAATAGGAGAAGGAGAGGAGAGCTATCTCCTTATAAAATGTTAAAATACAAATATACATGAACATATGAACGAAAATATGCACACTAAAAAAACAAAATATTTTTATTCATATAATATGTTGAGCAGGAGGGAATGTCCACATATAGATGTAAAGATGGTCACAAGGTTTAAAAGTTTGAGAACCAATTGGGCTAGTTCTATTCCCCTTGCATCACTGGCCAGTGAAGGCATCATCTACTGGGATGCATATGGCCTAAACTTTATAAAGGGGAACTCAAAATGGTGATGGTATCTCTGATAGCAATTCAAAGTGTCTTTACAATGGGTTCCTAATGAGCCATGGGTCATTTTTTTAAAACATGGATGACCCTGATCAAATCACATTCCCCTAATCTCAAAGGAGGAAAATGGCAAACCACCTCCAAATAAATCTTGGCAATGAAACCCCATGATAGGCCATTAGGGTCACAACAGGTTGGAAATGACTTGAAGGCACACAACACACACACAACCTGACAATCAATATCTCCTCCAGTAAATAATTCTTCCTCCAGGAGAGTGAAGGAAGATTGCTATATCCTGTCACTTAACTGGGGGCATTCTGAAATCTTTGCCCTTACCTAGTAATCTATTTTTCACTGGCTACACCATCATTGAAAACTGAACATGTTGTGTTACCCACACAATAATTGTTTCCACTGTCCTCTTCCCTCCCTTTTAGAGGCACTGTAATGGTTTTAAGGGGTTTTTTTATGATTAATCTCTTTCCTGCTGTGACCAAGCTTGTATGCTGTCTATCAAAGATTTCCTGAGCAGCACAAAGCAAACTTTTAAAAATGAGAAAAAAACAAAACAAAACAACCCTAAAAGAAAGATTGGGGGGGGGGGATAAAAGCATTAACGAACTTAAAAGAGTGGTCATGGTGAATCTGCAATTTTCTGGTGTATCATTCTGCATCAGTGGAGTAATCCATCTTATGGGACTCATATCAAGAAAAGAACCATCTGTTCCTGGCTTGAAACTGGCTATGGCACCTGCACAGAACCTTTACCTTTATATCTGTGTTATCAAAAGTGCCTTTTTGGAAGGAGGGGGGGAAAATGATGACATGTTGCTCTTGAAATGGATAACCCTGCAAGCTGCTAAGCTTGAAATAATAGCTGTGATAAAGCACTTTGCTGTTTCAATGTGTTTAACTGGCATTAGCTGCCTCTGACACACACAACAGTGCCATTTGGCATCGAGCAAATAAAGGATTACTCACAGCAGAGAATGGATTTTTGGCAATGAGATCACACCGTATTAACTGCTACCTGTAAATTTTAAAATACATATATACACACAAACAGAAAAAGGCTTTTTTTACTGTAAAGCCGGACAGGCACTTTGAAGTTTCATCCCTGAAGAAAACAACTGCATAACCAGAAGCCTACACCATACTTTCTGCATATTTTGTAAGAAGTTTTGATTGAATACCCACTATGGACCTTATCACACAGGGCCCAAAGCAGTCAGAATCCAAACAAAATCCTGACCTGATACGTATTATTTTGCTGTGTGTCCACACGATGTCGCTCAGAACCCCGACAGAACCCCGACAGAATGCGGCAAGAACCGAGATCTTTTGTATTTCGGTTTCTTCAGGAAGTACAAGTGCGCGACGGGAATCATTTCGCTTTTACCGTAAGGACCTTATCATTTTGAAAAGACAATACGTATTGGGGAGCATTTCCCCGCCCCCGCCTGCACTCCAAGGAGGACCTGAGGAGGTCCTCCTTGGAGCTCGGGCCCTGCGCAGGGTCCGCGCTCCGAGCAGAACGTCCTCGGAGAGGCGCCTCTCTGAGGACGTCCTCTTTGGAGCTCAGGCCCCGCGCAGGGTCCGAGCTCCAAGGAGGACATCCTCAGAGAGGCGTCTCTCCGAGGACGTTCTACTTGGAGCTCAGGCCCCGCGCAGGGTCCGAGCTCCAAGGAGGACGTCCTCAGAGAGGCACCTCTCCGAGGACGTTCTGCTCGGAGCTCAGGCCCCGCGCAGGGTCCGAGCTCCAAGGAGGACGTCCTCAGAGAGACGCCTCTCCGAGGACGTTCTGCTCAGAGCTCAGGCCCCGTGCGGGGTCCGAGCTCCAAGGAGGACGTCCTCAGAGAGGCGCCTCTCCGAGGATGTTCTGCTCGGAGCTCAGGCCCCGCGTGGGGTCCAAGCTCCAAGGAGGACATCCTCAGAGAGGCGCCTCTCCGAGGACGTTCTGCTCGGAGCTCAGGCCCTGCGCGGGGTCTGAGCTCCAAGGAGGACGTCCTCAGAGAGGCGCCTCTCTGAGGACGTTCTCCTCGGAGCGCAGGCCCTGTGCCGGCTTGGGAAGGGGTGTGTTTGACAGCCACGGCAAGTGACAGCCGTGGCTGTGCTGAGCATGTGCAAGGCATCATTGCTTGGTTATGTCCGGGATTTTCTCACTTGTGTGCGAACAGCAAATACGGTTCCCGGGAGCGCTTCATCATGCTTTCCTTAATTGCGCGATGGTGCTAGTTGCGTCTGATAGCCATTTACATATTGTGGGGTTTCTTTCAGTTTATTCCTGGATTTATTCTTATTTCACTTTCTTATCACTTTGTGGCCCGCGTGTGATAAGGTCCATAGTCAGGATTGCCCACAACTGTTGTTGCTGGTGGTGCCTTCAAGTCATTTCACACTTACGGCCACCCTAAGGCATCGGGTGGCATCGTCTTGGCAAGATTTGTTCAGAGAGGATTTGCCTTTGCCTTCCTCTGAGGATGAGAGGAAGGATGTGACTTGCCCAATGTGACCCAGTGGGTTTCCATGGCCGAGTGGGGATTTAAACTCTGGCATCCAGAGTCCTAGTCCAATGCTCAAACCACTACACAATGCTGGCTCCCTTGTTGTCAACAATCCACAGTGATAAAGCTGCAATTGGGTATACTTTTGTTATCCTATATGCCTAATACAAAACAGAGTTAATCTGAGCATTTTTTAAAAAGTGTTACCACGTCATAGAATTAATGAAAAATGAATCTATAATTAGTTTCTTTTTTCTTTGTTTTCTCTCATTGTTAGAATTTAGACTGTTAGATCTTTGGGACTGAGACCTGTCTTCTTTTTACATTAGTCATTAAAGTACCATTTAGAATAATGGCATTATATTAAAAAGTGGTGGTGGCAGTAGCAGTAGATTTGGCTTTACTATTAAACAGATTGAGCGCACTGGCCTGCTCTTTTCTGTGTGTCCCTTCATCTCTTGAACTAACCTGTTCCCATTAAAAGTATCCCATTACAAGTGCTGAAGAAAAACTTAAATTCACACCCAGGTTACTTCTAGGAACATCTTCTAATTCAGACAACTGGTTTATCTAGTGCAGGTGTGGGCAAACTGCAGCCTGCAAGTGGCTCCCAGTAGCCATCAATGTGGAAAAAAATGTTTTTGACCTCAAATGCCTTCTAGGAGGAGTGGGGGCAATTTTACTATACCCGTCTTGCCCATTTTATGTCCAGGAGGAGCATTTTTTTCAAAGCATTTAATGTGTTAATGCTTTTAAGGGACTTCCAGGTGACTTCTTGTTATAAACAAGGGCTCTCCCAGGCATAAATCAACCCAAGGAGCAATGCTGGAATAATTCCAATGCCCTTAGAGAGCATATGAAGTAGGATTGTCAGAGTGAAAACTTGAGACAATTCTTGTACTTTTAATGGATGTGTGAAAGAGGGGATCTCAGCAGGTATTACTTGTTACCCAGTTGCATGACAAGCAACACCTCCTGAAATTTCCACTTCTACACAAGCATTAAAGGTAATGGAGCTGTCTCTTATTTTCAATCTGGTAACTCTAGTTTGAGCAGTGCAGGGGACAAAACCAAATTAAATATTTTAAGGGGTGTGCAGTGGAAGGTCCAACCCTACAAGGTTTCTTTGACCTTTGCTTGAAGTACTGGCTAGATTCACCCCTGATTTATTGACTAGATCCCAGCCCAATATTGTCATCTCAGAATGGTCACAGGATTTCAGGTGAGATTTATTTCCTAGCCCTATTCTGAGAATTGACACAACTGGACTCAAGACAAAAAGACATTCAGCTGTTGAGGTGAAAGGAAAGTCCAAAGCTACACAATAAAAATTATAGGAATGTGGAATGTGAGAAGCATGAACCAGGGGAAGCTAGACATAATAAAACAATGGGACAAATAAGCAATTCTTGGGGTGGTGGGCTAAACCTGGGGTCCCTATAAATGAGAGACCTCCAAGACACTCTATCATCAACAGCCCTACTCAGGTCTTGCAGAGTCAGGGTCTCATTCTCATATATATGGATAAGAGTACTATGGATACCATGGACTGCTAAAAAGACAAATACCATAAAAAGACCCTAGAGCAAAGCAAGCCTGAAAACTCCCTAAAAGCCAAAATTACTAGACTGTTGTACTTTAGCCATATTATGAGAAATCATGACTGTGTAGAAAAGACAATAATGTTTGGCAAGGTGGAAGGCAGTAGAAAAAAAGGAATCACAGCATTACAGATGGATAGACTCAGTCAAGGAAGCCACAACCCTGAGTTTGCATGACTTAAGAAGCGCTATTGATAATAGGGTGACTTGGAGATCTCTCATTCCTAGAGTCCCATAAGTTGAAATTGACTTAATGGCAGTTAACATAAAAAAAAATCCACAGTAGTAACAAAAACAAATCAGAAAATATTCTTTTTGAAACTAGAGAAGGCAGGAATGACATACAACAGGGTATAAAAGGCATTCCTTAAAAACATAAATAGGCCCTCTCTTTCTAGCGATAAATCTGCAAATACACACACACAGGAGTATCCTGTAGAGAAATATCCTATTAAATTGAGTAAAAAAAGACACAACTTTTTGACCATTTTCCCCCACTGCAGACTTTTCTACCACACAGATTGTGCAGGTGCTCCCAGAAAGATATAATGTGCTTCTGGTTGCTCACTGTGGGAAACAGGATGCTGAACAAGATAGACTGTCAGCCTATCTTCTTATGCTCTTGACATCTGTTGAATGAATAGTCCCCAATGACTTTTGTAAGAGAACCAGGCCTTATATACAGCAAGGGATTAACTTCAAAATTGCTTTTCTCTCCATTTGAGAGAACTACATGGTTAAAGCTACATGGTGGGAGGGGGGTTATGGGGATAAGGCTTGTTTTAACTTTGTATATTTTAAAATGTTGTAACCCGCCCTGATTGCAGAGCAGAAGGGCGGGCTAGAAATAAAAAATTATTATTATTATTATTATTATTATTATTATTATTATTATTATTATTATTATTAAGCTGTCTCTTTTTGTTCTTATGTAACTGGGCACCAATCTGTGACACCAGGTCAGTCACGGATTGCTTTATAGCGCAATGTTATGCATTACTACTCAGATGTAAACCCCACCACATTTTGCAGGACATAGGGCCTTTGCAGACTGCCAGAAATAGTGCAAATTGAGTCCACTTTAACTGCCCTGGAATCATGGGAATTGTATTTTTTTCTGAGACATTGAGCCTTCTCGGTCAGAGAGCTCTGGTGCCACAATAAACTACAGTTCCCAAGATTCCCTAGCACTGAGTCAGGGCAGTTAAAGTGGACTCAATTTGCATATTTCTGGCAGTCTGCAAAGGCCAATATTTTCTGTACAGATAAGTGTGTGTAGGGTTGCCCTCCTTTCACTTGGAACAGTGTTCTGAGTCTACATTTGGGTGAAAAAGCACAGAAAGAATAGCAATGGAGGTCACTACTGTCTATCATAAAATCCAAGCAAGTATACATCCTTGCCTTTGTCTCTTAAACAGGATAAGGCATAATTCTGATTCCATTTCAATAATTGTAGAGAACTAAAAATGAACACTAGTTAAGCCTGGTATTGTTGTTTTTCTTTCAACAATAATCCATCCTTGCACTTTCTCCTGAGGGGCTTGGATTACTGTCATGTAGAACAATAAATACGCAAATAATACCATCACGTAATTCTCTGTATCAACTCTCTACTGGCACAACTAATCTAATTTGGGAAGAGTGGGACTGCCAACACTACAGCAATTCACTTACCAGTCTTTAGGGAGAATCTTGGGATCCTTCTCCCATGTAGCATTTTTAAATTAAAATAAACATTTTGTTCTGCATCTGAGTAAAATGTATAGCACCTCTCGTATTAGAGACTGTAAAAGGTTCAGGTTAAATGTTATCACAGAATTTCACCTAAAGTGGAAAAGAGTGCAGAAAGTTTTAGAAGAGCCTATTTCACACCATCTATCAATCAAACAACTATTTGATAACTTAATTTATATCTTGTCCTCCACCCCACAAGAATGGGGTTCAAACTATCTAAGAAATGTTAACGAACACAGAGGTAGCTGTTTTATAATAAAGCAGATCATTGGTCTATCCAGCTCAGTATTGTCTATGCTGGGCTGAAATTATGGGAAGCCTTATTTTTAAGTTGCCATCCCACTTCTGAATTTTAATGATGAAGAGGGAGAGGGAAAGCTTGGGTTTTCTTTTCTCCTCACAGTTTTGGAACAGAATGGTCATCTAAGGACCTCCTCTCTAATCCAAGGGATGTGGTCCTCCACAGACTTGCTGGTTTTGTTTATTCAGGTGACTGACTTGCTGTAACAACCTCTGGACCAGATGTCAACCACTGTCTTATTTTGCCCTTCATCTTTCTGGATAACCGGTAATTGAACTGTATAGGATTAACTACCCAACATTTCTTGAGCTCCAATCAACTGATTCCTGTTTAAGTTGTTGACTGCAGCATAGAACACTTTGGGTACTATTGGACTACAGTTTCCATCATCCCTGGCTCATTTTGGTGAAGCCTGATGACAGTAAGAATCCAGTAACATCTGGAGAGTATCACAAATGTTTGGCATTGCTCAGTGTTTCCAGAGCTGGCCTAAATAACTTAGGGTCTTTATAGACGGGTAGCCGTGGGCCACCCCAAGAAGCCGCGGATTGGGATCGAGGCTACCCCATGCCTCAGCCCCAATCCACGCTTATGGCGCCTCTGAAAACAAGCGCTAAAATAGTGCTCCTTTCAAAGGAGCCAAAAGGAGCATCAGAAGAGGCAACGGGCGCCTCTTCCACACTCCTTCCAGCTCAGCGTGTCCGAACGCTGAGCCGGAAGGATGTCATCAGAGCGCCTGCCATGTGCAATGGCGGGCACTCCAATGACATCCTCAGGAAGGGGTTGGGGTGCCCGGCGTACAGCTGCCCCTCCCCTTCCTGGGCTTGAAGACATCGCTTTTCACCATCTGCATCCCCCCTTACCTGCCTAAAACAGAACAGCAAAGCCCCTTCCCCTGCCCATCAAGATTCACAGTATCAAAAGCCAGACAGGTTACTTCAACACCTGAAGCAGAAAATCCCACAAGCTGCCTTCTCCCTCCCTAATGGTATAAATAAAACACTGATAAATTAAATAACCTAACTATTTCCTGCCCTTTGATGACACCTTAAACCACTATAATGTTCTGGAAGCAGCTTCCAGAAGCAGTCACCTCACTCTGCCTAATGTTAGGCCCAGCCCTGGTATCTGCTTTAGCTTTCAGACAAATGTGTAAAAAAAGAAATGCAGGTCCAACTCTTCTTTCATTAATGAGTTCCAGCTGAAATGAAAGGTATCTGTTTTGGCACAGTCTGAAACTACATACTTTGATAATGAACCTAGATTGATTCTCGATGGCTAAACAATTGCTAGATGACGTATCTTTTAATCTGTATTGGAAAGGGTACAGAACATCAGATGATCTTAGAGAAAAATAGGCTATTTCTCTTTGCTACTGGCACCTCCCTCTTTTGAAATCTCTCATTAATTTAAGTGCCAGCTGGAGGCAGCTGTATCAGCACTAAAATCCTCAAGTATTGGTCTCAGAGTCCAGATTACCTCTAAAACAAGAATCCAGACTATGATTACATTTACAGACAAAGAGACTGCCAAGCCTAGAACCCTGGTCTCTTGACCGCCAGAGGCATCCTGAGACATATGCTGCTTCAGTCAATATGTATGCAGGCATCTATACATTTTGCATTATCAATCAGCATGCTGTTTTCTAAATATGGTAAATCCATGCAGTGCTACTGAAATAGAAAGAAAAAATCTGGCATAGTCATTTGGCTCTGTTTTTTTTTGTTTTTTGTTTTTTGTTTTTTTAATTTGCAACCAACTTGTCTGCCTACAAGGACAAAAATATAAATATAACCTTTCCCACCTTGGGGCATTTTTCCATTTCTTCCACTTGAAGATCATTACACCAGCATACATAAGATGTTAGTGATATCAACTGTTTTCTGTCTAGTCTCAAGATACTATTCCAGTCTGTGCCTGTGACTGGTACATTGGTCTCTGCCAGAAACACTGCTGTGACTCACACCGTTGGCACTCTTCTCTTGGGCTAAAGGGAAAATGTGTTCCTCTTCCATGTGTTCTCAAATAATGAAGCCCAACCTTGGACATCAGCCCTAGGCAATGTGCCAGCCAGATGGATGGTTTGTGTTGCTCTTCTGCTCAATGAACCTGAATGATGAGATTCTGAAAAAGAGTGAACAATATCTTCTGCACATACTAGGAAAATTTCAATATCATAACCAGATTTGGGGCAGAAATAAACAACAGTCTATCAGGTTGGTGCAGAACATTTCTGTACTGAGAAAGGATAGCCTAAACTTTGGAAAAATAAAACATAATTCATACACACACACACAATGATTCAAGAGCCAAAGAAATAGTTCTGGTAAAGGGAATGGATTCCTGGAATTATTGTGGGAAACACTGATTTATTCCCCTGGGTGTAATAGGATGACTTGGTCATTATGGCCAGAGCTAGGAAAAGTTACTTTTTGGACTGTAGTTCCCAGACTCCCATTGTCAGTATGGCCACTGGCTAAGCTCTGACTATGTATACAATTTATTGTAGTTACTACAATGACTATTTGGTGGTTCTGTTGCTGTTCTGCTTTTGTAAGGTTACCAGTCCAAATCTCATTGGGAATGAATCCACATTATGACCATGCTTTCAGAGCTCATGTAGTATAATGGTTAGATGCTCACCTTGGCTCACACACTGTCTTTTACTTCACATGGTTAAGAACAAAAAGGGAGGGAACCATATATATTGCCTTGAGGGTCTTGGAAGTAAGGCAGATGTAAGATTAGAAGGATTAACTGGATGTCCTCCAGGGCTTCTTCCAGCCTCTTGACTCCATATTTCTGAAACTGGGGTATGGACAGAAAAATATCTTAATAGCCCAAGCCCAGTTGGGCAACCAGGCTCATTGCTGCTTGTTACAGAATGACCTATCTGTTTGAATATATAAGCCTAGCTTTCACCAGTGCTCAACCTATGTATGTATAAATAAACAAAGCACAAGCCTATTGAATTGGGGCAGAGGTGTACAAATATGCCTAAATTATTGAAGATATTCAAATATATATTGCCCAAAGCTGATGTTACTGTTCTAAAAAAGTAACATTTCTCCTCCAAAACCAATGTTTTACTGATAGCTACCTCCATTCTTTCCCATATTGTCAGATATAACTTCAGTGGTGGTCGTCCCTCCATGGATCATCAAGTCCGTGGATTTCAAGTTGGAGGGGTGATTGTATACTTTGACTGGACCTGGTTTGATCTGCTTGGGATGTTTCCAAATAAGATCACCTGGTTGGCCACAGTTTTTGAGATGCGGCAATTGTGCAAGCAACAGCATCATATATATAGGCCCCCACATAGTGGCATTTACTCCATGCATCTGAGAAAGCAGACCAAGTCTATAAAAGCTTATGCTATAACTTCTTTCACACAGTTAGTCTCAGGGTACTACAAAATCCCTTTGCATACTGTTAGTGGCATTTAGTCATTCAATAGATATCACCACGCAGTCTCTGCTAGACTGTGAGTCTGAAGTTGTCCCAACAGGTTCTCACTGTATGGGAGGCACATCTGCCTTTGGGCTTACTGTAGCACTAAGAATAAAATCTGGGAAACCCCAGACATAAATCAGGATGAAAAATTAAAGGTTGAATTAATTATACTTCAAGATTAGAGAAACAAGTAAAAGGAAACACTAACCTTTTTGGATACACAATCTGTCACCAGCCATACAGCCTTTTAGGCATGTGATATCTGTATGCAAATAATAGTTGTCTGTCTACTTCTAGTACATCAGTCAGAAATCTGGCATATGCTCCATTCTAACTACTGGAAATACTCCCTCCCCCCAGGTATTCTTTTTTAAACCCAGTCATTTAAGATGGGGCAGATGGGTTGAAAAGTAGGAACAATAGGGATTTGGTGGAAATTCCAATATTAAATACCACAATACTTGGCATTTGTATGTTATAATTTTGTATTGTGAAAGGTCCCAATATCTCAACTGATGTGGTCCATGACACAGGATTCTGTCGAGTTCTATGGGAGTATGTAAGCTCCACTAATTCAGCAGTCCTATTCTGGCTGGGACTAACAATAGCCACTGTGTGCTTGGGAGAATGCAACCATAAAAAATGTTATAAGCATAGATGTATGTATCCATACCCAGCCAAAACCCAGTGTTGTTCAACACCTAGATTCCACAAGTCACCATGGCTAGTGGTTATGCTACCTGGGAGATTTTGAGAGTCCTTGTTTCCAGAGGCAGGCAATGGCCATCCTAGAGGAAGCTTCTGTTTCTATGGTACATATTTTCCCCTCTCATGCCCATATTTCCTCCCCACACTTATATAAATGTGCTGGTAAGTGATAGAACAGGCACTCAGTAGAAGTGGAAATGGCTGGGGCCGAGGTTATGCTTCATCTGAGCACTGAATTTGGACAGCAAGACCACACATAGACACACACACACAGAGGATAACAACACTAAACTGAATTACAACGCAGCAATTGAGAAAGAGAAAGCTTCTCATCTAGACTGAGAGATTAAAATTAATGATGTTGCAAAAATATATCACTAGCAACCACTGGTCACTTTGGTCTGGTCTCTGGAATGCCAGATCCCCTGATATAAAAGTAGGACATTGTAATATTTACAGACAGATGAATTATAGACTAAAGTTCACTGAGTTATGATAAAAACATCTATATTTGGTGAATATACAGGCCATCCTCTGGAAAGCTTATGTTTTCACACAAGAAGCCTATACATTTACTATCATCAGTCACACACTGATTTGATCGGAAATGTGTTGTATGTAGCAAATGTATACAGCAACTGTAGTGCTGAGCCTTGATCCAACACCTCTAGTGTTTTCATTTACTTTCAAGCTGCAACCCTACATAGAAGTCTCCAACCATTGGAACTTTTAAGTAACCATGTTCAGTTGAATGCAGTCACAGAGTCCTCTTCAGACTCTCAAGCTCAATTTGTGAATGTCTAAATCAGGGATAGGCAACCTTTTTGAGCCGGGGGCCGGGTTGCTGTCCCTCAGACAATTGGGGGGCCGAAGCACCAAAAATAAATAAATAAATAAATAAATAAAAACAATTTTTTAAAAAAACCATTTAAAAAAAATATGCATGCACACTCTCTCAGCCCCAGAAAAGCCATGGCAAAACCCCTGTGGAGATTTTGCCAAGAAAATCCCAAGAACAAGTAATAACAACAATAATCAATATCATCATGGCGGGGGGTGGCAGGGAACGGCGGCGGCGGCAGTGGCAGGACCGGCCTGGGGCCAGTCCAAAGACCTCGGGGGGGCTGCATCCGGCCCGTGGGCCTTAGGTTGCCTACCCCTGGTCTAAATTACTTCAGGGATAGGGGGTGGTTAGGCATTATGTGCACAGCCATATCCTTATTTCCAGTTTTAGCCCTGTGCAGGGCTGAGTGTGTCAGGATGAGAAAGCATATAGGACAAAGGCTACAAGGTAACTAAAGGTCACCAGGAAGCCATGATGACAGTGCTTTTGATGAGAGCTGAGTCACAGGAAGATGATGACACAAAGGCAAGACATGAAGTCATCAGTCTTCAATAATGCACAGGCATGGCACGGAGGAAAAGGTTACACACTAGATGTGGACTGGACTAGAATCTCTACTGGAGATCATGTATATAAGGTAGAAGTGCAGATGCTCCGACTGTGGGTATGTATAGTGGATGGTGGCAGAGCATTATGTCAGCCAGTGTAAGTAACTGTAAATATTGGAAGGAAGATTAAAAGCCTCTTGGTGAGAACTCAGCAGTTGTTGTGTCTGCGGCTTATGTGTGGGAGAAAGGATTTCTCCAGCTTGCCTGAACTGTACAGCAGAGCTTTCTGTGGCATTTGTTCCTGGCATGAATCTTCGGTGTGTGGACTTCAGGTTTTACATGTGCTAACAGAGTGGGCTTATATTCTACTAAACAATTTGCCCCCCACTAAAAAACCCCAAAAAACAAATTAAAAACAAATAGTATCTCTGTACCAGTGGATTCCATTCTTTCTCACCGCAAGGAACATTGTTTATGTGGGGAGAGGACCCATTTAAAATTATTTTAAGAATTGCAAAGCTAACTTTTTTAAACAAAGGCTGGCTTGGAAAAACTGGGGATGAGTTAATTTGAAATTTTAAAAGGAGCATTAAAGTAATCAAGTCAGATCTCCTTTGTAGCACAGAGCATAACTTCTAATATGGAACAAGAGACCAACGTCTAATCTTGATTTAATTTTTCTGAATAACAGAGAATACATGACAGCCTCATCAATAGTGCCTTAGATACGTAAATTTCCCTCGTGCTTGAAATGTGCTCTATTTCTAGTTTCAGCTCATCAAAGTGCAAACTTCCAGCCACTAGAGAATTGTCCACTAAGCTAAAGAGCCCTTTCGTATTAAATATCTTCTCCTTGAAGAGGAAGATAACAGAGAAAAATTTAAAGAAAGGGATGGGTTTCTGCTAGGAGGATTGAGATTCTGGGAGGTAACACTGATCCGCTGACTAAGAGTCATTCTTGGGTTCTGATTGCAAAGGACTCTCAAATAAGCAAGCCCATCACTCTGCTGCTATACAGACATATTAGTTAGTGAAGAACCCCTAGCACAGGGGTAGGCAACCTAAGGCCCGGGGCCCAGATGCGGCCCCCCGCAGCAGGCTGGTCCTGCCGCCGCTGCCGCCACCGCCCGCCATGATGATATTGATTATTGTTATTATTACTTGTTCTTGGGGTTTTCTTGGCAAAATCTCCACAGGGGGTTTGTCATGGCTTTTCTGGGGCTGAGAGAGTGTGCATGCATATATATTTTTTAATTATTTATTTATTTATTTATTTTTGGTGCTTCGGCCCCCCAATTGTCTGAGGGACAGCAACCCGTCCCCCGGCTCAAAAAGGTTGCCTACCCCTGCCCTAGCATTTCTTAGGTTTTTACATTTTTAAAAAAAAACAACTACACATTTCATCTCTGAGCTTCATTTACTGTTGAACAGTTTATTCTCTTTCAGGTTTGTTCTATGCCTTCCTTCAAGCAGACACTGAGCCATGTGAGAGCTGCTTTCTGATGTGCTGAGATCCTATGTGGCTGTAATATGTCTCCGAATAGCAAAAGCTACATGGGTGAGGCTGATCATATTAGTCTTTCCCACCAAACTAAGATCTCTTTGGAACTGTGCCAGGTGTTTGGAAAAGAGCCATCAGCATGTTTTCAATATTTACATCCACCACCCATCTGGGATGTTACTGAAAGAGTAGCAGCTTACATTCATTTTGGCTATAAATGGGGTTTATACAGAGCTGGAAGTAACTAGTATTTTGTAACTAGTTAATGTAATTAACTCCCTTTACCAATGGTGAAGATGCAACAATAGCCCTATTCAGATATTCTCTATGCATACTGAGGAACACACACTATTCTTTTCCTTGCTGTCCAAGAAAGGTCTGCAAAGGAGTTGTAAGCACGTTCAGGTAACTGTGGTTGGTTACAGAGGCCCGCACAACTAGAAGCCCTGCTCCATTAGAGTTTCTAGTTGCACAGAACATGCAATGTGTTTTATATCAAGGTGAGCAACTTATTCATTCATTTATTCATCGATTTTATAGATTTATACCTGCCATTTTCCCCTAGTTGGAGTGCCAGGAAGCTTCTTGCAGAATTTGAAAATAATCTCACTTCAGTTAATGAAGTACAAATTAAACATAACATTCAGATATTTTTAAGTAACTAAAAGTAACTGTTTAGTTACTTTTGAGGAATGGAAAAGTAAATACTTACTTTTAAAATATTATAGAAATTAACTACTGAGGGGAGTTGGAACTATAACTGTAACTACTTACTTTTTAAAGCAACCTTCCAAGTGCCTTTCCCTTGACTTCTGGAAAACATGGATCAGACTGTGCACATTTGTAGTGTGCCAAACCATCAGACCAAAGATGATATTTCATTTCATCTCATACATTTATCCATTTACAGTTTTCCCCCTTCTACAGATTTCCCAGAGGCAAGACACAAATTATAACAACTTGGATCAATTTAACATCATTAAATGCTTTGCTAAAGTGCGAGTTGCTTCCATACCACTCCCTTGCTGAGATATGTATTACTTCCATTTCAAAATAAATTATTACTCACATTTCTGTAAAATATTAAAGATCCCATATACTACATTTTGAAAGGCAAATTCTATAACCATTTTCAGCAAAGGAAACAAAACCCTCATAAATCTGAAAAATGCACTGTCTTACCAATAAAACAATAGGATTCAAACAACTGCAGTTTTAAAAGGCAGTGTAAAAGTGTGGATTGAGTAAGAGATAACACATGAAATATGTAAGTTCAAATATTCATTTAGCCAAGAAGCTGTAAAAGTATCATTGGGCAAGCATTGTGTGTGAGATTAGATGAGCATTATAAAGTAATTTGTGCAATGAAATGCGTTATGGGGGGGGGTTATGTGGGAGAGGTCTCAATGATTTCAGCAAGCTTTACTCCCACTTATGTGGGCAGAGGATAACAGTCTTAACAATATATAGTCCATTATTATTTGGTGTGCTTACCCACTGATCCACCAAAGAGGAATTTGTTATATGGCACCATTAAATGGGAGGAAGGCAGAGAGGTTGAAATGTGTCTCTGAACTGAAATCACACTCCACTGAGAGTAACTCATCAGGAGGTAATTGAGGGTTTCATAATGTTAAAAAGCATTGGTTCTAAATATACATATCATGGCAGGATTTGGAAAACTTCCAGATATAGGGCAGAAAAGGCAAGTGTGAGAACAAGCTGAGTGTACTTCTGCTTGTAAACACAAGATGGGTGTGAAAACTGCCAGCGGAATCAGCCAACCCCAAGGGCTTGCAGTAAGACAAAACCATGCCAATATTCCCAGTCTACATTGAATAGTGACAGGCCAGACTGAGCTGGCAGAAAGACTGAAAAGACTATAGTTTTTAGTCAAGTAATAATGATAATGTAACTAGGTCAATTTCAGAACTTTCTGGATGGTCACTGTGCACCAGAATAAACAGAATAGATTAGATAGGTCTTTGGTCAGATCCAGTATAAATCTTAGAATCATATGACTTTATGTTCAGCTGATATTAATACAGCAAGATATACAGTACAAAAATAACAGCTTCTTAGACCTCCAAATTGGGATGTTGTTAATGTGATATAAAACTTGAATTTATGGTCATCAAGAGATTTAGCAGTGAACTCAGGTCACATAGAAATCTACATCTGCAAACTTCCCACATTCCTTTGTCCAACATATAGAAAGGAGTCCAGAACACAAGAATAGATCTGCAGAGAAATGTTGATCTCAGTTTTCTTGACAGTCTTAAATATTTTTTCAGAAACTACAGTCCACAACAAGCGTCAGGAGAACAAAAGGATTTGGTGATGTTTGCCAAGGTTATTTATTAATTAATTTTTAATGTTTGTAGACTGTAGTTAAGACATGAGGAACTACATTAAGTGATAAAAGAAAGAATAGGACTATGAAACCAGAGACAAAATAAATACCACTTGTATTTAAACATTAAATATAAAATAGCAGAAGAAATTATGGTTAAAATTAAATAAGGTTCATCCATGGGTGAATGTGCTTCCATCAGTCAAACTTTAGATGAGGGTATTCTCCTACCTGGTGGCTTTCAGTAGGCTCTCACAGAAAGCTCAGGTTAAAGCAGATTTTGGAAAGGCACAGGCAGGTATAAATTGGAGGGGAAAGATCTGCTGTGCAGAACTTTCATTATGAAACTTAGGGCCAAAACAGAATGGCCCGAAGAGCTAGCTTCTCAGCAGCTTGGGGGCATGGTGTATGCATGATGCATGCCGCAGGATGCCAGGAAGATGCCGTCAAACTGCCAGAGCAACCACACAGTGGCAGCTTTTCAGTGCTCCAGCAGTGCGGCATTTATATGCCACATAACTCTGAAGCTCAGAAAAAACACTGACGCAGCAGCAAAGGTGCCCTTTTCCCAGCACAAAAAGGAGCAGCTTTCTGCCACTTCTTCTTGCACTGGGAAACAGCCGGGTTGGGGGCATGGTGTGTGGTTGCCACGGCCTCAACCTGGCACTCCAAGGGGCAGCGTCAAGCCACTTCTTCAGGGCAGTCTGCTTCACCCCTTACTCTCAAAAGAGAATAATTTGAGCAATCCACAATAGGGAAACTTTATGAAGAGGGAGTTAATGAAGTGGGGCTAACTCTTTGAGGTTTTTACTTCCAATACTCTTTCATTTGGACTACAATTAAAAGGTTTTTCCCTACACAGTACTTCCAGGTTTCCCCCCAGATGTAACAGTAACAGTACTTCTTGAGAAAAATCAATGTTCTCTGCCTAAGAAAGGAGCAGTTAAGTTTCATACAGGACAAGGATACCATGGATCTCAAGGCAAGTTACTTTTTTGTTGTTAATGAAGGTGAAATTTTATTATCTGTTTTTATTGCCCTTTGTATCTGGTCCACACATGGCCAAGAAGGGAAATGGCCTTTGTCTACATTGAAATCCCTCCAGAACAACTAAACTACAACAGAAACAATGTCTGATACAAAATGTAAACCTGTGACTCTCCCATCATTATCCTTCTCCTGTATGATTTTTTAAAATATCATTTGCCTGATGAAGAAGCCAGTGGGGTTTTGAAAGCTTGCATGATGTATTTTGTGCCTTTCAGCTGCCCAGTAAAGCTATCAATCTTTTGGGTATTTTGTATTTTCTTGTATTTTACTGAATGGCCAACATGGCAACTCTTGAATTATATTTTTGATCAATCCCAGTTTCACTTATTTTCAGAATTCATTGATATTAACTAGTATCAATGTTTCTAAACAAGAATGTTGATTACCCCAAATATTTCTGCTGTAGGTCTTCCTTGATAACTATCATTCAGTGATAATTAAAATATGTCAACAAATATAGAAAACAAAATGGTGGCCAACAGACTGGAAAATATCGATATACATCACAAAGCACAAGAAAGGGGATACAAGAGACTGCAGGAACTATAGGACCACAGCATTAATTTCCCATGCAAACAAAACCATGCTCACAATTCTGCAGCATAGACTTGAATCATACATGGAGAGAGAAATCTGGGAGATACAAGCAAGGTTCAGAAAAGGAAGAGGCACTAGGGACCACACTGCAAACATACGATGGCTAACAGAGCACACTAAGGAATACCAGAAGAAAGTCAGCATGTGCTTTATAGAGTATAGCAAAGCATAGATCACAAAAAGCTATGGAATGCTCTTAGATATGCAAGAACCAATACATTTGATAGTCCTCATGACTGTACCTACGAGAAGAGGCTACTGTAAGAACAGAATATGGCGAAACAGAATGGTTCCCAGTTGGCAAAGGGGTCAAGCAAGGATGCATCTTTTCACCCTACTTCTTCAACTTATATGCAGAAAATATGAAGAGCAGGTTTAGAGTCAGAAGCAGGAGCAGTGAAGATAGGCTGAAGGAACACTAATAATCTAAGATATGCAGATGACACTACACTACTAGTGGGAAACATTACTGATTTTGAACAAAAATCCATCAGTGATAACTTTATTGGCCAACCAAAATGCACAATATACTTGTTGCAAGCTCCATGGGCTTCTTAATCAGGCAAGATGTTACAAACCAAACAGGAGAAAAACAATTGGAGTTGTTAGTCAGATGTCTACATGTTGTTTCAGTCTTTAGTTAAGATGGTATATGGTGGTGGGGGGGGTATCTTTTGCAGGCAGGCTCTTGCTCCTTCTGGACATGTGGCTATAGGGAGATTTTCCAAGTTCAGGAAATTTAAAATCCATTTGCATCTCAATAGTAACCCCTCTTTTGCAATCCAATATGTCTCCATTCCAGTGAGGCCACAGGCCTCTTTGTGGCAGAGAACAATGGCTTTCTCATGAAGTCTCCATGTTTTTGCATCAGGAATATTTTGGAGGATGTAGGGGTAAAACATATGAATTCAGTCCAAATTGAAGAAGAAAAATGTTTTACCTTGGTTCCCAGTCCACAGGCTATTCTTCCTGGTTTCCCTGTTACAGCTACAATACTTGCAAGAAGTACAGTTGGCACTCCATTTTCGCGGGAGATCCGTTCCAGACCCCCCACAAAAACAGAGATTAGTGAATATTCAAGTCCCATAGGTTTGAATGGGGCACACCCCATTGATTTAAACAGAGGTCACCCCTCTGTGATGATGATGATGATGATGATGATGATGATGATGATGATGATGATTTCCCACCTCTCCCTGCAGATTGAGGCAGGATTACAGCAATAAAAATACAAGAATACAGATACGAAATGTAAAATACACTATATAAAAACCTGGTATCAGCAGCAAACATACAATAAAGTACAATAATACAATATCTAATATCGAAAATGGCACTCGTCCCTCATTCATCATCCAGGGGGCATATAAGGTGGTCTTACTTAACTTCGGGCAGTCTTGCTTGACTTCAAGATTCAGCCAAGGAGATCAGGTGGGTAAGCCCACCGGAAGAGCTCTGTCTTAATTGCCTTCTTAAAGGCTTTAAACGTAGTAATAAGACGGATCTCTTCCGACAGGCTATTCCATAACTTTTGGGCTGCAGCTGTGAATGATCTCTGGGAAGTTGCACTTAACCTGGTTTTATAGCAGTCTAGTAAGTTCTTCCCGGATGTTCTGAGAGTGCGGGGCGGATTATGTAGGCAGAGGCATTCCTTCAAGTAACTCAGACCCAAGCCATATAGGGCTTTAAAGGTAACGACCAACACTTTGTACTGCGCCTGGAAGCTGATTGGCAGCCAGTGAAGGGCTTTCAACACTGGTGTAATATGGTCAGATCTCGATGTTCCAGTGACCAATCTGGCTGCTGCATTTTGAACCAATTGAAGCTTCCAAACTTGGTAAAAAGGTAGCCCCATGTAGAGCACATTACAGAAGTCCAAACGAGAGATTACCAGGGCAAGTACTACTGCTTCAAGGTCCTTTTGGTCCAAGTAGGGATGCAGTTGGCTAATCAACCGTAATTGGTTCCAAGCACTCCTGGCCATCACATCCACGTGAGATGATAATTGTAGAGATGAGTCCAAGAGTACTCCCAAACTATGTACTTTGTCCTTTAGGGGAAGTGTGACCCCATCCAGGACTGGCTGCCAATCAGCTTCCTACCTGGACCAGGGATTCCTATCGCGAGCACAACTGTTTTCTCCGGATTCAACTTAATAATAATAATAATAAAATTTATTTATATCCCCCTTATTGGCAACAATCCAAGCGGCTTAAAGTAAAAAATCCTCACAACATTTTATCCAAACCAACCCTAGCCCCCTAAAACAGCATTAAATAGCATATAATTAAAATTACAATAGACATAAAATAAAACATAACAATATAAACTAAACCTATTTGGGCAGGTTTGAGTTTGTTTTCCCTCATCCAGTCCATTACTGACCCAAGGCAGGCATCCAGAGGAGCAACGCCATCCTTAGTCACCGCAGTAGTCGGAGACATAGAGAAATAGAGTTGGGTGTCATCAGCATATTGATAACCCCACGCCCCATATCTCCAGATGATCTCTCCCAGCAGCTTCATATAAATGTTAAACAGCATGGGGGACAGTATAGCACCCTGCGGGATGCCAGATGTCAGCTCCCTCTTAGAGGAGCAACTGTCCCCCAGCCTCACCATCTGGAATCTGCCCGAGAGGTAGGACCAGAGCCACTGAAGTGCAGTGCCCCCAATACCTAACTCCCTCAGGCGTTCCAGAAGGATACCATGGTCTATGGTATCAAATGCCACTGAGATGTCCAAGAGCACCAGCAGGGTCACACTTCCCCTGTCGATACCCAGATGGAAATCATCGACTAAGGCAATCATGGCAGTCTCAACCCCGTATCCCGCCCTGAAGCCCATTTGAAATGGGTCCAGATAATCGGCTTCATCCAAGACTGCCTGGAGCCAGAAGGCAACTGCCCTCTAGATCACTTTGCCCAAGAATGGTAATTGGGAGACCGATCTATAGCTATTTCTCACCAGGGCATCAAGGGAAGGCTTTTTCAAAAGCGTTTTGACTACCACTAATTTTAAGTTTGATGGAAATTTGCCTTCCCTGAAAGAAGCATTGATTATGAGCTGTAATAGTTGTTTCAGTGCATCACCTCCCTGGGTGGTCAGCCATGATGGGCAAGGATCAAGAGGGCACGTTGTCTTCCTAACACATCCAAGAAGCTTGTCCACTTCATCAGTATTTACAAACTCGAATTGATCCAGTTTAATACAGTCCACAGAGTTCCTGGACATTTCTCTTGTTGGTTCTGTTATAATGCTCGCATCTAGATCGACCCTTATCTGAGAGATTTAATCTATAAAAAAGTTGTTGAAAGCATCACAGCAGGCTTTAGTTGGTTCTAATAATGAGTTCAGGATGGGAGGTAATTGTGTTAGTTCTTTTACCACCCTGAACAGCTCTGCTGGAGGAGACGTTACAGATGCAATACGTACAGCATAGAAGGACTTCTTAGCTGCATCGATTGCCACCCCATAAGAATCCAAAAGGTTTCTATGGAGTGTCTTGCAAGATAAACGTTGATATTTCTGCCAACGGTGCTCCAGTCATTGCGCAGCCTGCTTCGTTTGACGAAGGTCTTCAGTGTACCATGGTTTTTTTATTCGAAGCGGGTTGGTAAGGACGCTCGGGAGCGATGTCTACAGCTCTGGTAAGATCGTTATTCCAGGTATCAACCAGGGCTTTGACAGAATCGCTGTCGTTCCCAACCATAAAACCCTCTAAGGCTTCTTGGAACCTTTTTCCATCAGCCTTTGAGGGCGGACCATTTTTACAGGTCCTCCACCCCTGAGGGGGATATGGGTAGTGGCCTTCAATCCTACTTTGACCAGAAAATGGTCCGTCCATGACAGGGCAGAAGTTTGAATCACTTCTGCCCACGGATGTTCCTGATCTGTACTAAAGACCACATTGAGTGTATTACCAGCACAATGTATAGGACCTGAAACTAATTGGGACAGGCCCATGGCTGTCATGGAAGCCATGAACTCCCGAGCTGCACCTGTTAGATCTAATGAGTTGGACTCAAAGGGGATGTTGAGGTCCCCCAGACCAAGAAGCCTGGGGGACTCCAACACCAGCTTCAAGACCAGCTGTGTCAGCTCGACCAGGGAGTCTGTTTAGCAACGGGGTGGACGGTAAACCAACAGAATCCCCAGACTGTCCCTAGATTTTAAGGTCAGGTAAATGCACTCGATGTGATTCATTTTCCGGATAGGTCTCCCGGTCAAAGTGATGGTATTTTTATGGACCAAGGCCACTCCCCCCCTCACTTTCCCTAACCTGCTTCTTGACAGTATACTCAGCTGGGAGAGCCTTGACCCAGGTTACACTACTATCCTTCCCCAGCCAGGTTTCTGTGAAGCAAGCCAGGTCAGCATTCTCCTCCTCCAACAAATCATAGATATGAGATTTGTTCCTCACAGACCTGGTGTTGCAGAGGAGCAAGGTAAGGGTCTGTGGTATGGTTGGGGCAACTCTCAGTTCTTTTAGGCTAACAGGGTAAGTGGAAGATGGGATAGATTTCAAATATCGATCATGTCTTCCTTTTTGTTTCATCCTCACCCTGTTAACGCAATATCTCCCCCTGCCCCACCCTACTCTAATTGATTTACCACGGTTAACACCCATGTCATTAATCTCCTCCATAGATTTTCCTGAAGATATCATTCTCACAACTCTAACCTTTCCCCTCCCCCCTAGCATAAGAGCTAGTGCGCCTTATTCCCATGTCCACCGCTTAGGGACAAACAAGCTCAGATCTTAAAAGGTGACGTTCTCACCAGCACCTCCCTGTTTCCCCTCCAGCGCTGATCTCAATAAGTGACTCCTGGGAGTGCCGCTCCCACCGGCGCTTCCCCTTGTCACTTCTCAATGTCGGCTCTGGTAGTGCAGTTGATCCAGCTACCAGATCTCTGAAATCAGCCAGTAGACCGGCCTTTGAAGGGTGCCACTCTCACTGACACCACTCTTCTCTTCTTCTGGTGCTGGCACTAACCACTCAATGGTCCCAGCGTCAGCACTTAGGACTCTGCCAAGTCTGGCTAATGGAAGGTGCTGCTCCCATAGCCCCCTCCCATATCTCCTCCTAACGCTGGTAACCATAATATGAGTGCTTTTTGGATCGTTGCACTAAGTTAGTAGCTTTGGTCCAGCAGCCGATAGAACGAGATGGTAATTATTCTTGCCAGGGGAGTTAAGACAGTGTGGATAGCTTTATTCTCCAGCCACTGGGAATATGATGTAAACCCCTGCAGTTTAATTACATTCGCTTTATGGATCCATGTTTCTTGTATAAAAATGATCTCATAAGCCTCTAGGCTTTCTTCGGTAGAAACTTCAGTCTCGCAGACTGAATAACACCACTGCAAGGATGGAATTAGGAGTGTCCTTTCTCCTTGTCCTCCACACTGCTGCATAACTGGAGGGAGTTGGGACTGGATTAGGGCCAGTGTCTGCACCCACAAAGCTCTCTCACTGCCGCTGCTACTCAATAAGAAGGTGTAGCTCCTCCTCCTGCGGTTCTGCTCAGGGAAGGACTGGTGGAAATGCTGGGAGCTTTAGTAGGGCGTCCTGCTGGGCTCCTCCTTTTGCAGCTGCCTCTGCTGTTGTGTTGCTGTTGTTGTTGCTAGACTTCCTCCTCTGCTGCCAGGGACTCTGGAGAAGGGCTGAGAGGGTGTTTTATAGCTCCAAAAGCTCACAGGTGCCTTGGGAGCTGCCACTGCTGTTGTGTTGCTGGTGTTGCTGCTAGGCTTCCTCCTCTGCTGCCAGGGACTCTGGAGAAGGGCTGAGAGGGTATTTTATAGCCCCAAAAGCTCACAGGTGCCTTGGGAGCTGCCTCTGCTGTTGTGTTGCTGTGTAAAATGTAAAACCACAGACTTGAAGTCCATGAGAACAGAGGGGCAACTGTATATTGTGCGTTTTGGTTGGCCAATAAACATATCACTGATGGATTTTTTTTTGAATTATCTAAATGGCCAACACAGCTACCCCTGAATGTTTTCTGTATTATGAGATACCGCATTGTAGCTGCAACAGGATGACTTAGAACAATTACTAAGGAAGGTCAAGGATGAAAGTGCAAGAGCAGGTTCACTGCTGAATATAAAGAAAACAAAAATAATGACCACAGAGGAATTACAACAGTTCTTTCTAAACAATGAGGAAATTGAAATAGTTAAAGAGTTCTCATACCTCCCATACCTCCTGATAAGAAGGGAGATTAAAGTCAAGAAATCAAAAGAGTTGCCACGATTGGGAAAGGCAGCCATGAAAGAACTAGATAGGATCCTAAAGTGTAAAGATATTCAACTGAGCACTAAGGATAGAATTGTTCAAGGTATTGTTTTCCTCATCATCATGTATGGATGTGAGAGCTGGACAGTGAAGAAAACCAACTCATTTGAGATGTGGTGCTGGAAAAAAGTGCTGAGAATACTGTGGATAACAAAAAGACAAATAAATGGGTCCTGGAATAGATCAGGCCTGAATTTTCCCTGGAAGCCAAGAAAATCAAACTGAGGCTGTTGTATTTTGGTCACATCGTGAGAAGGCATCACTTAAGTAGAAGGTAATAGAAAGAGGCTAGATGGATAGACTCAGAGAGATCACAGGCATGAATTTGCAGGACCTGAGCAGAGCAGTTAAGCATAGAGATCTTGGAGATGTCTCATCCACAGGGTCACCATGAGTCAAGGCCACTCAAAGGCAGCTAACAAGGCCATCCTTTACCTATGAAGCTCAGAACAGCAAGGTAGGTCATGAATAGCACTGAGTGGCAGTTTACAAACCATAAAGAGACTTACTTAAGACCACCTAGTGTGCTTAGTGATTGACTGCGGATTGGAATCCAGGTCTCTAACAGTTTTTGAATAAAACATTTCATTTACCACCAAAAAATGATCAAAAATAACACCCTAGATTTTTCCACAGGAACTCTAACCTTTAAATGAGAGCTGGCTGTTACTTGAAACAAAGCTGTACTTGATGGATCCAGGATTGTCAAAGTAAGCTTCATTTTTTAAAAAATTCAGTTCATAATCTTATCAAGGATATGCTGCTAACTGAACAAAGCTCTGCTGGGGTGAAGAACCAAAACCAGCTTGCTTATAATCAAGAAGCGCGTGCGCGCACACGCACACGCACACACACACATCGGGGGGGGATTGGATTGAGGGATTATACACCTTTATCCTCTCTTTTCAGTACAGTCAGCCAGCCCTCTTATGCACAGATTTTTTATCCACAGATTCGAGAATCCACAGCTTACAAATATTCATAAAAATATATAAATTCTAAAAAGCAAACTGACTGTCATTTTATATAAGGGACACCATTTTACTATGCCATTGTATTTAATAGGACTTGAGCATCCACAGATTTTGGTATCCACAGGGGCTCCTGGAACCAAACCCCAGCAAATACCAACAGCCCACTATATATGCCTATGTCATCCATTAATAGCGGACATTGGTGTACATCCATGGATAGAAGCTTTTTTTGTCAAAGGAACTGTGAGGGGGTTAATGTCTCTTGCCACTGCTCCAACCCACTCCCACCCCCATGTGTCACCCAAATATTTGCCTTGTGGGGTTTCCTATTCCCCTGGAAAATAATTTGAAGTCATTCAGGGGCTATGCGTTTCAGGCAATCATTCCCTTCTGGTTCCAGTGAAGAACAGCTTCATATATACACCTTTGAATTGTAGTTATTGTTCATGGCTCAGCAACTAGTACTCAGAAATGCATTACATCTAAGCACTGTGTTTTTATTTAATTATCAGGAATAAAATAGCTGTTGATGGATTAACTCTGTATGCATTTCTGTAAACTCCTTTAAAAACCTTGTAAGCCAAGGCCTCCCACCATTATCTTAGAGCAAGAAATTCCGTAAGTATTGCCTGTATATGTGGCAAGTGATTTTCAAGCAACTATTAATCTTTCATACTGTTACCATTTCAACAAGAGGCACCGTGGCACTCTTGGTGCACAATCTCTTCTCACAGTCATCACTGTGCACCAAGACATCTTTCTCCTAAGCAATTTCCGTAGATTTCTGATAAATACCACAGCAGTGCACAACCGCAGGAACATCAGCACCTTATTGATTGTCCTTGCATAACATTTATGCTGTAATTTATACCATTTATCTTGTGTGCAATCCCTAATATATTATTCTGGCAGCACAGAATAGCTTTCTATCAAGTACTGCTTTTAGAACAGTTTAAACAACAGCTGACATTATGCTAGTTTGTGGAAAGGGTATCTTACTTTAGATTTAGATAAGGAGAAGTCGGTGTGACTTTAAAAAATGATGGAAGGGGCTCTGCAGATGGCACAAAGTGCCGTTTTGGAGAAAGGGGAGGGGCAGCCACATGCCGGGCGCCCCAACCCCTTCCCGAGGACATCATCAGGCACCCTTTTTGCCACCTGGGAAAGGAGCGCTATTTTGGCACTCCTTTCCCAGGTGTCAAAAGGGAGGATTGGGGCCAAGGTGTGGGGCAGCCTCGGCCCCAATCCTCCACTTCCCAGGGTGGCGCATGGCTGCCTGTCTGCATCCCCCCGAAGTCTTGTAGTGAGTTTATGGATATAGCAAATATGGGGTAAATGGGCACTTCTTAGCACAAATATTCTGCTACAGATACTGTACTTTCCAAGCCTGAAAATAACAAGTTGAATTACCACTTTATCATGTAATTACTTACCTTCTCCAATGATGAAGGTATAACCTAAGGAAATATAACTTCCCTCCCTCAATGTGTAACTAACTTTTGAATCACTTTTATTGTTATGTCGCTGAAGCCTCACTAAACAATGGAGAAGAAACACTGCATACTACATGTGCTGTTTCCTCCTTTTGTGAATTTTTATCTTTTCCTGCTTCAGTTTTTGTAAGCTGCCTTGAGTCCTCAGACAGTAGAAATGGTGGGGTGGGGAGGGGAGGAAAATTATAACAGTAATTCTCATTGGAGGCTTAACACATAATTGTAGCAAATTGTTTTTTAAAAGTAACTTTCCAAGTTTTGCTATTGTCCATGCTACTGTTTTAGTCTGCTCCCACATGGGAGGTAGTGCTGACAGTACAGTCCCAAGCTTTGCTATACTATTCAACTGAAGGAATAATGTGTGTTAACTTTCTCAAATTTTATCCCCCAAAAAACTAGTCTATAAGTATGGCTAGAATAAACAAATGAACTGCTTACTTTAGTCTGAGGAAACAGTGGTACAAAAATAAGTACGTATGGAGAACATCTGCTGCTACCTTGAGTTCAGAGTGATTGTCTTCATGAAAGATATTTGAGCTGAAGCTCTTTTATTTCTACCTCCAAACTTCTTTCAGTTAAACTATTTCCACTTCTCAAAGTCAAAAGGAAAAAAGATCTGCAAAAATAATTGTTTTTCTTGCTTGCCCAGAAGTGATTCAAGATGTTAGTTTAAATCTGATTCGCCTGTTTCATGTCTCTTTTTTTAAAAATCATTTACTGACATCTGTTTTCTAACCATAAATGTACGTAATTTTCTAAATTATTTTCATCTTTGCTTCATAAACATCCAGAGATACTCTTTTGATTTTGCATAAAAGGGGACCAAATAATTATTCATCATATACTTGGAAAAAAAATTGCATCATGCAACTGTCACTGCTTCAGCTTGTTGCTAATGTCTACCAAACTACAAGATTTATACACAAATATAACAATATTTCCTCCCATTATTTAATACCCTGGAGCTATAGCTGGGGGGGAAATACTTATCCTGCTGTGCATTCTTGAAGCAGATTTTTAAGAGATGGACTGTTTTCTCATCTGTCAAAAGCTGTCTACTTTTTGGAGATCTATCAGTTTATCCATATAGAAATTTAATTGTGATTAAATTAAAGTAGGATTCCAGCCATGCAATCAGGCATAGGGAATTCAGAAAAAGAGAGATGAACCTAGTTAACCCAAGAAACATGGGGTGTGTGTGTGTCACATTTAAGTTGGGTAGAGCCATCTAGAGCAGAAGAAGGAAGGTATGAGGTGGACGAACTACTTGTCTTTATTTTTTTATTATAAATTTTAATAATAATAATCATTTTTATTTTTATACCGCCTCTCTGCAGCGCAATCGAGGTGGCGTACAGCAGATTAAAACAACATTACACGTTAAAACAGTCAAACAACCCCTTCCCTAACCCACCCACCCCTTAAAAATATATTAAAATATATAACAAGATTAAAATACTAAATAAAAAAAAAGTACAGTACAAATAAATAGCAGTTTAGCAACAAATGAGCTGGACTCATTGTCATAGAATCATAGAATCATAGAATCATAGAATCATAGAGTTGGAAGAGACCACAAGGGCCATCCAGTCCAACCCCCTGCCATGCAGGAACTCCCAATCAAAGCATCCCCGACAGATGGCCATCCAGCCTCTGCTTAAAGACCTCCAAGGAAGGAGACTCCACTACTCTCCGAGGGAGTGTGTTCCACTGTCGAACCGCCCTTACTGTCAGGAAGTTCCTCCTAATGTTGAGGTGGAATCTCTTTTCTTGCAGCTTGCATCCATTGTTTCGGGTCCTAGTCTCTGGAGCAGCAGAAAACAAGCTTGTTCCCTCCTCGATATGACATCCCTTCAAATATTTAAACACGGCTATCATATCACCTCTCAGCCTTCTCTTCTCCAGGCTAAACATCCCCAGCTCCCTAAGTCGTTCCTCATAGGGCTTGCTTTCCAGACCCTTCACCATTTTAGTTGCCCTCCTTTGGACACGCTCCAGTTTCTCCACATCCTTTTTGAATTGTGGTGCCCAGAACTGGACACAGTATTCCAGGTGAGGCCGGACCAAAGCAGAATATAGTGGCACTATTACTTCTCTTGATCTAGACACTATACTTCTACTGATGCAGCCTAAAATTGCATTGGCCTTTTTAGCTGCTGCATCGCACTGTTGACTCATGTTCAACTTGTGGTCCACCTGGATTCCTAGATCCCTTTCACAGGTAGTCTCATTCAGCCAAGTGCCCCCCATCGTATATCTGTACTTTTCGTTTTTCCGCCCTAAGTGCAGTACCTTACATTTCTCTGTGTTGAATTTCATTTTGTTAGCTTTGGCCCAACTTTCTAGTCTGCTCAAGTCATTTTGAATTTTGATCCTGTCCTCTGGGGTATTAGCTACTCCTCCTAATTTGGTGTCATCTGCAAATTTGATAACTATGCCCCCAATACCGTCATCCAAGTCATTAATAAAGATATTGAATAGCACTGGGCCCAGGACAGAGCCCTGTGGCACCCCACTGGTCACTTCTTTCCAGGTTGAAAAGGAGCCATTGTTGAGCACCCTTTGTGTTCGACCAGATAACCAATTACAAATCCATGTAACAGTTACTTTGTCTAGCCCACATTTTACCAACTTGCTTGCAAGAATGTCATGGGGAACTTTGTCAAAGGCCTTACTGAAATCAAGATATACTATATCCACAGCATTCCCTTCATCTACCAAGCTGGTAATTTTATCAAAAAAAGAGATCAGATTTGTCTGGCATGACCTGTTTCTCTGAAACCCATGTTGACTTTTTGTGATTATGAAATTATCTTCCAGATGTTCACAGACTCTCTGTTTAATGACCTGCTCCAGAATCTTTCCGGGTATTGATGTCAGACTAACTGGACGATAATTGTTGGGATCCTCTTTTTTCCCCTTTTTGAAGATGGGGGACAACATTTGCCCTCCTCCAGTCCGCTGGGACCTCTCCTGTTTTCCAGGAATTCTCAAAGATTATTGCCAATGGTTCTGATATTACATTTGCCAGTTCTTTTAATACCCTTGGATGTAATTCATCTGGTCCTGGAGACTTATATTCATCTAGATTAACCAGATGTTTCTGTACTATCTCTTTACTTATTCTGTGATGAAATTCTCCTATTCTGTCCTCTGCTCCATTTTCCTCAAGTTGAGCACCCTTTGCCTTTTCTGAGAAGACTGAAGCAAAGAAGGTGTTGAGTAATTCTGCCTTTTCTCTGTCCCCTGTTAACTTTTTGCCATCTTCTCCACACAGTGGCCCTACCATTTCCTTCTTTTTCCTTTTGCTACTGACATACCCCCAAAAGCCCTTTTTATTGTTCTTAACCGCTCCAGGAAGCCTGATTTCATTCTGCGCTTTAGCTTTTCTGACTTTAACCCTACACGTGCTAGCTATTTGTTTGAATTCCTCTTTGGTGATTTCCCCATTTTTCCATTTCTTATACATGTTCCGTTTAAAACATAGTTCAGTTGCAAGTTCCTTAGTCATCCATCCTGGTTTCTTGAGACACCTCCCATTCTTCCTCCTCATTGGCACGGTTTGAAATTGTGCCTTCAGTATCTCCCTTTTGAGAAACTCCCATCCGTCTTGAACTCCCTTCTCTTTTAGTATTCCTGTCCATGGGATCACCCTCAGTATTTCTCTAAGTTTAGTAAAATCAGCTTTCCTAAAGTCTAGAATGCGTGTCTGACTATGCCTGGCTTCTCCTTTCCACTGTATAATAAACTCCAGGAGGACATGATCACTCCCGCCTAAGGATCCAACCACTTGCACCCCATTAACTAGGTCTTCCCTGTTAGTTAGGATCAGATCCAAAATAGCTGACTCCCTCGTTGCCTCTTCCACCTTTTGAACAATGAAATTGTCTTCGAGGCAAGTGAGGAATTTGTCATCTCCTTATACTTTTCTTTGGGCCGGGATATTATTCAGGGAAGGCCTGCCGGAAGAGAACCGTCTTGACTGCTTTTTTAAAGCAGTCAAGAGTAGTAGTAAGACAGATCTCATCCAGCAGGCCATTCCATAATCTGGGGACGGAGGCAGAGAAGGTCCTCTGGGAGGTCGCCAACAGTCTGGTTTTTATGGGCTGTAACAGGTTCCTCCCAGAGGACCGAAATGCCCGGGAAGGATCATAGGGAAGGAGGCGGTCCTGAAGATAAGTTGGACCCAAGCCATGTAGGGCTTTAAAGGTCAAAACCAACACCTTGTACTGTGCTCGGAACTAATAGGCAGCCAGTGGAGAGATTTCAGCACTGATGTAATGTGCTCTCTCCTAGATGTACCAGTAAGTAACCTGGTTGCAATATTTTGAACTAATTGAAGTTTCTGAGTTAGGCACAAGGGTAGCCCCATGTAGAGCATGTTACAGAAGTCCAGACGTGAGGTTTTTATTCATATAAAAAGACAGATTACACAATCATCACCAGTATACACAATGAAGGAAACATTTACATAACTCATACAATCATCATCCACACATCATACACCCCAAACTTCCACCCCTCTTCCCCCACCATACAACATCCACAACCATATACATTTACATAAACATAAACGTAAACACAGACATATACACTAACATTTAAGCCATTAAAAACAAAAAAGAAAACAAACTTCCTAAGCTTAGACTCGTTATTACTTCCGTTTTGCCTAGTTTCATCACTGGTGCTCATCACTTTTAGTTTACAAAGAAAAACTTTAACCATACAACTTTGCGATTTGAACATTTCTTGAGTGAAGGGTAAAATGTCATGTTTACATTACAATATTTAATTCCATAACTTTTGGTCATTAAATCTTACACCTAACTTATCTAAACTCTACACTTAACCTAAATTTATAAAATTCAATCTATTATATCTATCTATCTATAATATCTATATCTATATCTGTATCTACATCTATATCTATATGTGTTTCACCATATATATTTTTAATATTTCAGATTGCAACAGTATTACTCCAATAATTTCGCGCATAACCCACGGTATTCACTATTTTCTAAATAAAGTATTAAAGGCTCCCAGATTTTATTGTGCCTATCCTATGACTTCCCTCTCAACAGTAGTTTATCTACCACCACACAGTCTAATAGCTTGTTAATCCATTCTTTCATATCCAGGCATTCTTTACATTTCTTTACATTTCCATTTAGCAGCAAAGACCATTCTTGCAGTTGTGTTATATAAAACAGCAGTTTATTGTACTCTTTTTTTAATTTTCCATCTGAGTACAATTCCTCTCGAGTCGTAAATACCATTTTATCTAATTCATTTTCCTTTTGTATAAGTTTGCTATAAGTTACCCATCTACTTTTATTCAGTCTCTCCCTCCTAAAAAGACCTTCATTTGTTGATACCCATAGTGGTATACTCCTACACATATATTTTTTATATTTCTTCCAAACTCTGAATAGAGATCTACGAACATAGTGATTCTTAAAATCTTTGTTAACTTTGACTTTTTCATAAAATAAATATGCATGAAAGCTGTATCTTAAGTCTGTGCTCTCTAATGTCAGTATTTCCTTATTTTGCAATTGAAACCAATCTATTAACCAAACAAAACAACAGGCTTCGTAATATATTTTTAAATTGGGTAATGCTAAAACTCCTCTTTCAACTTTGTCCTGGAGAACTTTCATTCTAACCCTCGGTTTTTTACCGCCCCACAAAAATCCTAGAAATATCCTGGTGCCATTTCTTAAATGGAGTTTCATTAGTTATTATTGACAAATTCTGAAACAAAAAGAAAATTTTAGGAAGGATATTCATTTTTATTGCCGAAATCCTGCCTAGCCAAGATAATTTTAAATTTCTCCATTATACTCATGTTTAACATCTCTAAAAACAGCAAAAATAAAAGGGGGAAGAGCAGGCACACTTGTCTTGTGCCTTTTTGAACCAGAACTAGGTTCGTTTTCTCTGAGTTAATTATTATTCTTGCCCTTTGATTTTTATAAATGGCTTCAATCCACTCTATAAATTTCTCCCCTGCATTGACTTTGTGTAAATATTTCAACATAAATTCCCAACTGACATTGTCAAATGCTTTTTCGAAATCAATAAAAATCAAAGCTAATTTTCGATTTATGTCCTTCTCATGATATTCGACCACGTCCAAAATATGTCTTATATTATCTTTTATGCTACGATTTGGCAGAAAACCATTTTGATCAGATGGGGTCCATTCAGCCAGAATCTTTTTTAACCTCTCAGACAGTATCATAGCAAAAAAATTATAATCCATATTTAACAAAGATATGGGACGATAATTCTTAATTTCCGTTTTTTCCTTGCCCTCTTTTGGTATTATTATGTCTGCTTCGGTCCAAGTATCCGCACTGCCTTCCTGCCCTATAATATTCAATAATTTTTCCATAGGAGAGATCAATTGTTCCTTAAACACCTTATAGTATTCTCCAGAAAAGCCATCTGGACCCGTGACTTTATTTGATTTGCATTTTTTTTATAGTGTCTAATATCTCTTGTGAGGTTATCCTTTTATTTAAACTCTCCTTTTGGTCTTCCGAGAACATTTTATTATCCAAGTTCTCTAAATACTGTTCAATTTTATTTGAGTCTATCTCATCCTTTTTATAAAGATCTTTAAAAAAAATTCCAAACCATCAATTTAAGTTTTACTTGATCTGTTACCTCTTTACCATCATCCTCCAATTTATCTATTAAATTTTTCGATTTCTGATGTCTCAAATAATGTGCCAAAAGTTTACCCAGTTTATTCAGACCTTCAAATAATTTTTGTTATGTATATCTCATCTTAATACTGATCTCTTCAGATAATAGCAACAACAGTCTTTTCTCCTTTAATATCTTGAGCTAAAGAATTACTTTTTGGATATTTTTTTGCCAATGATTCTTTTAGTTTTAACTGTGTCTGCAATTCCTCAAATTTACCCTCCCTTTTCTTTTTACGTTCTGACCCTTTTTGTACGAACACACCACGCATCACAGCTTTTGACGTGTCCCATATTACTTTCATAGGGATGTTTTGTCCCATATTATCTAAGAATTTTTTTTCATTTTTTCTTTAACCTCGTTTACTATTTTATCATCTTTCAGAAGTGACTTGGTTAATTTCCAATTAAAATTTTTCTTTTTATCACAAAACCCAATTGTTATTGGGTAATGGTCAGACATTATTTTCGGCAAGATCTCTGCCTTATCAATCCTTACGCTAATTACTTTTGTAACTAGAAACATATCAATGTGGGCCCATGACTTATGCCCTTCTGAAAAATAAGTGAAGTATTCTGATTATGTTTAACTCTCCAATCATCTAGGAGTCCATGAATTTCCATTAGCTCAAAAAAATCCTTGGGTAGTTTCCCCTGACCCAACTTTATACCTTTCTCTGACTGTCTATCCATTAAGGGGTCTATGACACCATTATAATCTCCCACAATCATCATTGTTTCAATATTTATTTCATTTAATCTAGTCAATAATTCTTTATAAAATTTGCCTTTATTTTCGTTTGGGGCATATATTCCCATTACAAACACTCTTTCCCCTTGCCACCACATTTCTACCCCAAAATAACGGCCATTTGGGTCTTTCAACACTTCTTTTGGTTTGTATTTATCTTTGATGTACAAAACCACTCCTCTTTTATGCTTACTTGAAGCAAATACAAATTCCTGTCCTAATTTAGCATTTTTCAAATACCTCAATTCGTCATTTCTAATTTTGGTCTCCTGTAAACATATTAGTTCACAATTCATCTTTATCAGATATTGGAAATTTCTTTTTATCGGGCCGTTTAGGCCTTTTACATTCCAAGATAAAAATTTACTAAATCTCGTCATTTTCTACAATGAGTCTTTCCTCATCCTCAATTTGACTATCAATTCTACTGTTTCTTCAGCCTCTATATCATTGAATTCATCCAAATTTCCCCTTACTCCTTCCTGTAAAACATCACTATCTCTCTCCTCAATATCTTCAGATTTTTTTTTAATTTCCTCCTCATATATTTTCCTCTGCGCCTGACCTTTCCTTCTAACTATAGTCAAACCTTCCTGGGATGTTTTCTTGTCTTCCTGTAGCTGTTTCCTCCTTCCATCTTTTCTTTCTCTACCAATGTCGTCTTCTTCATTCTCTTCTAAACCTTGTCTTTCTACCTCTAATTGGAAAATTTTATTGATTTCCAATTCACAGAGATGTTCCAGTTTTCCTAAGTAGATTTCTAAAGCAGGGATTAGAGTGCTCATTAAATTTTCTCCATCCTGCTCTGGGAGACCTCTCACTTTTATAGACCTTTCCCTCTGTTTAGCATCTCTTTTAATCTTTTCCTCCTCAAAGTCTTTTGGGAGGTCTTGAATGTCTTCTAGTACTTCTTCAAGCTTCCCCTGTTTATCCTCTATCTTTCCTATTCATTTTAATTTTATTATATTCCACTGAGATTTTATCTATCGCCTGTCTCACATCTTTCATCTCAGACCTTAATTCTTTTTTTGATTTCCGTCTTAAAATCTGTCATGTCATGTCTCAAATCCTGAATCTCTTTGCTTAAATCTGTTCTAATCAGTTTAATCTCTTCCAATAAAGTAATATATGGATCCCCAGCCTTAGCTTGGTCCGATGAAGGTCTCCGTTGTTGGGGAGCTTGAATCTTAGATGTCTGACTTTTCAAATTCCTAGACATCCTGATAATACCTAAACACCAATACCAGTACCAGTACTCTTCAGCCAAGTCTTCTCTTTTCACGCTTTACAAAGTTTAGATATAGCTCACTATACCCCCCCAAAAAATCTACTTTCTGCTACCTTGCCGTTTCTTGCAGTCACATACACCTTTTTCTTTCATCAACATAAAAGCGTAAATACCACAATTTCCACTTTATAGCTTAAACTACTTAGGAGAGTCTGTTGCGGCTGTTTTCCCCTTATCCTTGCTCACCAATGTGAGTACCACCGCTCTTCCCTTGCTTTTTGAACTCTTGGGAGAGGTTCTGCAACAGCAGCTTGCTATTCCGAGCTCCTTACTGTTCAAGAATGTCCCCCACGCAGCACAACTCTACCGCTGCAAGATAGCAAATCTCCCAGGGTTTCAATCTCTTCCCTTAAGCTTGGGAAGTTCGTATTCTCAGCCAATCCTCTCATAAACGCCTCGTTTCACCAGCTGCTGCACTTCAATTCCCAAAAGGCTTTGCTCTTGCCACTCAGATTCTCTGCCCTGCAATTCACGTGGCTTTCTCTAGCCAACTACCACTCCCATCATTCTCTGTCTTCAAGGCGCTGTCTGCACCATACACCGCGTCCGGGCATCAATTTTAAGTTCAAAAGCAATGTTCAATTTTGAGTTCAAAAGCAACGTTTCCTGCCATTTGGTAAGTAATGTATTATGGCTCATTTAGTCATCTAGTGCAGAAGAAGGAAAGTATGAGGTGGACAAACTACTTGTCTTTATGCTTTGCTGTGTTTTACCGGTAGGGTGACAAGTGTTTGTGGTGGATAATACTTTTCCTTTCATCTCCTCTCCACTGCAGGATCTTTTCCCTCTCATTGATTCAATGCAGAAATACACTACATCACCTTTAGGGCTGGGATAGTTGCTCCCAAAGCCATTTCTGGGACATGCTGAAGAAACAGAACCTCAAATATGCAGATACATAGTTTTACACAGATCAGTGACAAAATGACAATTTTGTATTCCCTCCAGTGTCACAGCACAAGTACCAGACCTTTCCAAAGCTTTGTGGTAGAGGCTTTGGAGGTTGTGTATGAAAGTAAGCTTCTCTCTCAGCACTTGGCGCGGGGAATCTTGGAGCCACAGGACTGCTGCCTAAATGCATGCCATGTTCTTAAGTTGGAAAGTATCTTCACACATGTCATTCTAGTGATTCTTGATTGCTGTAGGTCTTCAGTGAACATGCTATGTACTTAAATCTTTTTTAAAAGATGAAGTAATGTGAACTAAGGAAGGGCAACTATTACTTTTATTCAGCCACCATCTAAGGTCCAAATCACACTGCAGAAATAATCCACCTTGAGACTGCTTTGACTGCCCTGGCTCAGTGCTAGGGAATCCTGGGAATTATAGCTTATTGTGGCACCAGAGCTCTCTGACAGATAAAGCTAAATGTCTCACAAAACCACAGCTCCCAGAATTCCCTAGCACTGAGTTGGGGCAGTTAAAGTGGTCTCAAACTGGATTATTTCTGCAGTGTGTTTTGGACCTAAATTTCTGAGGTGTCATATACCATTGTTAAGTCCTCTTCCAGCATTTCTTTGCTACAGTACAAGAAAAATCACCACTGACTTCTATGTAGAAAGAATTCTATATTCTTCTTGCACTATCGCAGAGAATGTACACAGCTCTTTATCTCAAAAGATACACTTTATTGGTAAATTAAACTCAATAGAAATGTCTTCCTACTGTATTTTATTATTTTTGAGCCTAGTGAAGACTGGATAAAAAGATGTGAGGGATCTCTTCCCAAATGTTCTAAATGAGTGCTACGAAGAGTGCACCAGTGCCAATCTGAGAGCCATCAACTGCTGCTGCATGAACAATTTTCCAGGAAAGAAACAAACAGTTGTACCTAATAGACACAAAATGGTGCCAGTCTCTTGGACACCGCGGGGTGGTCTGCACCTCAAATAGCCTGAGTAGCACTGTTCTGAACCACATTCTCTTATCTTCCAATATCTACTAGGACGAAATGCACACAGATAAAGGTCTTCCTCCTGTCTTTTCCATCATTTAAATTAATTTGCCCCATTTATGAAATCTAATCCCACCCAATAACTACCAGCAAGTTATTTCCTTACATTTTCCAAACCACCAGAATTCTAAACTTTTTTGAAGTTACCAGAAATATTAAAAATCCAAGAGAGTGAGAGCTATCCATTCTTTCCTCAATGTACAACTATGTGCCTGCTGAAGAAAGGCTTCTTCTAAAGTATGTTTGATGCAAAGAACTCCTGGCTGCAAGCTTGTTCTTCAGATAATAGAAGAGAACAACCAAAGGAGTAACTAAATGAAATCTTGGGAGATAGCTTGGTGAGGTCCAACTGTTGTGCTTCAGGAGAACATTGTTTCAAGACATTAGTAGTCCCACAAGAGACATTTATTTGGTGATGGTCATTTATTTATTGCAATATTTTGATACTGCTGAAGATGACACACATCCATTTTTTAAAAAGACAATTTAAAACCATTCATCCCATACAGTGGCATCACTATGGTTGGTGCCCAACAGTGTGGTAATTCATGGTGTCACCCACCTACCCATCCCCATTGACCTCCTCCTATACCACACAATACAAAATCCTTAGGAATGTTTTTTTGTACTAAAGTTACTCATAAATCATAATTCCCAGATATCACTGATTGTCATGGTAAGAGTTGTGACATAAACAACTAGCACAATTAAAATTATACTTTAAATTACAGTATCATATGCACAGCCTAAATGTATTTCCTTATACTTAGAGTTGAAACAGACTGCCCCAAAGGGGCAGCTTCAAGCCACCCCTTCTGAAGATGGATTGGGGCCACAGCAACCTAATGCCGCAGCCCCATCCACCTTTTTGCTGGCCAAAAAAGGAGTGGTAGAGGCCGGCAACTGGCTTTTACCGCCTTGCCATAGATGGAAGCTGGCTTTATGGGGCTCTGATGGCATGCAGCATGTAAATTCCATGCCACCGGAGTGCCTGGAAGCCAGCCCACATGTGGGCAGCCGGGCAGCTGGAAGCCGGCTTTCAGGGACCTTCAGTTTGTCTGTTTCGCCCCATAGTTTCATATGATTAAAATAAGCATTTGGTAAAATGTGATGTTTTTAAATAAACTGTTTGTAAAATAGATTTTTTAATTTTTTTAAAAAAAATATTTTTAAAAAATTTGAAATTTGATTTTTAAAAAAAACACCCTGGGGCCTCTCAGTTCTCCTCCCACTGAGCTTCACCTCACTCACACAATCTCTTCAGCATTTTAATGTGACACAGGTGAATGCCTGTTTCTGCCAAAAGGCAGATGTTTGAGGAGCAGTGGTGTCACCCCGTCTAGGGTGTCACCTAATGTGGGCACACTCCCCACACCCTGTAGTGATGCCACTGATCCCATACATATGCCATACATCTGATACAGCAATTCACAGAACTACAGTTTTATTCAAAAGATAATGAAACATGGATGTTATGCAATTCTTGCAAAAGGATAGTAGAAAAGAAACTTTCAGCTTACTTGTTTGGGGACACAGTTCCACAATCTGGATGCTATCTTCCAAAAATCTCAAGCACTAGCCCTAGGACTCCAAACCTATCACAGATACAGTAAGTTTACATGACCTGTGAATTAGGTCATTAATAATGCTGCATTGACAGACAGAGGATTAACCTCAGTGGTTGGAAGCAGGATTAATGTCAGTGATTTTGCCATAAGAGGCAAAGAGCATGTATGGTTTCCAAATGCTAGGAGGGCCAATGCAGAAAGAGAAACAGAGAAACAGTGATATCACAAAGTTGTTATGTGGCCTTTAAATTGACTGTGACTATGGTTGTTGGAATATGGATGGGTTATACAGTCAAAGGAGAAATGTAGAGATGCGTGTGTGGAAATTTCCTCATGAGAACAACATCTAGAGAAACAAAGAGAACTCGACAGCAGGTGGCCATGAAGTCAAAACAAGTACAGTTTTAGCTGGGAAAAAGATAGCCGGTACATCAACAAGGTGAGCTCATGAGAAAGTAGTCACATGGGGGATGATGGACAGCTAGAGGTTGGGTTAAAACACATCATACAGGCATTATCCAATCAGCATAAGGGTAACACCTAGAAGGTGGAGTATGGGAAGGCCCAAAGTATCCTTTGTTTATATATGCCAGCATTGTGTGTGCGTGTGTGTTTGGCAGTGGTTTTAACTATGGAGTTAGTTTTTGGCTTTTAGTTTTTGAGTATGCTTATACTGCTTTTACAATGTGACTCCTGGATCTGGAAACATACATCTATAACTTTTCTTTTCTACAACATCAGCAAAATGTGATCCTATGGTGGATTGTATGTTTTTCTTTTCTTATTTTACTTTATGCAACAATAAAGCTCTACTTTAGACCTACAAGAAGTGTCTGCATGTTCACTATAATCTGCTATACTCTGCATACCACATCCAAATATCAACAATGGTAACCCTGTTCTAGGATTTCCTTGGCAAGATTTATTCAGAGGGGGTTGCCACTGTTTAGGCTGAAAGAGTGTGATTTGCTTATGGTCATCTAGTGAGATTGGATCTCTGGTGTCTCAGAGCACTTGTCCAACACTCAAACCATGGCACACAAGGTGGATCTGTTCACAAATTATTAGAGACTACCAACAAGGTATGTGTTGGGTGACGATGGGTAATATAGCAGTAATATCCTCGTATGAGAAATATAAGCCTACTATTTATTTATTATTTTTACCATTTGGGTAGTCTTAAAAAATCAAGGTGAAACACATAAAATATATTAAAAAGTATAATAACAGCAAAGATACATGTTTAAGAGACCACATCATATAAAAAGGTTGAAAAGAAGCAGTAGAAATCAACCCATGGAAAGAATATGGTAGAAGAAAAGATGTCTCTTGGCAAATTTTTCCTAAGCAGAGCATTCTGAAAAGAAGATGCCACGACAAGAAACAGTTCTAGTCTGTGTTCATGTTAATCACATTACAGAAAAGGGACATGCATAGAGCAAGGCAACATCATTTTGTACTGGAAGTTTCAAAGCATTTAAATAGAAAAATCAAGTTCCATCCCCTAAGTGATTTGAAGCATATTAAGATTATTATGACTTTTAACACCAAAAGAGTTCACTGGCATAACTCAGAGTGGAAGAATGAATTAATTTGAAAGAACTCATTATTGTACTGCAAAAGATGAGATAAGGGGAGGGGAGAAAGAAGTTCAGCAGTATTTTTTTAAAAAAAAATTCTCACAGTATTTCAGAGGAAAAAAGAAAAGAAGGCCACATAGGAATCTTGTGTGTTCTGAATACCAAATAAAATAAATCTTATCAACATGATTATATTCAGAAGCATTTAGAAAGCATTATCTTCTAGTGTTGACAATGTTTGGAATTAGCCATAAATGACAGTTTATTGTTATGAAGAGAAGATTGAAAGCTCTTTGGGTTTTTTTATTCTTTTTTGATAAAATAAACTTCAGCATAATCTTAAATAGTTTGTTGAAATATGCCAGAATGATTTGAGGTTGGCTTATTCAAACATACCATAGTTATAATTCATAACCACTGGCCTGGGTTAGGGACAACAAGAAACTGTGGCTTACCAAAATTGAAAGCAAAAATCTAAGTCTTTGTGGTCCGTATTTGGAGCAGGTATTGAAATAGAACACACAAATGACATCTAAGCATAGCCCTGGCCTCTAGTTGTTGGAACTACACATTCCAATACAATAGCTATTGGGTTTAGTGCTTTCCTGCAGGATATAACGAAACACAGGAACCATGGCATGAGGAAGACATACATACAGATGCCAGGAAAAATTGAGCACTTTCCAGGAATTTGAAGAATAGTCTAATAATGCATTCAAAAGTCCATCAGTCACTGATCTGGAAGCCTATACTGACTTAGATTAAAATAATTAAGGTGTTAAAAGAGGTCCTCTCATTTTCATTACTGAAAATACTTTCCTAAAATACAAGTTAACATTTCAAAGAGTTAGTAAAGACCACTTTCTGAATACATGAGCTTGTCCAATACACACATTTTATGTTCATGTTATCTCATTAATATAGCTGTCAAAGCACCTTCTGTTTCTAGGCAGTGCTCTTCAACCAAGCAAAAAATAAATGTGTACTTTGTATTCAGAGTTCTGGTCATGGTCTGGAAGCTTGAAAAACAATGCCTGACAAGTAGACATGAAAACAAATTGTGTATTTATAAAACCTCATGCAGCTGAACCAAAACTGAGTGGGTACAGCATACTACAAGATAAAGGGAAATGCATTCAAAATCACCACAAATAAAGTATGTTTTGTTTATAACAGTAAATCTGTCCTTTCCCCATTAGGACACAGTTCCAAAAGAAAATGAAGTACGGTACCTTTTTAAGTAGCTATATTGCTACTTAAAGGATCCTGTGTGCTTGAACCCTTGGATATTCTTAAGACATTTTTCTTAGCACTGTGTTTTTGTTTCTATGTCTTGATACCACCCAAAATAAGACACCAATTAATTATTACATTTTTGAAATCCAGTGATGAATAAATTCTTGTAATAAGTATTTTATTCCCATTCTCAATATTTTAGCCTCTTCAGAAAACAACTGTGGAATTTTCTTGTTATTTTATTATACTTTTTGCCCTTATATATTTCAGTAAATTAGAAAATATTATTTGTAACACCACTAAGTCTATATTGTTAAAAAAAATCCAACAACAATACTTGTGTCTTTTCATCTGAGTATTACAAATAACAGTACAAAGTATTTTGTTGATATTAATGTGCTTACAGCTTATTACACTAAATTAATTAAACTCTGAATAAGGCAAAACCTGAAAATTCTGCATGTCTAATTTGTCCACCAAAGCGGCTTGTATAATGAATAGCTTTGTAAGAGCATTATGTTATCACAATGCAGCATATGATTCCAGTGCTGCTCTATTCATTTTCAGAAGGGACTATCAAAAGCTGCATGGTTTTATGGACAAACCATTAGCTTGCTATCCCCTGGGGGTTATGACGAGTCACATCTGCCTGGAATGAGACAGCCTCAATGATCTCAGCCCACTCTTCAATGAACACTTTCAGTTATTGTGTAATAGAACCACAAATGACTTGTCACTCTTAGAAAGGCAAAAAACCATAAGCCAAAAAGCCACCCCAAATGCCCATTAACAATAGAGGGGTTACTAGAGGTCAACACTAAAGCCATTAGGAGTGTACAGGAAGGAAACAACCAAGTAGATAATAGTAGAACAAGTCTACACAATGTGTGACCCATGAAACTGAATGCCACATGCATTAAGGCTTGCCAGGTTCATGACAGTCCAGTTCTATAGTCCCTATAAAAGCAAAAGGGATCTGTCACACATGGAAATGGTGGATGGGTAGGAACTTGAACTGATACCTTACAAGCAGAGGACAGAGGAGAAAATTAGGTGCTGTCTTTGTCTTGTACCAACGCATGGCCTCACCGCCCTGACTTCTACTTACATTCTGTCCCAGTACTGCACTGCTCGGCCTTCCTCAATGGGATGTGATTTCACCTCCAGCCCGATTGGTGTGGATACACTGCTGCTGTATACTAATCAAGCTTCTTTTACTGTTGCACTCAGATTTCTGCAGATCCTGCATTATGCCATAGAGTAAAGCAAAATGTCCTCCATCTCCTGGTGATGCCAATGGGTAGTCGGCTATCAAGAGACAAGCCATTGTCACTGGCAGGATTACTCACATGGATGACATTACCAAGGGTTTTGAGGCTGTGTCTGCCAGCAGGATTACTGCTTGGAAGCAGAGTTCACAGGCACCATGTGTAATATTGTGTGAAGTCTCATGGGATTTTCAGTTCTACAAGACTTCCCCCAAGATCTGGCACAAGATTCGCACTAATCCCACTCAAACTCTCACAATCCAGCAGTTGTTTCTAGCCTGCATTAGCCATGCTGGCCATCCTGAGGAGGCTCAGCACAACAGTATCTCTCCAGTCAGAGTTGGGGTAAGTCTTCTATGGAAGAACCTGCTGCAATCCTCCAAATTTTTCAACTGTAAACTGGCTACTTAGCATAATGCCATGCAACAGATGCCTGTCTTTCTATACTGGTAGTTCTGTGACCATTACAGAACTGGGTCCCTCTTCCCATTTGTATCAAGAATGGGAAAAGACAAAAGGAGTTTGGAAGAAGAACAGAGTGCCATTTGCTTGGGATTCAGAAGGACTGTGACGTAATCAATTTAGATAGGCTGTTCCTGCAGCATGATGATTCTGGTCACTTTCTGCCTAGCTGGATTCAAAATCAGAAGTGGACAAGGGACAGCACATTAGGGCTCCCAGATCAGCCCTGACACTCCAGTAAAATGGGTTTCTTCACATCTTACTAATTCTAATTAACTAGTAATTTATCATTTCTCCTTCCAGGTTTTTCACTTCATACCTTAGTTATGATATTTATGTTATTATCCAATAAGCCAGGATCAAAAAATACTTCCTAGATACCAGTAAACCACTCACTATTATTTTATTTATTTGTTTGTTTGTAATCCACATTTTTCTCAATACTGGGACTCCAGGTGCCTTACAAAAATTAAAACAGTTACAAAAACATAAGTCACAAAGATAAAACATTTTTATATTGCAATTAATCCACAGAATTAAAATGGTCTGGAACAAATCCATTAAGACAAGAGATATTTGTCAGCTTAACATACCTCACTGGTAGATGAAGGGGAGAGAACACAGTACTTGAACCCTCTTGAGGCAGCACATATAAAAAACAAACACTGTTCCAGTATGCAAAATGATCTTATAGCACCTTTGAGACTAACTGCAAAAGAAGGTGTGTAGCATAAACTTTCATAGTCTTGTCTGAAAGTTTATGCTACAACATCTTTTGCACAATAATCTCAAAGGTGTCACAAGACCACTTTGCATACTGATATTCCAGATTAGCATGGCTGTATCTCTGAATTCTAAACACTGCTTCAGCACAGAAACAGAACTAATTCAGACAGAAACAGAACTAATTCAGAGTAACTTCATAAAGAAACTGTAGCTTATCTGGAACTGCTTCCAGATTTTTATTTATTTCCACAAAGTCCTCTACTGATTAATGGAATGAAGAACAGCATTTAGGGAACATATCTACACTATAAAGCTACACCCAGAACTTGGGGAAATTATTTTGGATGTGCTGGCTGGGGAACTGTGAGAACTGCAGTCCAAAAATCTAACTTCCCCAAGCTCTGCCTATACTTATTTACATGATTTTCAACTGTCCCGATTTAGTAAGAACAGTGCTGATGGATCTTCTGTCTTAATCCTCTGTCATCCCATTTTTTCAGCTGCTTTTAAAGTATCCCAATTTCTCTCTCTTCCTCAAACTTTTCCTCTTTGTCCTCATCCTACTTCCATTAGTGCAAACTAAGGGCCGGTGCAGATGGCCCGAAAGGGACAGCACAGAGCTACCCCTGAGAGAGGCAGAGTGGGCCTGCTGTGGCCCTGATCCTCCTTTTTGCTGTCCCCAAAAGAGTGGCAAAATGCTACTCCTTTTGGGGGGCGGCAAAAGGCTGCCCTTAGAGCCACGGTGGCGGCTCTTTTGCGCCCTTTGGGTGCAGCATGTGTGCACGCTGTGCCAGGAGGGCGTCCTGACACCGCACGCCATGCAGACGGGTGGGTGGGCGGCATCAGGGCAGCATCAGGGTGGAGTCAGAGTGGTCAATGTGTGGTTGCCCCACCCCAACTCCATCCCCAGGCCAGCCCTTTGTGCCAGTCTGCATTGGCCCTAAGTTCAAAGTTCAGAAGTAGTTTGTATTCAGTTAACTTAGCAGGGGGAGAGGAGAGGAGAGGAGAGGAGAGGACAAGCTCTTCTCCTACCCGGTAGACTCAGGCAAAGGCAAATTTCTGCAACATCTACTAACATGTATGTTATTTCTCATTAATAACTTTTGCCATCTTGACCACACTCTAATGTTGCTTGGTCACATGCATCCTGGTTTTCATCTGCAAAATGTTGGATGGTGTGAAGCTGCAGGGCTTTGTTTTACTGCAATGTTATCTTTGCATAAGCCCAGGAATTTCAGCCATCTGAGAAGGAAAAGGATATGTGTCATTATCACAAGAATGCTGACATGTTGCATGTTTCTGCCCATAAACAATAACTGTTAAATTTAATATCAATTTGTGCTTATAACAGATTTGCAGTCTTATAATGCAGCACTAGGCATTCTGGATTAGAAATAAGAGCCATTGAATCAGGACTTATTCCTTAGAGGTGTCCATATACTCCAACTTTTCAAAGGGCTCATTCACACTATGATTTAACCTGGTTTGCAAACTGGGTTTTTCACCCCTGAGTGTATCCAGGGTAAATTGGGGCAAACTGGCACAAATGCTCTTGACCTGGGTCATTTTGAAAAAAATTTTTAGCGTGTCTTTTCAAAAGATGCGGGTTGCCCCAAATGTGAACGCACTGCCAATCACATTCATGCACCAGGAGGGAGGGGCAATAAGCAGAGGGTGGTGGAGGGGTGGAACTTACCCACCCCAAAGGTCTTTTCAAACCACCCCCTTTTCCCCCTCTCAGCGCTGGCAGCAGTTCCATGGATCTCTTTGACTTTAAATTTCCCGTGCTGTCAAAGTAGTCCCTTTATATCATCCTACAGCTGTTTTCCACTTCTGCCTGTGATTTAGTGCCCTTTTTCCTTTGGGGGCAGAGGTCAGGGAAGTCAGGGAGAGGGGTCCCTGGGGGGGGGGGCATGGTACAGTGTGTGTTTAAAAAAAAAATTTGACAGACCCTGTGCAGGATCTCAAGACTGTGGGGTCACAGGTGTGGGTAGTCTTTGGCACAGTGGATGGGGGAACTGCCCTGGCATGCATTATTCTGAGGGATCCATGCATGCCATACAGGAAAACTATAACTATCACCCTTCCACCAAACACTATTTGCTGTGTCCCAGGGATCCAATAGGACTATTTACTAGAAAATATTTACTAGAAAGAAGATTGCAGCCCTTTTTTCTTTTACACTTACCAGCCAAGACCAAGCTGTCTGTTAGTAAGTGTAAATTTCAGCTTATGTGCTGAGCGGAATGAACTGTCAGAATGCAAATATCTTTCACAACGACAACTTCATTATGTCCCCAAGAAAAGAGTCTGGAAATAAATAAAAACCTTGCAACTGGTGAAAACAATACCTTTTTAAAAAAATTAGCCAGTGTTCAGAATACACTATACAGGCTGCCCATATCTGGTTTATCCTATCTAGGGTTTCAGACAGGATTCTTCCCCAACCCTGGTTCATATGCTAGTGATTGAACCTATGATCTTTAGCATATAAAGTCTCTATACTGCAACTCTGTTTTAATTTTTGCAATCCATTTCAGTGTTGAAACTAGAGAAAAGACAATGTAATAGCTCCATTTCCGAGCAGAAGGGGACTTCTGACTTCCAGAGGCATGTATGAACATCTATGTCATCATCTGACATTACGACTTGCCAGATAGGGAGATGCTGGTTATACCATTTGATCTGTGATGGCTCTTCCTCACACAAAAGTCATCACTTGATAGTACAGACATCAACTGACAACACCATGTGTAAAATTGCAGTGAATTAAAGCTAGGACTGTTGTCTGATTAAAAAGATAATAAAAAATAACAGATTACATTTAATTGATGTTTCTAAATATTTCCTATTACCATGTATGGATGTGAGAAAGTTAAGAACGATGATAGGAAGAAAATCAATTCATTTGAGATGTGGTGCTGGAGAAGAGTGCTGAGGATGGAGAAGAGTGCTGAGGATCCCATGGACAGCCAAAAAAAAATACACAAACAACTGGGTCCTAGAACAGATCAAACCGGAAACCACCCTGGAAGCCAAGATGACTGAACTGAGGCTGTCATACTTCAGACACATCATGAGAAGGGAGGACTCTTTGGAAAAAATAATAATGCTGGGGAAAGTGGAGGGAAGTAGGAAGAGAGGAAGGCAACATGCCAGATGGATGGACTCTATTAAAGAGGTAATGGTTATGGGGTTTCAGGAATTAAGCAGAGCAGTGGACAGAGGGACTTGGAAATGTCTCATCCATAGGGTCTCCATGAGTCGAGATCGACTCGAGGGCAGTTAATAATAACAAAAATATGCTGTACTATCAAGACAGTTTATGGCATCCATAGAAACAAGAGAACAGAAATCCCCTAAATTTATGACATTAAAATGGTTCAAGAATTATAGTCTTTCCTCTACATCCACAGCAGCCTGTGTTCTGACCATGCTTGGGTCAACTGCTAAATGGTGTGCCAATTCACTTTCTGTGGAAGGCAATGGCAAACCTCCTCTGAACAAATCTTGCACACACAAACCCCAAAAACCCCAATGATAGGGTCACCATTATGACTTGAGTATCCTATCACCCAGGCAATCTCTTCCAAATCTTCCTCCACTCTATGCAACCCCACATCATGACGTTTACTGTGTTTATATAATCAAGGAATCAAAGATGGCTACATAAAATTTTCATATGAGAAATAACTGCCTAAGTGAAGGGAAGATTCTGAACCATAGACAGTTCTTCTCTAACTGCTTCATAAGTGAAGGTGAAAACAGCTGCCTCCAGTCACCTCGATGGGCAATCATGACCTTTAAGATTCACTGAAGACACTACCATAAATTTACTATTTGTCCACTGCTAGAACTAGAAGGAGCCCTTGGAAGCTGCCTTCCTTGTCTGACCTTAAAGATCTTTGAGAAGCTATGACATTGTTATGTTAATGGGCTTCTGGTGACGAAGAATGGAGGTAAATACATTTTTCATTACTTTGATGGCTTTAACATAATCTTATTTACCCTAAGACTTTGGGATCAGTCAATCTACAAATCATAATTAGTCAAGAAATAAAAAGAGACATGTTTTTCTCCCCCCCCTCCCCCCCCAATTCCTAAGTTTAACCTTTTTGTCAGGTTGGCTTTTGACATTTAATAGCAGAATCCTATTTCTTTCCCCTGGAACAAACTTAGGCAAAAGAGATAAAAACAAAATCAGACAGTGGAAGCAAATGTTTTCTACTATGACAGATGAAAATTGGTGTACAATATTTGCATTCTGTTCCAAATCCTTCCAAATGGGGAAGGAGGTCTTTTAGCTGCTCCTCTGGAGACGTTGTTGTTGTTGTTGCTGCTGCTGCTACTGCTAACTTCAAATTATGCATTTTAAAAGCTAGAAAATATATAATTACCTGCCACAAATCTGTATATATGTGTCATGCAGCAAAATAGCCACTACCTTCTGTGTCCAAGTCTGTTGTTCTCATTTTTTTAAAAGCTTGTCATACTGGCAAAAATGAATGAGGGTGAAATGAAATATTATAAGAAATACAGGGCTGTCACAGATATAGCAGCATTCCCTTATCTTCCTCTGCAGCATGAAATACAACTTAACCTGTGTTCAGATGTGATTATGCTGTGAATTATCTACTTCTTCCCACAACAACCAATGACAAAAAACAAAAAAAAAACAAAACAGGTATCAGAAAATGGGAGTGAGTCACAAGGGGAAGACAGGCTACTTCTCAAATCTGGCTCCAGATTTGAGGGAGATATAGTCCAAGTGTCATTTGCTGGACCTCCCTGTCCCATCACCCCTTGACATAAACTGGACCCTTACAACATCCTTGCCCCTTGACCAGCTTATTGGTGGTGGCAGGCAGCAGCACAGCATGCCATGATCTGTGACAGGCTGTTGCAAGCCACCTGCCATCTTGATTACCCACAATACTCTGATATAGTGTTGTTACAGGACATTGTAGGAACTCAAACTGGCAGGCAGCTCACAGCTAAGTAAGCCAAAACACAGCATGGGACGGCAAACAGTTCCAGACCCAAGGGCAGAAATCAGTGCCAGTGGGATCAGGCCTACTTCTATTTTCAGTAAGAGAACCATCATTACTTTATTTTTCTAGAAGTCCAGATAAGATGGTCTTCAACCCATGGCTTCCTATAAGGATGCTTATTAGTAATGTCTGTGTACTACAGTGTACCATTACTGAAAATTACTCTAAGACTTTCATGTCTTGTAACCTTTATCTATCAATTTGTTGTTGTTAATGCCAGTCTTTTCCTTTGTTTAAATTTATACTATAGCAATATGGAGATATTACTGCTTCTTCTGGGAGGAAATACTAAGGATTATTGGCAATCAGGTTGAAGGTTCATATCACCGTTTCATTATTTTCCCTATGACAAGATTTACATCAAGTCTTATTCATGAAAGTCAAGATTGATCCTGGAGGAAGATTTTCCCTGCAGTTTCTCATGCAGAAGAGAGACCTGGCAGCAATGCCACTGTCTGTGTGTGTTTGTAAGGGGGGGGGGGGGAAATAAGGGGAAAGCTGAGGGAGGGGGAGAATCTGAACTAAGCAAAGTGCAGAAAATAGGTAGTAATTTTTTAAAAAATATAGAGAGGTCACAAGAGCTAGGCTAAATGTATCAATTCAAACACTAGGAGTACAGTGAAATTCCTTAGATAGGGTATTCAGTTGTGCCGAACACAAAATACCTTTTTAAAACATACAACAATTATATAGAAGTACAAATTCTTGCCTGTAAAGAGCTGGCAAGTCAGATACTCCCTGTAAAAACAAAAACATAAATGTCTTACCCAACAATGACAGTAGTAAAAGACATCACCGTTTTAGGAAAGCAGTGGCTTCAAATGTAATTAGAACTGTAAAATATTTGAAAAAGAAAAAAATGTGGATAAAAAAAGTAAAATGAAGATAGATGGCCCATCCAGCCCAAGTCGCAATTTTTAAAAAGCTGTTAATTACTGCATGTGGGAAAGTGAATGGCAATGTGTGGTTGAATGCCCATTTCAGTGCATATTCTACTGAGAACAATGTTGCATGTATAGCATTCAAATGTACAATTGATTTATGTGCATTCAAATGTACAATGTGCATTCAAATGTATATGCTGTATTTTCGGCATATAAGACGCACCCAATTTTAAAGGAGGAAAATCTAGGAAAAAAGATTCTTAACCAAATACTGTAGTAAAATATTTTATATCAACTGTATAAAGTTAACAGCAGTTTAAGAACAATTTTATGTCAACCATGTAACATATTAAGAACTATCTTTACTCTCATTAACAGTCAGTAAAGTCAGTAAACAGTGAAAGTAACAAAAATAAGGCTGTGATGTTTTTATTCAAACCCCAAGAATTCCTCTTCTTCGCTGCTATCAGAAATGAATGAGGACAGATCCACGCAGTCATTGGTATCGCTTTCTTCCTCACTGGTGTCAAATAGGCTGTCGTCTTCTGTTCCATCCAAGGCATTACTAATGCCACACTTCTTGAAGGATTTTACAACAGTGTCCTCCTTCACAGAGTCCCATGACCTTTTAACCCATTCACACACTTGTGTGATAGTGGGCCTCTTTATCTTCCCAGTAGGCGTCAGATCATGGTTCCCAGCTGCCATCCAGGTGTTCCACTCCTCTCGCATCAGAACTTTGAATGGTTTGTTAATAGAAATGTCCAGAGGTTGCAGCTGGCTGGTAAGACCACCAGGAATCACAGCTATTTGGTTCTTAACTTCCTTAAAGTTCTTTTTAGTAGTTTCTGAAATGTGCGCTCTGAACTGGTCAAGCACCAACAAGGAAGGTTTCTTCAGAAGCCCGCCAGGACGTTTGGACCACACTTTGTCAATCCACAGCCTCATGACATTTTCGTCCATCCACCCTTTATCATGAACGTGCACGACGACTCCCCGTGGAATTGTTTCTTTTGGGAATGTTTTCCTTTTAAAGATCAACATCGGAGGCAGTTTGGTACCATCTGCACAGCAAGACAGCACAACCGTGTGGTGGGTTTTCTCATGCCCTGAGGTTTTTACAGTTATGGTTTTGGCTCCTTTGTTATCTACGGTTCTGTTAGATGGCACATCAAACGTTAGCGGGACCTCATCCATGTTCCCAATCTGGCTCATTTCAAAGTTATTCTTCTTCCTCACATCAATAACAAATTTATGAAAAGACAGAATCTTTGATTCGTGTTCCTTTGGCATTTTTTGTGCTATTCTTGTTTTGGTGCGCATAGAATCTTCATGAATCTATAGCACCATGATGGTGATCCGGTGAAATCCTGAATGCCTTTCGCCGCAGCAATGCGTTTGGCCTCATAGATTATCATTTTTGTTGAGACAGAAAGTCCATTTTGCCGGTGACGTGTGATCCACTCCTTCACTTCTATCTCTAACTCTGGCCACTTTGTAGTTTGTCCACGTAAGGTGTGCTTGCTTTTATCCAACTTTTGAAGCTGATCCTCCTGTTTCCTCCACTCTCTTATCATTTTCTCAGTTGGAGGTGGCCCGAAGTGTCTCTCTGCTGCTCTGTTTCCATGCTCCTTAGCAAATTTGATTACTTCCAGCTTGAAAGGAACTTTATATGCCAGTCTCTTCTGCTTAGACATCTTGAAAAGGAGGTAACGGTAACTTTCTGCAAGAAATTCAGGAATGAAAAACTGATCTTTTTTTCCTCCTTACCTTTTAAAAATCATAACCCTTTCCATTTCTGTTTCATGGGGCCATTATGTTCAGAGTTACTGCAACTAGTGCATCATCTGGTGAACAAGGTTGCGTGTTCAGCTAGGATGGTCAGTGGTTGGCAGACATACAGTATGGTAAATATACCGGTAGTAAACAGTGAGGTCCTGAAAGTGAGGTTGCCCTATACTGGTACATGGCACAGGAGTGTTGGGTCTGTCTCTTCCCCATGCCAAATCTGAATAATGAATAAAGCTATTTTTCCAGCTTCATCAATTTACCGTACTAGAGGGCACAGTAAATTTTAAGCTGCAATAAAGACGGCTTTTCATTTCAGGTCATATTGAAATTTGATCTCCAGTTCATTGCTTGCCTTTCAACTTGATAAGATAATGAGGAGTTTCTCTTAACTACAGGAATTCTAGAAAACCATAGTTCATATCATTGTGTATTTTAAAATGTACCGTACATCTTACCAAAGAACGTTTTATCTGTTATTTTGCTTTATTTTGAACCCCTGTACACTTGGGTATTCTACTGCCATAAGAAATATTCTGTATTTCCAAAATTCAATTCGCACTATCTCTGGCAGTCTGCAAAGACCCTGAGTCCACTTTAACTGCCCTGGCTCAGTGCTAGCGAACCATGGGAACTGTATTTTTATTTATTTTTTAGGCATTGAGCCTTCTCTATCAGAGAGCGCTGGTGCCACAATAAATTACAGTTCCCATGATTCCCTAGCCATGAGTCAGGGCAGTTAAAGTGGACTCAATTGGCACTATTTCTGGCAGTCTGCAAAGGCCCTGAATCATAGAATCACAGAGTTGGAAGAGACCACAAGGGCCATCCAGTCCAACCCCCTGCCATGCAGGAACTCCCAATCAAAGCATCCCTAACAGATGGCCATCCAGCCCACCAGTCCCTGCCATGACTCAGTGCTAGTGAACCATGGGAACTGTATTTTTTTAAAAAAAAAATTTAGGTATTGAGCCTTCTCTATCAGAGAGCGCTGGTGCCACAATAAATTACAGTTCCCATGATTCCCTAGCCATGAGTCAGGGCAGTTAAAGTGGACTCAATTTGCACTATTTCTGGCAGTCTGCAAAGGCCCTGAATCATAGAATCATAGAGTTGGAAGAGACCACAAGGGCCATCCAGTCCAACCCCCTGCCATGCAGGAACTCCCAATCAAAGCATCCCCAACAGATGGCCATCCAGCCCACCAGTCCCTGCCATAACTCAGTGCTAGTGAACCATGGGAACTGTATTTTTATTTTATTTTTTTAGGTATTGAGCCTTTTCTATCAGAGAGCACTAGCCATGAGTCAGGGCAGTTAAAGTGGACTCAATTTGCACTATTTCTGGCAGTCTGCAAAGGCCCTGAATCATAGAATCACAGAGTTGGAAGAGACCACAAGGGCCATCCAGTCCAACCCCCTGCCATGCAGGAACTCCCAATCAAAGCATCACCAACAGATGGCCATCCAGCCCACCAGTCCCTGCCATGACTCAGTGCTAGTGAACCATGGGAACTGTATTTTATTTTTTTTAAGGTATTGAGCCTTTTCTATCAGAGAACGCTGGTGCCACAATAAATTACAGTTCCCATGTTTCCCTAGCCATGAGTCAGGGCAGTTAAAGTGGACTCAATTTGCACTATTTCTGGCAGTTTACAAAGGCCCTGAGAGGAAGAGAAAGAGGGGGCACCTGTCCACTCGGGTCCACGAAGAAGAAGTAGAAGGAGGAGGAGGAGGGGCTTCTTTCTTCCCTCTCTCCTTCCTCGTGCAGCCCTCGTGAGTTCCCTCCCTGGGGCTGCCGTGGGGAAGGCAAGGCATCCAAGGGGCAGTTCCCTCCTTGGGGCTGCCTGGGAAAAGCAAGGCATCCAAGCAGCACTTCCCTCCCTGGGGCTGCCGTGGGGAAGGCAAGGCACCCAAGGGGCACTTCCCTCCCTGGGGCTGCCGTGGGGAAAGCAAGGCACCCAAGGGGCACTTCCCTCCCTGGGGCTGCCGTGGGGAAGGCAAGGCACCCAAGGGGCAATTCCCTCCCTGGGGCTGCCGTGGGGAAATCAAGGCACCCAAGGGGCACTTCCCTCCCTGGGGCTGCCGTGGGGAAAGCAAGGCATCCAAGCGGCACTTCCCTCCCTGGGGTGCCGTGGGGAAGGCAAGGCATCCAAGGGGAAGTTCCCTCCTTGGGGCTGCCTTGGGAAAAGCAAGGCATCCAAGGGGCAGTTCTCTCCCTGGGGCTGCCGTGGGGAAAGCAAGGCACCCAAGGGGCAGTTCCCTCCCTGGGCCTGCCTTGGGAAAAGCAAGGCACCCAAGCGGCAGTTCCTTCCCTGGGGCTGCCGTGGGGAAGGCAAGGCACCCAAGGGGCACTTCCCTCCCTGGGGCTGCCGTGGGGAAAGCAAGGCATCCAAGCGGCACTTCCCTCCCTGGGGCTGCCGTGGGGAAAGCAAGGCATCCAAGCGGCACTTCCCTCCCTGGGGCTGCCGTGGGGAAAGCAAGGCACCCAAGGGGCACTTCCCTCCCTGGGGCTGCCGTGGGGAAAGCAAGGCACCCAAGGGGCAGTTCCCTCCCTGGGGCTGCCGTGGGGAAGGCAGGGCATCCAAGGGGCACTTCCCTCCCTGGGGCTGCCGTGGGGAAAGCAAGGCACTCAAGGGGCAGTTCCCTCCCTGGGGCTGCCGTGGGGAAGGCAAGGCACCCAAGGGGCACTTCCCTCCCTGGGGCTGCCGTGGGGAAAGCAAGGCACCCAAGGGGCAGTTCCCTCCCTGGGGCTGCCGTGGGGAAGGCAAGGCATCCAAGGGGCACTTCCCTCCCTGGGGCTGCCGTGGGGAAAGCAAGGCATCCAAGCGGCAGTTCCCTCCCTGGGGCTGCCGTGGGGAAGGCAAGGCACCCAAGGGGCACTTCCCTCCTTGGGGCTGCCTTGGGAAAAGCAAAGCATCCAAGGGGCACTTCCCTCTCTGGGGCTGCCGTGGGGAAGGCAAGGCACCCAAGGGGCAGTTCCCTCCCTGGGGCTGCCGTGGGGAAGGGAAGGCATCCAAGCGGCACTTCCCTCCCTGGGGCTGCCGTGGGGAAAGCAAGGCACCCAAGGGGCAGTTCCCTCCCTGGGGCTGCCGTGGGGAGAGCAAGGCATCCAAGGGGCACTTCCCTCCCTGGGGCTGCCGTGGGGAAAGCAAGGCATCCAAGCGGCAGTTCCCTCCCTGGGGCTGCCGTGGGGAAGGCAAGGCACCCAAGGGGCACTTCCCTCCTTGGGGCTGCCGTGGGGAAAGCAAGGCATCCAAGTGGCACTTCCCTCCCTGGGGCTGCCGTGGGGAAAGCAAGGCACCCAAGCGGCACTTCCCTCCCTGGGGCTGCCGTGGGGAAAGCAAGGCACCCAAGGGGCAGTTCCCTCCCTGGGGCTGCCGTGGGGAAGGCAGGGCACCCAAGGGGCACTTCCCTCCTTGGGGCTGCCTTGGGAAAAGCAAGGCATCCAAGCGGCAGTTCCCTCCCTGGGGCTGCCATGGGGAAGGCAAGGCACCGAGGAGAGAGTTCCCTCCCTGGGGCTGCCGGAGGAAGCTTTGCCGGTATTGCCAGTGGAGGCAGCCTGTGCTCCACTCCTGGGGGGCCCTTGTGCTGCGGGGCCTGGCACTGCACTCGGGCGGCTTCCTTCCTCCCGCTTTTCCTCCTCCTCCTCCTCTTTCTTCTCCTCCACAGAAGGGCCGGGCCGCGAACCGGGGGTTAGTCTATTCGGTTTATAAGACGCATCAACTTCCCCACCCTCATTTTGGGGAAGAAAAGGTGCATCTTATATCCCGAAAAATACGGTAATTGATTTATACCTTCAGCTCTAATAAATTAAGCACTGAACAAGTCTCCTAACCAAAACTGAGGGTAAAAAGGAACTAACAGAATTTGATTGAGAACCAGTATAGTGGAGATTTGAGCATTGGACTATGACTCTGGAGACGAGGGCTTGACTCTTTGCTCAGCTGGGGAAACCCACTGGGCAATCTTGGCAAGTCACACTCTCACAGCCTCAGAGGAAGGCAAAGGCAAACCACCTCTGAACAAACTTTGAAAAGAGATCCCCATGATAAGTTTACCTTGGGGGCTCCATGAAGCCGGGAAAGACTTGACAGCACCCAACAACAAGAATTTGATTACACTTCTTAGTTTTCTTTTTATGATTCTGCCTCCTGTTATTCTATTTATTTTTAAAATCAGAGTTATAGAAAAGCAGCCATTAGCTGAGAAGGACCAGAAATTTTCACAGGATTGTACAAGCTTTCTTTGAATCCTTTTATTCCTGAACTCTTATAAAGTCTGTCTCCCCACTGCCATCTATTAAACCACCACTGCATTCTTTAGTTAAAAAGAAAGAAAGGATTAAAGTGTATAAGGGATTTTCTCAACCTCTGTCCTCCTGATATTCCATGGTTCACAGTTTACAGCCTCTTAATGGGATTCTGAATCTCCATGAGTGCCACTATCTTGCCAGAAGCATTAGAGCTTCCATAATAGTAATACAAGCTGCAGGCAGATAAATGAAATCCTGCAAAAAGGGACAGGGAGAACAATTTAAGATGTGGAACACTAATTATGTTCACCTTAATGAGAAGGAAAATAAACACAAAATTAAGCATCTCTTGAAATATTCATAATTCTTTAGAAGCCACCTTTGTATAACTATAGTGCTGAATTAATCAGCTGGATACTGAATCAGCCACTCTGCATATCTGCTTTACTGGGATATCTGGGACATTTTCTTTCCACATTGCCAGGATGACTGGATTCTAGAGTCCAAAAGGATGCATTAGATTTGAACACAAGCTGGTTTTAGTGTTTTTTAAAGTGTTTCTTTCTTTCTTTCATGCTCATGTCTGCATTCATAACAATATTTAATATATGAATCTTCACTAGGCATTGAAGTTAGGTAGTAATTTCTGTCTCATAGTACCCACTGAAGTAAATGTTGACTTATGGCATTAGTACACTTTCTTGACTAAATCTTACCACAGACACAGGAGTGCACTATGATAAAGGTACAATAAATCTAATTGGCTCCAAGGAATCATCTCCTCCTCCTGCCATCAAGAAATGTGGGATTTTAAGCTACAATCCTCTTCTACTAACAGCTGCAATGAGATAAGAACAATATTGTTAACATATTAGCCACAGAGAACATCTTTGCAACAAATAATTCTACACTGGCTCTCTGCATGTTTAGACAGACCCAATTCAGAATGCTAATCTTGATTCTAAGGGCTGATTCCCACTATGATTTACATTGATTTGCTGATCGCTTTAAATGTGCCTCGTCCCCATTTGAAATAGTTTCAGATGCAACTGTGATTGTTTGGTCTGGCTTTGAAGTGAGAGAAATGCAAAAAAAAAAAAAAAAAGCTCTTTTCAAACACTAGTTTTTTGCTGGTCCTTTTGAAAAGAAGCTATTAGGACGTGTGTTCAAGCAAGTGGAAATAACAGACCTGAGTCGCATCAAACTGAAGCGGAGGGATTACTGTGGCAGAGGGTTGGCATATCCCTCACCAGTTTGGGAGAAATCCACCATTTCCCCCCTCTCTCAGCACTGCTGTCAGAATCATGCCTCCATGTATGAGTTCTGCCAGATGTCTGTTGGGAATGTTATATGCTTAGTTGCTTTAAGGGGATGATAGGGGAGTTAGTTGTCAGGGTAGACAGTAGCTGGCACAGTAGGCTTTGTTGGTTGTAGGCCATTAGAGGTGGGGGGGATGGGAGTAGATAGTGCAGTGGGTAGTTTTGAGAAAGTAAATTCTCTGGAATGCAGGGCTGAGGGAGTAGAATGGTTGGGAATGTTTTGCTAAATGGAAGGGGGGTGGCTGGGCAAGAGCTGTGGCTAGGAAATGATAGCTGGTGTGAGAATGACCAAGAAGGGGGGTTAATTGGAAGGGGGGGAAGAGCTGTGTTAATAGTAGGCGGGTGCTAGGTTTCGCGCCACGAGGTGGGCTGTAGCACAACAGTCTCAAAGGGTTTAACTTGGTATTGGCTGGTAGAGGAGGCAGTTTTGGCTTAAACGCTGACTGGTGAATTTCTGACTGTGTGTTTTTCAGTAAACTCCTAATTGAAGCAATTGGCTGGTTTACTGGCTACACAGAGTCATTGAATCTTGCCAGAGCTGACAACTGCCTTTGTGCTTTATTGTGTGACCTATGGCACATTATACACACACACACACACACACACACACACACACATTTGACAGTATATGTGCTCCATTGTATTTGCAATTACTTGCAGGTGGTGACCCAGGTGAGTGGACTGACTGCAGCTCAGCGGAACAAGTAACTGCAAAAACAATGGAGCGCATATACTGTCATTTTTTTTTTTTTTTTTAGAAATTGCATGCATCCTAGGGGAGAGTCGTCCATGGAATTTCTCAAATTCTGGGCCCATTTAAACAGATGGCTCTCCTTTCTTGTCTAGCTTACCTTTGTGCCAGAGAACCCATTCTCTGATAATGCAAGGACTCATACAATGAAGTTGTAGCTGTGAAATCCCAGGAAATGGGTTGATGCTGACTAGAAACCATAGCTCCATCACTCCATCTGTTCATATACTGTGGAAACACTGCTGATTCAGAGGCATGGCATTTTGAATTTTCTACCACAGAGCAGAGTACGTAGACTGCATTTCTAACTGCACTGTCAAAACGACCTGGTTGGATCTGAATCCAACCTACTAGTAGACTTTTGTTTCAGTATTTGATAAATCCATGTAGTGCCAGATGATTCTTTTCTTAGGACGTTATCACATGGGGAGTCGCGGGGAGAAAGTGGAAATAAACCGGACGAGCGGAAGACTTTAATTTACGGGATTTGTCCTGTTCCGCCTTGTCTGGTAACTAAATTTGAATTTAACAGGGGTTTAATCCGAACAAAAACCTGAGCTTTTCATTTCCTCAAAAATCCCGAAAATGAAAAGATCAGGTTTTCGTTCGAATTAACCCCCTTTTAAATTCGAATTTAGTTATCAGACGAGATGGAACAGGACAAATCCCGTAAATTAAAGTCTTCCACTCGTCTGGTTTATTTCCACTTTCTCCCCATGACTCCCCATGTGATAACGTCCATAGTATTCTATTGGTTTCTTTAGGCCAAGGTCAAATTTGTAGGATCTGACATCATTATTTCAAGGATGCACTCATTAAGTTTAGAAAGAATTTCTATTTTGCACATTCTTAAGTATCTCACCTAATAGTAATAAGTATGATCCAGCATTTAGCCTGCACACTCAAAGGAAGCACATAAGTCTCCACGTGTTCAAAGGGACTGCAGAAGCCAAATGTACTGTATAGTTCTACAGATTTTCCAAAACAAATAGGAAAATGTCACCACACCAATTTTTTAGCCATTCTAGAAGATTTTTCAGCCTTCAGAATAGTACAGGCCCAAGACAACTGGCTGGCTGCCAAAAATGGGAGGATGCCATCATCCCTAGTGCATGTCCTGAAACATATGAGTCTGCTAAACTGAGTTTTACTTCAACAGTAGCAATGGGAAAGGATCCTCCACTTCACCTGGAAGCAGCAGGTGTTCTAAGGGGTGCAGGGGATCCACATTCAAAGAGAACAGTGAGGAACTATTCTCCCATTTTCTAATAAGTGAGACAGTTCGCTCACTCTGTCCAATGGTAGGGTTGATCCAGCTTTATAGCAGTTGTGTTAGGGATGAAAATAATATTCAGAAATGTTTGGGAAATGGTTGAGAATATGTTTTTTTAAGTGCTGAAAAACCCTGATGAGAAGAATCCTGGACTGGTGAGAATCTTCACAGTTTGAGACTACACAAAATGCTATTAATCAGGAGAAAGAGCTACAGATAGTTTCACCTTAGACATTTGTGCCACAACTGTAATCTTCCTGATCAGGTAGACCAAGTGACACTAGAAGACCAGTCTGAAGTCAGTACCTGATAATCCTACCAGCATGAATGGACAGGAAGTTAGATCAGACAACTCTTGGGGTTCCTCCTAACTCTATAGTTCTATGGTTCTACAAGATCTCCTGCCTTCATAAGGTTCTCTCTATTTTACCACACTACATAGAATCATAGAATTATAGAATCATAGAGTTGGAAGAGACCACAAGGGCCATCCAGTCCAACCCCCTGCCATGCAGGAACTCCCAATCAAAGCATCCCCGACAGATGGCCATCCAGCCTCTGCTTAAAGACCTCCAAGGAAGAAGACTCCACCACTTTCCGAGGGAATGTGTTCCACTGTCCAACCGCCCTTACTGTCAGGAAGTTCCTCCTAATGTTGAGGTGGAATCTCTTTTCTTGCAGCTTGCATCCATTGTTTCGGGTCCTAGTCTCTGGAGCAGCAGAAAACAAGCTTGTTCCCTCCTCGATATGACATCCCTTCAAATATTTAAACACGGCTATCATATCACCTCTCAGCCTTCTCTTCTCCAGGCTAAACATCCCCAGCTCCCTAAGTCGTTCCTCATAGGGCTTGGTTTCCAGACCCTTCACCATTTTAGTTGCCTTCCTTTGGACATGCTCCAGTTTCTCCACATCCTTTTTGAATTGTGGTGCCCAGAACTGGACACAGTATTCCAGGTGAGGCCGGACCAAAGCAGAATAGAGTGGCACTATTACTTCTCTTGATCTAGACACTATACTTCTACTGATGCAGCCTAAAATTACATTGGCCTTTTTAGCTGCTGCATCGCACTGTTGACTCATGTTCAACTTGTGGTCCACCTGGATTCCTAGATCCCTTTCACAGGTAGTCTCATTCAGCCAGGTGTCCCCCATCGTATATCTGTACTTTTTGTTTTTCCGCCCTAAGTGCAGTACCTTACATTTCTCTGTGTTGAATTTCATTTTGTTAGCTTTGGCCCAACTTTCTAGTCTGTTCAAGTCATTTTGAATTTTGATCCTGTCCTCTGGGGTATTAGCTACTCCTCCTAATTTGGTGTCGTCTGCAAATTTGATAACTATGCCCCCAACATGTCTTTAGCCTCCCTGATTTCTGTCTCACTGCCTATCTACGATAATCAATCACTTGTCTCAGGACTATCCCATATCCTCACCAAATTAATGCCCCACATCTATACTAGATATAAGGGGTTTTGGACCACAAACCCCATGTTCTAGGCAGCTACACAAAGGTGTGTCAAATTCTTTACAAACCTATGTCAAATATTCAGTCTATTACAGGGTATCTCTGGCTACAAATCCATAATATCTGACCCCATGCCAAATGTGAAACAAATGCATCCATATAGTTATAACTAGGACCCCAAATATAACCTCTCTTCTTGGCTGAAATAACTCTTCAATAGATTCTCAACCTAAAGTACTGAAATGCAAACTCAGCTACAACCCCACATGTTGTATTTCAATACACTCCTTTGTGCAGGTGCCTGGAGCAGCCCATAACAAATACTGATGCTTAGCATAGTGATTTGGAGGGGATACCAAATGAGGGGTTCATAGTTAACACACCTCTCAGAACTGAATGCCTACCACTTCTGAAGCCTGAATACATTAGGGTTTGGGTTAAACTCCAGTTAAAATGCAGTCAATCTTAGCAAGATTCAGTTAGAAGTTCATAAGACACACAATTCAAAACATCTCAAGGCAATGACTAACCAAATAACTGCCATATCCCTTCTCCCAAAGATATAATCATCCCTCCACTAGCAATCTGCTTCTGTAAGACGAAAAAATGACTTATGGTCTGCTCAAGTCATGTGAAAAAATGTCTGTCAGGAATGTGACTGATGAAAATGCACCAGAGTGCTGCATGTAAATATTACTTCTATTGTAATGCAGAATCCAGTTGCTGATTATTACCCCTGTTGGATGTCATTTCATTTAAAAATAATAATAAGATGCTTCCAGAATGAAAGCCAACAAATGTAAATGCTCTTTTTGGAGAAAAAAAACATTATCTGCTTTTGTCAATAATTATAGAGATTTGTTCCAAATTAAATGTTACAAAAAAATGACACCTAGATCTTCCATCTGATGAGAGTTTAATAATATATCAAGTTACTGTGAGTAATCATAGCCTGCACCTACACTGCAGAAATAATCCAGTTTGACACCACTTTAACTACCATGGTTCAATGCTATGGAATTCTGGGAATTGTAGTTTTGCAAGCCATTTAGCCTTCTCTCTCAGAGAGCTTTGTTGCCACAACAAACTACAATTCCCAAAATTCCATAGCACCATGGCAGTTAAAGTGGTGTCAAACTGGATTATTTCTGCAATGTGGATGCAGCCATAGAAGTATACAAAGTATCACTTTGGGCTGAAGTAGATGGGTATGAAGGAGTGGCCTCTGGCAGCTCTGCCCACTATTAGCTGGGAACTGCGGTGACTGCGCAAAGCAGGCCACCGCCATGGCCCTAAAGCTGGTTGCCGGCAGGAGCGGTTTTCCTCTGTTCCTTTCTCCAGCAGCTTCAGGTCACTTCTGGCAGCCTCCGAGCTGCTTCCAGCTGCTGGCTGCTCTGGGGGTGAGTATCATATGAATGCCACACCCCCAAACTGGACAGAAGCTGCTCCTTTTGGCCTGTCTGTTTTAAGCCTAAGAACAAGAGTAGGAGTATGACAACATGCATTTATTATTTATTTATTTATTATATAAGAAACACCTATTCCTTCTTCCAGGGCACATGACCTTCAAGGATGAAATAATTTATTTACTTTTCTTCCATCATGTGCATCAGGCAGCACATACAGAGAATCCAAGTCATTTTTCACCTTGACACTGTACTTCAGAGAAGGGGCTGCATCATATGACCTCAGATGATAACCACAGCCAAGCAGGATGATTTTGTTCATTAAGTTTTTATATGTGGGGCTGTCCAGGATGTGATTCTAACAGGACATTTCAGAATTTCTTTCAACCATGTTTTATTAAAGGTTCTATTTGAATTAAAGGCACTGTCTTTTCTTTTAAAACAATGTCATAGAACTAATAACCCCTGAAGCAGAGATGGGGAGCTTCTGGGCCTCCATCATGTTTTGGAGAACAACTCCCCAAACCATTTCTCTTTGTCATGCTAGCTGAGGTTCCTGGGAGTTGAAGCCAAAATCATATTGGAAAACGAACAGTTCAACTATCACTTCCCCTTGCGCCCCTACCTTTCCTGAAGATCTGCCCCAAAGATTGGTCATTGCCCAAAACAGCAACGCACTGGAAGCTACAGAAGGAAGGGGGAAAGAACCTAACAGAACACTGAACCAGCAAAGCAGAAACCTTTGGAAAGTCACAAAACAACAGACATCTCCCTGCACTGGGTAGCTTAGTATGTACGGTAGTTCCACTAAACATCTAATGGTATTTCTCCTTAAATAATCTGCATAGCAAGCACAATCATTTAAAAATATTTAATTAACTGATGAGAGTATTGTTTCCTGCCAGCTCATTTTAAACTGGTCTGGACATATTTTTCCCACCTATCTGTCTTTGTAGATCATTCATAGCTCAGCATAGGAAATTAGTTTGTTTAAATTTGGCAACATTTACTGCACTCTTTTACAAAGAGTAACGTAAATAAAGGCTGGCTTTAAGAATGGGGGTGCATTTGTAACTAAGCATCTCTTTTCAGATGAAACATGTTGACAATTCTGTATCAAAGAATAAAAGAATTCTGCATAAAAGATACATTGAATAAGGTACATCTGTTCTCTTTACAGCAGATTATCAACTTGCTGGAAATTAAGACCCAGTGGATCAGACTCATCTTCATATTCAGCAGAGCTAAAGAAAATCTTGACCAATTAAATTTTTATTCCAGAAAACTTAGAATGTTTTCAAACTTCTTAACCAATTCAGTAGGATAAGCCCCTTTAAATAATAAATTAAGAATATAAACTATATTTTTAAATTGAAAAATTCAGGAAATAAATATTTTATGTGCTCTAATCCAAATGTCTTTAACAGTATTGATTACTTCCCATATCCATTAGAGCAGGGGTAGGCAACCTAAGGCCCAGGGGCCGGATGCGCCCCCCCGAGGCCTTTGGACCAGCCCCAGGCCAGTCCTGCCGCTGCCTCCCCCCGCTGCCGCCGCCCGCCATGATGTTATTGATTATTGTTGTTATTACTTGTTCTTGGGGTTTTCTTGGCAAAATCTCCACAGGGGGTTTGCCATGGCTTTTCTGAGGCTGAGAGAGTGTGCATGCATATATATTTTTTAATTTTTTATTCTTTTATTTATTTATTTATTTATTTATTTTTGATGCTTCGGCCCCCCCAATTGTCTGAGGGAAAGCAACCCGGCATTAGAGGTTATGTTAATGCCTACCCCTGCATTAGAGGTTATGTTGATCTAAAATAGCTGGAGACAGTCTGCAAAGGAGTGGCCTCTGCCAGCTATGCCCACTATTAGCATATTAGCTGGTCTGCAGTCTGCAAAGGGACTCACTCAAAGTGTGTTGGGCTTATTTTGGCAGCACATGGTTTAAGATTATAACATTCTAATTAGCACCACATTTTTTTAAAGGCTAAGCATCCAATGTTTACTCATCCTGGTTCTTCAAAAGAAAATGCCTTTGCTTTATCTTTGATTCTTCCCTTTCTTTTATTACCCATTTTCAACCTTATCTAACCACAACAAATTTCTCTGGCTTTTCTTCGCAAACGAAGATTCAGGAAGGACTCATCCCACGTTTTTTGCAAGCGCGCTGATGACTAAAAAGGCCAATCCGAGATAAACAAGTCCAGTTGCAGAAAGCACAGCAGAAGATCTCCTTGGGTGATGTTTCCGGGTTGTGATTCTTTCTGGGTTGTCGTTTCTCTTCGAGACTTGTTCGGTGTGACTTCTCAAATAAGGCTGCAGCATTGTGGATAGTGCGTCTCCATGCCTCCCGATGTGAGGCCAGGGTGGACCACTGTTGGTGATCAATTTGGCCGAGACTGAGATGTTGTTTCAGGGAGTCCTTGTATCGCTTTTTTGGAGCACCCCTCTTACGCTGACCCGTGGCAAGTTCACCGTAGAGTACTAATTTTGGGAGGCGATGTTCCTCCATCCTAGAAACGTGCCCTGCCCAGCGCAGCTGCGTTTTCAATAGCATGGCCTCAATGCTGGTGATCCCTGCTTGCTCAAGAACAGCAACAGCAGTTCACCTACCTGGGAAGCATCATCTCCTCAGATGCCAAGATTGACAAAGAGATCGATCACAGATTAGCAAAGGCATATAGTGCATTTGGAAGACTTTACAAAAGAGTCTGGAGTAACAAACACCTCAGGTGGAGCACAAAAATCAGTGTGTATAGAACCATTGTACTGTCTATTCTCCTTTATGGTCTGAAACATGGGTCACCTATCGCCAACACTTATGACTCCTCGAACGCTTTCATCAGCGCTGTATACACACAATCCTAAATATACACTGGACTGACAACAAATTTAAGGTTCCAGTTAATTAGGACATACATTTTTTTCAACTCCCTTCTTCCAAGGATCACCACTGTGGTTCATGTAGCACCTGCTCCTCCAGGTAAAAGAAAGAAATATAATCAGCATAACATAACAGTGCTATATTTTTCTAGGACCAGGGGAAATAAGTACAAGAGGAGTATAAGCTACCTGCCTTAGGCTGATAAAAGCTCCCTTCAGGCAACAGAATAAGTGACAAGACAGCAAAAGTATGTTTCCTGCCTTTTCACTTGTTGCTCTCTACCCAAATATAGATTGCAAAAGCCTAGAGCAAGCAGAATAGGAAAATGGCACAAAGGCAAATTGAACAGGAAACAATCCATAATCTTAGCGATAGCAAGTACATTTCTACGCCACTTACCGATGTACTAAGCAGTTTACAAAGTGTAAGCTAATTGCCCCCAACAAGCTGGTTACTCATTTAGCCACCTCAGAAGAATGCCAGGCCTAGTCAACCTTGGCTGGTACTGAACTCACAACCTTAGTGAGTGCGTGGCTGCAGTATAAGCATTTAACTGCACCACCAGGGCTCCATAATCTTCCAAGAGACACAAACAGCCTGTGCATGCATGCAACACACTGGTGCAACTATGCAGTTTGTTGGAAGTGCAACAGGCCCATAAAATTAGTAGCAAACTTCATACATAAAGAACTACTACTAATATGATGAGAAGAAATTAAGGCATAGTATGGAATGCTTGAACTTTCATTCTCAGAAGACATCTCCAAGAGATAAGGGCTTAAACCCCCTTTCACCTATGGAAGCCGACTGTGTCCTCTTGGGCAAGTTACATGCTGTCAGCCTCAGAGGGCAATGGTAAACCCCCTCTGAACAAATGTTGTCAAGACAACCCTGTGACAGGGATGCATTAGGGTCATCATAACTTGGAAAAAAAATTGAACGCATACAACAACAACAACAACAACAACAACAACAACCATAGAGCACTTACTCTGTTATTGTTTCAATGTTATTTATGGGATTATATTAAACAAAAGGTTTGGTGATTCCTCCACAAGCACATTATATAAAAGAAATCAATGAACTTGCATGCCTAGCAAATAGAATAGTCATTCTATGCTTTTCCTCTCCAATTTAACAAGATAGAAAACAGGTTACAAGCTTTCCTTGATCTTTTCTTTCTTTACAACAGCCTCATCTATCATAGCACAATACATGTTCTAAACATATTTACAAAATGATTGATAGCATATACTTCAAAACCCTAAAATCAGGAAAAGTATTACCTGGTTATTATTTTGTAAGACTACACATTGTAAAACATCACAAGAGGAACACCTTCAAAAAAGTTCAGCCCACTGATTTTTTTAATGTAAAGTTGACACTTCAAGGCAAATTATGTGATCTCATGCTGTGTTGCAGCCATCCTGAATCTGTTACAACAGATGGATGCATAAGGGAAAATATAACCTTTTGCTCATAATTTATCTTCTAAAAGAACTCAACATATGACTCAGGTTACAACTGCCTATTTGTCTTAACAGATCACATTTCACCAGTGACATTGAGTGTGTAATTCACAACACAGTACTGAATTATTTGAAGAAAAATCCAACCAAAGTTAGGAATTTGGGCATCTTGCTTATTTTCAGTGGGATATATTTCTTCCACTGAGAACAGTGAAATTCGGCCATGTTTGTTTTAATGTGGTCCACAATGTCCATAATGCTCAAAACCAACAAAGTTTGGAGAAACTGCAAGTATCATATCATAACTCACGCACACATAGGAAAAAATTCTCAATGAATATCATCCTCCTGCCCAAGAGAGATTTTCTTCCAGCCTCATTCCCTGGTTGTTGTAATGGGGTGGGAGCAGGGTGGAATTCTTCATATTTAACCGTAGACAGTATGTATGCATGTTATTTCTCTGAATGAGTGGGTAGGTTCTGGCTCCTATTCGGCATGAGTAAGGTATTTTGACCCTAGCCATTCATGGCTGGTAGGGGCTGGTCATTCTTATGTCCTTGGGGGATGAACCCACTCTGAGTTTCAATCCAAATATTTTATTTTATGTAAATCTCACCTTTCTCCCTATATGAGATCCAAGGCAGTGTATAACATTTTAAAAAACACAATATGATTAAAACTCTCAGAACAAAAGTTAAAACACAATTAAACTAAATTTCTGTTTTAAAAACCCCAAGTTAAAAGCAGGCACTTAAAACATAATAAAATAAAAATACTACATCCGCCATTAAAAGTTCTTACTGCGACAAGGTACTAAAAGCCAAATGCCTCCTTAAATAAAAAGGCCTTTACCTGCCAGCAGAAAGATAGCAGGGATGGGACCAACTGGACCTCCTAGGGACATTAAAGGAGCTATATAAGCTCCTGAAAGCAAGATTAGTTCAGCATCTTGGACAGCTCCTTTAAGATATGGAATAAAACCCAGAAAAGATTCATTGCTCCGCTGACATCACAGCCAACATGTAATCTCTAAAATATAAAATATGGTGGGCCCATTGTATCCACTGGAGTTTGGTTCCAGAACCCCTTGTGATAATTAATTCATGGATACAGAGGACTGGCTGTATAAAACATTTCCAACCCAAGCTCTATAATGCAGTAGCAGACTTAGACATGGACAGACAAGAAGATTTACTCTGAAGTGAAGCCAAATCTGATTAATATTTATTTAAAATGTATTTACAAGAATAATTCATTTGTTAACATGCTAGGTATTAAAAACAAGCAGTGTGTTCTTGTATTTAATATGTCTTGTATTTCTAAAGCAGCATCAGTTCACCAAAGCTACCTTACTCCTCTGCAGCAAACCAATAAGCCTTTATTCTAGCTCTTCCTCTCACAGATTAATTCAGGGGTTTAGACCTGAACGGTTCTGTCTAGTTAGGCTCTCTCTTTGGCACAAAAGAACACAATTTCTGGCCTCTAATGACTAATGGCATTCTGAGCTCAGTTGCTTGTAGTTGATAAATCTGCCTTAGCTGCTATTGTTGTTGTTGTTGTTGTTACCCTGCTTTTCTCCCAAGATTGGGACCCAAAATAGCTTACAGTCTAAAAAAAAAACAATTAAAAACTTACAAAATTGACAATTAAAATGGTATTAAACTTTTATAATATTAAAAAGATCATTTGTTTGAAATGGAATACAATTTTAAAAAGATAAAAACAACAAACAAACAAACAAAGCCATACATGTTAAAACAATACACCACCCTCACAACTTTCTTTAATTTTTTTTTCTTTTTAAATGCTTGTCTAAACAAAAAGGTCTTAACCTGCTAGCGGAAGGTCAACAAGGAGGGTGCCATTCTGGCCTCCCTGGGAAGAGGATTCTACAATCTAGGGGTAGCCACCAAGAAGGCCCTCTCTTGTGTCCCCAACAATTGTGCTTGTGGTGGTGGTAGGATTGAGAGAAGGACCTCTCCTGAAGATCTCAGAGCCCAGGCCTATTCAAACAGAGAAATACAATTTGCCAAATAGCCTGGACCTGAGCCATATAGGGCTTTATAGATCATAACCAGCACATTGAATTGTGCCCAGAAACAAACTGGCAGCCAGTGGAGCTGTTTCAACGAGGACATTGTGTGGTCACTGTAACCTACCCCTGTTAACAGCCTGGCTGCAGCTCTTTAGAAGGTGAAGCTGAAGCAGCTGAAGTTTCTAAACACTCTTCAAAGGCAGACCCAAGTAGAGCATGTTACAGTAATCCAAATGGGATGTAATTAAGTACCACCAAGGCGAGATCTTGCATCTCAAGGAATGGATGCAATTGCAGAACACGTTTTAAATGTGCAAAAGTACTCCTGGTCCCTGCAGAGACCTGGGCCTCTAGGTCCAAAGCTGAGTCCAGGAAAAACCCCAAACTGCGAATCTGCATCATCAGGGTGAGTGTAACCCATCCAACACAGGCTAGATCTCTATTCCCTGATCTGCCTGCTGACTGACCAGAAGCACCTCTGTCTTTTCTGGATTAAGTTTTAATTTGTTTGTACTCATCCAGTCCATTACTGATGACACAGTACAGTCTCCTTGGATTGAGGTAAAATAAGCAGTAGAGTTGGGTTCATCTGTGTATTGATGGCACCTCACCGCAAAACTCTGGATGACTTCCCCCATCAGTTTCATGTATATGTTAAATAGCAAAGGGGACAAAACGGAACCCTGAGGGACCCCACAGATCAATGGTTAGGCAGTCGAGCACCATCTTCTGAATTCCAGGAAGGAACAGAGCCACTGTAAAACAGTAAGTCCAAATGCCATACCAGAAAGGCAGCCCAGAAGGATACCATGCCATTGAAAGCCGCTGAGAGGTCTGGTAGAACTAACAGGGACACACTCCCCCCATCCAATTCCCTGCATAGGTCATCCACCAAGGTGACCATGGCTGTCTCTCTTCCACAGACAGCCTTGAAACCAGATTGAAATGGATCTAGATCAGGGGTAGGCAACCTTTTTGAGCCGGGGGCCAGGTTGCTGTCCTTCAGACAATTGGGGAGCCGAAGCACAATCAATCAATCAATCAATCAATCAAATTAAAAAATTAAAAATATAAAAAAATAAAAATATGCATGCACACTCTCTCAGCCCCAGAAAAGCCATGGCAAAACCCCTGAGAAATTTTGCCAAGAAAACCCCAAGAACAAGTAATAACAACAATAATCAATATCATCATGGCAGGCGGCAGTGGGGGGCGGTGGGGCTGGCAGGACCGGCCTAGGGTTGGTCCAAAGGCCTCAGGGGGCCGCATCCGGCCCCCAGGCCTTAGGTTGCCTACCCCTGATCTAGATAATCCATTTCATCCAGAGACTCCCGGAGTTGGGAAGCCACCACATGTTCAATACCTTGCCAAAAAGTTGCAGGTTGGACACTGGCTGATAATTATCCATTATATATCCATTCAGGGATGGCTTCTTCAGCAAAGGCGTGTAGCCTAGGGCAAGTTTTCAGGTCTACAAGGACAGGCAAAAATGCCAAAACAAAGAAAACAAATTTGGAAGTGTCCACAATTCCATTTCTGTTTTTGAAAATTGTGTTTGTTTGTTTGTTTGTTTTTTAAAAAAAAACAGTGTGGAGAGTTTGGTTACAGCCTATTAAAACGGTGAAATGCAACTCTGGGCAGTATGAGGTTCTGTGGGGGAATGTGGTGCTGCGTAACAGCTTGGGGGGCATATATGGCCCCAGAACCATACTTTTTGCACCCTTGCTGTAGACCATCTGATTTTCTGATTTCTGTTATTTCAGTTTGCCTTCCCTTCTTCTAAACTGCTACCATTTGCTACCACTCTTGTCTTCTCTGCCCTTTCACAGCACTCAGGTCTGCTCCCACTTTGGCTTGCTTTGGCTACATTTCTTTCAGCTTCATACTCCTGTAGCTATTCACCCTCAAGCTCTTCTGCACCTGACTTCAGCTGACCAAGTCATCTAATTCTGACAGGTCTGTGACTGGCCTTTCTTACCTTCTAGACAAAATGCACCATCTAATCACACATTATCTTCTGACAGCTATTCAGACTTTCAATCTTCTTATAATTAATCAATCAGTGAGTAAATACAGAATATTTCCTCTTTCACCGATCAGTGCCTGATCTATGCATCCTTTTAGCATTCCGCTGTGTAGTCCTTTATTTAAGGAGGCATTTGGCTTTTAGTACCTTGTGGCTAATACCACAACAACATAATCAACAAGCTTTTACTTAGCAACTGTTTCAGATCGCTGTTTTGTAGAAACAGTAACATAAATTAGGGGTTATTCAGACAGTGAAAATAGTCTCGGTAGAATGTGGGTTGGACCTTTGTTGCTGTTGTGCATTTCAAATGCACCCAAGTAAATTGGGGGCAGCTACTGGGGAAAAAAAACACTTAAACTGGGACAATCAATCTCAGGTTTTTTCTTGAGTTTTCCTAAAAGATTCACATTGTTGTTTGTGTGATTAACCAATATGACTAGATCCAGAATAAACTAGGATAAGACTCTGTATGCCCTGAATGTGTTTCAAATACATCTGCACCATCAATTCCATCTTTATTTGCAGTGTTGACATGTGTGAGCTGTTGGTGTGTGGATGATGAGTGTTGTAGTGATGCCCTTTGGCACCCAGCAGAGTCTGCAGGACAAGCTGGCTGCTGTGATCCACAGCCACTGTGTAGATTTGCCATCAACTGGCTCAGCTTCTCTTCTTCAGCAAAACTGTCTTCCTCAGTCAAGAAGACACATTGTAAAGTCCAAAAGCATAGTTTATTAATGCATATAAAAAGTAAAAATAAGATAACTAAGTAAAATCTCTTTGTGATGAACTTGTCCAGTTCAGCCATACAAGATTACATCTTTTATAATCCCAAAAGCATTAGGATCCAACTTGTTGCAGTTAAAACCACTGCTGTCAGCCACACACGCTCACATCATGAACAATAACAATTCTTAGACAAAGGATTTTCTAGGCCCTTCCCATACTCCACCTTCTAGGTGTTAACCTTATTTTAATTGGATAATGTCTGTATGATGTCTACTAACTCAGACTCTTGCTGTCCATCATCCACCACATGACTATCTTTCCCAAGCTAACAATGCTTACGTATAATTGTTATCACTTGTTAACCATAACAAAGTCTCTGTCCCTGACTTGTATCTTTGGGAAAATACATTGTTGATGTCTCTGTTACCACCTGGCGTTGATTCACCCTGTTTTTCAAAATGTTGTTTGTGCCTTGTCCAGAAAACTGTTCTCAAGTGGAAAATTACAGACACACACACATCTTTACATTTCACCTTTGACTGTATATCCCATCCATATCCTAACATGAGCAACATAACTTGCCGAAATACACAGAGATGTGGTTCTGACAAAAACAAAATAGTATGAACAACAAAACCAGAATGCATGACATTATTCATATAGTCATACTAACAAAAACATCATCTGAATAACCCCTTAGGGGCTCAACAGATGCCCCTTAAGGGGCAGTGTCCCGCCGCCCCTTTCCTTGCTGGATCAGGGCCACGGCAACCTCACGCCATGGCCCCGATCCAGAGGTTTGCCGCTCTAAAAAGAGCTGGCAAATGCCTCTCCTTTTTAGAGTGGCAAAAAGTCACCCTTGCGGCGGCGGCTGCTTTGCAGCGCTCCTTTGGCGCAGCATGTATGAGCAACCTGATGGCATCTGCTGTCTGTTTGAGTGGGCAGTGTGAGGACGACATGGGGGCAGAGTCAGAGCGGCCAGCGTGCAATCACCATGCCCCCACTCCACCCCCAGGCCGGCTCTTGTATCTGGTCTGTACAGCCTATGAGTTACCAATGACCCAAGGCCTCTCAAGTTAGCCTGGAGGAAAGGAGAAGCAAATGTACTCTATTCCTCAGAAGTTCTAAGGAAAGACACTTCTCAACACACCCACACATATTTCTTTAGCAACACAAGTTGCCTTAAGGGGTTTTTTTTGGGGGGGGGGAAGTATAAATAAAGTAATAGTTGTTGTTAGCCATGAATTAGGACTGCTCAGTGATTTCAGAATTCAAGGATCTATGTCTGCGGAGTGGGCTGGGTCTGCTCCCTTTAGTTATTTTATTTTATTTTATTTTATTCCATTATATTTAAGAATTTTAAGAGCCATCTACCTTGCAGAAACACTACTTGCATTGTGACTCTTGTTGAATCAATATTTTTAAAACCCATGTATCTTGTATCTTCCACTGATTTTATTCCGCAGCACTAATTGGCAGCCTTCTGTTACCAACTATGTGCTTCTTAACTGTTTTCACACTACTGTCTGGGCTTCTCTCCTCCCTAAGTCTTAGCAAGTACCAAAACAGAGCAATGCCATTCCTGTCATCTAACTAGCATACCTGTGCTGCAGGGAATTTAGCCATTTTGACTCAGAGGGAATGCTTAGCAGCCAGTATTGAAAAGACAAGATGATAACGCCTTTACTGCTGAAGCCTGTTATATGCTTTCATTTTATAGAACTGTCATACTGGAAGTCATAATGAGCACTGCATTCCAGAAACAAAACTATCAAAAAGGGAAAAGGAGGGGGGGGAAACACAACAAACCACACAGAAGTGTGCAGAAAAAGTCAGTCTTCGAACTGTCAATCAGAAAGTAATGTTTCTCTCTCTTTCTGGCTTCTTTAGGATTACACACATACCTCTGAGTAATGGTAAAGGTAAAGGTAGTCCCTTGACATGAATGTCTAGTCGTAACCGACTGTAGGAGACGGTGCTCATCTCCGTTTCTAAGCCGAAGAGCCAGTGTTGTCTGAGGACTGCTCTGGTGGTCATGTGGTCACCATGACTGCATCAAATGTTGTTACCTTCCCACTGAGAAGTGGTACCTATCTATCTACTTGCATGTGCATGCTTTTAATTCGAAAGCATTTGAACTAGCATCCCTCACTATTGGCTATGCTGGCTAGGGCTGCTGGGATTTTTAAGTCTGACAATATCTTGAGGGCTCCATGATCCGCATCCCTGAATTAAACCACTCATATTTAGCTCAGTGTTGCTTATTATTATAACAGAAGAACATTGCAAGAAACAGGAGTCAGAGTGGTGGTGAATGGGATGGGAATAACTAGGAATGGTTAAGTATTATTCAAAGAGATAGCCATGTTAGTTTGTTCTGGCATAAAAAGGCATAGAAGAATCCAGTAGCACCTTTCAGCCTACTGAGGAGAAGAAATCTTGAACGTAAGCGTTTGTGGACACAATCCATTTCATCCCTTTATGCATTTTTAGGAACAGTGAAGACAGTGCTGTTCCTCATCTACTCAGTTAGCCAAAATTACATTTTGCACTACATTCTCCAGAATCCCTCAGCTAACATAACCCATCTTTATGATCACATTTTGCCATTTTTACTCCTACCATTTTGTTGGCATCCTGTTAGTAGACCAAAAATGACTGGTCAGGCTTTAGTTATAGTTCTGTTCTGCTTCGGTCACCAGGTGACTGCAACCCGCATCCATCCCGGGTCCCAGCTGAGCTCAACTGGCTGCTTTGCAAAAATGGCAAGCTCCTATTTTTGCAAAATTGCTGTCTGAGCATGGCTAGGACCCAGGCTGCATGCGGGTTGCAGTTGCCCTGCAGCAGCGGTAGTGATTTGAATGTGATAATACCTGCTGTTAACCCAAAATGCAACTGAATCCTGTTAGGGATAAGTCACATTATTTAGAGCAGGGACAGGCAACCTTTTTGAGACCTGGGCCGGTCTCAAAAAGGTTGCCGCTCGGCTGGGCCAAGGGGGGGGGGGGGAAATGGCGGAGGGAAATGGGGGAAAATGGCACACCCTCCTCCTGCGCGCGCGACCCCCCACGCACGCTGCCGGCGCGGCCACTACCGCAGCCGCCGCCATAGCGCGCACCGCCGCAGCTTCCATGGCGTATGCGCGGCCGCCATTTTTGAAGCCAAAATGGTGGCTGCGACACGTTTGCGCATGCGCAAAAGTATTGCGCATGCGCAAACGCATCGCGGCCGTCATTTTGGCTTCCAAAATGGCGGCCGCAACAAGCGTGCCCAAAAACGCGCCCCGGCAGCGGCGCGCGGCGGCGGGGGTGGCGCGCGGCGGCAGCGACGGCGGCAGCCTTCGGACGGGGCCGGTAAGTCCGGGGCCTGGGGCCTTAACCGGCCCCCGGGCCGTAGGTTGCCGGTCCCTGATTTAGAGTACGATAATCTCCTAAGTAAAGAGGTAGTGATGGAATACTTGGCTAATGTAAATGAATTCAGATCTCCAGGTCCAGATGAAATACTCAGCCTCATGTATAAATCAAGGGCAGGTTTGGGAGCCAAAATTATGGATTTTGATATAACTTGTGGATAAGTCAAGGGTAAAACGTAGGGGCATGTAACAAAGGATCTAAAGCAAAGGAAAACAATGTCAAAGAGCTTACAAAATTCCAGCAGGCATAACTGTATGTGCTCACACTAAAGACTGAATGGATGAGAGAGTAGAGGGAGGCCAGTGCTTCCAGGGCAGATACACTCTTGCCTTTCACCAGGGGATGGTTCCTTTTTTTATAAGAGTTAAAGTGCAGTACTTACATTGACCTATAGATAAGGCAACTCAGGTTTTTTGGATAATTTTTTTGATTAAAATTTCTAGACATATACATGAGTATATACAGTACATCCAAAGTTAATAAAAGAACTGGCAAAAGTAATCTCGGACCCACTGGCAATTCCTGGAGATCAGGAGAAGCCCCAGTGGGCTACAGGAGAGCAAATGTTGTCCCCATCTTCAAAAACGGGGAAAAAGAAGACCCAAACAATTACTGCCCGGTTAGATTCAAGAACAGATCATTAAACAGAGATTCTGTGTGCATTTAGAAGAGAATGCCATAATCGCAAAAAGTCAACAAGGGTTTCTCAAAAACAAGTCATGCCAGACTAATCTTCTCTCTCTCTCTCTCTCTCTCTCTCTCTCTCTCTCTCTCTCTCTCTCTCTCTCTCTAGTAGCTTGGTTGATGAAGGTGAAAGGCAAGAGTGTATCTGACCCCTCTATCTGTGAGGGATATGTTCCAAGACTTGACATGGATATGAAAAGCACAGATAATGGTGACTGCTATATTTCTGCCAGAGGTTGACCATAGAGTCATGCTGGAAGACTGCCAGAAGCCTAGATGTATTTTCCGGATGCAGGTAAGTGACACCACAGTTACCAGTTTTGCAGATACAGGGTTGGATCTATTCTAATTTTAGGCAATTTTTCACCATTATTCTTACAGCTAGATGTCTGGCAAATGTAATCTCAGAGCCACTGGCAATAATCTTTGAAAACTCCTCAACAACAGGAGAAGTCTCAGCTGACTGGAGGAGGGCAAACATTGTCCCCATCTTCAAAAGAGAGGAAAAAAGGATCCCAACAACTATCGCCCAGTTAGTCTGACATCAATACTGGGAAAGATTCTAGAACAGTTCATTAAACAGAGAGTCTGTAAACATTTAGAAGGGAATGCCATAATCACTAAAAGTCAACATGGGTTTCTCAAAAACAAGTCATGCCAGGCTAATCTGATCTCTTTTTTTGATAAAATTAGCTTGCTAGATGAAGGGAATGCGGCAGACATAGCATATCTTGATTTCAGTAAGGCTTTTGACAAGGTCCCCCATGATATTCTTGCAAACAAGATAGTAAAATATGGGCTAGACAATACAACTGTTAAGTGGATTAGTAACTGGTTGACTGATCAAACTCAAAGGGTGCTCAACAATGGCTCCTCTTCATCCTGGAGAGAAGTGGCCAGTGGGGTGCCACAGGGTTCTGTCCTGGGCCCAGTGCTCTTCAACATCTTTATCAATGATTTGGATGAAGGAATATGGGGCATGCGTCTCAAATTTGCAGATGACACCAAATTAGGAGGAATAGCTAATACCCCAGAGGACAGGATGAAAATTCAAAATGATCTTAACAGATTAGAAAGCTGAGCCAAAGCTAACAAAATGAATTTCAACACTAAGAAATGTAAGGTACTGCACTTAGTGCAAAAAAAATGAAACACCTGGCTTAAGGAGACTATGTGTGAAAGGGATCTAGGAGTCCTAGTGGACCACCTAGTGGATCCTAGTGTGATGCAGCAGCTAAAAAGGCCAATGCAATTTTAGGCTGCATTAATAGAAGTATAGTATCTAGATCAAGGGAAGTAATAGTGCCACTGTATTCTGCTTTGGTCTGGGCACCACAATTCAAAAAGGATGTTGAAAAACTGGAGCATGTCCAGAGGAGGGTGACTAAAATGGTGAAGGGTCTGGAAACCATGCCCTATGAGGAACAACTTAGGGAGCTGGGTATGTTTATCCTGGAGAAGAGATGGTTAAGGGGTGATATGATAGCCCTGTTTAAATATATGAAGGGATGTCATATTGAGGAGGGAACTAGTTTGTTTTCTGCTGCTCCAGAGAATAGGACTCAGAACAACAGATGCAAGCTACAGGAAAAGAGACCACAAGGGCCATCCAGTCCAACCCCCTGCCATGCAGGAACTCAAAATCAAAGCATCCCCGACAGATGGCCATCCAGCCTCTGTTTAAAGGTGGCATGAAACTATTTTCAATTTTGGATTGGGGATTCTAGAAGCTGTACAACACATTGGGTGGACACTAGCTTGGTGAATCCTGTTCTACTACTAATGGAAAATTTCTGTCTAAACAGGATTCATTGAACCGTCAGGGGAACTAACTTCTTGAATTCTGTTTCATTTTTAGCAGCATTCAAGTACCAATCAGGTATTTAAATCTGTTTTTTCACAGAGAATTAGGCTGGGTTGGCAGGACTCTGTCTTTCGTTGCACCTGAAGAACACACAGCTGAAAAGGGAGTCTGCATTCAAAATACCAAATATTTTCTAATTGGATTTAGGTAAAGCTATCATACAAAGCTATAAAATTACAATCTTAAATGGTCTATTAATTCTGGCAGCTAACTCAGATTAAATAGATGCTATCAGAAACAGAATCTCAACAACCGTGGGGCCAACTAATCAACTGGAAAGAAATGAGAAAGGTGGGAACAAAGAGAAGCAATATTTTCAATATAAGAAAGTAGTTGATGTAACTAAAATGGTGCTATGGCATGTCTCTTCAACACCATGAAACAGCAGAAGCAAAGGAGCCATTTAAGGCACTGAGGAAAGGAAGGGAAAAGAAGATTCCAAGGCAGCCAGACTGCCTTGCTGTTTGAATTTCTGTTAAATAGAAGATACAAATCTGAGATGCTTAGTGCTTCATTTCATTGCACTGAATGCAAGGAGGGGAGCTGCCTTCTGTTCAGATCAGCAGTATTTTAAAAAGCTGGAAAACCAAACTGTATAAAGAGCAGCAAACCTGGGTGTTTTATAAACAATGAACATATACGGTACATGGCTATACACACACATAGAGAGATACATACACATATATATGCACTCAAACTTCCCCATATATGTGTGTGTTCACACACATACATAACTGGCTTAATATACTCATTTGAATTATACTCCCTAAAATTTATTTATTTACTTACTTTATTTATATGCCGCCTTTGTCCCAGAACAGAACCATAGAGATAGGAGGATCCATTTCTTTCCCTTACCTCATCATTTGATTTGGTTCTTTAAATCCTGGTGCAATTTTCCTCCTGGCTTACGTAGTAGGATTTCTGACTAACGTGCTTATTCCACTGAAAAAGGAACTCTCATAGTCACTCTCCAGCAATACATGGAATTTTGAGGAAATTAAAGAGATGCAAATGCCCCCAGAAAGAGGAAGACTATTTTAGTTGGAATGGCAGGGGAGGAATCCCTAAGGCAATTTTTATCTTTTAAAAATGCACCCATGGAATGGATTATAGATAACAGAGCCTCGGGGAAGTTTAAGAAATTGGAAAGGAGTTTCAGCATTGCCAATTGGCTGCCATATGTATTAATTGGCAGCCAACATCAGCAGCCAAAAACAAAAAAAGTCAGATGCCAGCAGCTGTGTTCCTAAAGTCCCTTGGCTCCGTGAATCCTACAGACATATTCAATTTCCTTTATAGCCTTTGCCCAATATAAGTATAATTGTGCTGCCATTCAGTCCATATTCATTGTAAAAGATGTTTTGTTCTGTATGGATCATTTAAAATGTCACTCCTTCCATTACGTTAAATAAAACCAAATTAGTATTTTTCTAGTCACTAGTTATAGTGATTAGCTGTCTGTTACCACTACTTACACCTTGATACTCTGGACTCCTCTATGCTTACTAGTTGATAAAAATACTATATACACTTGCATCTTAATCACATAAGCTTGTTGTAACTGGGAGGGCAATTCTGTGATTATGTCTTGGTCTATTTAATAACACATCCTCTTAGGAGATTACAACACACAGCTTTTGAAACATGATTACATCTGGAAAAAAAAGCAGCTTTGGTGATACTTATCACACGATGATGCCTCTGATCCATAGCTGTTGCATTCTTCAACCATGATTAGGGTTGGGGAATGGGAAACCCATCAGTGAGCTGCCAATATCACAAATGCCCAAGTGCAAAATGTTGCAGCCGGGGAGTTGTGTTATTGCCAGTCACACAGTTTCAGTATCTCCTCTTCTCCTCCCATCTCTCCTCTCCCCCTCACTATTCCCAAATAGCCCAATTACCTTTTTTTCCCTACTCCTTTTCTTTCTTTCTTTTTTTACTGGCTGCTGTAGCAGACTTCCAAAATTGCATGAGTTAATTTTTTTTAAAATACTGTATATACCTTCATGAGGCCGGCAGGCGGGGATCAAGGGGACTCACATAGAGAGTGCAATGGTGGCAGCAGCCTCAGACATGTGGTTCTAAAGACATACGGTATCGGTGCTCTGAATGTGATATGTTTCCTTTTTTTTTTCCTGGATGCAATTGCTGGGAGAATGGAACTCAGGCGGTAAAGCCCTTAGTGGGTTCTCAGTAAAGTTCTCTGCCCTCCAGTCACTTTGTATAGGGATTAACTATTTGTGGAACCTTTTTGAATATTTGTTGTAGCAATTATCTTTGGAACATTTTTAAAAATTTCCTCCCAACTTTCTCAGTTTTATTTTCTTAACACACACCGCAGCTACCAAAATCAAATTACTGTATCTGAGTTCAGAAATTTACATCCAACACTTCTCTTTAAATGCTCGCAAGAAAGATCAGCAGTCACAGTAATCCTGAGAATAGGCTCCATCTGTCATTGGCTGAAGGTGAAGAGATGGACTTTTGGGCAAATGAAGTGAAAAGCAGAGATTACTGCAAGTGCTCCCATTCTCATGTGGTATTCTTTCCCCACGGACGACATACACAGAGTTGTTTTCCTGCTGGGATTGTAGGAGTTTCTAGTCCAACCCAAAACTGTAGCCATTTGGGGAACCCAACCCAAGAAAAGCCATTTGGAGAAAGGGGGAACCAACCACTACTACTTCTTCTGTTCCCTTCACCAGTCTAATGGTAGTTATTTTGCCTTCATGTCTCTATAGGGCAGGCCTGGCGGCTGGATGTGCCCCCCCCCCCGAGGCCTTTGGACCAGCCCCAGGCCGGTCCTGCTGCCTCCGCCGCCATGATGATATTGATTATTGTTGTTATTACTTGTTCTTGGGGTTTTCTTGGCAAAATCTCCACAGGGTTTTTGCCATGGCTTTTCTGGGGCTGAGAGAGTGTGCATGCATTTTTTAATTTTAAAAAAATAAATATTTATTTATTTATTTATTTATGGTGCTTTGACCCCCCCAATTGTCTGAGGGACAGCAACCCAGCCCCCGGCTCAAAAAGGTTGCCTACCCCTGCTATAGGGGATAGCAGCAGTATGTATTTCTCAAGCACTTTCATGGGTTTATCTGAAATATGCAAATCTTTGACCTTTTTTTTTAGGTGAATGTATGGATGATCATTCTTCCCTAACTAAAATGTAACTGCCTTTGTGATATCCACTAACAGAAGGCTAACATTTTGTTTTAAAAATCTAGAAGACTGGAACATGATTTTGAGCTATAATAGTAACCAGTGATCATATTATGTTCTTGTTTACTGTAAAATACAAATATAAATGCATACTTATTAGTCTGATGCTGTATCCCAATCTCCTGAAATGTATAACCACATATTCTTCTAATCATGGAAAAAGTATTTTATTAAAGTATCAGTGAAAGTTTGTCAAACTGTAATATGAATTATATAGGTCAAATGATCACAAACACACATCACACTGTTTCTTCCTGCACATGGGTGCAGCATTCTGATTGAATATGACAAACTAAATGGCATCCAGAAAAAAGAAACTAGTTTTTTTTTCATCAGTATTGCTATAATTTTCATTCTACCATTAAGGTGCAAAAACAGATCACAATTCTCAGAAATACTAATTAGAAATACTACTAATTAGAAATTCTAATACTAGAAAACAAAGCAAAGCAGCTTCATTTATATACCTCTTCATACTGCGCTATGGGGTGTCTAAATGGTTTACAACTGTAAGCTCATTGCCCCCCAACAGCTGGGTACTCATTTTAGCAACCTCAGAAGGATGCAGGCCTGAGTCTGGCCTGAGCCCTGGCTAGTATTGAACTCGCAACCTTGTGGTCTATGAGTGAGTGGCCGCAGTACTGGCATTTTAACCACTGTGCCACCAGGAAACATCCCACTGCCTGCCTGCAGGAATCCACTACTGATTGGTTAAACTGAACTGCTGTTATCTCATGGAATGTTCACAAACAGTCTTAACATCTGAATAGGCAAGTTCAAGGGCAGAATTCTGAGAGTCAGTGCTACTTGTTGAGAGATAAACATTAGATTATAAATTGCATAGCGAACTAAGGACATTTGAGATCATATGCTATTAGCAGGAAGAGTTAGACAGAAGTCAGAATATTAAGTGTTTAAGGGCCTGTACAGACTGCCAGAAATAATCCAGCTTGAGACCACTTTAACTATCCTGGCTCAATGCTAGGGAATCATGGGAACTGTATTTTTTTCTGAGACACTGAGCCTTCCCTGTCAGAGAGCTCTGGTGCCACAATAAACTACAGTTCCCATAATTCCCTAGAGTCAAGGCAGTTAAAGTGGTCTCAAGATGGATTATTTCTGGCAGTCTGTACAGGCCCTATGTTTCCAACATTTTCTAATGAGAAACAAAGAAAATTCTGTGATTTTTCAAATAGAGTTTGTGAAAAGGTTAATAATTATTCCAGCAATTAAATTAATAGTAATTTAAAATTTGAAAAGCGCATGACTAGAGTGTTAATAAAAAAAAAAAGAGAGCCAGCATAGTGTAGAGAAGTTTGAGCACTGGACTATGACTTTGGAGACCAGAGTTTGAATCCCTGATCAGCAATAGAAACCCTCTCTTAGCCTCAGAGGAAGGCAAAGGCAAACCCCCTCTGAATAAATCTTGTCAAGAAAACCCTGTGATAGGCTCATCTTAGAGTTGCCATAATTTGTAAACAACTTGAAGGCACACAACAGCAACCTCAAAATAAGACAGCAATACAATCAGTTTAAAACTTTAACAAAATTACTTGGCAAAGTGTTGTATAAGTGAAGTTTTGATGTTTAAAAATAAATGTGTGCTAATAATACACAAAAGGAGAATGAAATGGCTGCACTGATTCCCAAACATGCTCTCTTTTAGGATAGAATCCTATACACATTTGCATGGTGGTAGGCCCAGTTGAACTCATTGGGACTCACTTTTGAGCAGACATGCATTAGATTTCTCTGTTAGAAACATGAAGTCCACAGTTTGATTATGATACTACTTTCATTTTAAAAACAGACTACAGTCAGCAAAACCCATCGTATAAAAAATAGCCTACTTTCCAGGACTGATTAATCTCTCTTTACACCTTCCTTAACATGCTTAGCTTAAAGCTCTAGGCATTAAAGAAAAATACCACTAGATGAATATTCTAAAAATGTCAAAATAGCACAGAGCAAACATCAAACATCTGGCATCAACTGGAGTAAATAAGAGGCAATTGCCTAACAAAGTTCTTTATATTTCAGGTGTATAATATGCCTTAAAAAAAACTCCAGCTGTGAGCATTAACGTTTTAAAAGAAGTCCAACTGAATGGAAACTTTTCTGGAAAGAGGTTTCACTGAATAACTATTCACTGAATAACTATAAAATCTTGTTCATGAAATATTTATCACGGAATAACTCTGAGCAAGGTTGTGGAGATTATCGCACATCATAAAAATGCGACTTGCCTCTCCCGAATTGAAGTCTAATTCAGGCTGCATCCAGGTCCTATTGCACAGCTTTTGCCACCAAATCCACCATCCAAGTACAGCCAGACTGCAGCCCAGGTCACTAAGCACAGTTCGGTGGCCATTTTTTAAAGCAGCAAAGCTCCTGACTTTGGAAAATGGCCACCAAAGAATGTTAAGAGACCTGGCCTGCAGCCTGGCTGTACTCGGATGGCAGATTTGGTGACAAAATTGAATTGGATTTCAATTCAGGAGAAGTAAGTCACATTTTTACGATGTACAATAATCTCCTGTGTCTAATGCAATATCCCTTCAGGAAGAACTAGGCTGTGGGCTAAACCACTGAGTTCTGCGTTCACACAGCAGCTGGTGGAAATCAAAAACAGAAGTAATCTTTCAAGGGAGAAAGCAAAGACTAGGGCAGTGATGGGCAACCTTTTGAGCTTGGTGTGTAAGACTCTAGACGCAAATGTTTCATCCTCAGGAGCAGCAAATGTTTCATCCTTGGCTACTGCACTTAGCCATGCTGGAGCTGAGGATGAAACATCCTTCTCAGCATGTGGCCACCTTAGAGGCCGTGTGTCACCAGAAATAGCTATGCGTGTCAGTGCTGCATGCGTGTCATAGCTTCACCATCACTGGGCTAGGGAGTTTGCCATAAGCATTGCTCAGGTATTCCTGAAATATGAGAGAAAGGTGAGCTTAAAGAATGGCTGGTATTTTGTACCTACTATTCAAGCCGAGTATAAGTTCTGAGTATATGAGACTGGAAAAGACAGTCTTCCCCAACATAATACTCACCAGATATGTGGGACTAGAGAATGATGGGTACTATAATCCAATACATCTGGAGGAGATGAAGTAGAGGAAATCTGGAATAAGGGCACAACTGATCTGTTTGACAAACTTCAGAAAGACCCACATCTTCCCATGCTCAACCACTAATATTTATGTCTCACAAGGTGTTTCTCACAGCATTTCTTATAGTCCCTGGCCCTTATATTTGGCAGAATGTTTGTATAGTTTTGATTTTCACCAGCTTCTTAAACACTCTAGTCAAGGTTTTTTTTGTTTTTTGTTTTTTTACAATTACAATACAATTTTTAAAGTGCCTTGGAATACAGCAAACATATTCATGGGTATCTGTGTTAGTCATGCCACAAAATATAACAAAATCCAAATCCTCAAAGCAGTGATATCTTCATTAAGCCACTCCAAACCTACATACATCATGCAAACTTTCAATACTTCACTGTTTTCCTCATCAGCAAAAGTATCAAGTCATACATGAGAAGAAAGGTGACAATATTATAGTCACGGGCTTACATTTTGTCTCTGATGTTACTCCATTGTCAGTTAAGGTGGTACTGGGGATCTCAATACAGACAGAGGCACAACCCTTCTTGGCCACGTGAGGACTAGGGACAAAGGGTGATAAAGAACAGGTAATAAAATTTCAACTCCAATAGAAAAAGGAAAGTAATGCCCCAGCAGAGAATGTTCAATTTTTCAAGGAGTCTCTGAACTGTTACATTTTATAGTTGTTGTATAGATAAAACTTGCCAGCTGTAGCCCAATGAAAGAGTTTTACTTTTTTTATTAGAGGTAAAAAAAGATCCTCAAAGAATTAAATCCCATTCACTTGGCTTTTTCTTGTTTTAAAGTTCCCCTGTTGAGACTAATAGGGGTTGCAGACTGCCAGAAATAGTGCAAATTGAGTCCACTTTTAGGGTTAGGGTTAGGGAATCATGGGAACTGTATTTTATTGTGGCACCAGAGCTCTCTGACAGAGAAGGCTCAATGTCTCAGAAAAAAAAATTCCCATGATCCCTTAGTACTAACCCTAACCCTAAAAGTGGACTCAATTTGCACTATTTCTGGCAGTCTGCAACCCTCCTAAATTGGGTATCTCCAAATCCAGGAAACCTATTCAGGAGTAGCCATAACTCTTGAGATTTTCTACCTCCAACTTCTGTTTTAACAGCTATTTGTATAAAAATTGCTTTTCAAAAAATTATTAATGCACAAATTATAAGGATGCCAAAAAGATTTGTTGCTTTGGCTTCCTTAAGATGCCATTTTAATTTGGATACCCTCTTGGGGCTGGAAACAAGAACTGCTATATCTTACTATAAGCATCTTAAGATGTTATCACACGGGGAGTCGCGGGGAGAAAGTGGAAATAAACCGGACAAGCGGAAGACTTTAATTTACGGGATTTGTCCTGTTCCGCCTCGTCTGATAACTAAATTCGAATTTAAAAGGGGGTTAATTCGAACAAAAACCTGATCTTTAAATCTTTAAATCATATATATATATATATATATATATATATATAAAGCCGCTGGGAGAGATCATCTGGAGACATGGGGCACAGCATCATCAGTACGCTGATGACACCCAGATATACTTCTCCATGTCTCAATCCTCACCTTCGACTTTGGATGGCATCTCTTCTCTCAATGATTGTCTTAATGCATTAATGGACTGGATGAGGAAAAGCAGATTGAGACTCAATCCAGAAAAAAACGGAGGTACTAACAATTGCAGGCCCGAAACCAGGTTTGGGAATACAACTTCCAGTCCTAGATGGAGTCACACTCTCCTCCAAGGACTGTGTGCGCAGTCTGGGGGTGCTCCTGGATCCATCGCTCCAGATGTCAAATCAGGTAAATGCGATGATCAGGAGCGCCTGTTATCAGGTTCGGCTGATACGCCAGCTGCGCCCTTTCCTGGAAACTAAGGATCTGGAAACTGTGGTACATGCACTGGTAACCTCTCACCTTGATTTCTGTAACACGCTCTACATGGGGCTACCCTTGTGCTTGACTCGGAAACTTCAACTAGTTCAGAACTTGGCAGCCAGATTGGTTTCTGGAACTTCCAGAAGAGAGCATAGTACACCTGTGTTAAAATCTCTCCACTGGCTGCCCATTAGTTTCCGGGCACAGTACAAGGTGCTGGTTATGACCTTTAAAGCCCTACATGGCTTGGGTCCAAGCTATCTTCGGGACCGCCTCGTTCCATATGATCCACCCCGCACACTCCGGTCCTCTGGAACAAATTTACTACAGCCTATGAAAACGAGGCTGTCGGTGACCTTCCAGAGGGCCTTTTCCGTTACCGCTCCCAGACTATGGAATGGCCTGCCGGACAAGATCCATCTTATTACCACCTTAGACAGCTTCAAAAGGCTGTTAAGACGGCTCTCTTCTGGCAGTCCTTTCCTGAATAACTACCCCTGCCCTGAGAGTCAGCTAATCTCTCTCCCTTCCACACTACGGCTATTTGTGTTGTATTGCTGTGTTTTTCTTTTATATTATGATTTATTTAAAATGCTTTTTAAACTGTCTTGTTTAATAATTTTTTAAGGGGTGGGGGGATTTAGGGGTTGGATGTATTTTATTGGAATTTTACTTGTTGTAAGCCACCCCGATTGCACTGCAGAGGGGCGGGATAGATATAAATTTATTATTATTATTATCATCATCATCATCATCATCATCATCATCATCATCATCATTAATAAAATCAGGAACAATTTAAAGGCACATAATATACACATATAAAATCCAGGTAAGGAACTTGGTTCTTCTTTAGATAAATTTTCAAGGGTACTCTCTCTCTCTCTCTCTCTCTCTCTCTTTCTCTCTCCCTCTCATTGTGCAGAATTATTTGTTAAAGAAGCCATACCCAAGCAACACGTCAACTTTGGCTGTGTCTGCATTGCAGAAATTTATTAAAGCAGTTTGACACCACTTTAACTGCCCTGGCTCAAGGCTACGGAATTCTGGGATTTGCAGTTTTGTGAGCTATTTAACCTTTTCTGTCAGAGAGCTCTGGTACCACAAAGCAAACTGCAGATCCTAGGAGTCCATAGGATGGAGCCATGGCAGTTAAAGCAGTGTCGAACTGCATTATTTCTGCAGTGCAGATTCAGGCTGCATCCATACTGTAGAACTGGCTCCCTTCCCCTTCTCCCTTCGTCCTCCGCCTGGCTCCCTTCTCCCTTCATCCTCCACCTGGCTCCTTTCCTCTTCTCCCTTCGTCCTCCTCCTCCTCCTCCTCCTCCTTCACCTGGCTTCCTTCTCCTTCTCTTTCTCCCCTCGTCCTTCTCCTCCTCTTCCTCTACCCGGCGTATAAGACGACCCCCAACTTTTAAGACCCTTTTCCAGGGTTAAAAGTAGTCTTATATGCCAGAAAATATGGTACCAGTCAGAAGTATCCTAGTTTATATCCAACTTTGAATTTGATTAATATTCTCTTACATTTTTTCCTCTTTCCTTAATATGTTAATTTCATCCTTTGAACAATTTTATAATATGTCACTGTCTTCACTCTAGTCACATTGTTAACTATTTTATTTGGTAGTGTTGTTGTTATCTGTTATCCCTCCCTCCAGTCCATCTGATGCCATCTTGGGGAGAGACAATAGGCCCAGCATCATCGGGCCTAGACTAAGAAATAGAGCCTTACCTTTTAAGGGGCAGGTGGGTTTCAGGATTTTTAGGTTCTGTTTACATTGTATTAACATATCTTTATGTAAATTTTAATGTTGTAAGCCACCCCAATTGCTCTGCAGAGGGGCGGGATATAAATTATTATTATTATTATTATTATTATTATTATTATTAATCTGTATTCTGTGTGTTCACTGTTTTGTAAAAAATATATATCCAAGTATGCAAAATTAACAATGACAAGCCTGTCAGTCTTGTGCCCTCCCTGCCATTTAAAAATAGTTCTTGGGTCAGCCTGGTGAGAAAGCTCTTTGTTGAAACTAGTTAATTACAAAGATTAGTATGAGGAATGTTTTTAAGAAGCCCTGCTGATAAGCAGATTTAATAAAGAGTTTGGAAAGGCTACCATTTTGGACTGTAGCTAACAGAATACCCAAGCCTGCATGGCCAAGCCCTCAGAAAATGATGACATCTCTAGACCCTTGTTTTTGAAAATTATTGTAAATTCCTGGAAAGCTATTGCTATCACAGAGTTTTGCTCAGGAGGAGGTAGCTCAATGAGTGCATTTGTTTTATTACGAACTTTCAATGTTGCTGCTTATTTTAGACATCTAGATTATGAGGAGCAACATTTGCATTTTTCTCCAAGAAAACAAAAGACATTGTTTGTTTTTAGCTAAGCAGATACAAGCTGATAAATGAATTTCATTACTTCTTCAGTTAAATCCCTTACAAGTAGCAGCCAGCTAAATAAAGGAGGAAGAAGAAAAAATCTTGAAACTGCTATTCTCCAGTGACACATGAATGGGAAGTAGCAAGCAGCAATTCTTGAATTTAAAGTTGATGGTTTCCCCTGGTACTGGGAACAGCTGGCAAAAGTACTCATCCAGCAAAGTCTGCCAAGGGCTAATAATTTAGCTTTTCTGGTATATTAGAAACTTTAAGCCAAAATGATAAGCTTAAACATAGAAATATTTTTGGAGGGGAAATATAGGCAGCTTTTAGCATTCTCTCAATCTCCCTTATGACCCTTCCCTTTCTCATTCCCACACACCCATCTTATTGACAGGCAGTGTCATCCTGTTGTTGGACAGACTGGACAAGATGCTCAGAATTATGATCTGTGGAAAAACAGTGGAAGACCAGATACCTAATTTATAGTTGCCATTTACTGTACAAACCATTGGAAAGACAAATTGGAATGAAAGAATAAAGAGATTATGCATTTCTGGACTGACAGAAACTTAGTTGTTTTGGAGAACAAAGAAATGAGCAGATGACTATAGTAAAGTAAAGGAGGGTATATGGGAGGCTGACTTATACTATGCTTCCAACTGTGGAAGGCTGGGAGATGCATTATCCTCCCGTCATAAGACCTTGGAGGACTATCCCCTCACTACATTCACTCCTGCCAAAAAAAAAAAAAGCAATCTTTTTGCTCCCAAACTCCTCTTTTGCCCTACCTGCATTGGTCAGGATGCTCCAGTGGGGGCACTGGCAGATGCGTCAGGTGGTTCAGCAGGATTTATGTTCAGACAGCATACGCCACACAGGAATGGAGAGCTCCAAGAGGTAAGTTTCTAAAATTCATTGTAAGAGTGTTATACCCTTGTTCCAGTGCTGAGTGTGCTGGATGTTGTCCACTCTTCACACTAGAACCAGAGAATGGGCTGTGCATCATCTGAACAGGACGCTGACAGAATGGGGGAGGGGGAACAGACCTTTGGGGCTGTGCAGACAAGGCCTAGGAGATATTCTCATCATGTTTTTGGGCCTCCCTAAAACTCTAGAGGCCATTTTGAGGGGAAAATGTTTTTGTAAAGTTTTGCAAAATTCTGTTTTTGGCCCTGGAGGGAGATCAAAAGCGGTGGAAATCATGGACACAGCCTAGAGTTTATTCTGGAGCATTTGGGAGCAAAGGGTGTTTTGTTTTTGCAAAAAACATATTCTGGACTCCTGGGTGAGGGTTGGGGGCTGCACTTTGCCCACCCCTGTATTAGATGGATCACTGGTCCATTTAGCCCAGTATTATCAGCTCTGATTGGCAGCAGCTCTCTAAAGGATTTTAGGCAGGAAAATTTATTTTTCTGAGAGAGGTAATAGCAGATGTTAAGAAAGAAGGAGTATTATATGCAGACTCACCTTGCAGAGTTGTGGTATCCTAAGATAAAGGAATCTTCTGCTAAAAATGGCCAGTTTATCTATTTATGATTTATGAACTCGTAGCCCAAAACAGCTAGAGGACTAAGAATCCCTCACCCTGTTATATATCCTTCTTTACAAGGGCTATAATAATGAACCTCTATGCATGTGTCAGCAAAGCAGCTGAGTACATATGCTGTTGAAATGCTGAATGTGCATTTTCAGAATCTCATTTAACATTCTAAGGTACAGTAAAATTTTGTGGACATGGTGCTCAGTTCATCATATGACTGAACTTGATGAACTGGAGGAATTAATACAGTAAGCCAAGTAATGACAAATTCCAGCAACATTAGTGATGATAACCAGTTTGAATGCCAAAGATGCATCTTAAACATCAATAGGGCAGAGAGGACAATATAGTAAAGTATAAAGTCTATGGAGTCAGGATTGCTCTTTTGACCTATGCAATGGACAGATTTAACTTGCTGTTGTTCTTTATCCTCCTTTAACTCCTAGTATCATGTGTAGGCAGGAGTCAGGTATGACAGGCAAGGATGTGTTCATGCATGGGTAGGTAAGAGAATACACACACAGTGCTGTTTTTTAGATTTTTTATATAAAGTAACTTTTATATTTATACTATTGTTGAAGGTTTTGCATAGTTTTAATCAGTACTTTTTGAAATATACTGTAAGCCTCATTGAATCTTGTGATGTCCAGCCTGGACTGTTTAAATTCTCCCCTGCATTTTCCTTCATTTTTAGTTCAGTCCTTAGTATGTTTGAGCATAGGAATGTTCCATTGTATTAGTTTGTGGGAGGAGCTGTAGGAATCCCCTGCATTTTTCTAGTTTTTGGTTTGCCCCTTCCCAGCAAACTCTGCTTCAGCTTGGGATTTTTAGTTTTTCTTAGGCAGGCTTGGCTTTATCTGTTTGGTGGCAAACAGGCACAGACAGACGGAAAGGGCATTTCTTATACCATTAGCCAATTTAGTTACCATTTAGCCAATTTAGACACCATTAGCCAATTTAGTTACCATTTAGCTAGACTAGTTACCAAAAACAGTTAATTAAATTGAATATCAACAACAAAGAAATCAAGAGCACCAGAAGCTGAAAGACCCTGCACCAGCTTCATTGAGTAGGAGATCAAATCAAGATCAAACCCAGAGAGATGACAACCCTGAAGATTGCTGAAACCTAAACTGTAAAGTATCTTTTATTTTAAGCCTGTTAGAGTTGGGGAGGAGAAATCTTTTTCTTTTGTTCTTTAAAATAAATTTCCCCTTTTGGACTTTATATTCAGCATTGGAGCCTTTTTGGGTAAAAGAGTTTGATCTCACCAGGGTACTGGCGTTGCACACCCATATTTGCCACCACCTTTAGTTGGGTGTGTCTTCACAAATCTCATTATTGAGGAAAATGCAATTTATAAATGAATAAAATATAATAATAATAAATAATAACTCTCAGACCACTATACCACACTGGCTCTTTATTAAGCCACATACTCACTGGAACTGTATGAAATGTACCAAAGACAGGAGGCCTATGATACCAAATGTGCTTAGACAAATGTTCAGGGAAGTTAAAGTGCAAGTAAAGCTAAGTGTTCCTTGCTGTCTGTGAAAAAATGTCAAGAAGTTGAGAAAAAAGCACACCAAAGACCTATATAACAAAAACCTTAAATAGTTCTTAAAGGCAAAAATGTAGAGATCATGTATTCTTCAGAAACTGCCTCTACTTTTCTCAGCAAAGTTTATCTTTGTGAATGTTCTTCTAATTATTGATAGAAGGGAAACTGGGAGTGTATCTACACTCCAGTTATAGCAGTTCTGTACCACTTTTCATTGTCATTGCACTGTCCTGTGGAACCATGGCATTTGTGGTTTGGTGAAGAATTCTCTGCTACTGTGTTTCAGTGCTGTAATTCAGGAGCATGCACTAGAGTTCTCACTAGCAGAGAGCTTGCTCATATTTATAATTATGTTCAGATGCTTCAGCAATATAAATGAAAACTGGCAGTAGCTTAAAAAGTACATAAAAGGCATTCTGGGTCCTTAACTTCCTATTTTGAGCCCTGAGATGCTCCTTTTGAGTTCTGGAAACTTAAGTACAGACCACAAACTGTAACTGATATAACAAAACCATTTTAAATATGTATTGTGGTGCTTTTTAAAATCAAACTATTTCACTGATACATCCTGTGAGGAAACAATGGGATATGGATCACAGTAAGACAAAAAAACAAACAAACAGAAAATGGCTCATTCGGAAACATCCTCACTTAAATAGACACAGACTGACAATTCAGCAGCAGTAATGCAGCATGGTGTAGTGGTTTGAGTGTGGAGTAATGGTTTCTCCCTGCTCAGCCATGGAAACCTGCTGAGTGACATTAGGTGAGTTGCATACACTCAGCCCCAGAAAAAAAAACCTTGATAGGTTCACTATAGGGCTGCCATAAGTTGGAAATGACTTGAAGGCATACCACAACCACCACAACCATAGAAAACTATATTCAGCCAAAATAAGGAGTCAATTCTTTAATGGCATTGTCCTAAACCATTAAGGTTGAAAACCTACACATACTGATCAGGAGATGTGTCCATCTACAATTAAAATCATACTTCACTTTAAGTATTTGTGTTAATCGTCATTTTAATTAAACTAGCAATCTCTTAGCTATCAGTGCCAGGCCACATTATTAGAGGCTTTCAAGCAGACCCAAAAGAATCACTAGTTCCCCTTGTTGTATAATTATGTTAAGACTCAACAGGGCCTGTGGTTTCAAATGTTAGTTTTATTGGATTATTGTTCTTATTACTCATTCATAACAATTTATAAGATTTAAGATATAAAGTTTTTCTTTGAAAAGTGGCATATGTATAGATGTGAACAAGAAACTGTATAATCTGACACCAAATACAATCTCTACTTTTCCCACTCATTTAGAACTTCTGTAAGGGTCTTTCTTATCTTTTAAAAAAATATGAGATTGGAACAAATTTCTTTCAGAAATGTGTGCAACATTGTTTTGCAACTAACAATGATAGGCACTTATATATTTCTCTTAAATTGGCATTGTATCAACAATAATCCTGTAGTGTTCAACAACATACCGTAGTATTTGAAGTATGGCAATAAAAATCTATGGTGTTCTGGTTAACCTTAGCATATTTACAATTACAAGTCCATCAGAGTCAAGAAAATAATTATGAAAATGCTGGAAATATGACTCTGACTCAAAAGCCAACTGCATGTTCTTGAAATATTTTTAAACTGAAATGGAGGAATCCCTCAAGTAGGACTTGGAGAATTAGTAAGGCAATCAAAGGGTAATCCACTTTTGTTGCAAATAATCAAACCTTAATGAAGCTTTCTTATCACTATGTCAATATCACAGCAAGCAGTTAACACAATATTTCTATTGCCTTAGCAAACACATCATGCTTGCAAGGCATATCAAAAAATTCATAGCTTTCACACCTTGTTGTTGTCATATGTCTGTGGCTGAACTGATAAGACATATATAGTACAGTCTTATTCTGACAAGCAATGAAGTAGGAAAACAACCAAATAATTGCTTTGTAGGAGTAGCATATTTCACAAGTAATAGCTCATGGAAACGTTTCTGGACAGGAACAGAATATTTAGCACTTTCTGAAGCACTACCTTGGTACAAGCCTAAAACATTGTATGCTAAGAGAGTTGCTTACTAAGCTTTCTAAAGTGCAATGACTAACAATGATGGAGAAAATGAAAGGCACTGAAGGCTGTCCCGTAATGACAAAACTGACAGAAAATGCCTTGGATTCTCCACTGCATCATAATCTAGCATTAAAGATAAAGAGAGAAGGTGGAATACTGCCATTTAACATTAATGAAGGGGGTTTTGGGTGGGGGGGATTTTGAGGAAAAGAAATATGTTCATGATGTTACAATAGACTAGGGTAAGACTAAATACATCACCTCTGTTTGGAAACTAATTATTTGAATATGTGTCTTCATTATTTTTATTTAGGTTTAAGGCACTAGAAGTCTGTTTTTGCACTTCAAATATCTGAAGACACAAAAAATGCAGTTCTAAAAATGGGGGGAGGCTACTCAGATTACCTATAAAATAAATGTAACACAAACATCTAAGTCAAAACCTGAAAATTCAGAGTAATTAAATACGTACAGAAGTTCTGTGAGGCATCTCCTTTCCACAGTTCATTAACTGTGATTATTCACACACACACACACACACACACACAGTCCACCAAAGAGGAACTCCCACCAGGAATCTTATCTTTATTCTTCTTACTGATCTCACAACTTTTACATATTTTCTAATGTGGGGGGGAGTGTTTTCAGTATAGAATCTTTTAAACACCTAAAATGTTAGAACAGGTCTTGATAGGCTAAAAAAAAAACATATTGCAGAATAAATCTTATGTGTTACCTACAGCACAAACTACTAAGATGGAACACAGAACTGTGAGCAGATGCTGTCAATGAACATCAACTAGAGGAGTGGGAGAAGACATATGCCAAAGAGGGAAAGAAGGCAGGGCAACAGCAGTTAATTCTGCCAGTGATGGCCAAATCTGCCCAGCATGGGCACGGATAACATCATCAACTGTGTTACTTTAGTTATGATGCCATTGGATATAAAAATTGCTAGTGTGTATGCAACAGAGCAGCCACTGTACAAAATAAACAGTCAAACAACCAATCAGGAAATTATAGGGAAAAAGAAAAGTGATGTGCATGATAACTATCACCATCACTTGTTAAAATGAAAAGACAATACTATCATTTTTCTCAGCTGTTTAGACCTATAACCACAGCTTCAAAAATTTATTTTGGACTTCATTCCCAGAATCCCCCAGCAGAAAATGCAGGCTGAAATCTCTGCTCAGTTGGGTGGCCTTGGGTCACCTGTTTTCCCAGCATGATCTATCTTCTAAAAATAATTTCATACATACCACCCTGAATTCACTGAAGAAAAGTCAGGAGCCAAGAATAATAATAATAAGCCTCCCTAACGGGGAAAGATACACTAGTGAACTTTCCCAGACAGAATAAAGATTGTGAAACAGTAGGGAACAGAACAGGTTAGCCTTGCCTCACTGATCACCAACATTTCACTTTATTCCATTTGGGTTTAGGTGAGTATAAACTGGCATTCGGCTTCCTTGCTTAACCACTAGCAGATAGCAAGAATTGCTGGAGTGGAAATTACATCCTCTCTGTCTTTACCTCCCTCAAAAGACTCTCCTCTTTAGATAACTGTTGGTCTATATAGATAGTTCTAAATACTCTGAAGTCACCAGATTTTGCATGATCTTGGAAGCTAAGCAGGGTCAGACCTGGGAAAGGGATGGGATTTCCTGCCAGGAAATACAAGTTGCTGTGGGCTATACCTTCAGAGGAAGCCAATGGTAAACCATCTCTGAGGATTTCTTCCCTAAGAAAACTCTACAAAATTCATGAGGTCACCATAATTTGACAGGTGACCTGAGGGCACATACAACAACTACAACAACAATGGATAGAATAGCATGGTAACAAGAGCTTGGGGGGGGGGGAGGGAATTTAATTTCGAGAACCCTTCAGTCAACATGACCACTGATCATGCTGGCTATGGGGTTCTGGGAGTTAACAATCCCCAAAATAACTTTCCCATGCTCTAATAATTACATCTTTAAATAAACATATTTTCTTTCCTCAGATTTCTTTCATGCCAATTGGCCTGAACTAATAACAAGGAATTTAGAAGAAGAAAGCCCACTCCCCTTTGATCATTTATTCTTTGTCTTCATTTTTTAAATCATAAAAATGGCAAAAACACTTTCATGAAGAACAGTAGCTTCTTAATGAAAATGAAATACAAGAAAAGGCTATATTAAGACTGCATTAAGTGAAGCACATCCACAGCTAGCTCAAAGCAATATAGTTTGGATGGTAATAGAACTGAAGGTATACATGACAGCTTTCATTAATTATAGTAATCATGCAGCCCTCCAGATGCTGATGTATTGCAATCACCATGAACTCTAGCCAATGTCACTAATCATGAGAGATTCTGGGACTTGCAGTCCAACAAAGATTTCCACTCTGGCCTAAATCCATTTACTAGTTCCAACTAGAGACAAATCACTGAATCAGCCACTGGATGGTAACTCAGTAGGTATTGGTTCAATGGATCTAACTAGCAACTAGATTTAGGCAAAGCTTCTCCTTATTATTCTCTAGAAGAAATAGAAATGTGGTTTACTGGAACCCATCAAGATGAAAAGATCAAAGACATGTTCCTGTATCATGGATAGCTCTTTCTGGCCTATTTCCAATCTATAGGACCACCCAGAGAAGGCTAGAATGGATTACTGAACAGTAAGAAAAAGAAATGCACAAAGATTCTTATAGGTCCACACAGGGTGAAAGAGAAAGAGAGAGAGAAGATCTGGCTCATAGAGTTATTTCCACACTGAAATTATGGATGTTTTTTACAAATAATTTATCACTGCAATTTTATACAACAATATTATTTCAATAAGTTAAAACTAGAACCTTATGTTTCCATTCATTTGAGTGTAATTGTAAATACACTGAGCTAATGATCTGACTATACTGTTTAAATGGAATTGAAATGGTAGCATCAATGGCAGGACAAAAAGGGATCACACCTTCTGCAAAGATGAACATGGAATCTGCCCCCCCCCCTCAAAAAAACAGAGCCAAAAAAATAAAGACATTGTTCGTATTGGGTTTTTTTTTTGTTTGTTTGTTTGTTTTTTCACATAAATATGTGGAGGGAAAACTTTGCGGAGGGGAGATTTTATTTTTTCACAAATAGGCATTTTAGATTCCGCAATTAGGTAACAAGCAAAATATATGGTGTTTAGTCTTTTCTAAAGTCTAAAAACAAGGCAAATGAACTACCAAGAAACAAAGCAGCATAATCTACATGGACTATCAAGTAAAGGGATCACACCATCCATCTCCATTTTTCTCTGCCCAATGATACGAGAAAAAGGAGGGACATTTGGACACCAGGAAAGTCTTCATATATAGATAACATATTTACCTTGATGGGTCACAGGTTGCGCAGACCTAGGCTAGAAAACTTCCATGAAAACTTAGAAATGTAAAGGGAAAGAAATCCTCTACCTCCTTGCCCTTGGACCAGGAAGGGTTGTGTGTCACACAGCTACTTCTGTCTCACACACTAACTGGTCACATACAGATCTAACTGTGAGATAGACATATAGCTTGTGATATAAGGTAGAAGCAGCTTGCACTTCCCTAAACAATTATATCCTATCAAGAACCTGTTGCAAACTGAATTGTGCCAAAATTAGAAAAAAGAATGAGTTATCACAGTATGATGTTTAAGAAAATAACTCCCAGACAGAAATGCACAGCAGCTATGGGAACATTTTTCAGCCAAATAAAATTTTAATAGCATATGTATGTTCCTTCCAGCACTTATGAGTAACTACAGCTGATAAAAAAAAATCTTGAAAATTGCAGTCATAATGAAAAAAGTTTCAAGATAAAACTTGAGAAAAAGATTTTTTAAAAGTACATATATACACTGTTAAAACACACATGTACCAAGATCTCTGCTTTCAGCAGGCCCTGTTGGTTAGTGGATTTATAGTCCATAAAAAATAACTTTTCCAACTTCTGCTATTGTCCAAATGCCCCAGTCAGCAATCTTGTAGCACCTATGTGTATCAGTCAGCAGTTGACTACCTTCAGGCCCTAAGGAAGACAAGAAATAAGTCAAGGCAAAACACTAAAGGCCACCTCAGAAAAATATTATTGATGCCTCTTCAAATGAGGAATCAAATCTTCAACTACTTCACCTCACCAATAGCTAAAAGTTGTTCTCTTCTTGGGAATTCCTGGCAGAAAGAGTGCCTGGAATGTGCTAACTAACTCCTAAATCCAAAGGGTCAAAGTTGTACTTTTTTCTGTTAAGTCTCAGGGCTGCTTTGCTATTTAGTACAAAGTGTCTTGCTTGGTCACTGTAGTGGGTATTCTCCCAAATCCTACAGAACTCAACTGTCCCTTCCTTGCTCACTTGAACTGAATTTATGTTGCCTGTGATCAGCTGGAAGGTGCTGGACAGCTCCTTCTGAAATCTGAGGCTGATTCAAGTACTGCTTCCAATAGTCTATAGCAGGGGTAGGCAACCATTTTGAGCCGGGGGCTGATCCCCCGAAGTCGTCCCTTCCGGCGGGCCGGGGGGGGATGGCGGCACGCGCACTCACGTGCGCATGCGCAACCCCCGCCGCCACGCGCGCGCCCTGCATGCACCGCTGCCGCGCGCACTGCTGCCGCCACCTCCACACATGTCGCGGCTGCCATTTTGTTCTCCAAAATGGCGGCTGTGATGCGTTTGCGCATACAAACGTGTCACAGCCGCCATTTTGGAAAACAAAATGGCGGTCACGGCTCACGCGACCGCATGGCGACCAAAATGCGCGGGGGTGGTGGTGGCAGGTGGCGGCGGTGGCAGGGGTCCGCCTGAGCCGGTAAGCACGGGGCCCTGAGCCGGAACCGGCCCAGGGGCCGTAGGTTGTCAGCCCCTGGTCTATAGGCTCTCAACTTCACCAGTACAGGCCACCTGGACTAGCCATGGCTATCTTGGCAACTGAAAAAAAGTCAAAATACTTGTCATCATTCTTTTTTCTTCTTAACTGATACACAGAAATCTGGCTGACGATAACAAAAAAGTACATGTGCGCAACCTGCTTTATATCCCTATGTAGCAAACCAAGTCCAATTTTAATACAAGAATGTTCAGTGCTGAGGAACCGACCACATCCCAAATTGAGCAGCTACATGTATCTTCAGTAGTGGGATTACTGTGGCTATAGCAGGAAACAGAGCTCTTAGTATAGCACAGTTCTCTTGCCACAAAAGTATGTTCATCCTTTTGGATCCTAATCTTACAGGATCTTTCAACAGGAATATCCACAAAAGCAGAAAACTATATCAAGATTTGGCAAAATAAAGAATAAACAATTTGAATATTTAATTGTAGAGGCTGTAAAGAATTTCAGATAAATCTAAGGGAAAATACAAACATTTTCTGCCTGAGCTTGCAGGTATATTTTAGCATTGCAGATCACTTTGCATATGATACTTACAGCTTCCCACATAATACCCCATCTATTATTTTACAAATATGAAGCAATGTTTTTAGAGTGTGGTTCCTGAATATGAAAAATAGGCATTGTGGAATATGAACTACAGTGAGATAAATTATGGGGCCCTCAGTAAGAAGACAGTTTAGTACCCAAACACAGTTTCAACAGTTCATACATAATAAATCCATTTAAAATCTTCTTATGCAACACTCTCCAGACAGTAATGTGCATTAAAATAAATGAAGGTTATTCCTTAATTTGATCTTCTTCTCTCCGCACCTAAAATTGATGTTTGAGGCAACAAGGAAAATGGGCACTGCACTTTACCAAACACTACAATGAGAAAGGTCACAGAGACAACTACTCATCAGTACAGAATCTGGGCAATAGGCCAGCCAAAAGAAACAAAGAATCAATGGATATTAAATTATCATCAATGGTTATGAATAGTTTCTTGTCTAGCCAAGTTCATCAGCTTGAACATATGACATATATACTCCCACTTCATTTATTTCAAAGGCCAGGAGAAGGTGCTCTGGCTATTAAAAAGTTCTCATTCCTCACCTATGACATCCATTGCACTGAAGATAAATACTAGATCCAGAAGTCGCTAAGCAGGTAAGAAAAACTGGTCTTGCTCAGAGTAACAAGCCAGGACCTAGCAGCCAGGTCTGGGTAGGATGGCACATATACACTATCATAGTAAAATCCATATAAGGGTAGCAATAAAGCCATCCTTGAGGGTCTACAGCTCAGGTATGCATGCAAAATATCCCAAGTGCAATCCTTAGCCTGTTCAGAAAGGGCTGGGAATGACTGTCTAAAACTGTTGACAGCCACTGCCTCCCAGTACAGATAATACTAAGCTAGATGAAACAGCAATCTGACTCTATATAAACTAAAGCAGTTTCTTATATTCATAAAGCTTACTGGAATGTGGTCCCCAAGCAATTTTCTTAAATTGAATATGGCCATCAGGCTGAAAGAGATTTGCTACAGAGGATTCTCCTCACATGGGTCCCAAATAAATGAAAAGGTGGTGGGATGAGCCCAAGGGAGTAGTGAAACTGACAGTTGTAAAAGACAGTGATTCAAAATCTTCCTCAGTAAGGTTGTTGCTGTTGTTGTGTGCCTTCAAGTCATTTCCATCTTATGGCAACCCTATGGGGTTTTCTTGGCAGGATTTATTTTATTTTATTTATTGGATTTATATCCCACCTTTCTCCTAAAATGAGATGCAAGGCAGCTTGTTCAGCCTGTATTCAACAAAAGAAGAGACTCCTACACAAACAGGAGCATGGCTCATTCTTGTATTATGGAATCTGTGGACTGGGATTTTTCACTTCAGAAAGTCTAATAGGAACCTTTTTTATCCTCTGTTTTGAATTCCAATTTGGGAAAGGTGTTGGAGACCATATTTCAGTGGTGAATGGCACAAAAAGTACAAGAAGGGTCCAAACCAAAGTTGTGTGGACCAGCTGTAATTCTCATGTTGGCTATTTTCCCACCGTACATCCAAAATGCTTAATTCTAGGCATGCGTACTCAGAAGTAAGCCATAGTCAACAGCTTTTAGGCATGGAAAGCACACCTAACTTCCACGCAACAACTTTGTTGGCTGGAAAGCAGTGGTCAGATCCATGCAATTCTTCACATTCAATCAGTTTTAAGATTTCAGTAATATGTTAATGAATTTTAAAAGAAAACAGAAATAACATTTTAAAAAACACACACCATCAAAACATGCAATGGGGTATTGTTCTTTTTTCCTTTTAAAATAGAAAAAGGCCTGCCTTATCCAGGATAATAATGGAAAAAGTGTTTCTAGATTAGTAATTTTAATTGCTGACAAAAGGTTTCATTGAATTGCACTGTAGGAATTGATTTGTAATGGGTAATTTAAATGGGCTATAATCTTACAGAACAAGATTAGTCACCCCAGACTCACAGAAGAATATAGCCTGAACATTTAGGCATCTGATACATTTGCAGTTGAGAAGGGGATCCATGTGCAAGCTTTTTGAAAGAAATAATTGCATCCTGTTGTAACCTCCAAGGACACTAAACAGCAGCATTTATGCTACCTCTTGTAAATAGGCATATCCATGTTTAATCACTACCTTTGATTCATCACAGCTTTCTGCTGCCCGGTTCTCCAACATGCTAAAATTTCAGAGAGATAAACAAATAACTGCTGACACAGAATAAGCACAATATAGGGAAGACAGTGGCAGTATTATTTTAATTTAATCTTATTAAAATGTAAGACTTTCTGAAGACTTTTCAAATAGCACTGAACTCTAGATGTATTTATCCTAGCAGGTTCTCTTTTATTTTAAAGGCACATGTATTTTTCAAGGGATATGAAGAAAAATGACTGTGCTGAGCTGAGCTGTAGCCCGCTATTGATAATTTGTATGAAACCCTAGCTTTAAAAAACTGAGTGTTTTTTGCCTGAGGAGAGGGGGGGTGACAGAGAGAGAAAGAAACTGAGACTGCCTTTTAAGCATTTTGATCCCCTGAAAGTCTCAGTGACTGCACTGCCTGATTTAAAACCTTATTCTTCCTGGCAGGAAGTAGGCTCCCTAAGAAGTAGAGGAGTAGTTGCATGTAGATGCACAAGCTTCTCTTGAATTATTCTGTCCCTCAAGGGGATTAACAGAATGAAAACATGCTGCTCCATTAGACACTATGAGGTGATGACTTATGAGCCTTTCCTTTATTAGTTGTGAAAACTGATGCTTACATACAAATGGAGCAATGCAACTGCACATCAAAGGTTTCTTTGTTTCTCTGGAACTAGTTTCTTGGGGACACCGAAATACACCTCAAGTACATCTAGCCATTGTTTCATCATCTGTGTGTTTCTACGGGATTTATCATATGTGGCTTTTAAACCACGATTCCCTTGGAAGGGAGCAGCATCAGTGATGCTGATCACACAATGCCACTTCCCTCCCATAGCTGTCCTATCCCTCAGCCAACCTTTTTCATTCATGGGGGAAATCCATGAATGAACTGCCAATTGTGCAATGCCTCAGGTGTGAAAACCCATTCCCAGGGCACTTACACGATATACAGTTATATGGCGTCACTGTCCCCCCCCCCCACCCTTTTCCTCCTCCCCCTCACTATTTTTTTTAATAAATTCCTGTTTTTCACATAATTCTAGAGCAATAAAGCCTCCGAATTTTTTTAAAAAATCATTTTTAAAATCTTAAACCTTTAAAAAAGCCCAAACATTTTCAAAAAGTCCCCTTTTTTCTTGGACAACCACCCTACTCCCCCACACTTATTTCTTGATATTAGGTCTACTTTTTGTGCTGAAGCCACCTGGCCAGCAGCATCTATCTCAGCCACACCCAGCTTGTCACCACATTCGCTTCTGCCTCAGACTCTCATGTGCAAATGTAGCAGCATGTAGTAAAGGACCAGATCTGATCCTCCATCTTGACTGTACCACCCTTACAGCAAAAATGAGGTCCAACTGGCTGGCTGCTTGGTCGCTGCTCCTAGGGTAACTGGGTACAAAGGGAGCAGTGCCTGAACAGCTGGCCAAGTGGTGACAAAGGAGCCGGTTGAGCAGCACCCAAGGAGCCCCTCACCTATGCTAGCCTTTGCTGAAAGGCTGGCATGGATGAGAGGTTTCTCAGACACTGCTTGACCAGCTGCTCAGTCATTGCACTCAGTCACCCTGAGAACGTTAACTGAGTAACTGTCTGAACAGTGACCAAAGGACAGTGCAGGCAATAGGCTCAGTTGCTGCTCCCAAGGTGACTGAATACAAAGGGAGAATCATAGAATCATAGAGTTGGAAAAAACCACAAGGGCCATCCAGTCCAACCCCCTGCCATGCAGGAACTCAAAATCAAACCATCAAATTGTCATCCAGCCTTTGTTTAAAAACTTCCAAAGAAGGAGACTCCACCACTCTCCAAGGGAATGTGTTCCACAGTCGAACATCTCTCACTGTCAGGAAGTTCCTCCTAATGTTGAGTTGGAATCTCTTTTCCTGTAGCTTGCATCCGTTGTTCCGAGTCCTGTTCTCTGGAGCAGCAGGAAACAAGCTAGCCCCTTCCTCAATATGACATTCCTTCAAATATTTAAAGAGGGCTATCATATCCCCTCTTAACCGTCTCTTCTCCAGGCTAAACATACCCAGTTCCCTAAGTCGTTCCTCATAGAGCACGGTTTCCAGACCCTTCACCATTTTAGTCGCCTTCCTCTGGACATGCTCCAGTTTTTCAACATCCTTTTTGAATTGTGATGCCCAGAACTGGACACAGTATTCCAGGTGGGGCCTAACCAACGCAGAATACAGTGGCACTATTACTTCCCTTGATCAAGATACTATACTTCTATTAATGCAGCCAGAAAATGGGGGGGGGTGCAGTTTATAGAGGGGTATTTAGCATTCTCAGGCAGAGAGCTCTTAGGCGTCAATAAACTGCAAACCCCAAAATGACACAGAAGGCTGGCATAGCAGTAAAAGTGGAATGCAATCCACAGATTCCTTATCCATGGATTTAATCATCCATGGTTTGAAAATATTCAAAAGATATAGAAATTCAAAAAAGCAAAGCTTGATTTTGCCATTTTATATAAAGAACATCTTTTCAATATGCCATTGTTTTTAATAGGACATGAACATCCATGGATTTTGGTATCCACAGGAGATTCTAGAACCAAACAACACCAGATACCAAGGGCCCACTGTGGGCTGGAACAGACAGACAGGAAAAAGTGGATCAATTCTGCTTCTTCCAGAAGCAGGTCAAAACCCCACTGTCCATACAGTCTGCTCCCGACTCAAGCCGAATATGCATGGTCCAACCATATGGCACAGCGTCAAGCCTCATCACTGGGTAATGTTCTTTTGTTGTTCCCCCACCATGCATGTTCACCATCATACAAACACACCACCTATGACCTCCAATTACCTCCCACATCCTGCCCAGATGCCATTCCATTGGCTGGCCACTCCTTTGATCAGCCACACAGCTGCACGTGCGATGGTCTGCCTATACAGTGCATCAGTGTACAAGTGATACACTGGCAAAGAACAATCATGGAGACCCCTATACATGCCACCTTCACCCCCATGCCCCCCTGTTGGACTGTCTGTTTATGTATGTTGTAATGACATCCATTGGAGTTGTCACACTTTCATTTTTTTGCTTTGTGGCAGCCTCACACTCACATCGAGGCATTTATATGCAGGTGGAAAGATGTGCATTTTCTGGCCTAAATCAGAATATCCCAGTTTTTTTTTTCCAGATTTTAACCCTGAAGTGAGGCTTTGTTTCCATTTCCAGCTGCTTTCAAGGCGTGGATCATCTAAACGGCCCACCTTCAAAGCATCTGGAAGCAGCTTTATTTTGCCCTTCTGTTTCACCCCTGTAACAGTGTAGTGCAGTATTGTCCAGAGTTTGTCCTGTCCAATAAAGAGCAACGAAAACCTGAAGATAAAAATGTCTCTACTGAATTGACTTTTAAATACTAGTATCAAAGTATCAGCACAGTATCATGATCTGAAAGTGGGAGAAGGATTTCAGGAGACCAGCTTTCAAAATGTCACTCAGCTGTGGAAACCCACCTAGACCCAAAACAGATGGGTAAAGACCGCAGCCTTCGAGCCAATCCATTGGCATGGTGTGCAGATGACGCACACCCCTGGATTGGCCGGAAGCTGTGCGGAGGCCGGCTAATGTGGCCCAAAGCTGGCTGTATAAGGAGCAAGCGAAAAACGCTCCTTGCCAGCAGTCCATTCCAGACCATGGCAGCAGACGGCCTTGCGACTGTGGCATCTGGTCACTGCAGTCCCAAACTGATTGGGGGTTGGTCAATCAGGGCTGGAACAGCCTCCAGCCGCTTCATGCTGCCAGACTGTTTGACCTGTTGGTTGCCTTGGGCAATTCATACTTTCTCAGCTGAGGAGAAAGACAATGGCAAACTACCTCTGAATAAATTTTTCCAGGAAAACCCTATGATAGGTCACCATAAGTTGACTCGAAGACACACAACAATACTGAAACTGGCAGTGCAATATTTAAGGACACAATGTTTTAATCTTGTTGTAATTATCTGTTTTTCCTTAGAATTGCTTTACTGTGCTTTGGTTTTCAAAATACTTTAACTATTTTAAAACTGTGAGTCCTTGGAAGAAGATAGGATAAAAGTCTAAATAAGTAAATATTAATAATCTAATAATATTCCCAAATGAACACTGATGTATTTTAGAAATAGAGAACCCTGAAGAAGTCCCTCTAGTGTTATGAAATCAGCATTTACTCATACAGTTACTGGTAAGTGTTTAGATTCTTCCCTTGATACTTTTTTTAAAAAATCATATACTCCCAGACCAGTTCTCAGCCAAGACGACAGTTATCACTGCCAGAATTTTAAATTACTATCCCCAAAAACAGTAGTAATGTCACTTGCCAAATTACAAAACTTAGAAAAGTTACAGATGTGATTCTGTCAATGGGGTTATAAAATGTAAAGAGAGACAAAATGGGTGCATTTCTATCCATCTGTTTAATTCTTCATGTGTAAGAATGCATGGCTTCCTGAAAGCATGCACACCCTTTATTAAAGTTCAGACTGGCAAACTTATCACAAGGAAGGTTTATTCAGTAGGTTTATTCAGAAGAATCCATGGCACAGTAAAGGCTTGCAACACTTAGGTTTTTCACACTGTGCCTCCATATATATATATTTTCTTAATTACAATTCTTAGAAATGTTAAACACTCCAAGAACCAATTATATCTCTGAAATTTCAGTTGGTTTTTTTTCTTCCTTTTACTGAATATACTCCCTGTTTTAATGGTAAATGCTGTTCTAAACCTCACAAATCACAGCTCATAGCTATTACAATCAGCATGACCTCGGCTGGTAAAAGACTAGTTTAATATGCAGGTATTAAACCTAGGCTCCAAAACAATGCCATTTCAGTTCTATTATTCCAGCTATTGTTTGGGCCAGGTTAGGGTTTCCCCGATGTACACATATTCATAGAAGCCTTTTAGAATAAAGCACCATTGCATCAATAGGATGAGGCTTGCTCTTGTGATGAATTAATTTTACAGTTGTAAACCATCAAGATCTGCTACATTGCTAGGTTTCAAGAAAACAGTTTCTAAGGCACCTGTTATGTATAACTCAGAAGTTAAGATTCATTGTATTCACTTAAGCCTATGTCCATTGTCAATTGTTTTTATCATGTATCAATATGTAATAAAACCAGAATATCTCATGATAGTAAACTTAAATGAATGAATGAAAATTATCCTTGGATACTAACTCTTCTGGTTACAATGCCACAGGAATGATGACCCTGCCACAGTGCTGCTGTGTAATGTCTTGCCTTCTTCTCCTGATTCCTGAGACAGGTAAGATACTTTCTCTGTTTCAAAACCAACATGCAAATATATTTCCTAATTCAGATTTAGTTCTGTCTCGTATCTTACTTCAGCTGCCACACTTGGTGTCTGTCATTTGTACCAAAGCGTATCTTGTTTGCAGGCATGACTGGTGCAGTATGGGGTGGAACACTCAGGTCCACATAATATGCATAAGAATTGGTCCTTAGTGGTCTAAATCACAAACATGACTTGCAGAAGAGATAGTTGTCCTAAAGTTGTCCCACTTTCTTCCATATAATCTGCTCTGTATACACAGGTCCTCTGGCAGACATTTACTCCAGTCAGCCAGGACTAGGTTGGCAACTGTCAGCCAGAAGACATTTTCTTCAGCCACCCCTAGACTTTGAAATGACCTGCCGGAAGAGATTCAAAAGCTGAATACACTGTCTGAATTTAAAACACCATTAAAGATCTGTCTCTTTCAGCAGGCTTACCCAGATGATTTTTAAATTGTGAATTTTAAATAATGAATTTTAAATGTGGATTGTTTTAATATGTGTATATCTTGTTCTTTTAAATTGTATGCATGTCCTTTTAAATTGATGTGTATTTTAATTGATGTGTTTTAACTGATGTGGTGTGTCTGTTAATTGTTGTTGTTCCCCATTGTTAATTGTTGTTGATCCATGAGAAGAGGCAAGTTATTATTATTACTACTACTACTACTACTACTATATAGTGCAAATTTCCTTGGGGAGACAATCAAGTCAAAATTAAGTTTATTTAATCTCATTGATTTCATAGAAGAGTCATGCACATGCTCAGATAAAACTCAAAGAGTACCAGTATAGGAATCCAGAAAAGTCTATAATTTTCTACAATACAGATGCAATAGACTACAGAATATGAAAAAATAAATTACAGCAGTTAATTCTTAATTAAGAAAAAGCATAATTAAGATAAAGTTGAATCTCTTCAAACAGAAGAAGCAAAAAACAAAAACAAAAAACCAAAACCTTTAAAAATTGAAAAAATATCAATGAGAAATGTGTGCCCTCTGAGCACCACTCTCTTTTATCCCTTTCTTCCAGCAAGCCCTTTAAAAAGATGAGCTACGCAGGGTGCCTGAACAATTCCATGGCTTTTCCCTGACCTCACAGTATGATTATCAAAACAGGTATAGGGCAACACTGGTTTCACATAGACATCAGGGAACAGTTATGTGACAATCTATGTTCAAGAGAGCAAGTCAATGTTCTACCTGTATACATTCTGATGAGTGCAATAATACTGTTATCTCTTAAATTATATTATTTTAAAAATTGCTCAAACCTAAATATTGTCCATTGACATGATAATGACCCTAAAAATTTTATGGGAAACCCACACAATAATGAATTTTAACATATAAAATTGGAAAAGATTGGTAGTCACATTAAAGAAGAAATTATTGCATCTAATGGCTTAGGTAAACACCTAATAATACTGCACCACACTATACATCTCAAATGGAGACAACTTATATGTACATTCACCACAGAAGTTACTAATTCATATCAGGATTAGTTACTGAATATATTCAGTCACACCAGTTCCTAGCTTACCCAACTTAGCCTGGAGAAGAGAAGGTTAAGAGGTGATTTGACAAACCTGTTTAATGTTGTTTATGAACTTTTATTAGTCATTATTTTAAAAATACATTTAAAAATAATACAAATAATATACTTCTACATCATTTACATTTACCTTCTACATTTTCAATTCTGTCTTCTTAAATTATCATCTAGGCTTAACTTCCAATGCTAGCAAAATTCAGAACTTCTCTTCTGCTATATATTCTTGCAACCTTTTGTACCACAGCTGTAGAAAATGTGCTGTTTTACAGGTTTAGAAATCATGTGTTTGATCCAGACATCCCAGAATTGGAACTGTGTCCTCAGAGGTGTTTACTGACGGAACAGGATAGATATCTAATTAACTATTGTAATTTGTAAGCCGCTCTGAGAGCCTTTGTGGCTGAAGAGCGGGGTATAAATACTCAAAACAAATAAATAATAAAATAAAATTCAGTGTTACAATTAATTCCTTCTAAATAAAATCCCTTCAAATATTTAAATGGGAAGGAAGGAACCCTGTTTAAATATTTGAAGGGGTGTCATACTGAAGATGGAGCAAGTTTATTTTCTCCAGCTCCAGAAAACAGTACCCAGAGCAATGGATGCAAACTACTGGAAAAGAGACTCCATCTCAACATTAGGAGAAGCTTCCTGACAGTAATTGCTGTTCGACAGTGGAACACATTCCCTCGGATTCCTTCTTTGAAGGTTTTTAAACAGAAGCTGGATGGCCATCTGTCAGACGTGCTTTGATTGTGAGTTCCTGCATGGCAGAGGATTGGACTGGACGGCTATTGGGGTTCCTCATTATAGGCTACACTGGCCAGGGTTGCTTGGAGTTGCAGTCCAACAACATATGTAGGACCGCACTTTGGTCCACTGCCTGTAAGAGAGAGAATGTATGGTGTAGAAATCTTATAAAGGTGATTTCCATTTGCATAGAATCACAGAGTTGGAAGAGACCATGAGGGCCATCCAGCCCAACCCTCTGCTCCCACTGAGCTGATTTTGCAGCAGTCGAACCCTCTAAAATCCCTGGACTCCAATTTTTCTGACCATAAAAAGGATGAACTGATTCTGCGGGAAGCGTCCATGAGTGAACCTCAGAGGGTTCTGGATCAGAACAGTGGCCCCTCAGACCTGTCTCAGCTGCCCTACCCCATTATAACAAAAGATCACATCTTCCTAGTCCCAACATAAGGAATGTTTAGGGATATAGGAGGTGAATGGGCAGTCCTGTCTTATTCTAAAGGAAGCATAATTACTGGAAGAAGTATATACCTCTGAAGTCCAGTGGAATTTGACACCACCACCCAAAGGATGAGAAAATCAACAAAGATGAAGAAGGAATAGGAATAGGCTAGGATCCAACAGGCTATGCATGGGCCATACACATAGCAGAAACAATACCAGCACCCTTAGTAGCCTCCAATTAACCACTCTTGAAGCATGCCAATATTCTATGAAGCAGCACTGTATGTTTCACAGCACTGATGCTGAAAGGTGAAATCACAAGCTTCTCCATGTACAGATGAAACTGCAGTAAGTGGCACAATGCGCACTCCATGAGTGGGTTATATAATTGTCTAGGTATAAGAGACACACACAGAGAGCAGCTCAAAGTGACTGTCCTGGTGGAGCCTCAATATCTTGAAAATGAAAAGCTACAGAGTCTGGGGATGTTACTACTTGGACTACAGAGCCTCCAAAAGGACCATTCATTGTGTCTGTCTCCTGCAATTCCATCTGTGTGTATGGAGAATCTGATGAATCCCCAAAAGGAACATTCTGGAAATTATAACCCCAAAAGGTAGCATTTCCAAGCTCTGTAAAACTGTTTCTCTTTTTTCTCCCCAAAGCAGAGTGTTTTACTAAATGACAATGCTAGTTCTGACTATGGTATCTATATGTGTTATCATCATGCATATCAGAAAACACTACACTCGCCCCTCCCCATTCGCAGACTTGGAGTCTGCGGTCTCAGTCCTTTGTGGACAGCAAGGGGCAAGGGACAAAATGGCGCATGCACCTGGGGTGCATGCTCCCATTGAAATCAATGGGGCTTGAATAATTGCAATTTTCCTGATTCACGGGGGGAGGGGGTCCAGAATGGATCTCCCTCAAATTGGGAAGGACGACTGTTCAATGTATAGTCAATGAACACAGGGGCCAAAACTATCATGTATTGAAGAAGGGCATAATGGGAAAAGATGAAATCGCTGACCTGGGTTTCAAATGTTTAGGAGTACAATATTATTATTCCAGTAAAATCTTGAACAAAGCACAACAGTTTCTTGCAATGAGTTTGGGCTCAGGTTGGGTTGGCTTAGCCTGACTGTAATGCTATTTCTGAAACTGCCCTAATAAAATGTGAAATTAGAAAAACCACAGGCCGCTCATGTAAATGCAGAACACCTCAGATTTTAATTTGAGACCTTTCACATTTTTGTTGAGATTCACTTTGCTCAAGAAAGAAAAACCTTTGGGGGGGGGATCCAGAACGCTGTGCATTATACAGCTTATGAATCAAATTCTCTGCCTTAGGCAGAATCTTACAAAATCATATACCAGTGTTAAATCTGATGAACATATAATGTTACGACCATTATTATTTTTAGCTATGCAAACTAAATAAGAATAATCATCATATGCTCCAGGGTGCAATAGAAGAAAGGAAATTATTCCTTTCCCATATTCAGCACTGTGTGATTGACTTGCCATATTAATATATGTGGTTAGAAGGGAAGGAGTGAGGAATGCTCCACGCCCCCTCCCCCCAAAAAATTGATATTGATCATTGCCACAGGCAGGGCACCAACCAGATGGACCACTAGTCTCATCTGTTCTGTCAAATCTTATAACATGGTGCTAATCTCTAGCAAGGATAGAGTGGGTAGATGACAAGATCATGGCACTATGATCAGACGAGCGTAAAACAAACATTTTCCATTAGTATTTCCCAGTGTTCCTCCAGTGCCCCTCCCAACCAACTCTTTCACCATATGCATGTCAGACATAAGCACAGCTCAATACTGTGTTAAAGAAGTGTGGCCCTTTGGTATGCTGAAAAGGAACCCTGAAGCACTCCATAAGAAAAGGGAAACAATGACCCATTTGATCTTCATAGTTGGGGATCTTTCCGCCAAGAACAATGTTGAGGCCCATCAAGTCCTGTAGTCCTTATTTCAGACACCACATGGTCAAGTGATATCTCAGTGAACCAGTATATCACACATGTGAAAATAAATTTCAGGCAAACAGTAACCAGCAAAGTAACCTCTACACTCAAATAATGTGTCCAATTCAAAGGGTGAAGTCCAGAGAAACAAAAACATTTAGGTGCATCTGAGCAAACTGACATACTGCAATTTAGGGGGACATTCTGCTCCACCCAGACATTGTTCCACTCCACCTAAACAGGCCTTCACTACAGTTACAGTGCTCCAGCAATGTACAAAATAGTATTATCCACAATTTCCCTTTTTGGACAGTGATTTCAAAGTACAGTAGCCATCTTCCGTACTCAAGCTGCCAATCAGTCTAGTATGTAAAAGGAAAGCTGTGACCCTGGGTTACAATGGCTTGCCAGGAATAATACTAGAAAATCAATTCTCTCATATGGCCTTCACAATGACATTTTGTGGAATATTTCTTATTTCCCCATATCTCTGAACTAAGATTATGATAAAAGCATGAGAGTCAACTTGGGAAACAAGATGTCTATTACTCACACCACAAATAGTGTAACATTTCCAACTGAACAAAAGAAACGGGGAAGAAAATGAGAAATCACAAGGTAAGAACACACCTGGTAATAGTATAGAATGAAGTGGTCATTTTTAAATTTCTCCCATATGGTTCTGAATACATGATATAACCAAAATATTAATGATTATCCACAAGCTATTGACTGTTGGCTTTTGAAAAAGAAAGACATAATTTGGAATTAATGAGTTCCGTTCCCAGTACTAGTGAGAGGCACAAGTATATTCCTCATAAAAATCTGAGTGCTAAGCTTTCACCTTTACACATGAAAACATCCTTTAAATATGTACAAGGAGCGTATTAACTTTACAGCAAAATGGTAAAGTCTGAGCCTTGAAGAGAAGAAAGGGAGAGATCTTAAATATAAAAGCCTCCTATGAGTCACATAATTACTGCAAAAGGGCATTATTAAACTGTCAGAATTCCATTTGGGTCAAATCTTTGCACACATACACACTTTTCTGAATGGGACAAGATCTTGAACAGCAAGGCTTCATGTCATGTTGATTTACATAAACCTTAAGGAAATCCCACTGTTACAAGGCATTTAAATTACACTCATGCTACAACAGTTTAATAGCGGAATATTAGAATGACTCATAACAACAGTTTTCTATTCACAGAAAGCCTGTAATACAGTTGTTCCTCCTAGTTCGTGGACTTCCTGTTTGCAGTCTTGAATTTCCAGAGCCATGCACATGAGGCCGCACACAGGAGTGCGCTGACATTATATCCAATGGGGCTTGGATATTTGTGTTTTTTCTGATTCGCGGGGTGAGGTCCGGAACAGATCTCACGTGAATCAGGAGGAATGACTGTATATGCTTCATAATTGCTAACTACAGTCTATCCATGTTAGGGAACATTTAATTTGGAAGAGACTTAAGTTCAGGCATAATATGCAACAGAGAAGTTTGCATTCAGTGTGCATTTTGGGCACATTTAACCACAAGGAACAATAACTAATTAACTGGGCTACACTTCACCCATTTTAATTCACTATTTTCCTGACCACACTTTTTAAAAGTTTGTTCACTTGAGAGACGAACTGGCCAGTCAAAAAGCCAGTGTCATCAAATAGTACAAACTTTCTTTTGACACACTCTTAATGTTGAGGGAACATGGAAAAAGTTCAAAATATCAAAGAAAAAGGCCTGGGAAATAGGGATGTGTAAAAGTGAAAGAGAGAACTCAAAAAATGTATGAATGGTCTAATAGTCAAGGTTGCTGAATGGGCAGGTGCATGTCATTCATGCTCTTACAACAGTTATCTAACAATCTAACCACACACACCAAGAAGCACCATATCTATATCTATATCTATATCTATATATGCCTATTAATACATCTGGGACCACTTATGTTCATAAAACAGGCTTTGCTTTATGGTGAGGTACTGGAAGCATACCTCTGGTCTCCAACAGAAGTCAATACTCCATGGAAAAAATGTGCAAAAAGCACACAGCATATTAAAAAAGAAACCTCAGCAGTGCACATTTGTAAACAAAAGCTGCAAAGCATTGCATTCAATACATCATGAAAATATTTTAAAATATCCTTTTATGAAGACTTTAAGCACAACTTATGATTAAATACAACATCAGTTCCTCTCAAACCGTACATTAGTCAATGAGCATTTAATAATAATAATAATAATAATAATAATAATAATAATAATAATGAAATATCTTAACAGAACTGTTGTATACTCCTGGCACTATTTTGAACTCTATACATGTGCATGAAAATCTGAATGATAAAGTTAGGAAGGAAAGGAATCAGTTTAAGAGAATCAATAATGCTGTGTTACAGGAAATTTATTTCTCCCATCTACAAGAATTAAATAGATTCTTACAGAAGTAAGCAATACTATATGCCCCTACAGCAATTTTAATAGGGTTTGTGGTGATTTCTTTCAAGCATCTCAGAAGGAAACAATGTTTTCAGGCTCCAAAAGCTCCCCAAAATTATTAAATGCTATCAGTGTTCCATATGCAGTATATTTGTTATAATGATACCATCTAAGAATACCAATATTTTATTTCTTTGTATGAACATTTTTATTGATTTCAAGAGATCTGTTACATCATTCTCACTTCAGAATTAAATGTTATACTGGATGTGGTCATGTAATTCACATAAAAGCCATTAATAATCAGGTAGATCAATCCAGTATCACTCTGAACATGATTAGCATCAATCCCATTTTAGTTCTTTCTGAGAACTAATAAATCAATGTCATCACCATGACTTGGGGGAGACATGAGCAGACCCCAATTTTCTACAACTTTCTAGAGGCCAGCCTACAACTTGCTTGCTAGGCAAGATCAAGCGAGATGTCAAGCTAATTAAATCCAGCATCCACAAAATGTGGTTATTAAAAAAGCAAGTTAATGTATTCAAGAGACCATATTTTTAATTCTGTTCTAATTTTATACAGGTAACATACACTGTAGAACAGAAAATGTGCAGTGTTTACTTTCACTCCATCCATGTTAAATCTTCACAAGTCTTCTAGCACCAGCTTATTTTGTTACAAGGGAAAAAATTAGTGCTTGCTAATTTAATGTCATTTCTTTCTTATTTTTTCATGTAAGTTTGCAATTGATTGCAAGTGAACAAATCTGTCCCAATCGTTAATTATTAATGTTAAACAGCAGCCAGCCAGATACACAACAGTTCCCAATCAACATTTCCCAGAGAGTCAGCAAGGTGGCCCATGCTTAGCAAAAGGATTAGAGTCCAAATTATTTCTCCTCATAAACATAAATCTGATTCACCGAATGTTTCTATCTACCTCTTTTTCCTTTCTCAAAAAAAAAAAAATGTCTGGAAAGGAAACATAATACTCTATTAAGTGTTGTTTTGCAAATATAAGTAAGAGAGAGATCACCCAAGCATGAAGAGTCATTAAAATGGATCTTACATGTATCATTATAAATTTAATAATCTCCATGACGGCTCGAGTTCAAGTTAAAATGAATGTCAGCTAAGCATGACCAATTGATGTTATCCCAGCTGCCACTGAGCCTCACTTGGGGTTATATTATACTTTCAGAGGCCCTATTTTACATGTGCACTGAACACCCAGAGCCAAGAGCAGATGGGAGATGGGAGGCTTCTGTAGTTATCAGAGTTTCAGTCAAAATTGCATATTAAAACTAGTAAACCAACTCAACAGAATCTGGGCTTCAACACTGTCAAGGACACAAATGTTTCTCTCATCTAGTGCAAAACCTTGTATACAGGAGGTTTAAAATATATTAAAGGCCTCTTAGAAAGTAAGTCGATAAGAAGGATTTTCTTTCAGTGTCTATTGATTGTTATTTCCACCTCAGAATGGGACTCTGAAAATAGCAGGGTAAGAATCTTGTCAGTTTCAGCTGATATTAGTCAACATGGTGCATTAAAAAGCATAGAGGTAGTCTTTGGAGAGAGAGTTCCTCTGCAAAAAAAAGGCTGCATTTCAATTTTGCTTCCAAAAAAGAAGCAACGCAAGTGATCAGAGAAAAAATACCTTTTACTCCTTAGCAAACTCAGCAAAAGTACACTGAATCTTTCTTGCTTCATGCTCTCATAGATCAACTAGAATTATGGAAATAACAAAAAGTCATTTTTACCAGTCTTATGCATCACCTTTTTTTAAAAAAAGTGTGTTCAAACCTCATTGAAAGAAAACACTCCACAAGAATAAGTTGTATTGTTTTCTAGCAAATAATCTCCGTGGTATTTTACACCAACACATCATATTTACAATTTGCTTGGCTTCCACAGAAAAAAAAAGTATAAATTTTCATTGCTCCAATCATTACTTTGCATTAATATTGATGGAAAACAACACTTTCTCAAATACAAAGTCACATGCCAACAAACTGAGTCATTTTAAGCTTTCATCCAAGTCTTGCAGGCCAACAAAAGACATAAAATAGCTTTTGAAAATAATTTGCTTGCTGTTTCTAAAGCATGAAACACTGGGAAATATATGATAAGGTACATTTATCAAATCCTAAAGTACCAAAACATTTCATTCAGACTGAAATCCTATGTCCACGTATCTGGGAGTAAACCCTACTGGATACAGTGGGGCTTGTTTCTGACATGCACAGGATTGAGTTCTACATCTAAACAAATCAAGGAGTTAAGAGATTATGCTGCCTTTCATATGTTTCAAAAATTCCATCAAAGCAAATAAGAAATGAATCTCTCTCTGCTTCAATGTCACGATATAGCAGCAGATGCTTAAAATAACCAATCATCCTTCCTTAAATGCTTAAAATAACCAATCTAGTTTTCCTTCTCTCACTCTTTTACAGATCTCTAGATGCCTTCCACTTCATTGCTCCTCCCTCACCACAAAGTGTCTAGCCAATTAAACAAGAACTGTGTTCATTCCAGGGTTGCTCACCCACTACCAGCTAGAACTACTGAAAATCTGCAAATGGATACAAAAATTGTAAGTGGCATCTGAACTCCCTGAATCATGCTTGGCAATTTAAGCGCAAAATGCCACTGGTGAAGTCTTGTCACTTACTCTTTTTTGATCTTCCAGTCCATGCGTCACAGGCTTTCTTTTCTGATGCTGGCTAGACTCTGATCCAGATTCCATTTCCCAGTAATAAATATTCCTTGTGCCTCCTGAAGTGTTCTTAAAATCCACAGTATGAATAAGAAAATATCAATGTGAAATTTAAAAAAAAAAAACACCTTCAAATCTCTTCCTTGTTTTTTATAATCCTTTCAGAACTCTGGTGTGCCATCTCTGCTAATTATCTCAATAGACAAGCATTGCAAACACCTTTATTCTCTATTTCAGCTCAGAGGCAGAATTCCATTGATGTGCTTTATAGAGGGATGGCGAAGCTGAATCCATACCTAGTAGTCTGTGCCACATCATTGTTCCACCATCCTCCTTACTGTTCCACCAGCATCCTCCTCATTGTGTTCTTGGTATGGATAATTTATATGTCAATAAAGGTGTAAATGTGCATTCAGTCCACTGTGTTGATATTATCGGCATCCCTCTCCTAGGCCACCTTTCTCCCATAAATCAGTGTAAACACTCCACAATGATAATTGCCTTTTGCAAAGCTACGAAGTGTAAATTACATAAAATCATCCATGCATCTGTGTCATCGTCAACATCATCTTCTTTTTCCGCACAAAGAAAGGCCTAAAAGGGAGGAAAAACATATTTTATCTATTTGATAAATCAATGGACTTTCACTCATACTAACAACTAACTCTTCCCCTAAAATATTTCAGAAACAATACATTTGCATACTTGTTTCATAATTTATTTTTACTATATAATCGTCATTTGGACTATGGAATATTTAAAACAGCTTACTACCATGCTGCCTTTACTGGTATTACTAGCACAGTTATAACTACTTTTAATACTGACTTCAGACAGGAATAGGTTTCAAAGGGCTCTGGACCTCGACAGTTTTTTCCTAGACATTGTTGTACTACAACTCCACAACTAGTGACAATTCTGGCTGGATAATATGTCATCCAACAGCATATCGGGACTCACACTCAGGACAGATTGTCCTAGAACCAGGAAACAGAACAGAGCTTTACAGAACAGGGTTGTAGAGCTTTATTAAAAAGTCATCTGAGAGTGACTTTTTCAAAGGATCAAGACTTAACAAAATATTGCAGATGAACTACTCGTCTCCTCAGTAATCCAGATTAGAAAATTCCCTCTACAAGTATGTTTAAGTCAAGGCAGTATAAACTACTCCAACTCAGTTCAAGAGTTTGACTAAAACATGACATCATAACCTTAGCAGATAAGAGAGGAAACTTTCTGGCCCTTATTGGATGGCCTTACTGAAAACAAATTCACATGTCTTATTTTAAATTACTTAAATATAGCAGAAATTTTCTATAATTTTGATTTTTTAAAATTCTCATGATTAGTTCTAGGGCCATACTAATTATATCACCTGAATACTTCTCAGTTTATTATTAGGTTTGATGCATCTCTGAAGAAGCTGCTGCTGAGGAATGTAATTGTGAAGAGAGCATGTCAAGCAGTGATAAAATTTGAGATTAAAAAAAAATAGAATCAAGGAGCTTTTTGCAGAACATATTTCAATAGTATCTGAGGCTACTGCCACTCTGCAGATAGAAAGCAGTCTGACACCACTTAAATGCCATAGCTCAGGGACTGGCAACCTACAGCCTGGGGGCCGGTTTAGGCCCCGGTCCCTCGACTTACCAGCCCAGACCGAAGGTTGCCGCCGCCGCCGCCGCGCTTTTTTGCCGCTCTGCAGCCGCGCTTGCCGTGACCGCCATTTTGGAAATCAGTACTCTTGCGCATGCGCAAACGCGTCACACCCGCCATTTTGATTTCCAAAAAGGCGGCCGCTACATGCGCCGGGGGGGCTGTGGCTGTGCGCGCTGCGGCGGTTGTTGCGGTAGCGGCATGCTACCATTCCCCCCCCCCTCGGCCCAGCCAAGACCTGGGCTACGGGAGACCGGCCCAGGTCTCAGAAAGGTTGCCTAGCCCTGCCATAGCTCAATGCTATGAAATTCTGGAACTTGTAATTTTGTGAGATAGTTAGCCTTATCTGTCAGAAATCTCTAGTGCCTCACCAAATTACAAATCCCAGAATTATATTGCACATAAGTTAAAGTGGTACCAAACTGCTTTATTACTGCAGTGTGACAGCAGCCTATAGGCAGCAAGGTAAATAAACCAACCATGTCTAAGAATCAGGCCCCAAAATCAGAACTGTATAGTCTAACCCTGTGGTTCCCATCTTTTGTCCTCTTGGTGTTTTGGACATCAACTCCCAGAAGTTCTAGCCAACCTGGCCAACAGTCAGGAATTCTGGGAGCGACCTTGGAAGGATGCAGGCCTGAGTCTAGCCCTGGCTAGTATTGAACTCTCAACCTTGTGGTCTATGAGTGAGTGGCTGCAGTACAGGCATTTAACCACTGTGCCACCAGGGCTCCTAGGTTTACTGTGGAACTTCACTGAAATGATTCGGTCTGATTTTGCATTGTATCCTCTGATTGATTGCTTTTGCCACATCTTTTATCACTATGAAAGACAACCCATTTCCTCTTGTCTTTTCATTTCCTGAGTAGAACACTGTATGATTGTTTGATTCAAAGTGACCCATTCCTGTCCATTTTAACTCACTCACCTCCAGTACTGCTATGTTCATCCGTTCCATTTCCATTTTTACTATGTCCAGCTTCCCTTGGTGTCTAGCCAAGTTATTTTTATTGAACATCAAAATTTGAAATGGCTGCCATAAACAATTATGTAGAAAAAAATACAGGTAAAATGAAATACAAAGATTGGAATAGCATCCTCTGTTTCCTCTCTCCTAGTACAACTGAAATCTGACTGAATCCAATAAATTATCCAAATAGAAGACTACCACACACAGTGCATGTAACCTCTTGTACCATATTCTACTAAGCAGTGGGAAATTTTCATTATTTTACTACTGAGTCTCACCATCAGATCATGTTCATAACATTAGCCTAAGTAGACTGAATGCACTCAGTGAGAGATTGTGGTAACAAGCCACATCCCATCCCTATGAACACAGAGTTGGTTGTCTGAAACAACTCTGTCTGTGCACAAACATTCTATAAACCCACAGAGTTGCTTGTATGATTATGGACCTTGGCTAGCATCTTGTTAGGAATATTCAATAGCGTAAACCAATTTACAATTGTGCAGTTTAGAATTGTGGCATTGCATAAAAGTTATATTCCCAAAAGAGGAAGCACTGGAACCAATGAAGAGACAGAGTGAAAGTATGGCAGTTTCACAATCGTTCAAATGCACAACAGTATGGCACTTTGTAGACAGCGTACCCTTGCACGAGGACAGCACAAAGAGGGGGACAATGGCTCCCAACAGAACCACAGAGTACTGATAATCCAGAATGCAGGGCAAGGGAAAGTTGTGGATGCTCTGTAGCTGGCCAAAAAAATCCCTATCTTTCACAGTGCACTGTTGTGCAGTGAGTGCCCCCATGAGCAACAGTACATCTTAAGCTGTATTCCACAATGTGGTAGGAGTCCCTGTTGCACATCTGGACATCTTGTGTAGTGCTCCACTGACATCATCACAGTTCTCTACCATAGTTGTGTATCATGTCAGCTAAGTAGATCTGCCGGTGTAAAGTTATGTTTTGCAGCCCCTCCATAAATGCCTATTATGTGTACACTCAAAGGATATGTTCCTAAGGCTAACTAAATATGTGTTGCACTGAGGCATAGCTTGCTGCCAAGATACCACTCCTCTGCATTCCATGCTGGTCTCTGATGCCTTTAAAAGTTGTAAAGAAATGGACAACTCTTCCTGACTTAATTGAACCTCCTAAACCTCCTTTGTCCATATAATTATTTATGGTACTGAAATACAAGCTTGCACCTTTGTATTAGTGCAGGGGTTTGGAAACTGCAGCTGTGAGCCACATCAAGCCCCATGTGTGTAGATGAGGTCTCTGAAACCACTGGCTTACCCACAGTGCTCCCCCAAGCTCTGTGCACACATAAAATTGTAGTAGAATTAAATTGCCCACAATAATCCTGGAGTAGTGCAAAGCTACAACTACAACTTTCACATACAAACTCATCCAATCCATGAAGATTGGCCATAAATGGCCAAAAACAGAAGTCAGGGCAGGGGGAGCTCAGAAGTTTTTGTTTTGTTCTTTTCTACAGGAATTGCGTAATGAGAAAGAGTAATGTGTGGTACATGCTTTTTTAAGCAGCTGTGTGCACACAACTATGATACCCTACTGACCAAGCAGATATTTAAATATGGATATTAAAGCATATTTTACTTCCATATTACATGTTTGCTACAAAAAACACTGGAATAATGCCAATGAGCCTCACAACAATGTTCAGAGATGTCTGGGAAACATTAGTTTAGCAAAATGGCAGTTTATTGCCTTATCCCAAAAGTATTATTATGGGCACAAGCTACTTTTTGCAGATTTTCTACAAACCGATGCAATTTGGAGAAAACTTTTCTTGCCCTTCAGTGATTTCACCATGATGTGGCACATGAGACTGCATCAGTCACATCATGTTATGCTGTGCAGCACTAGCATGACATAACCAGTGCAAGTAAGGACAGAGTGAACAATCCTCTGAAGCAGAAAAAAGTGCAATGTCTCTCCCTCCTTCTCTCAAAGTCCCTTTGTATTAAAGTTTCCAGCTTTCTGGCCATCTCAACACTCTTTCAGATTAATCTCAGGGCATGCATGAATGGAAATGGGAGATTACAGACAGGCCTTAGGGACAATGCTTGTAGCATTGTGTGCCAAGAGAAAATTTGCACTATGTAAAAACTTTGTAAAACTGTACTTTTAATGAGGGGGAAGGGAGCTAAATGAAGAAAAGAACTCAAATATTTAAAATGCACACTGAGATTTGATTTTTATCTTTTGACATAATATCACACTTGTTTTTAACTTCACATAACTCTTTTCCTAATGATGTAAATTGTTAATTTATCATGAACAAGATTAGTGAAAATGAAAACCAAGAAATAAATGCAATATGAAGCAAAATTCTAATTGATTCAAGTCAAAACATCCTTTTGTCTCCATCATAAAACAATTCAATGTCACATCACCCCTAAATAGAACTGGTTATATTATCAACTCCTGAAGGCCCAGCTAGAATGTAATTATCACTTTTATGTTCTTTGCAAGTGTATACTGTGTTTCTTTTATTTTGTCTCAATGAGTAACTGAGAAAGTGATTAAACTGAGGGTGATCTTTCTAAGATCAATTGCAGAAAGTTGAATTAGCTGCTAGTCAAGCAAGACTGACTTGTGTGTGAACTTTTACAGTTACCAATTAAATCTTAAACTTTGAACATAGCTGCATCACCTTATTTCAAAGATGAAATGTAGTCATGTAGACAATAAATGTAAGCTGCATAGCTGATTTCCACTGACCATCAGGTAATTTAGACCACAATTATATGCTACCCTTTTATGGAACAGCTGACCATTGCAAACCCCATGAAAGCTGATGCTAAGTAGCAATGTGAAAGAGGTCTTCCTTTTTTCCTATCACTATTCTCAAGATGCTGTTTGGCAGCTCCCATGTCAGTGGAGCAATGAATCTGCTTCAGGTTAGCCCAGATTTTGAAGGAGCTATTCAAAGTGCTGAACCCTGTCTCCAAAATAAGTTCAAAATAAAGCTTTGAGACTTTAAGTTTCAACTAAAACACAGAGAGGATTAACCAGCCTACTGACATGGTAGTCCCCAGCTATCATAGCTGTTTGGCTGACAGCATGCCAATCTAGACACATGGATAACTCGATGTACACATTATGAATATACTTTCATATCCACAGGGCACAAATCATCAGTTACACTTGCCATAAGACTGGCTGAAAAGTTATTGCTGGCTGAGGTAGAGCAGCACAGTGCCTCAAGTCAAGATGTACAACAAGAGTGGATAGCATGCAGGTTGCATGTAACCCACAGACCCCAACTGAATCTCTCTGCAAGTACCCAAAAGGTCTCCCAATTGGCAAAGCTGCCTGAAAATTGCCCCCCCCCCCTCAAAAAACCCCATCAACACAATGGAAATATCCTCTGTACTCTGAGAGGCTCCTTGATATCTTTTTCCTCCAGAATCCAGATCCTAGACAGAATGGCAACTATGAACAACATATGTCCAATTGCCATTTTTGGCTGGGACACAGAGGAAAGAGAAGGTATCCTGGGGTGCTCTTGGAGGGGGCAATGAGGCTTACAGGGAGCCAATGAGGGAAACTGGCCCTAGCCCCCACACCGTTGCCAAGCCAGACATATAGGAGGAAAAGGACAGCCAAGCTATTTTGGCACCTGGGCAGAAAATCACTCAAACAGTCCATCAAGGTGCTCCTTGTGTTCTTATATATCTAAGCAAGAGTGCATATTCAGGATCACCTAATCCCGGTTAATTATATCTTAACTCAGGGGTAGGAAACCTTTCCCCTTTAAGGACCGAGGGACTTCAGCTCCCAGAAACCTCAGCCATGTGGGCCAACAGTCCCATGTTGGCCAATAGCTCCTGGGATTCTGGGAGCTGAAGTCCCTCGGCCCTTAAAGGGGAAAGGTTGCCTACCCCTGTCTTAACTATTAAGATGGTCTGTATACACGCTTGCTTTACTCAGTAAAAACACAGAGGTAAACCACAGGATTTGGTAGGGAGTGTGGAGAGAGAAAAAAAGAGATCACTCAGGACTGAAATCAGTCCACTCCTGTTTTAGGAATCTGTTCCCAAACAAGCTCATTTGTGTCTCTATTGCCTAGTTTTTTGTATATAATATAAATAAAATATATGCTAGTGTGCATACTAGTATATATGTGTGTGCATATTATAATCCTAAATTGTACATTCTTTTTGGGTTAACATGGTTTATGATAGAAGAACATATGAATAGATTTCCCTTCCCTGGATGTTCCTTTCAACATTAGATTCCTAAGGGGGGGGGGGGGACTATCTTGGAAGGTTATTCTGGATTCACACTAGTTTATTTGTACACATAGAAATTCAGGGGAAGATTGTGTTGTTGGCTGACAGGGTTCTAGACTGAATTCCAGAATGTGTGGCCTCACAAGAGATCGTTTTTGTGCATGAAAAGTGTGTGAATGCAGCAGACCATCTTTGATACACAGGACCAACCTTGTTAGCCAAAGTGAAATAAGTAAGTAAACTTTATATTTGTACCCCGCCTTTTGCCTGTGCAATCAAGGAAGCTAACAACAGTTGCATATATAAAACAACCCCACAACAAACAACAATAACATAGTAAAACAAGTTACCCCCCCCTTTAAAATTACATAATGGCTGCCTTTGTGTGTCATGAAGGGGCAACACACTAGTTTAATGATTAGTGTTGTATTTTTACTGCCAGGTTGGTGGTGTGTGTGTGTGTAGACAAGGCCTTTGCAGACTGCTAGAACTAGTGCAAATTGAGTCCACTTTAAGGGTTAGGGTTAGGGAATCATGGGAACTGTATTTTATTGTGGCACCGGAGCTCTCTGACAGAGAAGGCTCAATGTCTCAGAAAAAATACAGTTCCCATGATTCCCTAGCACTAACCCTAACCCTTAAAGTGGACTCAATTTGCACTATTTCTGGAAGTCTGCAAAGGCCCTGTATCAAGTTTAGCTAACATAGCAGTCTTTACAAGAATCCCAGCAAACCTTAGATGGTGCACCTGAAACTGCCTGGTGGCTTTTAACAGCAGTTGCTTACAAAACAATACTTTGCAGCATAGATCCAGGAAATTTATCATGCCCTCTCTCTTGAGAGGGGAAAAAAGTAGTATCATTATAAGAGCAAGTGTTTGCTTAACGTCATTGATACTCTCTTTGCACATGCACAACTAGTAACGAAAGAAGAAAGAAACCAGGAATAGTCTACTGGGGTGCTGCCCATGGCTGCATCCAGACTGCAGAAATAATCCAGGTTGACACCACTTTAACTGCCCTGGTTCAATGCTATGGAATCCTGGGAAATGTAGTTTGTTGTGGCACTAGAGCTCTTTTGACAGAGAAGGCTAAATATCTCACACAACTACAATTCACAGATTTCCACAGCACTGAGCTAGGGCAGTTAAAGTGGTGTCAAACTGGATTGTTACAATCATGTGGATGCAGCCCATGGGGTAGATAAGGGAGGAGACCTGTCTAATCTTCCAATGGGAATTAAAGCTATCGATTGAAGCATCCAGGTGCGGGCTCGTTTGCCCTCCAGGCAGGAGAGGCAAAGTGGACCATTTTTTCCTCTCACCTTTGAGAGGAGGAGGGGGAGGAGGAGGAGAAAAAGAAGAAGAAAGAGGAGGAAGAGAAGGAGGAGAAGGAGGAGAAGGAGGAGAAGAAGAAAGAAGAGGAGGAGGAGGAGGAGAAAAAGAACAAAAAAGAGGAGGAAGAGAAGAAGAAGATGAAGAAGAAAGAGGAGGAGAAGGAGGAGAAAGAGGAGAAGAAGAGGAGGAGGAGGAGAAAAAGAAGAAAAAAGAGGAGGAAGAGAAGAAGAAGGAGGAGGAGGAGGAGGAGGAGGAGGAGGAGGAGGAGGAAAGGAGGAGGAGAAAAAGAAGGAGGAGGAGGAGAAAAAGAAGAATAAAGAGGAGGAAGAGAAGAAGAAGAAGGAGGAGGAGGAGGAGGAGGAGGAGGAGGAGGAGGAGGAGGAAAGGAGGAGGAGAAAAAGAAGGAGGAGGAAGAGAAGGAGAAGAAGAAAGAGGAGAAGGAGGAGAAAGAGGAGACGATGAAGAAGAAGAAAGAGGAGAAGGAGAAGGAGGAGAAAGAGGAGAAGAAGAAAGAAGAGGAGGAGGAGGAGGAGAAAAAGAACAAAAAAGAGGAGGAAGAGAAGAAGAAGATGAAGAAGAAAGAGGAGGAGAAGGAGGAGAAAGAGGAGAAGAAGAGGAGGAGGAGAAAAAGAAGAAAAAAGAGGAGGAAGAGAAGAAGAAGGAGGAGGAGGAGGAGGAGGAGGAGGAGGAAAGGAGGAGGAGAAAAAGAAGGAGGAGGAGGAGAAAAAGAAGAATAAAGAGGAGGAAGAGAAGGAGAAGAAGAAAGAGGAGAAGGAGAAGGAGGAGAAAGAGGAGACGATGAAGAAGAAGAAAGAGGAGAAGGAGAAGGAGGAGAAAGAGGAGAAGAAGAAAGAGGAGGAGGAGGAAGAAAAGGAAGAGAAGACGAAGAAGAAGAAGAAAGAGGAGAAGGAGAAGGAGGAGAAAGGAGAAAAAGAAGGAGGAGGAGGAGGAGGAGGAGACAAGCTCCCTCAGCCGTGGCTCCTACCCCAGCGGCCAGATTGCGCGCCTTGTGGAAGAGGCACCTGGCGCCTCCCAAGGTCCCTGAGACCCACCAGGTCCCCCTCCTCCTCCTCTTCCTCCCGGCGCAGAGCCCTCTTTTCCAGACTGAGGAGGCGCTTTCCTTGCCCTCTTCTTCTCCTTCTCCTTCTTCCTGGAGGGAGCACCTGAGGCCCTCTCTGCCGCCCTCCGTGGAAGGAGCGAGCGGACGAGGCGGAGGAGGAGGAGGAGGAGGAGCAGGGGCCCTGGCTGACTAGGGCTGCTGCCATACTGGAAGCTGGAGGGGGACCCTGTGCACCTACCTCTAACGGGGTCTTTCGGCAGGTATTGCCCCTCACACAACAAGCTTGTCGAGGTCAGAAGCAACGCCCGCTGGAGTGCCCTCTTCGAAAGGCACAGGAGCCCTCTTTAGTTTTCAACATGGCAACCTTACCCCTGAGCCTTGGGGAAAGAAAGACGGTGCTGGTTGGGAGGGGTCTCTCTGTGTGTTTATGTCTGTGTTTAATGGCCATGCTAACGATAGAGTTCAAAGACCTAGCCCTAAAGGTACAAAAGTGCAGCATTGCTGCCTGTGTCACCATTCTTTTCTCTCTCTTTTTTAGCTTGCTCTCCTTGTTATCCGAACCTTTCTGAAAACAATAAAATTCCCCTGGACTTGAACCGCCGGGCTCTTAATAATTTTTAATGGTGGTAAAAACGCCACTCAGTTCACACACCAGGTATCCTTCAGTGGACAAAGGAGCTGTGTCCCTGGGCATCACTTCTTCAAGAAAAGTTGGTACCAGACTGAGGCAGAAATAATGTAGAAAGAATATAGTATGCAAAGGGATCTCCCAGTCCCTTTGAGACTAACATGCAGGTTGTTATCTGCAAGTACCCCCAAGATCCCTAAACCCTCCCAATTGGCAAAGCTATATGAAAACTGCCCTCCCCCCCAAAAAAACCCCCCATCAAAACACATAGAAATACTCTCTGTACCCTGAGAGGCTCCTCAATGCATCCAAGGAAGTAGGCAGAAGTCTATGAAAGCTCACGTTAATGATAGAGCTAAGGCATAAGGCAAGCCAGTATCATACCGTTATTCTCATGCAATGGCAAACCACTACTGGTATCAGTATTATTTAATCACCATTGTAGGATGGTGGCCTTCATGATGTTATTGTGTGCCTTCTAGTCGACCTATGGCCACCCTAAGGCAAACCTATCATGGGGTTTTCTTGACAAGTTTCTTCAGAGGGGCTTTGTTTGCCATTACCATCCTCTGAGGCTGAGAGAGTGTGGCTTGCCCAGGGTCATGCCATCAGTAAAGAAAGCAGACCAGAAGAAAATCAACACATTTGAGTTGTAGTGCTGGAGAAGAGTGCTGAGGACAACAAAAGGACAAATGGATCAAGCCAGAAATCTCCCTGAAAGTCAAAATGACAAAACTCAGGCTGTCATATTTTGGACATATCATGAGAAGAGAGGACTCAGTAGGAAAAACAATGATCCTCAGAAAGGTAGAAGGATGTAGAAAGAGAGGAAGACCTCAAGCTAGATGGATAGACTCAAATAGAGAGGTCATTTGAATTTGCAAGACCTAAGCAGAGCATGGAGGACAAGGGGTCTTGGAGATGCCTCATCCACAGGGTCCTCATGAGTCAGGGTTGACTCAAGGGCAGTTAAATGCATCTGAGGAAGTAGATTCAAGTCTATGAAAGCTCCTGCTCCCAGCTTCTTCAGGTAGTCTCAAAGATCCCTTTACATACTGCTACAAGATCCCAGACCAATACGGCTAGGTCTTTGAATAAATATGATGCTAATGTAGCCTAGCTCTTGCACTGGGATAATAATGGTGATTGTGGTGCTGGTGATGGTGACAAGGGAATGAAAGACGTGGACTCAAGCAGGGCTGCGTTTACAAGTCTTTCTTTTGCTTTCCCAGCCTGCAAACCCAGGAGCGCAAAGGGAAGCCGCTCTCACTGACCTCAGTTCCTTTCACAAACCATTCCTCCTTTCTCTCTTCTAGTAAAGCTTATATTTCCTCTTAACTCACATCCACACCAGGGGAGGGGGAAAAGCTTTCAAAGAGGTAGCCTGTCCTATTATAAAATGGGAGGCCAAAGGGGAAGGTTTCTTGTGGTGGCTTTGGAAGCCAAAAACTTTGTCCACGCACAAGATCCCGTTGCATTATAATCCACTTCTTCATATGCATGAAAGAGATGCAGGGGTAGAAAGTTCAATAACATCCCAAAACCCACAAAATAAGGTACCTTTATTGGGCCAACCATTTTGAATGGTGTGGTCCCAGTAAATGCTACGGAACTACATCAAGGTAAGTGGCTTGTATATCAGAGATAATTTTTAACATCCTTAGCAGACATTTCTGCAAATATCACAGATTGTTCCTATATAATTCACATCTGTTCAGCAAAACCCTGCAAAAGCCTTTGAAATCCATGCACAAGTTTTTTTAAAAAAATACTGTTGCTTTGTAAGCAGCGAGACTGTTGGAGTTTTGTATTTGGGGCACTGCATTTCTGTTGGCCCAATAAAGGTCTCCCTGTTTGGTGGGTTTGGGGGAGGTTATCACACTCTCTCAGCCTCAGGAGAAGGCAATGGCAAAACCTCCTCTGAACAAATCTTGCCAAGAAAACCCAGTGATAGGTTTGCCTTAGGGTTGCCATAAGCAGGAAAGGACTTGGAGGCACACAAGAACAACAAATTGCACTTTGGTCTCCTGTCTGATGGATTTGGGGGAGGTTATTGCACTTTGCTTCCCAAGCAGGATGTTTTTAAAGTGGTTATAATCCATAACCACCACCACCACCACCCCCCCAGTGAGCAGACATTGTCTTCCTTTTCCAGAACATGTTCTCCATTTCAGCCTTCTGTCCAGGAGGAATTCCAAAAGGTCCTCCATTTGGGGCATCACTATGAAGCATGACTTTCATATTTATATGCAGGGTGACCAGAGGTCCTCCTTTTCCAGGACACATCCTACATTTCAGCCTTCTGTCCAGAAGGAATTCCACACACACAAATGTCCTCCACTTTGAGCAGGAGCAAGAAGCATGACTTTCATAGCTATTTATGAGTATTACCTCTGACTTTCCATAGTTAAATGTTTATGTAAGCTTTGGTTTGATCACGTCCTCTGCTTTTCCCTTGCAGTGTCCTACATTTTGCAGTGCCTGCTTCTGCTCCTTTGCAGTTGGGACAGCTGGCCACCCTGATCACCCCCCTCCTCTCTCCCTATATATATAAACTTTTGCATTCTTCTGCCAAAGCCACCAGAGCGAGGCGTGGGCAGGGGTGGGATGGGATGGGATGGGATGGGAAGCCCTTTCCCTTGTTACCTGTCCTCCTTCTGGGGTCGAGCCCTTCTTCCACCAGGGATGCAGGTGCTCCACCTTGCTGCTCCTCTCGTCTCCCCCACCGTCCCTGCTGCGCCTTCAGCGCCCCAGGAGTCTCCATAACCCCCGAGAGCCTCTCTCCCTCTTCCTTCCAGCCCAGCTTTCCCGGGCTTCGCTCTCTTTTCCTCTCCTCTCCTCTCCTCCTCTTCAGGGATGGATGGATGGGGAGGCTGGTCCTCACGCTCCCTCTCCCTCCCTCCCTCCCTCACCTCGGTTGCCGTAGCAACCAGGCAGCCAACCAGCCCAACCCTCTGGGTCCGCACGTGCCGGGGAGGCGGCCAATGGGGAGGGGGAGACACTTTCAAGTCCCGGACTGGGAGGAAAGTGGGGCTGGGGGCGCGCGCTCTGTCTCTCTCTGGTCTGGAGGATGCAGGAGTGTGCAAGAGGACCGGGGATGCATGCTTGGCTTCTCTTTTTTTTGGGGGGGGGGTCCTAAAATATAAGGCATGGTCTTTTTTTCTTTTCTTTTTTTTTTTGGGTGCCAAAGTATAAGGCAGGGTCTGGCGAGTCACACTCTCTCAGCCTCAGGAGGAAGGCTAGGGCCAACCTGCTCTGAAGAAACCTTGCTAAGAAAAAAAAAATGCCCAGGATACGGTCGCCAAAGGTTGGAAAGGACTTGAAGGCGCACCACCACCACAACAACAACAACAACCGTAGACATAGCATGAAAGGCACTGGGCGACCTTGGGCAAGCCACGCTCTCTCAGCCTGGGTCACCTTAACTGGGCAAGTCACGCTCAGCCTCAGGGGAAGGCAATGGCCAACCTCCTCTGAAGAAATCTCGCCAAGGGAAAAAGAAACAAACAGACAAACCCATGGGTCGCCACAAGTCGGAAAAGACTTGAAGGCACACAGCAACCACAACTGTAGATATAGCCATGGAACGCACTGGGGGGCCTTGGGCAAGTCACATGCTCTCAGCCTCAGAGGAAGGCAATGGCAAACACCCCTGAAGAAATCTCCCCCCCCCCCAAAAAAAACCCCTGATAGGGTCGCCTTAAGGTTACTACTATAAGTCGGAAATTACTTGAAGGAACACAGCAGCAACAATGAAGTTTGATTCCCTGCTCAGCCATGAAACCCACTGGGTCAGCCAGGGCTAGTCACCCCCTCACAGCCTCAGGGGAAAGCAGGTTGGACATGGCCTTCCCCTGAGGCTGTGAGGGTGTGACTAGCCCAGGCTGACCCAGTGGGTTTTTGACCCTAAGGCTTAGGGCAGGGGTAGGCAACCTTTCCCCTTTAAGGGCCAAGGGACTTCAGCTCCCAGAAGCCTCAGCCATGTTGGCCAATAGTCCCATGTTGGCCAATAGCTCCTGGGATTCTGGGAGCTGAAGTCCCTCGGCCCTTAAAGGGGAAAGGTTGCCTATCCCTGGCTTAGGGTAACCACAAATTAGAAATGACTAGAAGGCACACACCAGAGAGAGAGAGAGAGGGTGGGGAAAGGAGGAATAAACTGAGGGTTGTGGGGAGAAGAAATGGCTCCCTGAAAGACCTCAATAGGCTCTCGTTGCGCTGAGGAGAAAAGGGCCAACCTGAGCAAAGTTCGCGGGGATTTTGTCCTCCTCAAGGGTCTGAGGGGGCATCTACACTGAAGAAATAATGCCTTTTAACTGCCATGGCTCCAGCCTTCAGAATCCCGGGATGTGTAGTTTGGTGAGGCTCCAGCAGCCAGCCCTCTTTGGCAGTGAAGGCTGAAGATGCCAGGAGTCCCGAGGATGGAGCTCCCACACTTCAAGTGGGGTCAAGACTGCATCATTTCCACAGTGTAGGTGCACCCTGAGGCGTTAGGGACAGAGTCCAGCCCTGGGGGGGAAAGGCTGGGTTGGGTTGGGTTGGGTTGGACTGTCTCGCCAGGGAAATGGGAGCATCTTGGAGGCATTTTACTCAAGTCGGGAAGGAAGGAAGTCCGCGGAGGGATGGATGTTGAGGCGCCTGGAGCAGCGCCTTTTCATGCGAGCCCATTGTTTGTGCCTAGAGGCAAGGCAGAATGGGAAGAGCCGGGACGCTTGTCCCCATTGGGATTTGAAAGGGAACGGGAGGGGAAGAAGAGCCCAGAGCAAGGATGCCAGCTGCACAGGGCTCCACCGCCTCCCTGTGGGCTCTTACTGGAACAACAAGCCCCATTTTCCCCTGCGAGGAAAGCCCCCTCCTCACAAAGTGACCAGAGCGCCTCCTTTTCCAGGCCATGCCCTCCATTTCAACCTTCTCTCCAGGAGGGATTTCAAAATGTCCTCCATTTGGAGCCTGACTAAGAAGCACGGATTTGCATTTGTATGAGTGTTTTTAGCGTATAATAATAATAATAATAAAGTATTTTTATCCCACTCCTCTGCATAACGCAACCGGGGCAGCTTACAACATTAAAATATAGATTTCATATCCCACAATCCCACTCACCCCTTAAAATACTATTAAACAATGACATTATAAAAACACACTTAAAATAATAATACAAATAGACAAATAAACAATAACTGCAGCAGAATCAGGAGAGCAGGTTGGAATCGGAATCAGGAATCAAAGGAGCAGGTTCATTTTACAATGCCCTACATTTTTCTTGCATGGCCTACATTTTGTCCTTGTGCCTCGTCTTCCTTTGTGGTAAGGACCTCTGGACACCCTGTCTCCCAAAAGCTTGATCGTCCAACTGTTTGTGGTCATTTGACTATCTGTGGTTCAGCTGCTCTGGCCAGGGACCCTTTTGCACTACACAGTTATAGCACTATGATTCTGCTTTAATTGTCCCGGCTGCAGCCCATGGAATCCTGGGGTTTGTAGTTTGAGGAGATACTAGAGCTCTCTGGACCAGAATTCTATATGTGTGAGTGTGTGTGCACCATGTGCTGTAGACCGTATTTCAGAGGGAAGAACTGGCAAAAGCACCTCAGAATCCACACATGTGCCTTCAAATCACCTGTTGACTTCTGACCCCGGGAGTTTCATAGGGATTTCTTAGGCAAGAGATACTCAAAGATGGTTTTGCCACTTCCTCCTTCTGAAATATCGCACCTGGTATACCTTCCCTAAACTGCAAATCCCAGGATGCCATAGGATGGAACTATGGCACTTAGGGTTGGCAGGTGTCCCTTATTATAAGGCATGTCCTTTATTTGAGGACTGGAAAGCTTGTCCCTTATTGGACTTTGTTGTTGCTGCGTGCCTTCAAGTCATTTCTGACTTATGGTGACCCCAAGGGTTTTCTTGGCATTATTGGTTCAGAGGAGGTTTGCCACTGCCTTCCCCTGAGGCTGAGAGCATGTGACTTGCCCAACGTCACCCAGGGGATTTCATAGCCAAACTGGGAATTGAACCCTGGTCTCCAACACTCATCACTCAAACCACTATCCCACTCTGGCTCTTCTTATTGGACTGGCAGGTGTATGTTACTATAAGAGATATCCCTATTGCTTTTTACAGTGGGACTTTGGTATCCATGGGGGTCCATTCCAGAGCCCCCATGGATACCAAAATCAAGTCCCATTGTCCCTAATGGCAGTACAGCCATGTGCACGCACCACCACTGGGGATAATGGGGGCTGTCCCTAATGGCAGCGTGGCCATGTTCACACACCACCACTGGGGACAACATGGGCTTGCCATCTGCAGATACTTAAATCCATGGATGGCAAGCCCATGGACACAGAGATCCCACTGTGTACATGGACTCTCCAATGTGGGAGATCTTTAAACAGGTTGGATGGACACCTTCCAGGAGTGCTTTAGTTGTGTATTCCTGCATGGTGAGTGTTTGGACCAGGTGGCCCTTGTGGATCCTTCCAACTCTAAGAATCAAAGATTCTAGGATTCTTTCTTATATGTGACATGTCTTCCAAAAAACTGGCCACCACCACAAAGATGCCAACTTTTTCTTGCCAGGAATCTCATGATAAGAAAAACATTGGGAGTTGGAGCATGTTAAGTTTACCCTACCTTTTGTAAATGGGAAAGGGTTTTTTTTATATAAACAACAGGCTCTGGGACAGAGAAGGATAGATGCAGAAGGGGGAAGGCATTTTTCACTGGGACCATCATCACTCCTCCAACATTAAAAAGACTGACAATGTGTAAAGGAATAGTCATGTTTTTTCCCCAGTGACTTTGGCCTAAGCCCTATAACTACTGTCCAATCAAAATCATTCTGCAGGAGCTATCCATTTCTACACTGATGCTTCATGGACTTGCCGGTCCTAAACAGATGCAAATGAATCTATCCATTATTGTTGGCTTACAAACTTTGGCTCATCTAAACAATAGCATCTAATCTGCAACTGTGACTTAGCCTTCACTTCTTTCCGCAAATGGCTACCCTGAAATGAGAGCTAACAAAAGAAGTGGAAAACAAAAAAGCCAAAGGGAAAAAAATCAGAAAAGGGGAAGGCAAGCCCTGATTTGTTATCTGCCATGTAATTTACGGCTTCTACAACAAAACATGGTTATTTAACACAAACCATGGTTTATAACTATGTGTAAAATACCCTATGATTCTAAGTGTGCAAATAATTTAATCATACCCACTTTTAAACTTTCAGTGTAGCATCCAAGATGAATAAACAAACCTGAACAAATGTTTCAAAATATAAGGAAGAATAGGAAAATAACCATGAAATATACCCTGTTCCATAGGTGTGTGTGTAGAATTTAAACATGCTCTAAACAATTCCCTAGAGAAGTAGCCATACACCATATTGTTCTAATGCTAGTTATTTGTCCCTTTATGCCTCAGTAGTATCTGAGACACTATTTATGCAATATGTGTCTTAGAAAGGAAATCACATTGTTTCATTGAACCTACATACAAAGTATGATGGAATAATTGTCCACCTTCAAGACATAGATCCACAATGTATATACCTGTACCCTAAAATTTATCTGAGGTGTACTTATGGAGTCTTCCAGAGTCCCCAGTCAGGGAGAATTTTATTCTAAATCTGCAACTGTTAGAATCTGAATATTTTAAGTTCCCAAAACTGACATCTGCATATGATGTCAATCAATTTTTAATTATACCTGGCAGTTGTATTAGCATGTCTGTTCTGCATAATTTTCAACAGCTGCATCACTCAGTTTCTTACCTTTTTACCTGTTTGTTTTTCTGCCAGAGAATTTGAGCTTCTCAGATTATCTCTATGTCTGTTCTCCAAAGTAAAGGAATATGTGTTTGAGATGAGGCTTGGTGTTCTGTACTTATCTTTGCTACATCTTCAATTGATTTCAAGTGGCTCCAGTTTGGCTGAGCCAAATGCAGCCAAATACACAGGCAGATGGTAACAGGAATATAGCACTGTATTGGACTGTTTTCATATTGCTTTTGGTGCTCAAGTGAATGTAGACTGTGTAACAGAAATAGCCTAATGCAGTTTTATACACTGCTGCTCATTTTTCTGGAATGCTGTAGATACTCCTGTGCTCTTCCAACTGAAACAGTAAATACTGTTTTGAGATTATGGGGGGGGGGGGGGTAACCAAGATTGTCCTGGAATCAAACATGTATTATACATTTTCCCCCTCTCTATATTCAGTGTTTGTACTCATCCACTTGGGGCATATTTGCATACTGTTCCTGGTAGTGAAGATGGCCTTTCCAGGTTTGGTTATTCAAATAAGAACATACCCTATCATATCTACAATCATCTACCTTAAGAGAACATTCCACAAGCAGAAACAATTAAATAGAGTCAGTAACCCCTTGGATAATGAAAAGGCAAAACTAATTGCTGAAACCATGAAAAATATTGTAGAGCGGTGCCTTTTCAAATGTATGAGATTTCTTAGATCAGTGGTTTTCAAACTTAAGTCTTCTAGATGTTCAGAATTTCAGCTCCCAGAATGTCTGCTTGGAACTGAAGCCCAAAACATCTGCAGACCCAAAGACTGAAAACACATGCTGATCAGAAGGGCTTCAGTGAAAAAATCAACCATGTCAGAAAAGTTGACCTACAGACAAAATGTCCACTACTACCTACCTGCCTCTGCAATACACAGCTATGGTTTTAAAAGGAAAAGAAAAGATGGGGAAAGAGGACTAAAGTTCATCCTCAGCCCTACATCCTGAAGCAGCACCAGAGAGACAACAGAGAGAGGTGGAAAAAGAGGGCTAAAGTCCACTTCCAGCCCTGATGCCAGAGCTGTGACAGATCCTATAAGAACAATGGAACGAGGCTGGGAGACAGCTGAGGAACTAAAGGAGGGAGGATAGGGGGGAGCAGGGGACCCCAAGGAGGCATAAGGGGACAGGCAGGGAAGTGAACAAACAATAATGTGAGGAATTATATAGGGAGGCAAACAGCTACTGGGCAGCAGCAGTGGTAGTGGTTGTCACTAAAGTGAGAAAATAGCAGTGACACCATAGCTAACACTTGTTAGCATTGCACACAGGGAGGTGTAGGTGGCCCTTTTTGTATAACCCCTCATCTAGAAAACCCTGTGATGAGACATCCCAAGTGAGGCAGGATCAGAGAACTAACAGAGAGGTAGGAAGAAATAAAGGGAAATCACATTTGCAGGAATAGCCAAAGGCATAAGAAAGATAGTGAGACAAATAGTAGACACACTCAGAAAGGCAAATGCTGTCCAAAGCAGCACCACACATAAAATAGGAATGTAGAATGTGAGAAGCATGAGCCAAGGGAAGTTAGACATAATAAAAATGGAAATGGAACACATGAAGATAGCAGTACTGGAGGTGAGTGAGTTAAAATGGACAGGAATGGGCCACTTTGAATCAGAAAACTACACAATATTCTACTCAGGAAATGAAAAGACAAGTAGAAACGGGATGGCTTTCATACTAAGAAAAGATGTGGCAAAAGCAGTCAGAGGATACAATGCAAAATCAGACTGAATCATCTCAATAAGGCTTCATGGAAAACCTATGAATATCACTGTAATTCAAGTATATGCACCAACCACAGAGGCAGAACAGAAGACATTGATAGATTCTATGAAGGAGTGCAGGAAGAAATTGATAGCACACCAACACAGGACATCAGGCTGATCATTGGAGATTAGAACATGAAAGTTGGAAGCAAAGAAGAATCCAGTAGGCAGATTTGGATTAGGCAAAATAAACAAAGCAGGTGGGCATCTGATAGATTTTTGTGAAGCTAACAACCTATTCATTGCAAACACATTTTTCATACAACCAGAAACAAGGCTGTACACATGGATATCACCAGACAGCCAACATAAAAACCAAATCGATTATATAATCGGATGTAAAATATGGCATAGATCCATACTGGTAGCCAAGACTAGACCAGACGCTGACTATGGCACAGATCACAAATTACTCATATCAAAAATAAGAAAACTCAAGAAGAAATAAAACCAGTCATCATACCAAAATATGATCTAAACAGTATCTCAACAATTTATTGACAATATAAGGAACAGATTTGCACTACTAAACATAATAGACCAAGAACCAAAAGAACTATTGTCTGAAGCCAGGGACATCATAAAAGAAGAATGCAGATAGACACTTTCAATAGAATCATAGAATCATAGAGTTGGAAGAGACCACAAAGGCCATCCAATAGACAAAAAGAAAAAGAAGAAACCATAGATCAGGGGTAGGCAACCTTTCCCCTTTAAGGGCCGAGGGACTTCAGCTCCCAGAATCCCAGGAGCTATTGGCCAACATGGGACTATTGGCCAACATGGCTGAGGCTTTTGGGAGCTGAAGTCCCTCGGCCCTTAAAGGGGAAAGGTTGCCTATCCCTGCCATAGATGATAGATAAAATGCTACAAACAATAATGGAAAGAAGGGGAGAAAAACAAAAGGGGGGTAGGAACAAACTAAGAACCATGAATGAAACAGTACAATGGCTAGTGCGAAAAGACACCTGGCTTGGAGCCCTAGTAGACCACAAGTTGAACATGAGTCAACAGTGTAATGCAGCATCTAAAAATGCCAATGCAATTTTAGGCTGCATCAATAGAAGTATAGTGGCTAGATCAAGGGAAGTAATAGTGCCACTCTATTCTGCTTTGGTCAGGCCCCACCTGTAATAATGTGTCCAGTTCTGGGCACCACCATAATTTTAAAAGGATGTTCCAGAGAAAGGTGACCAAAATGGTGAAGGGTCTGGAAACCATGCTTTATGAGGAAAGACAGGCAGCTGGGTATGTTTAGCCTGGAGAAGAGACGGTTAAGGGGTGATATGATAACCCTGTTTAAGTATTTGAAGAGATGTCACACTGAGGATGGGGCAAACTTGTTTTCTGCTGCTCCAGAAACTAGAACACAGAACAATGGATGCAAGCAGCCGGAAAAGAGATTCCACCTCCTTGACAGTAAGAGCTGTTCGACAGTGGAACACACTCCCTCGGAGTGTGGTGGAGTCTCTTTCCTTGGAGGTCTTTAATAGAGGCTAGACGGCCATCTGTCAGAGATACTTTGATTGCAATTTCCTGCATGGCAGGGGGTTGGACTGGATTGCCCTTGTGGTCTTTTCCAACTCTATGATTCTATGATTCTATGATTCTAAGATAAAGAAAACTACTACAACGACTAGTGCAGAGAAATAGAAGACAACAACAAAAAGAGAAGAAAAAGTGACCTATTACACAAGATCCAAGAAACCAAAGGAAAAATCTGACAAGGACCAGGACACTCTGTGATGATAAAAATAACATAATTCAAGACCAGGAAGGAATAAAAAGATGTTGAATGCAATACACAGAAGAGTTATATAAAAGAGATGACAAAATGAAGGACACATGGAATGAAGACCTATATGAAGATCAACCCCAAATTCTAAAAAGCAAGGTGGAAGCTGTAATAAGAGAAATGGCAAAAACAAATCACCAGGAACAGATTATATTTGTTTATTCATTCATTTATTTTATTTCATTTATATGCCACCTTTCTCCCCAAAGGGACCCAAAGCGGCTCACAAAGATCAATATTCCAATTGAACTGCTGCAATCCACATTGACAGAGTCAACTCTAGTGCTAACCAACATACCATATGTCAAAAGATATGGAAAACAAAATGATGGCCAACAGATTGGAAACTATCAATATACATCACGATCCACAAAAAAGAGACACAAAAGGCTGCAGCAACTATAGGTCCATAGCAGTCACACAAGCAAAATCATGACCAAAAAATTCTGCAACATAGACTCCAACCATACATGGAGAGAGAAATCTCAGAGGTCCAAGCAGAGTTCATGAAAGGAAGAGGCATTAGAGACAACACTGCAAATATACGATGACCAATGAAGCGCACCAGGGGATTCTGAAGTTTGAAGACTATAGCAAAGCCTTTGACTGCATAGATCATGAAAGGCTATGGAATACCTTTAAAGACATGGGGGTACCAACACATCTGATAGTAATATTTCAAGCTGTTCTCAGAACAAGAGGTTACTGTCACAACAGAACATGATGAAACAAAATGTTTCCCAATTGGCAAAGTGGTCAGACAAGGCTGCATCTTATCACCCTACCTATTCAACTTATATGCAGAAAGCATATGGAAAGCAGGCTTGGACATAGAAGAAGGAGGAGTGAAAATAGGAAGAAGGAATATCAACAATCAAAGGGCCTCGGCAGACGGCTAATAGAGCCGTCTCCGAGGCCAGGAAGAGGAGGGGCAGCCGCACGAGCGGCGCCCCTTCCTCTTCCTGAGGTCGCCCCTGGAAGTGACGGCCATCTGGACGGACGGGGCTTCCAGGTTGACCTCACGCTGCGGCGACCACACGCGCCGCGGCGTTTGAGTCAGAGAAAGTGCGCCCGCCGCTTTTGGGGTGCACTTTCTCTGAAATCTAAAAGGAGCGCCAATTTGGCGCTCCTTTTAGATTCGCCGGGGAGGCGCCGCGGTGAGGCTGCCTTGGCCCCGCGGCGCTGCGGACCAGGGCGTCTTGGACGCCCTCGTCTGCATCCCCCCTCAGATATGCAGATAACACCATAATACTAGCAGAAACCTCAAAGACCTGGAACAACTACTAAGAAAAGTCAAGGAAGAAAGTGCAAAGGCAAGCTCACTGTTGAACATAAAGAAAACAAAAATAATGACACAAATTCAACCTAGACAATAAGGAAACAAATAGTAAAAGAATTCTCATACCTGGGATCAAACATTGATAGGAACAGGGTCTGCAGCCAGGAAATCAGAAGAAGACTAAGAACGGGGAGGGTGGCTATGAAAGAACTAGAAAACATTCTAAAATGCAAAGATATACAACTCAGCACAAAAGTTAGAATCATACAAGCCATTGTATTCCCTATTACCATGTATGGATATGAGAGCTAGACAGTTAAGAAAGACAATAGGAAGAAAATCAATTCCTTTGAGATGTGGTGCTGGAGAAGAGTGCTGAGGACCCCGTGGACAACCAAAAGGACAAACAAATGTGTCCTATAACAGATCAAGCCAGAAATCTCCATGGAAGCCAAGATGACCAAACTGAGGCTGTCGTACTTCAGACATATCATAAGGCATGTCTCACTGGAAAAAAGCAATAATTCTAGGAAAGATGGAGGAAAGCAGGAAGAGAGGAAGGTCACATGCTAGATTGATGGAGTTTATTAAGGAGGTCACAGGTATGAGTTTGCAGGACTAAACACAGAAGTGGAGGACAAGAAATCTTGGAGATGGCTCATCCACAGGGTCGCCATGCGTCAAGAGTCAACTCGAGGGCAGTTAACAACAACAAATATAACCCATGTTTGAAAGTCTAGCAACTTAAATGGCTAGGGTGGAAAGCATGCAACCCTCCAGATGTTGGATTGCAGCTCCCAGCATTCCTCAACAATGACTTTGCTAGGTAGGGCTTTGGGGATTTGGGGTCCAATAACATCTGAAGGACCACCTTATTTTCACCCCAATATATAGAATTAATGCAAAACTATATTCCACAGTCTCTGAAATGCATGTCAGAGTAAATAAATCCATCCAAAAAAAAATTCTGAGGATAGGAAGTCAAACAACCACTGCTTTCGACAAGTCTCCCACACACACCCTTTCTTTTGTTTTTACAAAAATATATACAAAAGAAAAATATATCATATACATCTGGTTTCGCTATTCAACCAGAGTTTGGGAATTTTACTTTTTTTGGAATGCAGCTCCCAGAATCCCCCAGTGAATCTGGCCATGCTGGCTAGGAGATTCTTGAAGTGCAGTCCAGAAATTAATATTTCCAAGCTGTGTACTCAACAATGTTTGAAGACCCATGCAGTTGCAAATATTTCTCACTGCCAAAAATACAAAACTCAAATAGTCTTGCTGCTCACAAAGCAACAGTATCTTTTACTCTTATGCATGGACTTCAAAGCTTTTGTAAGCTTTTGCTGAGTGAATGTGAATTATAGGAGCAATCTGTGGTATTTGCAGAAGTGTGTGTTAAGGATGTTAAAAATGATTTCTGATATACAGGCCACTTATCTTGATGTAGTTTTATAGCTTTTAGCAGAACAACAGCATTCAAAATTGCCACCTTTTGCAATTTTAATATGCAAATAACTTTTTGTATGCTGGTTAATTTATCAAGTCTGTTTCTAGATGCAAACACCAAGACGATTTGAGACAGGTACAATCAGGAATAAATTAGGAAGACACCTGAAACATGTCTGAAATAAGGGGATCTAAGAGCTTAGCTGTATGGTTAGGTCTGAACAATTTCAAATGGCTTTGGGTATAAGTAATATGTCAAAAATAATTTCTAATTTAGATGGATAGTTAAAGAAAAATGAGTACAGATTTAGAACCTGCTGTTTCCATACATAGTGGATAGCTGCCTAAGCAATACTATTTCTCATTAAGATCTCAATCCCAACGTTTTCCACATGTCTAGATAAGAATTGTAAACCTTATGATAAGAAAATCCAAACTGAAACAGAAGTTAGTGACAAGACGCAGCAGCACTGTGGTTAATGACACAACTGGACTTAAGCCAAAAGTAAATTCAGCTGCTGACATGCTCAGAGGCAAAAGAAAAGTCCAAAGTTGCATAACATATATTAGGAACATAGAATGGAAAAGAATGAACCAGGGGAAGATAGACATCAGTCCAAATCGCACTGCAGAAATAATCCAATTTGAGACCACTTTAACTGTCTTTTTTCAGTGCTAGGGAGTCTTGGGAATTGTAATTTATTGTGGCACCAGAGCTCTCTAACAGAGACTAATAATAATAATAATAATAATAATAATAATAATTTATTTATATTTTCCTGCCTCTCCCTACAGATCGAGGCGGGAGTATAACAGTAAAATGTACAACAATGTACAAAGATACAATACATAAAAACATAACAAGAATAAAATCAACAAACCATACTATAAAAACAGTGTGAAATCTAATGTATCTAATGTTTAGAAGGCTAAATGTATCACAAAACTACAGTTCCCAGAATTCACTAGCATTGAACCAGGGCAGTTAAAGCGGTCTCAAACTTCATTATTTCTGCAGTGTATTTCAGACCTTAGTAAAACAAGAAATGGAACATATAAGCATTGCAATGCTTGGAGTGAGAGAGCAAAAGTGGACACAAATGGGATGTTTTGAGTGAGATGGCAACTAACAATAACAGCAAATCATTGTTTTTTAATCTAGTGCAATGATGTAGTGTAGTTTGAAGCGCATGTGCTTGTGGCACTCCCCATTTCCATGCCTCCAAGCAAAGTCCAAAATGCAAGTGTCTGTGTTGGTTCCTGTCAGCAAAGCATTTCTATCCATTTTTCATTTTCACCAGGAAGAGGGTTTTTGTAAAGCTAATGTATTCTAATTGCACCTTCACATCTAAGCAACATCAAAATATTTTGCATTACAATGGGAAGAAATCACAAACCATCTCCTCTAAGGATTTCTGCTAAGGTTGAAGGGAACAGGACAACCTCAGGATTATCATCTGGCAGACGCAATCCTGGTAATTAAAAAATCCCAGCTCTCTGACCCTGCAAGTACCGGTAGTTCTAAATATAGTTTTTGTGGGTTTTTTCAGGCTGTGTGGCCATGTTCTAGAAGAGTTTCTTTCTGACGTTTCACCAGCATCTGTGGCTAGCATCTTTTCTCTGAAAATGCTAGCCACAGATGCTGGCGAAACGTCAGAAAGAAACTCTTCTAGAACATGGCCACACAGCCCGAAAAAACCCACAAAAACTATGGATGCTGGCCATGAAAGCCTACTTCACAGTTCTAAATATGTTTAGCATGATTTTAGATATGCCTGCTCATATGTTACCCAGTTTGTGTTGTGGGATCACTACCTTACATAAAATGTTTTTAGAAACTTCTAAAGTTTCTGACAGCATTTTTTTTTTTTTAGCATAATGGTATGCAAAAGTTTGAGGAATGTGTTTGGAATCATGTTTGCATTGAAAACATTTTGATGTACAGTTAGATAGGGAATAAGATAAGCTTCATCAGTCTCCCTTCCATGATGGCTAACAGAACAGTACTTATGTTCTGACATGAGGGCAATCTGTTCCCACCCCACCCCATGCTGCTCTGCTTCATATCTCTGGCTGCTGTTGACAGGGTGTGTCAAAATGTGAAATGCTGTGATGTCAACACATGGGTAGGTTTAAAAAGATGTAACAGAGATGTGGAGGAAGAGTAGATCTGTGGCTGCCATTTTTGGCAGCTATACATTCAGCATTGCAATGAGTATGATCCTGAAAGTACTGCACTATCCAGACTTCTCATCATTCATGTGTCAAATTAAACAGACCCCCTTAAAATAATCCAGATATTGGATTTTCGCCACTGTTATGGACTGAATATTATATTATAGAAAATTAGAATTGATGGTGACCCTGGAGGCTTTAATCAAGGAATCCCAGCTATCCAAAATTGAGGTAATTGTGGTATAAAATTTAATTTATGAAATACAATCTCTCATCTTTTCTAACCAAATAAAAGCTCATAATGGTACTAAGATAAAGTGTGCTCAACTAAAGTAATAAGGGAATATACAGTCGCCCCTCCGTTCTCGTGGACTTGAGGTCCACAGTTTTGCATATTCATGGAGAGGCGACCTCTGTTAAAATCAATGGGATGCACCCCATTCAAGCCTATGGGGCTTGAATATTGGTGAGTCTCCATTTTCATGGGGGAGGGGGTCTGGAACAGATCTGCAAAAATGGAGGGCTGACTGTAATCAAATATCATATTCCAAACAGTTACAAAGCTACAAGTATAATAAACATTTTGGTGCTAGTACTCAATTTAAATGAATGGCATTTTTTTTCATTGCAATATTTACTCATCCTGTAATATTCTAGCTGATAGAGTAGCATACAGAAATAACATTTCTCAGTAAAATACACAGTGTTTCAACAAGCCTGAGCTCTCTTTCACATCAAACAATTTTTGCCCTTTGATACCACTTTAAATGCTGCAGCCTATGGAATCCTGAAATTGTAGTTTCCTGTAATTGTAGTACACTGTATCCTAGTATCATTATGAGCTTCTATTTGGTATGAGGTCTCTTTCACATGACACAGTTGCACTAATCTGACATCTGTTTGACTGTCATGGCTGTATTTTGTGGAATCCTGATTTAATGAAGGCCTAGAATTTTCAGGCACAGAATTCTAAAATAACAAATTTGTGCTCACAATTCTAGGCCTTCATCAAATCAGGATTCCACAAGATACAGCCATGGCAGTCAAAGATATGTCCGACTGGTACAATTGTGTCATGTGAAAAAGATCTCATACACTCTGCACCCTTTCAGATTTAATTTCTTCTAGATGCTATAGGATGTATTTCAGATGAAGGCAATGGCAAACCACCACTGAGTACTCCTTGCTTAAGAAAAGCCTGAGAAATTTATGTGGTCTCCATAAATTGACAGGCAACTTCAAGGTACTTATATACACATAGGTTTGTATTTATTTTAATTCCTAGTTATCACTTCAGCATTCCATAGACACACACACACACACAAAAATCACATGATTTCTTAATTTGTGTAAGACTAGTGCAACGTGGTTGAGAGACCAATTCAATGCATATTTAATTAGCATATAGGGCCAAAACAGGATTTTCTTAGTGGTAACACCCCTGCGGTAAAGCTCTGTCCCATCTGAACTCTAGCTGGTCCTCAAATTCTTTCCCATCCCAATTAACACATATTTGTTTATTCAGGTTTTCAAGGATATTTTTGATATTTGTAATTTTATGTCAAGTGGAGGCTTCTATGAGCTGTAATGATAAATAGTGGGGCTACAAATCAATATTATTCATATTAGTATTAGTATTATTAATGTTAATTATAAGTCCTCCTTTGTTTAATGACATGTATTCCTCCCCAGTATGTATTCCAGCCTTGTGCCCCAGAGGTGAATCAAGAAGTGTCCTATTCAAAGCTCACTCCTGAAACGTAATCACAACAGATGATCCCATTTTGGATCCCATTTTGGGAGAAAAGTAGGATATAAATCGAGTAAATAAATAAATACATAAATAAGTAAATAAAAGGTCTCATTCACTCTTGCTCTTAGCCTTTGCATTCTACAAGGATTATGTGCCTTCAGCTGACTCTAACTCATAGTAACATAGGGTTTTCATGGCTGGATTTATTCAGAGGAGGTTGCCATTGCCTTCAAGAGAGTGCAACTTGCTCAAGGTCATGCAGTGAGTTTCCATGCCCAGGTGGGGATTTGACCCTTGGTCTTCCAGAATCCTAGTTCAACACACAAAACTCCACACTGACTCTCATACACAGGGAATATCAGCCCAGTAATATCTGCTGTACTGTGTTTTTGCAAAGCTCTCTATAATAATGTATGTAAAGCACTTCAAACACCCCAAAAGTTACAGAAAATGCTACATTTTAATTTTCTTTTCCCTAAATTGCCAATAAGTACATGAAAAGCAAAGAGAAAGTCCAGTATGCTTAAAGAACTGTTTTAGCTGAGCTGTGCAAATACAAGTGAGCTTTTTTAGTTAATGCCAGCAATTGAGTAAAATTACTGCAGATACCATAATTCATACTAAAGCAGAATCTGCCCTTTTCCCAGACAGAGTTGGATATGTGAAATGAGATAAAATTAGCATATAAATCAAAACCAATTTAATGTGATGTTAATACTAATTGGATAACTAATGTTTAGTGTATACTTCTCCCAGCCCCTTAACAAAGATGAGACCAACTATTTTAAAAATGCCATAATTAGCAAACACATTCACTTAAGAACTCACTGCAATCCATTGTCCAAAGAATTTTAATCATTTAACTTTAGACATTTGCAGCTTTAATCTTCAAACTTGGCAAGCTAGCATTTCCCCAGGGGTTTACAAAGACTTTTCAGGTCAATCTGAGTTCTTCCTGCCTCCCCCAAGATGTTATAGTGTCTGGAGAAAATGTTATATCACTAATCCATGATAGATTCAATGTCTGAATTTTATACAGTATAATGAGAAGACAGACATTATGTATTTGGATTGCATTAGCCAGACTCCAAACACTTTGACAGAAAGTTCCCATAACACCTATCAAAAATGTATAGATCAAAAAGCTATGATTGCCAGGCTTGAGAAGTATGAGACTGATGGATATTCAAGAGCACCTGAGCTCTCTTTTGTGTTACTTGGCTATTGATTAAAGGCCTGACTACAAAGTTCCATTGCTGAGAGGAAAGTACCCATGCTCTGATTTCTAGAACTTGGAAAAGTTTACCTTTTTTGGATGACAGCTTCCAGAATTGTTAATCTGTGCTAGTGGCCATGTTGGCTGGGGGGATACTAGGAGTTTTTAATGTATTCTGATACTAATTGTTTGTAGAGAAAGGGCTTTAAATAATGTACTGTATTGTCTATATGGATGCAGTGGCTCAAGTGGTTAAGACACTGACTCTGTTGATTGCAAGATCGGCAGGTTGGCAGTTCGAGGCCCAGGTGCTGCATGATGGGGTGAGCTCCCATCACTAGGTAAATAGGTACCACTTCAGTGGGAAGGTAAACAACGTTCTATGCAATCCTGCTGGCCACATGATCACATAGTAGTCTCTGACAACATTGGCTCTTCAGCTTACTAATGGAGATGAGCACCACGCCTTATGGTTGGACACGACTTGACAACCTTGTCAATGGGAATGCCTTTATCTATTGTCTATATCTGTTGTTTTTCTTTTGAATGTGCATGATATTAATTGCTTTCAATTACATTTATAGGTTAATTATATTTTAACTTTTGTATGATTTATACTTTTAGCTATATGTGTTTTAACTTTTTAAAACCAGGTTCAGTCAGGGACCTGGGGGAATAGCAGGAAGAAAAGGAAAGAAAGATTTCTTTTGTATGATTTTTAATACCTTTGCCTGATGAAGAAGCCAGTAGAGCTTTGAAAGCTTGCATGGTGTGTGTGTGTGTGTTGTGTGCCTTCAAGTCATTTCTGACTTGTGGTGACCCTAAGGAAAATCTATGGGGGTTTTTTTGGGGGGGGTTGTAGGATCAGTTCAGAGGAGGTTTGCCAATGCTTTCCCCTGAAGCTGAGAGCTTGGGACTTGCCCAAGGTCACCCAGTGAGTTTCTTTGTGCTTTTTTAGTTGGTCCAATAAAGTTATCACTGTTTTGTGGATTTTGGAATACATCTAGTTTACCAGAACCCCCCTTTGTTTTCCAGAGTTTTAAAAAACAGCAGTGTCACCTATATGAATGCTGGAGTCATAGTTGTGGGATGCATCTCCACTGTAGAAATAATGCAGTTTGAACCCATTTTAGGTGCTGTAGCACCTAAAAAGGGAGCAAGAGGCTTTCCTAGACAGAATGGAACGAACAGTCTTGGATGGGGACCACACAGAGGAAGTTGCTGGGGAAGAGAAGGTCACATCACATACACAGGAGGTAGACAGCTGGAGGAATGTCACACGCAGAAGTAGGGAGACCAGAGATCGTTCTGGGAGCTTGCGGCTACAGAATCGTTTTCAAGCTCTTTCCCTTACCAAGGAGGACAAGGAAGAGCAGCATGGACAGACTTCAGGGACAGAGCAGGGGACCCTGGGAGTTCCACCACAGGGAACAGTCGCTGCTAAGCCTCGGAGGAGACGTGTGGTCGTGGTGGGGGACTCCTTGCTGAGGGGGACAGAAGCAGTGATTTGTGGGCCTGACAAGATGTCTTGGGAGGTGTGTTGTCTCCCTGGGGCAAAGATCCAAGATGTGACAGAGAGGCTGACAAGACTGGTCAGGCCTACCGACCAATACCCCTTCCTTTTGGTCCACATGGGAACGAATAACACAGCAAGACACAGCCTTCAGAACATCAAAAGGGATTACGAGGCTCTAGGAAAGAAGCTGAAAGAAATGGAGGCACAGATTGTCATCTCGTCTCTACTGCCAGTTGAAGGGCACGGTCCAGGGAGAGGAAAATAGCAGATGTCAACAATTGGCTCCGCAGATGGTGTCATCAAGAACGATTCGGATTCTTAGATCATGGGCTGCGGTTCCATGAGGGCGGACTCCTGGCAAGGGATGAGCTGCATCTCACACCAGTTGGAAGAAACGTTTTTGCCAACAGTCTCAAGAATTTGATCAGGAGGGCTTTAAACTGAGTTATGTGGGGAAGGGAGACAGCACCCTGGAAGACAAAAGGACTGGAAAAAATAGTCAAACTGTCATAGAGGAAACAAGGCAAACAGTAGAGGGACCCAACAGTGGGAGGCAAAAAAACGTGCACAGGCAGCAAGTAAAGGGGACACATGGTCTTAGATGTCTCTACACTAATGCACAGAGCATGGGAAATAAGCAAGATGAACTCGAACTCCTAGCACAACAAAGCAAATATGATATAATAGACATCACTGAAACCTGGTGGGATGAGTCTCATGATTGGAATGTAGAAATACAGGGGTATAACCTCTTCAAGAGAAACAGGCCAAACAGGAGAGGAGGAGGAATAGCATTATATGTCAGGGATATTTATACCAGTGAAGAAATCCAGGACAACAATCCTGGAAGCCAGGTGGAGAGCATTTGGATAAAAATTAAAGGGGAAGGAAACAACAGGGATGTTATTGTGGGAGTCTACTACAGACCCCCGACTCAGGCAGAGGAATTAGATGATGCCTTTCTAGAACAGATGACCACACACTCAGAAAGGAGAAATATAGTAGTGATGGGTGACTTCAACTATCCTGATATTTGCTGGAAGTCAAACTCTGCAAAATCCTCAAGGTCTAGCAAATTCCTCACTTGCCTCGAAGACAATTTCATTGTCCAAAAGGTGGAAGAGGCAACGAGGGAGTCAGCTATTTTGGATCTGATCCTAACTAACAGGGAAGACCTAGTTAATGGGGTGCAAGTAGTTGGATCCTTAGGAGGGAGTGATCATGTCCTCCTGGAGTTTATTATACAGTGGAAAGGAGAAGCCAGGCATAGTCAGACACGCATTCTAGACTTTAGGAAAGCTAATTTTACTAAACTTAGAGAAATACTGGGGGTGATCCCATGGACAGGAATACTAAAAGAGAAGGGAGTTCAAGACGGATGGGAGTTTCTCAAAAGGGAGATACTGAAGGCACAATTTCAAACCGTGCCAATGAGGAGGAAAAATGGGAGGTGTCTCAAGAAACCAGGATGGATGACTAAGGAACTTGCAACTGAACTATGTTTTAAATGGAACATGTATAAGAAATGGAAAAATGGGGAAATCACCAAAGAGGAATTCAAACAAATAGCTAGCACGTGTAGGGGTAAAGTCAGAAAAGCTAAAGCGCAGAATGAACTCAGGCTTGCTAGAGAGATTAAGAACAATAAAAAGGGCTTTTTTGGGTATGTCAGCAGCAAAAGGAAAAAGAAGGAAATGGTAGGGCCACTGTGTGGAGAAGATGGCAAAAAGTTAACAGGGGACAGAGAAAAGGCAGAATTACTCAACACCTTCTTTGCTTCAGTCTTCTCAGAAAAGACAAAGGGTGCTCAACCTGAGGATAATGGACCAGAGGACAGAATAGGGGAATTTCAGCATAGAATAAGTAAAGAGATAGTACAGGAATACCTGGTTAATCTAAATGAATATAAGTCTCCAGGACCAGATGAATTACATCCAAGGGTATTAAAAGAACTGGCAAATGTAATATCGGAACCATTGGCAATAATCTTTGAGAATTCCTGGAAAACAGGAGAGGTCCCAGTGGACTGGAGGAGGGCAAATGTTGTCCCCATCTTCAAAAAGGGGGAAAAAAGAGGATCCCAACAATTATCGTCCAGTTAGTCTGACATCAATACCAGGAAAGATTCTGGAGCAGATCATTAAACGTCTGTGAACACCTGGAAGGTAATTTCATAATCAAAAAAAAGTCAACATGGGTTTCAGAGAAACAGGTCATGCCAGACAAATCTGATCTCTTTTTTTGATAAAATTACCAGCTTGGTAGATGAAGGGAATGCTGTGGATATAGTATATCTTGATTTCAGTAAGGCCTTTGACAAGGTTCCCCAAGACATTCTTGCAAACAAGCTGGTAAAATGTGGGCTAGACAAAGTAACTGTTACATGGATTTGTAATTGGTTGACTGGGCGAACCCAAAGGGTACTCAACAATGGCTCCTTTTCAACCTAGAAAGAAGTGACCAGTGGGGTGCCACAGGGCTCTGTCCTGGGCCCAGTGCTGTTCAACATCTTTATTGATGACTTGGATGACAGTATTGGGGACATAGTTATCAAATTTGCAGACGACACCAAATTAGGAGGAGTAGCTAATACCCCAGAGGACAGGTTCAAAATTCAAAATGACTTGAACAGACTAGAAAGTTGGGCCAAAGCTAACAAAATGAAATTCAACACGGAGAAATGTAAGGTACTGCACTTAGGGCGGAAAAACGAAAAGTACAGATATACGATGGAGGACACCTGGCTGAATGAGACTGCGTGTGAAAGGGATCTAGGAATCCAGGTGGATCATAAGTTGAACATGAGTCAACAGTGCGATGCAGCAGCTAAAAAGGCCAATGCAATTTTAGGCTGCATCAGTAGAAGTATAGCGTCTAGATCAAGAGAAGTAATAGTGCCACTCTATTCTGCTTTGGTCAGGCCTCACCTGGAATACTGTGTCCAGTTCTGGGCACCACAATTCAAAAAGGATGTGGAGAAACTGAAGCGTGTCCAAAGGAGGGCAACTAAAATGGTGAAGGGTCTGGAAACCAAGCCCTATGAGGAACGACTTAGGGAGCTGGGGATGTTTAGCCTGGAGAAGAGAAGGCTGAGAGGTGATATGATAGCCGTGTTTAAATATTTGAAGGGATGTCATATTGAGGAGGGAACAAGCTTGTTTTCTGCTGCTTCAGAGACTAGGACCCGAAACAATGGATGCAAGCTGCAAGAAAAGAGATTCCACCTCAACATCAGGAAGAACTTCCTGACAGTAAGGGCGGTTCGACAGTGGAACACACTCCCTCGGAGAGTAGTGGAGTCTCCTTCCTTGGAGGTCTTTAAGCAGAGGCTGGATGGCCATCTGTCGGGGATGCTTTGATTGGGAGTTCCTGCATGGCAGGGGGTTGGACTGGATGGCCCTTGTGGTCTCTTCCAACTCTATGATTCTATGATTCATGTAATTTATAGTTTTGCAAGGTTTTTAGCCTTCTCTGCCAGAGATGGCTGGTGCCTCACAAAACTACAAATCCCAGGATTCTGTATAATGATGCCATGGCAATTAAACTGCATTATTTCTACAATGCAGATGCATTCCAGAAGTAACTTTTCCCAAGCTTTGGTTATTTTATTTTATTTTATGTTTGGGGAATGCAATATTAGCCATGTACTGAACCTAGAAAAAAATTATGACTCCTTCCTGACAGCCCAAAGGAGAGAAAAGCTGGAAATGTTTGCCTTAATCATTAAGGGTAAGAGGATCGCCTTCCCTCAATGCCATCCCAAAAGGGAAGGAATGCCATCCTAACCAGCAGGACATATTACCTTTACCATCTTCTCTACCAGTTGAGGTATGGGGAGAGGTTAACTGAATGAAAAAATCAGAAACAAAAGCCCACTGACCTGCAGCATCTTATTCATCTCAGGATGATGTCAAAGCAAGCAACGCTGGCTTTCTTCTGTTCAGAAGGGTGACTTCAGAATGTTCAACAGTCATAGCCTGGCTGCACTCACTTGGATAATGTAACATATAGATATAGGCAGGTTTTAAAAGCCTTGGATAATAAGGGTCACATCTAATTAAGTGGGATGGTTAAAGGATATGCTATAAGCATTTATTGATTTAATATTTGTACACACTTCAATCAAATTTTATTAACCTTTTTTTGTTTTGTAGGTTATCCTCCATTTCCTTATTCCTTCCTGCGGACTGAATATGAAAATCTGTAGAACACCATATTCTTTTACATGGACACACACACTGTGATTGAGGCTGCAATTCTAAATATATTTTCCAGAGAATAAACTCCACTGCATATAGCAGGATTTATTTCTAGGTAAACATGCACAGGATTGTATCTCTTGGATGGGGAGGGAATTTTGTGTATAAATTGTCTGTTTGCAATTGCTTGAAATATTCCAAATCCCTCTGCTCTATTACAGAAACACAAATGTGCCAAGTCTGGAATTCTGTCAGGTATATTTAGCTACTCCCTCTTTATGTCTGAGGACAGAGACCAGCCTATACATTACATTAACTATAGGGAATCTGCATTAAACAGCTCTACTCAATCAGGACCTTCAGGCATTCCCATTTGGGGCCAATAGATTATATGCTGATAATATGTTAAAAGAATGGATGCATTTAACTCCCCCCCCCCACTTTTAAAGGTGTAACACAGGAGTATTAGGGTAGCAATTGTGGTATATATAGGGTCAGCTCATAAGCCTGCCTTTCAAATCAGTCTGACTGACAACATGATAAGACAGGACCTTTTTGGTGTCACCCTTCACTGATTTATGTGCAGGTTTTTAAATGGGCCTTGAATTTTTTTCCTGGATGTTTTTAGATGCTGGATTGAAGTTTCAGTTAGTAACTAATTATAATACTGCAGGTTTCTTCTAACTTGGTTTGAAGAAGCATGAGTTCTCATAGTATAACTCCTTTGATTTGCCAGTTGTCTCCTCAGTGTCAACTCATGTAGTGATTTTCTGGAACTGTACTAAGACTTTACCAAAAGTTGTTGAAGGGGAGGTGTCATTTGCTGAGATATTCTATGATTTAAAGGGGATTTTTGGGGTCTCTTTTTACTTTTTCCCTTGGATTTATTGTATTATAGTACAAGGAGAGCCAGCATGGTATAGTGGTGTGAGTGTTGGACTATGACTCTGGAGACAAGGGTTTGATTCCCAACTCAGCCATGAAATCTACTGGGTGACCTTGGACAAGTCCCATGCTCTCAGCCTCAGAGGAAGGCAATGGCAAAATTCCTCTGAACAAATCTTGCCAAATAGAAAACAGCTTGAAGGTACACAATGACAATAACGACAACAAAGGTCAAGGTGCCATTTCACTGATGCATACAAGCACCATAACTGTAAGAAAAGTTTGTTTATTTTTAGTGAAAAGAAAAAAGAAGAGACTTTTTTTCTTCTGACATATCACTGAATTTTCAACAAAATCACTCAAGGGTGGGAATAAAATGTTGCCCCTCTTGCCTGTACGTACCAGAACATAATCTAGGGCAAAAGAAATGTCATCCGAATTAAAACAAAACAAAACAAGAACAGCAACAAATATAACAACTTCCCAACACCTTTGCCCTGACTGGAGGAGCCTTTAGGAATTATTTTAAATTGGTTTAAATAGTTGATTTGAATTACTGTACTTTACTGAAATTTGATACTGTATTGTACAGTTCTTTTCTTTATACCACATTATTAATTTTTCACAAATAAACACAATATATGTTATTTATTGTTTATTGTTTTAATTGATATCTGATTTAATAATGTTTTAAGGGGGGAGGGAATATACTGTTTTATCTTTGTTGTTCTTTTAATTGTTGTAAACCGCCTAGATTGGTTTGCCATAGGACGGTATAGAAATAATAATAATAATTATTATTATTATTATTATTATTATTATTATTATTATATGGAATTAAATGTGTAAAACAAATAAACTAGCAGCTGGCTTGTGATGACACTGCCCAAAAAGAAATTTTATAAGAAGTAGCAACATATAAATATTGTATATTAATTATGATGATGATGCAAAAGTTAAGTTATTGCTGTTATATGTTTCAAGAGCAAGGCAATTGCCCAATATCTAAGCTCATGGAAATACAGAAGTAAAACAGGTATGATTTGAGCTTGTCTCTTTTCCTCCTTTACTGTTAGTAGCATGAATGTTTTTCTTTGAAGTTTCATTTGCCACAGATAACACTCTCCCCTCTATCCATGTCTGTACTTCTGTGTGAAATTCAGAGCCCAAACAGAAAGTGCTTCTGTATCTCTGAGGTGCAATGTGCACAACATCTATGTAATGAGGTCTCTCCTGATGTGCAGTTTTTGTTCAATCACAGTCCAAATGTGTGTAAAGTGCATGTAATTCCTTTGCTTTGAGCTATACCCCCTCCCTTTTGCAAATCAAACTCTGCAAAATTATATTTTAATCAATTATTCATAGTTGAAGCTCAGAAGTAGTTGCATAGGCACTGTTGTGAGAGTGGGACCAATCAAATGAGATAGAGGAAGCGCTTTCACAAGCTTTTCCATGTCCACTGAAGAGTTGTGCTGTTATTCACATGTAGGGCTCTATATATTGTCAGACTGCCAGTGGTACACCAGTTGTCAATTCTCACTGGTACATAAATGTTTGATTTTAGCAGCCAATAATCAAAGCCATGAGTATACTCTGCCATTCAAAGACAACAACACAGAGTGTCTTTTTTTTCAGCTTTTGCCAGAACGGTTACATTCTGTGCTGAAAGACAGCATCTATGTTCTGGAATGTTTCCAAGGACTGGAACAGGAATGAAAAATCTCTTTCAGACATTTCGAGTGAAAACTCCCCAAATCCCTTACCAATACCCATGCTGGTTGAGGTTGATAGACTGACTGATGGGAGCTGCAGTGCAAAACATTTTGAAGCTCAAAGGTCATTAACCATTGGATACAAATACACACCTGCTTCTGCTTCCTGTAAACCTCTCCATCTGGCAATGCACGAGCTATAAAGAAATTCACTTATATTCCTTCTGTGGAACAGAAAGTGACAGCTGAATTTTGTTTACTACTTGAAACACTGTTTTGGCTACCAAAACTATCAATTTCTGTTCACTTATTTCTGGTTACATTAATGAAAATATAAGATACAGTAGCCAATTCATGATTACACTAGCTAGTTGGAAATTTTGCCATGGACTGAAAAGTAGGAAAAGAACATTTTCAGTTCTAAGGCAGAGGTTAATGGTATTGAAGACAAATGGTTAGCTTCCAACAATAATAGCAATCTAATGTAGGTACAGAGCCAGCATAGTGTAGTGGTTTGAGTGTTGGACTATGACTCCAGAGACAGGAGTTCAGTTCCCAGTTCAGCCATGAAACCCACCGGGTGACCTTGGGGAAGTCACATATGTTCAGCCTCAGGGAACGGCAATGGCAAATCTCTTCTGAACAAATCTGGCCAAGAAAACCCCATGATGGGTTTGCCTTAGGGTCACCATAAGTCAGAAATGACTTGAAGGCATACAACAACAACAGGAGATATAGCTGTGTACCAGTTAGCAAAGGATGACATCTATTTCAGTACTACACTGTTGACTTAAGCAGTAAATGGAATGGTGAATAAGAAAATTATCTTGTTTACAGTATCCTTGTGGAAAATAATATCTAAAGTGAAAACTTCAGAGCAGCTGACACCAGGCTTGAAAGCAGTACATGTGAAAAGGATTTAGGGGTCTCAGCAGACAACAAGCTAAACATGAGACAATTGTGAGATGCAGTGGCCAAAATAGCCAATGCAACTATAGGGTGCATCAATAAGAATATAATGTCCAGATAAGAGAACTAGTAGTGGCCAGATAAGGAAACTCTATTCTGCTTTGGTCAAACCTCACCTGGAATACTGTGTCCAGCTCTGAACACTACAGTACAAGGATGTCAACAAGCTGGATCCATGCCTTATGAGGAATGACTTGGAGAGTTGGGTTTATTTTAGCTTGGAATAGAGAAGACATAATAACTATCTTTAACTATCTCAAGGGCCACCAGGATAATTTACATTAAGAAATGGAAAAACAAAGAAATGCCTATAGTAGATGAATAGATATTAAAGCTAATGGAAATGGCAGAACTGGATAAATTATCGTCTTTACTTAGTGATAGAACAATTAAACAGTATAGAGAATAAATAAATATATATGTATAAATTAATAACCAGTAGTGATAGGGGAAGGAAGTGTTGTTTGTTATGTTCATATGTATGTATGCATGTCAAACTATATATATATATATATATATATATATATATATATATATGCTTGTTTGTTTATTTGACTGTCCTTTGCAGAACTCTCTCTTATACTCTTGCATAACTATATAAGTCTCTTATGTTATTTTACCATGTAGTGTAGAAAGTTATTTTAAGACAGGTCAGGTACTGTAAGGGCATGAATTGTGAAAAATGGTTTTAGTTTGTCATTAAGAGGGTATGAGTAAGTGGGAAAGAGAATAGTAGTATGTTGATTGTAGTATTGATCTTAAGGAGGGTTTTATTATGAAAGAAGTTAGGAGGTAGAGAAAATGATAGAAGAAGCAAGTTTGGAAGAGAGAGATTAGGAAAGGGCATGAACAAGATGCCTTAAGTAAGAAAAGAAGAGTTTGAGGGGAGATGAAAGGTACACAGATCTGCGTGAGCAGACAAAATGTATAAATTAGTACGAATATGTATGTAATGGTATATGTAGAGTCGTTTATACAAATGAATATACAAATATATATATATTGGCATTATTTTTAAACTCTTAATAATAAAATTTATTTAACTATATCAAGTGATGACATGTAGACGGTGAAACAAGCTTGATTTCTGCTGCTCCAGAGAATAGAACACAAGTCAATGAGTTCAAATTACAAAAAAGTGTTTCTACCTAAATATTAGAAAGAACTTATTTACTGTAGGGACTGTTTGACAGTGTAAAGACTGCTTCAGGGGATGGTGGATTCTTCTTATTAGGAATTCTTTAAACAGAAGTTGGATAGACATCTTCCAGGAATGCTGTAGTTGTGTATTTCTCCATGACAGGGGCTTGAACTAGAGCAGGAGTAGGGAACCTACAGTCCTCCAGGTTCTGATGATGAACTATTCCCATCATGCCTCATCACCAGCCAAGCTGAAGGAAGTTTCAGCCAGGCTCATGAAGGAAATGATGGGAATAGTTCATCATCAGAACCTGGAGGGCTGTAGGTTCCCCACCCCTGGACTAGAGGGTTCTTGTGACCCCTTCCTACTTTAAGATTCTCTGAATGTTTCAGTTGAGAGCAATGGGGCAGCACTCAGCTTTAGGAAATCTAGTAGTTCCTGGTCAGGATCTGAAGAATTTCAGCTGAGCCCAAGAATGTTAATAAGTAAGTATCTCACCTCAATATGGCAACTGTTGGGACATGAATTCAGGAAAAACAGAAAGGAATTTAACTCTTTTTTTGTGCATCAATACAGTGCTTAGTATGAATACAATCCAAAAGTGCAGTTCCCCAGACAGGCTAAATTGCCACTAGTTTCACATTTGATTCTTTTTAAAGAAATTAAGCTAGTGGACTTTATGATGTTTGTATTTGTTCTGAGTATACAATTATATTCAAGGTCTTTTATTGCCATATTGCCATTTAGATGATGTATTGGTTGTCAACTGTTCTATTCTGCTTTAGGAAATTGTTGTCAACACTTCCAGTATCCTCCGTATATTTTGCTGTGAGGGTCTTTGTGGAATTTTTCTGACAGATTATGTACAGCTTCAAACAAGAAGTGTGTAAGACTACTTGAGCCCAGGAGGTCTGGTAAGGGAGAGGTGATGGCTAAGGCAGCTATCCAGTTCACCAAAAGATCCCAGACTGAGACGCCCTTAAGCTGCAATCTCAAATACAGTGAACTTCATTTTGCTTTATCAAATATAGTACATCCATTCCTGCATGAAATGCAAACTCCTCAGGCTGGGATTGTTTAGCTTTTTCTGCAGGTCAGAAGAAGAGGGCATTTGTGTCACAACATCTATTATGTAGTTCCTACACAAAATTCATCTCCAGGGAAAATGATGGCAGAATTCCCACAGAGCCAAAAGAAGACTTTTTTTTTTTTTTTTTTGCTCTTTTGGGAGAAGGACAAGATACCCCCTTCCACACAGAGGTCAACTGGACAGAGAGCAACAACTGAATTTTGCTTAGCATCCTCCACTGGAACAACTGAAAATGGGGTGTTACTCCTGTCCATGACACTTCAGTTATCTGTAGCCTCTGGCATTTGCTCACTCTGCCAAATGATAGGACTGTGTCACTCTGCTTGGTGCCTGTGTTTATTTCTACATTGTTATCCAAAATGCTAGTGTCCAAAGAGGATACCCACACTTAATATTCAAATAGAGAATTTTTATTAGCTCAGATGACAACAGCTGAGTGGGCTTGGGCAACTAAAATGAGGATCAAAGCATTCACACAATATACTCACTAACACACACATACAAGAACTAATAATATAAAGGTGGTAGCAGATAGCAAATTGGTTTGCAGAGTGTAATACTGTACTGATTCCAGGCATGTAGTTTCAATCAGGAGATGGAAAATTGCTCAGCAGCTACTTTGGGATTGTGGTGTGGAATTTGAAAATGACTGGACTATCAGTGCAAGTGTCCTTGGTCAAAAGAATATCACTCCTGTAGTATGGCGCGGGCACACTGTACTGTATTTTCATGCCATGGATGCTTGAATCCATGGTTTAAAAAAAATCCATGGATATGGAGAGCCAACTGTACTTAAGCATTTCTCAGAATCATGTGAATGGCTTCAGCTTAAAAGATGAAAACATTTGGAACAGTTAATTTAATTACAATGCCCTTCACATAAAGTTCCATATTAAATTAACCAGACTATAATTTTAAAATGATAAAAATATTAAATTCACATTTTGACCATTTCTACTGGAAATTCAGATAATTTGTTTATTTTTTTACACAGTATTCATCTCCAGTCTGGAATTAGCACAGGCAGAAAATCAAATGTCCCTGAACATTGATGCTAAGGAAAAATCTAAGCCCAAGAATTACAAATCATCATAACAATTTTGACCTTTGATTACTCTTTTCTGGCCAGGTGCATTGTAGCATGTTAATTTTGTATTAGAAATATCCTAGATATTTGAAGATTCATGTGGATTTTTAATCCAATGTTACTCAAAACATTGGTCCATGGACCAGTCCCAGTCTATAAGCCATGGACTGCCACCACACACAGAGTTTTGAGTAAGGGGGGGAAACGGTTGTAGATATTAGGCACAAATATGGTACCAGTACTTAGCACATTAAGAAAAATATACTGCTAGTTTTCTACATTAGATAGCATGAGAAGCACTCTTTTAATCTATATTCTTGTGAGATGGAATTTAACTGACAGTCACTATGGTTAGAGACTGTTAGTAACTCATATTCCAAGGTTAAAAAGACAAATATTCACCATGTAGTGGTCAAAAGATTTTCACACTCTAGCTACATGCATGCATTTACATCTATAATATGTAAATATTTTTGGACACATGGCCAGCTTTTATTAATGTTAATATCTAGTCCACAGTCATAGACAATAATGTCTTCTCCACCTCCTTCACCATTTTTCTTTCTTTTTCTTTCTCCCTTTTCTTCCCTCCTTTTTTCAATTTATAATTTTAAAATACAACACTTTTTCAAAAAACAACAGAATTCTGAATTTTAAGGAGCTGAAATCTTAACTTTGCTTTTCCACTGGCTTTCCTCCTCTGTGGATATTGTTTTGTTTTTTTAAATATGCACACACACACAAAGTATTGGAAAAACATAAGCTATACTGGTCTGTAAGAACATTTAGAAATCTGGCGGCTGCTTTTTTAACCAGCTGAACAATCTTCAAAGGCGGGTCCACATAGAATGGGTTATGGTAACCACAATTGAATGTAACCAAGGTATGTGATACTGTGGCCAGATCTGATATCTGAAGGTTTTTGTGGGCTTTTTGGGCTGTGAGACCATGTTCTAGAAGAATGTATTCCTGATGTTTTGCCTGCATCTGTGGCTGGCATCTTCAGAGAATGGTGGCATGGAGGTGTGTGGGGTATATATACTGTGTGGCTCTTGGTTGAGAGGCTAGTGCATAAGCCTTAACTGCAAATGCACTCCTAAAGGTAAAGGTAAAGGTTTCCCCTTTGAAAATGTTATCAAGTCAAGACCAACCTGTGCTTCCATGCTCTGGAGTGAGTGTAGGAGTACACCCAAGTTGTAAACCTGCATTTTCAGGGAGAGCATAACCCCATCCAGCACGGGCTGAATTCCTTTATTACTCTACATTCACCTGGATTTTTTCATTATATATATATATATATATATATATATATATATATATAATACATCCATGGACTTAACTGTTGCTGATCCTGGCTCAAAACCCCCAAAGATAAGTCACTTATGGTATAACACACAATAAAGCAGAAACATAGATGTCTTAAGCTTAGAGGGATTCCTGAAGAGGCTAAAGAAGATATTTACCAAAAATTAATTCCATTACTCGCAAACTATACAGGACTGACTGAATCAGAAATTAATCAAGCAACGGATAGAATTTTCAGAATTAATTCGATTGTCGCCAGAGAAAGAAAATTACCACGTGATGTAGTGGTTTGTTTTACGAGAACAAGGATAAAGAACATTGTGATTCAGAAAAGTTATGATGAAGATCTGACAATAGAAGGACGGAAAATTAGTATTTTTAAAGATACTCCTCTCGCAATTTTGAAGAGGCAACAAGAGTATAAGTTTTTGACACAACTTTTACATAATCACGGTATAAGATATGCATGGGAAAAAATTGAAGGAGTTGCTTTTACGTATCAACAAAGAAGATATAGAATAAACTCCATACAAAAAGCAAAAGATTTTTGTAAAAGATTTCAAGCAGAAAAGGGGAAAACAGATGGAGATGGTGATGAAGAAGATGAACAAGCGGCTGTAAAGATAAGAGAGAAAGAAAAAGATAAAGAGGAACCAAAAGAACAAAGAAGACAGAAGAAAGGTATAATGGAGACCAGAAGTCAAAAACAACTGAAAAAAGCTGAAGAAGAAATAGAAGAAGATGAAGGGACAGACCCCTTCTTTGATGAGAGTAAACTTCTGGAAGAATCAGGACAACTGGATGATGACGATGAAGGGGGAACATCAGAATTATGAAGAGAGGAAGAATTACAGATATAAAGAGATAATAATATTCTTAATTCATAAAAAATGGCGACACAAATTTATTCATGGAATGTTAAGGGACTTAATTCAAAATATAAACGTAGTAAAATATTTCATTATTTGGAAAAGAAAAAACAGGATTTCATTTGTTTGCAAGAAACAGAAATTAAACAATCAGATATTAGATTTTTACGAAACCCTAAACTAGGTCAATTATTTGTATCTGCAAATGAGAAGAAAAAAGGAGTGGTAATTTACATTAATAATAAATATGATGCAAAAGAAGTTTTTTCAGATCAACAAGGACATTATATTGCAGTGGAAGTATTATGGCAAGAAAAGAAAATTTTATTAGTTGGTATCTATGCTCCTCAGGAAAATAAAGAACTTTTTTAAAAAAAATTGATAAAAAAAATAGAGGAATTGGATCATGAAAACTATTTGTTAATGGGAGATTGGAATGGAGTCATAGATCCAAAAACAGATAGAACCACTCAAATTAAGACAAAAAAGAACCAAGGGAAATTGCCAAAGTCCTTTTTTGAATTACAAGAGAAATTATCCTTAGAAGATGTGTGGATGGGACTTTACAACAAGACTAAAGGGTTTACTTTTTTCTCGGACAGACACAAAACTGAATCAAGAATTGATATGTTTTTGATTTCTAAACATTTGTTTCAACAAATAAAGAAAATGGACATTTGGCCAAAGACTATTTCCGATCACAATCCAATTCAACTTAGTCTTTTGGGACCAAAACGTCAGTATTCATGGCGTTTGAATCCTTATTTGCTTCAAAATGAGGAATTTATAAATAAAGTGAAGGAAGAAATAAAGTATTATTTTTCTGAAAATATCACTGATGAAATGAAAATGAAAATAGTATGGGATGCCAGTAAAGCAGTGATGAGAGGAATCCTTATTCAGAGAGGGACAGAAATGAAGAAAAGAGCACAAGATGAATTGGAAAAATTGACTGAAGAAATACAAAAGAAAGAGAAAGAGATCCAAGAACAATTCAATAGAAAAGAATTGAGAAACCAACTCAAAATATTACAAATTAGACTGGATGCATTATTAACAAAAGAAGTCGGACAAAAGTTAACATACCTTAAACAAAAAAAATTTTGAATATGCAAATAAGACTGGGAGATGGTTAGCAAATAGATTGAAAAAAGAAAAAGAAAAGAAATTAATCCAAAAAATAGTTGATAAAGAAACAACTATAACTAACCAAGAAGGGATTAAAAAAATATTTACAAAATACTATGCTAACTTATATAAGGACCCAAACTCTGAAATGGATCGGAAGACACTGCTAGGTAAAGCATTGATGAGTTGGAATGTAAAAACAATTTCAATGGCAGACAAAGAAATGTTGAATGCTCCATTTACTACTGTTGAAGTAGAACAAGCAATTAGAAGTCAAAAAATAAACAAAACACCTGGGCCAGATGGTTTTACAGCAGAATATTATAAAATATTTGAGAAGGAATTAGTAGTACCACTTAAAGACTTATTTAACAAAATTAAAGAACAAGGAACACCAGAATCTTGGGAAGCAGCTAATATCACTCTCATACCAAAGGAAGGTAAAGATAAACTGAAAGTAGAGAATTATAGACCAATTTCATTATTAAATGTGGATTATAAAATTTTTATGACAATATTAGCTTCAAGATTAAAGAACATTTTAAAAAAAACTAATACATGAGGATCAAGCAGGATTTTTGCCATCAAGACATATGAGAGAAAATATACGGACAGTATTGAATGCAATTGAATATTATGAAAAAAATAATGATAAAAAAGTTGCAATGATTTTTCTTGATGCAGAAAAAGCCTTTGATAAGGTAAAATGGGACTTTATGTTGGAGATGATAAAAAAAATGGACATGGGAGAAAACTTTTTTGAATGGATAAGTAATATTTACAAAAAGCAGAGTGCAAAATTGATAATTAATGGAGAGAAAAGTTTTAAATTTGATATTCAAAAAGGTACTAGGCAAGGATGTCCATTATCTCCTTTGCTATATATCATGGTATCGGAATTGTTAAATGACAAAATCAGAGATGACATGAATATAAAAGGACTAAAGATTAAAGGACAACATTACAAGTTAAAAGCTTTCGCGGATGATGTGGTAATATTTATGGAAGAACCTCTAAGCTCGATAGAGAAACTTCAAGGAATTTTGTTCGACTTTGAAAAAGTTTCTGGAATAAAGATAAATAAAGAAAAGACAGTAATGCTTACAAAGAATATGACAAAAGAAGAAGAGATTAAACTACAGCTTTTATCAGGATTCAAAGTTGAGAGGAAAATTAAGTATTTGGGAATTTGGATTACAAGGAGGAATCCTGATTTATTTGAAAATAACTATGAAAGACTATGGAAGGAAATTAAAGAAGATCTTAACAAATGAACAAAATTAAATTTATCATTGTTGGGAAAAATAGAGACAATTAAAATGATGATACTACCTAAGATGAACTTTTTGTTTCAAAATATTCCAGTGCTTTTAAATGATAAACCATTTATACAATGGAAGAAAGATCTTGTAAAATTCATCTGGTCAGGTAAAAAATCTAGGATAAAGTGGAAGACACTGATTGATAAGAAGAAAAATGGAGGTTGTAACTTACCAGATCTAAAGACTTATTATTATGCAAATGCATTAACTTGGATCACGGATTGGGTAAAACTAGAAAATGATAGAACACTTGCCTTAGAAGGATTTAATCTGAGATTTGGTTGGCACGCATACATGTGGTATAATAAGACAAAAGTGCATAAAGAATTTGAGCATCATTATGTCAGAAGATCATTGATAAGGATTTGGTTATATTGTAAGGAAAAATTCTACAGAAAACTACCTTTATGGGTGTCACCACAAGAAGCCTTTTTTGGAAGATGGCGAGAAGCATCTAAATGGTTGAGATATCGAGATATTTTGAGCAAAACAAGGAGTGGAAGCTATGAATTAAAGCCTTTAGAGAATTTGAAAGAATTGGATAAAATTTTACATTGGTTTCCATATAAGCAGCTAATGGACAGATTCAGAGCAGATGATAAGAAACTGGGATTTGAAGAGACAGACACCGAATTGGACAAAGTGATTAAGCAAAATGGAAAAAAACTAACTTCCAAATATTATGAGACTTTACAAGCAATAGATTTGGAACAAGACTTAGTAAAAGATACAATGATTAGATGGGCCAAGGATATTGGTAGGGACATTGATTTGGAAAGTTGGGAGTGGGCAAGAATGAAGACACAAAAATTTACTAAATGTCAAGACTTGAAAGAAAACTATTTAAAAATGGAGCAACGTTGGTATCTCACCCCAGCGAAATTAGCAAAAATTTGCAGGAATGGTAATAACAGATGTTGGAAGTGTAAGCAAACTACAGGGTGTTGGCTACATGTATGGTGGAATTGTGACAAAGTCAGGAAGTATTGGACAACTGTTCATAAGGTAATTTGTGAAATATTTAAAATAAGATATGACATGTTACCAGAAATATATCTGTTGAATATGACAAATAAGATCCCAGTAAAAATGGAAAGGAAATATGGAAGGATATTATTGTATATGATAACTTCAGCTCGGATTACATTAGCAAAAAAATGGAAGCTAGCAGAAGTGCCCTCAACCAGTGAGTGGACTACAAGACTTATTGAAATGATGAGTATGGACATACTTACAGCCAGACTGAACAAACAAAATGTAGAGAGTACTGAACAAGACTGGACTCCGATACTGCAATACTGTAAGAGAGAAAATTTAATTGAATAGAGATATAGACTGATGGGATACCCTAAATTAGTAAACTGACTAAATAATAGGTGAAAAGTGACTATTAAAAATCAAGATAATTAAAGCTATTGTTATAACACACCGTGGATTCAATATTTAAAATTGCATATATATGAAGACAATGAGTGAACATTGAACTAAGGTTGAGTACAAACTGGAGATACTTTGGAAGTCAATTGTAAATATTTGTATTTAATTATTGAAAAAGAAATTAATATGTTAACTTTATAGAGATGTTTGAATAGTATATGTTAATAAAATAAATTATAAAAAAAATACAACACTTTTTCAAAAAACAACAGAATTCTGAATTTTAAGGAGCTGAAATCTTAACTTTGCTTTTCCACTGGCTTTCCTCCTCTGTGGATATTGTTTTGTTTTTTTTAAATATGCACACACACACAAAGTATTGGAAAAACATAAGCTATACTGGTCTGTAAGAACATTTAGAAATTCCCAGGGCAAATACTACTTATTTTAGGACAGAGAAAATATGCACAGCATTGTGAACAAGCTTTTAAGTTCCTCAGGTTCACTACTCCCACACCTGTGTTTTGTAATATGTTGCCTGATCTAGAGATCTCAAAAGCTTGTTCACATGTTTGGATGTTCCTGGTAATATTGGTTGGTCTTAATGAAGGCAATAAATCAAGGGTGGGCAAAGTGTGGCCCCTGGTGTCACCAAGTTCAAGGGGGCTGCCATAGGGGTGACAGCAGCTGGAGTGGGTGGCAGTGCCCAGAGGATAAGTGCACACCTTCTTCACTGCAGCAGCAGAGGGTCCTCCTGGCTGGCTCTTCACTTCTTCACCTCTGCCTGGCTTCCTTGTGAGGAGGGAGCCAGGCAGAAATGATGCCAGGAGGGGCTGGGTCTCCCCACCTTTGCCTCTGCCTGGTTTCCTTGTGAGGAGGGAGCTAAACAGAGGTGAAGCCAGAAAGGGCTGGCTCTCCCATCTTTACCTCTGCCTGGTTTTCTCATGAAGAGGGAGCTGGGCAGAGGTGAAGTCAGGAGGGGCTGGGTCTCCTCTCCCTCACCTCCATCTGGATCCCTCCTCATGAGGAACCCAGGCAGAGGCAAAGCCTGGAAGGTTGCACTCACCCCTCCTCTTCCACTGGCTTGGCTTCCTCAGGGAGAGAGCCAAGGCAGTGGAGAAGAAGTGGCAGCAGCACTGCACGCTTTCTCCCTGCAGCAGAAGGAGGGCCCTACCAGGTGTCACCCAGTGCGATCAGCAGTCCCCTTGCACACACACCCAGTGATGCCACTGCCCTTAGGACTCAAAAATTGCACACACACACCCCAAAAAACTTTTTGTTTTTGCCTCCATGGGACAGACAGTCTTTCAGATAAATTGGACCTGAGCTGTATAGGGCTTTGTAAGTCATAACGAGCACTTTTGAGTGGTCCCAGAAACAAGCTGGTGGCCAGTGGAGCTGCTGAAACAAGGGAGCTGTATACTCCCTGTTTGCAATCTGGCGGCTGCTTTTTTAACCAGCTGAACAATCTTCAAAGGCGGGTCCACATAGAATGGGTTATGGTAACCACAATTGAATGTAACCAAGGTATGTGATACTGTGGCCAGATCCGATATCTGAAGAAGGTTTTTGTGGGCTTTTTGGGCTGTGAGACCATGTTCTAGAAGAATGTATTCCTGATGTTTTGCCTGCATCTGTGGCTGGCATCTTCAGAGAATGGTGGCATGGAGGTGTGTGGGGTATATATACTGTGTGGCTCTTGGTTGAGAGGCTAGTGCACAAGCCTTAACTGCAAATGCACTCCTAAAGGTAAAGGTAAAGGTTTCCCCTTTGAAAATGTTATCAAGTCAAGACCAACCTGTGCTTCCATGCTCTGGAGTTACTCTACATTCACCTGGATTTGTTCATAATATATATATATATATATATATATATATATATATATATATATAATACATCCATGGACTTAACTGTTGCTGATCCTGGCTCAAAACCCCCAAAGATAAGTCACTTATGGTATAACACACAATAAAGCAGAAACATTGCCTCAGCTTTAGTTTTAGATTGATAGGCTGCACGCCTTTGCCTGCTATGTTGTGTGTGAGACAATGTGCAAGAGCATGAAGAGTGAGTTCACTGAGGAAGACTATTGTGCCTATTGACCTGAGACAGTCTCCTGGAAATAATCTAACAGCAGGGAATCTTTTTAAAATCAATGGAGCAAGAAAATACTGTTGACCAAGCTTTTGTGTGCATTTAACAAGAGGGAGGGAGGGAGGGAGAAGGAAAAGAACAAGAAAAAAAGAACAAGGCAGAGCTTTCCTTTAATACTAACATTAATAATCCCTCTGATCATTCCACAATACCATAGCCATTTTCCTCCACCATTCCCTTTTGCACTGTTTCTGCTGTAAGAAAATTCAGTCCTGATAAAAGTATTTATTTTCAATGCCAGGTTTACCAGAATTTCTAAGTTCATAGTTTTTATTCAGTCTATTGTGGAAAATGGGCTTGAGTCTCATACCACTGTGGGGCTTTAAAGTGTCTCTTAATGGAATGATAATATATTATTGGTTGGTTTCACCCATTTAACACTCCCATGGAAGTCTCATCTGACTTCCTTATGCAGCATCAATTCCTTCAGGGCCCTGGTGTCTTCCTCACCCTCTCTTCAGGTTTTGGCTTGCTTCTGTCAACCAGGCTATTTGCAGCCCTGTAGGTGATGCCATTCTTGGCTAACTGGGTGATCTCCCACCTTGCTACTGAGCCACCCAGGCTGCCCCACAATCTTAAAATATGCTACCTCCACAAATGGCCTACCTCCTTGCCTCATTACATGGCTTTGCCCTGAGGCCTAGGGTGAGAGTTCTGCTGTAAGTGGAGCTATTTGACTGTCTTTCATCAACTGCAATTGAGTTCCTTCATTCCTGCAGAATGGCCTACTGTGGCATAACTCCCTTATTCCTGCTCTGCCTTGCTCTTCTGCAGGCAAGGTATATCTGCACTGCAAATGTAAACTGATCTTAAAATTGTTCTCGCTGTAACAAATTCTCTCAAGGATTCCATAATATTGTAGATTATTGTGAGGGGGCTAAGGATACAGACTGAAATCCAATTGCTAGTCCCAGCTGTGTGTGTGTATGTACAGTTACCTGCATAGCATTGCTGTAGAGCACAATTCACCAGAAACATTTGGTGTGCAAATGCTATTGAATGACACTTGAAAGGTCGATAGCTGAGTGACAGAGTACCTGACTTGCATGCAGAAGGTATACTGGATGTGGATATGGCAGCATTTAATGTTCCTATTCAAAGGAAAAGGAACTCTGCAAGAGCTCAGTTGCAATCCTGTGTGTGTACATGCCTTCAAGTCTCCTGTGGAATTATGGTGACCTGTGGAATTATGGTGACTATGAATTTCATAAGGTTTTCTTAAGCAATGGGTACTCAGAAGTGTTGCTGTTCCAAAGACTAGGGCACGGAGCAATGGATGCAAACTAAAGGAAAAGAGATTCCACCTAGACATTAGGAGTAACTTCCTGATAGTAAGAGCTATTCAACAGTGGAAAACACTCCCTCAGATTGAGGGAAGTAATAGTACCACTCTATTCTGCTTTGGTCAGACCCCACCTGGAATATTGTGTCCAGTTCTGGGCACCACAATTTAAAAGGATGTGGACAAGCTAGAGTGTGTCCAGAGGAGGGTGACCAAAATGGTGAAAGGTCTGGAAACCATGCCCTATGAGAAGCAACTTAGGGAGCTTGGGTATGTTTATCCTGGAGAAGAGAAGGTTAAGAAGTTGGGAAAGTACTGCTCCTGAAACCTTTTACTGAGTTCCTCAGGGTCCCCCAAACACAAATTTGAAAAACATTTTTTGCAAAAAAAGGGAAAGCCTCAGAATCATAGGGGTAATTGCACTATGCCCTCTTGGGCTGTTTTAGGCCCAAGTGAGACCTTTTTGGGACAGGAAGTCAAACAGAAGTCAGCATTCAGGAAATCAACATTCAGGAAGAAAATTCTAGGTGATACCCCATTGCAAAACAGCAGTCTCCAGGGCCCAAAATGAACTGAGGTACCAAAAATGTGAAGGAATTGTCCGCCAAGTTTTCTAGGAAACATGGAAAACATCTGGAACATTTTTTTAAAAAATAAAATTAAAACATTATAGGGTGGAGATGCAGCAGCATACAGGATGACAGTAGTCTTCTAAGGTCCCTTGAAGGGCCAATGTATCCCCCCAATCCTTGGTGGTTGCCCATCCCAGCATCCCTACTTGGATTAGAGCAGACTCATTAATTCAATGGGATTTTCACAACTATTGATTCATCTTTCCCCAATTGATTTAGTGGCTCTAATGTGCATGGGACTGGATTCATATTGAATTTAGGCTGCAGTTACTAGAAATCTCTTGACTGCCTGAGAAACAACAGCTCTAAAGATCCATTTATCTTTGGAGAGAGAACATTTACAAAAGTTTTAATCTGAATGTTAATTATACTTGAGTTTTAGTACAGAATATTCAAGACAAGGTAGAACTGAGATATTCATGCAAAAAGACAATTTTAGGTAGTATTATGTAAAATCCTTTATATGGAGGTCAAAGTGGCTCTATCTGTGCATCTGAAGACTAATTTTGAACTCTAAAAAGTTATACTAATTATGGATACACATTTAATACATAAAAATTGCAAAACAAAGTTACAATAATTGATAAACAGACTGTGCACTTTTATTACAGGGTTACTTGATCTCCAATGTTTAGAGTATTATGCCATGGTAACACATTCAGAATGAAGGGTTAGTGCTTACAGTGTTTGTTACAAGTAAGATTTTATTTGATAATTCAATGTAAATTTTTTACAAAAGTGGTTTTAAAAAAAAAACCAAAAAAAAAACCAACACACCAAACCAGTTTGTTGGCAGATTTCTGAAAACACTGGCTAAAAAATTCGTTCTCTTGACAGAAGAGCCTTGTGCCTAATTTTATAGTCAGCACACCTTTCAATTATAAATACACTGTTACTAGGAAGTAAGTTCTTTTGAACTCCAAAGAGGTTACTTTTGAGTTAAATGTATAATATTCCACTGCCAGTAATGTAAAGGTGTGTGTGCCTATGTCTGTAGCATCGTTCACAACACCAACAGAGCACTTCTCTACATACAAACCAAGTACAAATATGAACCCGAAGGTTAATGTATTCAGATATCTGTAAGTGCATGGAAATAGATGCTTTGAACAGAAGTGCCTCTTCATACATAACTCCAGTGTCACTAACATAAAGCTATAATCTTCAGGTTTTTTTCCTGTTTTTTTACTATTATTGATGCACTAAGTGTCAGGTGGGTAGGTATAAGTATAGGAATCTTCACTGTAGTGGAAATCATTCTGCTTCTTATATGCAAAGTGTAACAAACAATAGAAGTTTTTGTCCCTGATTTTAACTGATCCACCATTTATTGCTGCTTTGACAACCTTTTAAGCAGATGGACTGTGAAATGAAATCTCATTTTGACACTCACTACTAGACTTGGAGGAGTGTCTTTTCTCATGAGAAATGGCAGTTTCAGTGATAGGATGAGGAAAGGTTAGGTGGAGGTGCTATGAGGAAGATTATTGAGAAAGTGCTGGCACATTATATTTCAGCTTCCTTGCTTTTATGCATGGCTGCGTTGACCTGTGCTATTCCAAGTTGACTATTTCAAGATACCCAGTTATTTCAAACCTGTTCAAAATAAACAAATTGGCTGGTGATGTTCACCAGTGGTAGATTGAAGCATTTTAGCTTTCTAGACAGAATATTGAGCTCTCTGCTCACTATTCATTGAATGTGAAAGAATAGTAGCCCTTCTTCACATATCCAACCTGTACTTTGCCAAAACCTAACATAGTCTTCGCTGTTAATATATGTATCTGGCCATCTGTCCCGAAAGTCACCTCTATGCTGTATTTTCCTGGTCTGTTCACCCACCCCACAGAGAATATGGGGTCTCACAGGCAGTTATTATCTACCTAAGCAGGTTGGTTTCACAAATGTAGGTAAGAGAGGCTGAGTGTTAATGGGTGAATTTGTTTGTGGTATATTTTGGTCTGTGCATCTTCATATGCTGAAAGTTTGTATAACAGAATGTGCATTGGTGAAAGCAGACAGTTAATTAGCTCAGGAAACTACACTGTATTACATTTTGTTAGAGTCATAGAGGTGGAAGAGACCACAAGGGCCATCCAATCCAACTTCCTGCCATGCAGGAATACATAATCAAAGCACTCCCAACAGACGTCAGGGCGCCCCCATGGTGCAGCGTGTGGACACGCTGCACCAAGGGGGTGCAAAAGAGCTGTGGTGGCAGCTCTAAGGGCAGCTTTTTGCCACCCCAAAAAGGAGCGGCATTTGCCAGCTCTTTTTAGAGCAGCAAAAAGCCGGATCGGGGCCACAGCATATGGTTGCCATGGCCCCAATCCAACGTTCCCAGAGGCGGCACAGAGCCACCCCTTAGGGGCCATCTGCATCAGCCCCTAGTCTCTGGAGCAGCAGAAAACAAGCTTGTTCCATCCTCAATATGACATCCCTTGAAATATTCAAACAAGGCTATCATATCAACTCTTAACCTTCTCTTCCCAGGCTATACATACTCAGCTCCCTAAACCACTTCTCACACAACATGCTTCCCAGCCCTTTTACCATTTTGGTCACCATCCTCTGGACACATTCCAGCTTTTCAGCTTCTTGAATTATAGTGCCCAGGCCTGTACATAGTATTCCAGATGAGGTCTGACCAAAGAGTGGTATTATTAATTCTCTCAAACTAGACCCCATACACCTATTGATGCAGCCTAGAACTGCATTGGCTTTTTTAGCTGCCACACGTTGGGCTTCCAAAAAATAAACAGTCATTTTATGATCTGTCACTTTTTGCTTACCCACTCAAGCCTGAAGCCCACGCCAGTTTTATCACCCAAAGATAGAAAAACTCTAGCATGGCAAGAAACCACAGTAGCAGCTCTTTTGCACTTCACAGCTAAAGATCTATGATCCCACTGTAATAGTCATGGCTGCATTCTGTAGAACCTTGGGTTTTATAGTTCAGTGAGGCACTACAGTTCTTTAGCTGAGATTTTCAAATACCCCTCTTTGAAATGCAGTTCCCAGAATTCCATGGGATGCTGCCATGGTAGTTAAAGTGGAATCATAGTGCTATAGTTGTATAGTGTGAAAGAGCCCAAGGTCAGAGGCCCAGGAAGTATGAGCTGTACATATGCTAAAATGTCCATATCCCAGCCATATGGGAGAAGCTTCATAGTAAAGAAAGTATTTTCCCATTAGTTGTACAGATGCTTGAGTTTAATAATTATCCCATATTCTAGGCTTGGGTTCCTCATGCTTTAAAAAAAGATGAAGTAACGTGGCAGCTTTTGTATCTCCTATGGAATGATGATGTATTAGCTTCCAGTTATAGCTTTTTTATTACCAGTAATCCATAACTATACCATCTCTGTCTTTCCGGCATCTTGTTATAATCAGTTTGGTTGTAGGTAATCTAAACCCTGGATGTTTTCTTTTCTTTTCTTTTTTAACCCTACATTCCAATGAAGGATGTTTTACAATTATAATCAACTTTTGTCTTGTGAGCCCTCCACATTTTCTCCAAAATGTTGCTGTAACCCATCACAAATAGAAATGTGTGCCCTTTGCTCACATCCTTGCCAGAAATTAGATCTATAATCACTACTTTGACTGGTACAATATAATATTACAGATTGTTTTTTAAAGCATTCTTGGCTGAAACTGATGCTCTCAGCTTTATTTACTAGCTTAGCTTCCATTGTTTTTCTGCTACTTCAGACCCAGTATCTTTCTCCCATGCTATTCTAAGTCTCTTTATTGATCCTTTTTCTAGTGTGATTAGGATCCACTATAGTTTACAGCAGGAGTGGAAGAACTGTTTCTTTCTGGGTTACCCCTTGGGGCAGGATCTTTCCTTCTGAAATCCACCCCTTCTAAAAGCCCCATCCTCTGATATCAAAACAATTCTTCTCTCCACAGAGAGAGGAATGGAGCACTGTGTCTTTCTCTGCACAGCCCTGGCAGCTGGTGGTTTGCCAGTCAATGAGCCCATGAATCTGCTGCCAGTTTTAGCCTGGAATTTAAAGGAGCTATCCGAGGTGCTGGACAGCCAGCATGGTGTAGTGGTTTGAGTGCAGGCTTATGATTCTGGAGACTGGGGTTCAAGTTGCCACTCGGCCATGAACTCCACTGGGTGACCTTCAGTGAATCATACATTTACAGTCACAGAAAACCCAGTTCATCTTAAGACTGATAAGTCGGAAATGACTTGAAGGCACACAACAACAAAAACGACATCCAATATGCTGAACCCTATCTCCATCCTATAATGGGTTCACCATCCCACTGACACGGAAGCCACCAGCCATCACTAGAGAGTAGAGAAAGAGACTGTTCATTCTATGTGCAGCAAATGGCATGGAGTGATCTGAACATCTTCACCTCTTGCACCTCTGCCTCTCTCTGCGCCATTACAGAAATCAATTCAGAAAGGTGGCCTTCCAGTAACACTAGGAGAGACAAATCCACTCTTATCCTTGATCACTGATTGGAAACAAGACTGAGGGGGTGCCTTTCCTAGCAAGTCTGTCCCTGAATATATGTGTGTGTGTGTGTGTGTGTGTGTGTGGACAGTGGTTGTTAATCCAGTAGTTCTGCATCTTCTTCAAGCCTCTCTCTCTACTAAGAAAAGTTTGTTTTTGAGAGCTCAGTATTTCTGCAGCAGCTTGTGGATCGACATGTATAAGTTACAATATATAACTTGCTGATGTGGAAACACAATGGGATTAAACATTGTTTTGTAAACTTCTGGAGGTTTCCCCCTCTGTTGGACTTCTAAGTACAGACACCATCATTTCAATCATATGTTCATATGAAAGGAAAAGGATAATTGAAATAAATGCAACCCCATATACTTTCACAGCAGTGACCTGTCAATATTACAAGAGCTAACTGGTAAGGATTTCAGCCCTGAAGCCACCCATTACCAACCTGAACAGGGGCAGCTACAAACTAGGAAAAGACACACTAGAATGACTTTCACAGTTTCACCCAGAAGAGACTGTAACTGCAGGATATGATGTTATAGCCATATTATCCTTTGCTTGTGCTAAGAACATCAGCTATCACTTCATCCTCTCTCTCTCTCACTCACTTACTCAGTCTCTTTGTCTTACAATACACATACTTAGTGCAAAGAAACACAAAATGCTGAATATATTTCCACACCACTGAACTGCATTCCACATTTTCTATAATTAATCCTGCTGAGAAACTCATTTTAAAGGGAGAATTTCCCCCCTTCTTCTCAGAGACAGGAAAACAGATTAATTCCTTGGCAACAAAATTCTAATTAATTGAAAAAGTAGCCTTATACTTTGCCTTTTTTTCGCTGCTGAAATTATATTACTGGTGCTGTATAGAAAACCAGGTGGTTCTTCCTCTTTAATTATAGAGGTAAGAATTAGGTTATTATTGACTCTGTACAAGTGTTTATCTTGCTCTGTGGCTCACTGATTACTACACTAAATGATTTGGAAAGAGCTGGCAGATTCTCTGTAAACACTGAGCATGCAGTGTGATTATCTCCAAAGTGATAGGGTGCCAATCATCTAGTAAAGCTGCCCAGTTTTAATTTTCCATAGCTTTGTTCCTCTACAGAGAGAAAGTGATTTTAAAAATATATAAAACTTTTTCAAAGATACCTGATCTTCTTGGGAAACATTTTTCTGTCTCATGTTCTTTTTCTTTCCCTCGAAACCAGTAGCCAGCATTAATACATGATCTAAAAACTGTGGGCCATCATTTTTAGCACATTTTGAGCATCCAAATCTTCACAACACATTTATTCACTAACTCTATTTCCTTTTAATATTGATTTCCTGAACTGCAGCACTTTCTCCATCCTGTTTAAGTAAATGTGCCTGATGCTTCCAAACATGAGATGCATTATCCTTCCTTGCATCAGTCTCCATTGAAAAGTAAACAGAATTGTATTCCTTATGCATGTCTATGAATTTATCTAATTAGATGAAAATGTTAATATTAACATTCAGGAAGAATTCTTCATTTTAGGAGAGTGAATTAGCTGCATATCTTCCAGTGTGGCAGGGACACTTCTCATTAATCATTTCTTGTCCCACTTTTCCAGCTGCTTTTAAAATATCCCAGTTTCTGTCTCTTTCTCCCACTTTCCCCCCTTGTCCTCAGCTTACTTCAATTGCTGCAAGAGATGAAAAACCACAAGTGTTTTTTGACTTGCTAATCAAACCCAAGGCTGATCCTTCAGTCAGCTCGTTCTTGTTTCTGCTCTGTTAAAGCCAGGGAATGGCAAACAGGAAAATGAAACCCCAGCCATGGGATGAGGCTGTTAGACTGAAACCACAACACTGGAAGTAATTTGCCAGTGCACTCAGTTCAGACTACTCCTTCTGGCCCACAAGATGTAGAACTTCAGCTAATAAGCTTTTCCCCTCTGCAACTAAAATCAGATTCATAATGGATTTGGACTGTACTTCAGAGGCAAAACCTTCAAGTCAGGGTTCCTTTTTTAGAAAGAAAAAGAGACTGGAAACTTAAGATACAGAATGCTCACATTATATCTGTATTTGAATAAACAACTAGGAGATTATTAGGATATTTCTATGCAAGCTATAAACCTGTATTAGGCTGTTCTCCTTCCTCTAATTACTACCCACTTCTCTGCTGCTGTCCATTGCATCTACCTTGCCAGTCAATGCCCAATGCTGGAGTGTCTCACACTGATACCATGCTGCCACTAGTCATTTTAAATTTATCGCACAGATATCAAAAGTGCCAGCACACATAGAAGAACCATGAGGATGACCCACAAAAGTATTAGATAAGGGATAAGATTGGATCAGATGCTTGTGGAGTATTACTATGACACCATCATATCCTGAACAAGTATGGAGACAAAGTTAGTCAGGAACAAGGTCTTTGGAGATTATTGCACACAGGATAGACACGTGTTTAACCATCAATGACGGATCTTACTGCATTCCCCTGTGGCTGGGCCATAGGCAGCCCATATGCAACCCACAGTTTTTCAAGCTTCTCCTGTAGCTTTTCAAGAATGGGATTTTCTGTTCTTTGTGTGGTCATGATAGGTATCCCTCAAGAATATGAAACAGGATATAAATATATACTCCACACATGTCCAATTTGCAAACAAACACCGGACCTCTGTCCAACCATCCAGAGCTTCCTCTTCCCATATTGTCCTCAGTTGCTGTCTGAACCACACTCCACTTTCCATGGATTCCTCTGCAGGACTGGTAAATATCACCCCCTCTACAAACCTAAGCCTCCACTGTTCAATATTCCAAACCACTGTTTTGGTTAGGCTTGTATCATGTTTCTGACTGAGCTGCTATTGTGTGTTTAGTTGCAGTCTTGCATATTTCTACATGAAATATTCTTTATTCACCAAACTTGGAGTCCTCCTGCAGTCAGCACTGGTATACACAGGTGAAATGATCCCCCCAGTTATCACCTCTCACAGGCCTCCTTTGAGCTAAGCAATTCTCTCAACATTTTATGGAGACATTGCTGCAGTTGATAGGGATGCCAGATCTCCCCATCCTTTTAGGTAACACTGACTCAGGCAGCAATTGTAGAGGTGTATGGAAAAACAGTAGCAGCCACTTCAGGCAATATTTCCTTTGTTGGAAAGCTGGAGAAATGCCACAGAACTTTCACTATGCCTACTAGGAGACTCAGGAATCCTTAAATTTGGGGGAAGAAGTGGTCCACCCCTGTGTGTTGAAATAAAATTCCAAAATAAGTCCAACTGGCATCTATACAAGGAAGGGGAAGATGCTACCCTGTCTTGTACCTTAGTCAGGAGCATTTCTTGGACCAGCTGTAAAATGGCTATCCTACCCTTCTAGTGCTTATAAACTATCTGAGGTAGCTTACAAGAATATCATATATAAAGCAATACATTTAATTAAAAACAAAATGAAAATACAACAGATTGAGAAGAATACATATGAAACACAAGTTATAAATGTAGCATCATTATGAGCTTAACAAAATGATAGCATACACAAATTTCTGTCTCTGTCTTCATGGGAGAAGGTCCTCCAAAATGTCAGTGCAGCCACTGAAAATGCCCTGTCTCTTAATGATTTGATTTATATCCCACCTTTCTCCCAACATGGCACCCAAACTAGCTCTTGTCACCATCAGCAAAACTTCCACCCTATGTGGGAGAGAGAGAAATGCCTGTACTGAGCATAAGGAACAGGAAGATGGATACAAAAATGAAGCAATCCTTCATGTGTGGTAGAAGCATGCCACCTGGGCCTTTGAATTAGCTGTGAGTGAAATATAAATAAGAAAGAACAATGACAACATTGTGCTGGGATTGCAAGATAACTACAATATAGTGCCATGGACATGCATGTTCTCATAGCATGTTGCATTCTGGACAACACGTAGATTCTGGAGTCTTCACAGGTAGGCACTCATTGAGCCCATTGCAGCAACCCAGTCTTGATATAACTAAGGAAGGTATTGCTGTAGCCATGCTTGACTCCAAACATGGTATTCTCTTCAGAGAGAATTCTGGTGGGTGGCAATAGGTGAAAATAATGAATGAATGAATGAATGATCTGTCTTCTTGTTTATAAGAGAAAGGATTCCATGTAAAATATAACTTTTAAGACCATTTGAGTTTAAAATATAAAAGGGTTCCATTTTCCTGTTTGCCATTCCCTGGCTTTAACAGAGCAGAAACAAGAACGAGCTGACTGAAGGATCAGCCTTGGGTTTGGTTAGCAAGTCAAAAAACACTTGTGGTTTTTCATCTCTTGAGTCCAAGACAATAATTTGAGTAGACATAGGCAACTGACAGTCATGACGACTAAGCACATTAGTGGGACATGCTCTCAAATTTCCCAGGGGTGCCTGGGATAGTGAGAAGCTCAGTGATTAACATATTGTTTGAAGTCATTTCATGCTCATATAAGATCTGTTGGGCAAGCTTGTAAAACAAATGAGTTATTTATAGAGGCAAAGCCCAGTCAAATTTATATATGCTAGAAGAAACTGCTACATTCCAGATCTGGATTTGATGGATAAGTGTTATTTCTGGCTATCTTTTGAAAGAGATCAAGCCAGAATATGGGAGTGCAAATGGATCTAATCCAGATTTTGAGAAGCTTTTATCCATCTCCAAAGCCATAAAGTTTAACATTTCCATCTGGCATTTACTGATTTCTCCAGCAACGCCTGCTCTTTGGATCTAAACCTGTGAAGTACTTTTATCTTCCTTAGGGTCTGACAGCAGGACTGGTCTTGAGAAGAAAGATATTCTTCAGCTGACAGGCTCGACAATCTCTATCCCAAAGATAACAAGTAGGCTTAAGCAACAGATGCAGCAACATGAACTGCTACAACTGAAATGTGATGGCCCTACACAGAGTGATGTCCTCTCTCCTCTCTTATTTGGTTATTTACAATCCAAATGAGGCATTGGCCTTTACAATCCATATGACCCAGAGTGCAACTATGCATTATAACAAACCCAGGACTCCTCCCAAATAGTTGCAGACCTCTGTCATGTTCCCACCACTACCATCACCACCATAGCAATGTGTATAGTACAATTTACTCTGTGCATTGTGACATCTCTTGGCTGTGCCTTTCTCAGTCCCCATCAGCTAATGAGATGAAGGCAAAAGAAGGAAGAGGGAAGGTGAACCAGAGAGCTTAAGAGAAGAGGACAGAAGAAAACAGATGTCAAAGAAAAGCAAGATTGCTTCCAGCTGAGACACAGGTTGGAGCTCAAATCAATTGCCCTGGAATTACAGGGCAGAAGGGAAGCATGTTTGACCTCTGCTGTCTTTGGCCAGGTGAACAAGGGATACTGAGTCAGTAGTATCACCTTTGTGCAATAGGGGTGACCCAGGACATTTTGTTGCCTGAGACAAAGCAGTTAAAGTACAATAATCACCCCAACCACATATCCAGATCAAGGTGCACAGCCAAAGTCCAACCTATCTTTGGGACCACCTCCTCCCATACAATCCTCCACGCACACTCCGGTCCTCTGGGAGGAACTTGCTCCAGCCATTAAAATCTAGGCTGTCTGCAGCATCCCAGAGGACATTCTCCGTAATCGCCCCCAGATTGTGGAACGGCCTGCCAGATTACAATGCTAAACAGCTTCAAAAAGGCTGTTAAGATGGATCTCTTCTGGCAGGCCTTTCCAGAATAGACTTCCCAGCCTCAGGAACCCCCTTATTCTGCCCTCTCCCAATTTGGATGCTGCTGCTACTCTGCTTGTCCTATTATATTTTTCTGTTTATGGTTTTATTTTATTGTATGTTATTTTAATCTAAGATGTTTTAATTGTGTTTGGTTTAATGCTTTTTTAAGGGGTGGGTGGGTATTGGGTCTTTTTGGATTTATATTGTATGTATTTTTAATTGTTGTTAGCCTCCCCGATTGTGCATAGAGGGGGGGTACATATTATTATTATTATTATTATTATTATTATTATTATTAAGTATATTCACAGAGGATGAAGAAAGTGCCACAAGCACTCTAATTCCTGACTGGAAGCATTTTTTTTTAAATCAAGTAATTGCTGCCCTTCAGACCACCACAAATATGCTTTCATACCACAGAACTGTATCACTATATTCCACTTTAACTGGCATGGCAACATCCTATGGAATCCTAGGGTTTGCAATTTGGGGAGGGGCATTTGGAATCCTCAGCCAAAGGAGTCTTTCCCAAACTACAGCTCCCTTGTTTCCCTAGTGTTTCCCTAGTGTGCAGCCATGGCCATTAAACTGGAATCGTGGTGCTATAATTGTACAGTGTGAATGGTCTTTAAGACTACCAGCAAGAGAGAATCATTCCATTTCTGTTTATTTCATGCCACTTTGTTCTGATATTGTCAAGCTGATCTTCATATCCTGTTTCTTCTTCAACTTTCTTTGCCCTGTATATTTGAGTTTTGGGTTGTTGTTTTTTTAAAATTAGCATGCACTTTCCCAGTGATTTTTGCTGGATATAAGATTTGCCTGGAAAATGGCATAAAATATAAACACATAAACACCCAATATCTAGCAGGAATGGCTAACAGGGTGGAGATGTAGAGGCAATAGATCATTGGCTGTACACAATACCTTTCTTCATCCAGCAGGTTAGAAGCTCCATCAAATTCTTCAAGCAAGTTAGAAGTTACCATTGCGATGACTGTGCCTGTGAATCAACCCACAGGCTACAAGAGTAATATTAATATTGTCTCAAGAAGGGGAAGACAAGATAGAGATAAAGTAATGAATGGTGTGGAAGAAGTAGACAGGAAGAAGCTGTTCTCATTCTCTTCTAATGTTAGAACACCTGGTCACTTGAAGCTAAATGGTGGGACATTCAGGAGGCCAGATCAAAGGAAGTACTTCTTCACACAGTATATAAACTGGAACTCAACTCCTGCAAGATGTGGTGATGGCTTCCCACTCAGATGGCTTTAAGAGCAGGGTAGCTAAATTCATGCAGCTCATTAAAAGCTATAGGCCAGGACAGTGCTATGTCTTCTCCAGTATTACAGGCTGTATGCTTCTGTATATCAGTTGCTAGGAAATACAGGATGGAGGGTGCAGTTACACTCTTGTCCTTCTTGTGGGTTTCTTGTAGGCAAGGTTTAGCCATTGTGAGAACAGAATGTTGGACTAGAAAGGCCATGGTCTGATATAGCATGGCTCTTCTGCTGTTTCTAAGATCATATTCATGGTAGTACCCATATACATGGGATTGGGAGGGGGGTGTTGGATTTTGGAATAGTACCTCTATTTGCATATATGTACATAATGAGATATTTGGGAGATGGGACCCACATCTACACACAAAATTCATTTACATTTCATATAGACCTTATACACATAGCTTGAAGGTAATTTTATAAATAATTTAATAATTTTTGGCATGAAACAAAGTTTGTGTACACTAAACCATCAGGAAGGAAAAGTGTCACTACCACAGCCACTCATAAAAAAAATTCAGGTTTTGGATTACTTCAGATTTTGGAATTCCAGATAAGGGAGACTCAATTGTTATACTTTATTTTCTATGCAGTGAGGTCTTTGCAATTCAGTCTGCTGCTGAAAAGTGTCTAAAGACAATATCACACTATACTGTTATAGCACTATTAGATTTGCAGTTTAGGGAGGTGCATTTAGAATTCTCAGTCAGAGAGCTCTTAAGCCTTATTAATCTACAAACCCCAGAATTCCACAGGAGGCATCCATACCCGTTAAAGTGGAATAATAGCACTATGACAGTGTAGTATGATAGTGCCCTAACTGGCTAGTTAATGGTCATGGCCAGAATCCTATATATTAGTCCCAAATAGAGTAGATCTTCTGAAAGAACTGTTAACTGGTGAATCAAGATGTAGGTCAATGTGTCTACTATAGAACACACTGGAGTAGTATGTAGTATGATTCTGGAGACCAGGGTTTAAATCCCAGCTCAGCCATGTAAACCCACTGGGTGACCATGGACAAGTCACACTTTCTCCCTCAGAGGATGGCAATGGCAAACCCTCTCTGAAGAAACTTGCCAAGAAAACCCCATGATAGGGTCACTTTAGGGTCTCCATAAGTCGGAAACAACTTGAAGGCGCACAGTAACAACAACAACAACAACCGTAGTTGGGACAAACAATATCTCCTCCTTTGGAGGTCTTTAAACAGAGATTGGATGGCCATATTTTGGGAGTGCTTTGATGCTGTGTTCCTGCATGGCAGGGGGTTGGACTGGATGTCCCTTGGGGTCTCTTCCAACTCTATAATTCTATGATTCTATACCTTTTGTTGCTGTTTTTTATTGTGCTTTCAATGTATTTATTTTACCACATATTTTAAATCAAGATTGTTTTTATTCTGTTATTTTCATTGATTTTTTTGGGGGGGGGTGAAAGGTGGGATACATTTTTTTTTAATGGAGAGGAGATAAACAGGGCAAAGATAAACTGGAACCCCAATGCCAAGGTCAACTGTTCTTGATTATAGCAGCAGTCAAGCTATCTTTCTTCTTCATACATGGAAGTGGCATGTGTTTTCTTTTTCCTCTGCTTCACAACCAAAAGCTGCTTTGTTTTTTACCTGAAAGAACACGGTGAGCTTTTCTCAGAAAAATGACCCTTGAAAGGGTGTCAGCATGATTGTTAGCACTATCTGTTATACTTCATATTGTGAGCCTAGTGTGCTGAGTGTTTCCCCACCCCTGGTCATTTTAATGGACAGCTCTCTATTGTAACTAAACAAATGTCAGCCAAGCCCTCCGATGCAATCGCATCTGCTCAGACCCACAAGACAGGAATGCCAAACTCAAGGAATTACAACAAGCATTTCTCAAACTACAGTACCCACCACATGAAGTGGGGGGAAAAACAAAGCAAGGCAAGGTGTGTACCCAGGACTGATCTATTACAGAACAAATTGAAGAGGGAAAATGACAGAACCCCACTAGTGGTCATATAAAGCTCTCAACTGAGACCACTCAGATGCATCATCAATGAACTACAACCCATTTTGGACAATAATGCCACTCTTTTAAGGGCTCTTGGTGGCAGACCTTTACTTGCTTATAGACAGCCTCCAAACCTCAAACAGGTACTCACCTACAGGACAACACATGACACAGATGGCAACACAGGTACTAAGCCTTGCCACAAACAAAGATGCCAACTCTTCCCACACATTTATCCAGAAAATGTCATCAGAAGACCCACAATATTAGGGGGGCCTTCACATGCTTATCCTCTAATGTGATTTATGCCATACTATGTCGGCAATGCCCTTCAACACTCTACATCAGAGGTAGGCAACCTTTCCCCTTTAAGGGCCGAAGGACTTCAGTTCCCAGAAGCCTCAGCCATGTTGGCCAATAGTCCTATGTTGGCCAATAGCTCCTGGGATTCTGGGAGCTGAAGTCCCTCGGCCCTTAAAGGGGACAGGTTGCCTACCCCTGCTCTACAATGAGCAAACAGGCCAGTCCCTGTACCAGAGGATAAATGGACATAAATCAGACATTAGGAATGGCAATACAGAACAATCAGTGGCAGAACATTTCAATCTTCCTGGGCACTCCACCTCAGACCTCAGAACAGTGGTCCTTGAACAAAAGAACTACAAAGGTAGATTGGAAAGAGAAACAGCAGAATTGGAATTCATCCACAAACTACAGTCCCTCCACAATGGATTGAACAAAGACAAAGACATGGTTTCCTGATCACACTTCAGCACTAGCTGACCCCATACTTATGGGGGTGCCCTACATTCATCTGTTCTCACCACAGGCTAGTCCCATTGCAAAACTGGATCTACCAGTTCATTCCCATGCACAAAGACCAGTTTCCTATGTCTTTATGCAGTAATGACCATAGTTAAGACTGGACCTAACACTTCATTCCCATACACAAAGGATTTGTAATTTGAATTAACATCCTCACATAGTTTCCACTCCACCAAATGAATCTAAGGAAGTAGACTGAAGTCTATGAAAGTTCATGCTGCCAATTTCTTTCTGTTAGTCTCAAAGGTACTACAAGATTTCTCTACACACTGATTCTACAGACTAACACAGCTATATCTTTAAACAATTGTCAGTGCCTTTAGGGGGAACTGTATTTCAGAATGCTATACACCTGACTAACAGGCTGGGATGGGGCTGTGGGTAGCCAGATGTAAATTCATCTAGGAAAGCTAGGCATAGCCATCATTTCAGTAGATGCAAAAATTTATTCTGCAAAGGAGAGAGGGAAGGTAAATGGGATTTTTGATGGCCCACTGAAATGGATATCAGAAAAACATGTCTCCTCTTTCCCCCCCCCCTTTTTTTTCTCCTTTTTCTTTTTTCTGTATTGCAGCATGACAATATCTTCAACAAATGCATTGTTCCTTGGCAAAACTAGTGCAGCTACTAACACAGAACCATCCATTTCACGTGTAATCATTGTGAGCAGAAGCAGCATTGTTCTCTTTCAAGACACAAAGATTAACGCAAGTGCTTTTTGGAAAGCAGACCACAGGGCAGAAGACACCACTACCAGAAGACTGGCATCATAAATTAATGTTTCCTAGCTACCTTATCCTTAGACCAGGAATGGGTAAATTATGCCCCTCCAGATGTGGGTGGACTGCAACTCCCATTGCCTAGGCTGGCTGGGGTTAATGGAAGTTTCAATCCAACAACTTCTGGAAGGTTGCACTTTGTTCATCCCAGCCTCAAACACTCTGTATGGAGGAACCCTTGAAGACTATCCAAAAACTGTAATTAATGCAAAATGTAGCAACACGGCTGCTGATAATATATGATGTATGATCAGCTTCATCAGCTGACCAATAGTTACTTGTTCCCAATCCATTTTAAGTCCAATTCAGTGTGCTGACTTTTTCCTCTTAAGCCTTAAATGGCTTGGGAGTGAGTTGGGTAAGATTCCCTCCACAAATCAACCTACCCCCATCCCTTTGTCTTGTGGCACACAGAAGACAAGGATGTATAATCAGTTTTATCCTTCAACAATGCCCAGATTGTAGAACTCTTTACTAGTGTGTAATTTTGCTTGAACACACTTTTGGTGATAATATTCTGTTCTCCATTTCTGATTCTGATGGACTGGGTTCATTTTGACTGTGTTATCACCTTCTGGAGGCCTCTTTGGATGAGCCTACATAACAGGATCCAGACACAGAGGAGGCTGATAGCCATACCCTGGAAACAGAGCCTGCACCATCATGAACCTTGAAGAGAGCACAAAAGTTCAGGGACAAGTGTGAAGTTCCTTTAAATGAAAGTGCTGGGAGAAAGAGGCCAGTGGTACTGAGTTACAGCTGGTTATATATTAGCACTGCACAGTAGTGGCATCCCTACCTCTGGTGTCACCCAATGCAGGGGGTGGGGCTTCCTGGGGAAGGGGCTTCCAGAGGAGACACGCAAGACAGTGGCACTGAGGTGCAAGGGGGCACACTCGGCCTTTATCAGTGCCACCATATCATTCTCCTGAGGAGAATGAAGCAGTGACACCAAGGTGGATGCGGCAACCGTCTGTGACTCCCCTTCTGACATGTCATCTGGTGTGGGCTGCATACACACACCCTCTAGTGACACAACTGCAGCCAAGGCCATGCCTATGCTACATTGCAATAGCTCCATTATCTTTGGTGTTGCCACAAGCACTGCTCTTTAGTTTCTTGAACCTCAGCTTTTCTTTCTTTCTTTCTTTCTTTCTTTCTTTCTTTCTTTCTTTCTCTCTTTCCTCTTCTCGTTGGTAACTCCCTGGGTGCCTGAACTGCTTTGACTACTCTCCCACTCTTTGGGATCCTTTGAATATGAGTATGGAGTGGTTTGAGTTCTCTTTTATTTGGTTTTTAAAATACAAGTATAACCTCCTGAAATAGGACAGACAGAATGAAACGTTTATTCTGGGAGGAAATGTTCTGGTTTTTATTGTATGCTTATGGCCCATATGGTCTCTTTTAACTCTATATTTCTATGATTCTCTAAGCACAGGACAATGTGAATCATTAGAAAAAAAGAGAATAATGTTCAATAGAGTAGAAGGCAGTAGGAAAAGAAGACCACATTGCAAGTGGATTGACTCAGTCAAGGAACCCACAGACCTGGGTTTGTGACAGATTAGTAGGGTTGTCAATAACAGGATGTCTTCAAGAAGGTTCCACAAGCTGAAAATGACTTGATCGTAAATAACAAAAACACCATTCTGGAAATCTTTGTGGTCAAAGATGCCAGATATAGATGCCAGATATGAGTAATGAATGTGCTACTTGATGTAGGGCTTTAGTGTGTTTTGAGGTGGTAGTCTTGACCCAAAGTTGTCTATGTCCATCCATCCATCCATCCATCGAGTATGGTTATTCAAAAAAGATAATTCAATACATAAGTAGCTGCTTATATTTATAGATTTCACACATCAGGAATGTTGGTTGTGTATAAGATCTTTCATGTGATTAACACATAAATAGGTAATAAATAAAGATCAGACAAACAATTGCCTGTGGCGGGGCTGAACAATTCCCATGCATCCCTCCTCCCAGAATTCAGAAGTAGCCTACCATACTGTTGCTACCAAACCTCAGTGATGTGGATTTGCACCCTGGAAATCCACCCAAAATTGACTTTTGCCATTACCCTGGCACTAATTTGGCAATTGTGAGTGAGCAAAAATGCAGGGCACAGCTGCAGTCCTGGCCTATGGGCAAAGCTTCAAGCAGGAAATAAATGTGATAGCATTGTTTCACTTGCCTTCCCTAGCAACTAGTATTCAGAGGCATATTGAATCCAGTTGTGGAAAGAGATCCAACATAACTCGCAGTCATAGACAGCCTTACCCTTACCAACATGCTGATTTGCTTTAAAAAAAATGCTGAACAGATTACTACAAAATCTAATTTACTGGGAACAGTAAGTGGATTCCACTGAAATAAATGAGACTACTACTAGGCAAGGACAGTTAGGTTCTCTTGTAGGATCTACTGTACACCAAACTGCTCTAATTATATGGTGTCTGTGACTATGTTTTGATAGGGTTGCCAGATAAGCAGTACTCAATTCCCTGATGTTTTAGGGTCAAAACCAGGGCTGCATCTTGAAGGCAACATGATGGAGAATGTGTGTAGCAGCTAGAAACCTTGATTAAGGAGCAAAGACACCAGTGCCTCAAAAAACAAACTAAAGGCTTTCTTGTAGGAACTCATTTTAAAGATACGAAAGTTCTCTAAGGTGCTGAACTAATACTGATTAGTTTTAATTTTGAAAGCAGCTGAGAGAGAGAGGGGAAAAGTGGGAGGAGAAGAGGTAGTAAGATCTCTGAGTATATCTGTTCACATCACAGAGATGGCAGGATAGGTAGACAAGAAATGAGACTCTGGAATTTATCACACTCATTTTTGTTAATGATTCAGGCATGGTTTGGGGATGTGCGTGAACAAGGGGAAATGGATTTTATCGCATTCGAAACAGTAGGCAAGCCGTCCCCATGCTGTCACTCCACCACAACCCATCCCCGAGCCGCAATGAGCCAGCCAATTTTGCAAGGATGGAAGCTTTCCAGCTGAGCAAAATCAGCCGGCTCAGCGTGGCTTGGGGATGGGTCAAGCGACAGCATGGGGACGGCCTGTCGACTGTTTCAAGTGTGATAAAAATCCATTTTCCCTCGGTTACACGTGTTCACGCACATCCCCAGTCAGTGCCTGGATTGTTAACAAAAGTGAGTGCAATGAAGTCCTCTGAGTCACTTAAACTATTTAATTCTATCACTGCTATTCCCTCTGAGGCATGTTTAACTTTTTAGTGCTAAGCACTGCTACATTTCCAACACAAACGAAGGACAATATTACACCACATTGTTACAGTGCTGCTATTCCACTTTTACTATGATGACTGCCTCTTCTGGAATCCTAGGATTTGCAGTTTAGGGAAGGGCATTTAGAATTCTCAGCCAGAGAGGCCCAGAGCCTCAATAAACTATAAATCCCAGCATTCCACAGGAGGCATCCATAACAGTTAAAGTGGAATAATAGAGCTATAACAGTGTAATGTGATAATGTCCTAAGGGTGGGTGCTTGTGATGCTAGAGAAACATGCCAGACAAGACCTGATAAGTGAGCCAGAACTGCTTCTAGATCAGGTGATTTTGGAAACAATCATGAAGACTAAATAGGACCCAAATATGGACAAATCCAGGCTCACCAGGTAAAATGACAATCCGGAGCCTGTGGGCAGGAATATAAATTATTCTGAGTGGCTGGGCTGAGTGGAAGGCTTTGTAAGGAACTTTTGGAAATCTCTGTAACAGCCCATGGGGAATTTCCTCCCTGTCTAGTCTCTTTGGCTTCTTTGTCCTGGTGTTCAGGCCCACCATCCCAAAAGCTCCCCAACCCTCTTCACCCTTGTTCAATAAGCGGGCTCATGAGTTACTGTGCTGGTGCTCTGCAATACCTTCCATGTACCAAGTGCCAAGATGGACCCGAAACACTCCCTAGGCTGGTGCCCACAATGCTTTTTGATGCATAAACAATTACTTATTTATTTCATGCAGTGTTTTAAATAGTTATACCCTGCCCTTTATCATAAGATCTTAGGATGGGATTCAAATAAAATCAATTTCATCAATTTTAAACAGATTGGAATGTAAATTTTAAACTGAAACAGTTTAATATACTATAGAATTGAAAACATTTTTTTAAACAGATTAAACATATAACAAATAATTTTACAAGTATAAACAGATTAAAACAGTCTAAAGCTGCCTACAAGTACATCCGGGCAAAAAGATAAATTGGGTCCCAAAGGATTTAATAAAAAGGCATGTTTTAGCTTGGTGGTTGAAGGACACTAGCCCTGCTACCAACTAGATCTCCAAGTGGAGGAGACATTCCACAAACAAGGTGCCACAGCAGATAAGTCCCTCTTCCATGTCTTTCCACAATATATTGCTCCCATTAGTGGGAGGCAGAAAATGACCCTTCAGCAGAGTTCATTCTTTTAGGCAGGTGTATACAGGGAGAAACACATTTTCAAGTATAACACATAAGCACCTTCACACCAAGCCAGAGAGCCCTGGTGCCATTTTACACACAAAAATCAAACTTCTCCTCCATTGCCGCATTTTGCCCAACAATTTGTTTCCTTGCTTGGAGACCCAGAGAAACACAGCAACTCCATGTGTCATTCTGGTGCTCTGAGACTTGACAAACCTAACTGCACACTATTTCATATAACAGACCTATGCACAATCATGCCTGAAATGCAGGTTGGGAGCTACCATTAGACAGAGTGAGATGACTGCCTTAGGCAGAAGATGCTGGATGGGGTAGAAGAGGGACAGAACAGCAGTGTAGTGTTAGGAAAGCTTTAGATATACAGTTGCCCCTCTGTTTTCATGGACTTAGAGTCTGTGTCTCTTGCCCATTTGCAGGTGGCAAACGGAGGGGGACAAAATGAGGGGCACACCCTTGGTGCATGGCACCATCCAAGCCAATGGGGCTTGAATATTAGTAATTTTCTGTTTTCACGGGTGTGGGGGAGGGGGGAACTGGAACAGATCCCCCATGAAAACAGAGGGGAGATTATAATGTGACATGTCCTACAGCCCCTAAGTTATTCGTTGAAACATGATTCAACTAACAGTCTAGATGGCTTTGATATATTACATAGCAGGGGGCACCATTTTATCTTCTGCCTCTTATCCTCTGGCAGAAAAATGATTTAGGCCACCCCTGCTGAAGTGGCTGCCCATGTGCATTTTGGTATGCTTACATCCTGGGTGAGTATAATCCTACAAAAGGAGCAGCTAGCTTTGCACAACACAGGGACAACCTAGGTCTCAAGGGAAGTCAATTTTCTGTTGCTAATGGAGTTGAACTGTTATTACCTGTTTTTTATTGCCCTTTGTCATTGATCCTCACATGGCCAACACAGAGAGTGGCTTTTGCCTGTATTGATATCCCTCCAGAACAACCGAACTACTACAGAAACAGTATCTGATACAAAACATAGCCCTGCAACTCTCCCATCATCACCTTTTCTCTCCTGTATAATTTTTAATATTTTTGCCTGGTAGTGAAGAAGGCATTGAAAGCTTGCATTATGTATTTTGTGAGTTTCAATTGGCCCACAAAGATATCACTCTTTTGTGTATTTTGTATTTTGTTGTATTTTGCTGAATGGCCAATATGGCTATCCCTGAATATATTTACAGAAGACGTAAATATATATTCAGACTACAGTAAGACAGACTGCTTTTACTTAGAGCAATCTTACATTTTTAGAACTGTCCTCTTCTATGAAATAGTCCTATGGGTATTTGAAAAATGTTGGCCTGTCCCCCACATAACCAACAACCCTCAGCCTTCTCTATTACAGGATAAAATATACATAATTCCTCCTGGTTTTGTTTTGTTTTGTTTATTTGTTTTTTGGTTATAGTGCCAATTGCTCACTAATAACATTACTACCACTTTCTAACATCAGATAGGCTACAAGGCATACTTTCAAACAGAATCTATACTGGATACTTTTCATTGGTTGAAGCAATGTTAGTTTAGACCGCATTACTGGTAAAATATACCTATAATGTATTGTTGACAAAACAACGTACATGCCTATGGACTGACAATATATGTGTGTAACTAGTGGTGACTGCCATACTGCTGTAAATTAAAACTGCCAAGCTTATTCAGATGAATATGGATGAAAACAAATTGAGATTCTAGAAATATCTAGCTGTTTTACAAGCCAGTGGCCTGTAAAACTTTGTATTTTTAAGCATGGAGAAAAAGTTAAATCTTTCATTTGCAATAATAAACTAGACAGCCCAAAATATTTTGTTGTGCTGGCTTATCCGTCACCATTGCATATAAAGAATCTGACTGGACTGATTTGCATCAACACTCACAATAAGACAGTTTCCTCCACTTCTTCTAAGGGCAGCAGACTTTCAGGGTGAAGGATCACTGGTGTAATGGAGCCAGGGCTCACTCAGTTGAAGCTGCATAATATTTTGATGAGCAGAGATGATGTCATAATCTGCCACTGCCATCTTGTTGTTAATAATAATAATAATAATAATAATAATAATAATAATAATAAATATTTATTTATATCCCGCCCCTCTGCAGAGAATTGGGGCGGCTTACAACATTATAATTTCCATACAGATATATTAAACAGAACATAAAATCCCGAATCCCACCCATCCTTTGAGTTTAGCCATTATTATTATTATTATTATTATTATTATTATTATTATTATTATTATTATTTCTTACCCACCTTACCCCATAGATCAAGGTGGGGAACAACAACTATTAACAGACAAATGACATCAGATAAAAGCACTTCAGTTAAAACACACATTAATTTAAAAGGACAAATAAGATGTACACATATTAAAACAAGGTAAACAACAACAAAGGGGAATAAAACCTAACATGACAAGAAGAAAGAAGGAGGTAGGGATTCACCAAATCTAAAAAAATAACACAATCTATATGAATATTATCCAAAAAAATTATATACTGCTTAAAATTCTCAAAACAAACCAAATAGTATTGGAGTTGTAATGTCCATAAAATACATAAAATGAGAACTCAGGTCCTATATTCCCTGATAAAACAATAATCAGTCTCTAATATCACAAAAAGCCTTGAAAAGACATAGCCTGTATTGAGAACTTAGCAAGGAATGAATTCCTTGAATGTTCTGGGATTTCAATGCAGTATAGTTTTCAGCCAGATGCGTTTCAACCAATTGTCTTCCTCAGTGGCTGAAGTATATATCTAAGGACCACTAACATATCTTATAATATGTGGAATGATCAGCATACAAGGAAATCACCTACTTCTCTCCTGTATTTCACAGTCTGATGCTTGTTTTGAGAATTTTAAGCAGCATATAAATATTTTGGATAATATCCATACAGATTGTGTTACTTTTTAGATTTAGTGAATACCTACCGTAAGTCCTTTCTTTCTTCACATATTAAAACAACCTACATTTATAATTCATCATTTAAAATTCACAATTTAAAGATCATTTAGATAAGCCTGACAGAAGAGACTGGTCATTAACGTTATTTTAAATCCAGGCAGCATATTCAGCTGTTGAATCTCTTATGGCAGGTCATTTCACAGTATAGCCGTGGAAGCTGAAGAAAACATCCTCAGGCTGACAGTGTCAAACCTAGTCCTGGATGACTGGAGTAAATGTCCCCCAGAGGACCTGAGTCATTCCATAGGTAACCTAGACACAAACCATGTAACTAAAGGGAAAACAGATTTTTCCACGAACAATGTATTATTATGAGTATTTTTGGGTGCCTTGGTCTTGAGTTGGCAAGACCTATCAGCTTTACAAAAGGCCTGATCCTAACTGGGGAGCTTATTGCACCGTCTTACCTCTCCTGACTGAAATTTTAATTTGAGTGGCATCCTGATACTATCGCAGGGATTTTGCCATCGAATCCACTGCCCAGGTCTAGCCTGGGTCCATCCCCGCTCCCAGGAGTGCTCCAGCAGCCATTTTCTTAAGTCGGAAAACTCCTGGTTTCAAAAAGAGGCACGCTGAACGCCCTTGGGAGCAGGGATGGTCCCAGGCTGTATTGAGGTGGCAGATTTGTTGGCAAAATCCCTGTGATAGTATCAGGATGCTGCCCAAATTTAAATTTTAGCCAGGAGAGGTAAGACGGTTTTATAAACGGTGCAATAAGATCTTGAGATGAGGACTGCAAGAAATTGTTTTACATCAACACAGCCACCTGCATGTTAAAAAAAAAAATCTGTGCCTGTTGCTACAGAGATTATCATGATGGAGGTCTGACTTCAAAATATACCACCACACCATCGTACAGAATGAGTGCACACAGCTTTGCCCTCCAGATCAGTGGAATGGTCAGGAGGCTCAAGCCAAAAAGTGGGAGCTCTTGCAGCTTGCAAAGTACAGCATCTGAAGCCTGAGACCACTGATAGGGTGGTAGGCCATGGAGTTCAAACACTCAAGAAAAACTGTGGAGCATCACTCATAGCTGAAACCAATTAGGTATCTCCACTACAATACAGGAGTGGTTAAAGGTCCCATCCTAGAAGTTACCTACTGGAAGTACTTTTCCTGCAGCCTTATATAAGTGAATCCATCTTTGCTGGGAATTGTAGCAGCTTAATTATAAAAGTGCTGGTCCTTTCTCAATGCATTATTTATTTCATATATATCCTGCTTTCATCTTGAATAGAATTAAAATCAGCTCTGCATTGAATTACTTGGAGAACAAGATGTTTTCTAAGGCTGAAATGGACACCATGGATTTTCTAGTTCAAAACATTGTGGGACTGAAGTAGAGATGGAACCAAATGAAGTAGTAATTAATGGCCTTTGCCCCAGATTCTTTCTGAAGGGTCAGCAAAAAGTGCAAGTGAGGCTGAAAAAACCTGACCAAACCGGTGGAAACCTGTATTCAGGGAAGCAGAGTGTAGAGCATGGTCAGTAGCAACTAACCAATAGAACTAGAGAACAGAAGCGTGATCAGCAATAACAAACCAATGGAGTTAAAGTTATGTGATGTAATGCTGTGTGCTATGTAAGTATAGTGTATAAAGGAATACTTTGAAAATATTTGGGTGCGACAACCCTTTAAGCACCATCTTGGAGCTGTTGTCACCTTTTGGCCAAAATAAAGGTGTACTTGCCTTGGACAAAATTTGGACTCCTGGATCTGGTTCTTGGGGAATTCCACAACATATTATGGGGGCTGGTCCGGGATCCCCAGCAAGCCAGATCAGGGAGGTGCCCCTGGGGGCTTCACAGGTCTGGCAGCTCTCTGAGCCACGATGAGAATATTGGTGCACTGAGAAGGGGCCCCACCACATCAAGACCAGTGGCCAACTTCTCACCAAGGCGGCAGAGACCTACAGACTGCGCCAAAGCTCTTTGTCCTGAAGGCAACCACCATAGGTTCCAGTCGACTGGAGGGGAGGACTGGAGGAGAGAACTGGAAGGAAAAACGGAAGACCTGTACAGGCGAGTATTTTTAACAGCTGTTGAGACTGATAGGTGAGGGTGCCCCGAGATCCTATTGGCAATTGGAGGTTAAGTCTGGTGTATGAGGGGGGGTGTAAAAGGGTACCCCTCCAAGACTACATCAGCAAAGTCCGAAGCGTGAGGGTACCCCAAGACTACATCAGCAATGGGATGGGGGTCTCTGTGTGGCAGCCAGAACACCCAATTATAAGAGTGTTTGTGTGGCAGACAACACACTCTAATAAGTGTCACTGGGTGAGAGCCAGGACACTCGGTTAAGTGCTTTTGTGTGGCAGACAAAGCACTCTGGATTTCTTGCCCACCTTTGATGTAAGTCCGAGGTGGTCACCTGAAAGATCTTGTAATAAAAATGCTATTAGGCAAGTTGTAAATTATACGGATCAATGGAATATGCTACAGCATGGCTGGAAGTGTTAGAAAAGAATCCACCCTGAGATTGTTGTTAAAAAACAAACAAACAAACAAACAAACAAAAACATGGTTGTAGCCACAGATGAAACAAAAAGGGGTGGTGGGTAAAGCCAATTGTGCCACAATTAGATTTGGGCCACCCAGAGGATGACCTGGTTATAAGTGCACCCCCACTACAAATAAGGACAGATTGTATTTAATATTTAAACTGTAAGACAGCTTGTAGCAAATAAGCATGTTTTCAAATGTTAGAAACACAGACGTATAAAAGAGTAAAGCCTTTGTTTTATTGTCCCTTATTGTCAGAGTTGTATTTCTTGTATAAAAATAGATTGTTGGACTTTTGTTCATATGTGATAATGTATGGGTTGGCTTTTATTCCTTTTTGTTTGATCCCTTGAGAGGAATTAATTTTTACTATTGTCAATACCTTCATGCATCAGTATATTGGAAGGCTGTTTGAGTTATACATTTTGAAATATGTCTTTTTGGATGAATGAGATGTCAGTCTTTGTATTTTTGTATTTCAGTTAATACATTTTTTTATTGGATGATGAGATGAATAAAAAACAAAGGAACATAGAATCCTAGAGTTGGAGGAGAGCCCAGAGCATCTAGTCTGACCCCCCTTGTGCCATGCAGGAACTCTAAATCAATTGCTCAACTGCAGACCTGTATTCTTTTATTGATCAGAACACTATTTGTATCCATGTAAATTGCCAATCAGCTTAGTTTTGCTCATGCATGGCTAATTCCTATGAATTCAAGACTGATCTGAAGTTATAAAACTTTTGCTGTGACCAATAAAGTTCAAGAGGCAGAAGGGAGACAGATTAACCATATATTAGCAAACCTTTCTGACGCGACTAGGAGGAGAATGGCCAAGGCCAGTGGCGCACTTATCAAAACAAATGGACACAGTTGTGAAAGGATGGCCTCTGCCTGCATGCAGTTGCAACAGCAGCGCTCCTAGGGGAAGAAGTGGCGAAGCTCACCCTCGGACAGGAGATACTGCTGAAGTGCCCACATGCTGTTGTACCCCTCCTGGAACACAGAGGACACCGATGGATATCACATGAGAAACTGTTGAAGTATGAAAGTATGCTTATAGATAATCCAGTCATTAAACTGTCAATTTGTACTACCTTATACCTAGCTACCCTGCTGCCAGTGACGGAAGGAACCCTAATGCAACATGATTGCCTGCAATTAATGGATGAAGTATATTCAAGCAGACCAGACTTAAAAGACACTCCCTTTGAAGAGCCAGATGAAGTCCTGTTCACGGACGGCAGCAGCTTTGTGGAAGGTGGCTTGAAATTGGCAGGATATGTAGTCATACAAGGAGATGGTGAAGTTTTAGAAGTATTTGTACTCCCTACTGGAACATCAACATGGAGAAGACCCTGTGACAAAAGGGAACCGAAGAGCTGATGAGACAGCCAAGCAAGCAGCAAAATCAAAAAGAATATTGACAGAAGACATAGAGAAGTATATAAATACTGTACATTGTATATAGGTTTGATATACAAATAAATAAATATAAATATATAAGTATATATAAGTATTTTCAATTGTTTAAACAAAAGGGAAAAATAAGTAACAGGGAAATAAAGGTATATGGTATATATATTGTTTTGGTATATGGTATATATATATATATATATATATATATATATAGAATATAGATATGTACAGATATAGACAGATAGACTATATAGAATAATAGAATAAAAGTGTTAATAGAGATATTATGGAAGGGCTAGGGGGGGATTTATGTGAATATATGTGATTTAGTGAAAGAATTAGGAGATCCATGTGAATATAATTGATTTAGTGAAAATATTTGATTTAGTGAATACAATTGATTTAGTAATTATAATTGATAATTTGGATATATAGTTATATAGTGAATCTTATTATTCTATTTGGTTAGAGTGAAAAAGTTGGGAATATGGCTACATCAAAGAAAAGTTTGACTCAAACCCAATTATATGTCCAAAGAAGGGGTTCTACAGATGACTCAATTAAGATAATAGATCCAGTATTACAATTGGTGGAAGAAATGCGCCGGATAAGACAAGAGATAAAGGAAAATAGACAGGAAATGAAAGATGATTTAAGGGATTCCATTCAAGAGATTAGAGGAGAGATTAAAGAAACTAGATCCGAGATAAGGAAGGACATAAAAAAAGAACTGGACAATATTAGTAAGAAAATTGAGAAAATGTCAATAGATATCAATAAGAATCAAAAAGAAGTGGATAAAGTAAAAGAAAGAACTGAGGTATTGGAAAATAATCTTAAAGAAAACAAAAAGAAAATAGAAGGACATGAACAACTGATATGGACAAATGAACTTCGTTATAGGGAACGTTGTATTAAAATAAGAGGCCTGCCTGAGAAAAATAATGAAAACCTTATACTTAGAGTAATTCCAGGTCTAGCTAAGTTACTTGATACGTCTGAAGATTTGCTAGAAAAAGATGTGGATAAAATATTCCGAGTCAACTCTATACAAGCAAAGGAAAGGAAAATTCCACGAGATGTGGTCATTTGTTGGACTAGAACCAGAATAAAGGAAATGCTAATACAGAAAAGTTACGAATCCAAAATAATAATGGAAGATCATGAAATTAAAATTTTTAAAGATGTGCCGCCACATATTATGTTGGGACGACAAAAATATAGAAACCTGACGCAGTTACTAAAGAATATGGGAATACCTTTTAAATGGGACAGAATGGAAGGACTTTCTTTTACATATAAACAGAAAAGATACAAGATTGATAACGAAATAAAAGCAAAAGAAATGGAACAGAAACTTAGAGAAGAGTACAATGCAAAAGAGGAAGGAATTGAAGAAAGAACTTTAGTGAGAGAGTGGAGGTCTAAAAGATACAAAGGAAAAAAAGAAGAAGAAGGAATAAAAGAAAAGGAAAACTCAAGAAGAGGGGAAAAGACTGCGGAAGAAGATTTGATTAAAGATAAAAAGGATAGATCAAAATCGGAGGGTGAAGAGGAAAGTGAAGAGGAAGGAGCAGAACTGTGAAAGGAAAAAAAAGAATAACTGAAGGAAAAAAAGGAATTAAAAGGAATAAGGTTTTTCCTTTTCTTTTTTTTTACTATCATTATTGTGGAAAAGTAAAATAAAATAAAATAAAACTAAGGGGTGGAAGGGGTGGCACAACATCAAAAAAGAAGAAGAGAAGAAGAAAGTGAAGGAGATATAATAGAAGATATATAGAAAATAAGATTATAAGAGACATGGTGAAATTAATATCGTGGAATGTAAAAGGTATTAATTCAAAATATAAGAGGAATATGGTATTTCATCAACTAGAAAAGTTAAAGAGTGATATTATTTGTATCCAAGAAACAAAAATAAAAGAAAAAGATGCTAAATATATTAGAAACCCCAAACTAGGTTTGTCATATATTTCAGCTGCGAAAAAGAAGAAGAAGGGAATAGCAATTTTCGTAAATAAGAAATATCAATCTAAACAGATTTTCAGTGATAATGATGGAAACTACTTGGGAGTTGAAGTCAAAATAGAAAATTGGAAGATATTGGTGGTGGGAATTTATGCTCCACTAGAAAATAAAGATCAATATTTTGTAAAGATATCAAATGAGCTTAAGAAATCAAACTATAATGATCTAGTTTTGATGGGGGACTTCAATGCAGTATGTGACCCCAAAGATGATAGGAAATCATTAGAAGGAAGGAGGATTCGAGCAAATCAAGGGAAGCTACCATTATCTTATTTTGAATTAATAAAAGAATTTGGTCTGATGGATGTGTGGAGACAAAAATTCAAAAAATCTGAAGGTTATACTTTTTTTTCTGAGGTCCATAATTCACTTTCGAGAATTGATCTATTTTTAGTCTCAAAAAATTTGGTACCTAAAATAATGACAATGGATATCTTAAATAGATATGTCTCAGATCATAATCCTATAGAAATGAATATGAAAGTAAGTAAGAAGGAATTCACTTGGAGACTAGATGAAAATTTATTGAAAAGTAAGGATAATGAGAAAAAGATAAATGAGGCGTTAGAATATTATTTTAAAGAAAATAAGAAGGAAGAAGTGTCAAGTAAACTTGTATGGGAAGCCAGTAAGGCGGTTATAAGGGGAGAATTTATTAAATTACAAGTGGAAGTAAGAAGAAAGGAGAAAGAAAAAGAACAAAAATTAAATGAGGAATTGAGAGTAAAAGAGAATGAATGGAAAATGACAGGAGATAAACAATTGAAATGTAAAATTGAAAATTTAAGACAACAATTAAAAGAATTAACAATCAAAGAAATAGAGACTAAAATGAGATATGTAAGACAAAAAAATTTTGAATTGGGAAATAAAGCAGGTAGGCTACTGGCAAATAGACTTAGGAGGGAAAAAGAGAAGAAAATTATAACAGAAATAAGCAATAACGGAGAAACAATTATAGACCAAGATAAGATAAAAAAATCATTCAAAGATTACTATGATAAAATGTATAGGAAACTAGAAACAAGAGAAAATGAAAAGGAAAAAGTGGAAAAATACTTGAAAGAGCAGAAAGTAAATAAAATAAGTGAAGAACAGGCAGAAAGGTTAAATCAAGCAATAACAACTAAAGAAATTATAGAGGCGATTGAAAAAATGAAAAAAAGGAAGGCTCCTGGCCCAGATGGTTTAACGGCGATTTACTATCAGAAATTCGCTACTATTTTGGTTGAGCCACTAAAGGAAATGATGAATAAGATAAAGGATGAAGGTATACCAGAGTCTTGGAAGGAAGCCTGGATATCATTAATCCCTAAAGAAGAAAAATCCTGTTTAGAATTAAAGAATTTTAGGCCAATATCCTTGACTAATACTGATTATAAAATCTTCACATCTGTAATAGCAAATAGGTTGAAAGGATTATTGGCTTTAATAATACACGAAGATCAGAATGGATTTATACCGAACAGACAAATTAAGAATAATATGAGAATAGTACTTAATATAATAGAACATTTTGAGATCAACAATAATAAAAAATTAGCATTAGTACTGTTGGATGCTGAAAAAGCATTCGACAGGGTTAATTGGTGTTTTCTGCTAGAACTAATCAAGCTTATGGGAATGGGAGATACATTTAACAAATGGATACAGGAAATATACAAGGAACAAAGAGCCCGGATAATAATAAATCAAGAAAAAACAGAAAAAATTAATATTGAAAGAGGGACCAGGAAAGGATGCCCTCTTTCGCCTTTATTATTTTTATTAGTACTTGAAGTATTAAATAACAAAATAAGGAGTGACTCAGAAATTGAAGGAGTGAAAGTAAAACATGAAACTTATAAACTACAAGCATTTGCGGACGATGTAATTTTCTTTTTAGAAAATCCAAAAGAGAATATAAATAAATTAATTAGAGTTATAGAAGAATTTGGTGAGGTTGCAGGATTTAATATTAACAAAGATAAAACGGTAGTACTAACTAAGAATATGAATAAGAGAGAAGAATTAGAATTGGAAGAGATTTCAAAATTGAAGATTGAAAAAAAAGTAAAATACCTGGGGATAATTTTGACTAAAAGAAATATAGATTTATTTAAAAATAATTATCTAAAATGTTGGGAAGAATCTAAGAAAGAGTTGATGAGATGGTCGGGGAAAAAATTATCCTTCCTAGGTAGAATTGAAGCAGTAAAAATGTTATTACTACCAAAATTAATATACTTATTTCAAAATATACCCATAATAAGCGATGAAAAATATTTAGATATTTGGCAAAAAGAAATATTAAATTTTGTGTGGGAAGGGAAGAAAGCAAGGATAGGATGGAAATTATTGACTGAAGAGAAAATAAAAGGTGGATGTGGTCTTCCAAACCTTAAATTATACTACAGGGCTTCTTGCCTGAACTGGATAGAAGAATGGGTCAGCTTAAAAAATGAAAGGCTATTAGAAATAGAGAAATCTCAGTTGAGGTTTGGCCTCCACGCCAAATTTATTAAAAATTTGGTTAAAGATAAAGGAACAATTTTATATGTGTATCCCTAGTTGGACATCTCCGCAGGAAGCTTTTTTCAATAGATCTAAAATGGAAAAAAGATCCTGGTTAATATACAAGGAGTTAATTAATTGGAAAGGAGAAATGGGAGACTCTTTAAAGACAAGAGAAGAGCTAGGTAAAGAATTTCAAGACCACTGGTTTCTATATATGCAGATTAACGAAAGATTCAAAGTTGATAAAAACACTTTAGGCATAATAAACACAAAAAATGAATTGGACAAAATATTTTTTGATAAAAACAAAGGTCATATTGGAAAATATTATAAGATATTGCAAAGTAGGAATCTAGAAAATGAAAAAATAAAACATTCTATGATAAAATGGGCACAGGATATAGGCAAGCCTATAGATCTAAACAAGTGGGAAAAGGCATGGCTTGATACTAATAAATTTACGAGATGCCAGAACTATAAAGAGAATCATATTAAGATGTCTTTTAGATGGTATCTGTCTCCGGAAAAACTGAACAAACTATATAAACTTGGAAAAGATCAATGCTGGAAATGTAACAAACCAAGAGCAAATTTTTATCACATGTGGTGGACTTGCGTAGAAGCACAAAAATTCTGGAGAAAGATGAGGGAAGTGATATCAAAAATTTATAAAATAGAGATACCACTGGAACCGACTCTCTTTTTGTTAAATATGTTGGATAAAGTAGAGAAAATCTTGGATAAAGATAAAAGACGGATCTTACTTTATATGATAACAACTGCCAGAATATTATTTGCTGGAAAATGGAAATAAACAACTACTCCCACTATAGGTGAATGGAAAAGGAAGACTTGGGAAGCGATGGAATCAGACATTCTGACAGGTTTACTAAATGATAAAGAGGAAGAGGAAGTGGTTAGAGGATGGACAGCTTTTAAAGAATACTGTGACAAAGAAGGATACGAATAAAAACAAATTATGAAGGTTGATATGGGAAACTTAAATATGATTTGACTAAAGAAAGATATTAATATGTTAAGATAATAGAAATGTTCAAGCGAAAAATATAAGGGGAAAAAATTACTTAGTAGAGGGGTAAAGGGAATTTGTTATGACTTTAGGCAATTATACATTTATTTGGAAGAAGATAATGATACTCTATAATATATGGATTAATATTAAAAATGTATGTAGTATATAAGTGTGTGAAAGGTTAGATTTAAACGCAGACTGAGGTTTATAAAAGAAGACAGGTAGAGATATGCATCTGTACTTGTATTTGTAGAATGTAAAATGTTTCTGTTTCATTGTTTTGTCTTGTTTTGTTTTTAATTTGTTTTGTGTTTTATGTTGTATATGTAATAATAATTTATAAAATTTATATAAAAAAAAAAAAGCAAGCAGCAAAATCAGGTGCACTAGGAGGAGAAAAAGTTTGTGCTATTCAAATTAAACCTTTGCTACTAGCTAAAGTACACTACACCCCTGAAGAGGAGCGATGGGCCCTACAAGAAGGGGCCTACCAGAAAAACGGCTTTTTCATACTCAGGAATCAAAAGATTTTCATCCCTAAACAATTGAGCTGGGACATGATTAGACAACTTCACTCACAGACTCATATGGGACAAACATTCCTAGCTCATTTGTTAAATAGACAGTGTTTTATTCAAGGATTGCATGGGCTAGATCATGATAGTACTTAAGGTGGTTAGGAAGTGTGAAGCTTGTGTTAAGATGAACCCAAGAACAGGAGCTTTACAGGCACCAGATGTCCAATATGTAGGAAACATTCCTTTTGAGGTATAGATTTTACTGAGATTTCAAATAGATTTCACTGAGATGCCAAAGGTGGAGAGGTTGAGATATCTACTTGTTGTAGTATGTACTTTTACTGGTTGGGTAGAAGCGTGGTCTACTCGTAATGAAAAGGCAGAACAAGTGGTAAAAGCCTTGATGAGAGACATAGTCCCTAAGTGTGGTATCCCTAGACTCGTGGGGGTGACAAGGAACCATCCTTTGTACACCAGATTGTACAAACTTTGTCAAAAACTTTGGGAATTACTTGGAAATTACATTGTGCCTATCATCCCCAAACTTTTGGAAAGGTTGAAAGAATGAATAGAACCTTAAAGGGCACTATATCTAAGATGTGTTATGAAACTGGGTTAGACTGGACTGTAGTATTACCAATGGCATTGTTAAAAATCAGATGCACCCCTACAAAATTGTTGGGCTTGTCACCTTATGAATTAATGTATGGGAGACCACCCTTGGGTTTTGAACACATGCCTGGGGACCTAGCACAACTGGGGAGGGTAGACTTGATAAAAACTATTCAATTGTTGGGATCCTCTTTTAATGAGTTACATAAATATGTGGGTATGATACAGTCCTCTGCCCTTGTTACTGCTGTACATGATTTCTCCCCAGGTGATACTGCTGAAAGACTGGAGCCCCTATGAGATCATGCCCACTGCCATCAAGTTAGCAGAGTAAAACTTTGGATCCACTACAGAGTCGAGAGACTATACCAAGGAGGAACCTGAGTGGGAAACCCATGATGACTCTGATCCTCTAAGGGTAAAGATTTCCAAGAAGCAAGCTGCAAGAGGAGGGGAGGTCAGCATCGCAACGTGCGCCACTTCCCTGGGGCCAGGTGGACCAAGCACCCCCCTGAAGAAAAGGAGGAGTAACTACCCGAGAGTTGCTCTGAAAGAATGAAGGGACACATGGGAATAAGGGGGCTCATGTCAATAGGCATACTGACAATGTTATTCCCAAAAGTTAAAAGAAAATTGGTTTAAAAATCCATGCATAGCATTAGATGTAGTTGCCAGCTTAAGCAAGCTTTGCACTGGCAACAAGAAAAAGGGAGGAATGAAGTAGAGATGGAACCAAATGAAGTAGTAATGAATGGCCTTTGCCCCAGATTCTTTCTGAAGGGTCAGCAAAAAGTGCAAGTGAGGCTGAAAAAACCTGACCAAACCGGTGGAAACCTGTATTCAGGGAAGCAGAGTGTAGAGCATGGTCAGTAGCAACTAACCAATAGAACTAGAGAACAGAAGCGTGATCAGCAATAACAAACCAATGGAGTTAAAGTTATGTGATGTAATGCTGTGTGCTATGCAAGTATAGTGTATAAAGGAATACTTTGAAAATATTTGGGTGCGACAACCCTTTAAGCACCATCTTGGAGCTGTTGTCACCTTTTGGCCAAAATAAAGGTGTACTTGCCTTGGACAAAATTTGGACTCCTGGATCTGGTTCTTGGGGAATTCCACAACAGGACCATGATAAATCTTGTTGCAGTTAGACCATCACTCTAAATCAGCCATTTCATCATTCATATTGATGTTATGTTCTCCAGTGTGAAACAAATAACTCCTTTACTGGTATTTTGCTTCTCTATTTGTTGCAAGTATCCCGTAATAACCCAGTAATTAGGTTTCCCACCTGTTCCTTTTTTTGCTTCAAGAAAATTACTTATTCAATCCTAACTTGTAGTACTACTAGGTTCCTCTCATACTGCCAAGTAAGATTATGTGGTATATTTATAAGTCATTATAGAAGTTCCAACAAAGCCTCACACTATTAGTTCCATTACACAGTTTCAGACCTTGTTAAGTTATATTCAGAAATGGAATGAAAAGAAACATTGTAAAAAAAAACTAGAATTCAGTCCTACATGCTAAGTGGGCTATGATTCTTTATCTATTAGTGAGGCCCTTGCTCTGCTTCCATATGTGCACCTTTAAGGAAAAAGAAAATTAGTCACTCCTGAGCTTGCACAGAGAACAGACTTTAAAGGAATGTGAGTGAAATAAATGAATCGTCAGCCATTAGGAAGAAAAGTACTCAAGAAGGAAGAAACAGAGCCGATTCAAAAGATGAAAGGACAGATGAAGATAAAAGGAAAATCTGGCCAAAATGTATAAAGCATGAGATGCTAAGAACAAAGGAGAGAAATAGAGGGAGAGAGAGAGACTGCTTTCAAACATGAGAAGTGGTAAGAGGGAACAAGACCAGAAGAAAATATCAAATAATTTCTGTCATTATTGTAATTGCATATTAAGAAATGTTTTCTTGAAAATTGCAGTCTGGAATCAAGAACATTGCCTGGGCTACATGATTCCATGGTACATTTTCCCCAAAGCCAGAGGAGTTACATGAAGGATAATACGATCATTTGTATGGAAACAAGAGACATTCTTTATTGTAAATCAAGGGAGGGATTCAAATTCAAACTAGAATTTAGCCATTAATATTATGAACTGGAGTTCAGAGAACAAGACAAAATCCCTTCTCAGGCTCACTCCAGTTCTTAGGCATTTGTTTTGTTAATCCTTTTATAAAAGAGGAGGTGTCATAAAATCATGCTTTTTAATGCCAGCAGTGATTTTTCCAAAATTATTAGACTAAGGTAGTTCTGTTAGAGTGGTTATTAAGGGAAGGATAAGTGTTAGAGATGCTACAAAAGGGATTACATGTATTTAAGGCTTTATTGGCCTGTGTGATGATGACCTGTTCAAAAGCCTGCAGATTATATTCCACTAAAAGATCTCTTGTTTAAGTTGTACTTTTTTTCCTGAGAGAATTTATTTTGCATGCATTCATATAGCAGTTTTGGAGGGGTCACATGTACAAATCCACTTTTTACAAACCTTATCTCCTCCTATAAAACTACATTGCAAATTTGGAACAAGGACAAGACCAGAAGGAACTAGCCAGTCCAGGAAGATATAGTAGTAGCCATATGATATCTCTCCAAAGCAAAAGTCAAAAGAATAAAAATTTTCTTACATTTCCAGTGTAGGGATGTCATCTTAAGTCAATATAACTCCCCACATGAGATAATTTGGCCATGAAGAAGTCTAATTATACAGAGATCAAAATTTAGGTGACAAAGATGTTAAACTACAAATTATTAAAAGTTACTCTCTCAGTAATTGGGAGCCAACTGATTTGGGTAAGGTCATAACCTAGGCTCACCACCAGGCAACAGGTGTGGAGTCTTGTCTTTGATATGATGCTGAGATTTGATGGCATCTGCACAATTATGACATTATACTTGGCTGATACTCCACAACATGAAATAGGTTATGGCATTTTTATAACAGCTGCCCAGCCACCATTTTTGTCCTGAAACAAAATGATGTGAAAAATTGACAAACTGCAACTCCATGAAGCACCAAATTATGCTAAATCCCATAGTAGAGGCATAATCAAGAAGACTGGCCCACCAGGCATTTCACAATTGGGGAAGACCTTGAGCAGGAAATGGAATAAAGACAGCACACACTCGGCCATCTTCTCTTCTGGAACTGGATATAGTTCCAGGCTTCCTCAAGATTTTGTTTGGTTAGTGCTATAAGATAAGCAGTAAATTATCGTTGGTAAATTTATTGGTAGTAAATGATGTAGCAGATGGTATACAACAGAGAATCATTCTAGCCCTTTTCTTAATGAGGTCCAGGTTTCTCTTACAGCCAGTGGTGGAACTTGGCCTTTAAACAACTAATTCTACCCAGACTATCCCTGGCATTCCAACGCTCCATATGTGGCTCCTGAGCAGATGTACCCCTCAAGGTGAGGCCATTGGAGGATGGATTCCCAAGGTTAGGTAGTGAAAAAAATCAAAGTGTGCAAGCAAGGTCCATCTTTCCCATCATATGAGAAGTGTGTGAGCAAATTAGTAACAGAGGGAAAAAATCACTCCCCACCCCAGTCTATTCTTAGCCTTTTATCAACCACAAATCTGCCACATTAATGCAAAAAAGGCCTGAAACAGATGGGTCAAATAGAGTGGCGGGAGACCGTGTCTGGGGCCATTTGCGCCAGGACCACGGCAACCACACATGCCCAGTCCCAATCCGAGCCAGTTCCTTGCAAATGACACAGCCTCGGCACAGATTCAGGCCACGTTTGGTGTGTGTATCATGTAAACAGCACACCCCCAACACGGCCTGAAGCTACTTCATTTTGCCCATGTGTTTTGGGCCAAAGTTACTGATACAACTTAACTCTTACTCTGCCACTGTACAGCTGTTAACATTAGTCCATGGTGCTAACAAGACCACCAAAACCCATCTGCCTTGTGGCAGAGATCCAACTCCCTACAACCCATGGCATGAGGTTTGTCCACTCCAGTATCTGGTCCAAACTCTCATTCAAACTGGCCTTGAACCACTTGGCTGATTTTACTCAGGAGAAGATGGCTGTGTTGTAGCAGAATGCAAAGGAACAAAAAAAGAATGGCCTTCTGAAAAGTCCTGTGTGAGCCTCATCCTCTATGACAGCTTGGATTGCAGGTTTAATGGTGCAGTGATTTTAGTGACTCCCATCGGAGTTGTGCTAGTATACTGGAGCCTCAAAGGGTCTCTCTTCCTTGGTATTTGACATTTCATCCCATTGTCTCAGACCAAAGCTTCATTGCTGTCCTGCGGGCTTCAGACATCTGTCTTAGAGGTGGGGAACATAAGATATTCAGACAGGTCCTGAAATATGGAGGCATTGCCAGCACAGTGTCCTACAGGCCACACAAAGGCAAAAATGTTTACTGTCATAGTAATCAGAATGACTTCAAATTCTTCTCCACACAGTATATAGCAGGAGCTTGTATTAATGGTGGCCAACTTGGCTAGCTTTAAATAGGAATAAGAGAAATTAATAGAAGATAAGGCTAACAATAATGACAGTTATCTATGTCTCCATTATCACAGGTAGCACACTTCTGTGTACCAGTGGAGTGGGCACATGAGTAGGGGACTCCTATGGTGCTTATGCCCAGTTTGAGACCTACCGGTACTTAGAAGCATCTGGTTGACCACTGTGGAAAGCAAGGTGCTTTGTATTTATACTAGTTTAACGGCTTGGTGAAGACTTTTTGACAGTGTACCTAAATAAATAAATATAATAAAATATAAAAATTCTACAGCACAACTCTTGTGCGGTGTCATCTGGTGGCTCTTGAAAGTTTCAGCTATGCTGGTTAGCTCTTTTAAAGTTCAGAGTAAAACTGGGAATGGGTTCACTACAAGCTGCCACTGCCATATTGCTTTGTAAATGTGCAATAAAGATACTTCAATACCAATGTTTCTGTGTACCATGCTCACATTTTCGCTTAGGCCTCTCAAAAATATTGCATTTTCTCAGTCTGCCAAGCATAATTTTTCAAATTTGTGAAAGAGGCCTATGTGCTTCATCCCTGATGCCTTGGGGGCTGTAAGAGTGCTGCTATTGCTTTTTAGAGGGGAGTGTGCATGTGTGCAAAACAGAGAGAGAGAGAGAGAGAGAGAGAGAGAGAGAGAGATGGTGCTGTAGGACTGACGCTGCTACCAACATACCTATCACCCTTCACTTCAGCCTGTAACAAATATTACCCTGAAATTCCCCATAAATTATATATTATATATTATATATTATAAAAATAGGGCCTTTGCAGACTGCTAGAAATAGTGCAAATTGAGTCCACTTTAACTGCCCTGGCTCCGTGCTAGGGAATCATGGGAACTGTATTATTTTCCTGAGACATTGAGCCTTTTCTGTCAGAGAGCTCTGGTGCCACAATAAACTACAGTTCCCATGATTCCCTAGCACTGAGTCAGGGCAGTTAACGTGGACTCAATTTGCACTATTTCTGGCAGTCTGTAAAGGCCCTAAGAGGGGAAGCAGACGGCGCAAAGCGCCGTTTTCGGGGCAAGGAAGGGGAGGGGCAGCCGCACGGTGGGCACCCCAACCCCTTCCCCAAGACATCATCAGAGCGCCAGACCCTCCACACGTCCAGCACTCCGAGGATGTCTTACCGCCGCAGCGTCCACACACGCTGCGGCGGAAGAGTCACTGAAGGTGCGCCGGCAGCCTTTTGTGGTGCACCTTCGGCGACTTGTGGAAGGAGCGCTATTTTAGCGCTCCTTCCAGGAGCAGCAAAGCTGCGCCACGGGGCCGAGGAATGCGGATGCCTCGGCCCTGCGGCGCAGCTTCCTAGGGCAGCCCCATGCCGCCCGTCTGCTTCCCCCCTTAGTTTCCTCATAAAGAAACTGACATTGAAACTCAAGGAATAAGTAGTGAATAACAACTCAAAAGGCAATAAAGTAATTTTCCTCTGAAGAAGAGGTCTTCTGTCTAATCTACAAAGAGCTTTACTGCAATTCCATCTATTACTATCTGATACCATTCAGACAAATTATGTTACTTTCATTTCTGTCTCTTGAAACTATGTAGTCTAGTGGTTTGAGCATTGAAGAACAGGGTTTGAATCCTTGCTCAACCATGGAATCCCACTGGGTGACCTTGGATGAGTCACATTCTCTCAGCTTCAGAAGGAAGGCAAAAGCAAAGCCCCTCTGAAAAAATCTTATCAAGAAAATCCTGTGATAGGGTCACCATAAGTCAGAAACAACTTGAAGGCACACAACAACAGATAAATGATACACCGACTACAGCTCTGTGTGCAGTTGGCAGTATAGGTTGTCTTGCTTTGCTGTTTGTGTCACCTCCTTAGCATTCTCTCAGCATCTTTCCAGCTGTATGCGTTAACTTTTAATTAGCATTCTCTCAAACAAAGTAAGAATCCTATTATTAACCACTGGAGGTGTTAATTTGTTTAGGAATCTCAATTGCCAAGATCCATTTCCCACCGCCTCTCCACTTCTATCCTTCTTGCATAAGCGAAGCTCTGAGCCAAATTGATTTGACTCTGTATGGTTTTTCCCCTCTTGCAGGATCATGTAACAATTAAAGGCAAATAATTGAAATTAAAAGAAAATTGAAATCCGCCCTTTCGACAATACGAGTTCTGATTTAATTTCATTCAGACTTATGAATAAAAGATAAGCTGCTTTCCCAAACCTCAGCTGAATGAAATATTCCCTCCTTGACATCATATAGCACCACCTGCTGGCTACTAATCTCTTTGTGTTTACTTTTGGTGTCATCTACCTTGAGATTTTCATCACCATTAACCACTGTTGCTTACCATTACTGAAGTACCTTGAAGTGTGTTAGAATTTATTTTCTGAGGACTATGAGATAAAACAAGATTCTATCAAATGCAAAATTTGTATCATGAGTTAAGATGAAACACAGTAAGTGGGAATAAGAGTGGAGGGGGCTTGAAAGAGGCATTAAGGGGTAAATGAAGTAAGAAACTCCACAGTTACAATGCTCAAACATATATCTGGGAAAAATAATTCACATTACACATCTTAGTCCAGAGAGAAGGGGAAGGAATGGGATGAATAGCATTCGACTATTAAAGTACAGTATCATCCAAAATCCACAAAACACAGATACCTCTATTAAATGGAATAAATAAATACCTAGATGTTTATATTTATTGTTATATGTCAATGAGGAATGTAACTATGGGGGTGCAAAATGAAGACACTGCACTCCCAAAAAATTCTCTCCCCCTCCCCTGTGAATTTTTCTTTCAGTCTCCAAATTTCTAACATTGCAAAGGGTGAGACATGGAAAATCATTAACCACTAGAACTCATATTTGTTGTTTTCACATTCCCTTGGTAATTTTGTCTACCCTTTTCTTTGGTTGCATGAATGGTATTTATAGATGCTTAAGTGAAGATTTAAATTATTGCAATGCTAGAAGTTTGGAAACTGAAGAAAAATTTCATGGGGGAAGGAATTCTTATTTGGGGGCCATGCCCTTATTTGTCACCTCCTTCCTCTATTTACATTCTAGTGTCAACCAGAGTTGTGTACCAGCCACCAGATGCAGTCTATACCCTGTTTTGGAAATTCAGATCTGACTCAGGTCAGTTCTGAGACAATTTGATTTGACTCAAAGTACTGCCAACGAATATTAGGTGCTGTAGGCTGTATTTCAAAGGAAAGAACTGGAAAAAACTACTTCTGAGTATTTGTTGCCTAAGAAAATCCTATGAAATTTCTGGTGTCACTATAAATTGACAGGTGACACATACACACACTGAATCCAAAGTGGGAATTGGAAACTACCATTGTGAATTCAAAACCAGCAAGAACATTAGGACTGTTTGACTGAATGAGATTCAATTTGCATGTTTAGTAGAATCTAGTGTGGGAGGAGGGCTGACAAATGTCATAAAGGTAGGGTTTTTTTTAATGTGCTATGTGCCTTTAAACACTTGTTTTAAAAAATAATTTTAAAAAACCTAATGGCCAAATTAGAAGATATTTCCAGGTATAGTTGCCTCTTCTGAGTAACTTGAGGCTGCCGAGCTTCATATCAACAGATCAATAAATCTCCAAATATGTTCTATATTACCCAAGTGCATATCCAAAAAATCCACAAAGCCCACACTTATTCCTTTTCTTTTCTTTTTTATGCACCAATTCAGTTCCAAATTCAAGACTCCACACCAAGTTTAACAAAGCTTATATGTCAATGGTGTGATGCGGTTTAATAAAAACATTTCTCATTAATCTTCATTACAGCTTTGTCCATCTACAAGGATCTGAATGGTCAGAAACAGATTATGATTACAAACTAGTGTAACACACACATATCCTTAAAAAGCAAATTAATATGTACAGTCGTCCCTCCTAACTTATGGGGGATCCGTTCTGGACACACACACCCCGCAAGTTACGAGGGTAGCGTATATTTAAGCTGTGTGCATGGGAGCGCACCCCGTTCATGCTAATGGTGGTCGCCCCTCTGCAGATTTCCAAGTCCATGGATTTCAAGTCTGCTGACTTGGAGGGGTGACTGTATTAAAATGTAAAAACAGTGTAAATTGACCTAAATTTGGCAGGGACAGTCCTAATTAATCATCTATTCCATTTTCTCAGCTGCTTTTAACACATCCCAGTTTCTCACGTTTCTTCCTCCCACTTTCCTCCTTTGTCCTCACCTTACTTCAATTGCTGCAAACTCAGTTCAAAGTGCAAAAGTAGTTTTCATTCAGTTAACTCATGGTGTGGGGAAAGAGTGGAGGTAGTGGTGGAGTTTTGCCTTTCCCTGGTTGAGTGTTGGACTACAATTCCGGAGACTAGGGTTCAATTCCCAGCTTGGCCATGAAACCCAGTAAGTACCTTGAGCAAGTCACATGCTCTCAGCCTCGGGAAAAGGCAATTGTAAATCTCCTCTGAACAAATCTTGCCAAGAAAACCCCATGATAAGTTTGCCTTAGGGTCTCCATAAGTCAGAAATGGCCTGAAAGCACACAACAACAGTAGACTCAAACAAAAGCAAATTGCTGCAGTTTTCCCAATGTGCGTGTGTTTCTTCATTAATAATTTTTGTCATCCTGAGCCCATTTTGATGGTTACATGGCCCTTCATGCCTCAGTTTTCAACTCTGAACTGTCGGAGGGTATAGAATGGGCAACTTCAGCAAGTCCAAGGGTCAATTTTCTGCCTTGGAAGTCTCCAGGGCAGTATAGACTGCCTGAAATGCCAACAAAACAAAACAGGAACTGGTTGAAAAGTCAAATTTTTGGTTTTGACTTTTTTTTTAAAAAAAAATTAAATAGAGCAAAGGATGCCTGCCAGATCTTTGCTTTTGATTCATCACTGTATTGTCAAGAAACCCCGACATGGAGATGGAAGCACAATGGGGGCTGGATGAGGTGTCAGTTAAGATTTGGGACCCTTTAACTAAACAATTATAGCACTGTGATTCCTCTTCAAGCATCAAGGCTATGAAAAACGGCTGTTGAGTACAACTATGCTTATCACAAGTTGCTGCCAGATGCAGCCATGGACAATGTCTTCTCCCTCTCTTCTTCATCCCATAAAACTATGCTGGTCAGGCTTTTACTCTGTAGTTGTTGTGGGACTTCAAGGCATTTCAGAGTTATGACTACCCTAAGGCAAACCTATCATGGGGCTTTCTTGGCAAGTTTCTTCATAGGGAGTTTGCCATTGCCATCCTCTGAAGCTGACCAATGTTTCTGACCTTATAGCTTGTGCTCATTCCAAAATTTGAGGCGTTTCAATATGTAATTGCCAGATGGGGCCTTACAAATATCATAATGCAGGTTACAACAACCTAAAAAAGAGGGAATCCATGTGAGTGAGTGAGTGAGTGAGTGAGAATGAATATGTGAGAGGATTAAAAAACAAATCCTGTGCTAGACATGTAGGGCAGGTTTATCCTGTAATGCAACATGCCATGTGCAGAGCGAGTCTGTTTATTACCACATATTAGGTGTGTTCATCTGCAACAAACCAAGCGGTTCTGTAAGATTTCCTAACCTTATTACTTTTCATGTCATGAGTCTCCCTTAAGGCCATGCCCGGTGCTCCTTCCCTTTCCATAGTGCTACAGTGCTGACTCTGGCAATTGGTGGCTCTTCCCTGCATAGTGGTGGTGATCCCCAAGGCTGCTTTGGCACATATTCCTGGGTCAGTTCACAACACAAGCACCCACAACTTGATGACACATATGCCATCTCAGCCAATGTGTTCCTGTGCTGTAACCTGTTTGCTTTTGCTTGCCCAGTAGGCAACAGGATCAGTTTTTCAATTACATTTCTCTCTTTGCTTCCTCAGGTGTGTGTGTGTGTGTGTACACATTTTGGTGAGGAGGGACAAATGTAATTGAAAAACTGGTCCTCTTTCTAAAATTAAATATGCCATGCCGCAATAATCTCCAGTTTATATTTGCTCCTTGGCACCAATCACCATGAATCAAACATTGTCTACTTTGGTAGGAAAGTCAGTCAATTAACTGGTCAAACCAAACTGTCCACCTGTTATTTTATTGTGATCATGTTCCATTGACTCTAGAAAGACACCTTTTATCTTTTGTTGTGGTGTTTTTGTTGTTTTATTTTGTTTGTTTGTTTGTTTGTTGCAAGAGTGAGGACAACCCCTCACCCCGGCAGCAGTCAGGGCCAAACCCAGCAACATAACCCCATTTTTCCACTAGCCAGCTACTATCTCTCCTAGTATCTCCAAAGAGGAATAAGAACACATTCATGTTTGCTTCTCTGCTTTATGTCTGCGCTTTTTAAAAAATGTTTGTTGCTGTGTGTGTTAATCACTACTGATAGGCCCTGGTGATCCAAGATAAAAACAGGTATTAGAAAAGTTATTTTTGTGGACTACAAGTTCCAGAATCCCCAGTTAGCAAGGAGAGTCTGGAAGCTGTAGTCCACAAAAGTAATATTTTCCCATTCTGGATAATGGCCAGGAAAAACAACGGTTCAATGCAACATTCACATTTACCCCACATGGTTAAAAATTATAATAATTCAGTAGTGTTGCAAACATTAATGTCATTGGGAGGATTCAGATCTCATGCTGAACCATGATTGAGTGCAGGTGTGGGAGTCAGGTAGCTCTTTATATGTTTGTGGACTTTAGTTCCCAATATTCCTCAATCCTGGCTATGCTGGGAGTTGCAGTCCATCAGTACCTGCAGGGCAAAATGATTCTCCTGGTTTAGTGTTACATGCATGAGCAAATGAAGCTCATGCTCTTCCTACCCCTCTTTCTGTGTCCACAAAGAGGAATAAATGAGCATTCAGTCTTCACTTCCCCTGATTCCACCTTCCCTCATTAAAGTTCATTGTTTCAAGCAGAGGCAGAAATTGTATGGTCTTTGAAGGGAAAAGTCAGGGACTGACCTTAATGCCAAAATAAGGCAGAGCCACGCTAAAGGAAAAGTATTCTGAATCAAGGAAAAATTTAGAAGCTGCAATTATTAAGCTCTTAGGCAGGGAATCCCAAGGAAAAGTAGATTAAGCAGAACTTTCTGACCACCAAATTGATTTAACTGGCATTTTCTACTAATAACAATAATCTGAAATTTAAGGGAAAAGTTCAGTGTGAGTAGCTTTTACTTGGTGCTTGCTTGGCAGTTTTCCATTATGGCTTAATCACTGCTATTTCATAGCTGGCTAGTATATTTCCAGTATTCTTCTATGGTCTGCTTATGTTGCTATACACTGTTGCTAGGTAGACTTCTCCAAAACTGCTCTAAATGATGTGTATTGTTATGTTTGCTTTGGTGCTGGATTATTCAGATTGAATGCTGGACATCTGGATCAGCAATGTGTGTTTGAATAAATTGCTGTCTTCAATTACTCTGCCTCTATTCTTGAACCCCAAACTTGACAAAATGTTGAATGGCAGATTCAGATGGTCCACAATGTTATTGAACTGCAACTCCCAGCATTCTTCTCCACTGGTTGCACTGCTGGGAGTTGCAGTCCAACAACATCTGGGGGGCCACACGATCCCCCTACCTTGGTTTAAAGATATTTAGTGGCATTTGACTGTTCCGAAGTCTTTGGACCAGTCAAATGTCAATCTCCAAATTTAATTGGATATCTTAATGTTCTCCTTTCCAAGGTCAGCCCAACACATTTTGATCTTGAGGCAGAGCAACAAATGGCAATATCCTCCTCTCCTCCCACCACAGTCAAGAGTCCAGGTTATTTCAAGGGCCATATTCACTTAGGGCAAAAATAAAAAATAAAAAAAATTAAAAAATGAAATGCATAGATATAAGATGGGGGACACCTGGCTTAACAAGACTATGTTTGAAAGGGATCTAGGAGTCCTAGTAGACCACAAGTTGAACATAAGTCAACAGTGTGATGTGGCAGCTAAAAAGGCCAATGTGATTTTGGGCTGCATCAATAGAAGTATAGTGTCTAGATCAAGGGAAGTAGTAGTGTCACTCTATTCTGCTTTGTTCAGGCCTCACCTGGAATACTGTGTCCAGTTTCATTCAAAAAGGATGTTGACAAATTGGAGCGTGTCCAGAGGAGGGCGACCAAAATGGTGAAGGGTCTGGAAACCATGCCTTGTGAGGACAGACTTAGGGAGCTGGGTATGTTTAGCCTTGAGAAGGGATGGTTAAGAGGTGATATGATAGCCTTGTTTAAGTATTTGAAGGGCTGTCACATTGAGGATGGATCAAACTTGTTTTCTGCTTTTCCAGAGACTAGAACACAGAACAATGGATGCAAGCTACAGGAAAAGAGTTTCCAGCTCAACATTAGGAGGGACTTCCTGACAGTAAGGGCTGTTCAACAGCGGAACACACTCCCTCAGTGTGTGGTGGAGTCTCCTCCTTTGGAGATCTTTAAACAGAGGCTGGATGGCCACCTGTCAGGGATGCTTTGATTGGGAGTTCCTGCATGGCAGGGGGTTGGGCTGGATGGCCCTTGTGGTCTCTTCCAACTCTATGATTCCCTTATGAACTAATGCATGCTCTGAGATTTGTGGGGAAGCCCTTCTCTCTGTCCCACCACCGTTGAAGTTACATATGGTAAGAACACAGGAGAGGACCTTCTTAGTGGTGACTACAAACTACTGTTCCCAGGATTCCCTATCACTGAGCCAAGGCAGCTAAAGTGATCTCAAACTGGATTATTTCAGTCTGCACTGTGTTCTGGACCATAGACAAGGAGCAATGGATGCAAGCTACAGGAAAAGAGATTCCACCTCAACATGAGGAGGCACCTCCTGACAGTAAGGGCTGTTCGACAGTGGAACTGAGAGTGGTGGAGTCTCCTTCTTTGGATTTGGAGGTCTTTAAACAGAGGCTGGATGGCCATCTGCCAAGAGTGTTTTGATTGTGTGTTCCTGCATGGCAGGGGGTTAGACTGGATGGGGTGTCTTCCAACTCTATGATTCTTTGATTCTATGTTTTAATCTGGTTTTATTTTTATTTTATTTTTTCTGATTGTTTAACTGTGTTTTAACTTCTGTATTTTGTGGGTTTTGAACAATGTTCTTTAATTGTTCTAAAATGCTTTGAGTCTCAATCTGACTGAGAATCTGCCTCCAATATGAGGCAGAAAATCCCAAAAGTGTATCTCCCAGTCCTTAGCAGTAAAAATATAATAGCATATTGAATTACTGTCACGACACACAGAATTTGCTGGCTGAGGTGGTTCGTCTCCTTATCTAACAGCAAGATGACCCTAGTCCACTAAATAGACAAGAATTTCAAAGCACTAGCATTGTCTAGTTATATGGCTTGGCTCCAATCCCACCTCCCTGGCTATAATCTGATTCACATTTACTTGAAGCAAAACCTTCTGAACTCAGTGGAACTGCTGAATATTGCAAAGTATAAACCCAAGCTTTACACAATAAACACATAGGATATTTTATTTTTTTACAAAAAGATTATAAGAATAACCATCAATACTAATTTTATTAGTTTTACGTTTCTTCAGGAATGTCTGTCTTCTTAATAATACATAATCTGTCTCCACACAAAACAATGCCTACCTTATCTCTCAAAATATTTACAAACATGAATTATCTCCTGAGTAAATAATTATTGCCTCATTTCAGCAATAAAAGTGCCCAGCTAGTGAAATATTAAAACATTCCTATGGACAATGAAAGTCTCCAAGGGAAAGGAAATACATGAGCCTCAGCAAAATGAATCTTAAAAACCAATTTAGCTCAATCAAGTTGTACAGGTTTTCTGGTGAAAATGTCCAATACCTTTTTTTACTTTCCATAAAGCCAAAGTATTTTAAGGAGGTGTCTCCTTGCCATTATGTGACTCTACCCAGACCTGTCTTTAGGAAAGTGGTAGTGATCCTAGGCTTGGAAGCGAGGTCTATTTAAATCATAAATAAATGTGCTGATACACTTGTTTGGCCATTTGTAATTCCCAAATGATTGATTTTCTATACAGAAATTATTTATATGTGGCAAATTACCAGTCAACAGAACTACTTCAGAAACAACTGATGTGAAGATTATAGCTGTAGACCTTTCAGGATTTACCATGCTTTTTGTAATTAATTACTCCTATGCACAACTCTCCCCCCGCACCCAATTGAACACACTGAAATATACTTCTGGATCAACATGCAGATTGTTGCTTTGTTTGGCTGGTAATCTATGAACATTTCCATGTACATGGAAATAGTGTGCTTTATTGTGGGGAAGTTGTCAGGAAATACATTGGTTTAAACTAGCATCTCTGGTAGAAGTTTCCACAAGATTTTTAGACCATAGTGTTTTAAAATTGTGAGAACAGTTTGAATCTGCAATAAATAAAGATCTGCAATAAAGATAAAGAATAGCAAAACCACATAGCACACTCCATTCTTATGAGTTTTTGCTTTGCACTGTAAAGGCAAGCACACAGAAATACTCAGTTTCACCCTCTTAACAGAAAGAAAAATTGGTAACTTGTGGTTATGGACAAAGCTTCTTCTTGGATCTGTGAAAACAGAAGCTTGAGAAGTCAGATAACTTTCTGATTGTTTGGCTCCCATTCTAAAATCAGCTAAGCCAATATGGTATTAATGTTTTTCTTTATGTAGAGAGACCTTATAGCATCTTTGAGACTAACTAAAGAAAGAAGTTGGCAGCTGGAGCTTTCCTAGACTTAAGTCTACTTGCTCAGATGCATTTGGTGAAATTGTAAGCCAGGGACACTCCACCAAATGCATCTGAGGAAGTAGAATCATAGAATCATAGAGTTAGAAGAGACCACAAGGGCCATCCAGTCCAACCCCCCTGCCATGCAGGAACTCCCAATCAAAGCATCCCTGACAGATGGCCATCCAGCCTCTGCTTAAAAACCTCCAAGGAAGGAGACTCCACTACTCTCCGAGGGAGTGTGTTCCACTGTCGAACAGCCCTTACTGTCAGGAAGTTCCTCCTAATGTTGAGGTGGAATCTCTTTTCCTGGAGCTTACATCCATTGTTCCGAGTCCTAGTCTCTGGAGCAGCAGAAAACAAGCTTGTTCCCTCCTCGATATGACATCCCTTCAAATATTTAAACACGGCTATCCTATCACCTCTCAGCCTTCTCTTCTCCAGGCTAAACATCCCCAGCTCCCTAAGTCGTTCCTCATAGGGCTTGGTTTCCAGACCCTTCACCATTTTAGTTGCCCGCCTTTGGACACGGTCCAGTTTCCCCACATCCTTTTTGAATTGTGGTGCCCAGAACTGGACACAGTATTCCAGGTGAGGCCTGACCAAAGCAGAATATAGTGGCACTTTTACTTCTCTTGATCTAGACACTATACTTCTATTGATGAAGTCTAAAATTGCATTGGCCTTTTTAGCTGCTGCATCGCACTGTTGATTCATGTTCAACTTGTGGTCTACCTGGACTCCTAGATCCTTTCACACATAGTTTCATTCAGCCAGGTGTCCCCCATCGTATATCTGTGCTTTTCGTTTTTCCGCCCTAAGTGCAGTACCTTACATTTTTCCGTGTTGAATTTCATTTTGTTAGCTTTGGCCCAGCTTTCTAGTCTGTTCAAGTCATTTTGAATTTAGATCCTGTCCTCTGGGGTATTAGCTACTCCTCCTAATTTGGTGTCATCTGCAAATTTGATAACTATGCCCCCAATACTGTCTTCCAAGTCATTAATAAAGATATTGAATAGCACTGGGCCCAGGACAGAGCCCTGTGGCACCCCACTGGTCACTTCTTTCCAGGTTGAAAAGGAGCCATTATTGAGCACCCTTTGGGTTCGACCAGTCAACCAATTACAACTCCATGTAACAGTTACTTTGTCTAGCCCGTTTGCAAGAATGTCATGGGGAACCGTGTCAAAGGCCTTACTGAAATCAAGATATACTATATCCACAGCATTCCCTTCATCTACCAAGCTAGTAGTTTTATCAAAAAAAAAAAAAAACCCTTAAGTCTAGGAAAGCTCCTGTTGCCAATTTCTTTCTTTCAGTTAGTCTCAAAGGTGCTACAAGATCTCTCTACATACTGATTCTGCAGAATAACACGGCTGTATCTTTGAATGTTTCTCATTGTACTAACTGCTTGTGTTTCTTTGTTGTATAGACATAAATATTCTGTCTTTGTTTAACATGTTTACATAATTTTAGTGTTGCCATCTTGCACTTTTCCCAACAAACATTTTAAATAAACAAAACAAAAGTAAAACTAGTTCTATTTGGACTGTTGGGTGGCTGTTCTATTCTCTCTCCAGCAACACCTCTTCTTTGCTTCAGAGGTCAAAGCAGAGGGGTTTGTTCCTTTTATCTTCACAAAAAAATCTTAGCAGATTTTGAGTTGCCTTTAGGGAAGGGGTTTGGAGTCATATAGACCTCCAGATCTTTTTGGAGTGTAGCTCCAAGTAATGGGAGGACTATGTTTCCCTACCTCTCCATTGACTATACTGGCTGGAAGATTTTGTCCAATATGTGGAGTGTCGCATGATTCCTGCTTCTGATGTAGGAAGTACGATTAGCCCAAGGTTAGGGATATAAAACCAATTGTCCCTTGGCTGAATGAGTCAGGACATGTTGTTCCCTATAACCAACTTATAAACCAGGACTACAGAAGGTAATACCCTCCAGAGGCAGTTGAGCTACAGTTCCCTGCAGCCCTAGCCAGTGGTGAGAAATGCACATGCTCTCAGCCTCAGGGGAAGACAATGGCAAATCTGAACAAATCTTGCCAAGAAAACCCCATGACAGGTTTGCCTTGGGGTCACCATAAGTCAGAAACGACTAAAAAGCCACACACCACCATCACCAATGTCCAACACCATCTACAGAGCCACACTTGGCCCACCTCTAGTATAAACTGAGGTACAAAAGTGCAGGGTAGGTTGGTATGCATACTGTTTTTAGCAGTTCCATCCAACTCCTCTTACCACCTCTCTGTTTTTGTTTTTCTGCACCTGAAAAGCTCGTCTAGATTCAGAAGCATCAAGATACATCAAAGGACAAGATTGATAGGGATCGACTGTTGAGCTTTTACTTGTTATGCTCCATCATTTTCTAGAAAGAAATGACAAGGATTGCTAAACACTTTCTCTTCTTCTCTGAGGAGAAGGCCCTTAGGCAAGCTGTCCCCTTTAAGGGCTGAGGGACTTCAGCTCCCAGAAGCCTCAGCCATGTTGGCCAATAGTCCCATATTAGCCAATAGCTCCTGGGATTCTGGGAGCTGAAGTCCCTCGGCCCTTAAAGGGGAAAGGTTGCCTACCCCTGCTTATACTGATAAACAGATATGCACACTAAGTATTGAGGAAAGGCTTGTGTCTTAAAGAGATAGGAGATTGTGGGCAAAATCATCAGATTTTGAGTTCCATATTGGGAGAGAGTCAAGATAGAAATTAAACAAGAGTATGTATGTATGTCAAGACTTCATACTAGTATAGTGGGCCCTTGGTATCCACTGGGGTTTGGTTCCAGAACCAAAATCCATGGATGCTCAAGTCCTATTAAATACAACCACATAGTACAATGGTGGCCCTTATATAAAATGGCAAAATCAAGGTTTGCTTTTCGGAATATATATATATATATATATATATATATATTTTCAAGCCTTGGATGCTTGAATCTGTGGATAAAAAAAAAAATCCATAGATATGGAGATCTGACTGTATTTGATTCGCTGGGAAGAATGATGCCCTGAAGCCTTTCTTGGAGGAACTATAGAGTTATAGCACTATGATTTCCCTTTAACTGTCATGGCTCCAGCCTGTGAAACCCTGGAGACTGTAGTTTTTTGTGAAGTGTTAAGAGTTCTCTGTGCGTGTGTCTTCCAGTTGCCTGTCAACTTGTGGCGATCCCGTGAATTCATAGGGTTTTCTCAGGCAAGGAATACTCAAAGGCGGTTTTGCCAGTTCCTTCCTCTGAAATATATAGCTTCCAGCACCTGGCATTCATTGGTGGTCTCCCATCCAAGTACTAACCAGGCTGCCCCTGCTTAGCTTCCAAGATTAGACAGAATCTGGTGCATTTAGGGCCTGAATCCAGAGTTGGAGTGGAGTTCTCCCCAGATCTCTTCTGAAAAGGAGTTCTAGGCTTCCAAGCAGAGGCTCCTTTAGGTCTAACCCTAACACCCCTAACCCTAAACCAGGGAGACCAGATGTCCTGACCGCCAAGGAGGAGAAAACACCGCAAAATGTAGGCCATGCAAGAAAAATGTAGGGCATTGGAAAGTAAAAGCTGAAAGCACTCATATAAATGTAAAGCCATGCTGCTTAGTCAGGCTCCAAATGGAGGACCTTTTGGAATTCCTCCCGGACAGAAGATTGAAATGTAGGACAAGCCCGGGAAAAAGGAGGACGTCTGGTTATCTTGCCCCAAACTGAAATAAACAAACCAGAATTTCCTAATCACTTAAAAACAGGGTGACCAGCGTCCTCCTTTTCCAGGACATGTCCTACATTTCAGTGCAATAGGAACTCAAAAAGGGTCCTCCATTGTGAGCATGACTACAAGGTATAAATTTATCTCTACAGGAGTGTTTGCAGCTTTTCCTTTGGAATGCCCTCCATTTTCCTCGAAGGTCCTACATTTTCACAGTGCCTTGCCCTCCTTTGCAGTTGTGATATCAGGTCACCCTGCTTAGAAAGGCACCATAGCGCTATAACTCTGTGGTGCGGTTGGGCCTCCAAGGGGCGACTCCCCCTCAGCGTTGCCTAGCAACCGCTCCCCCTCCCTCCTGCCGCCCAACAGACGCGCCAAACCCCTCCGCGCCTCCCTCTGTCAGAGAGAAAATGAGCGAGCAGCGATTGGTTGGGGAGGAGAGCCCTCTGGCATCTGATTGGCTGGGGATTCACTCCCCCTCCCCTCGCTCTCTCCTCCCCTCAGCTACTCCGCCCGCCACATTCAAATCGCTGAGGCGGGGAAGAGAGAAGACGGTACGTGTCTCGCTTGAAGGTCTCTCATAAGAGGGGCGGGACCACCTGGAGAACCGGTGCGGGGGGGTGGTGGGAGAAGAGAGGGCGAGGCCACTCTGAGGAAAGAAAAGGGAGACTTCAAACGTTTTAAACCTGGTCTGGAGAAGCCTCAGCCCCCTTTTCTCCCTCAAGAGCCAATCAGGTGCGCCGTGTGAGGCACGAGGAGCTTGGCTCCGCCCCCTCCCTCCCTCGGAGGCGCGCGGGGAGTAAACGAAGGGTCGGAGGTGGGCTTCGGAGGCGCGAGGCAGGTGAGTAAGGGAGGGGTTGGCCTCTGAGAAGTTGAGAACCAGAATAACAACAATAATAAATGTATTGTTATTTTTGTTATTGTTATTATTATTACAGTGATCTTGGGACTCCCTGAAAGAGAGGAGTTGGCACTATGAGCTTTCCTAGGCTTCAGCCTCCTTCCTCAGAGGCATTTTGTGGAGTGGAAAGCCCAGAGACAGACCCTTCCTTGTAAGTCGCTTCTGTGAGGGAATGTCGATTCAGGGCCTGTACAGACTGCCAGAAATAATGCACCTTGAGTCCACTTTAACTGTCCTGACTCAATGTTAAGGAATCATGGGAATTGTTGTTTTTTTCTGGGACATTGAGCCTTCTCTGTCAGAGAGCTCTGGTGTCACAATAAACTACAGTTCCCATGATTCCCTAGCACTGAGCCAGGGCAGTTAAAGTGGTCTCAAGATGGATTATTTCTGGCAGTCTGTTCAGGCCCTCAGATTACCCAAATTACAGAACTTGCAGTTTTACGAAGTACAGTACTTACTGACCCTGGACTCTCCACTCCACCAAATGCCTCTGAGGAAGGAGGCTCACGTCTAGGAAAGCTTTTTCTTTATTTCAGTTAGTCTCAAAGATGCCATACTTTCCATGGTGATTTCACAGACTAACACAGCTATATCTTTGAATTCTACCACCTTTTAACGTTGTTTACCTAGTAATTGGTTGTGTCTTTTTATGTTCCTGATTCTCAGGTTTCAGATATATATATTAATTAACCATTTGTAAGTCGCTCTGAGAGCCTTTGTGGCTGAAGAGGGGGGTATAAATACTCCAAATAAACCATATATATAAATAAATGTGTGTGTGTGTATAAGTCAGAAAAAATAGATTTTATTTTTTTTAAAAAATACAGTAACCTGTGTTTACAGTGTCAGTGTGGTGCAGTGGTTTGAACATTGGACTACGTCTCTGGGGAATAAGGTTTGAATCCCAGCTCCGCCATGAAATACCCTGGGTGACCTTGGGCACACTCTCTCAACCCCTGAGGATGGCAATGGCAACCTCCCCCCCCCCCCCCCCCGGTTGAAGAAACATGCCAAGAAAACACCATGATAGGTTCATGTTGGGGTTGCCATAAGTCAGAAACAACTTGAAGGCACAGAACAGCAGTAAATTTAGGTTGCATCTGTACTGGAGAAATAATGCAGTTTGACACCACTTTAACTGCCATGGCTCCATTCTATGGAATCCTTGGATTTGTATTTTGCTGTAGCCCCAGAGGCCTCTGACAGAAAAAACTAAATATCTGACAAAACTACAAATCCCGGAATTCCATGGCACTGAGCCATGGCAGTTAAAACAATGCCAAACTGCATTATTTCTATAATGCAGATGCAGCCCGAGTCATCTTTGCCTCTCTTTATCGTAAAAAGCTTGAGTTGTCAATTGATTTGAGTTACTGTTTGTCTGGGTTTAAAATGGCTTCTGCCGTGTTTGTTTCTTTTACAGCCTCTGAGGTGCTGTGAAATGCACAGTTCGATTGTGTTGAAGTAGACTTAATGCTGCTTCTCTTTTGTACAAATGCAGGGGTAGTTAATTGTAAGGCAAGTTTCAAAGTCCACATTGTAGTAATACCTTTATAAGGTCAACCCAAAAGGTACAAAATGCTCTCTTGTAGTAAGAAATAGCCCTGAAGTAGATGGACTTCAAAAACTGTACATGCCAGATTCACTGTTCTCTACTTATGCTGAATAGTTTTTGTACTGCTGAGGAGTGTGGTTTACTTTTATATGCACACAAATACAATCATTCAGGGAACATGAAGTCATGCAGCGTTCCCTTCCAAAAAGACCAAATTGGCAATTACAGTGGGCCCTTGGTACCTACCAGGGTTTGGTGCCCAAGACCCTCTGTGGATACCAAAATCTGTAGATGTTCAAGTCCCATTATATACAATGGCATCGTAAAATGGTGTCCCTTATATAAAATGGCAAAATCAGGGTTTGCTTTTTGGAATCTATATACTGTATTTTAAAAACATTTTCAAGCCATGGATGCTTGAATCCGTGGATAAAAAGAGTCTGTAGATATAGAAGGCTAACTGTACTCTTTCTCTAAAGTATGGACACCTTGGCTGAAGTTTTCACAGCCCAACTAGTTAAGTAAAATTGGACTTCATTTCCCAAGACAGAAAGTACATGGAGTCTGTTCCTTTGCTCCGCAATGCTTCTTCCCCCCCCCCCCCCATCTGCTCTTAAAGGAGTTCTTTTTGCCAGTTGCACAAACAAGCATAAAGCTACTCAGCTTGCTAAGCAAGTGGCTTCCTTTAGTGTGTCTTCCAGGGGCAGATTGATCACCTTTGCACTCAATTGCTGGGAGGGTGATATTCAGGATGATGTGGGCCTCTTGTCCTCAAAACTTTGAGGTTGTTGCACATTTTGGTTCAACCTGCCACTGTTGCTACTTGCAAGTGGCCATGTAAACCTTGGGCAAGTCACATGCTCTCAGCCTCAGAGGAAGGCAAGGGCAAACCCCTTCTGAAGAAACATATCAAGAAAATCCAGTGATAGGGTCACCATAAGTCAGAAATGACTTGAAGGCACACAACAATGACAATATGATATATGCCACTCTGATTTGTCACTCATAGCTGTGACACTAAATGCACGATGAGGGGGAGGCAAACCTTCCTGCTAGTAGCTTGGACCAAAGTCTCATAATATTTTTTCTGGACATTGTCTTTTTTGCCCCTTTTATTACTGATCTTAATGCTGCTCTTGCAATTTTGCTATCTCAGCTTGATTGGAAATGAAATGAAACAGGTTTAAATGAGACTAATACACAGCTAGCATCTTTGAGACTAATTGAAATAAAGAAATTGGCAGCATGAGCTTTCGTAGACTTCAGTCTGCTTTCTCAGATGCATTAGAGTGCTACAAGATCTCTCTACATACTGATTCTACAGACTAACATGGCTATATCTTTGAATTCTAATTTTCAGCTAGATTCACTCTTTACAAGATCTCCCCTTGCAGATTGCATTAATGTCCTTGAATGAAGAATACATGGTTTCAGCAGTAGAAATTCAATAGTATTTAAGAATGGGAGAACCTGAGCTAGCAACTGCAATGATATGCCTAAGAAAAGCTTGGGAAGAAAACAGAATTGTAATTTTAAAGAATTAAATGATGCAAAGTGCCTTATATGGGGAGAACATTTCACAGACCTTGAACCTAACCCTACATACTGAAGAATCTTTGTAACCTTGATAGGATGCACTTCTGAGTAAACATGCTTGCAGTCGTGCTGCACATTTGTCCACTAAATAAATAAATAAATGATTCCAGGGACCCTTCTAACCCTTGTCCCTCAGACACATTCATTTCGGTACCTGTAGTAAAATTATGTTCTGACTTCTATTTTCTTCTAATTTGTTCCTTTTGTTAAAGGCATTGATGGCAACTAAATTTACTTTGTATGTCTTCTTTTTCTCAGAATGCTAAAAATATTGCACCATATTGAACAACATATCCCTTGTGGTATTTAGAAAAAAATATAAATAAAAGGAAAGCTATCTGGAACAAAATGAACACTGAAGAAAAGGTAACTTGTTTGAGACTGTTTGAATTCAGTTGCTTTCCCTTTCAGTTTCTTTGTATTGAAACTATAGGCCACAAATGTCTACAAGAAAGTCATAAGCTTGAAAAGATACCTAAGGGCTATCTAATCCAATGTTGTGCCAGTGCAAAGATCAACGGTTAAAGCAATCCTGAGAGATGGCCATCCAATCTCTGCTTAAAAGCCTCCAATGGAGGAGAGTCCACCACCCTTTGAAGCAGTCTGTTTCACTGTCAAAATAGTTCTTTGTTAGGAGGTTCATCCTAACGCTTAATCAGAAGATTGCAGCTGACATAAGGTTGCAGTTTTCAATAGCAGATGAAGCAGCTTCTGATCCACCTCAACATTAGGAGAAACTTCCTGACAGTGAGAGCTGTTCGACTGGAACACAGTCCCTCAGAGTGTGGTGGAGTCTCCTTCTTTGGAGGTCTTTAAACAGAGGCTGGATGGCCATCTCTCAGGGATGGTTTGATTTTGAGTTCCCGCTTGGCAGGGGGTTGGACTGGATGGCCCTTGTGGCCTCTTCCAACTCTATGATTCTATGATTGTTATGCTTTTAAGTTTACCTTTTGTGATTTGGTTTTACTAATGTACAAGGGGGTATTGTAAAGTTTTAGTTATCACCTTTAGAAATATTTGACAGAAAGTTTGTTTTGATTTGTAGTTGTTAACTCATCTCTGCGTAGTCACCATCCAGATTTACACATTTTGCCCAGCATTTCTTGACCCTCTGAATACTGTTATTGTAGAAGTCTGCAGATTGTGCCTTAAACCATTCTTCCACTTCATGAATGACATAATCTCTGTTGACAAATCAGCAACCCCACAACGGATTTTTCATGGGGGGGGAGTCACTTGGTGATGATGACACTGACAACATTTAATCAATATACCATAATAACTTCCAGGTTATAATTATTACTTTACAATACCCCCTCATAGTTCTTCACATTTTGACATAAAACAGCTGAAGAAGATCTCTTTATATCCATGTGCTGACAAGTTATTGATGAAATAGTGGATTCTGAAATAAGTAGAAATAAAATGACATCTACGTCACATACAGTTTATGCACAATAGCCATGACTTGTGTCATGCCATGTAGACAGTTTGTCTGAAAAACTCACAACATGCTCTTTAGTATAAGTAAGACATTGCAACAAGAAAGATACGGTATATTACAGTTTTATGCCCTGTCTGATCACAGGGAGCAAGAGACAGGTAAATGTGCAATAACGTAGCAGGATGCAAGTTAGCACTGAACACAATGAAGAATGGGGTGGAATCTAATGCAGGCTTGGCAGTAGGCCCATGTTTAAGATGTAGTTCTGCCCTAAAGCAAAATGATTGTGGCTATCTTAAGTACATATAAAATCTGATAGGAATTAAATGCATGCTTCTTCTGGCAACAGGTGCTGTGCAGCCAGAAGCATTTTACTGATGGTTTATTCATTAAGAACAGCTTTGTTTCTATGCCTAACTGCTCTGATTTTGAATCACACTGTTTCTTTTTATTTGAACATAGGAAAATCAGTCTTTTGAAGCACATGAGCGCACAGTGAAAACGCCTCTGAAACAGACGACTACCTCCAGTTCATTTTTGGCAGAGATCCAGCCTGCTGCTTCTGGCCATCTGACAACACCACCAAAGCCTAATGAAGTCTCTTCTAGAGATCCATGGACACCAACAGCTAACCTCAAAATGCTGATCAGCGCCGCTAGCCCTGAGATTCGAAATCGAGAGCATGAAAAAAAGTTGTCGGACAACAGAAGCGAAAGCTTTGAGGCAATTTATTTGTTTTTCTCATAAATATTCTTGGGAAATTATATTTGAGCTGGAAAAGTAGCTAGACAAACAACATCTTGGTTTGTTCCACTCTACTGTGTTAAACCTTAGATGTGGAGCACTGCTTATTTTTAGAGCTTATAGCTTATACACAGCAGATGCAGCATGGCAGCTGTATTATATGGGGGGCTCAGCAGTTGTCACAGAGACAGTCACTTGGTGTTGCTCATTTACAAATGCTGATGCTAAATCTGTCAAACCATAATTTATTTATTTTTTACAAAAGAGCATTTTCTCTTGTCTTTCCGCAGGAACATTTATCAGGAGATGAATATGAAAAATCCCAACCAAGCCGTAAAGACAAAAGTCTAGGATTGCTGTGTCACAAATTTTTAGCTCGTTATCCTTGTTATCCTAACCTTTCTGAAAACAATGAAATTTGCCTTGATGAAATAGCAGAAGAGCTTAGTAAGTTTAAGGCTGGGGTCTTAAAATATTTAATGCTGGTAAAAATACTACTCAGTTCACTCTACAGGTATACTTCAGTTAACAAAGTAGATGTGTCCCTGGGCATTACTTCTTCAACAGAAAGTTGGTACCAGAAGCAGAAATAAAATGGAAAGGCTATAGTATGCAAAGGAATCTTGTAGCAACTTTGAGACTAGGGGCCTTTGCAGACTGCTAGAAATAGTGCAAATTGAGTCCACTTTAACTGTCCTGGCTCAGTGCTAGGGAATCATGGGAATTGTATTTTTTTCTGAGACATTGAGCCTTCTCAGTCAGAGGGCTCTGGTGCTACAATAAACTACAGTTCCCATGATTCCCTAGCACTGAGTCAGGGCAGTTAAAGTGGACTCAATTTGCACTATTTCTGGCAGTCTGCAAAGGCCCCAATTGAAAAATAGAAGTTGGTAGCATGAGCTTTTGTAGACTTGAGCCTACTTCCTCAGAGAGATGGAATAGAATGGAAAGTCCAGGGACAGATCTATATAGCAGTCTGTGTGTGGGAATGTCCATAGGAATGCAAAACTTTGTGGATGTGAAAATGAGGTGACAGGTTCAGTTTTAACAATAATCGATGGCCGTTGGAGGACAAGGCAGGAGGAGTTGCCCAGAGCCAAAGTGAGTGAATAACCATATCTACACCATATCGGGGTGTAGAGTGGAACCCAAAAAGAAGACATGAACCAAGAGAGCACCCATGAGGTGTATATGTGGGGGTTAAGTAGTGTTATAATGTGTGTAGTATGCTCAGAAACCATTGTCTCTGTCTAACCTACTGTTGATGTACTGCAGTTTGTTGATATATTCCAATTCTACTGCTTCTCTGTGGAAAGAATAGGATAAGTTCTTACATCACAAAAAAGAAGAACAGGTCAAGATGTTTCAGCAGTTTTTTAATTCAAATGGTTAAGACCAGGGGTAGGCAACCTTTCCCCTTTAAGGGCCGAGGGACTTCAGCTCCCAGAAGCCTCAGCCAAGTTGGCCAATAGTCCCATGTTGGCCAATAGCTCCTGGGATTCTGGGAGCTGAAGTCCCTCGGACCTTAAAGGGGAAAGGTTGCCTACCCCTGGTTAAGACGATGACTGTTAATTGCAAGATCAGCAGGTTGGCAGTTCAAGGACCGGGTGCTGCACGATGGGGTGAGCTCCTGTCACTAGTCCCAGCTTCTGCCAACCTAGCAATTCGAAAGCATGCAAATGCAAGTAGATAAATAGGTGCCACTTTGATGGGAAGGTAAACAGCGTTCTGTGAAATCATGCTGGCCACATGATCACAGAGTGATCTCTGACAATGCTGGCTCCCTCGGCTTAGTAACGGAGATGAGCACCACCCCCTATGATTGGACACAATTTGACAAACTTGTCAACGGGGAATACCTTTACCTTTTTTTAAAAAAAAAATATGCACATGTAAAATGAAACAACCAGGCCAGCTAAAAGAAACATTTTGAATCTTCTAGGTATCACATGAAGGCTTCTAATGCATCCACAGATGACTTTTTCTTTCACCAACTTCCACTATTGTGATTTCCATTTTAGGGGCCAAACTTAGAGACTTGTGAATTTTTTTTAACATGCCAGTAGTAGCTAGCAAAGCAGGTTTGTTTATTTTCCCATTTTCTCTCTGTTTTGCTGTTCATGCATGCTCATTAAGGGATTCAGGAGGCAGCTGCCATTTATCTTGCCTGTTGTAGGAAGGCTAACACAGCTACAGTAGGATTAGCTAGAGTGCATTCCCACTTTCTCAGATCAAGCATTATTTGACCCTCTTTCACCGTCTTCCTATTGTTGCTGCTGCTAAAAACAAGCAAACAATAAACTTCCACATACATAGAGGACAAGGAGGAAAAGGGCTGGATGGGCATGAAAACACTTTGTAAAAAGAAACATTTTTGTCAGGCTTTATTAACTGCTGTATACCTGTATTGAAAATTGTTAGTGATGTCTTAAGAGACATACTGTTCAAGCCAAAATGGTGAAATGCAAATACAGAAACTGAGCAGCATAGTCAATGGTTACATGATGAAGTTGTGCATTCAAAGTGGTTAGCATGCATCATTGATTCTCAGCCTTTGGACTTCCTGATATGGTGGACTTCACCATCCACAGTTCCCAGTCAGGTTGGCCAGTGGGGTGTTGATGTCCAAAACATCTGGAGCACCAACATTGAGAACCACTTGTGTGTATCATCTCAGAAATCCTTAGGAACAGCTTCATAAAATGTGAAAGTATAAGACATGCTGTCCTTGCAAATGAGGTGCTATGGTTGCTGAGCAGTGCCTTGCATGAAGCTAGAACTCAAGAGGGGAGCTAAAAAACTGGTTTGTATTTTAGTTTTTTATGAGTGTATAAGTCTCAGTTTGCTTTGCTTTTTTCCAAAAAGTAAACCAAATGGTATTCCAATTGCGCATTTGTAGCCTATATTAACACAGAGGTTGTCATAAATTGCACAAGCAGCCTATGTTATGCTTGCGTGTCCCACAATATTGTCATTGGATTAACCTCTGAACAAAGTTTTGATCATCTGATACAGGATGGCAAATGATTGGGCTACCAGATATTGTAGGATTCCAATTCCCATCAGTCCCAGTAAGCATGGTCAGTGGTGAGCAACAAGGTGTAGAGAAGGCTGCAGATTCCTCACTCCCACTTAGGGGGGATGCAGACGGCACAAAGCGCCATCTTGGAGGCAGGGAAGGGGAGGGGCAGCCACACACTGGGTGCCTCAACCCCTTCCTGAGGACGTCATCAGAGTGCATGCTATTGCACATGGTGAGGGCTCTGATGACGTCCTCTTGACGCAGCATCCAGACACGCTGCGCCGGAAGAGACGTGTGGTGTCTCTTCAGGTGCCCCTTTTGCCTGCTCTGGAAAGAGCGGCATTTTAGCGCTCCTTCCAGGGCCGGCAGAAGGGTGGATTGGGGCCGCTGCGTGTGTTAGCAGCAGCCCCAATCCTTTGCTTCTTGGGGCGGCCCATGGCCGCCCGTCTGCAGAGGGCCTTAGTTTTGCAGATAAACCAGGCTTGTCACATTACACATTTTCAACCACCAGGAATTTGGTTATAGACCACCTAGTGAAGAAATCCCTTAGTAAATGTTTCTGAAGGTTGCAAGCAGATAAATGGTAATATCATCACAAGTTCTCATCTGTAGCATCCTCACATTCTGATATAGAGGCTCAAGAACCAAGGGTGCATCAACAGCATATTTGATCTTTTAGGATTAAAAAGGTATTAACTGGGTTTGCATATTTTACTTGTATTGCTGAAATATTTTAATTAAAACCAAACAAGAAGTTGGAAGGGATTACAAGGCCCATCAAGTTCACACCCCCTACCATGCATAAATACACACCTAAAACACTCTTAAAATATGTCCATCCAGCCTCTGTTTAAAGTCCTCCAAAAAAGGAGATTCTCCTAAATGTATCCTTTAGGAATCCAGAAAGCTTGAAAAGTAGATTGAAAATTATATAAATAAATACATTTTATTCCTTTCTTACAGATGTTGAACGTAGACGTATCTATGACATAATGAATGTCCTGGAAAGTCTGCACATGGTGAGTCGACTTGCCAAAAACAAGTATTCTTGGCATGGGTGTCATAATCTTAAAAAAACACTGCAGATTTTGAAAAAAGTGGCTGAAGAGAACAAATACACACATCAAATTGAGTTGATTAAGAAAAGAGAACTTGAACAAGAGTCTAAGGAGGATGGCCAGAAGACTGAGTTGATGGCAAAGCAAGTTAGGCCAAATGATCATACAGACATATTCTTTGTGGAACTTCCTGGGATGGAGTTTCGAGCAGGTAAATAGTTTGCTCTCTATCTAGGACTGACATATTAGTGTATATATATACCTCCTGTAGTTTCAACTTATTTTGTTCCAATTGTGGGCTACAAAATTTGACCTAGTAATTTATTTAAATAATCCATCAGTTTTAGTACCAGTATTGATAAAATCTGCAAATAGTACCATCTCTAAGGCCTTTTCCCTTTCCCTTACATTGTTAGGAAAACCTGTTTTAAAGATCATACCTGATGTGATCCATGTGCGTGAAGTACACACTTTTGTGTTTATTTATGCAATATAATTAATGGATTGGTACTGGGGTCGCCATAGGTTGTCAGATGACTTAAAGGCATACACACACAAAGAGCATGTGCTGTTTAAATCAGACCCTACTGAAGTGATTCAGGGTTGTATAGCAGTAATCTTTAGTCATCTGCACCTTAGGTAAAAAAAGAACAATGCCTTAATTTATTGCTAACTAGCTTTTCCATTTGCTCATTATTATCTCTCTTTGCACAGCTTCAGTAAATAGTCGTAAAGACAGGTCTTTAAGAGTGATGAGTCAGAAATTTGTGATGCTGTTTCTGGTATCATCTCCCCAAGTTGTGAGCCTTGACATTGCTGCTAAAATGTTGATTGGTGAAGACCACATGGAGTATTTAGATAAAAGCAAAGTTAAAAGTAAGTGAGCAAAACAGCTGTTTGTGTGTCTGCTTTATTAAGGGGGGGGGGGCGCTCCTGGTCAGTGTGATGGTGTTGGCTCTGTACAATAATCTTTATTTGGGTAAGGAGAGCTGTATTTAAACTATGAAGGCATGGTCAACAAGTATCATTCTCATAGCAGGGAGGGTGGCACCCTAATCAAAATAATGGCAGTGGCCAATGTTTGTAGAGCCCTGTTCAACTTGAAGCCAGACTATTTGAAATGTCATATCTCCCACTATAAGCCTGCCCAAGATTTATTTATTTTGAGTATTTTATACTCCAGTCTTCAGCCACAAAGGCTCAGAGCATCTTACAAATTGTTACTTTGACAGTTCCCTGCCTGTGACTTACAAACTAAACAAGACTTGACACACAAGGAAAAGGGAATGTTAGTGGAGGAAAGAATCAAGTCCAGCAGATACAGTTCTTCTCTCCTTTTAAGGCCAGGGCAATTCCAGATGGGATGGAGGGAGGACCTTTCATCATCTGCTGGACTTAGGCATGATAGAACTGTGCCTGTGTTTTCTTTCCGACAACAATGGGAGGTGGAATGAAGGAAAGGCATTTCATCTGCTTCTGGGCCTAGTTTTAAGGGTCAGCTTTCTCTCAGTCCCACCACTGTCACAGGTATGTCTGGTGAGAACTCAGAAGCTTCTTCTGTTCACTCCAAGACTGAACTCTCTTCTCATGGAAAGTTCACTTGGTCCTCTCTGTTCACTTTTTGCTGGCAGGCAAAACCATTTTATTTAGATAAGTCTTTGGCTATTTGTTGGTTGTGGAAAAAAGTTTTTAATGGGGTGTGCTCTCTTTTATCTATGTTTTAAACATGTTTTAAATGCATTTTAATGGCTTTATTTTTTAAAAAAATTGTATTGTACATTGTTTTAATGTTGTTTTAACCTGTATTTTATGCCACCTTGGAACATGTATCAGGAGACAGGCAAGATATAAATTAAATAATAAATAAATATTGTCGTTCCCTTATTATGGCTTAGCTGTGTGTAGTCTAGGGGTAGGCAACCTTTTTGAGCCAGAGGCTGGGTTGCTGTCCCTCAGACAATTGGGGGGCCGAAGCACCAATAAATAAATAAATAAATAAATAAAAGTTAAAATTAAAAAAAAATAAAAAATAAATTTTTTAAAAAAATGCATGCACACTCTCTCAGCCCCAGAAAAGCCATGGCAAAACCCCCTGTGGAGATTTTGCCAAGAAAACCCCAAGAACAAGTAATAACAATAATCAATATCATCATGGCAGGCGGCGGCGGCAGGACTGGCCTGGGGCCAGTCCAAAGGCCTCGGGGGGCCGCATCCAGCCCCCGGGCCTTAGGTTGCCTGCCCCTGCTTTGGACTATATAGAGCTCTCATAATGACTGTATAGTGGTATACTATACCCCTGGTGTAGTAACTTCCTCTCTTCTGTTTTCTGTTCCCCACCATGCTGCCTTCTCAAACAGAAGAAATGATACCAAGCTATTTCATCTTTCTCCATGGTAACAATGCTAGACCAGACTTCTGGAACCTAGAGAGGAAAACTGCATGTCATTTATGGTTGATTCCCTTTAGCTGCCCTGTTAATCACAAAGAGCAACTTCCAGTTATTGAAAATACCTCTTTCAGTTTCAGTATAGAAATTGAACATGCCAATATTCTTCCCTTAGGAATAACAATTCCAGTATGCTACAGGCAAATATTGAATACATTCTGCCCTCATTACAATTTCCTTTTAATAAAGCAAGAAGATTTATCTCATATGACCTGAAAACTACCTTCTGAAGGAAATTGGATCTGAATGACTAACATGAATTGAGAATGATATTCCAAAGTGATATTCTTGGGAAATATGTTCTGCAGACTTAAATGTACTGGTTATTATGACCTCAGGAGGGAAATGAGATCCAAATTTCTGAAAACTGGACAGAGAGTGTTGTTGTTCAGGGAAGTGCTTTTGCTGACCCCTAATCACAATTTTACTATAATAATAATAAATTAATAATAATAAATTTTTATTTGTAGCCCGCCCCTCTGCAAGGCAATCGGGGCGGGGAACAGCAGTGTTTAAAAAGAACAGAGTTAAAAACATTCCCTCTCCCCACAATCCCATCCTCTCACCCCCCACCCTATCCCCTTAAAATAAAATTAAACCATGAACTAATTAAAATACAATATCAATCAAATTAATAACTTAAATTACAAATTTTAACATGGGGAGTCAGACAAATGGAACCTTACTATGGGCCGACAGTTATTCCGGGAAGGCCTGCCGAAAGAGATCCGTCTTTACCGCTTTCTTAAAAGCAGCAAGGGTAGTAATAAGACGGATCTCGTCCGGCAGGCCATTCCAGAGCCTGGGAGCGGTTGCAGAGAAGGTCCTCTGGGAGGTCAGCGACAGCCTGGTCTTTATTGGCTGTAACAGATTCCTCCCAGAGGACCGGAGGGCGCGGGGGGGATCATATGGGGAGAGGCGGTCCCGCAGATAAGATGGACCCAGGCCATGTAGGGCTTTAAAGGTCAAAACCAACACCTTGTACTGCGCCCGGAAACTAATTGGCAGCCAATGGAGGGATTTGAGCACTGGTGTTATGTGCTCCCTCCTCGATGTTCCTGTAATCAATCTGGCTGCCATATTCTGTACCAATTGAAGTTTCCGGGTTAGGCACAAGGGTAGCCCCATGTAGAGCGCATTGCAGAAATCCAGACGTGAGGTTACCAGGGCGTGTACCACAGCTTCCAGATCCCTCATATCCAGATAAGGGCGCAGCTGGCGTATCAGCCGAAGCTGATAACAAGCACTCCTGACCACCGCATTCACCTGACTAGTCATGTGAAGCGATGAGTCAAGGAGCACCCCCAGACTGCGAACACAGTCCTTAGAGGAGAGTGTGACTCCATCCAGGACTGGAGACTGTATTCCCAAATCTGGTTTCGGGCCTGTAACTGTGAGTACCTCCGTTTTGTCTGGATTCAACTTCAATCGGTTTTTCCTCATCCAACCCATTACCGCTCTGAGACAGTCATTAAGAGGGGAGGCGCCATCTGAAGTCTGAGACGATGATCTGGTCATGGAGAGATATATCTGGGTGTCATCAGCGTACTGAAGACACCGAGCTCCATGCCTCCGAATGATCTCACCCAGCGGCTTCATGTAAATGTTAAATAACATCGGGGACAGGATGGCGCCCTGAGGGACGCCACAATTAAGCTCAATTTTGGAAGAGCAACTGTCCCCGAGCCTCACCCTCTGGGATCTGCCCGAGAGGAAGGAACGGAACCACTGCAAAGCAGTGCCTCCAATTCCTAACTCTCTCAGGCGATCTAAGAGGATGGCATGATCTATAGTGTCAAAGGCCGCTGAGAGATCCAAGAGCACCAACAAGGTCACACTACCCCTGTCGATACTCAAGCGGAGGTCATCGGTCAGAGCAACCATGGCAGTCTCCACTCCATATCCTGTCCTGAAGCCGGTTTGAAATGGGTCAAGATAATCGGTTTCATCCAAGACTGCTTGGAGTTGGGAAGCAACCGCTCTCTCGATCACCTTGCTCAAAAAGGGGAGCAGGGAGACTGGTCTATAGTTGTTTCTATCCAGGGGATCCAGGGAAGGCTTTTTCAGGAGTGGCCTAACTGCCGCCTCCTTTAAACAAGATGGTATATTGCCTTCCCTGAATGACGCGTTTACTCTCAGCAGTTCTCTGTATAGTCCCTCCCCGCTGTTTTAAGTGTCTTCTTCCACACCCTGAAAACCAGGCTGGGGGGAATCATTTAAAATACTGAACATATGATTTGGCTGAGATACCAACAATTATTAACATGCACACTAGATTGTTCATGTACTCTGATGGATCCAAGAAACGAAATGTCTCTACTGCTTTTGTGTTGGATGTTTGAAACAGCATTTGGGAAGTAAAGACTGATCAAGGCGGTCTGAGATTTCACAGTATTTAACTAGTTTAATGATGCTGCAATACCAATGCATTTTCATAAGTCTCTTTAATTATTTCAGCTAAAATCCGAAGATTGTATGATATTGCTAATGTTCTCAGTAGCCTTGAACTTATCCAGAAGGTTCATGTTACAGAAGAAAAGGGCCGCAAACCAGCATTCAAATGGACAGGACCAGATATTTTTTCAGATATACAGGGTAAGTGAATTATTGTTTCTGCACTCTTGAAATCTTCCACAGAAAGTTGATGTTAGCTTTTATAGTGATGTGATAATGTTGTAATTTATTTGTTAACTATATTTCTGTGCGGCCGCATAACCAATGTTAAACAGTATAGCAATATAATTACAGTATAAAACATGTCACAGCAAAGATTAAGCACTGAAATTAAATCTATTAAAATTAAATGGACAATTTTTGTTCCTGTTGTTGAGAAGAATTTGAAATGAGGATTAGGTGAACTTCGAGGAGGAATATTGCACAATGTGCGCTGTTCAAGAGAAGAGCTCTCAAAATCAATAAAGATTTATTTTTTTAAAAAAAAAAAGATTTTTTTCTGTAGCATTTATCTGTTGGATTTTGCCTCTGACAGTCACCTACAGATCTAGATAAAAATATACAGGTGAAGAAGACCCTGGCTACAAAATTTTATAGTTTTAAATGCTAAAAGCAGTGCTTTGAATTGGGTCAGGAACAGAATGGAAAGAGGAGCTGACAAGACCTATGCTGTTACTGTTCTGTAGCTATGTTTTGGCCTAACTGAGGATTCCAAATCACTTTTAAAGGCAGGCCCACATATAATACATTATATAAATGGGAGGTTATCCAAACAAGGACAATTGTAACTAGGCTGTCTCTGGTACAGATAGTTTCACAGTTTTTTCAAGAAAAGCTGATGAAGAGATCTTGAAATTCAGGCTGCCCTTGTCTTCAGTGTCAATGCTAGATTAATGAGTAACCCTATAATACAAACTTGATTCTGTAGGAGGCACAGTCTCCCTCCAGAACAGGTTAATACTATTCAACTAGACAGTTGATGCACCCTCTAAGTCTTGTCAGGACTGGGTCTCAGACTACTGGCTCCTCATCCAATGTAGTACTGTATGCAAGCACTAATGCAGAACACTAACTGTTTTGAAGCCAGTGGAGCTTTGAAAGCTTGCAACAAGTATATTATGCATTTTGGTTGGCTGAATAAAGGTATCACTGTTTGTTGGATTTTTGATGTTATTGGATTTGCTATATTGCCAAAATGGCTACCTATGAATGTCTCTCCTAGATTCATTGATGGCACCTCATTTTAAATCTCTGGATAACCATGCTAGTGATTTCATGTGGATGTTAAACAGCATGGGAAGTAAGATAGATTCCTGCATTACTTGAAAACTCTTTTCGGGGTGGGTGGAAAGGTGAGCATAGAAATACCCGTAACCACTTTCCAGAATGAACTGTCCAAATAAAAATAGAACCACTGCAAAGAAGTATCTCCAGCTATTGTACCTGACCTAGATAGCTGTTCAAAAAGATACTGTGGTAGTGATGTCTAAATATTGAACACAGAGACAGCATTGTACTCCCCTTGTCTTACTGTCAAAAGAGGCTTTTGCACATGACAACCAAAACAGCTTCTGTTATAAAACCAGGCCTGACCCCAGATTGAAATCAGTGTAGAAAATTAGTTTACTCCAAAAGTGTCTGAAGTTACCTGGTAACAGGTTGCTCAATCACTTAGCCAAGGTGTTAATTACTAGCCTATTTTTCTGGGTTTGGTTTAGTTTTGTTGGCTGAGTCACTGCCACCTTCAAGGAAGCTGCTATCATTCCCATCCTCAGAGAACAATCTTGAGCCAACTGGACATTGCCTCAGTAAACATTATCAACCATGATAGGCAAGAGTCAAGCATGCAGGTAGTCAATCAGATTTGTCCAAGTATCCTGTCTTCATCTTCGGTTTCAGCAGTTGAAAGTCATCCATACAAATTAGACCAGAAGTGCTTTGGAACATCAGCTGGTTTTGCTGTATTAACTGGAGTCCAGATCATTGGGGGTTGACCTTTTTTGTCCATAAAAGTGCTGTAGAGAAATCACAGCATGCCACAAAATGTGTTGTTAAATTTCTTGCCAGGCAAAGTTGGAAAAGACCACATATTGCTTACACCTTTTCAAGTGGATGATAGTGAATTAGTATAGTGGTTGTGGAAAAGAAATCATCTTTTGTATGCTTAGTAATGAGCTTAATTCATGTTCAGTCAGATGTATCATCATTTTTCTGCTTGTGATCTACATGCATTCTGGCTTGCTTCATTGTCCTCAGCTTAGAAGTATAAACCAGGGAGCCACCTGTTCAGTGAAATACAGCATTTAGGCCCAATTGTGTAAATTACCCAGGCCATCTCTGTGTCCCATAGAGCAGCTTGCCTTCATCAAGATTTTCCAGTGTATCAGCTACAACTTTCCCTGAAGACCTTCAACACAACAGAGGATAGGTGTGAGATGACTTTTGTCCTTAAGTGGTTTACCAGTCCCATCTAACACCATCCCTCAGTCTGTCATAACCACAGAAAGGGATTAATAGCCTACATTAAAAATATGTTACAGCATCAATATGATTAATTTATAGGTGCACAGCCTGTACTCACACCTGCTATGATGGCTTCATCTTACCCTGTGAAAGAGGAATCCTCCAGAGATAATTGTTCCAAGGAGCTCTTCCCTACTAGAAGGAAGCAAGGCTTCACAAGGCATCCATCTTTAATAAAAACGGCAAAGACAACACAAAGTGATTGGAGGAAGATTCATTCTGCTCCCAGCAGCCCCATTAAGAAAAATACAAGTATGAAAATGTTAAAATATAAACACTACTTGATACTGTTCTGGAGATGTAAGGAGAATGCTTCATGAGCTATGAGTCACGCAGTTAAGCTATATAAACAGTATAATTTCAATAAAACCTTTAATGTTTATCTTTTCTCCCCAAGGTCAAATTCTGTCAACTTTTCCAAGCAAGATGGCACAACTAGCTGCAATATGCAAACAACAGTTAGATGAACAGTCAAGGTATGTTTGTAAACAAAATTTATATTACAGCAGGGGTAGGCAACCTTTTTGCGCTTGGGGCCGGTCCTGCGAAGTCCCTCCTGCCGCTGGGCCGAGGGGGGGAATGGCGGCAAGCGTGCGCGCACCCCTCGTGCGCGCCACCGCCGCCATTTTGGAAATCAAAATGGCGGTCGCAAATGCGTTTGTGCATGTGCAGTACTCCTGCGCATGTGCAAACGAGTCGTGGCCGCCATTTTGATTTCCAAAATGGTGGCCGCCACTTGCAGCCACCATTTTAATTTTCAAAATGGCGGTCGCAACTCGTTTGCGCATGCACAGGAGTACTGTGCATGCGCAAACGCGTCGCGACCGCCATTTTGATTTCCAAAATGGCGGTCGCGGCGGCAACCTTCCGCCTGGGCCGGTAAGTCCAGGGACCTGGGCCTTAACCGGCCCCCGGGCCGTAGGTTGCCGGTCCCTGTATTACAGTATCTGTTGAAACTGGAAATTCACAAATAGGTGTTTATGCCAAGAGTAAAAATCAAGTTATCAGTTCCTGGTTATATTGTCATAGTTACAAAGGACAGCATATGGTCTTGTATGAAATGTTAGGTACAAGAGTATTTTGTAATGGTCTGCCTTATTTCTGTCTAAATTAGCAAAGCCAGTTCCATTAGGTTTTGCTTTATTTGAAACAGACAAATTTCAGATTGAAGTATTCTAACACAGTGAATTTCTTTCCTTAGAGATTTCAAAAAGATGAAGATGAAAGTGGAACACTCTACTTTACCAGGCCCTTTGTGTGCTCCTCCTGATACTTCCAAACCATTCCTATTGCCTTCTCGAGCTGAGATCCTTCCACTGATCCCCAGTTCAGTATCACCAACTGTACTAACTCCTGTCTGTTCCAATGTGTCATATGCAGTGTATTTGCAGCCTTCCCAAACACAGATAGTGACTGCATACAATCCAAGTTTATCAGTACAGCCTGTTCCCTGTACTAATGTGATAGGAATGAAATCTCCTGAGGAGGCCAGTTCACAATTAATCCCTGGTAAAAAGTTTATTAAAGACAGTGACAGTAACTTAGCAGCAGGTGATGCCAGTGCTGAAGATCAAAACACTGGGCTGGCCAAGGAGCAAGAATGCAAAAAAGATGACCTGATGTCTGGAAAATGTTTCAAGAGATGTAAATCAGTGCCAAAGGACAGTCCAATTAAAAAATGTAAGAATGAAGAGCTGGAGCTTCAGGATGGACTTAAGGTAGGGTGTGTTAAAGTGTCAACACTTTCCACATATGTTGTACACTCTTTATATGCTTATCTTTCTCTTAAATGGGTACAAATAACTCAAAATCATTGGGTATCATCAGACTAGTAATTCTTAATGGTCCACTATGGCAAACAAATTGAGGAGGCCAGTGAACTAGATTCATGGGTTGGGGGACCTTTACCAATGTCAGCAGTTCTCTTAAATCTTTTTCTACTACAGTAACAATGTTAGCAATAACAGCAGTCTCTTTACCACTCTATTTCTTCACAAAGTCCTATGAAATTCATGGGATCACCATAAATGGACAGGTGACTTCAAAGCACACACACACACACAAACCACAAGGGTGAAAAGCCTTCCCTAAGGCTTAGTTACTGTCAGAGTTTCAAGATTAAATATGCTCCATTTTTGTCCCCCTGTTTGTCTCCCACCACCACCACTTGAATGTATTCCATGGCAACATCTTTGAAATAGAATTTGCCCTTGGGCTGAAAGAGATTCCCCACTCATTTTACCTTGTAACGGTAAGTGAGGTATGGCCCACCTGTTGTTGGACTGTAAGCAGCCCCAGCCAGCACAGCCAGTGGTGAGCTATGCCAGGAAATGCAGTCAAATATCTGAAGAGCTGTAGTTTGTATATTTTTCTTTGTAGCATTGTGAGAACTGAAAATAGTGGGCCAAAGTGGTATAAAAACAGGTTAAACAAAAACCTTTGAGCACTTCAAAAGTTCCCCTCATTAACATGGTGACAAATTGCTTCCATAGTCAAATGTCCTCCTGTTTGCTAGGATGGGAGTCCACACCTTCCCCTGGAAAATAACCCAGATTCTGATTTTGACAGTGTTCATCTCATCATTGCTCAATGTCTCCCACGTCCAGCCATGGGTGAAGCTGCCTGTTGTGGCTGACAATGAATTACTGTTCTAGCCTTAACTCTTTCCCACCAGCCTTCTGGAAATGGGTACTTCTGCTTTGTGTCTGCAGCAGGAGTATTCAGTCACTTCCCAGATAGAAGCTGGCCATCCTCAGAAGAAGCTAGGTGTTACATTATGAGGTTGTGTTTGCTCTTGTCTTGCCTTCTTCTGGTCATCAGACACACCAACAGCATTGGTACCCTGGCTTAAATAGAATCATATTATGTGTTTGTTTGTTTGGAATATTTATATCCTGCTCTTCAGCCATAAAGGCTCAGAGCAGCTTTTAAAAAAAAAATTAGACAATTCCTGCCCTCAGGCTTACAAGCTAAAAAGACATGGCACAAAAGGGGAAGGGAATGGTGGTGGGGAAGGGATCAAGTTCATTGGTTCTTCTCCCTTTGGGGCCATGGTCATGGCAGATGGGCCTTAGGAGGGTTCTTCTTACTTTGGGCTAGTCCTGATGGAGCTGGCCTGCCTCTCTCCTTAGGCCGGATGATGGTGGATGGCAGGAGGGGAGGGGAGGCTTCTTCTTACTTTGGCCGATGGAGCTGGCCTGGTTCTCTGTCCTCAGACTGGATGATAGGGAAATGGATTGGAGGATACCACAAGTGCCATCCAGCCCAACACCCTACCATGCAGGAATACACAAAGCACTCCCAACAGTGGGCCATTCGGCATCTGTTTAAAAACCTCCAAATGAAGAGACTCCACCACACTCCAAGGGAATGTGTTCCACTATCAAACAGCTTTTACTTTCAGGATTTTCGTCCTACTGTTGAGGTGGAATCTCTTTTAATCTAGTTTGAATCCATTGCTCCATATCCTAGTTGGGAGCAGCAGAAAACAAACGTGTTCCATCTTCAGTATGACTTCCCTACAAATATTAAACCTGCTATCATGACACATCTTTCTGTTCTCCAGAGTAAACATACCCAGCTCCTTAAACTGCTTTTTGTAGGGTGGGTCTTTCACCATTTTGGCCACCCTCTTGATATGTTCCAGCTTGTCAATATCCCTCTTGAATTTTGGAAAACAGTGGCACTATTATTTCACTGCATCTAGAGTAGACACTACACTGCTGTAGATGCAGCCTAGGATCGTAATGGCTTTTTTAGGTGCTGCATTACACTGTTGACTCAGGTTTAGCTTGTGGTCTACTGAGACTCCTAGATCCTTTTTGGATGTTCTGTTGTCAAGACAGGTGCCACCCATCCTGTATCTGTGCATCTTATTTTTTCTGTTGTAAGTGTAGTACCTTGCATATTTCCCTGTTGAAATTCATTTTGTTAGTTCTGGCACAGCTGCCTAATCTGTTAATGTCATTTTGAATTCTGATCCTGCCCTCTGGCATTTTACCTACCCTTCCTAATTTGGTGTCATCTGCAAATTTGATAAATATGCCCTCTATTCTAATTTTTTTGCAAGGATATCATGGGGTCTTTCATGCTCTTTCGTCCTTGAAAAGTGAATCTTTGTGGATGTAGAAATTATATAGCTCAGAGGATTTCAAGACACTGCCCTAGATGCCACAGGATTGTTAAGTCCCTCTTTGAGCACAGTTTGGTTTCTGGCTAATCAGTTATTAATTGCAGATTTGCCCATTTTAGGGATAGGCTTGCTAACTGAAGCAGCTGTGCCTTGGTTCTATAATATTGACACATAGTTGCATTTCTAAAAATGTTGTTGGGTTTGGAGGAACTATTGACCTTTGTGGCAGAGGACTGTATCCATCTGCCCAGTAATTTAGATGGAAGATGCTCATCAGTGCCCAGAAAAGAACAACATTGATGGAGCATGCTTCTCAACTGAAAGGACTGCAAAGACCTAGGAGAGAGGAGATCCTATATAAATTGAGAGTCTGTATCCTGAATGAGATGCTGCACTATACATATTTTACTAGTCCCTGGAAAATGTTCTGAAAAATATAAAATAGCAGAGAATAATGATACTGAGCCGAATAAAGGAAGCAGTTAAAATGAGGAAAGGGGTGAGATCAGGGCAGGGAAATGGTTCAAAATATGTATATCCATGAAGCTTTAAACTTATGAATATTTCTGATTTTTGATGTTGAAAAAGGTACAGAAATAAAGTATTAAACCCCAGTCTTTGACATATCCAGTTAAGGATCTTGGCTTACAAAATTGGGGGCAAAGGGAAAGCCCTGCTTGCTACTATGTATATAAAGTTCCTAGCTGCTGATTTTTTTCTTATAGTGTACTGGTGTTCTGTATATTCACAGAATAGATGCGAATCATATGGGGAATTAAAGATCATGGGTTAGCTATTAAAGAGAAAGGCAGCCAGTCATCTCCCCTCACCCCACCCTGACCCCCTGGAGAAATGAGATTATCAAGGTTGATAAGGGGATAAAGATTTTGTCTCTATCCTTACAGTTCCCTTCAGGGCTTCTTTTGTGATATCTTACAAGTCATTCTGGCCACACTTTGCTAATACAAAATAAAAATGAGGAATCTAAAAGACCAAAGTGAACGTTAGTATGAAAGGTCCAGGAATTTTTATCTTTTAAATTGCTTTGAACTTTGAACTTTTCCAGAGTTTTTCAAAATTAAAGCAAAAGTATGAAGTAAAACAGTATTACTCAAAGAGGTTCTCTGTGGACTCATGCCCATATGCAAGCACTTGACTGCTGGCTTGCAGCAAATTTCCAGGAAAGAAACAGTTGTTTCAGCCAGTGGGCACAAATAGAGTGCCAGTCTTGCTTATTGATGGCATCCTAATTCTACTTTGTTAGCACTGGACACTTCATTTGGATTCTTTGTTATGGAGAGTATTCAACTTTGGTTGTTTGCAATAAAGGTTTTAAGGATGGTGGCTTTAGCTGTGTTTGGAGACATTCTCATATCACCCTAAGGATAAAATTAAGATAATAGTGCAATATTCAGGAAAGAGCATAGGGATATACATGCAGAGGACTGTATGTTTGAAATATTCCTTGGATTAACATGGCCTTGCTTAATGGGGACCATGTATGTTAAGGGAAAAGGCATCTAGTGTAGTAATAAGACGAATCTCTTCCGGTAGGCCATTCCATAACATGGGAGCTGCGGCTGTGTACGATCTTTGGGAAGTCGTGTTGAGTTTGGTTCTATGATGTTCTAATAAGTTCTTCCCAGGTGTTCTGAGAGTGCGGGGTGGATTGTGTGGGGAGAGGCGTTCCTTCAAGTAACTCGGGCCCAAGCCATGTAGGGCTTTAAAGGTAATAGCCAACGCTTTGTACTGCGCCTGGAAGCTAATCAGCAGCCAATGAAGAGATTTTAATATAGGTGTTATATGGTCCGATCTAGATGTTCCGGTGACCAATCTGGCTGCCGCATTTTGAACCAATTGAAGCTACCAAACTTGGTACAGAGTAGCCCCATGTAGAGCGCATTACAGAAATCCAAATGAGAGATTACCAGGGCAAGTACTACTGTTTCAAGGTCCTTTTGGTCCAGGTAGGGATGCAGTTGGCGTATCAACCAAAGTTGGTACCAAGCACTCCTGGCCACCACATCCACTTGAGATGACAACTGTAAAGATGAATCCAGGAGTACTCCCAAACTGTGTACTTTGTCCTTTAGGGGAAGTGTGACCCCGTCCAGGACTGGTTGGTAAAGATCCTTTCCCGGACTTGGGGTGCCTATCGCGAGTACCTCTGTTTTCTCTGGATTCAGTTTGAGTTTGTTTTCCCTCATCCAGCCCATTACTGATTCAAGACAGGCATCAAGAGGAGCGATGCCATCCTTAGTCACTGCATCAGTCGGAGACATAGAGAGAGTTGGGTGTCATCAGCGTGCTGATAACACCGTGCCCCATGTCTCCGGATGATCTCACCCAGTGGCTTCATGTAAATGTTAAACAGCATGGGGGATAGAATGGCGCCCTGAGGGACGCCAGATGTCAGCTCTCTTTTTGAAGAGCTACTATTCCCCAGTATCACCATCTGAAATCTGCCCGAGAGGTAGGACCGGAACCACTGAAGAGCAGTGCCCCCAATACCTAACTCCCTCAGGTGTCTCAGAAGGATACCATGGTCTATGGTATCGAATGCCGCTGAGGTGTCCAAGAGCACCAACAGGGTCACACTTTCCCCATCGATGCCCAGACGGAGATCATCGACTAAGGCGACCATGGCAGTCTCAACTCCATATCCCGCCCTGAAGCCGGTTTGAAATGGATCCAGATAATCAGCTTCTTCCAAGACAGCTTGGAGCTGGAAGGCAACTGCCCTCTCGATCACTTTGCCCAAGAATGGTAGAAGGGAGTCCAGTCTATAATTATTTTTCACCAGGGGATCAAGGGAGGGTTTTTTCAAGAGTGGTTTAACCACCGCTAGTTTCAAACTAGATGGAAATTTCTCTTCTCTGAGGGATGCATTAATGATGAGTTGTAATAATATTTTTACTGCATCACCTCCCTGGACGGTCAGCCAAGATGGGCAAGGATTGAGAGGGCATGTTGTCTTCCTTACACTTCTAAGAAGCTTGTCCACTTCATCGGTATTAACAAACTCGAAATGATCTAGTGTAACACAGTCCACAGAGTCTCTGGACATCTCTCTTATTGGTTCTGTTATAATGCCCGCATCCAGATCGGCCCTTATCTGAGAGATTTTATCTACAAAAAAGTCATTAAAAGCATCACAGCAGACTTTAGTTGGTTCCAATAACGGGTTCAGGGTGGGAGGTAATTGAGTTAATTCTTTAACCACTCTGAACAGTTCTGCTGGACAAGACTTTGCAGATGCAATACATGCAGCATAGAAAGAATTTAAAGACATACATTTAAAGAATTTAAAGACATACATTTCTTCCTTTATACCTCCAGAGTAAAACTACAGAGCTTTTCTACATAGAGGCTGCATCCACTTTGCTGAAATAATCCAGTTATACACAGTTTTTAACTGCCATAGCTCAAGGCTATGGAATTCTGGGAATTGTAGATTATAGATTCTGGGAATTGTAGATATGTATGTCTTTAAATAACAAACTACAGTCCCCAGAATTCCATAGCCTTGAACCATGGCAATTAAAGTGGTGTCAAATCAGATTATTTCAGCAGTGCAGATGTACCTGCTACCCTATTGTTTAATTGCTCCTGGCTGAATTTTCTGTATGGTGTAGCAACCTCGAAAACTAGCATGGTGTAGTAGTTTGAGCATTAAACTAGGACTCTGGAGATCAGGGTTTGATTCCTTGCTTGTCCTTGGATACCCACTGGGTGATCGTGGGCAAGTCACACAGCCCCAGAAAACCCTATGATAGGTTCACCTTAGGGTTACCATAAGTTGTAAACAACTTCAAGGCACACAACTGCAGTAGCAACCTTTTTCCTTGTTGAGGGGTAGTTCTGTGCTGTGGTCAAGAGTATAGAACATGGTGTTAGGCACAATATTGTATCCAGCAAAATTAATAGATTTTCTATTTTAACATGCATCTTCAACCTCAAAGAATTAACTGGCATAACTAACTTTCTATGTGATTGTAAAGCATAAACACACAGATGCATCACTCTTAATAACTGAGTATTCATCCACTAAAAATTTGTTTTAAATTTTGGTGGTCTACCATCTTTTATTATTTAGTGTTTTGCCTTTTATTTTGGATGCATGAGGTCTTTATTATTTAATGTGGCTATGTAAAAAATAATAAAAGACAGAAGTGTGTCATATTTTGAGTATGGGGAATATTTACATCAACAGCAATTAAGAGTTTATTTAATGCAATAATGGCATCAGTAAAGATACCAGAGCCAAGCATTGGTTATAAAGTATATATTAACTTTCTGTAAATACCTGGCATGACATTCTCATTTGATTCTTGCTCTCTTCCTGGCATTGATGATATAAAAAACTTGATTAATTAACGAAGAGTGGAAAGGAGGAAATTTAATATAAGGGGGGGAAAAACACCTGTGAAAAAGATGGCCCTTTTGATGAAAATACTTGTGGCATGGGAGGTCCATGACTGATCTTCCAGTGCATTGGAATGGGTGGGTGTTGACCTTTTCACCCTTCCCTAAAGCTTTAAAGTAAGGAGAAGACAGGTATAATGTTTATTTCTCCCATAAACAGCCACCCACAAGATAGTTACAGCTTGAAAATTTGGGAAATAGCACAGGAAGAATCAAATGTTGCTTCCCATAGTGCTTAGTATGTTACCTTAGCCTTGTTGGTTGCTGTTAATTTATAGAGAGAGTTAAGGAGATCCAGTCATGAATCTCATAACACATGTGGTCTGGCCTTTTGTTCAGTGGGAAGAGTAATAAGTAGAAATGATGCCTGGGCTACATCTGTTATTTTGTCAGCACTTATTATTGCTGTGGACTTAAACGGCATGTTCTTCCTTTGTTTTAGACTCAGCTTCCTTCAGGTTATCTTATACCTCTTCCCCAGTTTGCAAAGCTTCTCAGTGAAACCACTTTTTCTAACAATGAGAAGACTGAATCATGTGTAGGACAGAAAACCTACGGTTCTCCCATTGCTGGTGCGTATTTATTGACCATGTCACTGGAGTGTTCTGGAGTTAGTTGATGTCTACCATCTCCTGTCATGACACAACTTTAGGTAGGAAAGCTAGGTGTGCCCATAATATAGCTTGCCAGTGTTAAAGGCTTTAATGTGTGAGAGTATTACTTCTTGCTATCTGTGCCTTCACCTAGCTTTTGCAGTGGTGACTTGCCCAGCATTAACTGATCCTGCAGGGTTGGAAGAGCTGCATAGTAATCTCAGTTTCTCCCTTCATTAAAAACATGCTCCACATTTCTGTTTCCTTAGTACTACTTTCACATTTATTACTACAACCTTCATTTTCTCTCAGGAAGTCTACATTGTATCCTGGGTATTCACTAAGATTCACAACAACAGTAAGCCATTTTGTTGGCAAAGGAGAACATATGCTGGCCAGCCTGGTCAGTACTGACTTTCTTGAAGCCAATTGCTCTTTGATACTACCTTTATTTATTTATTTATTTATTTATTTATATCCCGCCCCTCTGCAGAGCAATCGGGGCGGCTTACAACATTAAAATCTCCATACACTATGTCCTGAACAAACATCTGATGTTTGGTGGGACTCATATGAACATCCTCTTCCCCATGTCTACAAGATGCTGTGATCTGCCCCATGACATAGAAGTACTGCCATTTGTAATAGTTGGTTCTTCCTCTTCTTTGCCTTAGATGGTGTTCCAGTGACATCTGACTCTAGAACAGCCCATTTCCCTACTCTTCATTTAACACCTCTGAACCTGATGACACCATCTTCGCTAGTTGCTGTGCCCGTGGTGAATGGTCCTGCTATCACTTCAAGCCATGCTAGTCCTGTCCAAGCCCCTAACTCTTCACTTCTGAACTTTATGCTGCAACATGTAGGACTAATACCAGCCAGTGTCCAGGTTTCTGGAAATCATGTCTTCGGATCTGCCCTGGTTAGTCAGCAAGATGAATGTGTTACTCCTGTCCCCAAAAGTGTCAGTGTGAAACAAGTGAAAGCATTACATAATGTCTTACCAAAGTTCAGCAGTGAAGTAAATGGAAAATCAATTCCAACAACACCTTTAAAGCCGGTAAGAGAGAGAAAAAGTGCCAAGCAATATATATAATAGTGCTCCTTGGTATTTGAGCTGCTATGCACAATCAGCAGCTGCAGATAAATTTGTTGATGGATTGCACTACTTAACACTAGGTCGAGGAAATAAATGTAGAAATATTCTCTGTATAAACTCATATTGCACAGGCAAGAAGGGTTTCTTTACTGGTGGGGAATGTTCAAGTGAATATAAGCCATTTATAAGCAGCTTTGAATGCCTTGCCAGGAGAAAGGTGAGATATTAAAAATTCAGCAATCATAAGCATGGGGAGAATCAGCAAGAGGCCTATAGGATATGTTGAAGATTTCTGTTGTCAAATTCCACTTTTATTGTATTCTGAAGGAAGGAACTTAGGAAGGATGGATGTACATGATCCTTGCATTGACTATATCTTCATTAAAAAGGAGCAGAAAATTTCTGTTGACTATGTTTTATAATATCAAGTTTGACAGCAGTTCTAGGGATCATCAGAAAAAATAAAAATAAATAAAGTAAGGCTACAGATATCAGGAACAAAGTAAGTACAGGAAACAACAAGACAATTCAGTGTGCTACATTTCTACATATCCAGGTGCCTAGCGTAATTTAGGTTTAAAGCAAATATAAAATTTTATTTGAAGAAATAGCCTATCTACTAAAAGGTCAGTACTCATGATGTAGGAGGGTGTTTAAAAAATCACTGATGATCCTTTACAAAACAGATCAGGAACCTCAGGCTTATAGGTATAATCTGGCCCACAGAGGCTCTCCAGGCTCAACTCACTGGAACCTAGTAAGGAGAGGAGCTCCAATTTATCTTCAGACTGTATACATTTGTTTGGAATAAATTGGTGTCAAAGCTGGCTTAAAGCCAGGATTAAAAGGGCTATATGTCCTTTGGCAAAGAATTTTACAGCTTTAAAGAAGTACCCCAACCATTCTGTCTACAGTGCCCACCAATCCTATAGATGTATGGAGTGGCTTTAAGGATTAAACTTCAGCTTGTCCACCTTCATCCCTCATAAAACTACCTCTAGACATTTGTTCAAGCTTTCCCTATCCTCCCTGTGATTTGTAGGTGGAAAAGAGACAAACCTATCTTTCAGTGTATTCATGTGTGGATCAACATAATTTAGTAGTACAACTATAGATGCATCCTTATTGATATTAAAACGTTTTAGTTATTTCAGTTTGATCATTTGAAACAACTTTGGTTTTCCCTTCCATCCAGACCACTCTTTCTCCAGCACCAAGGGATTCTCAGAAAGTCAGTGGAAGTGTCTCTCCATGTGAATCAACCTTATTTCCTGGCTTTTGTTCAACCACTTGTGAATCAGTTGAAATTTCCAAAGAAGAATTAGTAATTCAACAAAGAGAACTTGATATGTCAACAGAAGATAATAATGTTTGATTTGGGGAGAAAATATTGTTTGAACTTTTTCTCAGCAGATGAATTGTAACTTTTTATTTCTGCTTTGTAGGTGTACTTCAGAAATGGTATTTGATCATAAGGGGTGGCTTCTCTAAGCTGGAGTCCTTTTTTACTTAGAATTCTCCTGCTTTAGCTCTTACAAACAAAACAAGGCTGTATGTTGGCCTCTATGAGAGGATAACAAACCCACTTACATAAAGAAGCAATTCAGAACACTGCTGACTTTACATTGTGTGGGATATGAAAGCTGTTGTATGTCAGATACACAGACTTAAAAATACCATGTAACATGCTATATTTTAAAAAACAACTTGAAGGACTAATTCAGTTCAAATAATATTTTAATTCTCTGTTTTAATTGCTGTTATGAAGTTGGAAATCTTAATCATGTCTATTTAAATGTAAAGTTTATTTTAAAAATTAATTTTATCAAATTAAATTTTGAATTTAACTTTCCTAACTTTCATATTCGTGGTTTCTTGACATTTAAGTGCATTGCTTGCTAGAACATCTGCAGGAAAAGCATGTGAAAGAAGATGCCACTTGCTACACTGGATCATAAAAGGTATGAATGAGAATGAATTTGCAGCAAAGTACATTTGCTGGAGGGGAAATCATTAGAATCATAGAGATGGAAGAAATCCCAAGAGCCATGCACTTCAACCGCCTGATGCACAGGAATACATAATCAAAGCACTCCAGACAGATGACCATCCAGCCTCTGTTTAAAAACTTCCAAAGGAGGCTCCACCACACTCCAAAGCAGTATGTTCCATTGTCAAATAGCCCTTACTCTGAGGATGTTCTTCCTAATGTTGAGGTGGAATCTCATTCTGTACCTTGAATCCATTGCTCCTTGTCCTAGACTGGAGCAGCGGAAAACAAACTTGCTCCATCCTCAATATGACATCCTTTCAAATATTTAAACATGGCTAACATGTCACCCCTTAGCCATCTCTTCACCAGGATAAACATACCCAGCTCACTAAGGGCCTTTGCAGACTGCCAGAAATAATGCAAATTGAGTCCACTTTAACAGTCCTGGCTCAGGGACTTTGCAGACGGCCAGAAATAGTGCAAATTGAGTCTACTTTAACTGCCCTGACTCAGTGCTAGGGAATCATGGGAACTGTAGTTTATTGTGGCACCAGAGCTCTCTGACAGAGAAGGCTCAATGTCTCAGAAAAAAAATACAATTCCCATGATTCCCTAGCACTGAGCCAGGACAGTTAAAGTGGACTCAGTTTGCACTATTTCTAGCAATCTGCAAAGGTCCTCAGTGCTAGGGAATCATAGGAATTGTATTTTTTTCTGAGACATTGAGCCTTCTCTGTCAGAGAGCTCTGGTGCCACAATAACTACAGTTCCCATGATTCCCTAGCACTGAGTCAGGGCAGTTAAAGTGGACTCAATTTGCACTATTTCTGGCAGTCTGCAAAGGCCCTAAGTCACTCCTCATAGGGCATGGTTTTCATCATTCTGGTCACTCTTCTCTGGACACACTCCAGCTTGTCAAGATCCTTTTTGAATTGTGCCCAGAACTGGACACGTTATTTCAGGTGAGGTCTAATCATAGCAGAATAGAGTGGTACTATTATTTCTCTCAGTCTAGACACTATAATTCTATTGATGCAGCCTAGAATCACATTGGCCTTTTTAGATGTTGCATTACACTGTTGACTCATGTTCAACTTGTGGTCTACGAGATCCCTTTCACATGTTGTCCTGTCAAACCAAGTATCCCCCATCCTTTATCTGTGTATCATTTTTATTGCCTAAGTGTAGTACCTTACATTTCTACGTATTGAAATTCATTTTGTTAGTTTTGGCCCAGCTTTCTAATCTATTGAGATCATTTTGAAATTTGGTCCTCTCTAGAGTATTAACAACCCCTCCTTATTTAGTGCCATCTGCAGATTTGATAAGCATGCCTTCTTTTCCATTATCAAAGTCATTTATAAAGATGTTGAATAACACTGGACAGAACCTTGTGGCAGCTTACTAGTCATTCCAGGAGGAGCCATTGTTGAGTAGACTGGGTTTGGTTGGTCAACCAATTGCAAATCCACCTAACAATTACATTGTCTAGCCTACATTTTACTAGCTTTTTGGCAAGGATATCATGGCAGATCATGTCAAAGGCTTTACTGCAATCAAGATATGCTACATCCCATTTTCTTCATCTACCAAGCTTGTGACTATCAAAAAAAGAGGTAAGGTTAGTGCTTTCAGACTGTTTGTTTAATTATTTGCTCTAAAATCCTTCTTGGTATTGATGTCAGGCTGACTGGACAGTAATTTTTTTTGGGCCTCCCCCCCCTTCCCCCCTCCTTTTTTTTGGGGGGGGGGGAAGATGGAGACAACATTTGCTCTCTTCCAATCTGCTGGGACCTCTCATTTTTCCAGAAATTCTCAAAGATTATTAACAGTGGATCTGAGATTACTTCTGCCAGTTCTTTCAATTCCATTGGATGTAATTTATCTGGCCCTGGAGACTTGAAGTTGTCTAGAATAGCCAGGTATCCGTGTGCTACCTCTTTACCTATTCTGTGCTGCATTTCCCCTATTGCATCATCATCTCCATTTTCCCCAGGTTGAGCACTGTTCTCCTTTTCAGAGAAGACTGTGGCAAAGAAGGGGTTTAATTCTGCCTTTCCTCTGTTACCTGTTAGCATTTTGCCATCTTCACACAGTGGCCCTACTATCTCCTTTCTCTTCCTTTTGCTATGGACGTAACAAAGGTTTTTTTTTTGTTGTTTTTAACCTCTCTAGCAAGCCTGAGCTCCCTTTGTGTTTTAACTTTTTTGACCTCCCTGCATGAGCTGGCTATTTATTTGAATTCTTTGGTCATTTCCCTCTTTGTCCATTTCCAGTGGCATCCCGGGCTTTGGAGTCACCCGGTGCAGTCTGCATACACACATCCCGTGACGCTACTGCATCTCCCTTTTGAGTTAGCTCAATTGAAAGTTCTGTAGACATCCATCCTGGTTTCTTGAGACACCTCCCATTTTACCCCCTTATTGGAACTGTTTGAAATTGTCACTTAAGAAAAAACTCACTTTTATCTGACTTTTTAAAAAATATTCCATCCCACATGAATCCCTTTCTCTATTAGTGTTTCTGAGCATGGAATTTCCCCCAGTATTTCCCTAAATTTACTGAAATTAGAAAGGAATTACTACAACAAAAGCTGCTCTGCCAAGGTTCAAAAGCATCTTCATGTGCGTGACCGTTTCTAGATGCCATTTGAATGGAGTTAAGTGGTAGCCCTTACAGGTTCCCTATATCTTCTTGAAATTTTTTTTTTCAAAGAGTGAGTCACAATAGAAAAATAGTAATGTGTGTGGGTGACTGGTTACCAGTTCTTACATTATTGCCCAGACACATTTCATACCAGGCTTTTTCGTCTTGATAGAAAACACAACCAAATCTCTAGGTTTCTTGTCAAAATGACTGCCATTAATCCTTATTTGTGGCCACTCTGTATGTGAAAGTAATAATCTACTTTGAATCTTTGAGGACCCTATTAATTAGATTGTCAAGCTTTGTAAGTCTCCAGTTCTATTGTTTTGTTCTCTGAAAGTACTTACTTTTTTTTAAAACCCCCCCCCAAGTCTACACAGTTTGAATTCCTGCAAATTGTCTTTAAGACCTTTTTTTAAATGGAGAATGATCTTGTCCAGCTACAATGTGTTTAATATAGGAAAAATGTGATACTTTTTGCTTCGTGCCCTTGTTTTAAAACAGAGCATTTTGAAAGTTACTGCTTTGTTTCTCTGATTTCTTATAGGTTGTCTGATTCCTGTTCAGACATCTCTAATTTCTTACCTATTTATACTTCCAGTATGTTTCATAATGTGAAAGTCAGGCTTTCTGGTTTTCCCTGCTTGCCTTAAACATGATCTTATTGCCTGATTCACTTGCCTGATTTGTAAAGCTTTTTTGATTCAAGTCTGACTTAATATTTTGATATGCTGCTTTCAAATATTTGAAAGGGTTAGTAGTCTCTGAACGTTCAGATAATTAAAATAACAGCATCTTGTATTTCTAAACCACCACCACCACCCATACTATGATTCACTCAATACAGAGAAACCTATATTTCTGCTTAGGACTATATTACATATAATATTATTCATGTATACAAACAGGTTCCCCCTTTTATTTTGGACAGAGGCCCTGATCATGTTCCAGATCTATCTATATTATGCCTTCATGCCAGTCTGCACTAAGTTATTTATTTTATACCCCATCTTTCTCCCACTATAGTACGCAAAGCAGCTTACAATATAAGTTAAAGCAGCTTAACAATATGTGGTACAAAAGTTTTAAAAGCATTAAATAATCCAGTTGAACATTCATTTAAAACAAGTATGGCACATGTTACATAATCAAATATGGGTAAGAATATAAAAATGTCTCCATCTAGCTCTTTTACCTTGAAAGTGTGGTAACTTCAGACAGTGATGCTTATAACCACCATCCCCCCTCCCCAGAAAAAAGATACCTCCCAAAAGGAGCCCAGTACATACTGGGAACATCTAGATAACATTCCTTTTACCCCCAAAATAAAAGCCCAGTTAAGTATGTACATTTAAGTACACGACTAATGCCACACTTAGTTCAACTCTTGGATTGCGATAAGCAGAGCCTGTGGAGTATGGTAATGAATGGATTGGTACAGTAACTTGGTATGATTCTATTTTTTAAACAAACCACAATACTATTGGGTATGTTTAGCCTGGAGAAGAGGTGGTTAAGAGGTAATATGATAGCCCTGTTTAAGTATTTGAAAGGGTGTCATATTGAAGAGGGAGCAGGCTTGTTTGCTGCTCCAGAGAACAGGGCCCAGAGCAATGGATGCAAGCTACAGGAAAAGAGATTCCACCAACATTAGGAGGCACTTCCTGACAGTAAGGGCTGTTTGAAAGTGGACCACACTCCCTCGGAGTGTGGTGGAGTCTCCTCCTTTAGAGGTTTTTAAACAACGGCTGGATGTCCATCTTATCAGGTATGCTTTGATTTTGAGTTCCTGCATGGCAGGGGGTTGGACTGGATGGCCCTTGTGCTATCTTCCAATTCTATGATTCTATGAATCATTGCATTAAGATTGTAGTATCTGATACTTCTCTTTGTCTAGTAAAACCCTAAATTAGCATTTCAAGACATAGTCCTAGGAAACAGAATCAAAATTCAATATACATTTGCATTTTGTATAGTACTCGGCTATTCTCTTGTTTTGAACAATAAGGGCAGTATGGTTTGGAGCCATGACACATTTTTCTCAACCCAGAACCCTTCTCTAGAAATGGCTAGCATATATTTTCCTGCATATAATTATGTCCTGTGGAAAGTGAAAACTGAAAATATGATGAAGACAGATTTCCCTCTCTTTAGGCCGCTATTGTTGGGGAACATTGTTAGAAGACACTAGTTTCTGTATATCCCAAGGCAATGAATGTTTTTATGCCAGAAGACCACATTCAATTTCAGAGTTCATGGTGGAGGGGGAGGCAATGGCTGGGTTTGAAGGAAAGATGAAGAATAAATGACTAACACTGTATTGAGTGACTGAATGACTGGATAGATTTGATTCCTTGCATCAGTGAAACCATCAGTCCTTCTGGCTGGTCAGAGGAAAAGTTGAGACAGCAAGGCTCACTCCATCAGTTTTGGGTAGTTCCATCTGTTTCTTTCTCTCCTCAAACTGCCCGGAGTTACTTGGTCACCGTGTAACAAATATTGGAATTAATAACAGAATTTGCTTATTTTCCACTTCCTTCCAGAACTTGGAAAAGTTATTTTTTTAAAGATTCATATTCCAATATGTCCAGCCAATGTGACCATTAAGAGATTTGAGGAGTTACAACCCCCACAAAGTAACTTTTCTGTGTTCTTCCTTCCATATGCTTTTTTCCTCTTTCGTCTCCTAGGTTGTATGTCATTTGCGTTTAAGAACTCTAGGTATTTTACAGCTTGCTTGGGATTTTTTCCTACATATTCATGTTACTATACAGCTCAGTTTTCTCATTTGTCCTTCTTTTACGTGGGTGACAGCAAACAGAGAACTGAGTCACAAATATATCATTATATGAAATTATGATATGCATTAACAAGATATCAATAGCAATATGTTTGACAGCCTTTAGAGGCCTCATTCCAGTCTCAAAGGAATGGTTTCCCAGTTTATGCAAAAGCAAACAAACACTGAATATCCACTGTCCTTTATGCAGCTCAAGCCAATCAGTTAATTATAAACATGTTTCCTTGCAAGTTCTTTAACTGAAACCATTCTAATCTAGCAGATGTGTTGGACTAGGTCTCCCATCTTCTGGAACCAGTATGTCAGTATGATGGAAGTTGTAGTCCACAACATCTGTAAGGCATTATTTGGGGATAGGTGCTTTATCTGGTCCTGCAAATGCTAGTTTCCATTTTGTTTTTAGTCTTACTATATATATATATATACAGTTGCCCCTTCGTTTTCGCAGGAGATCCGTTCTGGACCCCCCCCCCATGGAAAACCACAAATGCTCAAGCCTCATAGGCTTGAATGGGGGCACACACCCCATTTTATCCTCCTCTATTTGCCGCCCACAGCCTCCCCCGCAGACGAGGAATGCGGACTTGAAGTCTACGAAAACAGGGGCAACTGTGTATGTGTGTTTGTGTGTGTGTATGTATTCACATTTCCCACATTGCTTCTTTTTTAACCTTTCAAGATTAAAAAAATTCACAGTCTTTTGTCTGAGCCAAGAGCTGACCCAGCAGCAAGAAGCATAAACTCTTAGGCTGACCAACTGACTGGACAGCTAACTGTGCTTAATTTTTATCTTTCTGGAACTGCAGCTCTCAGCTCATATTCTTTCAGTGACATAAATAAATTGAATGGGCTCTGATGTTAATAGGTGGCAGTCTATCATGACTAAAGATTCCTGTGCTATGGTCTCTGATATTCTTGCGCTATGTGTCCATAACTGTCTTCAGGTTCACTTTTAAACATTCAATCATAATTGACCTCTAACCCAATGCGTGCCCTGTCACATATTGATTTATTTGATTTCTTTATATCTAAGCAACTATGTTTGGGAAGGGCATCTGGGTGTAATCTGAGGGCCCTGCATTGTTCTACAACTTGCTCATGTTCAATCCAAGACTCTGTCACAGGTTATTTTAAGCCACCTGATAGCAATGGCATTGCTCACGTACTCTTTCCCCCCTGCCCCAGTACACACACACATATATACACTCGCCCTCTGTTCTTCTTTCAACCTTTCTTAGTCAATGCTGGCAGCTACTTGGAAGTATTTAAAGACTGCTGGTGTTGGCTTCAGCTCTACAGAAAGATACAGAAGACAAGAGGCAAGGTCATAGATACAACTACTTTTGGTAGGTACTGATGTGTCTGCTTGTTTGAGAACAAGCATATTGGAGTTCTTCACAATGAGAAGTATTCTTATAATTCACTGAATTTGTTGTTCTATGATGAATAGATCCAAAAAGTCATTCCGTATGTTAGGTTTCTGGAACTAGACTACTTTACAAGAAGTTCCCTGGAAGCCTGATTCTTAATGATGTTTTGTTAACTAAATTCTTCCAAATGAGTGGGGTTTCTCTGTATTTTCCTTCTTTTCAACAGAAAAATCTTGGCAGCTGTCTTAGCATCACTTGAAGTGTAATGAGAGTGAAAACTTTGTTGAGAAGTGATGCTTGGTTTCCAAAAGGTTGAACAATTTTTATAGCAGCTCTGTATGGAAGTATACTCGTTATACAGTGTTAACTTTTCATGCTAAATAAAATATTTGCTGTCCAGATACTGCTTTTGGGACTATTATTAGTCGTGCAGCTAATAGTAAATTTTGGAAGCACTAATAATCAGATGGTGTTAATTTTCAATTGAAAAGCATTTGGTTCCATGATAAAACAGACTTGTTAATGCATGAAACATTTCCTTATTTTCTTACATTGTCTGTAACAATACAAGACATTTAACCAAGTTCTGTCATAAGAAACAACAATTTCATGAAAAATAGCTTTGGAGTTCTTTGTGGGGTTTTTTTAAAATAGTAGTAAATGTTGAAATACGCTTCTATTTGAATGAAATGGGTTCATGTCATTTGAGCAGAATTCCTAGTAGAATATTTACTTTAAATTTAAATGCACATAACTACAATTCCATAATCTATATTCAACATTTGTGTGATAGATCAAAGGCCTGCTCTACTCCAATTATTTTGATCACCTCTAGAACATCTGATTTTTATAGTTCAGTCATGATTCAAGGTATTTTTGTCATCTTGGAGTGCACATGCAACACAATTTTAGCCATGTTTACTTGAAAGTAAGTCTCAATGTGTTCAATGAGCTTATCTGCTATGTCTAAGATCCTTTCACCTGAAATTATATTACATAATTAGAAGTAGTTCATTAAATATAATTGAAGATCCAAAATGAGAGCATGGAGGATGCTGACAAATAAAGATACTTTGGAATCTGATTTAATGAGCAATGGGATCATAATCATGGAAGGTACTGTTTTGGGGCAGGGAAGTCCCACTGTTTTTTATTTGCTTTGTAAGTCAGATATCTGTATCACCCTGCTAAATAGTGAGGAGATTTTTAAGAACCATTTTTACGTTCATGATCAGAATTTTTGGGAAGTCATCAAATTCTCACTGGTATTCAGTACAGTTGTTGTTGTTTGCATTCAAGTCATTTCCAACTTATGGCAATTATATAGCAAACCTATCATAAGGCTTTCTTGGCAAGATTTGTTCAGGCAGGGATTTGAACCCTGGACTCCAGAGTCACAGTCCAACACTCAGTGCTAGCTCCCAATTAAACATGACAGAAGTGAAAATCTTTACTCACTAGAATTATGTGCTTGAAGTAATCTATGTCAGACAAAGTATTTCCCAACTGCCTCTTTGCATAATATCCTTATATAGAAGACAGTGAGCTGTACTTTACTGTGCATTTCAGTCAATATCACACAACTAACCAAGCCTTAGTAAAAATTGTGGAAACTGATCCTGTATTGGCCCAAATTGAATTAATTTTTCTATTAGAAAACTATGAGCTTCTGGTTGAGTTATAACCCTCCTTTGAATGTACAACATAATCAAAGTGAAAATATCCAATAAAAAGCATTAGATTGCCCACAGCCAATAGATGTACCCTAAGTATGTCCTTAGAAAAGGTGGAACAAGAAAAACAGTGCAGATAAAAATGGTTAGTGTGAAGAAGATCTGAATTCCTTTCTGTGCTTTCATCCATTCACAGAGGTAGCTGCAAATGTCTGCCTTGCCACAGCACCCCACCAACAGTTCTTCAGTGAAAACATGGAAAGAGTCTGACAATATCATTACAAATAATACCAGAAGCACTGCTTCACTGCAGAGCTCTGACAGTGGGAGGTGGTTTGTGAGGGCCTATAATGGTGAGAGGTTTGATTAAGTTAGACAATCCGCTGCTAGTATTATTTTGTTTCAGTGTCTGCCCCAGTCTTTTCAAAATGTCTGCAGTTATAACAGCTTGTACTGGCATCAAGGCTTGATTGCAAGAGGTGTCCAGTGGCAAGTTAGAAGGGATCATAGCTATACATGCAGCCTGAACGTGTATTCCTCCAGCTTTAATCCTTCACATAATCAGTTAATGGGATTACAAGTGGTCTGACTGAGACCTTAGAGAGGGTTTCAAGTCAAGTATAGAGCTGGCCTCAGCAAGCTGTAGTCCTTCAGATCCTCTTGGACAGTAGCTCTCACTCAGAGCTAAGGAACATAACTGTTTGGACTACAAATCCTAAAATCCCCAGTCCAGTAAAAAAAAAAAAAAAAATTAACTTCCAAGCTTTGCTTCTATAATTCCTGCAGAAAATAGAAAGGAGGCAAAGCTTCACATGCTACTAGATGGGCAACTGTTTGTTCTTTTCAAATGCTCTGTGCATTTTGACCTATATAAAAACAGACCTTCTTTAGGGGCATTTGACAGAAAACAGTGGAGTTATCAACAACACTCTGCAAAGGGCTGAATCATTAAACATTATCAACACTAGTTCCATGGAGATGACAATCAAAAATTCAATCTGGGAAAACAAAGAAAGATGGGAATGGAGGTAAAATAAAAAGGGAAGAGCAATACAATTGATGTAGTTACCTGGTCTTGAGCTTCGTTACTAGTTTACTGGACAAAAAGAACCACTTCTCTGATATTGCACGGCTGCAAATCTATCTTTTTCTGCATTAACCAGTGTGTGGTTAGTAATGCAAGTCTAAACTATACTCAAAAGAAAGAAACATCCCAAATGTTTTCTTTTTGTGTTATACCAAAGCTTGAAACACCTCTTTTCTTGATGTCAAGGTTTTAATGATGATTAGGTGAATTGTATATATTGAAATCTCTTATCTGAAGCAGTGGTTTCATCTAGCACTGATGACATAAATGTAACACAGAGCTATCTTTAGTGGACAAAAAACTATAATGAGAAACTGACTAGCTGGCCAGGGAGGATAATGAAGTTCTGAGCCAAGAGCTGAGAACAACCAGACAGATCACAATGTACTAAGGTCAAGGTAGCAGTTGGTCTTCCTAGAAAATATGACTCAGAGTTATCAAAGAAAGCATCATGAGCAAAGCTGTTGCCTCAGTTCTTTCTGTATGTATCTACAACACACTCAAGAAAGCAGGGGCCTCAGAGCTGAGATCCCCTGAGGTCTGTGCCACCTGCCAACCCATGTCATATTGCCTGTCTGTATATTTTTCACTGAACAGCCAGTGCAAATCACTGAACAGGAAAGAAACATAGAATCACAAGGTTGGAAGGGGCTTCATGGGCCATCAACTCCAACTCTCTGCTCAGTGCAGGATCTCCATCTAAAGCATCCCCAGTAGGTAGCTGTCTGGCCTCTTTGATGACATCCAGAGAAGGAGGCTCCACCACCCCTCTAGGCAATTAGTTCACTTCTTCTATTGGTTCCAATGTTTTACATTGTCTTTATTATTGCTAATAGTTTGATTCCATCTTAACATTTATACTCTGTATATTTTAACAATTTTATATTTGTTTTAATTTGTAAGCCACTTTGAGTCCTGGTGTTGGAGAAAAGGTGGGGTACAAGTAAAGTTAAAAAAATATAACAACAATAATTGTAATAGGATAATCCTGCTTTTAGGCCTATGTCAACATGTATGAAAATGTAAGCAACAATAATAATACTATAATATTATTTCTTACCCACCTTTTGGCATGGATCAAGTTGGGAAACAACAACATATTAATAAATACACATCAATTAAAATCACACATCAATTAAAAAGAGCAAGTAAGACACATACATATTAAAACAATCCACATTCAAAACTCATCATTTAAAATTCACAATTTACAAATCATCTGGATAGCCCTACTGGAAGAGACTGGTCTTTAATGGAGTTTTAAATTTGGACATCTTATTCAGGTGTCAAATCTCTTCAAAAAGGTCATTCCACAGAAACGGCTGAAGAAAAAGTCCCCTGACTGACAGTTGCCAATTTAGTTCTGGCCAGTTGAAGTAAATGTCCCCCAAAGGACCTGAACATACAGGAAAGATTATACAGGTGAAGGCAATCCCATAGGTAACCTAGACCCAAACCATGTAAGGCTTTAAAGGTAGTAACCAACACTTTGTACCTTGCCTGGAAACTTATTGGCAGCCAGTGGAGTGGTTTTAATATTGGTGTGATATGATCACTCCTAAATTTATCAGTAACCAATCTTGCTGCTGTGTTTTGAATTAATTGAGGTTTCTGAACTTGTTACAGAAGTAGCCCAATGTACAGTGCATTGCAAAATTAGGTCCTCCAGCTCTAGGATGGGGTGCAGCTGTGACATATCATCTGAAGCTGATAATAAGCACTCCTGGCCATGACATCTGTCTGAGCTGTCATTTGGAGTGAAGAATTCAAAAGCATTCCTAGGCTGCCAACACAGTCTTTCAGGCGGGAGTTTAACCCCATCCAGGACTGATTGACCCTTGGAAGTAAGCACCTCTAGTCTCATATGGATCCAGCTTCATTTTGTTTTTCCTCATCCAGCCCATTACTTCCTCCAGGAGGAGACACATTATCCTCAGCTGAGGCTGTTTTTGAAGGCAAGACAAATATATTGGGTATCATCAGCATGATGATCTCTCCCAGTGGTTTCTCTGAACTGGCACATTCACCTCTGCCCAGTAAAAGGACAAGGCAAATAAAAAGCTATTATGCCATCTTCTAATTTTTATCAGAGTCTGTATGAGAGAACTCAGAAAAAGAGTGAAACAGAAGAATAAAGAGCCAGGCTGGTGCCTAGGAATTCCAACCCTTAATGCATGCCCTTGCTGAAAAGAATGACAAACTGGAGAAGGTCTGAATCACTGAGATGGTCTCTGGCTCCCAGATTATTAAAGAAGCAATACTTTAAAGTCAAATTCACATTCACTATCTTCACACAGATGTTCCTATGAGGCTACCTCTTTTATCTTTTCGGTCCGTCTTTTTGATCATATTACCACCCTGCTGCTATCCCTTCATTGGCTCCCTATTTTTTTTAGAATCCGCTATAAACTTTTACTAACTTTTAAAGCCCTTAATAGATTAGCTCCTTCCTACTTATCAACACTCGTCTCTCCTTACCACCCTCCTCATGCATTAAGATCTTGCAACTCTGGTCTCTTGACTCAACCGAGGATCTCCTCTTCCCTTGCTTAAATCCGCCTCTTCTCCCTTGCTGCTCCCCATGCCTGGCATTTCCTTCCCAAACAATTCCAGTCCACCACCTCCTTGGCCAATCTTAAAGCTGGGCTAAAGACGGTTTTATTCAAGGAAACGTTCCAGATCATCACCTGATTCGCCGATTATTAACTTCTTCCTTGTGTTTGTACCCTTTTATAATTGTCAGTATTTTGCTGTGTGATGCCTTAATTTTATAACTTTGGTTTGTAGATTGTACGCTGTCTGGCAGGTTTTATGTCTATTTTATCTCCTGTATGTAAAATGCTGTGTAAACTTTTACAGCACTATATAAATAAATAAATAAATAAATAATACCTGAGTTTAAAAATCCTCAAGAGAGGGCTATCTCTATCCCACTACCATCATAGATATGCTCATTGAAAAAACAAGAGAGGGCCTTTCCAAGGGCTGATCCCAAACTGTGAAATTCCTTCCCATAGGAAGCTAGATTGGCCCCCTCCTTGTTCTTTTTGTGCTCATAAAAACTTTTCTGTTTACCCAGGCTTTTTAATGTTGACTGGCTGTTACAAAAGGTCTTTTAATTAGGGTGTGTTGTATTTGCATTTTTATTATTACTGTAGTATTATATTTTAACAGCTCTTTAAAATTATTTTAAATTAATATTTTTGTATGATTATTTGATTTTAAAAATTTTTTTGTATTATCCATTGTTTTAACTGTATTTTGTTTTATTAACTGTATTAACTCAAATTGTGAACTGGGATGTAAATTAAATTAATATGGGATGCATTCCAGTGACAGGAAGATCCAAAAATTGAAGCACGTAGTATTAGCTTAAAACTTCTTGTCTATAACTACAGACTCATCTACACTTGCTAGAATGCTCTGGGCTGCCCCTGGAGTATTCTGCCCCCCAGTTTTCCTTGATTTGGGTCCTAACCTTGCAGATTTTCAGCTCTGTTCCCCAGCAATGACGGGTAGCTGCCCTTCCATGCAGTTCTCATTCATCACCCAGCACCACCGCTGAGGTCAGAATGAGGTGTCCAGTCATGTTATCAATTTTGGTTGCCCCTGCATTGGTGGCACTGGGCAACAGCAGCTGCCATTGTTGCCGAAAACCCACCAAAACCCCACAGCACATGGTGAGTTATTTACATGCAGGTCAGGAGGAAGAAGCCCTGAGTTGGGTATGGACATCATGAAGAGAGTCCAGATGGATTCAAGGTTTTGGCCCTGTGTCGTGTTAGCGGGACACAGTGTTCACATGTGGAACTTGCCCATGTAGATAAGGCCTAAGACTTAGAAGAGGCATTTTAGTATTTTAGAATGGAAAGAAAATCTGCACAGAAATTACAAAACCACCAAATGATGGTTTAATGCAGAAAGGGAGTGTTGCCACTTGGAGAACCTCAGAGGATTTAGCTCCCAGGGACAGATTCCTGATTGCTGAGTTTTAGAGGTTTTAGAGGTTTTTGTTTTTTCCAGAGAAAATCTCTAGTGAATGTACTTCTCGAGGTCAAAGCAAACATAGCACATAGATGTATGCATGTGTAACAAATTTGCACCGGTCTTTTGAAAAATATGCTTTGGAGATATAGTGCTGAGAACAGAAACAAGTAACAGTGATAGAGTGATTTTATCTTTTGGAGTGCTTTGGAACCATGTCTTGCTATCTTTTGTTTGGTTGGTTTTAAGAAACTAGGCAAAATCAAATGTTTTTGTTGCTAACTCCCTTTGAGTCAACTTCGACTCTTGGCATCATAAAGTGTATATAACAACTATCTGTGAGTGAGCTTTTGAATGCCACAGAAAAATCCTTCCTTTCACCTCATTGCAACAAAGTTAGATGCTTTTCACAGGAGGGAACTCATCTATCAATCTGTAGGCGACTGGGGGGATGAGTCCTTGCAGTAAATTTTCAGATACTATAAACCAGTCCTACTATGGCTTTTTTGGTGCGTGTTTTATGAGGGAATTCTGCAGCTCAGAAAAGTGTGTGGCCTGTGGTGTAGAATTTTCTTTTTAACTTTATTCCATGAGCATCACCACAAAGCTTTCTGTGATAAAAAACCATCTGCTCTAGGGAATCAAATGAGATCAAGTGGTGTTAAGCTTTGAAAGGTAAAGCAGCAAAGGATACAGCCCAATCCTGTCTGCTGGTTTTCTTTTCCTCTGAAAGAACTGATAGTTTTCCGTTTGCAGTGTCAGTGGTATATTGGTACTAACAAATTACCACAGATTTTGATCTACTGCTAAGTGTACCACTATTCCAATCAGACTTGCTTTACCAAGGTCTCTTGCATGCTACACAATTTTAGTACTGTGATTTCACTTTAACTGCCATGGTTCCAGCCCATGGGATCCTGGGATTTGCAGTTTAGAATTTTTAGTAAGAGCTCCTGCAGTACTTCCCCAAACTAAAAATCCTAGGATTCCACAGGAAGGAACTATGGCCATTAAAGTGGAGTCATAACACTATAACAGGGGTAGGCAACCTTTCCCCTTTAAGGGCCGAGGGACTTCAGCTCCCAGAAGCCTCAGCCATGTTGGCCAATAGTCCCATGTTGGCCAATAGCTCCTGGGATTCTGGGAGCTGAAGTCCCTCGGCCCTTAAAGGGGAAAGGTTGCCTACCCCTGCACTATAATAATGTAGTGTGAATGAGTCCCAGTGCTCCAGACACCCCCCCAAAAAAAAAATGGGCCAGAGGGAATGAAGAACACACCACATGGAGCAAGCAATTTGGTAAGAGTAATTTTTAATTCAGCCTTTTCCCCTTCACCAGAGGGTCAGGAGCCTGTCAGCCTATTAACCAAAGATAGTAAAATCTCAGCAAGCATTGACCCTCCAGGAGACCTCTGCCCCCCTCAAAAAGGAATAAGTTATTTAGCTCCCAAATGCCACCCAACACCCTCTAGGGTGTGTGGAGACAATTCTGCCAAGTTTTTTCATCCCTTTAGGTCATTATAGGCTCAGGAGATAATGTTTTTAAAAATAACAGGACTTTGGGAATATGGATCCCCAAAACATGGCAAAATTGCCCTCCCATACTTCTTAGAGGGCATTTGGGGGCATTTGCAAACTTCTTAGAGGGCATTTGGGGGTATTTTTCAAAAATACTCAAAATGCACATTAGGGAACCCTGTTGGCAACAAAACTAATAGTGGGGATGCAATTTCTCCACCCCTGTTATAAGCAGAGGGAAGGGACTGTACTGTCCATCCAAATGCTGCATTGCAGCTCCCATTAGCCCTAACCAGCAAAACCAATTATGATGCCTGCTGGAAGTTGTATCCAACAATATTTGAAGGACCATGAGTTGCTCACTTCATCTATATACCATCTTAGTCAAAAAAAACACTACAGTTGGGTTGGGCAAACTTCAGGCTAGTCTGATCCTTAGTTTTGTGTTCACTAGAATCTGATGAGGCAGGTGCAGTAGATCCATGGATTCAGGAAAAGGGTGCCTCTGAGCTTATTCAGTGCTAAGGAATTTGATGGTGTTGGAACCAGAACAGAACTGGGGTCATAGTCCTTTCACACAAAAGCCCATTCCCAGTTACCCCATTTCATTTTTCATTTCATTTTGTTCTTGCTATTGTTAAGCAGCTGAGCAGGAGAAATCCTTGCTAATATAATGCACAGAGATGGACTAGTGGATCCCAATCTATTTTTCTGTTTTCTCCTGTTTCAGCAGCATGACAATGATATAGAACCTGAGATCTCCACATTCCCTGTCCATGTCTGTGCAGCTTGCCACATCTTGGAAGTCCACTACATTCAGTGTTGCACAGAAAGAGGGCCAGCAAAAAATCTATTGCTAGAGCAAACCAAGTGACAAACGTCTTCTGATTCTGGCTTATTTATTTTGCAATTTCAAGGTGGCAGCTTGAGACCAGAGAAACCATCAAGAATGCCAAACTGGGGAGGTGGTGCCAAATGTGGTGCCTGTGACAAGACTGTCTACCATGCTGAGGAAATCCAGTGTAATGGCAGGAGTTTTCATAAGACGTGTTTTCACTGCAGTAAGTAGATCAACGTTTTTGCAACACACCGAACACACTCTGTTTACTGTTGTTCTTATCTTGGCCTATACATGCACCAACAGTATGTATCATTCCTCATTTCTCCTTTAAGGCAACAAGATGGATAAACAGCAATTAATATATTCAAATGCCAGGTTCATTCTCAAGTACTTACTAAGCACAAATAAATGTCTGGTTTCTTCATAATGTCCACAAGGCCCATTTTAATAGTGCTGTGTGGAATTTCTTTTTCCGAAAGAAAGCATTTGCAAAATCATAAAAATTGCAGAGTTGGAGGAGACCTCAGATGTCATCTAGTCCAACCCTTGCCCTTGTAGGAAATCCACTGCTACAGTAATCTTGATAGGTGGTCATCCAATCTCTGCCTAAAAAATCTCTAACAAAGAGGACACACCTCTTCCGAATGACATTTGTTCCACTGGCAAAAGAGCCTGTAAGAATCCAGTGAAAAGAAACCAGCTTTCTTTGAATTGAGAGACATAGCAATGTTAGTCTGGAATACAAGTATACTAAGGGATCTTGTAGAGTCAATCTAGTCTCAAAGGTGCTATAAGATCCCTTTACATATTTTCTTTGGAGTGTTTACCAAACACATGAGCTGCAGGAAGTGAACTTGGCCTATCCTTCTTCCTCCAGTTTCCTTAGCCTTCTACTCATATGACTCCTCTCTACATGAGTTCAGAAGCTGGATTTTTCCAAAGTTCTAACTCACAAATAACAGAAGCTCTATGCTTCAAACTTAGCACCTTCCACATAGCAAGCTCCTCTACTTCCTATGTTTTGTTTACACCTGGATAGAGCTACCATAACAGAAGTCAGGAGGAGAAAGAAGAAGAACCACCATCACTACCACAGACCACCACTGAATATGAAATGCTCCTGTTTTAGGGTGATAACCAGTCAACCAACCAGCCAACCAACTATTTGGGGGATTCCTTTTGTGGGGGATTACAACTCCCAGACAGTGGCCTGATTGGGAATTCTAGGAGCTGCAATAAAATGCAAAACAAAAACCTTTCCTAAGTTCTAGGACCATGCTGTCTTCCAAGCATTCTTTTTGGGCCTCGGCAATAGAGTCGTCTCCGAGGCAAGGAAGAGGAGGGGCAACCGCACGAGCGGCGCCCCTTCCTCCTCCCGAGGTTGCCCTCGGAGCTGCCGGCCCTCCGCACGGCCAGCGTGCCGAGGGCAACCTCCCACCGCAGCGTCATCACACGCTGCGGCGGAAAAGCCAGGGAAAGTGCGCCCGACGCGTTTAGGGCGCACTTTCCCTGTCTTCTGAAAGGAGCGCTGATTTTGCGCTTCTTTCAGAGGCGCCGACGGTGCGCCGCAGTGCGGCTGCCGTGGTCCCGCGGTGCACCGTCCCAGGGTATCGCCGACGCCCTGGTCTGCTTCCCCCCTTTGTTGCTGTTGTTACTATTGCAATAAGGAGACTAAATAATATGCAAGTACAGATTACTGCTAATGAGACCAAACAGTTTGAAGAATCAGAATAGATTTTTCTTTAGCACAAGGAATATGTGAGGAGCTGTGCAGAGCATAGCTGTTGCAAATAAAATAAGCATGAGAATCAAATAACATGAAGAGGAATGGGACAGCGTTTGGTAAAAGAATAGCTTAGCAAGGCAGAGAAAGATTGACAGCTAGGAGACAACACCTTTGTTTTCTTACTGATCTTCCTTGATAGATGGGACACATTCTCTAATGTTCATCTACTTTCCAGTAATTTAAACTGACATCTGCTGGGGATAGGGCAAGGAATAATGTTTTTAAGGTACAGGAGAGCTGATTTACAATTACACATTAGGAAAGACTTCCTGCTTTCTGGATCCTGATCAGTAATTATTTTTCTTCCTTCCCTCACTTGGACGGGCAGCTTTGACAGTGAAGAGTGATAGGTTTCCAATACATTAAGTGGACTGCTGCAATTTAATTTCTCTCCACCCTCCTTTCTGCTTTGCTGAGAGCTCAGCTGGGGAGCCAGTCAGCTGCTTCCACCCCCTCACCCACAAGGTTGGACTTAGTTTAAAGGATTCCCATTGCTACAATAGGACTGAATAAATTACTTCTGAAGGCAAGGGCTCTTTCTTCCTAAAAGTATATATGAAAAGGAAAACAAAAGATGTTTTCAGTCAGTGTTGAACTAGCAGTACCTGTAAGAAATGAATCACATGTCACAGGTTATTTTCCTTAGTAACAAGGGCATAGCAGAGGAGTTTATCACACGGGAGGCAAAGCACTCAAATCCTGTGGATAAATGGGGTTTAAGTCCTGAGAATATCCCACAAAAGTGGGATTGTTTTCAGACACGTCGGGCTAATTGAGCATTAACATGACATTAACCCGTGCAGAAAGTGGGCAAAATTGTGCCGCTTTTTACTTTGGGTGCTTCCCTTCCGAGTGATAAACTCCAAAGCTAATTCAAAAGTAAAGTAACCAGGAAGAACAAAGTCACGTTGACGTTTTCTAATTGCTTTAAAAAGTCCATTGTAAAGGACATTTTTAGAGCCCTTCTGACAAGAATTTATCAGGATTTATGCCATACTCTTAAAATTCCTAGTTCCTCCGCCTCCATTATTCTTTTACAGTAATGGATAAAACCATGGCTTAGCTTTCTAACACTGCTTCTGGTTGTTGTTAACTGCCTGTGAGTCAACTTTGACTCATGTCAGCCCCATGAATGAGATGCCTCCATGACACCCTGTCCTCAACTGCTCTGCTCAAGTCTTGCAGGCTCAGGGCCATGGCTTCATTGACTGAGTCTATCCATCTGACATGTGATCTTCCTCCCTTTCTACTGCTTTCCACATTTCCTAACATCATTGTCCCTTCCAGTGATTCATTTTTCTTCATGATGTGGCCAAAATACAACTGCCTCAGTTTGATCATCTAGTCTTCTAGGAGTATTTCAGGCTTGATCTGTTCCAGGACCCGTTTGCTTGTCTTTTTGGTTGTCCACCAAAAAAGAAGAGTCCACTACTCTTCTCCAGCACCACATTCCAAATTAGTTGATTTTCTTTCTATCAGCTTTCTTCACTGTCAGATGATTGACTAATGGTTATAATGATTTCACTATAACGAGTAACTACGGTACAACAAATTACTTCTATAGTTTCCCAAGCTCTGTAAATGACACAAGGTACTAGAATGTTAATAATAATGAAACCATCCAGCTAATATTTAATGATTTAAAAGAACATTAAAGCAACTGCCCATGTTTCACACAGCTGTGATTGACTGTGAAGCAGAGATATGTGGCTTACTGTCTGCCTTCTACCTCTTCCCTGTTGAATTTAAATTAAAATGCATCTGCAATGAACATGTGGCATGGCTACAGTGCCACAAGTCAGAAAAGACTTGAAGGCACACACCAACAACAAACTGTGTGATGACAGCTGAGGCACCTCTGCCAGCAGACTGGCACTATTTCCACAATAGCACTTCAAGGGCTTTTGCTCCATCTGTTGCAGCCATCAGATACTCTGTCCCAAAGGGGCCAGAAATAGAAGCATTTTATCTGGTGTTGCAGTTTCCATCATCCCTTAACACCCACATTTCTTCACAGATGAGATTCCAGACCAGAGGAAGATTGGCTTTGCAAATTTACAGGACTGTCTTGCTTGAATTGTCCTAATTTTAGGAAAACAGTTACATTTGTTGTCCTTCCTCCTAATCAAATATATTTGCCATATTTTTAAGACATCTAGAATCTGCTGCTGATGAATGTAATATTTGCAGTGGCATTTGTTAATATTACATGTGATATCTCCCTCTCTCCTAATCCCATAAAAAAAGAGATGGAATGCAATTTCCATAATGGCAGTAAGGTAAAAATAGGAACAATGGCAAAACATTTAAAATTAGATTGGCAGCAAAATGAGAAATATTTCCAATGGCATTTATGAATTTTATATCAGGTATTTCTCTTTCCTCCTTGTTCACACCTTGTTGTTGTACAGTTGTACAAAAATGTTGTACAGTTCTAGTTAAAAGCCAGCATGGTGCAGTTGTTTGAGCATAGGATTATGACTCTGGAGATCAAGGTTTGATTTCTGATAAGTCATTTGGTGACTTTGGGTGAATCACACAGTCTCAGCCATCCCAAAACCCATGATAGGTGGGCCTTAGGGTTGCTATAAATCGGAAATAACTTGAAGGCACATAGCAACAATAATTGCAGAATCAGAAAATGACTACTTTCTAAAATGAAAGGTGAGTCTCTGTTTAGGTGGTGGGGGGGTCCAGAATGGATCCCCCACAAAAACGGAGGGCTGACTGTAACACCATTCAAATTAGAACAATTTTAGTTAAGTAAGTAAATTCAATATTTTACTTAACTAAAATTGTTCTAATTTGAATAGTGTTACAGTCAGCCCTCCGTTTTTGTGGGGGATCCATTCCAGACCCCCCCCCCACTTAAACAAAGACTTACCAATATTAACGACCCATAGACATGAATGGGGCGCATGGCCACTGGCGTGCTTGGGCACATGCCCATTGAAGTTAAAGGAGGTTATCCCTCCATGAATATTTAATTCCACAGATCTGAAGTCCACAAGAATGGAGGGGTGACTGTATTTCCTAATAAAATGTTAAAATATGAATATACATGAATCCGTAAATGAAAATACACACACTAAATAAACAAAATACTTTTTTCATATACCACATTACGGGGAGCCAATGTCCCCATGTAAATGTAAAAGGGGGACCCAGGAGTAAAAAGTTTGAGTACCCCTGCTCTACACTGTTACAGTACTATTATTCCACTTTAATTGTCACAGCAACCTTGTATGGAATTCTGGGATTTGCAGTTTATCTAGGGTAATTTAGAATTTTTATCTGGAGGGCTCTGCTGCCTCACCACACTACAAATTTCCATAGGATGCTGCCATGGCAGTTAAAGTGGAATCATAGTGCTGCAATTGTGCAGTGTGAAATAGAGCACTGTACCAAGAACTTCCACCTGGGAACTGTGGTGTAACAATCCTTCGTGAGGCGCAACAATGGGGAAATACATCATATGTATTAGGTGCAAGAGTAGGTATGGCCTTAAAATATAGACTCTATACTTTAAGGCAGGGGTAGGCAACCTTTTTGAGCCAGGGGCTGGGTTGCTGTCCCTCAGACAATTGGGGGGCCAAAGCACCAAAAATAATAAATAAATAAATAAATAAATAAATAAATAAATAAAATTATGCATGCACACTCTCTCAGCCCCAGAAAAGCCATGGCAAAACCTCTGTGGAGATTTTGCCAAGAAAACCCCAAGAATAAGTAATAACAACAATAATAAATATCATCATGGCAGGCGGTGGGGGCAGCGGGGGGCGGCGGTGACGGCAGCAGGACCGGCCTGGGGCCGGTCCAAAGGCCTCAGGGGGCTGCATTCGGCCCCCAGGCCTTAGGTTGCCTACCCCTGCTTTAAGGCTATATCTACTCTTGTGTCTCAAAGAGTATAGTATAAACCATATAATAGTATACTCATAGAAATTATAAAGTATAGCCTTAAAGTGGCTCAGTTGCTCCCCGGTAGAAAACTCAGTAGATAACTTTGGGGAAACTATAGGCATCCCTGCCACTTCTGCAATGGGTTGCATCCATCCTTCTTGGGTCTCCATTTGGCCTTCATGGTTTCCCCAGACAACCATGCCTCTTCTCCATTACACTATAGTTTGATAGTAAACCAGTCTTTGTATGAGTTTCCACACTCAACAAGGCTGAAATGTTTCTCCTAAGTTGTAGACTGTGGAATGATCTCCCGGAAGAGATTTGATAGCTGAATAAACTATCTGAATTTAAAGCAGCATTAAAGATCAGTCTCTTCCAGTAGGCTTATCTAGATGATTTTTAAATTGTGATTTTTAAATTTTAAATGTGGATTGTTGCAATATGTATGCATCTTATTTGTCCATTTAAACTGATGTGTATTTAAACTGATGTCATGTATTTGTTAATTGTTGTTCCTCGCCTCAGTCCATGGGGAGAGATGAGTAAGAAATAATTTTATTTATTTATTTATTTATTTATTTATTTATTGGCAGTTAGAAGTGAAAGCATTTTGGGCTTGCCTGTAACTGGAACGCAGCCCTCAATAATTCAGCTGAAACTGAATACGGCTCTTAAACTGAAGAGCAGTTCCCTATCCTTGTCTTATAAGGCAACTATAAGGATTACTGAGATGTTCTGTGTGAAGTGGTTTGAATCCTTAATGATTCACTACTTCTACTAATAATAATTCCTCTTCCTATTGAGATCTCATCCACGTTAAGCCTTGCCTGTGTGCCAGAAACTCAATGCATGCGTAAATTTAACACCTAAAGAAGCTCAGGAAGAGGGGGAAGAGGAGGGGGGGATCAAGGCCTCCATGTCTTGCAATCCCCTTTGAGCAACTCTCGCTTGCCCCCCCCCCCCCCGGAGGTCCCATCTCACAATTTAAAAACCACTAGTGTAGTGTGATAAAACCCTGAAGGAGGAATGTTCAGCAAGGTCTAACTCACATTATAGCTGTGAGTTAGTTTCATTTTCTGTGTTTGTTATGCATGAAAACTGCAGCTTCTCTTCCTTTGTATATACATCTATGAGAACCAGCCTGGTGTAGTGGTTTGAAAGTTGCACTAGGACTCTGGGAAACCAGGATTTGAATCTTTGCTCTGCCAAAGGAACCCAGTGGGTGAGCTTTTGCAAGTCACACTTTCTCACTCTAAGAGGAAAGCAATGGCAAGCCTCCTCTGAGTAAATGTTGCCAAGAAAACCCTATGATAGGGTCACTATAAGTTGGGGTTGACTCCACTTATAAGGCACATAAGAAATTTATATCTAGCTTTCCTTATAACCCTGGCTGGAGGAGAAAATGAGAAAATAAGAGTGTATCATTTCTTCCAACCATCGCCTAGCATTTCTGGATCATTTACCTGATTTATCTGGAATTTTCCAGATAAGCTTTTCCTAAGCTTTTGCCCCCCCCCCCCCCCCAATATGTAGAGAGATATGTAGCACCTAAAAGAAAGAAGTTAGCAGCATGAGCTTTTGTAGACTCAGGTCTACTTCCTCAGATGCTTTTGGTGGAGTAGAAAGCCAGGGACTATATATGCCATTAGTGTGCCATTAATATATCCTCCCCAATGTTCAACTTGGTGACAGCAAAGTGGAGGTGTACATGTTGTTGTAACACACACAGTCCTTATGCCTTCTTTCTTTTCAGTGGCTTGCCGAAAAGCTCTGGACAGTACAACAGTAGCGGCTCATGAATCAGAAATCTATTGTAAAACCTGCTATGGGAGAAAATATGGTCCCAAAGGGATTGGCTTTGGACAAGGTGCTGGCTGCCTCAGCACAGACACTGGAGAGCATCTGGGGCTGGATCTGCAACAGTGAGTTAAACCTTTGGTTACATATTCAGAGGTAGTCATGTTGCCTATTTAGCAAAATACAAGAAAATCCAAAATCCCCCAAAGAGTGATATCTTTATTGGCCAATCAAAATGCAGAAAATACTTCATGCAAGCATTCAAAGCTTAAAATCTTCTGTGGATTTTAAACCTTTGGTTGTTTGCTGATGCCAGTCTCCATTGCCTCAAGTCACTATATTCAGTTTCCATAACAACACGCCAGGGAGGTGCTAGCAGAGAATTTCCTGAGCACTTTTCTTCAATAGATCTAATCATTCTTTTGAAAAAAAGAAAACCACCCTATTTTAATAATGCTCAATCCCTGCAGAGCATTACTTTAAAATTATTTCATATTCTAGTGGGCAATTATGCTATAAAAAGAAGCCTTGCTTTACATGCATGCCATTGCAGACTGCAGTATTCACAGCAATTGTAACTCAGTATGTGTAGTACAATCAAAGAGATGTGTTCTCAGTACCAATAATTGCACTGCATTGTACTGTGATATTATTAATACAGAAGCAGTCACAATGCAATCTGTTCTTTGAGAGTTTCTACCCCTCCCCTCCCTTTTCTCCAGTGAGAGATGGACCATTTGCTTTGTAGCATGAAGGTTAGCAGTTACTACTTCATCTGTACAATTCTGGGTTCATATAAATGCAAAAAAAGAGAGTAAGAGAGAGTAAGAATTATAAGAGCCTTACAATAGTGGTAGTGGTAGTATTTGGTTAACTTCAAAGAACATCTCACCACATGTAGAATTAGAAAGAATTCCAGAGTGATGGCCTTTAGAAAACTTACCTAGAAATCAGTAGGATTTACTTTTGAGAATATCATCTCAATTTTTATGTTATGGATACAAGAAGGACCCCTGAACACACAGAGCTCCCATAGAGAAATAAGAGGCTCATGCCTCCATATTTTTCAGTAAAGAAATTAGACACAGTTGCACACATAAGGTTTGCAAAAGGAGTTTGAGGATTATTTCACTTATAAGCCTTCTGCAATTACCAGCTAATCTTTTGAAAGTGGCAAATAGCACTACAGACAGATGTATTCAGTTAATATTATTTATTAAAAAACCTCTGGAACACAGGACACAGACTATAAATAAACATAATAAAAATAACTGAAATGGGTTGTGGGCTGTCCAAATCTCTGAGGAGGTGACCCAGACCCCAAGTGTTCTTCCTCTTAGCTTCTCCCTGAAACTGAAAACATTACCCGCTTTTCCTCCCATATGATCTGGAATCAGGGAGGCCTTCTGGATGCAATACAACACATTCCAAAGATAATGTGCAGTAGTCTTTTCCCTACATCAATTGGTTTGCTGTGGCAAAAATAACCACAGAAGTAGTGGTGGAAAAATATGGGATTACAAATGAAGAATGACAATATCTGGAGTGCACATTAGTGGTGTCACTAGGGGTGTGCGGTGGTGCAGTCCGCACCGGCTGACACCCCAGAGTAGGGGTAACACCCAGTCAGACCCTGCCCCCTGCACAGTCCCCGTACACTGCTCTCTGTCCCCGCATGCACTCCTCATCCCAGCACTGACCTGTCCTTTTCCTCATTAGGAAAAGGATGAGGGAGCATGGGGGAGGGAGTGCATGCTGGTCCAGAAACCCCACCCCTGGAAGTCCCACCCCCCAGAAGCCCTGTCCCTTGCACCGGGTGACATCAAATGCAGGGATGCCACTGGTGCACATACACAGTTATAGCAGTTTGGTGTCACTTTAATTTTCTTGTCCCTATTGTCGAGAATCCTGGGATTTGTAGTTTGATGAGGTGCTTAAAAGCTCTGTTACAGAGCTCTAGTGCAATTGCCTTGAACTATGAAACTAAAATTATCCAGCAAAAATATGTAAATATCCCCTCAAGTTCAAATTCCAGAATTTTGTAGGACTGGGTCCTGGCTATTAAGATGGCATCAAATTGTGATGACTGTGTGTTGCATATACCTTCCTGGACCCACATAAAATTCCACAAGGAGATGGTGCCACAAAAATCTACAATGAAAGCAACCTAAGTAGAAGGTCCTTAACAAGGCCAGTTGGTGCCGTGAGTTCACTGTATTTGGTTCTAAAGCTAGCATATGAATGGGCAAAACTAGGGCCCTTGCTGTCTGTTGGTGGAGCTTGAACAGGGGATTTGAGCTGGAGTCAGATCTGTGTCTCTGGTCTAACATGTTCTGTCAACCACAACCACAAGAAGGGTTCATTCATCTGGCCAGATGCCTTGCCCAATGTTGTTTATTCCTTCCTCTTCCACTCTTTAATTCTAATCATGACTGAAGTTTTATCTGACATCTCTATGTGTTGAGCATTTTATATCACAAGAAACTCTGTTCAGTCCAGGCAAGAGAAATGTAAGCTTCAAAACCAATTGTCTTCTGTGCCTGAAATGGACTTTGAGATCTGAACCCACACAGTTTGTAGGTAGAGCCATAAGCTCATTTCTCCAGATCTTAACCAGTGTTGGTGTTTCTGAAGCAACCTTTTGAAGGGGAATAAAATTAAATTAGTTGGTTAAATTCAGTTGCTAGCCTCAAATACAGTAGATACATTCAATGAGGACATGGTTAATCAATATGTAAGTACATCCAATTGTTTTGTACATCCAATATGTAAGTACATCCAATTGTTTTGATGGATTGATAGTAATTGCATTTAGCCCAGTGTCTCCAAGGTATTTTCATCTGTTTGTTTCTGCAGGTCATAGCTTTGTATGAGTGTAAAAATGTTGAAATGTACCTAATCCTCAGTGAGTCCACATTAGCACTTATTAGCCCTACCAAAACATGCCCTATAAACTAAATGTTTGCTTACATAGCTAAAAATACCAATATGCATCCTCACACTAAAGTTGTCATCAGGCTTTAGGGAACCTCAAAGTTTGCATTGCATAGATACAAAAAGGCCTTTAAGAAGGGGGGGGGGACTTACAGAAGATGGTGATGATGGGGGGAAAGAGGCAGTGGGTAAGGGATGTGGCAACCTAATGAGGATTGGCCATCTGAGCATTTTCTGTAGGTACAACGCTGGCTGACTGCTAGGAGGAAACAGGAAAGCCAGGAAGGAGAAGCAGGAGATGGAATGGAATGGCTCAAACCCTAAACAGAGATTGCTCTATGCTGCAACATTTTGTTGCAAGTTTCACTTGTATTTTACACAACAGTTATGGGCCTAGAAGAGGTATTTATCTCTCATCATGTGCTCCAGGGACAATTGTGCCAGGAAATTCTGACTACTAGTTCATGTCTATGAAGTCTGCCAGTTAGGAATTCAAAGGCCAGATCACGAGAGATTCCACGCTGCCTCTGGAAAGCTTTAGAACACTATCTGAAAAAGAATGGATTTAAAACAAGTTTTAAAAGATTTCCAGGTATAAGAACAGTGCATTGTTGCTGCTGTCTGCTGTCTGACCTTGACAAAGATTAGCCTTTATGAAGGGTACTGTGAATGACTAAGGAATCTTTACAATGAATAGAAGAAACGTAATAAAACAAGATGCTGACTTTTTCATTTAATGCATATTACATTTGCAGCTGTTACAAGAAGGAAGGACAGGAACCCTTTTCCATTGTGACAATCAGCAGTCTCAGATCTTCACAGTTCAAAGTATAGAAATGTTATTCTCTATCAATTGCCAGTTTGTTAATTACACATTCTGTATATCTTGTCTTTCCTCCAATGAGCTCAAGCCAGTCTATATTACGCACCCTCCTCCCACTTTTCTTTCACAACAATCTGTTTGGTAGGCAATCTGAAAGGGATCAGTGGTCCTTATTGCTTATTCCAACATTCAGAGAAATTCGACTAAAAGCAATCTCTTGAAAGAATCCAGACAATGTCAGCTATCTCAGTAGCTATAATATAAGCTAAACCTTGCTGAACATCTCTTTTTTAGGATTGTATCACACTATACTGTTATAGTGTTATTATTCCACTTTAACTGCCATGGCAACCGAATCTTGGGATTTGCAGTATAGGTAGGGCCATTTAGAATTCTCATCTGGAGAGCTCTAGTGCTTCACCAGACTACAAACTCCAGAATTCCACAGGATACAGCCATAGTCCTTAAAGTGGAATAATAGCACTGTAAAGTGTCATGTGATACAGCCTTCAATAGAAAATATTTGCCTTCTTCCATCAAAACAGATAATTATTTCATTTTGCATGCCTTAGCAGATACGTACATTGTAATACTGGTTAGGTCAGATACTGTTTAATTTATCTGATTTGGAATTGACATTTTCATACATGCCAAACCTTCTTGTCATCAGCTCACCAAAACCAGCTCGTCCTTCCACCCCTACCAACCCTTCAAAGTTTGCCAAAAAGTTTGGTGATGTCGAGAAATGTCCTCGTTGCGGGAAGTCAGTGTATGCAGCAGAGAAGATAATGGGAGGAGGAAAGGTAAGAAACCAACCATGTACTGCATTAGAGCAGAAAGCCAGCTGCCCAAGCAGAGATCTTAGTCCTCCTTCTTGTTTCATAAAAGGAATAATAGTCAGATACAAGAACATTAGCTGCTTCATATTCTGAGATCATGGAAACAGTCAAGCCAACATTAAGGCTCCAGTTTTATTATAAACTTGGCTGGGAAGTAGGTCTCATTGAACTTAGTGGGACACATTCCTGAACAGATAGATGTGCATAGGATTATGTGGTAAAACAGGGGCAGCCCAAGCCACTGTGCTGCCTGAGATGAAGGACAAGCTTGAGACCCTTCCCATGCCATGTACCCAAACCAGCTGCATTAGCAGCTAAATGTTCAATATTCAACACTGGATGATGGGAAAGTGTCCTCTGATATGACTGAGGCATCAGGCTAGTTTGGAAGATCTGAGACAAACTCATTGAGAAAGAAACTGTGGAGTCCTAGAGCAGCGAGGGAGTATGCCTGCCCCCCTTACCCAGCACCTGCTGCCTGAGGGGATAGTTTCACACTTTGCCTAATGCTAGGGCTAATCCTGCGGTCTAAGCAAATGTTTATCCCATTCATTCCAAACCTTTAGGTTTCTTACTGGGGGGAAAACCAAACACAAAACCCAAGTTTGGCCACATTTTGCCCCTAGTATCCTGCTTCTGATCCCCATGGGTACCATTAGGAAGTATTGGTATTATTATTGCTATCCTTAGTGCGCAAAGTCTTGTAATGATGCCTTTTACTCAGTATGTTTGTTGGTAACTGCCCTCAAATCAACCCAAACTCATGGTGACTTTGGATGAGACATCTCCAAGCCCTGCTATGCTCCACTGCTCTGCTTAGGTCCTGCAAATTCAGACTTGTGACCTCTCTGAGTCTATCCATCTGGCCTGTGGTCTTCCTCTCTTCCTTCTACCTTTCCTAGCATTATTGTCTTTTCTAATGAATCCCCTGGAGTGTGGTGGAGTCTCCTTCTTTGGAGGCTTTTAAACAGAGGCTGGATAGCCATTTGTCAGGGGTGCTTTGTGTGTTCCTGAATGGCAGGGGATTGGACTGGATGGCCCTTGAGGTATCTTCCAGTTCTGTGATTCAGTGAGTCCTGCCTTCTCATGATGTGGCCAAAATACAATAGCCTTAATTTGATCATTTTGATTTCCAGGACAATTTCAGGCTTGATCTGTTCAAGGGCCCATTTCTTTGTCTTTTTGGCTGTTTATGGTATCCTTAACATTCTTCTCTAGCACACCTCAAATAAGTTGAATTTCTTCTTGTCTGCTTTCTTCACTGAGCAGCTCTCACATCTGTACACGGTGATGGGAAATACAATGGATTAGATTATTCTAATTTTAGTGCTCAGTTATATACTCTTTAGGATCTTTTCTAATTCTTTCATAGCTGCCCTTCCCATTCCTAGGCTTCTTCTTATTTCTTGACTGCAGTCTCCATTCTGATTAATGTTTGATCCAAGGTACGGGAATTCTTTTACTATTTTGATGCTCATTGTCTAGGTCAGTAGGATCACTAGAGGAGTCTGGGCCACACTGGGTGACACCACTGAAGGGGGGGGACACCCAGTAAGTGCCCTCTCAACTCCCTGCCATGCGCAGCTTTACTTCTGAGTAAGGCCACGCGACACAAGGAGGGAGAGGGCCCAGCACGCTCCCCCCCCAGCCAAATGGCTTGGGCCCAGGGTACTTGAAGGACCGCCTCTCCCCACATAATCCGTCCCGCACACTTCGATCATCCAGGATCAATTTGTTAGAGGTACCCAAGTCTCACTTGGTGAGGACCTCCCAGAGGGCTTTTTCCATCGTCGCCCCCTCTTCCTGGAATAAGCTTCCTGTAGAGCTCCGCTCCTCTGCTTCTTTAGCCTCTTTTAGGAAAAATTTAAAAACGTATTTATTCCGTCTGGCTTTTCCATCTTAGTAACGGTATCTTTTCTCCATGTACCATTCTGTTGACCCCGGATTGTTCTTACTCCTCCCTGATTTTGTGATTTTTGCTGATTCTTGTTCTCTTGTTGGACTGACTTTTAATCTTTAATTGTATTAATCTTTTTAATTCTCTGTAAGCCGCTTTGATCTATTTTGGAAAAGCGGGGTAAAAATAAAATTTATTATTATTATTATTATTATTATTATCCCTGCTCCATGCAGTTTTACTCATGAGTAAAGCCATGCAGGACAGGGAGTTGGAAGCAGGCTCTTTTGGCTCCACCCCAAAGCCCCCCCTGCACCAGGTGACACCCTGGTGTGGGACACCGATGGTTTAGGCTGAATTTGTATAAATCCATCCTTAGTGATCATTATTTTTGTTTTCTTTTTGTTCAGCAGTATGCCTGCCTTCTTTGACCTTCCTTAATAATTGTTCCAAGTCTGTGATATTTTCTGCTAGTAATATGGTGTCATCTGCATATCTTGATTGCTGCTATTATTTCCTCCTATCTTCACTCCTCCTTTTTCCAAGTCTAAACCTGCTCTTCATGATATTTTCTGCATACAAGTTGAACAAATAGGATGATAGAATGCAGCCTTACCTGACCTCTTTGCCAATTGGGAACCATTCTTTATTTCCATATTCAATCTATTCTAACAGTTGCCTCTTGTCCTAAGTACAGGTTTCTCATCAGGACTATCAGATGCAGTGTCACTCCCATTTCTTTAATATCCAGCCACAAGTTTTCATGATCTATGCAATATCCCAGTATGTACAAGATGTTAAATCCAGTAATGCTTGTTTAAAAGCTGCTTCCAGCTAACTATCCTTTCTCTGTCAGAGGCTGAACCAAGAATGAGCAGAGTGCAATTGTGGGGCCGCATGTGGATGTTTTTTTGTCCCCCCTTCCATCCCACACATTGCTCTTTGTTGGATAAAATAGGGGTGAGTCTCCTGGAAGTCTTCAGGAGCAGCAGTTAACCTTTAAAGAGGTTGCAGGGCCCCTCTACACTATTCAACATTTTTAAAAAGGCACACTTTGTTTTCAAAAGCGGATGTGGACATCCAGCCAGATTTGGGGCATAATTTTTGACATTGGGGTCATGATTTTTGACAGCCTGAGTGGGTCCCAGAGGCAAAAAACTGAGCCCCAAACCCACTCAAACTACCTTCGTAGTGGAAATGGAAAATGCAAATGTAGAGCTATATTGGCAATTTCCTTAACACTCATTTGCTTTCTGTTTCAGCCTTGGCACAAGACATGCTTCCGATGTGCTATATGTGGAAAGAGTCTAGAATCTACAAATGTTACAGACAAAGATGGAGAGATCTATTGTAAAGGCAAGTGTAGTAGAGTACCTAAACTATATTCCAAACAATCATTACAAAGGGCCTTTGCAGACTGCCAGAAATAGTGCAAATTGAATCCACTTTAAGGGTTAGGGTTAGTGCTAGGGAATCATGGGAACTGTTTTTTTTTTTCTGAGACCTTGAGCCTTCACTGTCAGAGAGCTCTGGTGCCACAATAAAATACAGTTTCCATGATTCCCTAACCTTAACCCTAACCCTTAAAGTGGACTCAATTTGCACTATTTCTAGCAGTCTGCAAAGGCCCTAAGATGCAATTTATGAAGAGTTGTGTTATATCTTTGTTTGGGGAGGAGGGACTTATTTTTAAAAGCATGTGAATCCAATGGAGCTCAACAGGATTAAACATCTAGAGATTAGTTAGTCCTTGAATAGTACAGTAGTACAATCCTGGGAAAATTAGCATATAGATGTGAATTGTTATTTTTCTGCAGATGACTTGCTTTTCATAGGGACCTAAATAGGGACTATTTTGTTATATAATCTAAAAGCAGACACAGGAATGCAAGAGGAAAAAAAGAACAGAAGATGGAGATATGATAGGTTATTCTGAAGTCTTCCTAGTGAGTTCTGAGGAATGACTTAAAGCAGGGCTGGAAAACCTGTATGAATTCAAAACATCTGGAGGGCCAAAGTGGCCAACTGATTTGAAGCAGGTAAAATGTTCTGTGTTGAGTATCTTATACCACTATAATATATTTCTTTCTTTTGCAGTTTGCTATGCAAAGAATTTTGGTCCTAAAGGAATTGGCTTTGGTGGCCTCACTCAAGCTGAAAGGGTGGAGTAAGAAATGCTCCACTTAGACCTGTCCAAATAATAATTACATGGTCAATGAGATGGTATTAAGAAAACCTTATTATCTCACCAAAGAAGTATGCTACTTTCTTACACTGTAGTATATTTTGTTGCAGGATGACATTTTGGCAAAAGTTTATTTCAGAACAAAAAGGTATTTTAGAACCTGAACTTTGCACAAAATTATTTCAGAACTGCTACCTATTCCTGATAGTAGCTCTACTTACTGTGTCACAGAGATAATTGCATAGATAGGATACAAGTACTATTTTTACACCAATGTTAACTGAGCAGGATCTGATCCCTATCATGTATTATGTACAACTATCAACCAAGTGGCATTTTGATGGTGTATTGCTACTACATCATGAAATAAAAGTATTTGACTTTATCAGAATAGTACATTAAAAGTAACTTAAAATATTGCTCCTACAATGACTATCAAACTACGTTTCAAATATTGCCTTTTGTAAAAAAAATTCTCTCTGATCCACTCAAAGCCCTGTCATCTTTGCTTGGAAGGGAGATTATTCCATCACCCAGTTGGTGATATAGGAGGAGACCTTGAATAGCTACTTTTCTGGGTTGCAATTCTCATAATTCAGCACAGCAACTGTCTGAGGGACTGTGGGAATTCTAGTCCAAAAACTAACACTCCCAATTTTTGCACAGAAATACCAATGGACACATGTGCATGTGTACATGTGCAATGTGTTTTAAAATACATTTTTAAAAACAAACCTGTAAAGTTGGGGGAAATATATTTACAACTGAACATTTATCAAATTCTGAATTTAACAGATGAGGATTAGCATGTTTCCACATACATAGCTCTGAAATCACTACTGTTTAAAGATCACATGGGAACACATGATTCCCACCTATCTCTTTTTATCCTCACATCATGAAAGGAAATAAAACTAACCCCCTTTGCAGATGGCGCAAAGCGCCGTCTTCAATCCCAGGAAGGGGAGGGACAGCCGGATGCTGGGAGCCCCAACCCCTTCCTGAGGACATCATCGGAGTGCCTGTCGTTGCACACGACGGACACTCCAATGACGTCCTTCTGGCTCAGCGTCCAGACACGCTGAGCCGGAAGAAGTGCAAAAGAGCCGTATCGCAGCTCTTTGGGTGCCCCTTTCGCGGCTTCTGGAAGGAGCGCTATTTTAAGGCTCCTTTCCTAGGCGGCGAAAGGGAGGCTCGAGGCCGAGGCATGGGACAGACTCAGCCCCGATCCGCCGCTTCCCAGGGCGGCCCCCAGCCGCCCGTCTGCATCCCCCCTTCGAGATGTTGGCTCTCAACCAACATCAGGAGACACAGGTGTGAGTTGTAGCTGCAATATTTAATCCAACATTTTTTCAGCAGCAACCCCCCCTCCCCCCATTTCCTGGTCTGTGGAATGGGAGAAGCTGCAGATAAGCATTTTCCTATTTCCCTGTAGCTTCATCCACAACAACAGAGATCTGCAGGGACTTCTGGGGCTCCACCAGATTTCCTTCCAGATGACGTCTTTTGTGTCCAGCTGTAGGAAAATAGCTGGACACTTGTCTGCTACTTGCTCTACTCTCCATCAACCAGGCAAATGGCTAGGTTCAAGAAGCTGCAATTGAGTGAGGTTAGGGGACATGTTGATTGTTGCATGGTCAGTAATGAATTCTGACCTCAATAACAAACAAACAAAAAATAGAGGTGTGATAGTGCCACTGTAATTCACCAACAGGGTGCAAAATAGGCCAAACATTGTTCAGTGAGCACCATTACAAAGTGACAACTTAAATACTACACTATGCCGGCTCATTTCTTTCCCTCTAAAAAAGTATGGACCTTTCTACTACAAAACGTGAACTTGTCTTGTAACTGAAGAACCTTTTGCACAAAAACAGCAAAAAGCCAACAACCTCGAGCTAATTTTCCATTCAGTCCCCTTATTAGCAAGATATGCACTATTTACTAATTTAGTCCTGCTTTTCAATGCTAACCAGAATCCTGCATCAAGGAGATATAGTTTTACATGGGGAACTGTGCAAATCTCCTTGACGCAATCCCCAAACCCACCTTTTTAGTTCCATGGTCCCTTTCCCAACATCCATTTCTACGTCAGGAGATCTCAAGTGATGTGTGAAGCTACCGCTTTGAAGGGAAGTAGATGCATATGCTGATGCTGATCCCTCGTACACTCGACCCAGAAATAGCTGTCAGTGGGTTGGGGCCTACAGTACTGATTTTGGAAGCTATGCAGGGTCAGCCCTGGGTAGTACTTGGATGGGAGACTGCCAGGGAATACTGTAGGCTGTATTTCAGAGGAACACAATGACAAACCATCTCTGATCACTCTTTGCCTAACAGTGATCATGGGGTCCCATGAAAAGGAGGGTTAGGGAGAGGCTTTTGATCACTGCAATCAGTCAAGAATTGCAACCTACACAATGACCAAAATAATTCTTACAATAATGTACATGGACATTATTCTTACAATAATGCAAATTGTTATTTGTTGGTGTGCTTTTCTTCTTTCCTAGGGGGGGCGTGACAGAAAATAATGGCGAAGCACTGCCCTAAGGCAAACCTATCACAGGGTTTTCTTGGCAAGATTTGTCTGGAGAGGGGTTTGCTTTTACCTCCGAGACTGTGAGAATGTGACTTGCCAGTGGGTTTCCATGGCAAAGTGCTAATTCAAACCATGGTCTCCACTTATAGTCTAACAATCAAACCAGTACACCATGCTGTCTCTCACACTATCTTGTGCTATTGCAATTCTTCAACAGTGTTCATTTTTAGCTCAGTCTGATTTAGCTCAGCTTGAACCACGGGGTGCAAATGCTCTTGATGCATGTGAAACACGGCTGGCATCACTTTACAGCTGCATACAAGTAGAGCTTCTCTTCAATATTAAGAAATGCAGAAGAGTTAACATAACTGCGCTTGCAGGCTGGAATGTATCTTGAAAATGTTACAAGCATTTTGGGAACTCGTACTCAGTCTTCTGCCTACTGTTTCTAAATACATTACCACAATTTAAATATTATCATTATCACTGTATTTATGACCATAACTACTCATTATTCGATGTATAAATGATAGTCCTTGAACATTTCAAAAGCCAGCAATACACTTATAAATACAAAACATATCTAATTTAATAAATGTGATCATAAATATATTAAATTTGAGCAGCCTTTATACAGATTTACAATACAGAGAGATAAATCACTAAAGCTTACAAACTGAGTTTCATATACTAAAATACGTTGACATTTCAAAACATATTTTATTTTCCTTAATCATTAAGACTAAACTTCAATGGGCAGACATGTATGAATAATGCATAGGATTTCCAGGTTGCTTTATTTTTTTAAAAAGACAGCTTTCACTTTTAAAAATTGTATTTCACAGTTGTATTTCCTTCCAAATTAGACAATTTGAAAATGTCATATTAACCAGTTTTCTTTGCATTATATATTTTAATACAGTTTATACATGTAAACATTACTTTCTTCCCAAAATAGAAATGAGAGATATAGCAAAGGAAATTACAAAATTTGCCATATACTCTACAGTATATCATATTACAACTTTCTATAAGTATCCAATATATCCCAAAGATCTCGTGCAAGTTCTCCTCACACAGAGTGAGTGCTCTGATCTTTCAGTGAATGAAATCTTAGAGTGTATTGCTTGCTCCAGTCAATAACATTAGGCTTGAACATTCCAAAGCATCTGCACTGAAAGAAGTCTGCTGTGTTCTGGAGACATCCATGGCTAGAAAGAGGAAAAAACAAATAAGCACACACACACACACACACACAGTGAGAATGGAAAGGTATTGTTTCATTTATTTAAAACAGAGGGGGATATGACAGGTTTACTGCCCCCTCCCCGAAATATATCGGGGGGGGGCACTGACATGACTTGCAGGTATGATACATTTAAGTGAAGGGCCTTTTTGTGAGAACAATTTTGATCAGCCCTTGCCAGCATAGCCAGTGTTGAGGAATATTGAGAGCCACAGGCCAAAAACATCTGGAAGGCCACATCTGCCCTCTCCTAAAATCTAGATAAATGGCAGGGTCTTTTCTCTAGGACACTGAAGACATTTATTGCAAATCAAAATTGTGAAACGGAAATGATGCAACATGGTTGTCCCTTTCTTACTTTTTAAAGAGATAACTGTGTTAGTCTGGAAAATCAGTATGCAAAGGCATCTCTGAGACTAAGTGAAAGAAAGATGCTGATAGCATTAGCTTTTGTAGACTTGAGCTTACTCCCCTGTGCATCTGAAGAAGTAGACTCAAGTCTATGAAAACTCATGCTACCAGCATCTTTCTTTCAGTTATTCTTAAAGGTGCTGCAAGATCCTTTCATACCTTGAGAGTGAAGCCTAGGTAGAACTGACAATCTCTTCACAAGAAGTTCACAAGAAGTATCTGGCACTTTGCAAAAAATGGAGATCTATGATTTAGCGCTGAGGCAGGAAAAGTGTAGCTCATGGGTCATAAGCTAACTCTACCTGGAAACTGTTTTTTTGCAATCCACAGACCTCCTCCCAAAAATGAATTGTTTCACTCCTGGATCTGTCGGGGTGCTATGATTGAGAGTTCCTGCATGGCAGGGGGTGGCTGGACTGGATGGCCCTTGTGGTCTCTTCCAATTCTATGATTCCTGTGATCAAAATAGCTCTCTTTCCCATCTCTTGAAACTGATGCTATATGAAGTTCCAAAGATGCTGTACAACTATTACACAAGCAAGGACAGCTGAGGAGTTACAAGAAGACATTGTACTAAATAGCAAGTTGCTCAGATAGACTTTTACATTGCCCACTATCCATTGAACATGGAGGTTATGCCTAAATGCGTTTTTGCATAAGAGAGCTGTGTGAATATTAAAGTAATTATCAGAGATAAAATTGTTTGCTTGTTCTTTGTTATCTGCTGTTAGGTTGGCTTTGACATATGGTGACCCTATGAATACATATAGTGACTAGGCTTTCAATGGTATTCCTTACTACCAAGGATAATTTGGATACGAGTTTTCTACTGCAGCCAACTTATATCTGGGTCCGTCCCTCTCTGTTCTACCCAGTAGCCCCAACACAGCCCAAAGCTCTGATACAGTGGACTCCCCAAACCTCCAGGGCAGAGTTTGAGGGCATACAAGGGTGCTACTTTGCCAGTCAAAAACTTGCACTTGTTTTCACACATTACATTGTAACATTTCCAATAATGGCCTGAATCCAGTATTTCCAAGATCATGCAGTAGCAGCGAGGGATGGCTGCTGCCACTGAGCAATCTATTTCTCTAATGCCAGCCTTCCTTTATGGCCAATGCACCAACAGCCTCTGCCACTCCTATCTACTTCGGTATAGCTACACCGATAGAATGCATCAAGACTGTGATCTACGTATCCTGAAAGAGGTGTGTTGTGCATCCATCTTTCTAATGAATAAGTCTGTGTAGAAGGTAGCCTTTCCCTTCCTCCTGAGCACCTTAACCTGAGTCTGTAGCCAGAATCCTGAACCCTTTTCAATGTACATATAACCAGAAAACATCCAGTATAAGACCATATGCTTTTGTTAAAACAGATTTTAAATAGAATGATACATTTTTCATCTTTATTATTTAATAAGAGAAACTGAAACGACCACCATCACAAGGATTATATCATACATATTACATTATCGTTAATATTTTATTACTCGATCAGCAGTTCTATAATTTTGCAAAAAGAATGGATCTCTCCAAATATTACTTACTTATATGGAGTTTTCCTGAGTGAAACAGGATGCTTTGAATGCTTACTCTGCCTCCAGAGAGTAATCCTCTCATGCGAGGTCAATCCGAGAAATGTAATCTTGAAAGAAAAGGAAAACAGAAACTGAAAATCAATGCAATATCAAAAGACATAAAGAATCACCTAATGTATCAGGGGTATCAACAATACAATAAATATTTTCATGCATTTTAATCAAGCCATGCAAACTGTTTTTCAGTTAAATGGAAATTGGAAGAGAGGCAATACTAATAATGAAAGTTGTTGTTGTGTGCCTTCAAATTGTTTCCAATCTATGATGACTCTAAGGTGAGCATATTACAGGGTTTTCTTAGTAAGAGTTATTTAGAGGGGGGTTGTCTTTGCCTCTCTCTGACACAGAGAATGTGACCTGCCCAATGTTATCCACTGGTTTTCCATGGCTGAATGGGGATTTGAACCCTGTTCTCCAGATCCCTAATCCAACACTCAAACCACTACACCATGCTGGCTCCTAACTAAACTTGGTAGAAGTTTAAACATTTATCCACTAGAATTATGTTCTTGAAGGCATCTATGTCAGAGGAGAGCAATAATATTGTATTTATGTATTTATTTCATTTTTAGAGATATACATAAAATAAATAAATATTGCAGACATCTTGCTATAAGTCATCATCAAATATCTGGGTTTTCCAGCCCTTCATCATCATCTTCCCAATGTGAATGCTGGTTAAAAAAAAAAAGTCTAGCTAGATAAAATGATAAAAAAGGGGTCTGGGCAAGCTTAAAAAGACTTTATAAGAAGGAGCTTTTTTGTCAAAAGTTTCGTTAATGGAGGTATGTCTGTACTGGGTATCAACCCTAATTCTTTAAGCAAACATTTTTGTTTCATAAACACACACAAAGAAATTGATAAACTGATTTTAAAAACTGAGATCTTTAATATAGGGTAGGGTATAAGTATGTTAAAAATAAATTAATAATGTAATAAATGCCGTATTTTCCGGCGTATAAGACGACCCACGTATAAGACGACCCCCCACTTTGCCAGTCAAAATATAGAGTTTCAGCACCTCTATCCTCATTATCCTTATATCCGGCGTATAAGACGACCCCCCCACTTTAGCCACAGATTTTGCAGGTAAAAAAAGTAGTCTTATACGCAGGAAAATAAGGTACATGGTTTTATGGGTATTTTATAACTCTAAGCAAGCAGTCTACCACAAGGCCATATGGGTCATTTTTGTTTCACTCCCTTCCACTGGCTGGGACAAAAACCTACCTCAGTGAAAAACATAATTACATTTCTTAGTTTATTTTCTTTGTCCCAGGCTATTTCTGGTTTTAAGAAAGATCAACAATGCCCTCCCTTGAGTAGTGTTGGTTGGAAAATGTTTACCCCTATACGTTTCACTAGCTAGGACAATTTTGGCTTTGGAGTGCTTGTGGCCCAGTTTCCCAACCCTTGCTTAAGCAGGATGAATATGAAAAAAAGAGTGAAATTATATTAAATCCACATACAAAACACTGCTAAAACACTGTACAATAGATTGAATCCAGCACTGAATACACAAACTCTGTTTGCACAATGGCACTTAACTTTGATCTCAGCCCTGCTATTATCTGCCCCCAAATCTCTTCTGGATGGTCCTCCAACCCTGAAGAGGAGGGGGGCACACAGGGAGCTGCAATGGGAAGGAAAAATCCATTTCCCACCAACAATCTCCATTCCACTGGGTGACAGCCAGCAATATATACAACCTAGCATTTACTTCTTGGCTAAAAGCAAACAAGCAAATACCTATTTTGTGAAGCCAAGCTACTACCTTCTTTAACACAAGCATAAAGAAGCTAGCTTAACTGCAGAGGTCACAGAAGATTAGTTTAACACAGAGTAATGATGCATAGCTTAGCTATGAAAAAATTTCAGTTCCATATTAATCACTCCACTGGGCTGCAGAGATTATTATTAATACCATATCTTTAGAAACTGACACCAGGACCATTTGTTCTCCTCCATTCCATTGTTAGAACATAATGTTGTCAATAGTAAACATTTACTACACATGAAAATGTTACAGGTAACCCAATGTGCCATTTCATTTGCAATAGGCTATGGCAATATCAGGCCACACATCTCCTAAGGACAGGGGTAGGCAACCTAAGGCCGGCCACCGCCGCCCCCAGCCATGATGATATTGATTATTGTTGTTATTACTTGTTCTTGGGGGTTTCTTGGCAAAATCTCCACAGGGGTTTTCATAGAATCATAGAATCATAGAGTTGGAAGAGACCACAAGGGCCATCCAGTCCAACCCCCTGCTATGCAGGGACTCCCAATCAAAGCATCCCTGACAGATGGCCATCCAGCCTCTGCTTAAAGACCATGGCTTTTCTGGGGCTGAGAGTGTGCATGCATATTTTTTAAATTATTTCTATTTCTATTTATGTATTTATTTTTGGTGCTTCGCCCCCCCCCCCCCCAATTGTCTGAGGGACAGCAACCCGGCCCCCGGCTCAAAAAGGTTGCCTACCCCTGCCTAAGGAAGTCGTTCTATTCAGCGTATTCAGGGTAAGAAAATACCACTGCTGGGGATTTTCTGGCAGACCTTCCTCTTTGTCCTTATGTAAGAGCAACAAGATCTGGGCACCAGGCATGAATTCTTCCTACACTATTTCCCATTTCCCATCATGAAGTCTCTGCCAGATTTTAAACCACTCTGTCACCAATTTTCCTTGCAGAGGAGCAGCAGAAGGTGGAGCAAGAGGTGTATTGGCAGGAAAGGGTTTAAATTCCCCCCTCCCCCTCCCCCTCCCCCACACACTATCTCTGCAGCATTTTAAAGGGATGCAGGCGAACACCACAGCCCATTTCTGCCAAAAGGTAGATGTTTGGAATGCAGTGGTGTTACGGTCTCACTTAGGATGTCACCTCGTGGGTCCCATACCCTCACACTCTCCAGTGATGCCCTTGGGTTGGGGTACTGGCTGGCTTAAAAGACATTGCTTTTGGGGGGGGGAGGGTTAGCATTGGCAGAAGTACCCATGCCACTGTTGTAACTACTTCTGTTAAAGCAGGATTATTGGGCAGCTATTTCTAAAATCACATTTTTTAAAATGTTAATTATGTACAACATTAATGCAGGCTGCTGAGGAAAAGTAACAAGAGTACAATGTTTCTAAGGATTAAATAAAATCAAGCAGTACCTGATAAAGCTGAAGGACTAGCAGCAATGTAGCCCATGAAGTGTGAAAACATATGAGGATAAAAATGTACAACACCCATGGAGAACAATACGCAATCTGTGTGAACGAAGTCCATGCTCCATCTTGCTGGTACGTTGTTGTGCAGTGCTCTGACCAATCTAAGAGAGAAATTTTTAATATGAATTTTAATAATGAAGTACTTAAAAAACTAATTGTGGTGGACTACCCACAAGACGCAGGTGCAAAACACACTGCAGAAAAAATCCAGTTTGAGACTGCTTTAACTGCCCTGGCTCAGTGCTAGGGAATCCTGGGAATTGTAGTTTATTGTGGCACCAGAGCTCTCTGACAGAGAAGGCTAAATGTCTCACAAAACTACAGTTCCCGGTATTCCCTAGCATTGAACCAAGGCAGTTAAAGCAGCCTGAAGCTGGATTGCTTCTGCAGTGTGTTTTGGACCCCAGTTTGTACATTTTTTTCAACCTATTGTCCACATATTTAACTACCAACAGTAACAGCTTAACTTCCAGATAAAGATGGGTTGCAGCTTTTTTTACTATGCCCAGAATCAAAAATCTCTCTGCAGAAAAGCTTTCTGAAATGAGAACAAACATTTACCCTAATATATTGTTCTATATGCATAGGCTTTCCTATTAAAAAAGAATAGGCCTTTGTTCTACTCCTTATTATCTAACTTTGTGCATGTACACATGTGTGGCAAAAGCTTTGTAATATGCTGACAGAAATAAACATATGAAATGCTTCCAGATAAATCTTTATTGTGCAATCACCCTATGCAGAATTTCAAAGGGGTCCAGCCACCAGCACCTTCTATTTATAAAGACCATACTTCCTCACTCCTTCAATTTTTTAAATTACCATAAAAAACAACAGCAACCTATTAAGGAAGGGATGATAGAGTAGTTGCAGAGTGCCTTTTGGACGGTAGAACTGGGAGGTATTTTCCAGAAGCACTCAGGTTTATTTTTCTTGAATGCAACCATTCATATCACAGGCCATGACTCAAGCTCATTAATATTTTAATCAGACTATGGCACAGTACCTCTGAATGAAGTAATACACATATAGTATAAGGAATCAACACATAGCAATTTCTAGCAAAATAAATAGTGAAATAAGAACAAAGAATACATACACAGAATTGTTCCATATATAGCCCAAATATTCACAATTGTCAGGAAAAGGAGAAACAGGAGGAAATAAGAATGATTGCCAACACCTAGAACAAAAAATATAATGAAGATCTATTTGTATCACAGTCATAAGACAACATCCCCTCCCCAGAAGCTATCTACACCCCTACATCATGGAAAGCTCTTTATAAAAAATTTAATATAGGAAAAGATGAGCACAATTTACATATTTCAAGCTCACCAAGGCAGCATTAATAGGCAGATAAATGGAGTGCCAACACATTGTGAAGGCCGGAATGATGTAGTGATTTGAATATTGGATTACAACTCTGAGATCAGGGTTCAATTCCCAATTAGGCCATGGAAACCCACTGAATGACTGTGGGCAAATCATATACATTCAGCCTCAGAAAATCCCATTACAAGTTCACCTTAGGGTTTGCATAAGTTGGAAATGACTTGAAGGCACCCAACAACACTGTAGAGTGGAAAAATATTTGTTTTCTGTGAAGAAAGTCCCACTGTGTTCAGCGAAACCTACCTAAATGACTGTATACAGAACTGCAATTTAATAGTACAATTAGAACTCACAATAAAACCAGAATTAACATAAATATGTTTAAGTTTTTCAGGCTGAGACCATTAAACAATATCTAAGCTGTGCAAATGCCATCTAAAACTACTGTGCTCTTATACTGTAGAATGTGGGGCTGAATTGCTTCCAGTTCCCTGTGCAGCTTGTCAACATCCTTTCATATAACACTCAACTACCAGGCGTTCTCTGCATGATTCATTAAGGGTTCGCCTTTCAAATTTTCAGAAACTTTCCTGGCACCAACAGAGAAATCCTAGTGTGGCTAAAATAAACTCACCTATGCACTGTCCAATCCAAATGCAATGCTGGTCATACCGAGCTACACATGAGTTGCAAGAATGGCAATGCATAGATCTCAAAGGTTTTTTCACCTGGTGAAGAACAGAAAGGGCAACAATTAACTCCTGGTCCATACAAAGTATTTACACATGCCATGCTTACTTTTAAACATCAGGCTCCTACAACAAACTGAATACACCTTTTGAATACAAAAACCACAGAATACCCCCAACATGATCAAAACTTTGGTCATAAATGTCTTGGAATTAAAAAACAAAAACAAAAAAACCCTCTGTGAGCTCATGGAAAAAAAACTTCTATGTGTGAACAGAGAAGGATCATATTTCACAGAATACTGTTTTTAAGATCCCCAGTTGGGAGCATTATCACCAGAAGAAAGAGGCTTGGTGAGTAAGTGTCTAAGTGAGAAAGTAAGCAGTCTTGCATTTCTCTGGGTCCAAGCCCAGATAAATTTTAATTATTTCTTACCTGCTTCTCCTTATGCATCAAACAGATTAAAGACAGGTGTGGAACAACAACAGATTAAACCACTTCCACAGCCTGGCTTACACAGACATCATACAGGGCCTTCTCAGTGGCTGTCCCTAGGGAGGTTAAAATGGTCTCTCCTTGCTGTCCTGTGACTGACAAGCAAAGATGTTTTCATTCCTGTGTGCTTTTTAGAACTGAATATTTTTACAGAAAAGCCTTCAATGAGGCTATGGAACTGTTTTAATTGTACTGTTTTTTAAACTACTTTTTATTATTTCTAATTATATCATAGAAGCACAGAGTTGGAAGATGCCTTATGGGCCACCAAGTCCAATCCCCTGCTCAGTGGAGGACTGCCAGCTACAGCATCCCTAGCAGATAGCCGTCCAGCCTCTTTTTGTGTTTAATATTGTTAAAGGTTGAGTAGCCTTTACACGGAAATCCTAAATACTCCAAAACTGTCTGCATGGGTGGCTGAGATAGTGACACTTTTGTTTTCTGATGGTTCAATGTGCACAGGTTTTGTTTAATGCACAAAATTATTAAAAATCTGTATAAAATTACCTTTAGGCTATGCAATAAGACGTATATGAAACATAAATGAACTTCATATTTAGACCTGGGTCCCATCTCCAATATATCTCATTATGTATATGCAAGTATTACAAAATCTGAAAAAATCCAAAATCTGAAACACTTCTAGTCCCAAACATTTCAGATAAAGGATATCAACCTGTAATAGCTTGATTCCATTTAATTTTGGTATTTTGTTTATTTTAACAATACTGTATTTGTTTTAATTTCTAAGCCACCTTAAGTCCTGGTTTTGGAGAAAAGGCAGGGTACAAATAAATTTAAAAACAATAATAATTGTAACAAAATAATCCTGCTGTCAGTCCTGTGTGAACATGCCAGCATATGAAAATGTAAACAATGTCATAAAGGAAAGCTATGTATATATGCGCATGCACAAAATTTCAGTACATAGAAAATTAAGCAATTTACTATATATATATAACTAGGCAATAAAAAAACAAAATCAACAAGATCAGAAGACCTGACTTACAAGACAAGATGTGCAAAAGGTTCTGAAATCCAAGGAGCCAGTTTCTGCAAGGTTAATGATATTCTGAAAGACAGACGAGGTTTTATAATTATTTTTATTTCGTAGGCCTTGAAGAGGGCCATTTTTTTTATAAGTATAAATGCTTAGCACTGTCATTATGACATACATTATGCACATTTACATCTTTCTGCAAGACAACATTGTACAAGCAGGGGTGTTTGCTGTTTTTAAAAAAATATTTTATGTATTATGCCCAGTGCAATGACTGGGAAGCACTCCTGCCCCAAGTACACAATAGCATAAGATACTAAATTCTAGGGCTACGTAAATGGTTACCCAAATCTAAACCTTAACAGTCTGGATCAATAGGATAATTAGCATACCGTGATGACAGCTTAGGCTCAAAGCTATCCTAGCAGGAAACTGCTCATCTCATCCCATCGATACCCTGTGAGCTCATGTGGGAAATACTGTATTATTCAACTCCTTCTAAGATATGTGAAGATTTTAAGACTCTGTGTGAGTCTTTGAAAGATTGGTTCAGGGGTCGGTAACCTACGGCCCGCATTGGGACTGCGGACCCCCGCTTACTGGCCCCCGCCGACTCCCGCCGTCACGGCGCGTTCGTGCGGCCGCGACTCGTTTGTGCATGCACAGTACTCCTGTGCATGCGCAAATGAGTTTGCGGCCGCCATTTTGGCAAACAAAATGGCGGCCGCACCATGCGCAGCGGCGCACGTGCGCATGAGCATGCGCGCCGCCATCCCTCCTGGCCCGCCAGAAGGGCCTGCTGGAAGGGACCGGCCCCAGGTAAGGGAAGGTTGCCGACCCCTGGATTGGTTAATTAGGACCAAAGGGGTTTTTTTGGCCAATCCATCCTTGGATTCTTTTAGACTAAAAATAATCAACCACCTTAAGCTCAGCAGCCTTGTTTCACTAACAAGCCAAGTTCAGTATAAGCAAAAAGAAATACTGCCATGTGTTCCCAGCAACCTACAGGAGTATTTGTGTTCAGGGCTTCAGACAGCACTCTTACAGTACTTGTAGACACCTTGTAGTACTGGTTGGAGATACTGGTGGGCCGAGGTTTCAGAAGCAAGTTCAACAATACCTTTTCCTGTTTCATTTCTTCTGAAACCTTTCTGTATAGGGGTTGTCCACATGGACCAAAAGGTCCATCTCGTGTTGTCCAGTCTCATGTCATCTGGTTCAGATGATGCAGGCCAAAGTCCTGGGGCCAGGATCGGCCTTGATCCTGGTAGACTGGACACAGATCTGGTGGATTTGGCCCAATCCCAGCATAAACAGCAGTTACTCCAGGTTAATTTGACCTCTGGTTTGCCACCAAGTTGCCAGATAGTAATGTGGGTGCAGCCAGGCACCCCATTTCTGCAGACATGGCAATGGGGAGCTTCTCAGTACCAGAGCTGTAAGGTAAGGAGTGTGTGCTGGTAGTGAGTCCTGGGTTGACATGGGGCTAGGTGTGTAAACACCTGCCCATCCCTGTGCTAACCCGGGGACTGACCTGGGTGACCACTGGAGATACAATAGCACAGCTTCAGTGCTTGCTATTCAGCCCGTCTGCTCAGTCCCATAGTTTTGTGTGTGTATTAGTCCCTCCCCCTTTTTATGAATTTACAAACAGTACTAAACCATGATCTCTTGTCTCTGAGTATCTCCATTAATTCCCAAATTGACACACAGGGAATTACTATATTTGATATTAGGCTATATCTATACCAGGGGTAGGCAACCTTTCCCCTTTAAGGGCCGAAGGACTTCAGCTCCCAGAAGCCTCAGCCATGTTGGCCAATAGTCCCATGTTGGCCAATAGCTCCTGGGATTCTGGGAGCTGAAGTCCTTCGGCCCTTAAAGGGGAAAGGTTGCCTACCCCTGATCTATACTTTCAATCTGAGCCTCCCAAATTCTCTTTAAATATTCTTTAAAATAATAATGAAAAACCCAGTCCCCCATACCCTCTAAGGGTCTTGAGGGGTCATTTTGCTAGATCCCCCCTCCCGGCTGTTTTAGACCCCCAGAGATTACTTGTTTCAAAACAAGCAGAAACTAAAGTAATCATCTCTTGTGACATGAGTTCCCCAGATCTTTTTTTTAATTGGAGGAGTAAAATTCAACCATCTGAGGTACAGTGGTGGGCCTGTGCACCAAGTTGGCCACCCCCAGTACTATGATGATGATAATGATGAAGATATTTGAGTGCATGCATACAAAACTCTAGCCTTGTTCATATCTTCCCAATTACACTGGGAATAAAATATGTTTACAATCATACATGTACAAGGACCCCTTTCATATCCTTTCAGCCGAATGTAGGGAGGACAGAGGAGGCATGATGCTAGCACATAATCCAGCAACTGAAAATTATCCTCTATATGATGATAATCATAGAGCTCTTCAGCCTTGACTTATGTAACAAACACAAGTAAGTAAGGGCCTTTACAGACTGCCAGAAATAGTGCAAATTGAGGCCACTTTAACTGTCCTGGCTCAGTGCTAGGGAATCATGGGAATTGTATTTTTTTCTGGGACATTGAGCCTTCTCTGCCAGAGAGCTCTGGTGCCACAATAAACTACAGTTTCCATGATTCCTTAGCACTGATCCATGACAGTTAAAGTGGCCTCAATTTGCACTATTTCTGGCAGTCTGTAAAGGCCCTAAGTCACTGTTTCCATAAAGTACTGGCAGTTTTTCTTGCTACCCATTCATTCTTGCTACTTCTTCAGGTTTCTCTTAATAACGAGGCTTTAAACTATGAGGGAAGAATTATGATAAACTACTGGCTGTTCAACTCTTGAATAGTAGTATTAGTCCCTAGATGCACTGATATAGTGGGATTCATGTGCTGACTCACCATTCAACAATTGATTCAACGTTCTGAGATTCTCATGACACTTCAGGCCTGGATAGCCAACCTGATTAGGATAACAAGGAAATAGTGGCAGATATTCTTTCTGAACCCAAATACCTTTTTAATCTCCTCTTCTGTACATTTAATATATCCAGGATCCACTCTGACAGTTTTGTAGAAATAATAGAGAAGACCCACTATACCAAAGAAGAAGGGAAGTTGAGAAGCTGTAGTTGAAAAATGTGACCTCTAGTTAAGGAATATGGTTTTTTAAATCAATCATATTGTTGCCAAAAAAAGAACAAAAGAAAACAAAAATGCTTTCCATGAAACACTTCAAAGTTAAATATAACTAAAGGCACTATAAGCTAAGAGGCAATGAACTATGAGCAATACTTTACCTCAAAAATGTCTATCAGAAGTCTTTTCCTCCCAACCCAGGGTCACACAATATAACCCACTCACTTCCATACCAGCATTCTCTGAAAATGCCAGCCATAGATGCTGGTGAAACATCAGGAATAAGCTCTTCTAGAACACAGCCACATAGCCTAAAAAGCCCACAAAAAAACTATGAATGCTGGCCATGAAAGCCTTCAACTTCACATGACTATCGAGACTTTATGTGATTTTCCATAAATTTAGATTTGGGAATTCAAATCTGTGAGTACACATTAACACCTGTCATCCACCAAATAATCAGAGACATCAAAATTCCCTTCCCATCAAATCAAAAGCTGTATAGCTAGATTATACAATACTGAACAAAAGCTAAGATATATCCGCTGGATGAGGATTTCAAAAACCTTCCTGGAAACACCATTACACATAATTGTGCTTAAAAAACAACTAAAGACATTAAAAATCTTCATGCAGATATATTGTGCTCTTCATCTTCTTTAGCACAAGAACTTTTACTTATTAAGTCAACTGAAACTGATGTATTGCATGTTGAACTGACTGATGGCATAGCTGGGAAACTGACTGATGGGGTTATGACATAACTAGCCAGCAACTTTGAACTCACTGATAATCACTTCATCTTTAGGAATAATATATATATTTAGATCAATGGCAGCACTAGAACACTTGCAGGGTATCATAATAAGTAAACATATAATAGCTGACCTGAAACAAACCTTCCTTAGCCCCTGTATCCCAAATCCCCTTCTCTACCTGATATATACCAATGACATATTTCCCAGCTGGAGTCATGGAGTCACCCTACCATCAATCTGAGGCCAAAACAATCCACGCTTCACTTCACTTTCTTAGCACCACATTTGCAGCATATCTGCAGTTCTAGCAAGAAAGATTCCGTTTATGGTTCCAGAAAGCCTTTGAGAAGAAACCTTGAAGCACTATTTGAGCCTTGATAAAAGATATATTTTTTAAAATTTCTAATCCTTCTGAAAGACTGAGCAAATTCTGCTATTATATCTAGAGCTAAGGGTTCAGAATAACAACTGGCAGTCAATTCTGAATCTAGGCACTTTATAGCTGGAAGTGGATAAGGAATGCTTGTTAAACCATACATTCACTCAGCCCAGGATACTGTAGGCTGTTATGGTCTCAAGCGAATAATTTCCCCCATTACCATTTCCCCCAAAATTAATCAGTCAGCACCATTAGACTGATTTTCAACCACACACTTGGGTGTCAATCTTTTTATTATTATATTTATAACCTGCTTCTTCCTGGTTTCAGACTCAAGGCAGCTTACAACAGTTAAAATCAACCCAAATGTATACATTTAAATTAAGTCTTGCTGAATTTTTGTGACATAAGTGGATTTAGTGAGATTGCAGTCTAAACTACTCTTCTATCTCTCTCTTCTGGTTTCATGGGAAATAAGGTCCCATGAAACAGCAGAGCTTGAAAGTTAGTGTTAAAATATAATTATAGAAGTTAGTTGCCATTAGTTACAATGTCTGAAAGTAATTCTTTATTTTCCCATTTCTTTAAAATAACTAAGTTTGTTGTTTCCAAGGCAAAGTTACCAAAAACACTGCTGAATAAAGCAGTGCCAGGACAGCAAAAGGGGTGAAGCTATCTCTCATTAAGGTGTAATAGTAAGGTGGTTATATCTTTGTTATTTAAAAAAAATTAATTAATCACTTGTAACTTATTACTGTAATTAATAAGTACATATTAAATGTGCATCTGACTGGAATATTAGAATTCCCCCCCCTTTTTTTCCCCTACACAAAATAACAGAAAATTTTAGGATTTTAATTAGACCTTTTTATTTTTTTTTTTATTAGAGCTTTCTGAAGTTTTTTTTTTAAAAAAAACATCTTTTAAAATATGTGGAACTATATACAACATGTGGAACTATGTACATATTTATAAATGTACATAGTTCCATTTATCTATGGAGTCTCCTGAATATATAGAAATAACTATTTTATTTTGGGGTGACAGTGATACTTTTCTGAAGTGATAGCACTCAGGTCAGATAAAAATATTTGCAATTAGAATGAAAAGTTTCTAAAAGATAATACAGGATTTGTATGAAGGATAGTATAAACTTTGTTTTCAAAAGGTGTACCGGTACTAATTTTCATGTCAGGGAACCTATATGGTCAATATTTTGGACTGGTGAAAAGTCCAAAATGTTAAGCGACTTTGGGCCTTTATAGACTGCCAGAAATAATGCAGCTTAGGGCCACTTTAACTGTCCTGGCTCAGAATCATGGGAACTGTAGTCATTTGTGGCACCAGAGCTCTCTGACAGAGAAGGCTAAATGTCCCAGAAAAAAAATACAATTCCCATGATTCCCTAGCACAGAGCCAGGACAGTTAAAGTGGCCTCAAGCTGCATTATTTCTGGCAGTCTGTAAAGGACCTTTGTTACTGAACAAAGATCTATGTTACTCAAGTTCATCCAGAGCAAAAACAAATACAATACACAAACAAATAATAATGGAGGCCTCACACTACTTGTCCAAGATACACTGGCAGTAAATCTAAAGCTCTGGGAAATCAGGTTTGAGATTATTTCATGTATATCAATTGACAACAATTAAGTCCTTTCCTCTGTGCCTGACTTTTGGCTTTTAACACCCACTAATACCAATAGGCTTAAACTGACATCTGAAATAAAATATAAGGAGCTCTCTAAAAACAGAGCCTAAGAACACGATCTATTTCCGCACAATCTTTCCAGTACATACATGGAAACTGTGCTGACATTTTAAGATGAATAAAACATGCCATGATTTGCAGCTTAGCATTGCCTGAAAGGCAGAGTTATAATAGCATTTACAAAAATTTTGTAAAATGAATACCAAAGCAGTAGCAGTATCATAACTATAAATATCTTCCTTGGGAAGCAAGCATATTTTTTATTCATTAGCTGGAAAATGCTGAAGCAATTCATAGGAATTAATCCAGATAATTGTATTAATGTGATCTAATTAGAAAGCACACTAAGAGAAAGTACCACTTCACAAATTAAGTCATTAACACTCAGATACTATTTGTATTAGACTAGATTAAAGCTAGTTTAAAACATTATTTTTAAAATTATGCCTCTCTTATTGTTGTTATTTTCATTTTAAAGAAAATGGATTTTATAGTCTTATAAATGCATGTAAACTCTCTTGAGTAGAATCAAGGCAAAACAGAAGGTAGCAATGTAGTACCTGCATGACAGATTCATGCTGTTCATGCCATGCAGTCATATAAATGAATCATTCTGTGCTCAGTAGAGGCCATGAGAGCATACTACCATACTAGGATAAACAGCCATATGGAGATCTCACTTTGAAAAGAAATTAGATATAATGGCTTCACTAAGACATGGCCAATTTTTTGCATAGACAACATAGTGCATTGATACAGATCCAAGTGTCTGTACCACTTTTTCACTTATTTCAAATAATGCCTTATTCAACACAGTATGAATGAACTGCCAACATGTGTTGATAAAGAAGCAATGGGTAAAACTTCCAGGATATGTGGACTGTAACTGAAATGACATTTAGAAACTATCTCTTTTTTCTCTCCCTTGATTGTCTAACATGTTACCACAGCTGACAGAGATGAATGACTCTAATAATTTGGTGGGCTAGGCTTTTTAAGGTCAAGATCTCCATGCACCAGTTCTGTGTTTTTACATTCAAGGCCACTGTGTTTCAATCAGGGATGGGCAGAAAAGACAAATATCTGTGTGACTTGTAGCAGATCAGCAAGAATTTCTAATTTTCAGTTACTTAACATCAGCTCACATTACTCCCCTCCCACTTTAAATCATACTGCTGACATTAGGAAAGAGCAGCAGTTACCTTTATATAGTATTCTGGCACAAATTCTTCAGTTTACAATTTTTAATTCTGAATCTGCATGCCTACTAGAATCTTGGAATTCTAGTAGACATAATTTACCAAAGAAAAAGGATATCAGGCAGGAAATAGATGAAACAGGTCCACGATATCCAAAAAATAGAACCAAGCATAAATGCTACAGGAAAATATTTTAGTTTGTTAAATCCTATGAATATCCTGAAAAGAAATAAAATATTTCATAGTAGTATGTGACATGCAAATATCCAAATTAATACTTTAAAGTAGACTGATTTCTCAATTACTCAATGTGGGTTTGGGAGAAAGGCAGTTTACAAATATTATATATATGCATTTTAAATCAAAATATATTTCTGACAGTTCAGGTACTGGGTAATATGACACTTAAAGTAAGCCACAGTTTACTTTGGTTTAGCTGTCTGGAACAACTGCTAGTTCTTTATGGTTGTTATGAGCCTTCAAATCACTTCTGACTTATCACACCCTAAAGTGAACCTATCATAGGGTTTTCTTGGCAGGATTTGTTCAGAGAGGTTTGTCTATGCCTTCCTCTGAAACTGAGAGAGTGTGACTTCTCAAAGTCACCTAGTGGGCTTCCATGGCTGATCAAGGATTGAAATCCCAATCTCCAGGGTTGTAGTTTAACTCTCAAATCACTATACCACGCTGGCTGTCCACTATATGATAGTTCTTTAGAATCATATATAACACAAAATTGTTGTGCATTCTAAAATGAAATGAGAAAAAAAATCATTCTTTTCTTGCACACAAGCTCAAGACTTGTGTAGTCTTTAGGCTCAGTCACATCATAAGAAGAAACACGTGGCTTCCTGTTTTATCTCAACTGGGCCTTATTGAGTCTCACAAAACCACTAAGACTTAAACTGTACAGCCAACGGTTAACAGGAATTTAAATTTTGTTTAAATTTTCTGACACATTATTATTTTCTTATGTGGAAGTAAAGGTAAAGATATTTCTCTTTGACAAAGTTGTCAGGTCATGTCTAACTGTAGAGGGTGATGCACATCTCCATTACTAAGCTGAAGAGCCAGTGTTGTCAAAGACAACTCTGTGATCATGTTGTCAGCATGACTGCACTGAACGCTATTACGCAAGGTCTGTGGCCTGCAGTTGCCAGGCAGGGGCAGCATATGACCCATGAGCTACACTTTTCCTGCCTCAGAGCTAAACCTTACATCTCAATTTTAATCAAGTATTTTTTACTTAGAACTTAAGTATGTGGAAGACACTTCCAAAAATATATGAAAACCATATAATGATTATCATGTGTAACAACCCTACATCCACGAGGTACCTGAGGGTATGATTGCCACATATATGGGAGTTTCCTATACTGTCTAATATGGAAACAATTTCCACATAATAAAATAGTCATATTTGAAACAAATAATTTCCCCTATATTCTTATCAGTGTAATCACACCACACAGTAACTCACACATCAAAAACAAGTAAAGAGCCTTAAATCTTGCACAGGAAAGATGAGAGCTAGCATATAAGCCTGAGGACAGCCGCTGTTCATCACCAGCCACTTAACCCAGGTGGAGCAACTGTAGAAATCCCAGGGGAAAGTCTCTGGAATCTCTGTGGGTTGCAGTTCAGCCAAAAATGCTTTTTAAAAATTCAAACTAGAGATTTCTAGTTCAGGTCCATCATTTTTAATTGTTGGAGGGGTGGAGCTTTAAGGCCTGACAACCTCCCTAAAACAAAATGTCTGTTCATGAAAACATCAAGGAGTGAAAAAATTCATTATTGGGAACAAGGTCTGTGGACTGCAAAACAGTTTCCAGGCAGGGGCAGCATATGACCCATGAGCTACACTTTTCCTGCCTCAGCACTAAACCATGGATCTCCATTTTAATCAATCATTTTTACTTAGAACTTAAACATTGTCCTTGTGGAGTTGCCAGGAATAAACACTGTCAGATAAAACACATTTTAAGCTCTAGATACACCTACCTTGCAAAGACGGACAGAATAATGGATAGGAAAATTAGCAAGCTTCCTTTCAAGAGCCAAGAATCTGAATTTAAGTCCACTACATATCCTATGGCCCATATCAACACCAATGATGAGACAATCAGCAACAAGAACTACAACAAAATGAGATAGAACATGCTTCATTATAACAGGTTACAGCCAGAAAATGAGAAAAATCTCAAACAAGCCAGAAAGCTGCATTTAAAAAAAGGGGGGAGGGGGGTTTAAGGGATTAGATTTCACATATCATCAATGTATCAGTTCCTGAATACACCTTGACTATAAAGCTGAATGCAGAGTCTGGAGCATCTCCTTCCACATATGTTCTTTCACTCTGGCTCTGTCTTTTTCTATTTGTTAAGGAGCAATTTCTAGAAGATCCTATAACTCACCTTCTACTACAAGATGACAGCGAATTTAACTTTTACAAATCCATGCAGAATATACCTGTTCTAGAGAATCCAACAGTTCAACAGATTCAGTTCTTTAAAAAAAATTAAAAATAAACAGACCTACAGTCAAATATTTGGCTGACGTGTTTAAATACATTTGTGAAATTCTGCCACCTCAGTTACTGTTTTGAGCTTCTAACCTTTACAGTTGTCACGTTCAGACTCTCAGAGGATTCTTGCAGCACTCTGGGTTAGAATGGTACTTTTTATGATAGCTACCTGAAATGCACACAGTTCAGGGTGAAGAGCTCCAGGAAGCCAGCCTTTCAGCAAAGCTGACGGAATGGCTCTTTTCCAAATCTGTCATAACTGCAGCCTGGAATGCCCCTTATCAAGTGCTGGTGCAATGGAAAAAGCATACCTAAATGAGTTTTGGCTTCTGTAAAAGCTACTGGAACCTTTCCAATGTCTGATCCTGGCAACATTTTACCTCTTGGATCTGCTGGATGTCCGCTGTGTTCCTTTTAATAGCATTATAAATACTACATGAAATTTGTATTCCATCTGCACTTTCCTCTTGGTTTTCTCACCTTGGTGCTTCTTACCATCCTTTTTTCAATGCTGGACCTGCCAACAAATTCCATTAAGACCTGCTTCTGTTCCACAGCCAGTAAGTGTGAACCTACCATCCTTTGCTCAAATACATTTTTAAAAGTGCATTGCTACATGCCAAGAACTGGTTCAGTGTAACATACCTCATTTGTTTCCAGAATTCTCAGAAACCTTGATGTTCTTCTGGCTCTTGTTTTTTCTTCTTCCGAAAGCAAGTGAATTATCAAGCGATTTTTATTTTGATGTGCAAGATCAAGTGGTCTGTGTCCCTTTAAAAAAATGCATATTTTAATAAAAATGTGGAAAAGATCAAAATGGTTATGTGGCTATTTCTTTAAGAAGTCCAATTAACTACCTGCTCCTAAGACTTTACTAAACATGGAATTATTCTAATGGTATTTCACAAAACATAGTCTTTGTTGCACGCTGATAAGCCTGTAAAAATGTTTAAGACTTGGGGGCATGAAGGAGATGAACAGATATATTATCTTTATGCAGACGAATCCAATTATGACAAACTGGTGGACCATTATAGTATCAGCACTAATTATAAATGGATTTGAATAATTGCATCCTCTATGTGCTATGCAGTCATATCTCCAACTGTACTTTAAATTATGCCATACTGTAGTCCCAAGGGATGAACTGGAAGATTCAAATAGGAGGATGTCTGAAGTATTTTTTAATATACAACAGGAGCAGTACAAGCACAGACATAATGCTTGTTCACAGGCCCTTTCAAGTACATACATATGTATTTTAATATAAGCTGTATGACGTTATACTTTGATAATTTATTAACATCACAATCCCAGACATATTCAGCTGTCCCATTAAGTCACAAAATGAACCATTCACATGATGACACCATAAAAAGGACACCTTTTCAAAGACCAAGTGTCCCACTTGTTCTAATAATCAGCAGTCTCCCTTTCCTATCTACATATATTCACTATTCCTTCCAGAAAATCTTCCCCTTACTGACTTTTCCTCAGGTAATGGTATGTTTTTATCTCACTCCATCTTTTAGAGAGAAAGTGACTAAGATGAAAAGCAACATTTCTTAAAGCACCAATAACATTAATAATTAGCCAAAGAGATGTATCCAATGTTTTGATCATGCTTAGCAGAATTACTGACTTCTTTCTTTCATACAGCAGAATACCATACCATATCACAACTTGTGAAACAGAAGTAGTGTGCCATGCAGTACAGTCTGTGCTGCTGTTCAGGAAATAAAAGCTCTTTAAAACTCAACCAAAGTTTATTCAATATTTTCAGCCCTAATTTTTACAGCCCCATAAGGTAGGATCTATTATTCCCACATTACAGATATACATGGGGGTGGGAAGAGGGGTGAAGCGGCTACCTGAAGCCATTTGTGCAGATTCAGGGACTTCCCGTTTTGCATCCTTAGTACTATGCATTAATACTCAAATTGTTTTCTTTTTTCTTTCTATCTTTATAATACTAAAATGTTTATATAGGTAAGTAATCTGGGTACAAACACATTCAACTTCTAAACAATGTATACATAACAAAATTGTCTATTGTTTAGGGCAGGGGTAGGCAACCTGCCCCCTTTAAGGGCCGAGGGACTTCAGCTCCCAGAATCCCAGGAGCTATTGGCCAACATGGGACTATTGGCCAACATGGCTAAGGCTTCTGGGAGCTGAACTCCCTCGGCCCTTAAAGGGGAAAGGTTGCCTACCCCTGGTTTAGGGGAACAAAAGAGCAGTATCTAGTGATGTTATCCTGAAACGGAAATCAAGGTGCTTTCACTATAGCAAGAAATAGCAACAGTCTGAAAACAGTCTAGTAATATTAATAACCAAGGAAGATGTTAAGTGACAAAACCAAAATCATACCTTGACATTTTGGATGTCCAAACTGGACCCAGCTTCTAGTAATACATCTACAGCACTAACATTTCCTGCTGTAATTGCCCAATGCAACGCAGTGTTTTTTTCTATGTTGTCTACAGCTTTGATAGAAGGATTAAACTTTAATAGAAATCGAGTAGGTTCCAGCCTTGATGAAAATAAAGATGTGTAACATGCTAGTAAAGAAAAGACACCTCAACTTTTTAAAAAATCACAGTAAATAATGTAGTGTATTAAAAGTAATCCTGGCATGCCCAGGAAAAACCTCCAGAGAAGTAACCATTTACACTAAAGAGTTAAAGAGAGGAAAAAATTAAAAGGTTTATCATTTATCTTGAAAATGCTACAGAACTCTTTTCTGCGTCACCACAGAATACATCAATAAATTTTAAAAAGCAGTAAAATACTTGAGGCCAAAGCATACAGAACATACAGAACAGGGAAATACATGTTTCCATCTGCTAACATTTCTATTTTTAGTTAACTGGTGCTACCCTGGGGTGAGGAAGGTAAACTTATTTAGGTAGAAGCCTTAAAAGCTACTACTACAAGGACAGTTCTTTAATATGCCTACCTTCATTTATATTTAAGAATATAGGAATATCTTAGTTCACATGAGATTGTTTGTTCATATAGCAGTTCCCAGGGTCTTAAGCAGATATTCTTTTACATCATTTGCTACCTGACTACTTTTGACTAGGGAAACAAGGGGCTGAGCTTGGGTGCTTTAAGATCAGGATTTTATCAAGCAATCAACATCGCTGCATTTAGAATTTTACAGGGTGTGAGCCATCTTACACTTCTAATGTTCCTGTTTTCTCACTTCTTTCACTCAACAAAAATCCATCAATGAAAAAAAAAGACAGAATAACTGCACAGTGTTATTTGACTGCTAGAATTAGAAGACTTCTGTCTTCAGATACCCTCCATAAACTATAAAGGCTTATTAATGTGATGGCATACAGCCAGAGAGAGCTATGATGCTTTTGATGTGGTTTAACCATATGGCTACTATTGTTGGGTGTGTGTTCAAGTCATTTCTGACATGTGGCAATCCTATGGTGAACCTGTCATGGGGTTTTCTAGGCAAGATTTGTTCAGATGAGATTTACTATTGTCTTCCCCTGAGGCTAAGAGCATGTGATTTGTCCAAGGTCACCCAGTGGGTTTCATGGCTGAGCTGGGAATCGAATCCTGGTCTCCAGAGTCATAGCCCAATGCTCAAACCATAGTCCAAAAGACATAGAAGGAACAAAAAACGCATCAGCCAATTCAGTAAAATGAGCATGCATTGGAAAGCTTCAAGAAATGGAAGCAGCCACACATACAAGAGATCTGCATGTCTGAGCACCTAGATATACCAGGATGACTGCATTACTTGCAGAAGAAAAACATGTTCTAAGTCTTTGTGGAAGATTAATTATGTGGAGTCATCCTAATAACCAGAGTACTAAATTAACATTGAAATAACTTGCACTGAAATCACTGGGTGTGGTAGACAAGTGCAGTGGCATAGTTTATGAAGAATAAGACTATTAAGCACAAGGATTAGAACATATATGTAACAAAAGATAAACAAGAATAATATTTTCCTCTGATTAAACTTCCAAACATTTTATAGGGTAATTTCTGTGGCCTAAATCCAACCGTCAGTCCCAAACAGAGTACAATAAATCAGTTTATCTAAATTCCATTCATTCAATGAGTCTAATCTAATGGTGACCAATGAGTGGGTTTTAAGCATGGCTTTTTTAATTTTAAAAAAATATGCTTTTCAATTATGAAACCAACTATTTAAACGAAACAGAATTTTTGAGAAAAAGTTCTACTATATAAACATCTTGTTACAACAGTTCGTCTGGCTATCAATCTGTTTCCAGGCACAATTCAAAATGCAAGGTATGGATCATGGGGACTATAAACCCCTACACTCCTCAGATCCCAGTTATCTCTCATGTAAGCCTACCCCTGTTGAGATCTTTTCTCTGACCCATCACTCTCACAGGTACATCTGGTGGGAACAAGGGACAAGGCCTTTTTGGTGGCTGCTCCCAGGATCTGGAACTCTCTTCTTAGAGAGGCTAGCGTGTCTTTCCAGAGGTAGGCAAAAACATTCTTTGTTTCAATAGGTGTTTGACAATTAACTATTCATGGAGATAGGGTGTTTAATAATATGTTGTTTTCTCTGTATTTGATGTTTTAAAAATGCTTTTGATTCTTTTTATAGTTTATTTTTTATAGTTTAATTATGTTTTAACTTTTGCATGTTTTTGAAACATTTTATCTTTACCTGTTTTACCATTGTAAGCCACTTTGATCCCCTGTGGCTGGGAAAATGGTGGGAGATAGATAGATAGATAGAATTGATAGACAGACAGAAAATGATGCTAATGATCTTATAGCTAGTATTTGAAAAAATCGCAGGACAATATCCAACTTAAGAGAGAAATATTTGATTGAGAAAGCACAGTGTAACTAAAACCTTCCTCTATGAGTATGAAATTTTTTATATTAAACAAATTTAATCTCAGTGTGATTCTTACACAATTAGCTAAAACAAGAATTAACTCAGAATTAAACATTTTCTTAAAAAGTACAGTGTATCCTTGGTATATGCAGGCTCAGTATCCATGGATTTAACCAACCTTAGACTGAAAATGAAGAAACAGTCAAAGAAAAGTTTGAAGAAGCATTCCCAGGTCAATAGTAGAGGCTGCAGCAATAAGCCTTGGGTGCCAAATGTGCATCCCTCCTGCTTCCTGCTGGGAGCATGCCAGCAACTGAATCTGCCTTTGGAAGGAAAAAGCAGAAGCACCACAGCCAAAGCAGTTCCCAGGCCTTGCCACCACATTCTCCATTGTTGTCCTTGGGTTGCTTCTCAGCCTGGCTGCAATCTATTGCAAGTACTTTACATTTTAAATAGGGATTTAAGCATCCACATTTTTTGGTATGGGGGTGGGTCTCGGAACCAAACATCTGACAATACAGAGGGCCCACTGTATTTGCATCTGGTAGAAAAAAAATGATTTACACAGAAAATAAAATTATGGAAGGGAAACAAGTCAGAAGCACTTTGGATTATATTAAAGTGTCACTTGCACGGTAAAGAAATAAGGGTTAATTATAGCTACATTGATTTTGCAAAACCTACATTTTCCAAGCTTCATCATATTTTCCATTATAAAATACTGCCTGTGGGCCATTAAGAATCAGCTGCGAACAACTGTTTTTGTAACAAATATGTCACTTCTCATTTCTCCCTGGAAGATTTGTCAACAACTTTTTAAAAAAATCACAGAAATAAGGGTGCAGTTCTACATAGACATATTATGGAGCAAATGTCACAGAAATCAATAGGCTTTACTTCTAGGTGAATATTACAGGATTGAACAACATGTTAATTACAGACATTACTCACCCAATTACTTTGTGGGCTGACAGCATAAGAGGTGTTTGCCCATTGCGATCAGTTGTGTCCACATTCTAAAAACATGAAAACCTATTAACATTTAGGAAATGAAGGCCGTGTGTTTCAAATTAATTTATGGCTTAATTACATTAAACATTTATAGCTGAACAACATATTCATGACATTCAAAGTAAGCCTTTCCTTGCTTACTCTGGTATGGATGCTATGCATCAACCAACTGGTAGTGTTCGAGTTGTACCATACAGGCTGGTAATATCATTATTAAGGAGTTTCCAAAAGAAGAAATCATGTTAGTCTCTTGCAGCATAAAAAGGAGGAAGAGGGAGGGGGAAAAGAAAAAAGCAATGTGGCAACATCTTTAAGACTAACTCATTTTATTTCTGCATGAGCTTCTGGGGATATAAACCCACTTTTTTGGATCCCATATAAAGTGGTATTATCATACAATCTACCCTCAAAATAGACATATCTGTATTATCTGAACAGCTTATGTTTAATTGTCATTTTGTACTGTTTTAAGTGTTACTGTATAATGTTGGACCCATTAAGAAATATAAAATGTCTACTTTGTGAAAGCAAAACATTTTAATAGACAATGACAACTAGTATTAATAGGAACACTTTCCAATGTTCCTCTCATCCCCACAAGATATCAATTCCTTCAACCAAAAGAAATCTGATTGAAGGTGATATTATCATTGGTAAAATGGGAATGAACTGCTACATATGGAATTGCCTTCCTCAATCCAGTACCTTTCTCATAATGGGAACTCTAGTCAAACCTTCTGGGAGCACCCTGAGTTGGAAAAGGTCAGTATGGAATCTCATAAGAACAGGCACTCTTTTCAAAGTGTGTACAGCAATATAAATATACTAACAGAATTTAAAAAATAAATACTCCAAGCTGTAAATATTAGGAATTGTTATGAAAGCCAGGAATATGAGAAACAGTGACATATGAACAGTTAATCAATTTAAGTTGGAATACCAATATAGTTTGCAGTTCAATTTCTAAAGGGAATTTGAAGATTAAAGAGATTCATCCTAAGCCTTGATGTGATTGCTTGTACTAGTGAAACTATGAAATAAGATGCACATGACAATACAGTAGTGGGATGCAGAGACAAACTACGAATAATGTTACATATCAGGGAAGTTATGATTAGAATATTTAATTTACTGTACAAAAACAAACAAACAAACATACCTGACCCTTTGCTATGAGGTAGGCTATGATGGGCATGTGTTGAAAAAGGACTGCTAAATGAAGGCTACTGTATCCTTCACCATCAATGAGAGTAGGATCTGCTCCAAGTTTTAACAGTAGAATGACCATAGATAAATGCCCTTGCCTGAAAAGAGACAGAAGACTTTATTTTTACAACACCACATATGTAGCAAAGATAAAATTATATTAGTAAAAGGAGAGAAAAATAATGATGTAAATTAACTATCTACAATGGGGTGATCAACCGCGGAAGGGTAGCAGACTGCCTTAGCCTCCCAGAAGACCTTGGAGGGTTGCACTTCCCTACCACATTTGCTCCTGCAGGAAAAATCAATTTTGCCCTAAATGACCTCTAGGGAACAAGGGGGAAGTCCCAGCAAAGCTCACAAAGCTTAAGCAGGATCCCAAATTTGAAAGCCCTTTCCTGCTGCCTCTTCTCCTGCATATGCTCTAATTCCTTACTCCAATCAGTCAGCCTGTCCCAAAAATGGTGCTGCTGCAAGCCACAGAAGCCCAAGCCTCAAAAGAGTTTCCTAACCACCACCAGCAGTAAAAGATATGGCTAAGAGAGTGAGCTTGTGCAGACAGGCAAAGAGCAGGAAATAACACCACCCAAAATGATTGGTGAGACTGTGTTGTGGTTTAAGGAACCCTAAAAAGAAGCTTCATGTAACCCTCATTCCCACCATGCTCATAAAGGCTGATGGTTCCCCTTGTTTTTCTTACACAGCAATATTTGACTGACGGCCCACCTGCCACCCCTTTTTCCCTCACTGCCCCCTGCTGCCCCCTTTCTCCCCACACCCTCCCCGGATCTTTCCATCATCCTGTGGGGGTGTGTACCACCTACTTTGGGAATCACTGTTGTAAATGAACAGCAAGCAACACAGAAATGGGGAAAAGAAGTTGGCTTATAGCTGCATACTATAAAGTATCTCACAACATTGATTACCCTTTGAATCCTGTGAGCTTTTGTCTGCTCTGTTGTTCTATATCTGACATATTTCCCCAGCCTCACATACTCCATGAAAATACACATATGTTATGCAATACTACTTGTGGCCACAAATCTCCTGATTTTGTCCACACTCATTTTTCTAGAATTTCAGTAAACGTGCATCTTAGCAGTCTACGTGAAATGTGCACATTTTAGCAAACATATTTTCACAAAATTTATTTCATCACACAACCACATAATGGCCCTTTCATAGATAAACATTAATAAGCACGATTTGTTGTTGCTAAATTCTGTACACACCTAACAGCCCAATGAAGTGGAGTTGAATTTAAATCCCCTCCTAATTGATCCACCACTGCACCTTTGGAAATAAAGTACCTGCAGAACAATAAAAGAAAGTAATTTTATAAATAAATGCGAACACTAGTAAGTTTTTAGTAAGGTACATGAGAGAGCTGTATCTTGTTACTGAAAATTACAATTTTTCTATAATATTTGTAACAAACACACATGATCTTAAATTTTGGAAAAGTCACAGTAACAAATGTTAATAGAAATAGAATGAAGTTGGAAATCATGTGGCTCTCCAATTGTTGTTGAAATGAAAGTTCTAGCATCCCCTGCCACTGGCAATGCTGATTACAGCTGATGGGACTTGCAGTCCATCAAAATGTTGTGGCCTCATGATTTGCATCCCATATTATATTCTTTGCATTAAAATTACAAAATCAGTATTCAGCCAGAAATGACAAATAGTATACCTACTTCATTGTGTTATATGCAGAAGTTCTGAGAAATACACATACTAAGGGCTTACTTTACAAGATCCAGCCGATTATTGATTGCTGCCCAATGAAGAAGAGTTACATTTTCTCTGTCTGGCTGTCTTACATCATATCCTGCTTCTACCAACTCCTGACATCGCTCCAAAATGCCATATCTGAAATTTAAAAAGTCAGATTTGAACATCAAGGAAGAAAATCTGGAAGATGACATATCTTTCTTTAAATAATGTTTAAGCCTAAATCTGACAGAGAAAACTACTTCCAAACTTCTCAAGAGCTGATTATAGACAAAATGGAATATTAATATTCCGTAATATACCTCAGTATTAAGAGGTAACTGCAAATCATTGATGACTGGACAGTAATTAGCATCACTATTAGTACTGTGGAATCATCACTATGCAGACAAAAATCAGTGAGAAGAAGAAAAGCATTAAAGATTAACAGGAAAAGCATGGAATGACATGAGATCAGAATACTTATGTGCTTTCTTGTAACAGTTCTTGAGAAGCAACTCTGAAACCCCTTTTCAAATGTCAGCATTACTAGACATCTTCATTTTTTGCTCTCCATTCTGTTTGTTTAATGTGAATTGCATTTCTATATATTTAACCATATTTAATCTCATTCTGGTCTGGCCCAGGCCACTCCCATGTATGGACAAGAAAAAGTTCTCGATTAAGTTCTTATATAATTTTAAATATACAAGCTTTTAATTAAATCTTTTTTTCATCAGCTGTATCTATTCAGAATGCATTATGGATGTTACTGTGGTAGGGCATAGCACCCATATGCAAAGGTCACTCTCTTCACTGTTATGGCTTAGCTTGGCTTATGGCTTAATTCTTCATAGCCCCAAATCTCTAGGCCAGGGGTAGGCAACCTTTCCCCTTTAAGGGCCGAGGGACTTCAGTTCCCAGAAGCCTCAGCCATCTTGGCCAATAGTCCAATGTTGGCCAATAGCTCCTGGGATTCTGGGAGCTGAAGTCCTTCGGCCCTTAAAGGGGAAAGGTTGCCTACCCCTGCTCTAGGCAGATGCAGTATCATTGCCTATACAGTACCATGGAATCATACATTTTGTTTCCTTATTTAAAGCACAAAGTCAATTTTAAAGGTAGTACAGCAAGTTACACAGGATGAACTTTAAATAGTGAATATCATTTGGAACAGCCTGAAGTTCTACCTAAAGTTATCACACCTGCAGTTATAGTAAAAAGCCTATACCAGATAATACATTTGTTATTAGAAAAATATGTTAATTGATAAATTTTATTATTTTAAATACTATTAATATTATTATTAATAGTAATATTAAGTACTAGTCTTACTTTCAGGCAAAAAAGATTTCTTAAATGTTAAATGTTTGTGAAATTGCATTGTATTCCTGGGTGGAGAATGTGAGGCCCTCTAAATGAAGTTGGGATGTTTCTCTGTTGGTTATATTGAATGGTTACTCACTTTTACTTTATATACTTTACTTATTTCTTTAGAATATACTTTGCTGATTCAACTTAGTAAATTTATACATATTCAACTTAGTAAATTTATACATATTACACAGACATCCAGATTCTGACTGGGATTAAATAATGCTGTCCAATTGGTGAGATTGCTTGAAGTACTGAAAGAGGCTAATTCCCCTTGCAACCTCTCCCCATGAACACAGAAAACCTGCTCTGGGGAGCTAGGAAAGCCCAGAGCATGTTTTCAGGTGACAAGGACAGATGCAGGGGGAAACAAGAGGAAGAAAATCCAGTCAAGTTGGCTGGACAAGTCATCCTTCAGGGCTCTGATGGCCAGCACCACAGAATTCCATCCTTTGGTGCAGCTGCCTGGATTTTATGGTGGGCTTTTCAGGAGTACCATCAGGAAACAGATCACAGCCATTACAACAAGGCTACATGTCTGATTTGATTATTTGCAGTTTTGATTAATATGTTCCCATTAGGAATCTCTAAGTCCTCCAGCACAATTCTGCTGGAAGTTGACCATAGAATTGTGATGGAGAACCTAGAGCAGGGGTTGGCAACCTATGGCCCACGTCCGGCCCCCAGGGGCCTTTGGATCGGCCCTCAGGGACCCCTGCTGCCTCTGCCGCTGCCACCGCTAGGCATGCTCCCGCTCCTGGGAGGCGCCATTTTGGAACACCCATGGCTGTGCATGGTGCCATGGGCGTTCCAAAATGGCGCGCCGCATCGCGTGCACCATTTTGAAAGGCCCCACCGCTTGAGGATCGAGCGGTGGGACCTTGGAGGGACCTTTCCAAGGTCCCTCCGCTTGATCCTGGGGTCAAGCCAAGGGACCTTGGAAACGGTCCTCCAAGGTGCCGCTGCTTGATCCTGGGGTGAATCCGCCCCAGAATCAAGCGGGGGGGGGCTTGGAGGACCGTTTCCAAGGCCTCCCCGCTCGATCCTGGGGCGAATTCGCCCAAGGATCGGGGCAGGGGGGGCGTGGAGGACCGTTTCCAAGGTCCCTCTGCTTGATCCTGGGGTGAATTCAGTAATAGAAATAAAATGTATATGTGAAAGTCACAGTGATTAAGCAGGAGCAATCATGAAGCTACACAGGTGAAAAGGATAATGTAATTTGGAAGCCTTGAGAGCCAAGGACAAAGTTATAGAGTGTATATTGAAAACACCTGTTATAGATTGCAAACACCTGAGATTCATTAAGTAGTCAAGGTAAAATGATGAAATACTTGGGTTGGTCTTAAGTATGGGATGATCTATGTAAACCAATCAAAATGAATGTACACGCCCACTGGGTGGAAACTGACTAGTGGGTGGTGACTAACAATGGCTATAAGTGCAATGTTTGCCAATGCATATTGTGGAGTAGTTTTGGAGATATTGTGAAGTGTAGAGATTGTGATTTGTAGGGCATATAGTATTTATGTATATAGTAGAATAAAGTAGATCTTTTATATAGGATTACTGAGTTGTCTGGTGTCTTGAGGGAAGATACAAGAACCAGAAGAATCCTGGAGAAGTTTGGAGACATCTCAGGAAGAAGACTTGGAGAGTTTGTCAGGGTCTTCAGCCTATTCTCTGAAACTCTGCTGCTTGGGAAAGAAGCATCAACCACTGATCAAAGCTGGTGAGCTCTGCTGCATAACAAGGTGGTGAGTTAGAGCCAGAGGTGAAGAGCTACAGCTCCCATCATCCCTGACAGATCAAGCAGAGGCACCTTGGAAACGGTCCTCCAAGGTGCGTCCGCTTGATTCTGGGATGAATCCGCCCCAGAATCAAGTGGAGGAGCCTTGGAGGACCGTTTCCAAGGCCTCCCCGCTCGATGCTGGGGCGAATTCGCCCAAGGATCGGGGCAGGGGGGCCTTGGAGGACTGTTTCCAAGGCCCCTCCGCTTGATCCTGGGGTGAATTCACCCCAGGATCAAGCAGAGGCACCTTGGAAACAGTCCTCCAAGGTGCCTCCGCTTGATTCTGGGGTGAATCCGCCCCAGAATCAAGCGGAGGGGCCTTGGAGGACCGTTTCCAAGGCCTCCCCGCTCAATCCTGGGGCGAATTTGCCCAAGGATCGGGGCGGGGGGGGCTTGGAAAGGCCCCATGGCGGTTGTCAGGGGTGTATGCACACGCGCAAGCGCGCGTGCACACCCCCAGCTCCCACACGATCGGCCCCCGCACCATTTCCCCCCCCCGCCCTCCCGGCAACAAAGGTTGCCGACCCCTGACCTAGAGCTTCTAAGAGAAAACACTTCTCTAGGCATTCTCCAGCATAACTGTATGATCAACCTCTAGCAGATGTTGACCACAGAGTTGCACTGGAGGACTTGGTGATTCCTGGAGAAGTGTTCTTAGTGTATTTTTATTTGTGGCTTTTCCACATTCACGGTGGTCCTTCACTCCTAACCCCAGCAAATGTGGAGGGACCACTGTATATACACACTATATAAAATGCCCCAGTTGAAATCTGATATATACTTTGAATACTTAACTACTATGTAACGTAATTATGACCTTATAGCAAAGAGTTACATCATTCAAGAGACTTACTGGGTAGCTTTGACAATATCAAAACTATTGTAGTCCTCAACCAAGGGAAGCACATCTTGCTCTTTAAGTAGATCTTTGTCTTCATACATATTAGGCCAGCTGTGCCCATGATGGCGAAGGGGACCATGGCTGTGATTTTTACACTGTAAATTAACAGTTAGAATGAAAACTTTAGCCAGAAATGCTACATATTTACCAGCAGAAAGCTATCTGCAATGTGAAAGATTTATATTCATACTAAAACATAACAATTCAAAACTTCACCTAAAAAATAATTCAATGAAAATAGAGCATGCAATAAAGCTCTGTGAGGAGCAGTATATGCTTCTCTGTCATTATCATAGCAGCACTTCTGCATTGCAGGTAGACATGGATACAAGTCGAATGACTGAAACAAAGGGCCTTTGCAGACTGCCAGAAATAGTGCACATTAAATTGAGGCACTGCCCTGGCTCAGTGCTAGGGAATCATGGGAACTGTAATTTATTGTGGCACCAGAGCTCTCTGACAGAGAAGGCTCAATGTCCCAGAAAAAAATACAATTCCCATGACTCCCTAGCACTGAGCCAGGGCAGTGCCTCAATTTAATGTGCACTATTTCTGGCAGTCTGCAAAGGCCCAAAGGTGAAGTTAGGAAACGATTTCATGGCCCAACTTCAAAATCCTGGTTAGTGGCATCAACTCTACAGACCAAACTAAATATAAAAATATGCTGTTTTCCTAAAACACAAAAAGTATCAGCAACAGATGGACCTAATATTTAGCAGGTGTGGATCAGGAATGTAACCCATTGCACTGTTGTAGACCTGAGAAAAATCCTTCTTCTGAAGGCAGTAATTGCTTTGGGCAGCAATTTCCAAATGACATTTGGGACATTATCCTGGGTACTGGGAACAAAGGAAGGGACATTCAACTTACCAGATATTGCCACAGAAGCAAGAATTCATCATGTACAAACTAATCCTATAGGGCTCAGCTAATATAAATATGTTCTCAGCATGTACAAACAGGAATTTTGTACATATTCAGCATGTACAAACAGGAATTTAAGCTGCAATCCTGTATTTATTAACCAGGAAGTAATTCTTCCTGAAATCAAGATGACTTATTTATGAGTAGGTATTTTTAGAATGGTGCTATAGGAATGACATTTGATATAAACTTGCTAGTGGTGGAAAAGATGAGCCATAAAAAAGACAAGTAAGAAATGGGTGGTGGCCAAAGGCATTTTGATATATTTTCTCCAACAGTATTCAAACAATAACAAGTTCCTTTGGCATCCAAGAGGATGGACATTATGCAGCCCTCCTGATACTGTTGAATGCAACTCCTAGCAGCCCTGCCAGCATAGCTAATGGTGAGGAATGCTGTGACTTTTAGCTGAACAATATCTGGAGAGCCACGTGATTCCCACCCCTGGTGTACACCCCTGGTGTACATCATTCAACTCCTTATCAGAGATTTCCATCCTTAAAAAAGGTGGGGTTATGTGAGGGGGAAACAGAAGCAGCAGTGGGCAAACAAAGAAGGTTCAGAAGTAAAAGAAATGGCCATCTGGAGACAGGACTGCATTCTCTCTCCTGGTAAAATTGCACAAATGAATTAATGTATTAATTAATTAATATGTCACATGAGTTTTGCAACTGAGAGGTCCCCCACCTATCTTTATTTTATTTGACCTAATAAGCTCCTGGATCTCATTCTCAGTCATAGGCAAGAAACTGAACTTAAAAAAAAATGTGGGGTAAAGTTCCAGAGCTGAGTGCAAGTTAATAAAAACTATTGTTACTATATATATATATATATATATATATATATATATAGTAACAATAGTTTTTATTAACTTGCACTCAGCTCTGGAACTTTACCCCACATTTACATATATATATATATATATATATATATATATATAAAACCTTGTCCACTGATGGATTACCTCAGTTTTAGCAGACCAGTTACAGCCTACCAGTCATGGGTATTCCTGCAAAGAATTCTGGACTAGATAATAGATCTTTGCAGAACCAGGACTAGACAGAGCTGTTCAGAGGCAATTCCCTTGGCAGAGATATGTGAGTGAGGCTGCACTAGTTGTGCCCGGAGTATACTGCTACTGCAGTACAGTGATTAGAGTGTTGAACTGGGATTTAGGAAATCAAAATTTTAATCCCACCAAATTTGGTAGGTGAATTTGGACCAGCCACGCTCACTCAACCTAGCTATTGCAGTGTTGCTGTTGCAAGGGTAAAATAGAGAAAAGGAGAACAATGTATGCCATCTGGAGCTTGTTGGAGAAACCGCAGGATATAAATATAATTAATAACCAATTAATAAAATAAAAATCACTTCTCTGATTCAGCCTAAATGTTTGCTGGAAGCACACACCCAGGCAAAACCAGCCAAGCAATCTGGAATCTCAATCACACAAGAGTCCAGACTGCAGAAATGCTTTTGCATGTGCAGCTTTTGTATGCAAAGGCTTCCTCTCTACAGACAGCCAAGTGTCAAGTGATGGGGCAGAGCAAGTCAGCGTGGCCTCAGCCAGTAATTCATTAATTCAACTTGTTAATTTTTTTTTTCTGAACAGGAATAAGGATACTAGTATTATATAGCAATGCACTTCTGCATGATCAAGAATACATGCTCAGGCTCATTTAATATAGATAATCATACCTTTAACATTCACAGATTCCGAGTACAGGCTACTGTTTTCATAGAATCATAGAGTTGGAAGAGACCACAAGGGTCATCCAGTCCAACCCCCTGCCATGCAGGAACTCTCAATCAAAGCATCCCCCAACAGATGGCCATTCAGCCTCTGTTTAAAAACCTCCAAAGGAGGAGACTCCACCACTCTCCAAGGGCGTGTGTTCCACTACTGAACAGCTCTTACTGTCATGAGTTCTTCCTAATGTTGAGGTGGAATCTCTTTTGCTGTAGCTTGCATCCAATGCTCTGGGTCCTGTTCTCTGGAGCAGCAGAAAACAAGCTTGCTCCAGCCTCAATATGATACCCCTTCAAATACTTAAACAGGGCTATCATATCACCTAACTGTCTCTTCTCCAGGCTAAACATACCCAGCTCCCTAAGTCTCTCCTCATGGGGCATGGTTTCATTTCTACATTTACTATATTAATGGACCATTGGGACTTTAGTCTAGTTTTAACAACATCTTGGATCACGAGAAAGGCTAATAAGTCTAATTTGGGAATATGTTTCCATAAGCAGCAGCTCTCTTATTCAGATACACATAATGGTGAGATCGCTTAAAAATCCCTAGTTGAGTGTTGCTACTTTAAAAAGACAAAAAAGAAAAAGTCAGTCCCATTCCTGAATGAAGGAGGACGAAGAAATTGTGCCTCTCCGTTCTCAATACCTATAGTTGTTGCTGCTGCTGTGTGCCTTCACTTCATTTTTGACTTATGGTGACCCTAGGGCAAACCTATCATGGGTTTTCTTGGCAAGATTTGTTCAGAGGAGGTTTGCCATTGCCTTCCCCTGAGGCTGAGATAGTGTGACTTGCCCAAGGTCACGCAGTGGGTTTCGTAGCTGAACAGGGAATCAAATCCTGGTCTCCAGAGTCGTAGTCCAACACTCAAACCAGTAGGCCAGGCTGGTTCTCAATACCAATATTACTGTGTGATGAATTGTTATGATCTCTAGGTCCAAGCAGCCAACCAACACCTAGGTTCTGCCTCTCGACCCTCAGCAGATCATTGATTCCCTGGTCTTCCAAGTCACCCTTTTCCACTCCTGCTGAGCTACAGGGCAACTCCTGCAACCATCTACCACACTGCCATCACCTGATGGATTCCTGTTCTCTCTCCTAGCTAAATCTCAGGAATTTGCTAAGGGATTTCTAGTTCCTATCCTTGCTAACTTAAACAAGCAACAACCAAACAGTAACCAAGTCAAGGCAAGTGAATAGGAGTGAGATAGAAGCCAATGTACAGTTAGCTCTCTGTTTTCGTGAGGGATTCATTCTGAACCCCCCTGCAAAAACAGATTAGTGAATATCCAAGCTCCATAGGCTTGAATGGGAGGCACGCCCCATTAATTTAAAGGAAGGTTGTCCCTCTGTGAATATGTAAAAAAGCAGACTTGAAGTCTGCGAGAAGGGATGGGTGACTGTACTTCAAAAGAAAGAGTGTTTATTCTAACTAAAGGAAGTTTAGAGGAAGGATATCATTTACATGGGAACCTACTTGTCTCCCAGGCAGGAAATTTCACAATGAATGGCATAGATGTTGCCTACTGCCTTCTCACAGGGGGAAAGAAGCAGCTATATCTGTTATTGGTGGTGGTGTTGTGCCTTCAAATCATTTCTTAGGGTCATCTATGGTGACCCTAAGGCAAACCTATAATGGGGTTTTCCTGGCAAGATTTGTTCAGAGAGGTGGTTTGCCACTGCCATCCTCTGAGGCTGAGAGGGCGTGACTTGCCCAAGGTCACTCAGTGGTTTTCCATGTCCGAATTTGAACACAGGGTTGTAGGCCTACACTCAAAACACTGCCCCACACTGGCTCATATCCAGATCCTCCTTTTTAAAAACCTTTTTTTTTTCTTGGAGTGAGGGTCCCAGACTCCTCAGAGAGATATATCTAAGAGTAGCCAGGTTGGTCATACAGCGAAGTACAACATCCAAAATCCACAGAACAGTAATACCTTTATTCAGACAACCAAAATACACATTTCCCCTCTTCTGTATAATTTCTTTTAACACCTTTGCCTGGTGGATTGAGTGTGGCATTATGACTCTAGAGACCAGGGTTCAAATCTGGCTCAGCCATGGAAACCCACTGGGTGACCTTGGGGAAGTCACACACTCTCAGCCTCAGGCGAAGGCAATGGCAAACCCCCTGTGAACCAATCTTGCCAAGACAACCTCATGATAGTCTTCATAAGTCAGAAACAACTTGAACAACAACTGATGAAGAAGCCAGTGGGGTTCCCAAAGCTTGCATCATATATTTTGAGTACTTTGGTTGGCCCAATAAAGGCATTTTGTGGATTTTGGGTGTTGTTGTACTCCTCAGAGAGAGGGTCCCAAGAGGGAGCGGGAGGGCCGCCGCCCCATTCTTCCCCTTCTCCTCGCCCAGTGTGACCAGAGGTCCTCTTTTCCCCGGACAGGCCCTCCATTTCGCCCTTCTGTCCAGAAGGAATTCAAAACGTCCTCCATTTGACTGAGAAGCCTGGGGTTTACATTTACAGGACTGAGAAGCCTGGGGTTTACATTTACAGGAGTGTATTGAGTTTTTATTGGGTTACGCCCTCCTTTTTCTCCCCTTCAAGGCCCTCCATTTTGGGGCGCCTTGGCGGTTAGGGCACCTGGTCGGCCCTTCCTCGCCCCGCCGCTAGGCCTCATCCCCGACCCTCGCGTAACCGCCGCCCCGGGCGCCTCGCCTCCCAGCCCCGGCCCTCCTGACCCAACCCCGGGGGCTCACCTCGCGGGCGGCGCCCTCCATGGCCCCCCAGAAGCCCCGCTCGCTTCCCACAGACCCGCTTCCTCCTCTGGTTTCCTGGTTACCGCCGGCGACGGAGGAAGGGAGGAAGGAAGGAGGAGCCGGAGGAGAGGAGCCCTGGCCTGGCTGACCCGGCCCCTGGCGGCCTGGAGGTAGGCTGCAAGGAGGCCTCGTTGTTGTATGCCTTCAAGTCATTTCTAGCTTATGGCCACTCTAAGGTAAACCTACCACAGGGTTTTCTTGGCAAGATTTGCTCAGAGGAGGTTTGCCATTGCCTTCCCCTGAGGCTGAGAGAGTGTGACTTGCCCAAGTTCACCCAGTGGGTTTCCATGGTCAAGCAGGGATTTAAACCCTGGCCTCCAGAGTCGTAGTCCACCATTCAAACCACCAGGCAAAGGTGTTAAAAGAAAGCATACAGGAGTGGGGGGAAATTTGTGCATTTTGATTGTCTGAATAAAGGCATTGACTGTTCTGTGGATTCTGGATGTTGTTGTACTTTACTGGAGCCCTGGTGGCACAGTGGTTAAATGCCTGTACTGCTGCCACTCACTCGCAAACCATAAGGTTGTGAGTTCAATACCAGCCAGGGCTCCAGTGGACTCAGCCTTGCATCCTTCTGAGGTTGGTAAAATAAGTACCCAGATTGTTGGGGGCAATTAGCTTACACTTGTAAACCGCATAGGGAGTGCTTAAGTAATAATAATAAAATTTATTTATATCCCGCCCCTCTGCAGAGCAATCGGGGCGGCGTTTCCATAAAATACAAAAAAATACAATCGTAGTCACACCCCAAAGAACCCTGAAACCCACCCCACCATTAAACAATATCATAATAATGTACTTAAAATAAAATTCACTAAAAGAAACAATAACCCTGGCTGTAGCAGAGAGTAGGGGAAGAGAAGGATGGATTAACAAGGCCGGGAAATCTAGTCACTGATAAGCGGTATAGAATTGCTATTGCTGTATGGCCAACCCGGCTACTCTTGGATATATTTGGTCTCCAGAGTCATAGTCCAACACTCAAACCACTAGGCCATACTGGCTCCCTGGCAGGGGGACCAGATATTCTAATTGCAGATGACAAGGCACTACAAAATATAGGACCTTCAATGGATTTTCTTGGCAAGATTTCTTCAGAGGAGGTTTGCCATTGCCTTCCCCTGAGGTTGAGAGGGTGTGACTTGGCCAAAGTCACCCAGTGGGTTTCCATGACTGAGCTGGGAACCAAACCCTGGTCTCCAGAGTTATAGTCCAACAATTAAACCACTATACCAGGGGTAGGCAACCTTTCCCCTTTAAGGGCCGAGGGACTTCAGCTCCCAGAAGCCTCAGCCATGTTGGCCAATAGTCCCATGTTGGCCAATAGCTCCTGGGATTCTGGGAGCTGAAGTCCCTCGGCCCTTAAAGGGGAAAGGTTGCGTACCCCTGGACTATACCATTTTGTTTGGGCTCTCTTTGTACTAAAGTACAACAAATCCAGGTGGCGGTGGTGGTTTATAATACACCCCCCCAAAATTTCCCTTTATGATACCTTCAGTGTCACCCCTTCAGCTGGTTCTCAATATTGCTGTAATTCAAATTTCACAATGAATGAATGACACATATTACCTACTACTTTCTTGGAGGGAAAGAAGCAGCTATATCTGTTGTTGTGTGCCTTTAAGTCCTTTCCAACTTATGGTGAGCCTAAGACCCATACTACAGGGTTTACTATAGAAAAATGGAGGATGTGACCAAATAAAAGCTAAAAACACTCCTATAAATGTAAATTCATGTTTCTTATAGTCAGGCTCAAAATGAAGGACCTTTTGGAATTCTTCCTGGACAGAAGGCTGAAATGTCCTGGAAAAGGAGGACATCTGGTAATCATCCTGCTCCCTGGGTGCATCTACACTATAGAAATAATATTCAGGGATAGTGTCTTGACTATGTAGCAAAGTTCAACAACATCCCAAATCAACAAAACAGTGATATGTTTGTTGGGGCCAACCAAAATACAAACAAAATATGTTGTAAGCTTTTGAAGTGCCACTGGCTTCTTCATCAGGCAAATGTGTTAAAAATCATACAGGAGGAGGAAAAAGATGACAATGCTAGTCCCCAAGCCTGTATCTTGTCAAGATGTGGCTGCTCTCAGTTCAGGTGATGTGGAGGAAAATTCATGCAGACAGACCCTCTTCCTTCTGACTATGTGGGTTTGTTGTTGTTGTGTGCCTTCAGGCTGTTTCTGACTTATGGTGACACCTATCATGGGGTTTTCTTGGCAAGATTTTTTTCAGAGGAGGTTTGCTGTTGCCTTCCCGAGGCTGAGTGTGTGACTTATCTAAATGCATCTGCATCTGCAAATGCATCTGAGGAAGTAGACCAAAGTCTACGAAAGCTCATGCTGCCAATTTCTTTCTGTTAGTGCTACAAGATCTCTCTACACATTGACGTACCTAAGGTCACCCAGTGGGTTTTATGGTTGAGCAGAAAATCAAACCTTGATCTCCAGAGTTGTAGACAAACACTCAAACCACTGGGCCACACAGTCCTATGACATACAAGGGTAGCTTGCTTTAGAAGCAGTGAAACCCTGATATGTTTTTGCAGTAAAGCATTCAGAAGAACAGATACTGTTAGAAAAGAAGGTGAATTCTTATAGAATTGAATTGGGACAGTCACGAGATTTGGAAAGATTAAACATTTAAGAGTGATTCTTCAAATTGCTAAACTGTTAGATAGTCTTAAAAACATATAGACCCTGAAGATGTCTTTGTCTAACATGCAGGGCAGATGGTGATCTGATCTTTCCATTAAAGACTATATCCTATGGTACGCTCACAATTTACAAAAACAGATAGTGGTATACTATACTTTCTCTTTTAGTTAATTATATTTAAAAGGCAGCTGGATACCATGTTTCTCTTTTCCTTAAACTGTTTAAGGACAGTTATTTTAAAATAATTAGTTTTAAAATAATTTAATTTTATGAATGTTCCATTTTCACTATATATGTAATGGGTATGTAGGAATGTTCATCTGTCATTTGTAACTATATATGATGATGGATATAATTAGCTTTAAATGGCAGATGTTAGTAGTATGGATGATGTAATGGGAGTTTGCCAAAGGAAAAAAAGTATATAAGCAGAGACCTGTCCTTTGTTTGTCACCAGACTGATTTGAGCTTGCTCTGGTCTGGTCGAGCTTGCTTTTGGCTTTCCAAACCCAAAATAAAGGGTGGTTTTTGTTTGTTTGTTTGTTTGTTTTGTTCCTGCTGAATTCTCTACTTCTTGTCTAGTCTTTTTGGCTAACATACTGGACAGGGAGAAATATCTGCATTTTGCAGTCACGATTTCAATACTAGAGAATGGAAATTGCTCAATGACTCCTGCATGCATGTCTTCTTTAACCCAGCAGTGATATAGTCAAAGCACAATTATTTTTCAGGTGCATTTGAAGTGAAATTAAGCAGTGAAGCTTCCCCTGAACCTCAAGCTAAAGTCATAGTAAAAGGTGCAATCTTTGAATTATCCTTCCACTGGGCTCCTCCCTGTTCTCCTTTGCAGGAACATCTCTTTCCTACAGCACTGGGAAAGCCATGCTTCATTCTTTTGATAATAAAAATAACTCTTGGTTGCAAAAGCCACCAAATACCGAAAGGAACTAGTAGAGAGTTTCAGCTTTGTATTCATAGGAACAAATTCATAGAAACAATTCAAAAATGAACAAATTCTGTGGCCTAAAAGACTCTCTCAACCAATTGCTATGTCTGCTTATTTTTTTGCATTTTATTTTGACCCATATCTTGGCCACTCTTCCAAATTACCACTCTTCTACTAAGTTATTGCAACTACTTGCATATGTCTATAGGAGGCTAGGGTAAATTTGGGGAGAAACTTGCCACCTATTGTCCGAATTGATAAAATGTCATTAGAATCTCTGTTCAGCCAGCATTAAAATGAAATTTCAATTCTATATAAACATCTGCAGGAACGAAAATTTAACATTTACAGGAATGTCATCAGACTCAACATGGGAAAGCATCTGCTATACTTTGTGACAGGATGGTGTTTTAGTTTTGTGGCCACACAGAATTCATGAAAAGATTCCAGTACGGTTCATATGTCAATTTATGTGAATGCACAGCATGCCAATGAGCTTTATCCTCTGTTGTAGTAGTGCACAGCGCTAGATGCATACACTCTTGATTCTGTCCACAGGTCATCCAATCCAACATTTTCAATATGCTGGCTAATTGTCAGAGGGTATAAGATTTTATTTGTTCAAATGATGAAGCAATCCAACACCAATCCACCATAGTTTTCCATAACATGTGGTGTTTTTGTCACATTAGCCCTTGCAGCATGCTAGCCCTCAAACAGAATTGCACTGGGTGTGTATTTCACCTTTGTTTTTACAAACAGTATGTTCATAATTAGTTAATTCCTTGCACAGTTGTTTTTCTTACAATAATCCAACTCTTGCTGTTGTATGTGACCTTGAAAATGCTGCCATATGTGCTCTCAATTTGATATGCTGCTGATTTTTATACACCAAGTTTTTAAAATGAGATTGTAGTTAAGTGATTAATATTTCTCTGGGGAACTTTAAAACATAGGAAGCTGTTACTAGATTAAACCAAAGATCCAGTATTCTGAACCAGTTGTCTCTGGGTAGCCCACAAGCAAGACATGAGTATAGTATTACCTCTTTTTCTCTCACACACGTTCCCAGCAACTAATATGCAATGGCATAATGTTCACCCTTGCACTGTATCACTTACACAGATGTCTATGGCTTACTCTTCTTTTGCATAAAAATATACCGGTATATACTACACCTGACACTTGCTCTGAAGGGCCTTTGTCAGATATTTGTAATGAGAAGCAAACATTTCTTCATTCAATTTTTCAAGCAGTCCTGGGCTGTATAACACGCTGCTGTTTTGCCATTACCAGAAGCCAAACTTTTAGTGTCATGTTTTATTGCAGAACTGATACCGACTTAGACCTACATATTAGATGTTTTACAACATTGCCACCTGAACAATTGTAAACAATGCCCCTGGCATGTACAAGTTCTTTTTTACAGATAAAAATAGTATTTGGGGAACCCAGAAATTGTGTTGCTAAAAGTTTTTTGCCTGAAAAGAAATAGAAAAAAGTGAATTTACAGCTACTCAAAACAAACAGTCCATCTTATATAAATGTGTGCTTTCTGACCCTGGGAATACTCTTGTTTCTGCTTCCCAAATCATGTAGATATTGGGCATTTTTACATCTTGCAATACAGTCATATTTTCAATAGGCTCACAAAATACTCCAGTTCAAGGAACTCAGTAGAAGGCTGTTATTTCTTATTCTATGTACCCCAGGTTGCGAACCATTGTATGGGGAAAATCCCATAAGGTAATAGATAAAGCAACTGTAGTAAAATATTGGGGTGACATCTATTTTTTTTTTTAAAGTTTTATTTTTTTTTTTACAAAATTACAGTACAATTAACACAGTAGGAATGTTAACAAAATGACAATCTCTTGACTGGTATTCTGCCCTGTCCCACTGCTTCATCTTTGATTTCAATGTTGTGAAAACCCAATTCCAGCACTACTGCTTTCAAAGTGAATACAAAGTGTCAAAGGCAGGACATGAATAAGCTTAACTTTTATTTATTGGTGAGAGGATACAGATTAAGTTCTCTGTTCCAGATCACACAGCTTCATAGTTAATCTTTTATATATTTCTATGCTTCTTTAATACATCATTGGAGATAGCCAGTTCCAAGGACAGGAGAGTATGAGTGGTCAGAATCTTAGTAGCCCTTTTCCATTCTCCTTGCAATTTTGAGCCCCACATCTGTATCCACATGAAATATCATAAGAAAGACATCATACATAGTTTTCAAGCTAGGAAGCTGCTTATCAACCAGGAACCTAATTTTCAGAGTGATAGTTGCACACAGTATGAAATTACTGCTCTGAGCTTAGTTTTACAAAACCTATTGGTCAGCGCGGATAGTCCTTGGTATTTACAAGGCCCATTTAAAGATAACTTGCAACTTTTTTTGTCCATCAGTTTCTACTGTGCAATAAAGGCCTTGTTATTGTCTACCACAGCAAAAAAGAAAAAAGAAAAAAAGAACTTTACCCCCACATTGCAATTTTGTAGAGATAGTTGAAGATTCATCCATTAAAGATGCTCGCTTAAAAAAAATTATTTGGTCACATCAGCATGTTAAAAAAACAAACGAGAAGTTGTTAAACAAATGTATCCCTGTAAGTATCTGAGGTTCTTGTTAAAACCTCCTCACTTCTGATCATGCTACAGAGGCACAAGACCCATTTGTGCGAGTCACAGAAACCACGAAGGAGAAGTTTTTCTTGCTTAAAATAAATGCATGTGAGTGTGGATGTGTGTGTGTGTATACAAATGTACTTTAGGAAATATCTCAAATAATTAGTGAGGACAATATTTCAATACTGTTAGAAAATAGAAAGAAGTTATCATTTGTCATCTTAAACACTGTTTGCTTCATAAGTGATTTTCACCATGAACAACAGAAGAATTGGTACATACCTACTCAGTTATCATGGAATGAGACAGTTCCCATATTATCAGGTATGCATGTGAATGTAGAGGTTAATGAAAGCTCCAAATTCTCTAATCCAGATAAAGTAAACCTATCTGAGGGCCAGATTATTACATGGTAATTCAAGTGCACTCTCTTTGTTTATTGTACAGAATTCATATTCACCCTGAGCATTTTAACTTGAAAACAAACCCACTAGGAATCACTTCTGCAGAAATTAATAGTGAAAAAAAGAGAAGATTTAACAGGTATCTCTGGTTCACTTTCATTTCCTTATTGACTGCAGCTGTAGTGAAACAACATTTTGGATTTAATTATAATCAAGATTTCCTTAATTTTTTAATCTGAAAGATATTAGGGGGAAATCAGGTTAATGAAACTTTTTTAAAAACAAAATCACCCCAAAATGCTAAAGTAACATTTAAATGTTAGCGGAACAATGGTTTTAATAGACAAGTGGCTCCTATCCCATTTGATACATCCAAAAATACTGCTCATGCTACTATCTTAGACCCTAAGAAGCTTTTCATATGGACCCTAAATGTATACTTTATGCACACACATTAAACTTTTAAAATAAACCTGGAAACAACCGGTATGGTACTGCATCAATGTACCTCTTCCAGTCCTTCCCATACTTGCTGGAACATCGGTGTTCATCTCTGATGCAGCGATGGACCAGAAGAATGGTCATGTAAATGATGTAGAAATAAGGCAGGATTTGCTCAAGACCACAGCACAGGCAGTATGCCAGGGAGCCCATCAAGTCTCCAGTATAGTTAAAATGGCGGGCCACCCCCCAGAATCCTGAAGTCAACAGTTTACTGTAGTGCTTGCTTCCATCAGATGACATGTAGGAACACTCAATGTACTGGGGCTTCTTGCCCCAGATTTTACAGTTGCCATCAGTGCGACGAAAGAGATCTTTCTGATGATTTGTCATTCTGAAGATGTAGTAGCCCACCAAACCCAGAAGCAGAATGCCAATTGCATTGCCTGTGGCAAGCTGAACAGGATAGTAGACCAAATACAATCCCTGAGGAAAGAAGTGAGTGAAAAGTCTGTAAGTAAGGTTTCTTAATCAACATCTTTCGTTTTCCTTTTGGACAGCCTAGACCTAAGGTTGGATTACTCCTCTGCCTGGCGGGGGAATAACTGTTGTATTATTTAATATTACTACAGTGGGATCACTGGAGTTTGGTTCCAGGCCCCCCGAGGATACCAAAATCTGTAGATGCTCAAGTCCCACTATATACAATGGCAGCAAAAATGGTGTCCCTTGTATAAAATGGTAAAACCAAGGTTTGCTTTTAGGAATTTTAAAAAGATATATTTTCAAGCCCTGGATGATTGGATCCTTGGATGCAGAATCCATGGATATGGAGGGACAAATGTACTTACTATTAATAAATAATAAAGTAGGGATATGAATAGGGATGGCTGACAATTTCACTTCAGTATTTTTAAAAAAGAATTTACCAAAACTGGCAAATTTATTGACATTAATAATGTCAAGAACTTAAGATTTTTTTTAAAAAAAAATCTAATATGGGAGAAAACTAAAGTAACAGATATGTCCATCCTGCCCTAGGACCTTGAGTGCCTAACTCTTAAAAATCTGCATTTGAATTTCTGTGCATTCAAACATGATTTCCTAATTTAGATTTGCCATGACTTTCTTCTAAGAAGCTCCTTGTATTAAACACTGACATGGCAGAAAGGCAGAATATGCTCTTCTCCATGCTGAGTATAGCTACACCTACTGAATTTGGCAGATGCAAGTGACATAAAATTTCATTTCAATTTACATTTGAAGAATTTAGTAAAATTTGCTAGGTGTATCTTTGAGATAAAAAGAAACTGAGGTTTAAAAATTCCCAGTGCAGGAGAAAGCAAACCAGACAGTTTCCCCACCCCTGTGCTTAAACATTTAAGTCACTGGGGTATTTTGAAAATCACATGCACTGAAAGAGTATCATGTAGATATCTGGGTGTTGGTAGGGTTTGGGTTGATCCAGATCAAATTCCCAGTTACTCATGAAGCTCACATGTGTATCTTGGGCTAGTCACTCTCAATGTAGCCTACTACAGGGTTTTCTGAGGATAAAAATGGGAAAAAGAATTTTCTGTATTGAACTTTAGGAGGAATGTGATTATATTTTAGTATTGTTCATTTGAACTGGAATTTTGTATGTAGCATTACATGTCTAAAATACTCCACAGACTGAACAAGGCTTTTGTTATAGATCCATGCTGCCATTCTATGACCTTTGCTTCCAAGTATTACAGACTGTAATCATGAACCTCACACATAAATTACCTGCAAAGTATAAAGATAAGGAAGCCAAACACAGTCTCCCCATCCAAGGTACCATCCAAAATGATCATGGCAGATATCGATCGTTTTCAAGTACCAGGCTTCATTCCAGAAAAAATCCAAAACATACACAGCCTAAAAATAACACATTGACAGAGATCAGTATGGAAAACCTATGCCATCCTTCTCAAGAATAAGATTCATCTCCTTGGACTACATGTTAACGTTCCCTCTTCATATTGTTTCTTCTGAAACTGAACAAAAATATATTCCAAGACATTATATATTCCAACTTCCTGATTAAGTTACAAACAATGTTTTCATTTTAAAATTGTTTATTAGAAGTCTCTCTGCATCTGTACAGGGATTTTTCAAATATATGACCTACCTATCAAAAATATACAATAAAAAGAATGGGAAACTTTGGTCTTCCAGATGTTATGTCTCACAACTCCACACAACCCAATTTTTCAAGTTGCAGTCATAGGCAGACAGCATAACTTCTAATACTCCAATCATTCCCTTTGCCTGTTGTTGCCATTTGCTTGCTTAGTTGGCTTTGACTTATGGCAACCTCATGACTGAGAGATCATCAAGAGACATGCTCAGGTCTTGCAAGCTCAGGGCCATGGCACCCTTGACTGAATCAATCCACATGCAGCCTGTCTCTTTTTCTGTTGCTTTCCAGTTTATCAAGCATTATCCTATTTTCCAATGAGCCATATTATCTCATGACATGTCCAAAGTACAACAGCCTCTTCCTATTTTCACTTTAAATGAGGAGTTTACAAAGAAGGCCTATTCCCAGTATTCCACTACCATCATATTCTAGCACAGGAGTATGCAAAGTGTGTTTAGGACCCACATGCCTCCCAGGAGCATAATGAAAAAAATAAACAAAACAAAATAAAACAAAACAGCCCTGTCCCAAAATGTCCTCTAAGAGGTTTGGCCAGTATTTTGCCACATTCCCACAATGTCTTTTTAAAAAGTGACCTGAGATCACTTCCAGTTTTTAAAAAAGGCCTAGAAAGGGACTTACAAACTTCTATGCAGTCCCCAAATGATCCTCCAATCCCCTCTAAGTGTTGTAGGAGGCCTTTTTGTCATATTTACAGGCCCTTTTCTAGGCTTTTTAAAAACTAGAAGTGATTTCCAATCACTTTTCTGTTTTCAGGAAAGGCCTCAAGGGAATGTTTATGGCAGTGCTGAGGTATGGTCCTCCAAAGTCTCCAGGGAGCTAATACAGCCCCTTAACCCACTCCTGTTCTAGTATGGTCCAACAATAGGGACCGGTGAAAGTGTTAGGTCTCCAAGAGTAGGCTCCCGCAGATCTCCATAGTTTAAACCCTCATTGAGCAAAGGCTCAGAAAAGACAGGCAGTGAAACTGTGAGGAAAGAACTGCAACACACACATGCTTTGGAGGCCATAATCCATGACCACAGAAAATCATGATTCATTCATTTATGCTGGCAATGGGCTACAGCTAAACAAAACTCTGCATTCTGTTTTAGTTACACAGCTTCATCATATATTAACGTTAAGCACATTTAAGGGTAGCCTGCATTTTAATGGGTGTGCTTACCTGTAGGACATTGACAAGTATCATAGAATTAGTTACTTGTCCATATAGCTCCTGCTGTTTTGCTGCATAGGAGAGGTTAATAAGAGTCCATGCTACAATGCCTGGGCGACCATTGAAAAACAGTTTGAAATCAAACCACTCTCCTATACGAGGATTAAATTCAATCCCCATCATGAAGTCGTAGAAGAAGTTACCAGTGAATTTACTAAAAAGGTATAGAAAAAGAAGAAGATAAATATAAAATCAAATTTGAAACCAAATGAAATGGAGGCTAATCTGATGCAAACATAACTGTAAACTACAGACACCACATGAGCTTTCACAGGTGGTAAGTAAAAGTAGGACACTAGCTACTGGATTAATTAGCTATCCTGAGGATATATGAGGAAGGACAGACTATCCATAAAATGTAATAATAATTGACTTTATTAGATTGAGAAAATGTAGTATTTGTTGAATGTGTTAATACCATATTTAAAGTAAAATAAACAACACCAACATACCAATCTTTTGAATTAGAGGGGAAATAGTAGGCTTTTATCATGACAAAAATAGATACAGCATATCCCAGGATATTTGCACACCACAAGAGTGGAATCCAATTATCAAAAATGATGGTGGGCGAGAACCAGTGGAAATGGTAGGCATTTGCAAACCATAGTGCATGAGTGATAAGCCAGGCTTGTAGTCCATTGATTTCATATTTGAGTACTGTACCTGAAAAAAAAAAGAGGGTTACATGATTCAGTACAGTAATAATAACATGTGAAAAAGAGATGGGAAAGAAAGCATGGCATCCTGCAAGTTTGCTTATACTTGTGAGCTTTGTCATTCTTGGCCTTATTTTCACAGTGTGATCCACATATGCACAGGGTGGGGTGGGGTGGAGCATCTATCTGTTTAATCCCATCTTCTATCCAACGTAGAGTTTTTTGGGTGGTGGTGGTGGTAAAAATGCTTTGAATGTATCAAAAATACTGTTTTGCTCAATGTGTTACCCATTTGAATATATTACTGCAGTGTGGGCAACATTGTGTGCAAATTCTTGTGTTATCTTTCATTAGTTATTCTTAAAAACTGTTATTTTTAAAAGACAACTTCACCAAGAGATTCTGTACTATATGTACTGTACTTTATGGGCAGAGTCCCTTTCCCAAAGGGGAAAAAAGAGGTAGGTAGGTAGGTAGATGGATGGATGGATAGCAAGAGATTAATGTGAGTGAGCAGAGACACACCTAGTGAAGCTCAGTGGCAAGTTCTAAAAAAGACAAGGGTATTGTAGATTTAAGGGAATTAGAAGTCCCATTGCATACCTGTTTTTAAGAAAAGTTTCAAGTGTAAGGGGCCACAATGGCACATAAAACTTGTTTTATCTATTTCTTAATCTAAACTATTTTAAGCATTTACGCTGCAATCCTATATGTTATGCTCTTTTTTACCCACAGAATTTACCGTATTTGTTCACCATATAAGACGCTCCGGCATATAAGACGCACCAAATTTTAAAGGAGGAAAATCTAGGAAAAAAAGATTCTTAACCAAATACTGTAGTAAAATATTTTATATCAACTGTATAAAGTTAACAGCAGTTTAAGAACAATTTTAAGTTGTAAATGTAAGTTTAAACCAGCAGCAGGACCAGGTGTTGCCCAAATTCCCTGCCCAACTTTCTTGCAAGTCTCCTGTCGCCTTATGGCGACTCCATGAATTTCTTAGGGTTTTCTTAGGCAAGGAAGACTCGAGAAGTGGTTTGGCCTGTTCCTCTGAAATACAGCCTGCAGCACCTGGGATTCCTTGGCGGTCTCTCATCCAAGGACTATCCAGGGCTGACCCTGCTTAGCTTCCAAGATCAGATGGACTCTAGTACCTTTGGAGTTTTTAGGCCATTGGCTTATGGTTACCTCATGAATTTAGTAGGGTTTTCTTAGGCAAGGAATCCTCAGAGCTGGTTTGTGCCTGTTCCTTCCTCTGAAATAGAGCCTCCAGCACCTGGTATTCATTGGTGGTCTCCCCTCCAATGACTAACCAGGGCTGACCTTGCTTAGCTTTCAGGATCAGATTAGACCTGGTGCCTTTAGGGGATTTGGGCACTACTTGCAGAACCATGGAATATCAGAAGGGCAGAGTTGGAAGGGGTTATCCTGTGGTCATCCAGTCCACCCCTCATCAATGCAGGGATGTAGCACTAAAACATCCCTGGCAAAAAAGACATCCTAGAATCCTATAGTAAGAAGGGATTCCCCCAGGGTCATCTAATCCAAGCCTATAACTGAAGCACCCTGTGCAGAACAGCATGCTAGAACTCCCGTACAGCTGGAAGCCCTGGAGATCATCCAGTCAACCCCTGAACAGTGGAAGACACTGCCTTGGAGGGTGGGGGAGTCTCCTTTGGAGGTTTCTAAACAGAGGCTGGATGGCCATCTGCCCCAGGAAGGGCTTGGATTGTGTCTTCCTGCATGGCAGAAGAGGGTTGGACTGGATGGCCCTTAGGGGTCCCTTCCAACTATAGAATCCTATGTATTCCTTCATGGAGTAAGAGGGTTAGACTGGATGGCCATTAGAGGTCCATTCCAACTCTAGGATCCTATGTCTTCCTGCATGGCAGAAGGGGGTTAGACTGGATGGCCCTTGGAAATCCCTTCTAAATCTAAGATCCTATGTCTTCCTGCATGGTGGAAGAAGAGGGTTAGACTGGATGACCCTTACAGATCCCTTCCAACTCTAGCATCCTATGTCTTCCTGCATGGAAGAAGAGGTCTAGACTGGATGGCCCTTAGAGGTCCCTTCCAACTCTAGGATCCTATGCCTGTCTTCCTGCATGGCGGAATCATAGAATCATAGAATCCTAGAGTTGGAAGAGACCACAAGGGCCATCCAGTCCAACCCCCTGCCATGCAGGAACTCCCAATCAAAGCAGGAAGAAGAGGGCTAGACTGGATGACCCTTGGGTGCTAGGATTCTGGGTATGGCAGGTGCCAGTCAGTCCCTGGCTGGTAGAGAGCCCCCCCCTTGCCCTTGCCCTTACCATAAATGCTGCTTTAAAAATTATTTCCATCTCCCAGCTATGAGATGGTTGGGGGAAAATGAAAAAGTGTTGGGGGGAAGGACTGCCAATATCCTAGGTGATGCATTCTGGGGTATGTACAATTTGCTGCCAAGCAAGTGACCCTGGGCATGTCACACACTCTCAGCCTCAGAGGATGGTAATGGCTACCCCCATTTGAAGAAACATGCCAGGAAAACCCCATGATAAGGTTAAAAGACACCATTTTGACCATTAAAACGTCCTCCATTTTGAGCACAGCTAAGAAGCATGGATTTACATTTATATTAGTGTTTTTAGCTTTCTCTACCTTTTTTTCTTGTATGTCCTACATTTTTTGTAGTGACTTGTCCTCCTTTGCATTGAAGACATTTGGTCACCCTGTCTGAGTATCAGAGTATGATTCTAGAAACCAGGGTTCGAATCCTGGCTAAGCCATGGAATCACCCTGGATGACCTTGGGCAAGTCACACTCTCTCAGACTCAGGAGATGGCAATGGCAATCTCCTTCTGAAGAAACCTTGCCAAGCAAACACTATGAGCCTTAGGTTTGCTGTAAGTCGGAAATGATTCAAAGGCATACAACAACAACAACAATCTTAGATGTCACACTCTCTCAGCCCCAGAGGGTGGTAAAGGCAAACCCTGTCTGAAAAAACACATAGGAAAGAAATGATAGGTTCATGATAGGTTTGCCTAAGTGTCATCATCAGTTGGAAACGACTTGAAGATGCACAACAACAGAAACAGTATTGAAAGTCACACTCTTTCAGCCTCAGAGAAAAGCAATGGCAAACCCTTTTTGAACAGGAGGACAGGAAGAAAGGTGGGTGGAGGAGGGAAAAGGCAGGGAGATTTGAAGGCACACAAGAACAACAAAAAAGTCTGCAATTGTTTCATAGGTAGTACATGGGAATAGGAGCCAGCATGGTATAGTGATTTGAGTGTTGGACAACCACTCTGGAGACCTGGGTTTGATTCCCCACTCTGCCATGAAACCCACTGGGTGAACTTGGACAAGTCACACACTCTCAGCCTCAGGGGAAGGCAATGACAAACCGCCTCCGAGCGGATCTTGCCAAGAAAACCCTATGATCACCATAAGTCAGGAACAATTTGAAGGCACACAACATACACTTATAACCTCCAAGTAAGGAACTTGGGTCTTCTTTAGATAAATCTTCAAGGGTACTCTCTCTCATTGTGCAGAATTGTTAAAGAACCTATGCCCAAGCAACACATTAACTTTGGCTGCATCTGCATTGCAGAGATTTATTAAAGCAGTTTTACACCGCTTTAAATGCCCTGGCTCAAGGCTATGGAATTCTGGCATATACAGTTTTGTGAGATACTTAGCCTTTTCTATCAGAGAGCTCTGGTACCACAAAGAAAACTGCAGATCCTTGGACTCTCTTTCTCTCTTCTCCCTTCGTTTTTAGACCCCTTTTCCTTGGACTCTCTTTCTCTCTTCTCCCTTCATTTTTAGACCCCTTTTCCTTGGTTTCTTCCTTCTTCCCTCTCTCTCCATTTTCAAAACCCTCTGCCTTGGTTTCTCCCTTCTCCCTTCTCTCTTGGTTTCTCCCTTCTCCCTTCTCTCTTGGTTTCTTCCTTCTTCCCTCTCTCTCCGTTTTCAAACCCCTCTTTCTGTCCCTGGCTTGCTTCTCCTTCTATCTCCGTTTTCAAACCCCTCTTTCTGTCCCTGGCTTCCTTCTCCTTCTCTCCCCACTCCCCGTTCTCCTCCTCCTCCTTCTCTACCCGGCATATATTCACCTTATAAGGCGCACCAACTTCCTCACCTCCGTTTTGGGGAAGAAAAAGTGCGTCTTATATAAAAATACGGTAATAGGGATTACTTCTGAACTGCCATGTATAGGATCACACTGTTAGAAACTGTAAATTCTGAAAAGCTGGTTTTATATTAAACAATTAAGATTTACTTGTATGTCTTTAGCCAAGTTCTAACTTAAAAACTTCTGTTTGTATTCTATAACTGAGAAATAGGACAGAAATACTTTCCAATTTGCCTGTAACAACAGAGGGCTCAACTAGATATGATGGCAAATGTTTTGCCACCCACAGTCCTTGAAGTATTATAATGATAAGAAAATTTTGTATTTGTATTTTTAAATTTGTATTACACTGTATTTTTATAATGTATTGTATATTTTAATAATTGTTTTTTAATTTGTTTGTTGATTCGTTTTGGGGGTGGGGGGTAGGAACGAAGGATGGGACCTTAATGTTGTTATTTGTTTGATGTTCGGGGAGGAGGGAATGATATTCTTTAATTTGTTGTAACATATTGTTGTTGTTCACCGCCTAGATTGGCTTGCCAGAGGGGCGGTATATAAATAAATCGTATTATTATTATTATTATTATTATTATTATTATTATTATTATTATTATTATATGTTTTTCAGGCATTTTTTTTTTGCAAAAAAACTGAAAGCACCAATAAAGGGCTGATGTAATTCGTTTAGCACAGTAACATTTACAAGGTTTTGTAAATATCAATTTGTTTTCTGAAGCAAAGGAACACAAAAGCAACTTTGTAATTTATGAGGAAAAACAAAAATCAGGGTCTGCAGTCCACTGTCAGTGTAACTGCAGACACGACAATCACAAGGTTTGACCAAATTTGGAGGCTTTCTGGCCTCATTCAGACTTCCAAAAAAACAAAACAAAACAAAACAAAAAACCAAAAAAACCAAACGGTTTTGGAGTTGAATAGAGCTGGCATTGCAGAATCGATTTGAAATGAAATGAAGTTCACACAACGTTTTCCATTACCGAAACGTCTATTTAACACGATTCAGATGCATACTTACTTTTGCACCGCAACAAAATGGATTCTCAATCTCAGACATGTTCGATCCATCCTGGGTCTTTTTCTTTTTAAATGTCAATCATATGATGCACATGTGCGTGTTTCTGGTTATGTAAGCATTCAGAGGTGTGGCTGTGTCCATCAGCTGTCACTATTTCCATGGTCCTGTGTGTGTGTTTATGTGTGTGTGTGTAAGATGCACACACTCCTCCTCCTCCTCTACTTTCCCTCCATGTGGGGAAATGGGCTGCTAGAAGCAGAGAGACTGCAGGAGCATTTCTATTTCTGTGGGAGCAACAGCTGATCACACACATGCACCTTCCTCCTCCAAGGATCACCCCCTCACACACACTTGCCCTACTGCTGGAAAAATTTCCAGCAGAACCGAAAAATAGCTGCACAGTTTGATTGGGACCACACTAAGATTTAAAGGGACCACTTAGCTACACTGGAAATCAAAATCCACAGCCATGATCTAAGCATCCCAGGGCTGAATCCCCCATGGCACCCGCGGATCCATGCACACCAGGGGAGAATCCCTCATGGCACTCACAAATCCATGCATCCCAGGGGAGAATTCCTGCCACAGCTCCTGTGATTTCCCTTCCGTGAATCCACACAAATGTGACAGTTTGTAGAAACATTAATTTTTAAAAAACATCAACAATAACAAACAGCACCATGCCCCCCAAGGAACCCTGGCAGAAACTGAAAACAGTTGCACAGAGTGTTTTAAAGGGACCACTTGGCTGGAAATCGAAATCCACAGCCCCAAGGAAGCTCCACAGCAGTACTAAGAGGGAGGGAAATGGTGGTTTGCCACAAGACCTGTGGTGGGATGGGTACCACCCCTCTGCCCACCCTCTGCCTATTGCCTCTCCCTCCCTGGGTGACCTGAATGTGATCGGAAACACGTTCACATTAGTTCAGCACGGTTACAACCGATTCTTTTCAAAAGAACCTCTAAAACATCCATCTTCAAAAGAACCAATTCAGGCAGACTTGTGCCGATTCAGCCCAATCACAATTGGGTTTGAAATCGACTCCAGTGTGAACGAGGCACATATAAGCTGGTTTAATCTGATTTGCAAACCGGTTTAAATCATAGTGTGAATTAGGCCTCTTTTACTTCCCTCATCATATTGTTTTTTAATCTGTTTTTTTAAATCTGTTTTAATAAAGGGTATTACCAACTCAGGTTTTGTTGAATTTGTATAAATCAAAATCCAGAGGATTTCTATGGAGTGATACAGTATGCCTAAGTTGAGACCCGTATTGAGTATGAGCGTCCTTTATAAAGCCAAATCTAAACAAATGGGACTAAAAGGAAGAATGAAGTGTAATATTATCACCTACATTCCAGCAGTCCCTTTGGATGGCTGCTTTGCAGGTTACTTTTCTGACATAGAGACTGTTCTACTATTATATGTACTGTATATCCTATCTTCCTCCCTATAAACTCAAGTCATCATATACATTCCAAGAAACTGACTGGTTCAAAGCAATCAGTGAGTATCATGGCTCAGTGGGGAAAACAATCTCCATCTCCCGAGTCTCAGTCCAGCACTCTAACTACCACATGAGCTGCAACACATCTGGCAAAATGTCTGGCAAAAAGATAATCTTTTGGGATTCATATATGTGGGTCACACACATGGTCCTAAGAGAAGACCCCATGGAAAATTGCATGTTCCTTGATCTTTATTTTTTTTAGTAATGCCAGAAAGGATTGTAATGTAAACATAGCCAAGAAACAACCTTACCAGCTGGTGTCACAGCACCTTCTTGCACTCCTCCCCGATAGAAAGGAAGAAACTTGTGACAAATATCAGGAAGCATAAACAAAATCACCTGTAACAAAGTGAATTTATGAATATCAAACATTGTTACAGGCAATTAAAACTTTTCCTCATAAGCCAAATCAAATAGTTATGAAACATGGGCAACTTGTGGGTTGGGACTACAATGATGTAAAATCCATGGTCTTTTATTCTAGTTTCATATTCTAAGTTTCCTTCTAATGTCAGACATATTTTTGGATGTAATGTGTACTATATCTGCTTCATACCACATTTCTTGAAAAATATACCAAAACTAGTTATTTGCTAGGAAGAAAACCAAGTTTACTTATTGATTCCAAAACTGTGCAGAAATGTTCAAGATGTCAATCTAAATACCAACTCTGCTTGAAATCAGATCATGAATGTGCTTCCCCGTAGTTAAAATGTTTTACAGAAATCACAAATTTTGTTGGGGAGGTAACAACACTAGATTACAGATTCAGTCAAAAACCTTACTACAGGTTGAGTCTCACTTATCTGGAATTCCCAAATTTGAAATATTCCAAAAGCCAAAACTTTTTCATGGGTCACTGAGATAGTGGCACCTTTGCTTTCTGACAATCTAATGCATGCAAACTTGATTTCATGTACAAAATTATTTAAAATATTATATAAATTTACCTTCAGGCTAGGTATATGAGATATATATGAAACATAATATTTTGTGTTTAGACTTGCATTCCATCTCCAAGCTATCTCATTATGTACATATATGCAAATACAAAATACAAAAAAATTCAGAAAATCTACGCCACCTCTTGTCCCAAGCATTTCGGATGGGGGGGGGAACTGTATAGTCATGTTTTTTGTCATATCAAGTAACATACTACAAGACTTGGTGATCAAGGGCATTAATTTGTACAACATAAAAGACAGGTGAATAAGCCCTTTAAATTATAGTGCTGATTCATAAATAAAAGACTGAAGTTAGCTAGTGACCTGCAGTTAGATTTATTCCAAATCAGCACCAGATGCATAAGTCTGCAAAAAGTCTATGGGCCTTTGCAGACTGCCAGAAATAGTGCAAATTTTGAGTCCACTTTAAGGGTTAGGGTTAGTGCTAGGGAATCATGGGAACTGGGTTTTTTTTCTGAGACATTGAGCCTTCTCTGTCAGAGAGCTCTGGTGCCACAATAAAATACAGTTCCCATGATTCCCTAACCCTAACCCTAAAAGTGGACTCAATTTGCACTATTTCTAGCAGTCTGCAAAGGTAATATCTCAATACTCAAGTCACGGTTTTTGGGATGAAGGTGGGGAAGGTGAATGGTAGGAAGGACACTAAGAGAGTTGGGGAAAGGGCCAAGAATCCAGGAAAGTTAGCTTCTGATAGGAATGGTCTTGGGAGTGTAAACTGAAGGCTTGATGATTTTTGGTCATATTCACAATGAATGATCAGTTATAAACCACCAATATTCTCAGGTTTCTTAACTGTGAGCTTTGACTGTAGCTAAAGGTTACATTACTCATATATCCTGTTAGATTTCAATAAAGAAGCCTGAAACACACACCTGGAAAATCACCCAGGCAGTATAGAGGGTTGCAGCTTTCCATGTCAATTGTGGTGTTTTGTTCCAGATATCCAGGAGGCGAGCTTTGCCCGTAAATAAGTCAATGGCTGGCTGAGTCAGAGAGCAATTGTATTGATCACACGCCATTATAAAATAATACACAATGAAGGGGGCAAAAAGGAGTAGAAAGATGACACTCGCTAATGAAAACCAGTCAACTTTCCTGAAAGAGAGAAACATAAATATCGATTATCGAGATGCCTAATAAAGGTTATGGAATGGAATGAGAAACATAAATTAGCACACAAAACTAATATTGTATAGCCATGCTAAGGGAGAAGAACAGCAGGACAAAAATAATTCAGAAATAGGAGGGAATTTTGTTGAACTGGGAGGTGGGCTGGACAAAGCCACTTTTCCCTCACAGAGGGCGTTTTCACACGGGGCTTTAGGAGGACGCAATCCTGCCTCCCTCCGGCCCCAGTCCGGCTCCTTTTCCAGTGTGTTCACACTCACGTCGCAGCAAACCCCGCCCCTTCCGGTGCCATCCCTGCGTCAGTCCGGCTCCTTCCTCCGTGTGTTCACACTCACGTCGCAGCAAGTCTGGCCTCACTCCGGCCGATCCAGCGCTAACTCCGAACGTCCTCTGCCATCAGCCCCGGCAAGGTAATTCCTTTTTTAAAAAGGAATTAAGTTGCCGCCGCCGGAGCCATTCCGGAATGAGCGGCATGGTCGGCTCCAGGCGGCTTTGGTGGGTCTAGTGTGAAAACGTCCAGAGTTTTATACCAATTGTTGTGAACAAAGAATAGAAGGACACCAATATAAACCACAACAGAATTCCATCACTCAAAGGACATAATAAATATTTCCTATATGTAAGTACAGTATACAAAATATATAAGATTGAATAATAATTAAAAAAAAACAGGGGTAGAAGGAAAAAAAGCTGCCAAAGGAACTGTTATCCAAAAAATCTTATACCAACACTTTTTAAGAAGGCAGCATTAGCTTCTACAGGTACACTTCAGTTGACAAAGATGTGTCCATGCATTTTACTTTGTTAACAGAATATTTGGTACCACAGGCAGAATTAACAAAGAAAGAATAGGGTTAGGAACACCACAAAAAACAACGAGATGTGCAACATGTTTCAGCAACTTTTTTCTTCAAATCTAATGCACATGTGAAATGAAACAGCCAGATCTTGGAAGCCTTGTATAAGTAAATAAAATAATTTTGATCCTTCTAGAGGCCACTTGAATGCTTCTTCCAAAATGCAACCAGGGATGATTTTTCACCAGCCTCCACTTATGATTTGCATTTTTGGTGGTCTGACTTATAAGCCTATGTTTTTGACACATATCGATGGCAGCTGGTGAGGCAGGCTTATCTACTTCCCCCTATTTTCTGTGTTTTGCTCTTCACACATGCTCAGCAAGGGGTTTTGGAGACTGCTGCTGTTCACCTTGCCTGCTGTAGGCAGGCACACACAGCTGCAGTAGGACTAGCTACATCAGAATCCCATTCTTTCCCAGTTCAAGCCTTATTGAATTGCTTCCTACAGACATGCTGCTGCAACCCAGCATAGAAAGTATGTGTTTCTCCTATCCTCCTTCACCATCTTCCCAGTGCTTATGCTTTTAAAAAAAGCTTTCCAGCTAGACAGAGGATAAGGAGGATAAGTGGGTTGGGCGGGCATAAAAATACTTTGTTAAAAAAAAAAAGAGCTTCTAAGTCAGAGGCTTTGTAGATTCAGGCCTTGTTTTTAGTAAATGATTTAATGAAAGGAAGCCAGTTCAGTCATCTGCTTCAGTTACATGCCTTAATCATAAGGATAACATCAATACATAAGCCAGCAACATTGTTGAGGAAGAGCAATGACAGAAAATGTTTAATGGGTAACATAATGTTCCCTGATTCCTTGTTTTTGTCCAGAGCATACCGGTTACAGACAATGATCCTCTGTAGGCTTCCAAAATAAGGAGTCAAGATAATTACCACTAGGGCAATTGCAACACTAGTATTGTGTCAACAGTTGTATAAGAGGTTCTGTAACTGATTTTGAACAACTAGTTGGGCAACCACATTGCACAACCACTTGTACAATAAAGACCTATCTCTGGAAGGGTGTAAATTCTAGTGCATAAAGCACAATGACATAATGGGATATACGGATGTGTTTCTTTGTTTAGTACTCAAACAACCTTTTGCTACATATAAAATAACACCTCCAAATAAATAAGAGGGGACTTCCAAAGTGATCTCTCTCTCTCTCTCTCTCTCTGTAAATATAAACATGTTATATTTCCTCTTGATTTACTGAATGTATCCCCTTCTAGCACATATTGCTGAATTAGCACTTGCCAACCAAACAGACACTTGGGAGCACTTACTGTTATAGGAATCCAAGGGCTATATTGCATGAGCCCCATTCTTGCCACAATCGCACTAGTCAATTAAAACGGAATTACTGTATACCTGTTTGTATTCACTGCTTGTATGTGTAACTATGTGACTGCCACTATCACACTCTCTTTCTGACTCCCCTTAACCCCATCTCCCTACTCTATGCCCTACCCAGGATGCCTTCTGTTTTTAAAAAATATCTATTTTTATTTTAAAAGCTGTGTGTAGTAATATTCTAAGGAACTGATATCACAGGAAGTGAGGAAACCAAGTTTAAACACTGCAAAACTAAGTTTGCTGGATGCAGAATAGAGCCAAACCCATAACTGCAGGATAAGAGTGAAGCAAAGTATTGACAATATTTCTAAATGGCAAAAAAATTGTTAACATGTCAGCATGTTTGTTGAGTAGGCTAAGCCAGAGACACAGAGATGTTACTGACATGCAAGGCCCAGCCATGTTAACTGGGGTCAACTATCAAGCCCTTCCATATTCCAACCTTGTTTTATATGGAATAGGGAACATATCACATGATGAGAAACTTGTTGTAACCTTCAAATGTGTGCATTTCTATGGTGGCAAAATCCTATGCAAGAGCTCAAGAGAGCAGAGAGACTGTTTTACTTGCTGGAGAGGTCTGTGACTGAGCTTGTTTTATTATTTATTTATCTGGTTGGTGTATTTGCACTTAAATATATCCTTCCCATGTTTGGCTTATAACTTTGTGTTCTTACCTTCTGCATAATGTTTTATATTACAAAGTCTTTTTACAAGTAAAGGAGCTTTACAACTCTACTTGGTAAGTTATTTCTGATACTTATAAAACTCTCTCTCTTCTCTCTCTCTCTCTGTGTTGTTTCCCTTCAAGTCATTCATTGCAAGTCTTGGCAAGTTTCTTCAGAGGGGGTTTGCCACTGCCATTCTGTGAGACTGAGAGAGTGTGACTTGCCTAAAGTCACCAAGGTTTTCATGGCTAAGCAGGGATTCAAACTCTGCCCTCCAGAATCATAGTACAGTTTCCAAAGCACTAAACCATGCTGGCTCTCAAAGCATCTGTCAAGAGGCGACACTTGTTCTGAGGTGAGCTGAGCATAATAAATTAACTCCTAGCCTGGAGCTGACAAAGCACAGAAAGCACATATTCAAGAGAATCCTGCACTAAGCCATAATTTGTACTTAATGCCTCACTGCAGCAAGGTATGTTCCCAACATGGCTAAAACAGAATGTAGTGAGTCTGTTACTGAAAAAAACCTTCCCTGAAAACCCCAACATATTGGAAAATTACCAGTCAGTCTCCAATTCTCCTATTCTAGACAAGCATGCCATGGCCCCCTGCCCGAGGAGTTCCTGATTTAAATGAATTAGCCAGATCCATTTCAACTTGCCTTCAGGCCAGGTTACAGGTCACCTTGATGGGAACTAGACAAGAGGAGTGTGCCCCTGCTGGTTCTATTGGACCTCTTAGCAGCATTTGATACTATCTGTCATGGTATGCTTCTAGGCTGTCCCTTGAGGAGAAGACGGGGGGGGGGGTCAATGTTCTACAGTGGCCCTGGGGTTCCTTGGAGGAGTGAACTAAGGAGATGGTGCTGGGGAATTCCTACCTGGCATCCTGGCCTTTGGCCTGCAGAGATCCTCAGAGCTCAGTGCTGTCCTGCATACTATCTAATATCAATATGAAACCAAGGGGTGAGGTTATCCAGAGTTTTAGAGTTCAGCAACACCAATATGCTGATGGCACCTAACTCTTTCCCACCTTCCATCTAATTCTAAGGAATATGTTACAGGGAATACATAACTGTTGAAACAGCTTCACAGTTCACTTCCAGACACAATTCAAACTGCTATTTATTACCTATAAAACCCCATACAGCTTTGGACTATCTGAAAAACCGTATCTCCCTATACCAGCCAGCTTGAGTCTTAAGATACTAAGGAGAAGGCTTTTTCATGGTCTCACCTTTGTCACAGGCTGCCCCAAGGACCTAGAATTCCCTCCCAGAGAAGACTAGGATAGCCTCATTTCTGCTCTCCTTTCATCAGTGGTAAATAATTTTTTATTTAAACAGGCATTTTCCAATTAACTAGTTGTGCAGAAGGGTTTTCTAAAGGGGGACGCAGCACTATTTATTGTTATATTTTTAAAATGACTTTACAGTGTTTCTAATTACAGATGCTTTAACATGTTAGCTAATTTAATTGTGTTTTAACTTTTTATCACCAGGTTTTTAGCTGTAACTTGCTTTAACTTTGTTCTCAGCTGCCTGGAGTCCCATGTTGGGGGGGAAGTGGGATATATGTTTAAGGATGTTAAAATAAAATAAATTGTCACACTCTGGAGTATATTATAGTTCTGCAATGTGTGCACACTTGACCAAAGTGTGAATGATCAGGAAGTTGACATAGGTTTAATAGAGTGGTTCTCAAATAGTAGAGCGAGACCCCCAGGGAGGCACAAGAGTTGATCAGGGAGGGGTGTGAGACTAGGAGGCTCTGATTCCTCCTCCTCTTCCCAAAAATTTTTTACGTGCAAAATTTACACACGTTTTGAATTAAAAATTGAATTTACTTAAATAAAACTGTTCTAATTTGAACAAAGTTATTTCCTTATAAAATGTTAAAATATCAATATACATGGATATGTGAATGAAAATACTCTCATTAAATAAACAAAATACTTTTATTCATATACTATGTTGACTGAGATGCACATGATGTCTGCATGTAGATTAAAGGGGGGTCCAAAAGGTAAAATGTTTGAGCACCACTGTTTTAATAAATCCATTTTAGGCCCCAAGAGTCCTTTCTCCATTATAGTGAAGCATGCAGACCTTCTACTTTTTATTGAACATACAAAGGACACTCTATGGAGTAGACAAAAGCCAGCTGCCCAAGGCTGTTTTTGCAGGGGCAGATTGCACTTTTTCTGACGCTACCTGGTTGCCTCCAGGAATGACAATTTACCTTTTAAATAAGTCACTGGGCCTCCTTGCATTGTCTAACATAAAAAGTGTTCATCTTTCAAAACCAGAAATGAACTTGAAGCCTTTCCAGTTAAGGCTTTTCCTTCCTTCCTTCCTTCCTTTAGCAATCTTTATGGCTCCTGAAAGGACCCAGGAGTAAAACTTGGTTCCCTAGACCTGCCAAAGTTACCCCTCAACACCATCATAAAGGAAATAATATCCCATTTCCCACCTCTTTCCTCTTCTAACACATAATACAAGCTCTTAATATCCTTTCTTCTAGGTGCCCCAGCCTACAATAATTGAACCAAGAGTCCTTGCTACCTCCCAAGTGGCATTCCAGCTCATGGATCACAGCAATGGGGATGCTTCTGGGGGAATTTTTTTATCAGTGGGCATGTCAGTCTACCTAGTTTTATAGATATTTCAGTGTAAGCTAAGTAGAACTCTATTTTGACTACTCTGTTTTACTGACTTTCCCTCTCGGATCCCTTCTTACCTCTGAACGTTAACAGCACATCTCTTACACTGGACTCTGGAGCTGCCACTGCAGAGATCTAAGGAAGACTCTGTCTGAGGTGCAACTGAACTGCTTGGTCAGGTTGTCTACCCCTTGGGTTTTAAGAACTATAAGGAGGAAACAATATGAACCTTTCAACATTGTCTCAAAAAGATTTGGAGATGACTCCCTTCCTGATATGAACTTGCAGCTTCTGAGATTTCTCAGATGTTCAGAAGAAGAGGGAGATTGCAACAGACACAAAGAAAAGGTAGAAAAGCATACAATGGCTTGGCAAGGCAGGTGCCACCAATCTTCAAAAGTCTCCTCTAAAATGTAGAAGGAAAGGTTAGGCCTAGTAGCCACATAGTCTGGCTTTGTGGCATTTGAGCATAAAAACAAATATTTTCTAAGGCTACCACATGGAAGTATTCTCTTACCAGGCTCTACCCCATTGTCCTTGAGAGCTTCCAGTTCCATTCATAACACTTTTACTTCTTCCTGCTTCCGAAAATTGTGTTTCCTTATGAGCTGCCATTGGAATCTGTAAGCAGAATACAACAAACATGCACAAAGTTAAAGCAAGAGACTACAAAACAAGAATAATTTCTCCCAGAAATGTGACTTTTATTAAATTATGCAAATATATATGCATTTCCTTTAAAAAAAATAGGTTATTTCTCTCCAATAATCAAAGGGGGAAGACCTGATTGACACACCACTTTCTGACCATGGAAGAAATTCTGCTTTGACCATGGAAGGAAACCTGTCTTCCTCTGGCTTTCCTCTATCCCCAATAGACCCTCATTTTCAGAGTCATAAAAGCTATAAACTAGTGTTGGATGCTGCACATAGTACTAAGCCTACCATATAGTAATGTAGCAATAGCAAGTACATTTCTGTACCACTTATCAGTGAACTAGCACTCCCTAAACGGTTTACAATGTGTAAACCAAGGGTAGGCAACTTTTTTGAGCCGGGGGCCGGGTTGCTGTCCCTCAGACAATTCGGGGGCCAAAGCACCAAATATAAATAAATAAATAAATAAATTTAAAAATTTAAAAAAATGCATGCACACTCTCTCAGCCCCAGAAAAGCCATGGCAAAACCCCTGTGGAGATTTTGCCAAGAAAACCCCAAGAACAACTAATAACAATATCAATATCGTCATGGCGGGGGGCGGTAGCGGTGGCAGGAATGGCCTGGGGCCGGTCCAAAGGCCTTGGGGGGCCGCATCCGGCCCCCCGGGCCTTAGGTTGCCTACCCCTGGTGTAAATCAATTGCCCCAACAAGCTGGGTACTTATTTCACTGAACTTCGAAAGGATGGAAGGCTGAGTGGACCTTGGAGCCCTGCCTGGGATCAAACTCACAACCTTGTGGCTGCAGTACTGGCATTTAACCACTGCACCACCAGGGCTCCTTTTTTGAAAGGGGAGAGAACTGCTAGGCAAGCAATGAAAGGATGGTGTGTGTGTGTGTAGATCACAGGACTACATAGTCTAGTCCTGTCCCTGTAGCTGGAATGTTTACAGGGCTGGAGAAACTTTGATCTTCCAGATGTTTTGGACCTAAACTTGGAGATGCCTCTGTCAGAATAGCTGATGATAAAGGACTGTGGGAACAGTATTCCCAAAAACTTGAATGGCGATTCTTGGCTCCTAGTATACGCATTAAACAGAAGGAAGAGCTCTTCTACATAAGAACGAACCCTGACTGGACCAGACTCCCTCCTAATATTAGGAACTCTCTTTATGTGCATTAACATCTAAGGTGCGCCATTTCCCAACAAAGACATCTGAGAAGCATTCCTCAGTGGGTGTAACCAGGACAAAACCATACATATTAATGTATTTGTTCCATCTATGTTGTGTGCATGTAAGCTACTCTTGTGACATCCTAGGGCTTCAAAGGGATACAGGCTGGCCTAGGACACCATAAGGAGGAATAATCCATACCCATGAACAATAATTATCCATATTATGCAGACTATCATAACTAAGAAACGGAAGGACACCCCATGTGAACCATGAGCATCATGTTTATCTTCCTAGCCCTACCTCTATGAAATATAATCTTTGGTTGTATGCCAACCACCAACACAACTGGATAAATTTGTAGCCAGCCTTTTAGTTATGTACAAAAGAGGGGAAACCCATATGCCATGGGAAAGGGATATGGCTACTTGAGGAATCTCAAAGAACGAGACTGGGACCCTAGAAAGGGGCTGATTTGATCCCAGGGCCTCAGGTTCTCCACTTCTGGGCTAAGGAATGGGATACGTCTGAAAACAGACTGCAAAATACCAGCAGGGTTATACCAACTGTACAAACTGTGGTAGTCTGTATCAGTGCTACTCAAAGTGGTGCTTCTGGATCGGTCCCATTCCTTGAGCCATTGGCTGTCAGTTCTTGCCAAGCTTCCAAGAAAGATAGAAACAATTGTACCTAATGGGCATAAATTCCCTGCATTATACTGGGGAGAAATAACTGCCAGTCCCTCACACTAGATTTGCATGAGAGGCACTGATCTATACTGAAATAGCAGCTGATGTGTTATGTTATGAAGTGTTATGACCATTAGAATGAACATCCCCAGGGACCACATTCGTTGCTGTTATTTTGTGCCTTCAAGTTGTTTCTGGCTTACGGTATAGCGACCCTAAGGCAAGCCTATCATAGGGTTTACTCACCTCTGTATCAGAACAAACACTAGAAGAAATTGACTGTGTAAGAACACAAACAGGCACCTCTTAGCTATTGCACACTCTTCTCATAGAGAACCATAGAAGGCAATGCTTGACTATTTTTCCAGAAAGCTCTAAAAAAATCTGCTTCAGTGGCCAAGGCTAAGCAAGTTAAGACTAATTTCCATTTAATTAGATTTTAAAAATAAAATAAATTAGGCACCTACTTTTCTTTAGGCTTTCCCTCAGACTCGAGAAGGAGTGGGTTGCAAACAAGCTAAGTATTAAATCCCATAGTCTTTAAGTGTATCCTCTTTGTCAAACTACAAAGTCTAAAGTCTACAAATTTGTGGGCGTTGACCTGAACAATAAAGAGGCTTAATCTACCATTCATGACTTCTATACATTATCAAAAGATAAAGAATTTAGAGACCCTCTGTTCTCACGGGGGACCCATTTGGGACTCCCCCCGTGAGAATGGAAAACGGTGTATATTCAAGCCTCATGGGTTTGAATGGAGTTATGCGCCTGTGGGCGCATGGCTCATTTTATGCCCCTCCATTCATCGCCCATTGATAGGCGATGGACACCAATTTCAAGTCCACGAAAAAGGAGGGGCAACTGTATACCTTACTTGGAAGGCAGCGAAGACACCAGTGTGGCTTTGAAATAAAATGTCTATTAATATTTCCTTGTTGTAACCTTTTTTTTTCCTTTGACATAATTTTCTTTTGGTGAGCTTTGTTTTTGTCCTGAGTTGCTATGCTCTGTAAAGATATTGTCCACAGTAACAAAATTTTTTAAAAACCCTCAAAAGGGGGAGGGAAATTACATATTTTCCTTTCTTCTGCCTCTTTAGACCAGAGACAGATAAACAGAACTGCACACAAAGCAAGTCTAGATAAGTATAATCCTAGATGTACAGAAAGGGAATTTGTTTGTGGCTGCTAATTTTGAACTTGGTTTCCCCCCGCTCCCCAGTATTTCAAAGACAGCAAGTTTTGCAATATGAAACACTGCTTATGTTTTTTGTGATAATGGCATGATGAAAGGGAATGAGATGGAAATGTTTCTATTGTCATACTGAGAACACCTCAGTATGGGAGGAAGAGACAGCAAGTTTTAACCTACCTCCTGCAGAAAAGAGATTAAACCTATGTAGAGAGCAAGCATGGTGTAGTGGTCTGAGCATTGGACTAGGACCAGAGTCAAATCCCCACTCAGCCACGAAAACTAGCTGGGTGACCTTGGGAAGTCACACTTTTTCAGCCTCAGAGGATGCAAACACACACACACACCCAGCAAAGCTTGCCAAGAAGACCCTGTGATAGGTCTCTCTTAAGGTTGTCATAAACTGGAAACCACTTGAAGACACACAACAATATAAAGGCACCAGATCCTGTCTGATCTTGGGAGCTAAGCAGGGTCAGCTCTAGTTAGTACCTGGATGGGAGACTGCCAACAAAGACCAGGTGCTGTAGGCTATATTTTCAAATGTCTTTCCAAATGCCATCTCATATAGACGTGATGGCCAGGAGTGCCTGTTACCACCTTCAGCTGATAAGTCAACTGTACCCCTTCCCAGAATTGGAGGACCAAAAGATGTAATGCACGTGCTGGTAACTGCAAGACTGGACTTCTGCAATGCACTATACATGGGGCTACCCTTATACCAAGTCAGAAACTCCAACTGGTTTAGAATATGACAGCCAGACTGATTATGGGTACATCCAGGAGTGATCACATCACACCAATCTCAAAATCAGTCCACTGGCTGCCAATTAGTTTCCAGGCAAGGTACAAAGTGTTGGTTATTACTTTTAAAGCCCTACATGGTTTGAATCCAGGTTACCTACGGGATCACCTTCTCCTGTACAATCTATCCTGTATGGCTCAGGTCCTCTGGGAAATGTTTGCTCCAACTGGACAGGACTAGACTGGTGATGGCTTCCCTGAGGACTTTTGCATCTGCTGCCCCCAGACTGAAATGTGGAATGATGCCAGTCAGTGGAATGATGTGATGGAAGAAATACAACAGCTGAAAATGCTGACTGCTTTTAAAACAGCATTAAAGACATGAAGAAATACAACAGCTGAAAATGCTGACTGCTTTTAAAACAGCATTAAAGACATATCTCTTCCGGCAGGCCTACCCAGTCCATTTTAAATCATGACTTTTAAATTGTATATGTGCTCTTATGAGTGTATTTTAACTGTGGGTTTATATATTTTAAATTATGTTTTGTATTTTAATGTGCTGTACCCTACCTCAAGCCTGGAGAAGCAGTGGGAAATAAATTATTATTATTATTATTATTATTATTATTATTATTATTATTATTATTATTATTGCCTAATAAGAAAACCCTATGAAATTCATGGGTCACCATAAGTCAACAGACAACATCAAAACAGGTACACATAAAGATCCCTCCACTCCCCTCATACTTTTATACAAATGGAAGAGAAGGCCCGTTCCTCTCACTGGCTCCCTATAGTAGGAATTGCAAAAAGAAGGTAGGAGAAAAAGAGAAGCAGGATGAAACCTCACACATTTAGAGGTTGTCCCCTTTTAGGTAGATCTCAAAGTTATATTTAACTACTGTAGTTGCATGTTAACTGGCTACCCCCTTTCCCCAACAAGGCTTGACAAGTTTATTTGTTGATTAACACTTAGCATCAAGAGGCTGGAAATAAATGGTTACACTTATTAAAGCAGTTACACTTACTTACTCTAATTTGTCTCCTATTTCCCACAGGAGGCTTAGCTAACACCACTTACCACTCCTTGTGGTGCAAGGAATAAGAGGTTTTGCATTTTTGCAGGAGGTGATCTTAAGGAGGAGGAAGATCACATGATCCAGTGCTGACTTGATGTATGCAGGACGGCTGGGAAAAAGGTCTGAAGACATTGATCCAAAACACACTGCAGAAATAATCCAATTTGAGACTGTTTGAGACTGCCCTGGCTCAATGCTAGCGAATCCTGGGACCTGTAGTTTTGTGAGACATTTTTGCCTTCTCTGTCACAGAATTCTAGTGCCACAATAAACTACACTTCCCAGTACTCCCTAGCACTGAGCCAGGACAGTTAAAGCAGTCTCAAACTGGATTATTTCTGCAGTGTGTTTTGGACCTCATTGGATCTTTAAAAACAACAACAACACAGGGATATTTGCAATATCCCTACCTATTGAAAAATACAATTTGCACACACAGTCCAACGTCAATATGATACTACACCAGGGGTAGGCAACCTTTTTGAGCCGGGGCTGGGTTGCTGTCCCTCAGACAATTGGGGGCCAAAGCACCAAAAATCAATCAATCAATCAATCAATCAATAAAAATATATTTTTTTTAAAAAAATTAAAAATTAAAAAAATATGTATGCACACTCTCTCAGCCCCAGAAAAGCCATGGCAAAACCCCTGTGGAGATTTTGCCAAGAAAACCCCAAGAACAAGTAATAACAACAATAATCAATATCATCATGGCGGGCGGCAGCAGCGGTGGGGGGCGGCAGCGGCAGGACCGGCCTGGGGCCAGTCCAAAGGCCTCAAGGGGCTGCATCCGGGCCCCGGGCCTTAGGTTGCCTACCCCTGTACTACACTATTACAAAATCTTGGGAATTGTAGTTTATTGTGGCAACAGAGCTTTCTGACAGTGAAGGCTAAATGTCTCACAAAACTAGTTTCCAGAATTCCCTAGCATTGAGCCAGGGCATTTAAAGGGTCTCAAATTGAAACAAAAATCCATCAAACACTGATACCTTTATTAGCCAACCAAAATGCGCAATATACTTGTTGCAAGCTGTCGAAGCTCCACTGGCTTCTTCATCAGGCAAGATGTTACAAACCAAACAGGAGAAAAAAATCAGAGATTTCAGTCAGATTCCTGCATTTTGATGTTTCCGTCCTTACCATCTTAACTAAGTACAGAAACATCAAAATGCAGGCATCTGACTAACATCTCCAGTTGTTTTTCTCCTGTTTGGTTTGTAACATCTTGTCTGATGGAGAAGCCCATGGAGCTTCAACAGCTTGCAACAAGTATATTGTGCATTTCGGTTGACCAATAAAGGTATCACTGCTTGGTGGATTTTTGTTTGAATTTGCTAAATGGGCAACACAGCTACCCTTGTACGGTCTCAAATTGGATTCTTTCTGCAGTGTGTTTTGGACTATTGTGGGTCTTCTTTTTTAACTCATTGCAATATCCCCCCTCCCCAAAAAAGACAATTTGCACACAAAGCCCAAGGTCAGTATCATGCTACTCTGATATGGTACTAATACTCCACTTTCTGCTATGGTTACTCCCTGTGGAATAATAGGTTTTGTAGCTTAGTGAGACCTAAGAGCTCTCTGGCTGCAAATTCTAAATGTTTCTCCCTAAACTGCAAATCCGGGATTACTGATTATCCAGGAGGTAACCACTGATTATCCAGGAGGTAACCACAGCAGTTAAAGTGGAATAATATAACTGTAACAGTATAGTGTGATATTGTTCCAAATTGCATTCATCTTTCTCCAACATGCTTGAAACCAGTTTTGATCCTGGCCCATGGACTAGGTTCAGGGAAACAAGCCACTGCATTTTCTGGAAGTTTGTGAGACTCTGGAGAGTTTAGGGTGAAAATGATGCAATTTATTGTTTTTAATCTGTAAATATTTTCCCCTCGTATTTTATCTCTGATTATCTTCTTTCCTCTTTTTTCCTCAATCTACTAGCTAACAACTTCCTCTCTTTATTTCCAGCTTCAAAATGCATTTGTTTTACTGATTTTAATTTCTTTTTCATTTATTTGATAGCTATCATTTTTAATTGGTGTTGTAAATTATCAACCTCGCATTTCAGATCTTTATCTCCTTTCTTTTCCCATTCCTCTTCCTTCTCTTTTACTTCCTTCCTTATTTTCTCTTCTTTCTCTTTCTCTTTTCTTCTTTGTTCACATTGAAGTTTGGTAATTACTCCTCTGATTACCGCTTTGCTTGCATCCCATATTAATTTTGACAACATTCCTTCCACTTTATTTTCCTTAAAATAGTATTTCAGTGTTTCCTTTAATTTATTTAAATTATTTTTCTCTTTGAACATTTCTTCCTGCATCCTCCATATATAACTTTTCTTCTGATCCAATAGCTCCATCATAATTGGGTTGTGGTCTGAAATGCATTTTGTTAATATTTCCATTGATTTGATCTTTAAGACCAGGGGTTTTGCAACTAGAAATAGATCTATTTTCAATAAAGATTTGTGTCCCTGTGAAAAGAAAGTAAATCCTTTTGTTTCTTTATATTTGCTTCTCCAGACATCTTGCATTTTAAAATCTTCATTTCGAAAAACGATTTGGGTGATTTCCCTTGATTTCCCCCCCTATTTTCTTTCCTTCTAGAGATGTTCTGTCTATTTCGGGTTCCAATACTGCATTAAAACCTCCTATAATATTATCATAATCCAATTTTTTCAGTTCCGTATGTATCGTGTCAAAATATTTTTCTCTGTTGTCCAGTGGGGCATAAATTCCGACTGCCAGAATTGTTATATTCTCAAATTTTACTTCCACCTCTATATATGTATCTTCCTCATCTCCAAATATCTCTTTTGATTGATGTTTCTTTTTCACGTACATTGCTAATCCTTTCTTCCTTTTTTATTTGCTACAATGTAAGAATATCCTAATTTACTATTTCTTAAATATTTCATTTCCTTTTTACTTATTTTTGTTTCTTGTATGCAAGATATGTTGCTATTCAGTTTTTCCAATCTATGAAAAACAATACCTTTTCTGTCTGGAGTTAATTCCTTTAACATTCCATGGTGTTATTTTAATTCCCATCTTTGATTTTCTTTCAATAAGCTCTTAAATATGATGTTGTTTTATTTTGAATGTACCACCCCTTCCTCCCCCTTTTTATTATTTTTTTGTATTTCCTTTTAATTTATATACTTTATTAGTTTTAATTAAATTTAATTTAATTCCCTTTGTTTTCTTCCTGGTGTTATTCACTTTTCTTCTTCGCTATTTTCTTTTGATATAATTTCTCCGCTTCTTTTTTCCACTTCTTCAATTGATTCTTCTTCCTCTGTGTTACCTTCTCCTTCTTCCTTATTGCTCTTTCCTTCTCTTTTCGATTTCTCCTTATATCTCTTTGATCTCCATTCTCTCACTATAGCTTTTCCAGGTCCTTCTTCTTCTTTTTTCCTGTGATCTTCCTTTAGTCTTTGTTCCATTTCTCTTGCTTTATCTACATTGTCAATCTTGAATCTTTTTTGTTTATATGAAAAAGAGAGACCTTTGATTCTGTTCCATTTATAGTTTATTTCTAAGTTTTTTAACAATTGCACTAAACTTTTGTATTTGTTTCTTTTCAACATTATTTGAGGTGGAATGTCTTTAAAGATCTTAACTTCTGTATCTTCTATTATTGATCTTGTCTCGTAATTCTTTTGGATAATTATTTCTCTAATTTTTGATATGACAAAACAGATGACCACATCCCGTGGAACCTTTCTGTCCTTAACTTGTAGTGAATTTACTCTAACAATCTTATCGATTTCACGTTCCATCCCTTCTTCTGATAGTCCTATATATCTCGCCAGGTATGATATTATTCTGTTTCTCAGATCCTTGTTTTGTTTTTCCAGAAGTCCTCTTATGTTAATACATTTTTCTCTGTATCTAAGTTCATTGGACCATTCCAGTAATTGTTGTTTATTTTGTTTCTTTGTCATTTCCTTTAGTGATCGTTCCAGAGCATTAGTCTTATCTTTTATCCTTTTTGTCTCTTTTTGGGTCTTGTTAATATCAAGGGACATTTTTTCCATCTTTTTACCAATGTTATCCAATTCCCTTTTTAGGTCTTTTCTTATCTTTGTTCTAACTTCTTCAATTTCCTCCCTTATTTCTTGGTTCGATTCTTTCAAGTCCTCTTTCATTTCCTGCCTGTTTTCTTTAATTTCTTATCTTAATCTACGCATTTCATCAATTAGCATCACTATGGAATCTGTAACCTTCACAGAATCTTCTACTGATCCCCTTCTGTGATTAGATTTGTGTTGTGGTAGGAAGAAGGAAAGAATAAAAAAAGTAAGAAAAAAAAAAGGTAGGAGAAAGGTAGCTTCCACTATTACACCACTCTTTAATTATTTATACGCAATGTCTTTTCTTACTTTTTCTCTATTCCTTTTGTGAGTTCCTTGTTTCCATCAACTTTATATTAATTACCTCTTTTTCTTATTTTTTTCTTTCTTCTTTTCTTTTTCCAATCCTTCTCAGGGTATTCTTGTTGTAGTCTTTTTTTTTTTTTGCTCTTTCTCCCTCTTTCTTCTTCAAACTTTATTTATTTACAACTGTCCAGTCTCTTTTCAACTTATAAATCACTTTATCTGTGCTTATAAGTAATCGAGTCTCTTTTCAAATGCTTCTTAATTTTCTAGTAGATCAATGATTTATCACTAGTCTCTTTATTTCAATCCTTTCTGATATATCATTTTCTTATTTTCAATTTAAATTTCTCATGTCACTATTCTCAGCTTCTAAGCTTCTATACTTTTATAATCCAATAGTCTAGTAGTTTAATTTTTGCTTTCTAGTATATTTTTCTATAATTTTTATTGATATTTTTAGTCCAATACTTATTATTTTTCCTTTTCTTACCAATCTCTATTGACTTCTATTATCTTCTATATTTTCTCTTTGTTGGTAGCTTTCTTGTCTTACCCAATCTTTCCCAATCTCTCCTTTTAGAACTGGGAGGTTTTCAAATATGCAGTAGTCTGATTTGTGTTAGAGTCCTCCGTCAGATGTCTCTCCTCTTCTTTTCTCGCCACTAGTAACAGCTTCTTTCTCATATTACTGGCTTTGTTAGCTCTCTCTCCATTCTCTCCTTTCACACTGCAACTTCTGCCTATTTCCAGCTTTCAGCTTGTTCCTGCTTCTCTGCTCTCCACTCTCTCCCTCCGTCACTTAGCAACCTCTTCACTGCCTTTTACATCGCTTCCTTCTTCCTTTGTGGCTTTGCAGCTTTCCATCCGCCTCTCCCGTATCTTGAGTATTAACAATCTCAGCTGGGCTAGTTTTCTGCCCCGGCACTTAATCCATAGAGTCCGGGAGTTCTCCAAACTTAAATCTTAAGGGCTCTTCTTGGTGGGTAAATATTTTTAACTCTTTACACTATTCTCTCATTGTTGTCTTGTGTTTTGTTATAGTATGAGAAACTTAAATCACCCAAGGGTGTTTGCAACAAATGGGAGGCATAGGTTTTTCTGGATCCCCTTGCTCCAGGCTTCCAACTAAGGGGGCAAACCCCTTGCACGAGCCTTGGATCGCAGCTGGGTCCCCTCCGTACAAGCCCTGCTGCCTATCTCTCGTAACGGAGATCTAAGGGACGCGTAGCTTCAATCCCCGTTCCAACAAGCACCATTGTTGCTGAAGTTGTGGTGCTAACACCTCACACCCATGTCCTCCCCCATCGCCATCATACTGGAAGTCCGCAATTTATTGTTTTTAATAGAAATATTTATTTTTTAAAAAATACAGTATATCTAACAGGTTTTAAAGTGTATTTTGTTCTTTTAAACAGATGTAAGCCATCTTATGCGAGAAGAAAGCAGGCTGCAAATAAAATTTTGTAAACTGCCTCAAATCACGGGTCAATGAGAGCATTTCTGGGGCACTTCTGCAGCTGTATTCAGGGATCCCCTGGACCACATTTGGCCCATAGGCTGCATTTTGGCCATTGTCAGACTATAGGAAGATGATCACCAGGGGATGAGGGCAGCAGGATTTTCAGGTTGTATGCCTCCTCGCTCCTGAAAAGCTTACTGAGTAAGCATAGAAGCTTACTTTTGCAGAATATAGCGTCTCTGTTTAGCTGTCATAAGGGCAAAACAGAGAAGAGATGCTTTGATGGGGGAAGGTGTCAATCTGTGATATAAGTAGGCTTGGAGGATGGATACAACTTGGTGTGACATCTGTATCTCTTTTTAGACTCAATCCCTGCACCTGAAGACATCTATTGCAGTGAGAAAGCCACAAAAGTCATTGCAGAACAAAATCCAGAGAAATACTCTCTGATCTTGCTAAGTTCTCCATGAAATATTCTTTGGCATTTTAAATCAATCTAACAACAGAAGCGGCAGCACCTGTTTTTCACTGGGTTTTTTCTCTCTTAAGAAATGTAAAGTCAGAGCCAAAATTACTCTTAGAAGATTAAGATCAGACACAAGTGTCTACTTTGTACGTAATTACACAAGAGGAAAAACTGCCCAGCCCAGAAAGTTGGCCAGTTTACAAAACATGACTAATTATTAGACAAGAGAGAAATTGTGAAACATATGATTACTAATAAGAAACGTTAAGCACATAAATCATGCTCATCCAGAGCACCCAAAGCTTTCCTATTTATTATTTCACTATTCCTTTATTCACTTAATCTTCACTATTCCTTACTCACTTATTACAGTACTTTCTTGCAGTGAAAAGAGCTCATTCAAGACAGTCACTTGCATAAAGCCATCCCATGAGCTCAACCAGGGACTTTTTTGCTTATGGCTCACTACTCCTCATCTCAACTCTGCGTCAGTGCTACTTATGCCCCCAGCTATGTCCAGACCTCTTACACTAAAGCTACTCTAGACTTACCTTTGCTTTATACTACATGTATATTCCACCTTTCCTCCAAAGAATTCAAGGCAGCACAGAGTTATCCCATTTAAATTTTATCTTCACACAGCCCAGCAAAGTGTGTGAGGCTTAGGGCCTAAGCAGACTGCCAGAAATAGTGCACATTAAATTGAGGCACTGCCCTGGCTCAGTGCTAGGGAATCATGGGAATTGTATTTTTTTTCTGGGACACTGAGCCTTCTCTGTCAGAGAGCTCTGGTGCCACAATAAATTACAGTTCCCATGATTCCCTAGCACTGAGCCAGGGCAGTGCCTCAATTTAATGTGCACTATTTCTGGCAGTCTGCTTAGGCCTTTAGATTGTTGTTGGAGGGGCATATTTTTAATGCTCCCACACAATTTGAAAAGCCTCACATTTGGAAAAGCTTCCCTCTTGGCTTAGGTTTGCCACCTGCAAGAGATAATGCCCAAATAGTGTGCCTGTTAGAAGTATTGAACCTACTTCTCCCCAGCATTCCTATTTGTTCCATGGCAATAAACAAGTCATTTGCCTAAGCATTCATGAAGGCAAGAGCTTAGGCCTGAGTTCCACGTAGCTGGTTAGCCAGATAGAGAAATCCATCTTTCCTCTTTTCCATCACCTAACCCCTTCTAATAGAAATATCAGCAAATCAACCTGTGGCATTCTGCATGCAGAGATGTGCTCTACCCCCTGCAGGTGTTCTGCTAAAATGACCCATCCCTCAAAGTGTGGCTGTTGTGGATGTGAGAGTACTATAGTGTAACGTATTGTTGCAAATGAGCTTACAGAATTAGTGAGTCCATTTTTTAAAACTACCCTGTATTTCTGTGTCAGAGAAAAAGGAAATGCACCCCCCTCTTTCACAACCAGCAAAAAATAGGCTATTTTTCTTGCAAGCCATCTAATTCAGGAGCAGGAGGCCTTTAACCTTGCGAAAACTGTGTCCCCCCGCAAAAAAAATCCCATGATCTACTAACCATATACCAGACAATGAGAATTGGCTCCAGGTACTAGTTTTGAATACCAGAACCAAATGCAAGTATTCTTGGCAAGTTTCTTCAGAGTGAGTTTGCCATTGACATCCTTGGAGGCTGAGAGAGTTGCCCAAGGTCACCTAGTGGACTGCAATAGCCCAGCAGAGATTCGAACCCTAGCCTCCAGAGTTGTAGTCTAATGCTTAAACTATTACATCACACTGGCTCTGGGAGTTAAAAATCTTTGCTGATCAGCCTTCAGTTCACCCTGTTATAATTCACACCTCTAGTTAAGTGGTATTTCCAGTTAAAGAGCTTACAGCGCTAGTTAAGTGACAGCTTTCTTTACATACAGATTTTGTGAGTCAGGTATGATTTATAGCTTCCATGTTCACACATTTTTTTTCCTACACAGAAACTGTTTATTTGTTATGTCAGAAGATTGTACCAGACCTGTAAGAGTAAGAAATACATCTGTTTTTGTTGTTGTTGTTTTTTGCATAGGAGAGGGAACCTCTTCAGCATTCTCATTATTCCTCTCAGCCATGCCCTTGCCATTGCACAGCTGTCACAACAGTTCATCTGTTGATTTAAAGATAAGGGAACACAGATCAGGTCCACAAAATGGACAGGAAAGCTGGCATGTTAAGTTAGCATGGAGGCATGCTACCTTGGAATCGTACCCTCCAACATTTCACAGAAGAAAACTGGGACATATGTGACCAAACAACATTAGTGTGTGGTCAAGCTGTCAAAAGAGAAGAACACCCAAGCCAGGAGATGCTGCAGCAGCTTGCTTTGGCCTGAATCTACAGGGAAGCACAAGATTCTGCCCCCTTCTGTTCTCTCCCCAACTGAATTAATTGAATGCAAGCCACTTGGGCACTTTAAACTCACTTTGCAACAACTGAAATAAGCTGAGGACAAAGGACAAAAGTGGGAGGAGAGAAACCGAGATATTTTTGAAGCAGTTGAAAAAGTGGGATGACAGAGGATTAATCAGGACTGTTGGAGGGTATGTGGAACTTGGTTGGATTTACTTCCAGGTAAATATGCATTCAGTTGCAAAGTTATCTAATAATCTACCTCAAGTTTTTGGAATCTGAGTTCCCTGATTCTGTGTAACTAAAGTGTTGGGTCACCAGCACTTCACCAATTAGAGGTCAATACAGTAAAATGAGAAAGAGATGCACAAACAGGCCAAACTTTGTGGGTTTCTCATAGGCATCTTGCTGGACAGTCCAGCAACAGAGAGTGTTGCACTGACTGGACCTTTGGTGTGATCCATCATGCATCTTCTTATGTTCCTATACTGAAAGTGCACCAACCTTATAGAAAGAAAATGGCAACTCAATACAACTGTACCCGCTCAGCAGAACTATAGTGTGTTCTACACATATAAAATATGTCCTCTCTTTTATCTGCGTGTTCACAGGCATTGAAGAGGTGATTGCAAACCAGCCCAGAGTATAAAGAGTAAAAAAAAAAAAAAAAAAAAAACGCTGTGTAAACTATGTATTATCGCTTTATTGTATAAACAGTCATTATTAATCCATGCTGTAGAACATGTCTGAAGTAAAACTCCTTTTGTTCACAAATGAGTTCTGTCTCCAAAGAATGCAAACACAGTACCATTCGTAGAGTAAAAGAGAACATATTGTTAAGCTATGCAGTACCAATGAACAGTGTACAAAAACTGCTCATTAATCTGCCACCTGCCTTGGAACAGAAAACAGTAAAATGAGAAACAGCCTGTTATAAAGGTGACAGGACATGGTTTTAGATCAACCACTGCATAAGTTGAATCCAAAGAACCAACTGACATTCTGGGAATTTATGCTGTGGCTCCAGGGGGTTGCCATCTAGCCTAGCCTTCAGCATACTTTTCGATCCAAAGGATATCTGTTTATTGTGTTTAAAGAGCTGTCTTCCACATGAGCAGAGTATTGACAATCTTCTCTCTCTAATGTCAATAGCAAGAGGGATTAAACAGACCATCTCTGATTATTAGGCATCTCAGCCAAACATTCTAAGGCTATGCTATAACAACTTGGAAGATTGCCCAGGCTTACAGCTACAAAACAATAGGAGAGAACTGATGTTCAAAAACAGAGGATGGGCTTTAAAAAACAAATCTTTTCTCTGGAAACCTCTATTGCAGCGTTGGGCATCACAACTTCTTGCATCATTACTCACTAATATGTCCAGGGATGATGGGAGATGTAGCCCAATAATATCTAGAGAGATGCACATTTACAGTATTCACATTGTCTGCACTCATTTATCAATCCAGTGCTGCTGGCTTTTCAGTCCTTTAGTTAGGAGGAAAATATGGCCCAGGTTTATGTGCATTAGGGACACACACTCATCAGAAAATCAGGTATTTTATGAAAGTGTGGGTGGGCAGGAGATGGGCTTTTGTTTTGATAGCTTCCTTTCAAACCTTGGGTGCACATCTTGTAGATATTATTGGACCACAACTCCCATCATCCCTTTCCACTGATTATTCTGGCTAGGGTCTGATATGAGTTGCAGTCCAATCATGTCAGGAGGGACTCAACGTACCCTCATTAAAAAAAAAAACATTTTGAGTTAATGTCAGGATTTTTCTTTGTTGCTCTGTGCCTTCAAATCATTTCCAACTTATGGCAACCCTAAGGCAAACCTATCATGGAATTTTCTTGGCATTTTTTTTCAAAGGGGGTTTGCCATTGCCATCCCCTGAGGCTGTGAAGGTGTGACTTGCCCAAAGTCACCCTTGGGCAAGCCAGGCTAGGTCAAGATTTGAACCCTGGTCTCCAGAGTCATAGATCAGCACTCAAATCACTATAGTTTATTTCACCATTCTTCCAAAGAACTCAGGACAGCATATATACACACATCTCTCCCTAAACTTCAGAGATATGTTAGGATTCGAGGTCACACAGAGCCCTTTAACACTACAAAGTTTAACTGCCATGCCTTCATTATCCTGTGGAGTCTTGGGATTTGCAGTGTGGGAAGAAACTAGAGTTCTCTGGCTAAGGAGTTTATCACATGGGGGACAAGTGGAAGTATAAACAGTGATTAACCCATGATAATCCTGCAATTGTGCTAATGGTTTTCACATGACGGCGGGATGAAATGTGATTAAAGTGCCATTATCCCGTGAGTGACCAGGCTAGAAACAGCAGCAAATCATTCACAGGATTTTCCTGTGAATGACTTTTTGCTGTTTATTGCCTGGTTATTCCCAAGATAATCACATTTTAACGTCAATTGCGTGATTTTCACTGTTTAAACTCCCAATTTCCCCTGTGTGATAATCTCCTAAGAATTTTGAATGCTGCAGATCCAAAGAGGTTGCCACAGCAATTGAAATTCAATTATAGTGCTATAACTTTGTAGTGTGGATGCCCCCTGCAGAACTGTGTGGCCCAGTGGGCATTTGAACTTGGTTTGATCTAGTCCAGTACTTTGCCCATTCATTACCTGAAAACTCAGGAAGACACAACCTCACACAATTCACAGCTTGGGGTTGGTTAGGTGCCACACAGTTTCTCTGCAAACTTAACAAGGATGTTTTCTCTTCCTGTCTCAAAACCCACATAAAACTGCTTCAGATCATAGAGCTAAAGGCACTTTCTTCCTTGTTCCACTTGCAGGATTATTTAAAGCCTGACCTACGCAGTTCTGTATTTTAATATTAAATTCATTTTCACTTCAACAACAACCAATTGCACAATAAGCAGGAATTCATATCTGCTTCATCTTCAGCCCATCAGACTCTGAACCCTTTGAAGTCTGTTCAAAAGGAACCATAATATTGGACTCTGTGCAGTCACATCAACCACACTTTTATTTGTTCTAGTTTCACAAAAATCCTCTGGATTAAAAAAAAAGCCAACCATGTATTTTTAGCATTTTAACCACAAAAGACATTGATTTAAAAAGCAAGTGGTCTCGCTTGAACGCAAGGGCAAACAAATGAAAAGGAAAAGCAAGTCAGCCTAACACCCAAAGTCAAGATCCCTTTGCATACTGATGTTCCTGACTAACATGGCTATGTCTCTGAATTTCGTTGAATTCTAATACCAAAATTGCTTGCCGTAACAGAAATCCAAAGTCAAGTAGATAAAGGGATTCTGTAACACCTTTGACACTAAACAAAAAAGAAAGAAACTGGGAGCATGAGCTTTCATGGCACCTGAGAAAGTAAGCACAGGCCTATGAAAGCTCATACCAGCTTCTCTCTTTCAAAGGTGCTACAAGATCCTTCCCAGCTGAGCCATGGAAACACACCTTGGGCAAGTCACACTCTCTCAGCCTCAGGGGAAGGCACTGGCAAGAACTCCTCTGAATAATTTTGCTAAGAAAACCCCATGATAGGGTTGCCATATGTTAGAAATGACTGGAAAGCACACAACAAGAAGATCCTTTTGCACACTGACTTTCTACACTTTTTTTTTCAAAGGTGCTACAAGATCCCTTTGCATAGTAATTTTCCAGCTTTTTCTTTCAAAACTGCTACAAGATCCCTCTGCATACCGATTTTCCAGCCTTTTCTTTCAAAGGTGCTACAAGATCACTTTTGCATAGTAATTTTCCAACTGTTTCTTTCAAAACTGCTACAAGATCCCTTTGTATTCTGATTTTCCCAGCCTTTTCTTTCAAAGGTGCTACAAGATCCCTTTGCATAGTAATTGTCCAGCTTTTTCTTGCAATAATACTACAAGATCCCTTTGTATATCGATTTTTCCAGCCTTTTACTTCAAAGGTGCTACGAGACTTTATACCAATTTTCCAGACCTTTCTTTGAAAAGTGCTACAAGATCCTTTGCAGACTGATTTTTCCATTCTTTTCTTTCAAAGGTGCTACAAGATCCCTTTTGTACACTGGTTTTTCCCAGCCCTCATTTTCCAAAAGTGGTGCAAAATCCCTTTGCAGACTGATTTTCCCAGTTTAACACGGCTGGGGCTTAAGAAATCCAAAATGGTCACTTTATATAAGCCCCTATTTTGAGAATGAGCCTTACCAAAGTAAAACAAAAATTAAAAAAAGGGAAGGAAAGGGAAAGGAAGAAGAGGCTACATTTTGCAACTAATAAACGTTATGAAACCGGTTGCATTTTCCCATTGTGAGAACAAGGAGTCAACAGCTGCAGCGCAGACTGAGGCCGCATCCGCACTGCTGCAGAGATAACCCGGTTTGATACCGCTTTAGGTGCTGCGGCTCAATGGTAGGGAATTCTGGGAATCGTAGTTTGTTGTGGAGCCAGAGCGGAGCCGGTATCAAACCGGGTTAGCAGTGCGGATGAAGCCCCGGTTTATAAGCACCCCGCCTTAATGTTACCTTTCAGCAACGTGCGGACGAGGATCCGTTATCAGTCCGCGATAGGCTCTTCTTCTGAGATGACCCAACAAAAGATTAAGCAACTCTGGGTTCAATTGTTCTCTCTGCGAGTGTCTCTCCCCCCATTTCTTTTTCCTCTTTACCACGCCCCCTCTATTTGCATATTCCAACCACCGTCCAATCACCTGCCGACTCCCTCCGGCATCACCCTTCGCTTCACCGCTGGATTGGTGCATCTGCCTGAAACCATGCATGAGCTGAGCCGACTGGGTTGCCAGGGCAACCGCCCGCTGGACGGCCAGAGGTGATAAGGAGGACCAGGCCTCTCAAAATGGAGGACATGGAAGAAAGAAAGGGGGGGGGGGAATGGCCCAGCAAAAAGCTAAAACAAAACGACACAACTCCTGTAAATGTAAATCCATGAAGGTGTCTCCACTATGGCACAGAAATACACAGAGCAGTGTTCCCATACATCAGAGGTAGGCAACCTTTCCCCTTTAAGGGCGAGGGACTTCAGCTCCCAGAATCCCAGGAGCTATTGGCCAACATGGCTGAGTCTTCTGGGAGTTGAAGTCCCTCGGCCCTTAAAGGGGAAAGGTTGCCTACCCCTGCCATACATGCCACCTGGATGGATAATATAATGACCTGTGTGGCCTGTTGGTCTGGAACTGACACACAGCCAAGGTGCCCATATGGATCCCTAGAGAAACAGGCTAACATTTCTTGAGCCTCAGTGTGTAGAAAGATCTTGCAGCACCTTTGAGACTCTGGGCCTGTACAGACTGCCAGAAATAATCCTGTTTGAGACCACTTTAACTGTCCTGGCTCAATGCCAGGACATGGGAACTGTAGTTTATGGTGGCACCAAAAGGATGTGTCTGGTCACCCTGCATATAAATATAAATCCACGCTTTGTAGTTCTGCTACAAATGGAGGGCCTTTGGGGATTCCTCCTGAACAGAAGGCTGAAATGGAGGACATGTCCGGGAAAAGGAGGACCTCTGTTCACTCTGGCTGCAAGGATCCACAGCGCAAGAGGTTTGCGCTTCCCTGGAGTTTCGTTGTAGACAACAAGCGCTCATACTGAGAGAAGGTGGCTTTGCTCCTTTAAAGATCTTGGAGGATATGCTCCCAATTGTGCAACAAGCTAATAGAAAAATAAACCTGTTTGTTAACGTTGTTGTGTGCCTTCAAGTTGTTTCTGATTTATGCCAACTGAAATCGCTACTGCAAAAATGCAGATATTTCTCCCTGCCCAGTATGTTAGCCAAAAGACTGGACAAGAAACAGAGAATTCAACAGGAACAAAAGCTTTATTTTTCAGGTTTGCAAAGCCAAAAGTAAGCAATTCTTTTTCTGGCCAGACCTGAGAAAACTCAAGACAGTCTGGCAACAAACAAAGGACATAGTTTTTTTTTTTGTGGGTTTTTTCGGGCTGTGTGGCCATGTTCTGAAAGAGTTTCTTTCTGACATTTCACCAGCATCTGTGGCTAGCATCTTCAGAGAAAAAAATCTTTCTTCTCTGAAAAATCTTTTTTCTCTGAAGATGCTAGCCACAGATGCAGGCGAAACGTCAGAAAGAAACTCTTTCAGAACATGGCCACACAGCCCGAAAAAACCCACAAAAAAAAACTATGGATGCCGGCCATGAAAGCCTACGACTTCACAAACAAAGGACATGTTCTACTTTTATCCCCTTTCCTTTGGCAAAATTCACTATTACCTCATTCTACTACCAACATTTATCACTTAAGGCTAATTATAGCCATCATCATTTTTTGTTACTAAGACAGAGGTACATAACATATGTATTACATGCACATAGCTATCAAGACAGATGTATATCTCAAAAATACACACTGTCCTGAAATATAATAAGGAAAAACGGGTACATAATATCCAGCTGTCCTTTAAAATATAATTGACTAAAAAAGGAAAGCATATAATTGGATAAGCACTCCATCAGTTGCCCTATACCATGTTTATATAGGTATTCTTTTAATGGAAGGTCAGATCAATATACAACCATCTGTTTCTCCATGTTTAGACAAAGGATATCTTCAGGTTCTATATGTTTTTAAAACCATCTTTTGACTTTTAACAGTTTTGAGATTTTAAGAATCACTCTCAATGTTTAATTTCTCCAAAATCTCACGGCTTCACAACTCTTAGCAATCCTATCATAGGGTTTTCTTGGCAAGTTTCTTCAGAGGGGGTTTGCCATGGCGCTTCCCTGAGGCTGAGAGAGTGTGACCTGTCCATGGTCGCCCAGTGGGTTTCCATGGCTGAACCAATATTCGAACCCTGGTCTCTAGAATCCTGATCCAACACTCAAACTACTGCACCTTAACATTATGTCAATTTAAATTTTCCACAAAGGCTAACGTTCCAGTCCTGTCTCTGCTAATTTGGAAACAAATCTTATTTCATGCAGTGGGGATTGACTTTTAAATAAGGTTGCATCTACATTGTAGAAATAATGCACTTTGACACCACTTGAACTATTGTGGCTCCATCCTACAGAATCCTGGGATTTGTAGTTTTGGGAGGCACTAGCATTCTTTGGCAGAGAAGGCTAAAATCCTTGTTCTTGCTGTTATCTTGTGCCTTCAATTTGTTACCAACTTATGGCAGACCTATCATGGGGTTTTCTTGGTACGTTTCTTCAGAAGGGGGTTGCCATTGCCATCCTTTGAGGCTGAGAGAGTGTGACTGACCCAAAGTCACCCAGTCGGTTTCCATGACCAAGCTAGGATTTGAACCATGCTCTCCCAAGTCCTAGTCCAAGGCTCAAACCACTACATCACACTGGCTTGTCCTTGTAAAACTAGATCCCAGGGTTCAATTGGATGGAACTACAACACTTCAAGTGGTGTCAAACTGCATTATTTCTACAGTGTAGATGTGCCCTGAGTCTGCGTAGGTTTATGATGAGACTTTGAACTTGGAAAAGTTTGGATGACAGCTACCAGAATCTCCAGCCAGATTCTAGGAGCTGCAATCAATAATAATAATAATAATTCATTTTTCCAAGTGCTAGTTGATCATCTGTTAGCAGAAAATGCAAACTAAATTTTTGCTAATTTGTTGGTGGGGTGAGGAGATAGATAGACTATTGGGTGATAGGAGTGTGTGGTTACCTGGTGCCATCCCATCCCACTATACTTTTGCAAAGATCCCTAAAATAAACCACTTAGATACATCTCTAAGTAATCAGATGGATTTCACTTTGCCTTGAGGGGAGCTCTGCTTTGGTTGAGCAACCTATTGTTATATGTGACTCATTTCTCTGTGCAGGGGGAATGAATTACCAGGCCTAGGGCAATAGTACCAGTAGCTGGTGGTTTGAGCACTGGACTAGGACTGAAGATCAGGGCTCATTTCCCACCTTGACCATGGAAACCCACTGGATGACCTTAGGCAAGTCACACTCTCTCAGCCTCAGGGGAAGGCAATGGCAAACCTCCTCTGAACAAACTTTGTCAAGAAAACCCCATGATAAGTTCACTTTAGGGTCGCCACAAGTCGGGAACAACCTGAAGATACACATCAACAACAGGGCAATATTGCCAGGTTTTGTTAGGACTGAAATAGTACAGTGTAAATGTCCACTTTGCTTTATTTACAGAGATATAAAGTCTGGACCTACATTTAAATCATCATTGTTCCCTTTCTGCCCAATCCAGTAGCAAAAACTGGTTATTCCCCTCCCAATCTGGCAAGCATTCATCTCAGAGAGAAATGCATCTGAGGAAGTACTTTAGCAGTCTCAAAGGTGCTACAAGATCTCTCTACAAGTTACTGAATCTACAGACTAAGTAGTTATATCTTTGAATCTCAGAGTAGATGAAGTGTCCATCCAGGAAATATCCACAACAAATAAAGAACGTTATGTTTGTTTGTTTGCTTGACTTATATTCATCGTTATCCTCAGGAAAAGTACATGGTAGTGTAGATGTCCAGCATGTGTTTTTGGGAGATAAGTCTGTTCTCTTAAGAGTGGCCTGGGGGAATGGAAGCTGAAGATGTTTTGCCACACCTATCGACTCTTCAAAGATGGACACTGATGAGTCTGTAATCCCAAATACCATAGAGGAAGCCTCCTTTGATATAATGGGACTTGCATCTGAGCAAACATGCATGGAATTGCATTGAGAATCTGCAGGAAAGTTGATGCCATATATCTGCAGGGTCTCACAACTCTAGAGCCCAGGCATAATCCCATCTCCTCACAGGTTCTCCAAAGGCAAAGCCCCTGGGGTTGTACCATAGGATTTTTATTATCTTGTGTGACAGAACACATATTCATGAGATAAAGCAAACTTCTACCAAAGATAATAGACTGCTAATCCTGCATCAGATCCCCAGAGAGTAATGTCCAAGCGTGCTCCCTGCATTTTATAGCCCTATCACACTACAGTACACTGTTATAGTGCTATATTCCACTTTAACTGCCAAGGCTATGAAATACTGCTAAGGAATCTTGGGATTAGTAGTTTAAGGACAGGCATTTAGGATTCTCTGCCAGAGAGCTCTTGGGCCTCACTAAACTACAAATCCCAGAATTCCACAGAATGGTGCCATGGCAGTTAAAGTTGGATATAGTGCAATAACAGTGTACTGTGATAAAGATCTTTAGTATTTCAGATCTCTCAAATAATTAATAGCCTACTTGCTGAAATTTAACATACCAGTTTAGCATTGATTTCTGTACCTCTGCAGTAGCTGGAGCGTTCTGTATGCCTAATTTTGAAATAGGTATTATATTCCAAAAACTGACATACAAGATTCCTTGTTATCTATCTGAACACTGACATTCTTTTCTTAATTCCATGGCTACACATAATAATTCCAAACAAATACAGTAGGGAGGGTCTCATCGACACACACCCAAACCGAAAAGACCATCACAAGTATGTGAATTAATAGCAAAATAATGATTAATGTTATGGAATAAATATTATGGAATAATTATAAATGTTATGGAATGTAGTTGCAAACTATAATGAAAGTAATATTTATAGCCAATGCCAATAAGGCATGATTGTGAATACAAAAATGCAGACCTGCATTAAAAACTACAATTTACAACAAAAGTAAATAAAAATATAAAGTAATTCCACTAATTGGAACAAGAAAGTCAACAAAATGGAACACTACCTAAAGACATAATGAGAGAAAATAAATCAGTGCAGAATTAAAATAATCTATAGCAAATTGTAGAAATACCAGCTATAATCTGTTATTTCTTATAACAAACATTCTCAAATTGTTGGCAAACCAAATTGTGAGTATACATTCTCTAATGTAACATTCTTTAATTGCTAGCAACAAACATTTCTCATGAAAAAAAAATCATTTAAGACAACCAGTCCTAGGAACTGTGTAATAGTTGGGTTGTGGGTCTTCCTCAGTAAGATCTTCACAACATTTAATTTGCCAGTTTTAATGATGCATAATTCCCCCCCCCCCAAGATAACAATCTCTGGTGTGGTGTACATTGAGTCTTCAAAATTGTCCACATGGGTGGCTGAGACAGTGACACCTTTACCTTCTGATGGTTCAATATACACAAACTTTGTTTCATGCACATGTTACCTTCAGGCTATGTATATAAGGTGTAATGTAATGAAATGTAAATCAATTTAATATTTAAATTTGCGTCCCTTGTCCAAGATAATTTATTATGTATATGCAAATATTCCAAAATCCAAAACATCTAGTCCCAAGCATTTTGGATAAGGGAAACTCAACATGTATTGTTCTCAAAAGGCAACTCTGGAATATGTCCATTTTACAGCTAGGGATGCAAAACAGTTTTGTATAAACAGAATCTGGACTGGAATAATGGATTCTGATTGTAGCAGGTGCCTTCTGAAAATGGACAAAGCAATCCAATCTTGTGGCTTCTGGTTTGTTCTACAAATGGTACAGTGCAATCCATCCTATCCCAACATTCTTTCCACCTCCTAAACATGATGGCTCTTGGCACAATGTCAGTTTCATAACTTCTCTTCCCCAACTGAATGGTTTAGGGAGAACATGTGATGAAGCCAGTGACAAATTGTGAACATAGCAACCTGGCCATCAAGTACATGATACTGTACTTTATGAAAGCACTGGATATAGTAATAGCAAGTACATTTCTATACCACTTATCAGTGCACTTAAGCACTCCATAAGCTGTTTACAATGTGTAAGCTAATTGCCCCCAGCAAGTTGGGTATTCATTTTAGCAATCCTGGAAGGGTGCCAGGCTGAGTTAACCCTGAGCCCCTGGCTGGTATTGAACTCACAACCTTGTGGTTTGTGAGAGAGTAGCTGCAGTACAGGCATTTAACCACTGCACCACCAGGGATATGAATGGAAATACAGTTACCGCTCCATTTTCACAGGGGATCCGTTCTGGACCTCTCAGCGAAAATGGAAACCCATGCATATTCAAAACCCATAGGCTTGAATTGAGATTTGGGGGTGCAGGGGCGTGCACGTGTACGCCATGGGTGCACCTTCCATTGTATGCCCCTCCGTTTGTCCCTCGTGCATAAGCGAAGGATGTGGATCCAAAGTCCGCAAAAATGGAGGGGCGACTGTATATAGAATCATAGAGTTGGAATAAACCACAACTTCTGACCAATGCGGAGAAATAGAAGACAACAACAGAAAGGACGTTATCACACGGGGCCCAATGCAGTCAGAATCCAAAAGAAATCCCGACCTAATACGTATTATTTTCCCGTGTTTCCACACGGCGTCGCTCAGAACCCCGACAGAACCCCGACACAATGCAGAATGATCCGAGATCTTTTGAATTTCGGTTTCTTCAGGAAGTACAAGTGCGCGACGGGATTAATATTGCTTTTGCCATAAGTGCGATCGCCAAATACGTATCGCCAAATATGTATTGGGGAGCATTTCCCCGCCATTACCGACGCGGGGCCGGCGCTCCAAGGAGGACCTCCTCGGAGAGCTGGCTCTCCAAGGGGGACCTCCTCGGAGCGCCGAACCGACGCAGGGCCGGCGCTCCAAGGAGGAGCTCCTTGGAGCGCCGATCCGACGTAGGGCCGGCGCTCCGAGGAGGACCTCCTCGGAGCGCCTATCCGACGCAGGGCCAGCGCTCCAAGGAGGACCTCCTCGGTGAACACTGCGGCGGGAGGTCCTCCTCGGAGCGCCGGCCGTGCGGAGGGCCGGCTGCACCGAGGACGACCTGGGAAAGGGTGACAGCCGCGGCGAGCATAGTGCTCATGTGCAAGAACATCATTGCTTCTTCATGTACGGGATTTTCTCACTTGTGTGTGAACGGCAAATACGGTTCCCGGGAGCGCTTTCCTTAAATGCGCAATGAAGGTAATTGCGTGTGAAAACCATTTGCGGAATGAAGGTTTATTTTCGGTTTCTTTTCTGAATCTGTCATTTCAGGATTATTATCGCTTTGTGGGCCACGTGTGATAAGGTCCAAAGAGAAGAACGAGAAACCTGTATCAAAAAATCTGAGAAAGCCAAGTTCAAACCAAGGGCAGGGATGCTCTATGGAGAAAAAAAGAACATGATACAGGAACAAGAAGAAATAAAAAGACACTGGAGGCAATATACAGAAGAGTTATAAAAAAGAGATGAGAGAATGAATGATGTTTGGAATGAGGAGCCATATGAAGATGAACCCCAAATTGTAAGAAGTGAAGTGGAATCTGCAATAAAGGAAAAATAAACCACTGGGAACAGATGATATTCCAATTGAACTGCTACAATGCCTACAGACAGATGCAACTTTAGTGCTAACTGAAATATGCCACAAATATGGAAAACAAAGCAGTGACCAAGAGACTGGAAACGCTCAATATACATACCAATCCACAAGAAAGGAGATACAAAAGACTGCAGCAACTATAGGACAATAGTACTAATCTCACATGCAAGCAAAGTAATGTTAAAAATTCTGCAGCATAGACTCCAACCATACATGGAGAGAGAAATTCCAGAGCTGCAAGCAAAATTCAGAAAAGGAAAGGGCACTAGAGCCATATTGCAAACATATGATGGCTAATGGAGCACACAAAAGAATTCCAAAAAAGAATCAGCATGTGTTTCAAAGACTACAGCAAAGCATTTGATTGTACAGATCACGAAAAACTATGGAATGCACTCAAAGACATGGGGATGCTACTGCACTGTACTTATAAGGAATCTGTACCAAGGACAAGAGGCCACCGTCAGAACAGAATTTGAGGAAACAGAGTGGTTGCCAATAGGCAAAGGGGTCAGGTAAGGCTGCCTCCTATCACCCTACTTGTTTAACATATGCTGAAAACATCATAAGAAAAGCAGAATTAGAATCAGAAAAAAGAGGAGTTAAGATAGAATGAAGCAACATTAACAACCTAAGATATGTGGATGACACCATAATATTAGCAGAGGACATTCAGGAATTGGAACAGTTAATAAGAAAGGTCAAAGATGAAAGTACAAGAAGCCACCGCGCTGGCTTCTCCCAGCCAGATCTCAGTAAAGCAAGCCAGGTCGGCGGCCTCATCTAAAAGGAGGTCATGAATAATGTGAGTCTTGTTTTTGACCAACCTGGCATTGCAGAGGAACAGAGTAAGGGTCTGTGGAATGATTGGTGCGCTCTCCAATCCATTCCAAGAAACACAGTGAACTGAGGGTGGGATGGCTTTCAAACATTGCTTCCGCCTTCTTTTGTAACATCCTTTCACCCTGTTCCTGCCATACCTTCCAATCCCCTGCACAACCTCAATTCCCACTCCCAGATTATTCCCGGCCCCAATGACAGAAAAAGATATTACAGTGGCTAAATAGCCATCCCAATAATTCAGTTCTTGGTGACACCCGGAGTGAACAGGCTAACCATCCCCCTCACTACTCTCTTCGTCCAATAAAGCCATCACAAATAATGATGGGATTGGAGGCGGCCAGGCATCCCTCCAAGAAATGAAACACCCACTAGGATCAAATAGTGGGGGGAAAGTCTTGAGTCCACACCAAGGCCACCGCTGGTGCTGCTGGTCGGGCTGTCGGCCGGCTTTAAGGCTCTTCTGGAGCCAGGTGTTCCGGGAGAGGAGGGGGCGGGCTAGAGTGCTCACTGCCCGGCTCCGAGTTTTGAAATGCAACCTCCCCTTGGACCATCCCTCTAGTGCTCCGCTGAACTGAGAGTCTATTTGTGTTAATGGCATATCTTCTGTGCTTCTTGTTGTGCAACTTCAAGTAATTTCTGAATTATGGCAACCCTAAGCCAAAGGGTATTATTATTATTTGCTAGATTAACTTTCTCAGTGTGCCTAAGGTGGTTAAGATGGCTAGTAACTGATCAAGATATTGTTGTTAGCATACTAGTACACTTGTCCCTCCACATTCGCTGGGGTTAGGGGCACAGGACCCTTGTGAATGTGGAAAAATGCAAATAACAAAAACACTATGTTTTTACCTGAGAGAACACTGCTCTAGGAATCGCTAGGTCAGGGGTCGGCAACATTTTGGGGGGTAGGGCTGGTCCCCCTATCCCCCGATGCCACCTGGGCTGAGCGCACTACCAGGAGGGCTCCCTCAACAGCACCAGGCCTCCGGAGAGGCCTGGCGCAGCTGTGGAGGCCCCCCAGGAGGGCTCCCTCGACCGCGCTGGGCCTCCGGAGAGGCCCGGCGTGGTCACGGGGGCCCTCTGGGGCGCAATTTTGTGTTCCAAAATGGCGCTCGGAGTCTCACGCAGCCTTTCCCATCATGGGGCAAAGGTCGCGCGAGACTCCAGGTGCCATTTTGGAACACAAAATGGCACCCCGGAGGACCTCCGCGGCGGCGGCGGCGGCGGCGGCAGGACCTGGTAGGGGCCGGTCGGCAGGCCTCGGTGGGCTGGGTGCGGCCCGTGGGCCGTAGGTCCTCCAGTGCACCTCTGTGGTCAACATCTACCAGACATTGACCATAGAATTGCACTGAGGAGCTACAAATGCCTAGTGGAGTGTTCTCTCTAGGAATCTCTAGGTGCTTCAGTGTGACTTTTGGTTCAAGCCGACCACAGAGTTGCACTGCAGGACCTAGAGCAGGGGTAGGCAACCTTTTTGAGCCGGGGGCCAGGTTGCTGTCCCTCAGACAATTGGGGGGGCCGAAGCACCAAAAATAAATAAATAAATAAATAAATACAAAATGCAAATAATTTTTTAATTTTTTTTTTAAAAATAAAAAAATATTTTAAAAATATACATGCACATTCTCTCAGCCCCAGAAAAGCCATGGCAAAACCCCTGTGGAGATTTTGCCAAGAAAACCCCAAGAACTAGTAATAACAACAATAATCAATATCATCATGGCGGGCGGCGGCAGCAGGACTTGCCTGGGGCCGGTCCAAAGGCCTCAGGGGCCCGCATCCGGCCCCCGGGCCTTATGTTGCCTACCCCTGACTTAGAGATTCCTAGAGAGAACTTATTAATAAAATCCATGAGTGATCAAAGCCGCAAATGTGGAGGGACGAGTGTATATTATTTTAGTATTTTAGCATTTTATAGCATTGTGTTTTATCATTCATTTTTGATTGTATAAGTTCTGATGTACCACCTTTTGGCGAAAAGGGCATTATAAATTATATTATTATTTACATATATCCTACCTTTCTCCCAATATAGGGACTCAAAGTGGAACACAGCAAATTTAAAACAACAGAGAAGCATTCAAATGGATAAATACAAAAATTTTGAAGAAATTAAAAGTTAAAACAACTATGCATTACAATCCTAAAAGTGTTAAAAACTTGGAACAACAGTAAAATCTAAATTACACAGCAATGAAAGGAGAAAAAAAGATTAAACAATTGTAGAATCTCAAACAAGTGTGCATTCAAATCTTAAATGCATATTAAAAACAAAAATCCATCAGTGATACTCATAGAATCATAGAGTTGGAAGAGACCACAAGGGCAATCCAGTCCAACCCCCTGCCATACAGAAACTCCCAATCAAAGCATCCCCGACAGATGGCCATCCAGCCTCTGTTTAAAGACCTCCAAGGAAGGAGAAACTGTTAGCGGATGTCCTCCATTTTTCTTGTATATTTTAGCCATGTGGAGTTCCCTATGACCCCAGCCTGACCCTTGGAAGATGGCAGCCATAATCCCCTAAATGTAAAGTGAGATAGGCAATGGTGAAGTTGCTCAAGACCACGAAAGATTTCCTGGACAGGCAGGTTTGGGAGTTGCCCTTGGGAATATCCCATTATACTGGAAAAGATACACAATGGTGTTTGTCTTAGTCTCACACTTAATGGGACAGTGATCAGATTTGACTGCACCTCTTTCTCTAGCTTCCATTCCTTGACAGTTTTGAAACCAAATGCATTGTTTAGACCAGGGGTAGGCAACCTTTTTCAGGTCTGCGCCGGTCCCCCAAAGTCTTCCTTTCCACTGGGCCGGGGGGGGGGATGGTGGTGTGCACGTGCACGCACACCTCCCACCACCACTGCTGCTGCGCGCGCAGCCGCGCATGTCGCAGATGCCATTTTGATTTTCAAAATGGCGGCCACGGCACTCGCAGCCAAACAGAGGTGAAAACGCGCCCCACTGGCAGCGTGTGGCGGCGGCAGGGGTTTGCCTGGGCCGGAACTGGCCCAGGGGGCGTAGGTTGCCAACCCCTGGTTTAGACTATGCCCATACTTAGGTAAACAATGGTAAACCCATCAAGCCTTTGTCCTCCTATTGTTTGACTCATGGCCAGGAGGCAGAAATTGCCCTTAAAAAGCCCTGGATTTTAGCAGACCATGTGCTACCTTGGAAGTGCATGCTGAATCTCTGTTGGTCTACGCTCTGAGATAGTTCCCATGACCCCCTCTCTTGCCGGTTGTGCCCCTTCCACTGAACCCATCCGCATTCGCTACCAGAAGTCCTGAGGAGTCTCTCGAGCGTAAGTATATTCCTCGCTATCCTGGTTATCCCTCTCTGCCTTCCCCACTCTCGCTCTTTCCTGCTTATCTCTCTAGTGTGTGTGTGTGTGCCGTATTTGGATGTCTGCTTATTGTGTTAATAAATATTTTAGACTTTAATTGGAGTCAGGTCTGTTTCAGCATCATCCCCCGCCTGAATTCTTATATCTCTGGTATACATTTGGATAAGATCTCCGAAGCAAAGTTGGCCGCTTCACTCGCACATTTGAGCTAATTATTAATTCCCCAAAATTAGGCTTGTTTCCCAACAACTCCATCACACTCCGAAGGAGTCTGTTCCACTGTCGAACAGCCCTTACAGTCAGGAAGTTTCTCCTAATGTTGAGGTGGAATCTCTTTTCCTGGAGCTTGCACCCATTATTCTGGGTCCTAGTATCTGGAACAGCAGAAGACAAGCTTGTTCCCTCCTCAATATGACATCCCTTCAAATATTTAAACACGGCTATCATATCACCTCTCAACCTTCTCTTCTCCAGGCTAAACATCCCCAGCTCCCTAAGTCGTTCCTTATAGGGATTGGTTTCCAGACCCTTCACCATTTTAGTTGCCCTCCTTTGGACATGCTTCAGTTTCTCCACATCCTTTTTGAATTGTGGTGCCCAGAACTGGACACAGTAGTCCAGGTGAGGCCTGACCAAAGCAGAATAGAGTGGCACTATTACTTCTCTTGATCTAGACACTATACTTCTACTGATGCAGCCTAAAATTGCATTGGCCTTTTTAGCTGCTGCATCGCACTGTTGACTCATGTTCAACTTGTGGTCTACCTGGACTCCTAGTTCCCTTTCACACGTAGTCTCATTCAGCCCGGTGTCTCCCATCGTATAGCTGTGCTTTTCGTTTTTCCGCCCTAAGTGCAGTACCTTACATTTCTCCGCATTGAATTTCATTTTGTTAGCTTTGGCCCAGCTTTCTAGTCTGTTCAAGTCATTTTGAATTTTGATCCTGTCCTCTGGGGTATTAGCTACTCCTCCTAATTTGCTGTCGTCTGCAAATTTGATAACTATGCCCCCAATACTGTCTTCCAAGTCATTAATAAAGATATTGAATAGCACTGGGCCCAGGACAGAGCCCTGTGGCACCCCACTGGTCACTTCTTTCCAGGTTGAAAAGGAGCCGTTGTTGAGCTCCCTTTGGGTTTGGCCAGTCAACCAATTACAAATCCATGTAACAGTTACTTTGTCTAGCCCACATTTTACTAGCTTGTTTGCAAGAATGTCATGGGGAGCCTTGTCAAAGGCCTTACTGAAATCAAGATATACTATATCCACAGCATTCCCTTCATTTACCAAGCTGGTAATTTTATCAAAAAAAGAGATCAGATTTGTCTGGCATGACTTGTTTCTCTGAAATCTATGTTGACTTTTTGTGATTATGGAATCACCTTCCAGGTGTTCACAGACTCTCTGTTGTTGTTTTTTTTATTAAATTGCAATAAAAAAAACATAACACACAATACAACATATATAACAATCAAAAACAAATAAACAAAAACATCGCTAATATAAAGATAAGAAAAAGAAGAAATAGCAAAAACATCCTAAATATTACTTAAAGCTTCCTAAAATATATATTCTTTGTCTTGTTACAACAAGTACAATTTGAGGGGGTATTTCTTCTTATCTATAATCCCATCCAAACCTTCTATACCTTCAAACAATTCATTCCTCACCCCTTTCCTCCTAAACTTTCTCTTATTTCTCTTCCTATTTCTCTCTTCCTATTTCTCTCCTTCTCAATCTTGAACACTAATCTTCTCTAACTAAATACCTACACTTCCCTACATCCTAGTACTCAAACAACCACTTCCACTCACTTTCTCAAACCTTCAACAATTTCATTTACTCCCTCGAACTCACATTCCTCGTTCCACCATTCTATGTATTCATACTTTCTCTCATTCCCCACTCGGAATAACACTTCCTACCTCTCTACCACAGCAATGTCATTGGATATAAATAGGTCCCCTTATTCCAAAAAGTCATTATTTAAAATTTTATTTACATTACTTTTCCTTTTTAGATAAAGAAGTAGAAGTTCAAAAAAAAAAAAAAAAAAGAAAAGAAAAAAAAAGGAAAGAAAAAAAAAGTATCTATAGAAAAAATCCCCTTAATATTTGCTGCTAGTGAGAGGTGCGTCCTAAGTGAATACCTAAATAACTATTATAATTTCAGTTTCACCTTTTATAAATATACTATCACATTTTTTCTTTAGATTTATTTAATATAATTTTGTTATAGTTTTAATCTCTTAAATTGATACCTACATACTTAAAGCAATGTGACTCTTGTGCCTCATATCAGTTAGCTTTATTTGATCCCCCATCAAAAACAAAATAAATATGACTTGTTTTCCAATTTAAAAAGATTAGTGTTTTTTTTTCTCTTTCTTTCTTCTCTTCCTTTAGAGAAAAAATTCTTTAATTACTGTTACCCAATATGTTTCACAAAATTTCCCACATCCATCTTTATTCTTGGTTCAATAAGACAGTGTTGCTGATTTTCCCCATTTTCTCTCTAAATAATTTAAAACTGGGATCCATTGACTTAGATCATTTTCTATATTTTTGCCTCTAATATATTCCGTCAAAATATCCATTTCAATGGCTTCATAAAATTTAATAACCCACTCATTCATACTTGGAACCGTATTTTTTTTCCAATGTTGAAACAAAACTATTCTCGCAGTTGTTATTAGATAAAATAAAATTCTACCCATTTCTTTATCTAATTCTTTGTCCCAAATATTTAGCAAATAAGTTTCAGGGCGACATTGAATATTTTTCCCAAGAATTATATTAACTATTCCATTTACATGTACCCAATAACTTTTAACTATTTTGCAAGACCACATACAATGATATATTGTTCCTGGTTCCCTACCACATTTCCAACAGAGGTTACTACAATTATACATTTTAGCAATTTTATCAGGAGACAAGTACCATCTAAAAAAAACCTTATAAAAGTTTTCCCTTAAGTTTTGCGAAGCGGTATGTTTCAAAGCCTTAATCCACGCAAATTCCCATTGTTCAAATTTGATTGGGTACCCAAAGTTTTTGGCCCATTGTATCATGTTTTCTTTTACCGTTTCGTCCTCCATATCCCATTTTAAAAGAAGTTTATAAAATTTACCGATCCATTTTTTATTATCCAACCAAATTTTATCTGTCTCGCTATAGTTTAAGTTTATCCCTTTAGTTTTTAGATCTGATTTAAACCGTGCAGTTAGTTGACTATATTTAAACCAATCTAATTTAAAGCCTTTTTCAGTTAGTTCATCACGCGATTTCATTTTATAATCGCCTTCCCTTTCTTTATTTATTAAAGTTCTATATGTTAACCATGGAGGTGCATGTCTCATTTCTCTTTGTGGATTGCCTCATGTGGTGAGAACCAGGAAGGAAATTGTGGTATAAATCTATCTTTGTACTTATTCCAAATCTTAAGCAAAGGTCCCCTAATGCAGTGATTGTTAAAGTCTTTATTCACTTTAATTTTTTCATAACCTAGATAACCATGCCATCCGTAACTCAACCCCTCTCCCTCCAATTCCAAAAGCTCTTCTGATTCTAATAGGATCCAGTCCCATATCCAAGCCAAAGAACAAGCCTCATAATAGATTTCCAAATTAGGCAATCCAAGTCCGCCTCTTTCTTTTGCTTCTTGTAAAAATTTTAGTCGTATCCTAGATCTTTTATTTTGCCAAATAAATTCACTGATTTCCTTATGCCACAATTTTATACACTTTTTATTTGTTATAATTGGGATTGTTTGGAATAAATACAACATTTTCGGGAGTATCATCATCTTAACTGTAGCTATTCTGCCCATAAAGGATAATCGCTTCTTTTTCCATTGCTTCAATTCTTTTTTTATTTTAGCCCATACTTTGGAATAATTGTTTTCAAAAAGATTTATTGTTCTTTTTGTTATTGTAATTCCTAAATATTTTATTTTGTTTTGTGTTTTCATCCCCGTTTTAGATTCCAACTCTTTTTCTTCAGATAAAGACATATTTTTAGTCATAATAAATGATTTATCTTTGTTCCATTTACAACCTGTCACAATACCAAATTCTCTAAATAATTCCAAAACTACCCCTATACTTTTGTCCGGATCCTCCAAAAATGAGACCAAATCGTCAGCAAAAGCTCTTATTTTATAATTGAAATTCTTAATCTTGGTTCCTTGGATTAAGTCACGTTTTTGAATTCCCGCAATTAACCTCTCTATCACTAACAAAAACAATAGTGGAGTGAGGGGGCACCCCTGTCTGGTACCTCTTGTAATTTTTACGTGTTCTGATTTGGCCCCATTAATTATAATTTGTGCTTTTTGTTCTTTGTAAATTTCCCGAATCCAATCAATAAATTTGGGGCCCAATTCCATTTTCATAAGAATTTCGATAAGTGTTAGCCAATTAACAGAGTCAAAAGCCTTTTCTAAATCCACAAATAACATGGCCAATTTTTTATCACTATGTTTCTCATAATATTCAAGTATATTCAAAACCATTCTCGTATTGTCTTTGATTTGGCGTCCCGGTAGAAACCCTCTTTGATTCACACTAATCCATTCTTTTAGATAGTTTTTCAATCTATTAGATAAGATACTTGCAAATAACTTGTTGTCTGAATTAAGAAGAGAGATGGGTCTATAGTTACCAATTTCTAACTTAGATTTACCTTCTTTCGGAATAAGTATTATATCTGCCTGTTTCCAAGTTTCAGGGAGGCCTTCTGATAAGATGGAATTCATCACTTTTTGAAGGGGACCACTTACTTCTTCAATAAACACCTTATAAAATTTATTTGTAAAGCCGTCTGGTCCAGGGGCTTTTGCGTCTTTAGACCTGTTAATTGCATCTTTTATTTCTGTAATTGAAATATCTCTATTTAGTTCTTTAATTTGATCTAATTTAGGGATGGCGAAATCCTCTTTTTCAAGGAAATTCCTTAAATATTCTTGCTCAATCGGTTCATCCTTATATAATTTAGCGAAGAAGCTAGAAAATAAATCTTTTATTTTATCCTGTTGGGTTACAATTTGTCCTTCATGGTTTATTTCTGTTATTGTTTTGTTTTCTCGATTTTTCCTTAATCTTTCAGCTAGCCATTTCCCCATTTTATCTGCATGCTCAAAATATTTTTGTTTGGTTGCTTTTATCTTTTTTCCTATTTCTAAAGTATTTTTCCTAGCTTCTTGTATCTTTAAAACCTTTAACTCTTGTAATATTGCAGTGTCGCCTAAGTTACGAGTTAATTCTTTTTCTTTTCGAATTATTTTGTTCCTTATTATGTTTTCTTTTTCTCTTTTCAATTTCAGGATATAAGCCTCTTGATTGATAAAGAATCCCCTAAATACCGCTTTTCCTGCATCCCAAATTGTAGTCATTTTCATATTATTTGTTTCATTTTCTTGGAAATACATTTTAATTACTTCTTTTGCTTTCTCTATTATTAATTTATTTCCGATTAAGCTATCCTTTAATTTCCAATTAAAATGTTTGATTCTCTCTTGCAATAACAGACTCTCTGTTTAATGATCTGCTCCAGAATCTTTCCCGCTATTGATGTCAGACTAACTGGACGATAATTGTTGGGATCCTCTTTTTTTCCCCCTTTTTGAAGATGGGGACAACATTTGCCCTCCTCCAGTCTGCTGGGACTTCTTCTGTTCTCCAGGAGTTCTCAAAGATTATTGCCAATGGTTCCGATATTACATTTGCCAGTTCTTTTAATACCCTTAGATGTAATTCATCTGGTCCTGGAGACTTATATTCATTTAGATTAACCAGGTATTCCTGTACTATCTCTTTACTTATTCTGTGCTTAAATTCTCCTATTCTGTCCTCTGCTCCATTATCCTCAGGTTGAGCACCCTTTGCCTTTTCTGAGAAGACTGAAGCAAAGAAGGTGTTGAGTAATTCTGCATTTTCTCTGCCCCCTGTCAACTTTTTGCCATCTTCTCCACACAGTGGCCCTACCATTTCCTTCTTCTTCCTTTTGCTGCTGACATACCCCCAAAAAGCCCTTTTTATTGTTCTTAACCTCTCTAGCAAGCCTGAGTTCATTCTGCACTTTAGCTTTTCTGACTTTACCCCTACACGTGCTAGCTATTTGTTTGAATTCCTCTTTGATGATTTCCCCTTTTTTCCATTTCTGATACATGTTCTGTTTAAAACTTAGTTCAGTTGAAAGTTCCGTAGTCATCCATCCTGGTTTTTTGAGGCACCTCCCATTTTTCTTCCTCATTGGAATTGTTTGAATTTGTGCCTTCAGTATCTCCCTTTTGAGAAACTCCCATCCATCTTGAACTCCCTTCTCTTTTAGTATTCCTGACCATGAGATCACCCCAAGTATTTCTCTAAGTTTACTAAAATCAGCTTTCCTAAAGTCTAGAATGTGTGTCTGACTATGCCTGGCTTCTCCTTTCCACGTATAATATACTCCAGGAGAACATGATCACTCCCACCTAAGGAGCCAACCACTTGCACCCCATTAACTAGGTCTTCCCTGTTAGTTAAGATCAGATCCAAAATAGCTGACTCCCTTGTTGCCTCTTCCACTTTTTGGACAATGAAATTGTCTTCAAGGCAAGTGAGGAATTTGCTAGACCTTGAGGATTTTGCTGAGTTTGAATTCCAGCAAATATCAGGATAGTTGAAGTCACCCATCACTACTATATTTCTCCTTTCTGAGCGTGTGGTCATCTGTTCTAGAAAGGCATCATCCAATTCCTCTGCCTGAGTTGGTGGGTCTTTAGTAGACTCCCACACTAACATCCCTGTTGTTTCCCTCCCCTTTAATTTTTATCCAGATGCTCTCCACCTAGCTTCCAGGATTGATGTCCTGGATTTCTTTACTGGTATAAATATCCCTGACATATAATGCTATTCCGCCTCCTTTCCCATTTGCCCTGTTTCTCTTGAAAAGGTTATACCCCGTATTTGTACATTCCAATCATGAGACTCATCTCACCAGGTTTCGGTGATGCCTATTATATCATATTTGCTTTGTTGCGCTAGGAGTTCAAGTTCATCTTGCTTATTTCCCATGCTCTGTGCATTAGTGTAGAGCAGGGGTAGTCAAACTGTCCCCTGTAAGGGCCGAGGGACTTCAGCTCCCAGAAGCCTCAGCCATGTTGGCCAATACTCTGGTATTGGCCAACACGGCTGAGGCTTCTGGGAGCTGAAGTCCCTCGGCCCTTAAAGGGGACAGTTTGCCTACCCCTGGTGTAGCAACATCTAAGACCATATGTCCCCTTTACTTGCTGCCTGTGCACGTTTTTTTGCCTCCCACTATTGGGTCCTTGCACTGTTTGCCTTGTTCCCTCTATGACAGTTTTCTTCAGTCCTTTTGTCTTCCAGAAAACTGTCTCCTTTCCCCACATAACTCAGTTTAAAGCCCTCCTGATCAAATTCTTGAGACTGTTGGCAAAAACATTTCTTCCAACTGGCATGAGATGCAGCCCATCCCCTGCCAGAAGTCTGCCCTCATGGAACCACAGCCCATGATCTAAGAATCCAAATCGTTCTCGGCGACACCATCTACGGAGCCAGTTGTTGACATCTGCTATTCTCCTCCCTTGTCCTGGACCATGCCCTTCAACTGGCAGAAGAGACGAGATAACAATCTGTGCATCCATTTCTTTCAGCTTCTTACCCAGAGCCTCATAATCCCTTCTGATGTTCTGAAGGCTGTGTCTTGGTTCCCACATGGACCAAAAGGAAGGGGTATTGGTCAGCAGGCTTGACCAGTCTTGTCAGCCTCTCCGTCACATCTCGGATCTTTGCCCCAGGGAGACAACACACCTCCCGAGACATCTTGTCAGGCCCACAAATCACTGCTTCTGTACCCCTCAGCAAGCAGTCCCCCACCACGACCACACGCCTCCTCCGAGGCTTAGCAGCGGCTGTTCCCTGTGGTAGAACTCCCAGGGTCCCCTGCTCTGTCCCTGAAGTCTGTCCATGTTTCTCTTCCTTGTCTTCCTTGATAAGGGAAAGAGCTTCAAATTGATTCTGTAGCTGTCAGCTCCGAGAACGATACCTGGTCTCCCTCCAGCTGTCTACCTCCTGTGTATGTAAAGTAACCTTCTCTTCCCCAGCAACTTCCTCTGTGTGGTCCCTGTCCAAGACGGTTCATTCTGTTCTGTCCAGGAAAATCTCTTGCTCCCTAATATGCTGAAGTGTAGTTACCCATGCCTCCAGCTGCTTTTCTTTCTCCTCCAAGAGGGCTACCAACTTCATAGAATCATAGAATCATAGAGTTGGAAGAGACCAGAAGGGCCATCCAGTCCAACCCCCTGCCATGCAGGAACTCCCAATCAAAGCATCCCTGACAGATGGCCATCCAGCCTCTGCTTAAAGACCTCCAAGGAAGCAGACTCCACTACTCTCCGAGGGAGTGTGTTCCACTCTCGAACCGCCCTTACTGTCAGGAAGTTCCTCCTAATGTTGAGGTGGAATCTCTTTTCTTGCAGCTTGCATCCATTGTTTCGGGTCCTAGTCTCTGGAGCAGCAGAAAACAAGCTTGTTCCCTCCTCGATATGACATCCCTTCAAATATTTAAACACGGCTATCATATCACCTCTCAGCCTTCTCTTCTCCAGGCTAAACATCCCCAGCTCCCTAAGTCGTTCCTCATAGGGCTTGGTTTCCAGACCCTTCACCATTTTAGTTGCCCTCCTTTGGACACGCTCCAGTTTCTCCACATCCTTTTTGAATTGTGGTGCCCAGAACTGGACACAGTATTCCAGGTGAGGCCGGACCAAAGCAGAATAGAGTGGCACTATTACTTCTCTTGATCTAGACACTATACTTCTACTGATGCAGCCTAAAATTGCATTGGCCTTTTTATCTTGGAGCATGTGAAGTTCCCCACATCTGTAGGTAGGAAGATAAACATCCCACAAGTGTTACAGGTAACTGCAGCAGTTCCTTCAGTGTCCATAGTGAGAAGTCTTAATTAGACCCTGAAACAGGACTATGGCCTTCCTTCTCAAAGAAAATCCTTCACTAAACAACAGTGTTAAAGGCTCCTGATGACCTGAACTTTACACCAATCACCGCTGGTGATAAAAACTGCTCACCTCCTCCTCCTCTCTAGCAGGAACTGGCCTAGAAAGTTCTAGAAGGCTCTGAGAGGAGTTACATAGAGCAAGACTGCTAGCTCCACCCCCTAGTGACTCACAAGTGTGACTCACAGAAGCTCCACCCCCTCGCCCAAGATTTTTTAAAAGTAAAAAACTCACCCCCTTAAAATGGCTGCCCAGGAACTCCCCACCTCCTCCCCCTCTCTAGCAGGAACTGGCCTAGAAAGGTCTATAAGGCTCTGAGAGGAGTTATATAGAGCTAGACTGCTAGCTCCACACCCTAGTGACTCACAATCGTGACCCACAGAAGCTCCACCCCCTCGCCCAAGATTTTTTAAAAGTAAAAAACTCACCCCCTTAAAATGGCTGCCCTAGAACTGTTCACCTCCTCCTCCTCTCTAGCAGGAACTGGCCTAGAAAGGTCAAGAAGGCTCTGAGAGGAGTTATATAGAGATAGACTGGTAGCTCCACCCCCTAGTGACTCACAAGCCTGACTCACAGAAGCTCCACCCCCTCAGCAAGAACACACTTTCCCAAGAGTTTTTAAAAGTTCTAAACTCACCCCTTAAAATGGCTGCCCAGGAACTGCTCACCTTCTCCCGTTCTCTAGCAGGAACTGGGCTAGAAAGGTCTAGAAGGCTCTGGGAGGAGTTATATAGAGCTAGAATGCTAGCTCCACCCCCTAGTGACTCACAAGCGTGACTCACAGAAGCTCCAACTCCTCAGCAACAACACAATTTCACCCCCTTAAAATGGCTGCCCAGGAACTGCTCACCACCTCCTCCTCCTCTCTAGCAGGAACTGGCCTAGAAAGGTCTAAAGGCTCTGAGAGAAGTTATATAGAGCTAGACTGAAAGCTCCACTGCCTAGTGACTCACAAGCATGACTCACAGAAGCTCCACCCCCTCAGCAACAACACACTGTCCAAATAATTTTTAAAAGTTCAAAACTCACCCCCTTAAAATGGCTGCCCAGGAACTGCTCACCTCCTCCTCCTCACTAGCAGGAATTGGCCTAGAAAGTTCTAGAAGGCTCTGAGAGGAGTTATGTAGAGCTAGAATGCTAGCTCCACCCCTAGTGACTCACAAGCATGACTCACAGAAGCTCCACCCGCTCCACAACAACATACTCTCCCAAGAGTTTTTAAAAGTTCAAAACTCACTCCCTTAAAATGGCTGCCCTAGAACTGTTCACCTCCTCCCCCTCTCTAGCAGGAACTGGCCCAGAAAGTTCTAGAAGGCTCTGAGAGGAGTTATGTAGAGCTAGAATGCTAGCTAGTGAGTGACTCACAAGTGTGACTCACTTGCCCAAGAGTATTTAAAAGCTCAAAACTCACCCCCTTAAAATGGCTGCCCAGGAACTGCTCACCTCCTCCCCCTCTCTAGTAGGAACTGCCCTAGAAAGTTCTAGAAGGCTCTGAGAGGAGTTATATACAGCTAGACTGCTAGCTCCACCCCCTAGTGACTCACAAGTGTGATTCACAGAAGCTCCACCCCCTCAGCAACAACACACTCTCCCAAGAATTTTTAAAAGTTAAAAACTCACCCCCTTAAAATGGCTGCCCAGGAACTGCTCACCACCTCCTTCTCCTCTCTCAGGAACTGGCCTGGAAAGGTCAAGAAGGCTCTGAGAGGAGTTATATAGAGCTAGACTGCTAGCTCCACCCCATAGTGACTCCAAGAAGCTCCACCCCCTCAGCACCAACACAATTTCCCAAGAGTTTGTAAAAGTTAAAAACTCACCCCCTTAAAATGACTGCCGAGGAACTGCTCACCTCCTCCTCTTCCTCTCTAGCAGGAACTGGCCTAGAAAGTTCTAGAAGGCTCTGAGAGGAGTTATACAGAGCTAGACTGCTAGCTCCACCCCCTAGTGACTCACAAGCATGACCCACAGAAGCCCCACCCCCTCACCTAAGAGTTTTTAACAGTTCAAAACTCACCTCCTTAAAATGGCTGCCCAGGAACTGCTCACCTCCTCCTCCTCTCTAGCAGGAATTGGCCTACAAAGTTCTAGAAGGCTCTGAGAGGAGTTATATACAGCTAGACTGCTAGCTCCACCCCTAGTGACTCAGAAGCGTGACTCACAGAAGCGCCACCCACTCCACAACAACACACTCTCAAAAGAGTTTTTAAAAGTTCAAAACTCACCCCCTTAAAATGGCTGCCCTAGAACTGTTAACCTCCTCCTCCTCTCTAGCAGGAACTGGCCTAGAAAGTTCTAGAAGGCTCTGAGAGGAGATATATAGAGCTAGACTGCTAGCTCCACCCCCTAGTGACTCACAAGTGTGACTCACAGAAGCTCCAACCGCTCTGCAAAAACACACTCTCCCAAGAGTTTTTAAAAGTTCAAAACTCACCCCCTTAAAATGGCTGCCCAGGAACTGCTCACCTTCTCCCACTCTCTAGCAGGAAGTGGCTTAGAAAGTTCTGGAAGGCTCTGAGAGGAGTTATATAGAGCTAGACTGCTAGCTCCACCCCCTAGTGACTCACAAGTGTGACTCACAGAAGCTCCACCCCCTCGCCAAAGAGTTTTTAAAACTTCAAAACTCACCCCCTTAAAATAGCTGCCCTAGAACTGTTCACCTCCTCCTCCTCTCTAGCAGGAACTAACCTAGAAAGTTCTAGAAGGCTCTGAGAGGAGTTATATAGAGTTAGACTGCTAGCTCCACCCCCTAGTGACTCACAAGTGTGACCCACAGACGCTCCACCCCCTCGCCAAAGAATTTTTAAAACTTCAAAACTCACCCCCTTAAAATGGCTGCCCTAGAACTGTTCACCTCCTCCTCCTCTCTAGCAGGAACTAACCTAGAAAGTTCTAGAAGGCTCTGAGAGGAGTTATATAGAGTTAGACTGCTAGCTCCACCCCTAGTGACTCACAAGTGTGACTCACAGAAGCTCTAGCCTCTCTGCAACAACACACTCTCCCAAGAGTTTTTAAAAGTTCAAAACTCACCCCCTTAAAATGGCTGCCCAGGAACTGCTCACCTTCTCCCACTCTCTAGCAGGAACTTGCCTAGAAAGTTCTTGAAGGCTCTGAGAGGAGTTATATAGAGCTAGACTGCTAGCTCCACCCCTAGTGACTCACAAGCGGGCCTAACAGAAGCTCCACCCGCTCCGCAACAACACAATTTCCCAAGAGTTTTTAAAAGTTCAAAACTCACCCCCTTAAAATAGCTGCCCTAGAACTGCTCACCTCCTCCTCCTCTCTAGCAGGTATTGGCCTAGAAAGTTCTAGAAGGCTCTGAGAGGAGTTATATAGAGCTAGACTGCTAGCTCCACCCCTAGTGACTCACAAGCGTGACTCACAGAAGCTCCACCCGCTCCGCAACAACACACTCTCCCAAGAGTTTTTAAAAGTTCAAAACTCACCCCCTTAAAATAGCTGCCCTAGAACTGCTCACCTCCTCCTCCTCTCTAGCAGGAACTGGCCTAGAAAGTTCTAGAAGGCTCTGAGAGGTGTTATATTGAACTAGACTGCTAGCTCCACCCCCTAGTGACTCACAAGCGTGACCCACAGAAGCCCCACCCCCTCACCTAAGAGTTTTTAAAAGTTCAAAACTCACCTCCTTAAAATGGCTGCCCAGGAACTGCTCACCTCCTCCTCCTCTCTAGCAGGAATTGGCCTACAAAGTTCTAGAAGGCTCTGAGAGGAGTTATATACAGCTAGACTGCTAGCTCCACCCCGAGTGACTAAGAAGCGTGACTCACAGAAGCGCCACCCATTCCACAACAACACACTCTCAAAAGAGTTTTTAAAAGTTCAAAACTCACCCCCTTAAAATGGCTGCCCTAGAACTGTTAACCTCCTCCTCCTCTCTAGCAGGAACTGGCCTAGAAAGTTCTAGAAGGCTCTGAGAGGAGATATATAGAGCTAGACTGCTAGCTCCACCCCCTAGTGACTCACAAGTGTGACTCACAGAAGCTCCAACCGCTCTGCAAAAACACACTCTCCCAAGAGTTTTTAAAAGTTCAAAACTCACCCCCTTAAAATGGCTGCCCAGGAACTGCTCACCTTCTCCCAGTCTCTAGCAGGAAGTGGCTTAGAAAGTTCTAGAAAGCTCTGAGAGGAGTTATATAGAGCTAGACTGCTAGCTCCACCCCTAGTGACTCACAAGTGTGACTCACAGAAGCTCCACCTGCTCTGCAACAACACACTCTCCCAAGAGTTTTTAAAAGTTCAAAACTCACCATTAAAATGTCTGCCCAGGAACTGCTCACCTTCTCCCACTCTCTAGCAGGAACTGGCCTAGAAAGTTCTTACAGGCTCTGAGAGGAGTTATATAGAGTTAGACTGCTAGCTCCACCCCCTAGTGACTCACAAGCGTGACTCACAAAAGCTCCACCCTCTCAGCAACAACACACTCTCCCAAGAGTTTTTAAAAGTTCAAAACTCACCCCTTTAAAATGGTTGCCCAGGAACTGCCCACCTCCTCCTCCTCTCCAGCAGGAATTGGCCTAGAAAGTTCTAGAAGGCTCTGAGAGGAGTTATATAGAGCTAGACTGCTAGCTCCACCCCTAGTGACTCACAAGTGTGACTCACAGTAGCTCCACCCGCTCCGCAACAACACACTCTCCCAAGAGTTTTTAAAAGTTCAAAACTCACCCCCTTAAAATAGCTGCCCTAGAACTGCTCACCTCCTCCTCCTCTCTAGCAGGAATTGGCCTAGAAAGTTCTAGAAGGCTCTGAGAGGAGTTATATAGAGCTAGACTGCTAGCTCCACCCCTAGTGACTCACAAGCGTGACTCACAGAAGCTCCACCCGCTCCGCAACAACACAATTTCCCAAGAGTTTTTAAAAGTTCAAAACTCACCCCCTTAAAATAGCTGCCCTAGAACTGCTCACCTCCTCCTCCTCTCTAGCAGGAACTGGCCTAGAAAGTTCTAGAAGGCTCTGAGAGGAGTTATATAGAGCTAGACTGCTAGCTCCACCCCCTAGTGACTCACAAGCGTGACCCACAGAAGCCCCACCCCCTCACCTAAGAGTTTTTAAAAGTTCAAAACTCACCTCCTTAAAATGGCTGCCCAGGAACTGCTCACCTCCTCCTCCTCTCTAGCAGGAATTGGCCTACAAAGTTCTAGAAGGCTCTGAGAGGAGTTATATACAGCTAGACTGCTAGCTCCACCCCTAGTGACTCAGAAGCGTGACTCACAGAAGCGCCACCCACTCCACAACAACACACTCTCAAAAGAGTTTTTAAAAGTTCAAAACTCACCCCCTTAAAATGGCTGCCCTAGAACTGTTAACCTCCTCCTCCTCTCTAGCAGGAACTGGCCTAGAAAGTTCTAGAAGACTCTGAGAGGAGTTATATAGAGCTAGCCTGCTAGCTCCATCCCCTAGTGACTCACAAGTGTGACTCACAGAAGCTCCACCTGCTCTGCAACAACACACTCTCCCAAGAGTTTTTAAAAGTTCAAAACTCACCATTAAAATTTCTGCCCAGGAACTGCTCACCTTCTCCCACTCTCTAGCAGGAACTGGCCTAGAAAGTTCTAGAAGGCTCTGAGAGGAGTTATATAGAGCTAGACTGCTAGCTCCACCACCTAGTGACTCACAAGCATGACTCACAGAAGCTCCAACCCCTCAGCAACAAGACAATTTCACAAGAGTTTTTAAAAGTTCAAAACTCACCCCCTTAAAACGGCTGCCCATGAACCGCTCGCTTCCTCCTCTTCCTTCCTAGCAGGAACTTGCCTAGAAAGGTCTAGAACAGGGGCCGGCAACCTACAGCCTGTGGGCCAGTTCTGGCCCAGGGCCCCGCGCTTACCAGCCCAGGTGGACCCCTGCCGCCGCTTCCGCGCGTTATGGTCGCCGCGCAGCTGCGCATGCCGCAACCGCCATTTTGATTTCCAAAATGGCAGCCACGACGCGTTTGTGTATGCGCAGGAATACTGCGCGTGCACAAATGCGTCACAGCCACCATTTTGGAAAACAAAATGGCGGCTACATGCGCGGCGGTGGCTGCGGCAGCGTGCGCAGCGGCGGTGGCAGTGGCGGCGGCGGCAGCAGGGGTGGTGATTGCGCGAGGTGGCGGGGTTTGTGCACGTGTGCTCACTCATGCGCGTGCCACCATTCCGCCCTCCTCGGCCCGCCAGAAGGGACGACTTCGGGGGACCGGCCCCAGGCTCATAAAGGTTGCCTACCCCTGGTCTAGAAGGCTCTGAGAGGAGTTATCTAGCTCCATCTGCCCCCAGTCAGCCTCTTTAGGGTCTCCAGCTTGAAAAACTTTTGCAAATATTACGGTTAACCTGAGAGCATTGATACTTCCATCTTGTGCATGCATAGTGTTGTTAGGTAAGAATTGAGAAGGCTCTGAGATGCGTTGTCTAGTTCACAAGCGTGACTCACAGAAGCTCCAGCCTCTCAACAACATACTTGTTGCAAGCCAACCACAATGCACAACATACTTGTTGCTAGCTTTCGAATCTCCATGTGCCTCTTCATCATCAGGCATGATACAAACCAAACAGGATTAAAACAATTGGAGATCTTGGCTATATGTTGTTTCATCCTTTAGTTAAGATGGAATGGATATTTTTTGTAGGCAGGCTCCTCCTCCTTTTGTGCCTGTGGCTATAGGGACATTTGCAAAGTCCAGGGAATTTAAAAACCATTTGCATCTCAACAGGGACCCCTCTTTTGCAATCCAATATGTCTCCATTCCAGTGAGGCCACAGGCAAACTCTATAAATAACCTTCACATCTGGTTTTCACAGCATGTCAGCTCCACCCCCTAGTGGAGTTGTTAAGAGGGTTGCCTTGGCCAAGCTTTCCTCTTCAGTGGGGCTCTCATCCTCTGAGGCTGAGAGAGTGTGACTTCCCAAGAGACCATTCAGGACAGTGACAATTTGCATTTTTCAGAAGCATCAGGACAGTGACAATCCCAGAGAAAGCCAGAGGGGGCGCGCGCGGCCTCTCCTCTCCTTCTGGACCACCTGGGACTCTCTAGCACTTTTCTGGGGTCCTCTCAGTGGCAATAACCCTTTCTATGCTTTGCTCAGCTTTGCAACAGTTTTGCAGCCTTGTTTCCCAGCAGTAGGTGGCAGATCGGAAGTGCTTCTTTGGCCCTTGCGGTGCTAGTACAGACTTTAACCGTAGTGCCTGGAGCCCAGTTGGTTAGGGAGCTCTGAAAGCAAAGCGAAAAAGAGGGTCTGGGTTTAGAGCAAGGCGTTTCTCTCCTTCTTCTCCTTCTCCCTTCTCTTGTCTCTTGGGCAAGCGAAGCACCATGGGCAGGACAGTGACTGTAGCCACCTGCGCCTTGGATCAGTGGGCCCTGGATTTCGAGGGCAATTTGGAAAGGATTTTGAAAAGTAAGCCAGAAAGAGGGTGCTTTAAAAAAAGGATCCCCCCCCCCCAGGGGTGGCTGGCTGGGGTTTCACTGTACTAGCCTGGGCTGGGAATATTGGGGTGATCAGTTAGCAAAATAATCAAGAGTTCTGGGAAGTTACTTTTTGGGGGGCTCTTTTTTTTTTTTTTTGGAGGACAGGCATGCCTCAGTTAACACACTGTAAGAAAAAAGTGCCTTTTTGCAAAGTCTTTTTACCCTTTCTCAGCTCACTCCCCATCCTCCTCTGCCTCTCTCTCTCTCTCTCTCTATCCCCACCTCTCCTCCAGAGTTTCCCAAACTTTGCCCCAAAAACTGTGTGTTTTGGACTGTGGGCCTGAACAGACAGCCAGAAATAATCCAGCTCAGTGCTAGGGAATCATGGGAATTGTAGTTTATTGTGGCACCAGAGCTCTCTGACAGAGAAGGCTCAATGTCTCAGAAAAAAACTACAGGTCCCATGATTCCCTAGCATGATTCCCTAGCATTGAGCCAGGACAGTTAAAGTGGTCTCAAACTGGATTATTTCTGGAGTCTGTTCAGGCCCTTTGATTCCCAGAAGCCATATAGTCAGTTTGGCCAACAGTTGGAAATTCTGGAAGCTGAAGTCTGAAACATCTGGAAGACCAAAGTTTGGCAACCACTGTGTGTGTGTGTGTGTGTGTGTCTTCAGGTCACATGTAGACTAATGGTGACCCCATGAATTTCGTAGATTGTTGTTTGTTGTGAGCTGCCCCCCAGTCAGCCTCTTTAGGGTCCCCACCTTGAAACACTTTTGCAAATATTAGGGTTATCCTGAGAGCATTGATACTTCCATCTTGTGTATGCATAGTGGTGTTACATAAGAATTCAGAGTCAGGGTCATTACTAGTACAGGCTTTTGCGATTATTACTTTGTGGTAGGTTTTGCAAAATCTTTCTTCCCTATGGTAGTTCACTAATACTGTGGGTTTCCCCCGAACATAGTGTTCATTGGGTTGCTTTAAATATATATGTGTGCGTGCATCAACAAACTTTAAGATTGGTCGCTGGTAGTTCCAGGTCGGACCATATAACACCTATCCTAAAAGACCTTCACTGGCTGCCTATTCGCTTCCGAGCTCAATACAAGGTGTTGGTTTTGACCTATAAAGCCCTAAATGGCTTGGGCCCAGGGTACATAGAGGACCGCCTCTCCCCACATAATCCGCCCCGCACACTCCGATCATCTGGGACTAATCTGCTAGAGGTCCCCAAGTCTCACTTTGTGGGGACCTCTCAGAGGGCTTTTTCCATCGTCGCCCCTTCCTTCTGGAATAAGCTTCCCGCAGAGCTTCGCTCCTCTGCATCACTAGTCTCTTTTAAGAAAAATCTAAAAACGTATCTATTTCAGTTGGCATTTCCACCTTAAGTAATGGTATTTTTTTTTTCTTTCTCTGCCCCATGTGTTTTCTTGTTGACCCCGGACTGTTTGTAACTTTTTTCCCCCCCACTTCTTGCCCCTGATATTTGTGATTTGTCTGATTCCTGTTCCTTTTCCCTGCACCGATGTTTTTAACCTTTATATTGTAGCAATTTTAACTTTTTTATTGTTTTAACTCTTTGTAAGCCGCTTTGATCATATCCATGGAAAGGCGGGGTAAAAATAAAATTTATTATTATTATTATTAAGTAGCTTACAGTTAACCTGCCCAGCAGTCTCAAAGTGGCACTGAACAGAATTTGACAGGCTCAGGCAGCCTTTTCATTCTTTGTTAACTTATCTGTGTGATCATAACTGTTCACTGAGTTTGTGGCATAAATGTAGGATAAATAAATCAGAGGTAGGCAACATACTAAGCAAGGTCAGCCCTAGTTAGTACTTAGATAGGAGACTACCAACAGATACTGGGTGCTGTAGGCTATATTTCAGATTCAGAAGAAGGAACTGGTAAAACCACCTATGAATATTCCTTGCCTAGGCAAATGCTAGAGAATTCATGGGGTCAGCATAGGTTGATGGCATCTTGAAGGCACATATACACAAATATGAAACAAACTTTGTTTTGCTGAATAACCTATGAATTTCTATAACAGGGTTGGGAAGTGAGTGGCCTTTTGATGTTGTTGGACTGTTAATCCCATGAGCCCCAGCCAACATAACCAGTATTTATTTATGTATGTGTCTCACTTTTTAGCCATATAGGCTCTCAAAGCAGTTTACAGATTGCTAATTTAACAGTAGTGTAGAATGCAAAGAGTTTAATCTAACAGTATCTGGACAGCCACATGTTCTCTCTATCTTTGGTCTGCTGTCAGGAAGTTGTACAGCTAGTTGTACTCTGTAATCATCTTTTCAGAAACTTAACGGTGTAGAGCCATCTTTATTTTCCCTAGATACCATTTGGTCCATACATGGGTATTCAGCAAATAGAGTGTTAGTACCTAAATGTATGATACTTCTCTTTCCTAGATATAATGTGTGACACTATCACTTTCTGTGGCAAGAGAGAGCAACCAATAAGTGGAAACATAGAGATCATAGAATCATAGAGTTGGCTCCTTATTAGGAAGAATTGCCACAATACAGATGAACGTATTGCCTAAGATGTTATATTTATTTCAAACAATTCCCATTCATTTGACTAAGCAACATTTTCGTATTTGGAATAAAGACATTAGTAAATTTATTTGGAAAGGGAAAACCCCAGAATTAAAGCAGAGAATCTAAAGGATAGAAAAGAAAAAGGAGGCTTAGGTCTGCCAGATATTGAATTATATTACGAAGCAAGCGTATTATTATGGGTAAAAGATTGGATTTTACTTGAAAAGTCAAAATTGTTGGAATTAGAAGGAATTGATCTAAAAATGGGATGGCATTCATATCTTTGTTATGATAAAATTGCTTTAGACAAAGGATTTAATAGCCATTTAATAAGGAAAAATCTTTACAGAATATGGAAAAAATATAAGAAACATCTATATAAGAAGTTACCACAATGGACCTCACCACAAGAAGCCCATCATAAAAAAGAAGCACTTGAACAAGAAAATTGGATTACATATGAAGAGATGTTAATAAAATCCAAATATGGTCCTACATTAAAACCTAGAGAAAAAATACAGCAGGATAAGATCAACATTAATTGGCTCAAGTATATGCAGATAAAAGAAGATTTTAAGAAAGATGTAGAAAAATATGGAATTGAGGAAGAAACAAATCTTTTTGACAAAATACTGAAAGAAGGCGAGAAACATTGGATAAAAAAGACATAAGTGGCTATTAGAAATAAAAACAGGAGAAGAAGTGATAAAGCAAAATATGATAATATGGATGCAGAATATAGGACATACAATACCCTTACAAAGTTGGGAAAACACATGGAAATACTGCAACAAACTCACAAAATGTAACACATTAAAAGAAAATTATCATAAGGTATTACACCGGTGGTATATCACTCCTTCAAAATTAGCTAAAATAAACAAAAATTGTGAAAGTAAATGTTGGAAATGTAAGGAAGAGACAGGAACCATGTACCACATGTGGTGGAAATGCAAGATAAGTAAAATATTCTGGATAGAAATTTGGAAAAAAATGTGTGAGATCATTCAGAAAAACATTCCCTTCAAGCCGGAATTGTTCTTATTAAATATTATTGATGTGATAGAATGCAAATTAAATCAGGATGAGAAAAGCATTATACTTTACATGATCACAACCGCGCGAATTATCTTAGCTAAATACTGGAAATCCGAAGTAACACCAACGGTAATGGAATGGCAAACTAAATTATTTGAATTTATAACAATGGACAAATTATCAATGTACACAGCAGGGAAATCATTTCAACAATACGAAAAAAAAATGGGAAAAAGTAATGAACAAAATATAGTTGGAGATTATTATTATTATTATTATTTCTCTGTTCAATTGTTGTATAATGATTTTTGTAGTATGTATACCACTGTCACCTCTTCTATAATATATGATTTATTAGATTATGAAAACCAAATAAAAATTAAACTATATAAAAAAAATAGAATCATAGAGTTGGGCCATCCAGTCCAACCCCTGCCATGCAGGAACTCAAAATCAAACCAACCCCAACAGATGGCCATCCAGCCTCTTTTTAAAGACCTCCAAAGAAGGAGACTCCACCACACTCTGAGGGAGTGTATTCCACTGTCGAACAGCTTTCACTGTCAGGAAGTTCCTCCTAATGTTGAGGTGGAATCTCTTTTCCTGTAGCTTGCATCCGTTGTTCTGAGTCCTATTCTCTGGAGCAGCAGAAAACAAGCTAGCACCCTCCTCAATATGCCTTCCCTTCAAATATTTAAGCAGGGCTATCATATCCCCGCTTAACCGTCTCTTCTCCAGGCTAAACATACCCAGTTCCCTAAGTTGTTCTTCGTAGGGCATGTTTTCCAGACTCTTCACCATTTCAGTCGCTCTCCTCTGGACACGCTCCAGCTTGTCAACATCCTTTTTGAATTGTGATGCCCAGAACTGGACACAGTATTCCAGGTGGGGCCTGACCAAAGCAGAATAGAGTGCCATTACTTTCAGTTCTGGACACCACAATTCAAAAAGGATGTGGAAAAACCTGATCAATATGTCAGCCTGTTCATGTGCTCATTTTGATGATGTTAAGTGAATGACAATACAGGTTGAGTCTCCCTTATCCAAAATGTTTGGAACCAGAAGTGTTTTGGATTTTGGATTTTTCTGGGCAGGGGGAGATTTTTGAATACCTATATTTGCATGCATTCATGCATGCACAAACACACACAGAGAGAAATATCTTAGAGATAGGACCGAAATCTAAATACAAAATTCATTTGTTTCATATACACCTTATAAACATAGCCTGAAGATAATTTTATACAATGTTTTAATTAATTTTGTACATGAAGCAAAATCTCAGCCATCCGTGAAAAAAGTTTTGGTTTTTGGAGTATTTTGGATTTTGGAATTGCAGATAAGGGAAAAGGGAGACCTGAATTTGAATATATCTGTGTGAATTGAAACTCATGATTTATTCTAGTTTTGGTCATAATGTGAAAGAAGAAGGAATTGCGTAACACTGGGCTACAGCAGTTAAAACTCTTGTTTTGCCTACCTGCCTTCTGGTTTCTGAGATACCGATTTAATTTCAGGTGTATTCATATAGCATTGATTATACTTTAAACTTTGGATCCTTTTACCAACAGAAGATGATAGAAAATGAATGCGTATACTTCAATTTGCAGGTATTGAAATTGCTAAAAGCAAGAAGGCAAGATACCGGGTTGGACCAGAACTTGAAATTTGGTGAGAATTTTGCATATGTTTTGTATTTTTCTGAAGTGTGAAATTATGTGATAGTATTTAGTAGGGAAAATAGATTCTTAATGTATAATTAGCATATTTGCTATTTCAGTTGTTTTTTCTTGGAACAAAATTAACCACTTAATGTACAGTTCTGTTGTCACTGCTTGGTTTTTGATCCTTGAGGATCAAAATGGATAGCAGCAATATCATAAATGCTGGAAATATACATAAAAACAATTGCAACTTAAATACTTCCATAAATATTGTTACAATATTAATTTTTGTATATAATTAACTTTACATATAGTACTAATTTTGTATCAGTTGTGGAAGTTATTCAAAGATGAAGCTGGGCAAATTGAGCAGAGGGAATGAGATCCATAGCAGCAGACAAGTCACCAAAGTCACTTTTTCAAAATGTCATTTCTGTCAAGGAGAGGGAAAACCCAGTATTTGGTTTTCCACATCCTCAAATTGGTAATCGGAACTGTTAGTGTTCATAATCCCTACTCATGATATAGTCTACAGAGTAGACTTTACATAGATCTTTAACCTGCAGATAATTGTTCTTAAGAGATGAATTGTCTCCAGACAGAGTTGCTATGTACCTCTCTCCTCCCTTTCTTCGAAGTCATGTGTCAATTTGTTTCTTTCCTTTGTGGGAAGTCAGGGGAGGTAGACTGGGAGAGAACATTAGATGTTTTGGCATGCTGTGCAATTTCAAGCAGTACAATTAAATGGGACGCACTGTACTTCTGTATCTGCCACACAATTATTTGTTTGGTTTCATTGCCTATTGTCTTGCATTGAAGTAATTTAACTGTAGGGGATGCAAGCTTACTGGTGTAAGTAAGCTTTCTGTAACTTGGTACCCTCCAAAGGTTGTGGATTACATTTCCCATCAAATCCAGCCAGCATAAATGGTCAAGTGGGGGAAGCTGTATTAAAACACACACACACACACACTAGGATCACACTAGATTAGAGAAAACTGATGTAATTGGTTGTTTTTCAGAGGCTCAGTTTCCAAATGAGATTGTTTCCATGTAGAAAGGTATTTATATCTTTTGTGTATATAGTTTCTGCTAATGCATGTAATAAGACAATTTTCCATGTACACCCCTTTAGGAATCTGCCATGCAAGAGTACACAAGGATATGATTGTTCTTGTCATTTTTGTGTGCCTTCAAGTTGTTTTCAACTTACAGTGACCCTAAGGTGACCCCATCACAGGATTTTCATGGCAAGCTTTGTTCAGAAGGGGTTGCCTTTGCTATCCTCTGAGACTGAGAGAGTGTGACTTGCCCAAGGTCACTCAGTGGGTGTCCATGGCTGAGCAAGAATTCAGACTCTCGTCTCCATAGTCATACACCATGCTGGCACTTGATCAATATGTATATCTAAAATGTTTAGATTTTTTTTCCTTATGAAAGCAACTCAGAATGTCCTTTTTTTATTGCATTTCTTTTTCTTGTGTTACATTTTCCCTGCAGTGGCTATGGCTGTTCAGATCATTACTATGAGTCAGATACACTCTTGCATTCATTTCAAGTCCTGGCGAAGCTTTTGGAATCTCCTGTTACTGAAGACATAATATGTGATGTTGGGATGTAAGTATCTTGTAATTACAACGCACATCGTATCGCTGAGGGGAAAAGGAAAGAAATACACTGAAACAGTAACATGAGGTTCTGTGTAGCTTTGAGACTGGACAAACAAAAAAGATGGCTTGTAGTATTGGACTAGGTACGTTAAGCCATGTCAAGATAGGATCATAAAAGAGCAACACCAATGAAAAACCTTTCTAGTTTATATTAGAACAGAGATGCCTGGAAATAACAGTGTTTGTAGTTTTATGAAGGGTAGTCAGAAATGAATTTTTTTCTGTTTCTCTCTTTTGTATAAGTCCATAGCCTGCAATAAGGAATCCTAACAGCTCATATCATTGGCTTTTCTTATTTCTGCAGGCCTATTATGCATCGAAACGTTCGCTACAACTGTAGAGTCATCTTTTTAAACAAGTACGTTCCCACCTTTCTATCAAAGAACAATACCTATTAACTCCCAAGGCTGGAAGCCTCTTGGTGACTTAGACTAGTGTAACACTCTTATGCCAGTGTAAGGCACTTTTTGAAGCACTTGCAGGGGAGGGAAGAGAATGGGATCTCTGTTGCCACAGAAATCTGTCTTGCCAGCTTCCAGGCAACTTGTGAGTTGTCAGGGCAGTTTTAATCTTGATAGAGATGACTTCCAGTGCCTACTTTCCTGGTGGCACTTGGGGTCATTTTACCCTTGCCATTGTGCTATCGCCTACGTTGGCTTGGTTGTATTAGTCAGCGTGGATTTTTCAAATTGGTTAATTTGGGCAGATGAAATAACGTTTGAAGAGTATTTCCCAAAGTTCTTGTTTTCATTTGATTAATTTTTGTTTGGTTTCCTGGAATTATTATTCAAGGAAAATTCTTCTGATACGTCCAAAGATGGCACTGGCAAATACAGGAAACTACAGGGAAATGCGATGGTTCACTCCTTGGAGCCGATCACGGTAGGCTAGATATTTTTATTCTTACTACATTTATATTCTGCCCCTTTTCCCTCATGGAACTTAAGCTGGTTTATATGAGATTTTTTACCAGTCTCCCTCTGAGTTATTGACCAGCCTGAGACCTTCTTAACATCAGCATGAAGATCATGTCCTGAGATGATCTTAGTGAATTCTTTTTTCACTATGACAGAGGATAATATTCTTTTGTTTAATTGCATCATCCAGTCTTCACAGCTGTTCTAAACTTCAGACATCATCCAGTGATAACCATTTTAAACAATTTGGTTGTCTCTTAGTTGTCCCTGCAAACATGAATTAAAAGATCCTTCAGGGTTGGTTGGTTCTTTTTTTTTTGGTAGCTTCTCTTTGTACTTTTTGTAGCCTTGTGAAACTTTACGTCCATGTATTGTTTATCCTCTTACAGTACAAAGGTACTGTTGAAATATTTTATGTAAGATTGCCACAACACAATGACTTCCAAATCTTTTGGATTGCAGCACCCGCAAGGCCTACTAGAATGGCTAGAGATAGGGGGAGCAAAATCCAAAAACCTATGGAGAACATGAGGTGGCATAAAGCTGCTCTGTGCTATGCATAACTTATGACCCATCATCCATGTGTGGAAGTCCACAAAAACATTTTCTTCCTCTTTGTTTGGGGTAGCAAACTGGGTTGTGAGGAGGTTAGTGCCTTGGGAGGGTAGAATGAGGAGGTTGTCCTTTTAGGGACAGTACAGGCTTACTTTTATATATACACCTTCCTTCAGTTTGATTTTTTTTAAAAAAGTTATATTTTATGACAGCTCCATAATTAAGATATTGAAGAGGTTGTTTGTGCTGAAGATGAGAAGTAGTATATGAATATTAAACAAAGCATACTTACATATTTATTTGTGGTAAATTGTTTCCCTTCCCCTCCCTCCAGCCATGTGGAAGAATATTTTCTTCCCAGGATGATACAGGAGATAACACTTCAGGTAAGGTCCTTCTTTGATATTAGCATGGTTCACATTTTACAAGTCATGGGTAGATACCTTAGATGAAGTGCTAGGTGATGTTATTTTTTTACTTTTTTCTATTATTTTTGGAATGAATTCAAGATTAGGCCTGGCAAGCTAATAGAAAATTGCAATATTAGTACTAGGATTTAATACTCTATGAGACTCTAAGCCAAATTATAGAATCATAGAATCATAGAGTTGGAAGAGACCACAAGGGCCATATAGTCCAACCCCTGCCATGCAGGAACTCCCAATCAAAGCATCCCCGACAGATGGCCATCCAGCCTCTGCTTAAAGACCTCCAAAGAAGGAGACTCCACTACTCTCCGAGGGAGTGTGTTCTACTGTCCAACCGCCCTTACTGTCAGGAAGTTCCTCCTAATGTTGAGGTGGAATCTCTTTTCCTGGAGCTTACATCCATTGTTTCGGGTCCTAGTCTCTGGAGCAGCAGAAAACAAGCTTGTTCCCTCCTCAATATGACATCCCTTCAAATATTTAAACACGGCTATCATATCACCTCTCAGTCTTCTCTTCTCCAGGCTAAACATCCCCAGCTCCCTAAGTCGTTCCTCATAGGGCTTGGTTTCCAGACCCTTCACCATTTTAGTTGCCCTCCTTTGGACATGCTTCAGTTTCTCCACATCCTTTTGAATTGTGGTGCCCAGAACTGGACACAGTATTCCAGGTGAGGCCTGACCAAAGCAGAATAGAGTGGCACTATTACTTCTCTTGATCTAGACAGTATACTTCTACTGATGCAGCCTAAAATTGCATTGGCCTTTTTAGCTGCTGCATCACACTGTTGACTCATGTTCAACTTGTGGTCCTCCTGGATTCCTAGATCCCTTTCACACGTAGTCTCATTCAGCTCGGTGTCCCCCATCGTATATCTGTACTTTTCGTTTTTCCGCCCTAAGTGCAGTACCTTACATTTCTCCGTGTTGAATTTCATTTTGTTAGCTTTGGCCCAGCTTTCTAGTCTGTTCAAGTCATTTTGAATTTTGATCCTGTCCTCTGGGGTATTAGCTACTCCTCCTAATTTGGTGTCGTCTGCAAATTTGATAACTATGCCCCCAATACCGTCATCCAAGTTATTAATAAATTATTGAATAGCACTGGGCCCAGGACAGAGCCCTGTGGCACCCCACTGGTCACTTCTTTCCAGGTTGAAAGGGAGCCATTGTTGAGCACCCTTTGGGTTTGGCCAGTCAACCAATTACAAATCCATGTAACAGCTACTTTGTCTACCCCACATTTTACCAGCTTGTTTGCAAGAATGTCATGGGGAGCGTTGTCAAAGGCCTTACTGAAATCAAGATATACTATATCCACAGCATTCCCTTCATCTACTAAGCTGGTAATTTTATCAAAAAAAGAGATCAGATTTGTCTGGAGGAATAGCTAATACCCCGGAGGAAAGGATCAAAATTCAGAATTACCTGAATAGATTAGAAAGCTGGGCCAAAATTAACAAAATGAATTTCAACAGGAAGAAATTAAGGTACTGCAGTTAGGCAATACAAATGAAATGCATAGATATAGGATGGGGGACACCTAGTTTAACAAGACTATGTTTGAAAGGGATCTAGGAGTCTTAGCCGATCACAAGTTGAACATGAGTCAACAGTGTGATGGGGCAGCTAAAAAGGTCCATATGATTGTAGGCTGCATCAATAGAAGTACAGTGTCTAGATCAGTGCTTCCCAAACCTTGGCCCTCCAGATGTTTTGGACTTCAGTTCCCAGATGCCCTAGTCACCTTGCTCAACAGTCAGGAATTCTGGGAGATGAAGTCCAAAACATCAGGAGGACCAAAGTTTGGGAACCACTGGTCTAGATCAAGGGAAGTAATACTGCCACTGTAATCTGCTTTGGTCAGACCACGCCTGGAATGCTGTGTCCAGTTCTGGGCACCACAGTTCAAAAAGTATGTTGACTAGCTGGAACATGTCCAGAGGAGGGCCACCAACATGGTGAAAAGTCTGGAATCCATATCTTATTAGGAGAGACTTAGGGAGCTGGGTACGTTTAGCCTGGAGAAGAGATGGTTAAAATTGATACGATAGCCCTGTTTAAGTATTTCAAGGGGTGTCATATTGAGGAGAGAGCAACGGATGCAAACTACAGGAGAAAAGGTTCCACCTCAATATTAGGAGGAACTTTCTGACAGTGAGAGCTGTTCGACAATGGATCACTCTCCCTCGGAGTGTGGTGGAGTCTCCTTCTTTGGAGGTTTTTAAACAGAAACTGGATGGCCATCTGTTGGGGGTGTTTTGATTGTGTGTTCTGCATGGCAGAATGGGGTTGGGCTGGATGGCCCTTGTGGTCTCTTCCAACTCTAGGATTCTATGATTCCCAATCCAATTAATCAAAAACTTATTATTTCACCATGAATTGGATTCTCCTATCAGATGACACATAGTCTATATTCTATAAGAAATGCAAAACAAGCCATTGGACAGAAGCTATCATTATAAAATACCAGAATATAAATATGGTGCAAGGTAACTCTCATGTTTAAAGCATCTCTAAGTGTATTTGCCAGATATTATTCCATGGATATTATAATTTATAGAACAATTCAAGTCTGTCAGGAGATAATCCAGTCAGTGTGAAGCTATCAAATAGCTATGCCACTCAAGGTGAAGGAACCTCATTTCTCTTGTAGGCTGCTCTGCCCAACACTCTTTATAGTAGTATGATGTTGATTGGCAAGACTGGTTGCAAACACCTCCTTTTCTCTTTTCATTTCTTGTTTTTTTTCCTTTCTCCTCCCTGCCCACTGGGCTGCCTAGGAATGTAAAATATCAGGAAATTTTGAAGCCATGCAAAAGATCTATTTTTTTCCTTTTAGGAAAGAAAAACTAGAAATTGTTTTTAAAAAGGTAACCCCCTTTACATATTTAAAGTCATTTGTTCTTTTAAAAATGTAAAATTTACTGTATATAATTCTGATATTAAATTATCACATCCTGTATATCAAAGGTACAGTTTATTGACAATATAAAAACAAATTGAACTTTTTTTTAACAAAAATTCAAATTAGTTTTTCCTACAGTCCTAAATTGTAATGGGTGCCTAAACTATAATTAACCTATTTTGCTTTACCATTTTGAAAAGCAGGGGAAACAAACAAAACACCAATAAAAGCAGAACAAAACATTAGCATGGATAAAGCCAGGAGTTATTTTCCATTTTCAGAGATAATGCACTCATTCCCTTAAAATGTATGTCCACAGCCCTATCATGGAGTTTTCTTGTTAGATCTGCTTTCCTTTGAGGCTGTGAAAGTGTGACTTGCCCAAGGTCACCCAGTGGGTTTCATGGCTGATCTGGGAATCGAACTATGGTCTCCAGAATTGTAGTCCAACACTCAAACCACTACACCAAGCTAGTTCTCAAACACATTATCTTGAATGTTTTATTTAAAAGGGGAGGGGGGAGAGACTAAGGAAATAACCCAGAGAACCTCTCCCCCATTTCCCCCCTGAGTCTTCACATTTCTAGGGCTGCCAACTTGGGACAACCCTCTTTTGGGGTGTATCCAAACTGTAGAAATAAAGCAGTTTTACATCACTTTAAATGTTGTGACTTATCCTACAGAATTTTGGGATTTGTAGTTTGGTGAGGCACCAGAGGTCTCTGACAGACCAGGTTGAATACCTCACCAAACTACAAATCCTACAATTCCACAAGATGGAGCCATGGTAGTCAAACTACTTTATTTCTGTAGTGTGGAAGAGCTGTTTGGTCCAAACTGATGGCTTGCAGAGAACTCCAGAAATTTGACCCAGGGTTGTGGGTATCATTTATTTAACATGGCTTTTGGCTTGCACACTTTTCTTAGGATGGCAGCCATTATAAATGTATTGCTAAAATGTGTATGTTTGGCTTTTGGCAGGAGGTAGAGTACCTTGAAAATAGAATCATGTCCGGTCAATGACAAAATTTTCACTGAGTAACAATAATATCACAGATAGTGATGTCAAGTTTGACCTACCTACTTCCCTCTCCCTTCAGGAATGGGGAGGAGGCATGGCATCCTGTGCCTTTTTCAAAAGTAGTAAAACCTGTAAGGGTAGGGAGTTGCACTATAATAATAATAATAATAATAATAATAATAATTTATTTATATACCGCCCGGTGGCGAACCAATCTAGGTGGTTTACAAAGCTAAAATACATAACAATTTGAATAACAAAACTCCCTCCCCCCCTTAAAAATCAATTAAACTAGATATCAATTAAAAGCAGTAATTAGTACAAATATAACAGTAAACAGACAATTGGATAAAGCCGACAGTCCCATGCAACTTAATACTAACAGGGGCTGTAGAACGATCTCACAAGAGAAATCCCAGGTTCCAAATTCCCAAAGTCCCGAGGCCGAGTAATTTAGTCTGGAAAGGCCTGCTGGAAGAGATCCGTCTTGACAGCTCTCTTGAAACTGTCTAAGGATGTCAGTTGACGGATCTCGTCTGGCAGGTCGTTCCAGAGCCTAGGGGCGACAGCCGAAAAAGCCCTCTGGGAGGTCACCGCAAGCCTAACTTTTGGAGGCTGCAGGAATTTCCTCCCAGAGGAACGGAGAGCGCGGGGATGATTATAAGGGAGGAGGCGATCTCTAAGATAGCTTGGACCCAAGCCATTTAGGGCTTTAAAGGTAATAACCAACACCTTGTAATGGGCCCGGAAACCAATAGGCAGCCAATGGAGGGACCGCAAGACCGGAGTAATGTGGTCCCTCCTAGATGTACCCGACAAAAGCCTGGCCGCCATGTTTTGAACTAACTGAAGTTTCCAAACCAGGCACAAGGGTAGCCCCATGTAGAGTGCATTGCAGAAATCTAAACGTGAGGTTACCAGCGCGTGCACAACAGTCTCGAGATCCCGTACTTCCAGAAAAGGGCGCAGCTGGCGTATCAGCCGAAGCTGATAACAGGCGCTCCTGACCATCGCATTTACCTGATTTGTCATCAGGAGCGACGAGTCAAGGAGCACCCCCAGACTACGAACACAGTCACTGGAGGAGAGTGTGACCCCATCCAGGACTGGAGGTTGCAACCCAATTCTTGGTTTCGGGGCCGCTACCGTGAGCACCTCCGTCTTGTCTGGATTCAGCTTCAATCTATTTTTCCTCATCCAGCCCATTACCTCCCGAAGACATTCATTGAGAGAAGAGATGCCATTGGAATTCGAGGCCGACGAACGAGACAAGGAGAAATAGATTTGAGTGTCATCAGCGTACTGATAACACCCAGCACCATAACTCCGTATAATCTCACCCAGCGGCTTCATATAAATGTTGAATAATATTGGGGACAAAATAGCTCCCTGAGGGACCCCACAAGTGAGTACCCTCTTACTGGAGCTACAGTCCCCGAGCAGCACCCTCTGGGACCTTCCCGAGAGGAAGGACCGGAACCACTGCAGAGCAGTGCCCCCGATACCTAACCCCTTCAGGCGGTCCAAGAGGATGCCGTGATCTATTGTATCAAAAGCCACTGAGAGGTCTAAGAGCACCAACAGGGTCACACTACCCCTGTCGATGCTCAGACGCAGATCGTCTGTCAAGGCAACCATGGCAGTCTCAACCCCAAAGCCTGACCTGAAGCCGGTTTGAAATGGGTCTAGATAATCGGTTTCATCCAAGACAGCTTGGAGCTGAAGAGCAACCGCCCTCTCTATCACCTTGCTCAAAAATGGCAGCAATGATACAGGCCTATAATTACTCATCTCCAGGGGGTCAAGGGAAGGTTTGTTCAGAAGCAGCCTAACAGCCGCTTCCTTCAAGCTAGCTGGAATATATCCTTCCCTGAAGGATGCATTGATGATCTCCGTAAGGAATCTCAATGATGCATCCCCTCCCTGGACAGCCAGCCATGATGGGCAAGGGTCGAGAGGGCAAGTCGTCTTCCTCACCTTACGAAGCAGCTTGTCCACGTCCTCGGTACTCACAGATTGGAGCTGATCCAGAATAACGTCATCGGTGGAGTCGCTGGATACCTCACCCATTGTCTCTGCTACAACAATGGCGTCTAAGTCGGCTCTTATCTGAGAGATTTTATCTGCAAAGAAGTTATTAAATGCGTCACAGCAGGCTGTTGTCGGATTAAGCAAGGGATTTGGCACAGGAGGAACCTGTGTCATCTCCCTCACCACCCTAAACAGCTCCGCCGGACGAGACTCTGCAGACGCAATACGTGCGGCAGAAAATGCTCTTCTTGCTGCACGTATTGCCTCCCGATAGGAACTAAGAAAATTCCTATGGCGAGTTCTATCGGATAAGAGCCGAGTCTTCCGCCACTCACGCTCTAGTCATTGTCCATTTTCCTAAGCTCTGGTGTGAACCACGGCCTTCGGTTCGAAGCGGGTTGGCAAGGACGCTTGGGAGCGATCGTGTCAATAGCCCTGGTAAGGTTGGTGTTCCAAGTGTTAACCAGAGCCTCACCAGGGTCACCGGCATTCCCAACCAATAAACCCTCTAAGGCTTTCTGGAATCCAATGGGCTCCATTAGCCTTCGAGGGCGGACCATTCTAATGGGTCCCCCACCCCCGGTGGGGCAGATAGTGGCTCTCAGTTGTGTCTTGACCAGGAAATGATCCGTCCATGACAATGCGGAAGTACTTACCACCTCCGCCCATGGATATTCCTGCTCCGTACTGAAGACTGTATCGAGTGTATGACCAGCACAATGTGTGGGCCAGAGACCAATTGGGAAAGGCCCATGTTTGTCATGGTCTCCATGAACTCCCGAGCCGCACCTGTTAAGCTGGTCTCGAGTGGGATGTTGAAGTCCCCCAAAACTAAGAGTCTGGGAGACTCCAGCAAAAGCTCAGAGACCAGCTGTGTCAGCTCGGTTAGGGAGTCTGCTAGACAACGGGGTGGTCGGTAGACTAGCAGAATCCCCAAATTATCCCTGGTCTTTAGGCTAAAGTAAATACACTCGAAGTGGACTGTGTTTCGGACAGGTATCCTGGTCAAGGATAAGGTGTTCTTATGAACCAGAGCCACTCTGCCCCCCCCCCCCGCCCACTTCCCCTCACCTGCTCCTTAACGGAATACCCAGCTGGGAGGGCCTGCACCCAAGTAGCAGCACTACCCTCCCCCAGCCAGGTTTCCGTAAAGCAAGCCAGGTCGGCATCCTCATCCAGGAGAAGATCCTGGATGATATGGGTCTTATTTTTAACCGACCTGGCGTTGCAGAGGAGCAGAGTGAGGTTCTGCGGAATGGTTGGTCTGCTCTCCAAGCCAATCTGAGACACGGAGGTAAACTGAAGGCGGGATATCTTTCAAACAGCGATCCCGCCTTCTTTTGTAACATTGGTTCCCACCGTTCCAGCCGTACCTCCCATTCCCCAGCACGACTCCAATGGCCGCCCCTGTCTCCTTCCCGGCCTCAGGTAAGGTGGTGTAATTTAAAATCATAACAGGACACACTGACATTGGATAACTCAATCAGCCCCCCAATTCCCATTGAAGTCATATCAGGGAAGCGCCACTGCTGCGTTTGCTGGGAGAAGGTGGTCCGGGCGGAGTTTATATATCCGCCAGCGCTCTCCTGACTCTCCATGCAGGCGCAGCTGTGTCTGAGGGGCCCGATGTTAATTTGGGCTACAGAGTCCTCTCCGCCACTCGACACACCCGCTGCCGCGTTTAAGAGGGAGCAGCCGCCTCCTCCTTCTCCTCTGAATCACCTCCTGGGCGTCCTGGCCATCCGCGCTTTGCCGGTGGTGTGGGCTGGAGGGCGGGGGTTTAAAAGGGAGCAGCCGCCGCCTCCTTCTCCTCCAAGGCACCTCCTGGGTGTCCTGGCCCATCAGCGCTCTGCCGGTGGTGTGGGCTGGAGGGCGGGGGTTTAAAAGGGAGCAGCCGCTGCCTCCTTCTCCTCCAAGGCACCTCCTGGGCGTCCTCTGCTCCTCTGCAACGCCATCTCTGTCATTTTGGCTATGTTGCAGACAACAAAAGTGTCTTAATTAATCCAGTAATAATCATATACATCAGAAGAATGGGGCCACATACTCATTGGTGCCATCCCTGCCAGCTCATCTCCTACCAGTCCTTCTCTCCATGTGTTGAAGGCGGATCTGAAGAGAAGATCCTGCAATATTTGCATCGACTTTCCTTGTGAATAGAAACTTTGAACATGCAGGGCTTCACATCTCAAGAAGAAAAAATGTGTGTAGATGGGGCTCTTGTTTATGTGTTACAGTTTTACTGTTTGAATAAGAATACGCAAATAGAACTAAAGGCATTACTGACTACTTCTCTGCTGGGTTTTTGCCATTCACTTAAAATCTGGCCTTTCTAAAAGACAGTTTCCTTCTTACCAATTGCCTTTAGACATATCTTTTCCCTTCCTTTGAGATTTTGATATATTTTTGAGTATGTTCACTTGATTAAGAGCCAGCATGGTGTAATGATTTGAGTGTTAGACGATGAGATTTATTGCATTAAAAACAAATCCAGCAGGCAAACAGAGAGAAGCACATTTATCTTTTTGTCTCCGCATGATGATGAAGCTCTTTGATTCTTTTCCAGTCATAGAAGTGTGGGAGAAGTTTATAAAACTGTTGTTCTTTTTGCCAAGCTGGAAAAATCCATTTAGCCAAAGGGACATTTTCACCTCTCCCATGCTTTTACAACTGGAAGAGAATGAAAGTGCTTCAAAGTCATGCAGAGAAAGAAAGATAAATGTGCTTCTCTCCATTTGCCTGCCATTTTGTTTAAAAAAATAAAATTTATTATATAAAGCAAGATAAAAAATATGGAAACAATAAAAATACACTTAACAAGTACAAAACAATAAATACAAGTGGATATCAATCATCTTGAAGCAGTGAGGTCTGGATTTCACTGCATGCTACCCAGGTGCTTTCCTTTCATTTTAAAGATGACAGTTCAGATTTTGGAGGGGGTCCACGCTTACTGATGTGGTGTCAAATGTTAAAATATCTGACCATAAGCTCAAGTGGATTGATGGTGGTTGTATCTGATGCGAAACCGTGTTAACAAAGTCAGTAAATAGGAATCATTTATTTACAAATGCTTCTTGGCCATTTTGTCCTATGTAACAGTTTATTTTATAAGAGCTTTTTTAGGAGCCATAGATCCCAATCCTTTCCCACCAAAAGTTCTAAAGTAACTACACCAGTTTTCTAGCCTTTAGCAATTTCTGAACGGGCAGTTGTTATGAGAAAATCTATTAAGGAGTTATGTTTCAAGGCTGAGTTGGCACCTAAATATATAGAAAGTAAGAGCAAACCTGGGCAGACTGTAATAGTTTGTTTTGTGATTAAAGAAATTTGCTGTAGAATTGAGTGCCAGAATTAATGTATATTGGGACAATTAAGCCATATATGCAGAAATGATCCCATAGCATCACAACCTCGCCAGCACTTGGGGGAGACATTTCTCACCATTTTGTCTAGCTTTAGAGGAATGATGTACCATTTATGAATTATTTTTAGATTAGTTTCCTTGGTTAACGCTGAGCAAGTTTTAAAGGGAAGTGAGGACCATATTTTGGTCCAATTGTGATTGGGGATCACAATGTTTAAATCTGTTTCCCAAGAAGCCTAAGGCATTGGTTTTTGTCATAAGAGTGCTCATTTAAACAGGTATAGATCTAGGATGTTAGTCCTTTATTGTTTTGAGAAGTGGGATCACATCTCTTTTCAAAGACTGTTAGGGATCTTGAGGATTTTCCCAGTGACACTAATTTATTGGAAAGGCTGTTACTTGTCAGAGCTGGAATCAGTTTACTTTTAATGGTGCTAATCCTGCAGCCAGTTCTTCTGTTGTCTTAGGTTTGCTTCTTTGGAAAAGATTGTGGATAAAGTAGATAAACCCTGTTCTTTCCAACTGCTAAATTGGCCTTGTTTTTCTGGTGAATAGAAAAGCCTATGAGCTAGGAAGGGGCAAATGGGTGAGGGATCTGGCATTAGTATGTGTTTCCATTTTGACCAAATTAGAACAGAAGTTTGCAAACATGGTTTTTTAAATTTCTTTGATCCTTTGTATGGTAGGCTTATAAAGAAGAGCACTGGGAAATTAGATTGAGGAGAGTTATCCAAATTCCGTTGCTACCCAAATTATGTCCCTGTCATGCTTAATGAGGTGAACTATTTGACTAAGTCAAAAAACAGCGGAATACACTGATATGTTTGGCACTGCTAAACCTCCTTTTGTGGATTGAAGATGTCTAATCATTTTCCTGAATATAGGTTTCTTTTGATTGAAGACAAATTTATTAATAAGATCTTTCCAGCTTTTAAATTTTGTTTGTTTTTAATGTGATAAGGAACTAAGACTCTGGAGAACAGGGTTCAAATCCCCTCTTGGCCATGAAAAACCACTGAGTGACCTTGGGCAAATCACACTCTTAGCCTCAGGGTGGCAAAGGCAAACTCCCTCTGAAGACACTTGCCAAGAAAACCCTGTGATAGGTTCAACTTATGGTTGCCATAAGTTGGGAACTACTTGAAGGCACACAACACCACACACACACATACACACACATATGTTCACTTGATTACACTGTGGTGTTTTGAAGCAGATTGTATAGAATGCATTTCTCTTATCACACTTTAAATCAGATATCTGTATTTCTTTTGATCAATGGTAATGCTTGCTTTCCTTTTTTCTCCCCTGTCTTCAATGATCTTTACTCTCCTTTCTTGTCTTAGGAAAGTGTCCCATTTGGAGATGCTGTACTGGCAACTTTAGATACCTGCATAGGGACTGAAATCTGTGAAGAACTGTGGATACCAACCAGGTATGAATATGTGGAGAAAGCATCCTGGAACTATTAAAATAAACCAAGTTCCTCGTGTATTATGCTTCATGCCATTTAAGGCAGGCTGCTTAGCTTTTTTGGCATTGAGGTCTGGGAACCAGGACTAGGTAAACGGTAAAGATCATCCCCGTTGACAAGGTTGTCAAGTTGTGTCTGACCGTAGGGGGTGGTGCTCATCTCCGTTACTAAGCCAAAGAGCCAGCATTGTCAGAGACTACTCTGTGATCATGTGGCCAGCATGATGGCACAGAATGCTGTTTACCTTCCCACCGAAGTGGTATCTATTTATCTACATTTGCATGCTTTCAAACTCCTAGGTTGGCAGAAGCTAGAACTAGTGATGGGAGCTAATTCCCATCATGCGGCACCTGGGCCTTGAACTTCCAACATGCTGATCTTGCAATCAACAGAGTCAGCATCTTAACCACTTGTGCCACCGTGTCCACAACCAGGACTACATATACATTTCATCTTTCCTCTACTACACCCTTCAGTGAGCAGAGTTAAGGAAGTTTAAGCTGCCTCTCCTTGCTCAGTGAGACCTAAGCATTACTGGAGGGGTGGAGGCTGTAGATTGCATCATTCCTCAGCAATCTTCATAGAAAATAATAGGTTTTGTTTTGTTTTTTAATTTCTCCATCCCATCTCACAATAGGAATATATGTGTGGAGGCAATTTTAAGGTTTCTAAAGGGGTGAGGGGTATGGCATTCTAGAAAGTATGTCTGGGTAACTGATAATACGACAGTATTTTGGGAGTGCTTTACCTGTATATTCCTACTTGGCAGGGCTTTAGGCTTCATGGCCCTTGCAGGCCCTTCCAACTGTATAATTGTATGTTCATAATTTTCAGTTATTTTTAAAAACATTCACCATTGAGATTTTTGTGTCCAAAGGAACCCTTGTAACCCAATGATTGCTTAATTTATACATTGCATGTTTAAAACAGTCTTGGGTTCAGGGGCAAATCTAGAGTTGTAGTCCCTGAGTAGAAAAGGGTGGTCTTGAAACTTCACTGACCAAAAATGTTATGTTGGACTTGGGAGTCTTTACTATCTCTTCCCTCCTCCCTGCCCCCTTGGATTTTATATATTTTACATTGTTAAAAACTGTAATAAGTACAATTTGGCCTAATAAATAATTAAATAAAGATTATTCCATCAGTTGCAGAAGAGTTCAGATTGGGTTGGATCCTGAGTGTCCCTTTTGGAAATTTGTGGAATGGATTGAGATCCAGTAGAGCTTCCTACTGGAGGAAATGGCAGAAAGTGATTTTCACTCATTTCCTTTCCCCCCCTTTTGGCCTATCCTGCTTCTTTCCATGCAGTTTTGGAGGGTCCCAGCCCTCCACGAATTTGGGGTAAAGTGACTGCTAGGGAAACAGAGAAAATTACCTCCTGTCTCTGCTTCTTCTTGTGGGAGTATGCTATGAGTGGAGTTCCTTTCACAGAAACAGTAGGTCAATCCTGTTTCTTCCAAAATAGCACTCTGATTAGGAGTAAAATAGTATTAGCAGATAGTCCAACAATATCTTATTGTTGGACCAAGTTGGCCTGATCTCATTGTGTGCTTCAGTGTTTGTCACAAGCAATTTGTCTGATTCAGTTCATCTGTTCTATAGCACAGCTAAAAGCGCTAAAATAATTTGTCTGTATATGTTCAATTTTGCAGTCCTCACATTGAAATGGGAATTGATGGAGTGGAGATCTTCACAAATTCCTCAGCAAGTCATCATGTATTAGGAAAAGCACATACTCGAGTGGAATTAGTAAACTCTGCAACAGCAAAGGTAGATAGATGTTCCTGTGATCCTCTCCACTTCCCCCATTACATTAAGGAAAAATGAAAAAGATGTGGTATGTTAACATTTTTATTCCATCAATAGAATTCACCAGAACTGATGACACTTGGGCTTCCCTAACTTCATGTGCCTTCAGAACAGATCCTTATTTTGTTGTTTTGAACATATGTAAAAGCACAGTCTTTTGGTCTCCTTTGAAAACAGAGTTCTCATTTAAGGTTCTGTGGAAGCTAAGATCACGGCTGTTAGAGTTCTCTTAATAGTGCCTTATTTCTAATCTGTGCATAGGTTCAAATCAAATCTGGCTACTTATTGTGTTCCTTATGTATATGAGTTGGTATTTTCTTTGAACTGAGGAAATCTAAACAGATAAAGCTACAGTAGTTATGTAAAATTGCTCTCAATCATGGATATGAAATGTGACACCGAAAGGTAATATTATATAAGTTAATTCACCTGAATTTCACCATACAGTTCACCTGTAAACCTGAGCCTGTCTGCACATGCCAAATGATCTGGCTTCCCTCACACTGCATCCTCTCAGCAGGGAATCTGGATGATGCAGGGCGTAATCCCCAGTTCTGGTGTGAACAGTTCAGACGATGTCTGGTCATTTCAGCACCAGAGCCACAGAATATAACACCCTTAGAATGGATTTAAATAACTCACTGTTTGCTCCAGATCTTCCTGGAAGATCCAGAGGCCTCTGTTGCAACATTGCATGGCTGTTCACATGCACATCCCACTGTGCCGCCTGGCGCAGCCACCACCATGGCATGTCATTCAATCTGAGATTAGACAAGGTGCACAGATTGATGCTGGGCATCTTGTTCTGACCTCAGAGCAAGTGATTTGCCACAGCTGTGCCAGATGACACAGCAGGACATGCATGTGAACAGCTGCCTGGCATTGCAGTGAAGGGCCCAGGTAATGGCGGGGTAAGGTTAGGGCAGCTTTGGGGCAAGGATCCTTTGTGCTGCTCTGGAGTATTCTGGCCCATGCAGACACCACCTGAGAAGAAATGGGCAAGGGAGCAAGTATCTGCTTTGCATATGTAGACATAAAATAACAATTTGAAGGTTTACTTTTAAGCTTGCAAAAGCTGGTGTCTTGGTGGGATCTTCCTATTAATTTTCTTGCAGTTATACCAATAATTAATAATAAAGGGACGTACAAATGCATAAGTGTCCATTAAATGTCCCTTTGCATGCACTGAAGGGATTGAAATTTCCTTCTTCCCTTTGGAGATGTGTGATCATTTGGCAGTGCTGAGATCTCCCAGGGTCCTACAGGGGTCTCAGTACTGTGTAAGCATTGTGCCTTGGCTATGGGGGCATAACTGGATGAGTCTCTGATCCTGTCTGCCTGCTGCAAAACATGGCATGGCTGTGCGGAGCGGCTTTAGGGGCTTTACGGTAAGTCAGGAGGAGGGTATATGTAGTTACACTGAGGTGATGATAGATTAAGGTCTTTCTGTGTAAAGCTAATTGCTTCAGTGATGGCCGAAAGTATGTAGGGGTGGGGCACACCTACCCATTAGGTCTAAGCAGTATAACCAAATAACGCTGAAGTCACAACAACATCTGGAGGGTTAAACTTTGCCTACCCTTGCCCTATATGTTCCTCATAGGAGCTTTTGCAATAAAGTTACAAAATATTTGCTATGCTGTTTAAAAGGTTGTTGACATTTGTTTTCTTTTTTTAGTAAGATGTAACAACTTATTTACTTAATTTTATTAAAGTATTTCTATTCCTCCCTCAATTGTGATTTTCTCAGGGCAGTATACAATTAAAACAACATGAACTGTTTAAAATTATTCCATGTAAAAACAATAGAATAATTTAAATAGGACAAAAATTTAAATAAATCATCAGTTTAAAAACAACAGGAAATATTTAAACAGTTAATGCCATGCACATGTACACTTTAAGGAGGAATAATAGATCTTTTGCAGTGGTCAGGATGTGCAGGATCAGATAGATCTTTTGCAATGGTCACGGGTGGTCAGACTTCGTCCCCCGTTCCCGTATCTGTTGGAGTTCCCCAGGGCTCTGTTTTGGGTCCCCTATTGTTCTCTCTTTACACCTTGTCTTTAGGAAAACTTATTAGTTCTTTTGGTTTTTCTTATCATCTGTACGCCGATGATACCCAACTGTATCTTTCCACCCCTGACCTTTCTTGAGGGCTTGAACAGCAAGTTTCTTCATGTCTCACAGCTGTCTCTCTGTGGATGCGTCATCGGCGTTTGAAGCTCAACATGTCCAAGATGGGGCTTCTTGTCTTTCCACCTAAGTGCTCTCTTCAATCCTCTTTCTCTGTTTTTGTCGACAACACCTCTGTTCGTCCGGTCCAGGAAGCCCGCAGCCTCAGTTTCATTTTCGACTCCTCTCTGTCTTTTATTCCCCATATCCAGGCCACAGCCAAAGCCTGCAGATTTTTCCTTTATAACATTGCCAAAATCCGTCCTTTTCTTTCAGCCTCAACTGCCAAGACTCTAGTCCATGCTTTGGTGGTCTCCCAATTAGACTATTATAATCTCCTTCTAGCTGGGCTTCCCGTCTCTCATCTTCACCCTTTAATTTCTATCCAACATTCAGCAGCTCGCATCATTACTTCTGCTTGCTGTTTTGACCATGTTTCCCCTTTGCTATCTGCTCTTCATTGGCTCCCCTTCCCCTTCCATATCCAATATAAGCTTCGGTTGCTAACTTTCAAAGCCTAACTTTCAAAGCCCTCTTTCCCTATCTGAACTTCTTTCTCCTTACATTCCCATCTGTACTCTCTGTTCTAGTACTCAAGGCCTGTTGTTCCAACCTAGGATCTCCACTGCTCCATCCCAGATTCGCCCCTTCTCGCTTGCTGCCCCTCACTCCTGGAACCTTCTTCCCGCTCAAACACAGGTCATTACTTCTTTGTCCACTTTTAAATCAGAGTTAAAGACCACCTTGTTCAGGGAGGCATTCCCAGGCACTGTCTGATATACATTTACTTTTTCTGTCATTTGGGTAGACAGTGGATGTTCCTAATTAATTGTTGTAATTTTTTTTTTGCTTTAATTGACTTTTATTATTTTACCTATTGTTTGTATTTTAGATTGTACGCCTTTGGCAGGTTTTTATTCTATTTTATGCTTGATTGTCTCTTTGTACAGCACTGTGTACATTGACAGCGCTTTAGAAATAAACATTAATAATAATAATAATAATAATAATAATAAGCCACAAAGGTTTTAGTAAATGGTTGTGGTTCTTTTCAGAATGGTGGCATATATCTCCTAGCTAATCAGAAGGGCTGTGATGGTGATCGGCTCTATTATGATGGATGTGCCATGATCGCTATGAATGGAAGCACTGTTGCTCAAGGAGTTCAGTTTTCTCTGGATGATGTGGTAATGCTAGCTAATTAATTAAAATATCTATAATAGGCATGGGTAGATGTCCCCACAAAGTAGTGCACAGATTAATTACTCAACATCCATATTATGCCCTGTAAAGTGAGCAACAAAATGTTATAAGACACAGAAAGGGACTGAAATAAAATCTGAAAAGAGTTTCTCTTAGGCATAAGTGAGGGATCCATACTTACTTCTTGTGGGAGGCAATCTGTCCTTATGGGGCCACCACTGGAAAGGCTCTATCCCTGACTCAAAACTGTCTGCCAGCAAAAAATCATATCAGAGGGCCAGCTGGGATTTGGGAAAACAGTTAATGTATGTAGGTTTTTGACACGTACTGCTATGCTATAGTATTGGAATGTAGTGGGAACTTCTCTTACTTTGCTATCCATCTGATTGCGTCCATATTAGTAATAGGCTAAAAATTACTGTGCCTCTACTGTAAATAGGTGTGTAGTGAAAAATGATTTTAGAATTCAGAATCTTTCAGCCAACTTAATAATTATTTCATTTTCAGGAAGTCTTGGTTGCCACTCTAGACCTGGAAGATGTCAGGAGTTATAGGGCAGAAATATCTTCTCGAAACCTAGAGGTGAGAATTCCCTCCATGTGATTTTCCCAGCCCATGTTAATGAGTTGGAGAAGGCTTGTTAAGTAAGCAGTGAGAGATGAAACTGAAGCATGTAGACAGATACTATAGTCTAGAACCTGTAAAACCTGAGCCTATTTCTGTGTATAAATGCAGCACTCCCTTTGTTTTCTTAATTTTCTTTTCTTTTAAAAATTCTCAGGCCAGCAGAGTTACTCCCTATCATAGAATAAAAGTACACTTTGCCCTTTCATGTTCTGATGACATATGTACGCCTACAAGTGAGCCATTCCAATGGAAGTATCATAGTCTTGCAGAAGAAATCAGGTAAGCCAAAACAGAGAAATGGCCAATATTTTCCCAAGGCTGATATTTTCATAAATTTCTTCCCAAGGCCTTGTTTAGTGTTCTGAACAGATTTGGAATACTTTCTGACTTACAAAATGACACTTTCTTCTGAATGATTTAGTGCGGTTTAGTCACAGACTTAAATACACTCAGTACTGCACTAAAATGTATCCTTTTCCCTTGCTAATCAGGTCATGAATTGCATTAACAATGTTGTAAGAAGTAGGATGTGCAGGTGCTTCATTACTGAACATGCTAAGTGAAATTAATTTCACTGAATTTATCCCCCTAGCTAAAACTCAGAAGGAAGCTCCATGTGATATACCTATTGTTGGAGGTAGCATTTCAGATTCCAGTGACAGGGTGCCTCTGCTCATCTGTTGTAATTTGTAGTGAACTTAAGACTTTGGCATAAACTTTAAAAATCATAGTGGGATTGAGCAGCATACAGAAATTTTGTAGGATGAATTAAGAATTTTTCAGTCAGTGTTGTATAAGAGTTAGTGTGTTTTGTAGGATGAACCCTGTCCTCATTGTGACCTGTCTTCACAACAGGGGGTCAAATCCCTGATTCAAGTGTGGACTGTTTTTAAAATGTAAGGCCAGTTCTGCACTAAATCCACATTATACCTGTCTTAAATTGGTTTAAAATAACTCACCTTTTATTCCAGATTTTTCAGGAAAATCTAGAGCACTTTATAGTGATGTTGGGTGTCTATCTACACATGTGTCTCCTCTGTTAACTGACATTGCTGACCCTTGTGCAAATTCCTCCCTCTGAGGTCACAACAAGGCACCCAGCCGTATGAATGGCACTAAGTAGCTTGTTTCTGATCTTAGAGGGAGTGATTTATGTCAGTGGTGGGTGACAGTAGGGGGACATGTGTAGGTAAGCCTCCTGGTGTCGCTACGGAGTGAAGAGGTAATGGGGGAAATCTGGGGCAGCTCCGGGGCCAGAATACTCTGGGAGTAGTCCTGAACATTCTGGCCAATGTAGAGGAGCCCTAAGAACAGAGAGAACCAGGTTCCAGTTCACATTCAGCCATGAAGTTTAGTGGATGAATGACCTGTTGCCCCTCCCCATCTCTGTGCGTAATCTGTCACAGGGCTGTTGTGAGGAAGGCACTGTTTTGAACTCCTTAATGAAAGATGGTATGTCTCTGAACTCCTTAATGGTGGGTAGAATACAAATGGATGAAAAATATGAACTGACAATCTAAAAGCCTCTTCTTCTGGCTCTGACATAGAATACAAATAATATGTAATCCTAGCTCACTTGTGGCAGGTGGAATTTGTAAAAAGAGGTGGTGGTGAGGGAGATTACTTGTTCCCCCTCCTTTACTTTCCAGTTCCTTTTTGCATTTATTTTGCATCTCATTTGTGCACAAAATAGCCTGTTCACAGCTGATCGATGCAATGTGCATATATATCAGAAGAAACTATACCCAAAGGTCACATGAAGTCACTTTGTGATTTCATACCCAAACTCAAAAGTCACCTTGAGCTGTAATTTTCTGTAGGAAGCAATGCATTTAATCATAGTGCAAGTTATTAAAGCTGTAGACCTAGGGTTCATTTGCACTGCAGAAATGATGCAGTTTGACACCACTTTATCTTCCATGGCTCCATCCTGTGGAATCCTGGGACTTGTAGTTTTGTGAGATATTTAACCTTCTCTGTCAGAGAGCTCTGGTGCCACAACAAACTACAAATCCCAGGTTCCACAGGATGGAGCCATGGCAGATAAAGTGGTGTCAAACTGCATCATTTTTGCAGTGCATACAAATACTGGGAGTAAGCTCCATTAAATGTAGTAGGTCCTATTTCTGAGTAAACAAACATAGGTTTATGCTTCTGATTGTGTATGTGTGCTCACACCATGCAAATGGAGGTGTGAATGTTATTACTTTTTTAAAAACACAGAAGAGATAAATGAGAAAGCATGTCTTACATATTCGCTTTGAAATGTGCAATTTTACTTTCAGCCTTGGTCCTGCATGTTGGCTTTGGGACTATTTGAGGCGGAGCAAACAGGTAAACATGTCCACTTTCTCATTCTCCAAGGTTTTAGGCATCATATTTTTTAGCAGAACGTATATGCCAGTGTGGTGTAGTGGTTGGAGTATTGGACTAGGACACTGGGAGATTTAGGGTTTGACTGCTGGCACATTTCTTTATTTTACTGCATTGCTATCTCTAGTTTCTGACGAAGGAGTTCCAATGGCTAATATTTGACAATAATGGATTACTCTAAGATTGTGATAAAAATGAGGGAAAGAATTGGGAAGGAAGAGGAAAATTTTTTTCCCATACATTCACTTTCTATTTTACTTGAACTTATCTTCTATTCAATTTTTCTTTCTATATTATTACCTTTCTATGTCATAGCTTTTCTCTTCTTTCTCTGTGTTGACTACATTGCAGGGTCACTGTACAATGCAGTTCTGAGAAGGGCAAATGCCAGTTGACCTAGCTAAGCTGCGGAGTGGGCCTTATAACCTCACACCCACCATACATGATTACATTTAGTTTGAATTTTCCAAAACTCTTAGTCTGGAGTAACTTGACTTGAAGCCTGTACAGACTGGCCAAAAGGGCAAGCCTGGGAGTGGAGTTGGGGCGAGACAACCGCACGCCGGCTGCCCCGACTCCGCCCTGATGACATAGTCATGCCGCCAAAGCAACTGTACGGAGGACGGCAAAAAGGCGCATCTTCAGTGCAGCGTTTACACGCACTGCGCTGGAGAAGCAGTGAAAAGCTGCTGCCACCGCAAGTAGACCACTCTTTCTGCGGCACAAAAAGGACCTGCTTTTTGCGGATTCTTTTTGTGCTGCAGAAAGGCCAGATTGGGACCGTGGCATGTGGTTGCCACAGTCCCAATCTGGCAAGGAAAGGGGCAGCATCCTGCCACTCCTTAGGGACCATCTGTATAGCCCCTTGGTCTGTGAAGGGGACCCTTGGGACCATTTGCAGCTACAAGTAAATAACTTCAGACTTAGAATTCTCTTTTGCACTGTGGGCTTTAAAAAAAAAAGAGTTGAAGATGTAATATCTGAGGAGTCAAAGCATTTATTCCAAAAACATTTTGTTCTTTCTTTTGTTACAATCTCTTAAGGGAGGATTTCTCCTGCCATTGAGTGGTGGGGTGGACAGTTCAGCCACAGCCTGTATTGTGTACTCGATGTGTCGACAGGTTTGTTTTGCTGTTGAGAATGGAAGTAAGTGCACCTTAAGACTGGAGATGTACCAAAAATTTGATATAGCATGGTGTGGACAAATTCTGATGGACCAAGTGCCAGGTATTCAATCCTGGCACCACACCAGGCCACAAAGACAGGAAAAAAATAGGACTGCCCCCTGCATCCAAAATGATCAGAAGCCCTTTTACAATTTTTTGGATTTTGTGGGGGGTGTCCCATTTGTGATTCAAAACTGCTGTTTGGGAAAAATCAGCTTTTTCATTTGAAAATGTTTTTGCTAAGATGGGGTGGGGTTATGAGTTACAAAGCAAAGCCTAGGGATGGGAAGTTGTACTTTGTCCACTTCTATAGATAATTGTTTTTCTTTCTTTCTTTAAAATATGCCGTATTTTCCGGCGTATAAGACGACCCACGTATAAGACGACCCCCCCCCATTTTCCCAGTCAAAATATAGAGTTTTAGCACCTCTATCTTCATTATCCTTATATCCGGCGTATAAGACGACCCCCCCACTTTAGCCACAGATTTTGCAGGTAAAAAAGTAGTCTTATACGCAGGAAAATAAGCTATATATCTATATTTATTCATATATATTAAAATCATACAACATGACATTCTACACTATAGCAGTTCTTAATACGTAGTAAACTCTCATATATTGTAGTGCATAACATAATATAAAAGAGATCTAAAAAGCAAAGAGAAAAAAGCATTTGACTTCCCACTCTTTAAATTAAAGACAGTATTTAGAAATTTTTCCCAATGTAGCTTAATCTTTATTTCAGCTTCTGAGAAAATAACTGTAAAAAGAAGGTGTAACAGTCTTCAAAGCCTACAACCAATTTCTTCCCTTCTTTTTTCTTTATATAAACTATAAAAGATTCCCAATCTTTTATAAAAAATTTTTTATTGACTTATCTCTGTTCAGTGTAGAAGGCTTATTCATTTCTGCCATTTGGAAAACTTTTAGTATCCATTCTTCTTTTGTTGTTAGTATAGCAGAGAATTTTTCTAATTTCTATTTTATAGCTGGCTTGGTGCTAATATTATATAATGTAGTACCTTAAAATTTATATCTTGAGGCCTTTCCTCAACGAGTCCCAAGAGAAAGAGTTCTGGCTTTAACTGTAATCTAATTTTCAGAATGCTTTGTATTGCTTTATAGATAATTGGTTTTCAAGGTTTCAGAGGACTTTTTTCTCCTCTTGTAGCTTATTAGTTGAAGATATAGGTTGTATTGAATCAGACCATCAGTCCATGTTGCTCAGTGTGTTAATACTAAAGTTCTTGCTAGGAAGTTGCTCAAGATTGGGACATTCTGTTAGCAAAACATTCATTGTACCACAGAACTACAGGGTATTTTTCCTTGAAATAATTGTCTGAACATTCAGCCCCAAACCCTAAAATTCACATCATTAATCTTCTGCAGCTTACATTACAGGGGGAAAAAGACCTCTTTCAGGGACATTAGTCTTTCATTTGTGATCTTCTCATTGAGGCACTCTTGAAAAGCTCTGAACGAACCCACTGTTCTTTGCAAATCAGTTGTCAAATATGGCCTTGCACTTAGAATGTGCCCTTAACTAGAGATCACATCTGTATTATGTCAGGGAGGTAGATTTCAAGCCTCTGAAGTGAGGATGAGACTGTTATTTGTATTTAATAAAATGTATGTCAAGTGTCCAGAAATATTTCTGAGTTTCAAGTCACGAAAAGCTCTGTTCTGCCAAGTGTCCAATTTGTTATACATTCTCTTTATAGGCATTATTGTGATCTGTTAGTTCTGGGACAATTACATATGGACATATAAAGGCAATTTTAGTTGTAGAAATTGTTTCTGGTGGATGCTTTCTGAGCACTGTTTCACTCAAAGTGCTGATACAGATTATTAGCTAGAGGAGATACAGGAGATATCCAAGAGCTTATAAGGAAATATTGGTCACAAGTGAGTGAAAGTCATAAAAGTAATTGAAACCAGTGGTAAAAGTTCATTCTGCCTTAAACCTGGGTGGCTTTAACTCAGGGCCAGTGTGCCTAAGAAGATAATGGCCTCACTTTATTACTGTGTAATATGATTGAGAAGAGCATTTCAGAGCAGATAATGCAATTAATGGCATAGAAAAGGGATGCAATCCAGCTAATGATAACCATGTTATTACCACTTATTTCTGTGGTGGAGTTTGAATTATTTGAGAGAACTAGTGCACTGAAATTCAAAAGGTCAAAAATGCTTGACTTTTTGTCTGAGTCATACCCCAAATTGTTTCAAAGCTCCACTCTTAAATATCCTTAATTAAGTGTAAATCCCATGGAACACAGTAGAAAATATTTCAAAGTAAAAATATATAAGATAACATTGGTTGCGTGTTAGAACAAAAAACAAACCTAACTCTTGTTTTGCAATAGTACTAATGTTTGTCCAAATGGTCTTTCTCACATGCTTATTATGATCACATTTTTGTTAAAATCTTGCTTAATTCATAAATTCAAGTTAAATCAAATTATGCAAGCTATTTCTTAATGTTGAGGAGTGGTCCATTATGTATTAATCTTCAAGAAAAGAAAGAAATGCACTTGGTATTATCTTTAATTGAATATTCATCTGTGTTTCATTTCATTTATAAGTTTAAAGTAAACTTTACATGAGTAAAATGGAGTATATTCTCATTCTCATTTAACACTGCACTGCATTTAGTAAACTGAGACAGTAGATTAATTCTGTCAACTCTGAAAGATAAGACATTTTTAAAAAAATGTCATTCAGTTTGTCTCCCATTTTGTTTCTTTCCTTTTCACTGTTTTCAGATCAGAATGTGTTGGATGATGTACGTAAAATAGTAAATGATGAGACCTACATACCAAAGGAATCACAGGAATTATGTGGGCGTATTTTGACAACTTGCTACATGGCTAGTGAGAACTCTTCTCAAGAAACATACAACAGCGCAAAATCTTTGGCTGAAGAGATTGGCAGGTATTTATTGTTGTGTGCCTTTAAGTCATTTCTGACTTATGTCTACACTAAGGCAAACCTATCATAGGGTTTTCTGGGGCTGAGAGTGTGTGATTCATCCAAAGTCACCAAGCAGGTTTCCATGGACTAGCAGGGAATCAAACCCTGATCTCCAGAGTCCAAGTCCACAGAGGTATACATGCTTGCATTAAACACATGTTATGATAAAAAGCTCAAGTTGCATGGAACCTGAAAAATAAATTGGGCTATGTTTTGCCTGATGCATAAACACGTATCTCCCTAAATGTTTTAAATTGCATTCCTTGTAAGTTTTGCAATTCAAGTTTCTTTCAAAAGCAGGATTATATTTTTTAAAGCAGGTATGTGGTATAGAGCAAATTTGCCACCTAGATAACATAGCATTTTACCGCAGCAGTGTCCCATATTTCACACGATTATTCCTCAAGATCACCTATCTGATTAATGTGGAGTATAACAAAGTTACCACAACAAGTGTTCTTCCAATACCTTACTTTTTGTAATTTAATCTAATTTAATCTAAAATATATCCAAGATTAAACATTTGAGATTTGCTATGACTCTTGATGTCCATTATTAATATATTCTCTTCATTACTATTTAGTATGACTTTTGTGGCTCCTGCCATTGAAATTTTCAGCATGATGAAATGCTTGTTTCTTTGTTCAGCAAAATAGTTGTAGATTACAGGTTACATATTGATGTCTTAGGGATGTGTGATTCTTCCTCCATTTTCCTCTCTTTTAAATACAAATAGTAGTCTCCCATGGACAGTATCGTGGAAGGGAACAAAAGGTAGAAAAAGTGCACTTAATATTTCTTACCTTTCAGTCTTGTCTCTACCATACTGTCCCCTACGACTTGCTTCTTTTACTACCCTCTTCCATTTTTCTCCTTTCAGGTGCCAAATATTGCTGTTCCTATGGCAGATGTTCTGACAGGCTTTTCCCCATGGCAGTCCTTCAACCAAACATGCACCTTCTCATGCTATTGCCACAAAATCTGGGGCTTGTGGCATGTGAACAGAACATGTTTGTGTGGCAGCAGAGAATAAGATATGTTAGAAGCTTTCCTTTCCTGCGGTGTACAACCACTGGGAAACAGCCTTTCAGCTAATGCTTGTGTGGCCTTCAGTCCTTCCAGAAAATCTGTTTCTTTAACAAAGCCTTACCTGAACCACTGTGTCTCTGCTAGCTATTCTTTTATCAGACCTGGGTGTTTCTATCCCATAGTAACTAGCCCATTAAATGGAAGCAAAGGCCTCTCAATTTCTTCTGTGTACACAGTCTTACTTGAGGGGTCTTGAAAGGAGTTCTCTTCTTTGATCACACTGAAGGCCAATTAACCCAGAAAAGGAGAAGCACTGGATTCAGTCTCATCTTGTCCTAATACAGGAAGAAATGTTTCCTGTTACTATCTCTAATCAGTGACCAGAGAGATAGAGCAGGAATTCCTGGGTCTGTCAGTCCTTCCTTCCCAGTCTTGGGGCAGGGGAGCTCCCGATTGAAACACACAGTTTGGTTGGGGCCCCATCCATATAGCATCCACCCTGACTGTGGATGACATGTATTAGGTAAAGGTAGATGACCAAGCCAACCAGAGAATTATTGGCCAACCTCCCTCAGTAGTGGTTCCTCACCTCTGAACAGATCAGATGTCAGTCATGTGCCCCTGAAAACTCACAAATGAGGTTTGATTGAAATCATCTTCCCTTTGAACTATTGTTCAACCTCAGCAGGATGACCAATGGTCAGAGACGATGAGATCTGTAGTCTACCCTATCTTGACCTGCTGCCCCCAGACTGTGGAATGACTTGCCAAAAGAGAGATGACAGGTGAAAATGCTGACTGCATTTAAAACAACATTAAAGACACATCTTTTGCAGTAGGCCAACTCAGTCAATTTTAAAACAAGACTTTTTAATTTGTATATATTAAAAAATGTACTTACATGAATTTACTTGAATGGTATTATAGTACTGTATTTTAACTGTTGGTTTTATGTGTTTTCTTTTCAATTGTGTTTTGTATTTTAATATGCCTCTCCTATTATTATTTTATTATTATTATTAATTATTGATAGCACCAAGTTGATGAAAGTTGGACTACAGCAGTTGGCAATCAGAGAGATGCTGCTTTAAAATATGGCTGCAGTATATTCTTTTGGAAATGCTATCTTGTGTTATCAGCATGCACTATTCCTGCTCTTTCCACAAAAGAGCTAAAGTAGCTCTGTGTGACTCTTGTAACTCTGAACCCTGTTGCGGAACCAGAACATAATATCTTATTTACAACTTCCATCAACACAGTAAAAATGACTGAGAGAAGTGTGCCTTGAAACCATTTGGCTGGCTGGTTGACAGATTGCTTCTGATGCTTAGTCAAATGAGTGAAAACAAGGGTTCTGAGGAACTTTTGGGACCCTTAAGGATCTTTAAGAAGAAACTGAACAGGAGGCAAGCACTGAACATTTTTTGAAATCTGGCAAGGCTAGAGAGCTTGTTAATTTAACCAACAATAAAACAATGGATGTTGTAGAATTCAGAAATCTAGCCTTGTTAGTCCAGAATATCAGTATGCAAGGGGATCTTGTAGCACCTTTGAGACTGTGTGAAAGAAGTTGTAGTATAAATTTTCATAGACTTGGTCTACTTCTCCATGCATTTGAGGAAGTACACCAAGTCTAAGAAAGCTTATGCAACAATGTCTTTCACACAGTTAGTCTCAAGGGTGCTACAAGATCCCTTTGCAAGGGATGTTGTGTTCCATTTAATTCGAAGTCATTTCTTCAGCTAAACTACAGAATGCGAAATTTTGAATCCTATTATACATTAATACATGGATCACAAGGTATGCATTCTACTTCTTCCTTCTCTCCAGCCATCACCTGTGCCTCTAAAAAGGCTTTCTTTGGTGGATCACAGGGCCCCAGAACAGCAGTGGGCAGGATAGGGCATCTGTGGGAAGGAATGTCCTCCTATGAACTTCCTTGTGTTAATATATCATAGAATCCAGACATTTATAACTTGTGAGACCAACAAATTGTTCAGTGCAAACCTGCAGATAGGTTTCGTTTTCCTTCCTTTTCTAGCTACCATATAAACATAAACATAGATAGAGCAGTGAAGGCTGTTTGGGGGATCTTCAGCGCAGTGACAGGACGGCTACCCCAGTACCAAGTTGATGGAGGAAGTGCCAGGGAAAATCTGGCCCTGCAGAATGTGCAGGTATGTTTGTTGTTTCTCCCATAACTTACTTTAACTCCCTCTTTGGTAGGGGGAAATGCTGATATAATCCATATTTCCTAGGGCTTTGGTGGGTTTTAAGAATATGGCAGAGCAGGATTATGCCAGAGACAATTGCAGACTTGTAAAATTAATATCAAATAATTTATTTTGTTGTAGTTTTAGTTCATACACTCTTTAGCAAGATCTGCTCTCCACTTTTCTTGGGAGGAGGAGGTATTTGCTCTTTTCTGCTTGTTAGAATATATTGGAGTGGGAGTCATGCAGCCCTATGAATGTCCATGGATTGTACATCCCAGCAGTACCATCCACCATAGCTAGTGGGGAGGAATGCTGGGAGTTGTAGTCCAGCAGAAGCTGAAGGGCTGCATGATTTTCACCCTTGCGATACATAGTGCATAGGAAAGAAATCTGCCTCCTTTCTTATAATAATAATAATAATTTTTATTTTTATCCCACCCCTCTTCAACGCAATCGGGGCAGCGTACAACAAGTTTAAAAACATCACAACAAGTTAAAACAAGATCCAACAACCCATTCCCTAACCCACCCACCCTTTAAAAATATATTAAAATACCAACAAATAAAAACATACAGTTCTTTAAAATAACAGCTCGACTGATCAATGCCGGTTTGAGGAGCGAAAGGCCAGAGTCTTTGTCTGTCTTCTGGGCCAGGACATTATTCAGGGAAGGCCTGCTGGAAGAGAAACGTCTTTACTGCTTTTTTAAAGCAGTCAACAGTTGCTGACTTGCAAACATCTCTCACTTGTTTCCTTTGCATCAGGTGTTTGAAACCATTGGCTCTCTAGCCATTTCAGCCTACAGCTCCCATCTGTCCCACCCAGTATGTTTAATGGTAAAAAGACTGTGGGAGATGTAACCCAAAGCATCTGGAGGATTGCAAGTTGCCCACCCCAACTTTACGTAGGGCCTCATACGCAGTGCTGATACAGATCTGTAGAGTAACCATGACCAGTCCTTTGATAATTCCTGCTTTATTAAAGACTAGCTTCTAAATTTGACTTCTAGGCCAGAATAAGAATGGTGCTCGCCTACTTGTTTGCACAGCTGTCCTTATGGACTCGTGGAATGCCTGGTGGACTGTTAGTGCTTGGAACAGCTAATGTGGATGAAAGGTGTGTGTTAGTTAAAAATTGCTAGGTATTGGGAATGAAACTCTCCACAGACATATACACATTATTGAGGTGCTGGCAGAAACCAAAAACCTGAAGGCCTTCTGAACATGAAACTGCAGTGGTATGAGAACTCAGTCATCTGGTTATTGTAGATATTCATGTAGTTGTTACTTCTGTTTAGTGCTTTAGAAAGCCTTCAGGATTTGGATTTGGATTTGAGCAATCAACGTGTGGTTTGCCATATTTTTGTTATGAGTTAATTTCTGTTCTGTTGGTTTATTGTACTGCTTCAGTTGGTATGTTTACTACTGTTTACATATGATTAAACAGTTATAAATGGCATTACATACAGGCTGAAGCACGAAACTATCAGATACACGAGGCTGACTGAAAATGGCAAAATCTGTGACAGAGAGGTCACAGATAAAAGAACACATATAATTTATCTTTACCAGTAATTACTCACCATGATGGTTTGAAAACACAAACTCTGCTTACTGAGGGCCAATAGCAATTGGTAGATGGTAGTTGACTGCTTTTATGTGTTTTTAAAGAGTATTTTAATGTATTTTAAAATGTTTTTATCTTTATATCGTTTCACTTCAAGAGCCCTTGTGGGAAGCAATACTAAATAAATAAATGTGCACTACTTTATGAACACTGGAAGAGTTTATAAACACTATTTTAGATCTTTCTGTCTCAAACTATATGTCTCTTACAATTAGCACCTCTCTGTCACAGATTTTGTTTGAGTTTTGAAAACCTTAATGCTGAATTGTTTAGTTGTGTTAAAGCAATGGGAACTGAAATCTCTGTGAATATATGGAAATCTATGATATCTTTTTCATAGACTTAATTTTCTTATGAGAATCTTTTACCTTTCCTCCTCCCCACAAGTCAATGCTAAGGTTTTTTAAAAATATATTCTACTCTTTAGTCTTCGGGGATATTTCACAAAGTATGACTGTTCCAGTGCTGACATCAATCCTATTGGGGGAATTAGCAAGGCCGACTTGAAAAGCTTCATCCAATATTGCATTGAGAATTTTCACCTAATGTCACTTAAAGGGTAAGACATTAAGTGATGTAACTACTAAAGTGGGTTAGAATCTTGATATGTGTTTCTCTTCTTTGGTGATTGTACATATTGCTGAGTGATACAGAATTCTGATTTTAATTAGGACTTAGGATACAATTGCAGCCCAGTTCAGAAAGACAACAAAAATTATTTTGGTTAAAACATGCTTGCATCTGACTTACACTGCATCTGCACTGCAGAAATAATGCAATTTGACACTGCTTTAACTGACATGGCTCAGTGCTATGCAATTCTGGGATCTGTAGTTTTTTGAGATATGTAGCCTTCTCTGTCAGAGCGCTCTGGTGCCACAACAAACTACAGATCCCAGGATTCCATAGCATTGAGCCATGACAGTTAAAGCAGTGTCAAACTGCATTACTTCTGTAGTGCAGATGCAACCATAGTTTTCCTAACCAACAGTCAGCTACTTCTTGGTATATCAACTATACCCATAAAAATGCCAATATCAGATTCGATAACAATCTTTGAAAGAACTGTACATTTACATTTACATGGAAATGCTACTGTGATGCTGATAAGAGAGTGTGGACTGTATGTAACTAACATTCCCAAACATAGTGCTTGGCAAGGATTGTATGGATTGATTTTGTGTGAATGGGTATCTATATGGATGTAATTAGTTTTAGTGTGTTTTCCTGGCATTCAGTGGCCATAATGCTGGTGACATACTGTCACATAATAATTCCACTGGTGTAGGCAGTTGTGTTAGGAAGGTAAAGGCCATGAATGCAGCAGCAAAGTCATGCACTGAAGATATAGACTGTGCAGAACAGGCAGATTTACTCTGTCTTCCCCACTATTGTTGAGCAACCCTGGTAAAAGTGCAACCACTACCTTTGTGCACCAGCAGGATTCTGACCAATGTGATTTTCACATTTAGTCTGGGTATTGGCAGGGGGTAGCTCTGTATGTGTGTATATGCCTTCAAGTTGCCTGTAGACTTATGGTGATCCCATGAATTTCATATGGTTTTCTTAGGCAAGGAATACTCAGAGGTGATTTTGCCAGTTCTTTCCTCTGAAATATAGCCCCCAGCACCTGGTCTTTGTTGATAATCTCCCATCCAAGTACTAACCATGGCTGAGCCTGCTTAGCTTCTAAGATCAGATGAGATCTGGTGCCTTTAGGATATTTAGGTCATGAAGGGATAGTTAGTGATTAATAATAGCCTTCTCTCAATTGACTATTTTGAAAACGTATAGGAAAAAGGTGCCTTCCTGAGCTTTTGTACAGCCTGACTACTCATATTTTGATTATGAACAGATAAAATCTAAATCACTGATAATCTATCTTGGTGTGCCCAAAATTCATTCTTACATTTTTAAAAAAATCATGATATTCTTTGCAGTCTTAGGCCAGACAGTACATTAGTGCTGTGGGCTCTTTGGCTCCAAGACCCCCTTGTTGATACAAAACTCTGTGGATACTGAAGCCTCTTTACATACATTGGCATACTAAAATGATGTCCCTTATATAAAATGGCAAAATCAGGGTTTGCTTTTTGGTGAATATTTTCAAGCCATGGTTAGCTGAATCCATGGATATGGAGGGATGAATGTAATTTTCTAGTACGTATCACTCATTTTCTTCTGTTAAGAAGAATCATATTCTTCTCTTAATACTTGTCCTGAGGGAAGGTGGAATATATTGAACCAGGATGGCAGTAAGTGGGAAGCACTTGTTCTTTAATACAAACGAAGGGCCAAAACGCACTGCAGAAATAATCCAGTTTGAGACCACTTTAACTGCCCTGGCTCAATGGTAGGAAATTCTGAGAACTGTAGTTTTGTGAGACATTTAGCCTTTTCTATCAGAGAGCTCTGGTGCTACAATAAACTACAATTCCCAGGATTCCCTAGTGCTGAGCCAGGGCAGATAAAGCGGTCTCAAACTGGATTATTTCTGCAGTGTGTTTTGGACCATAGATACTAATCTCACTGGTTGAATTTCTTTTCCCTGTACAGTATTATATCTGCACCACCGACAGCAGAGTTGGAGCCCCTGAAGAAAGGGCATGTTGCTCAAACAGATGAGGTAAATGATAGCAACTACAAAGTTCCCTTGTAGCCCTAGTCTGTAGCTATTACATATTTGTGTTACATTTTAATCCTGCACCAATATAAACCTGCATTTGTTTTGTAAAAAAAAAAAAAGTAAGTAAATTTTGTGACTTAGCAATTCAGTTACAGACTTCATTGCTTTCTCCCATTTTTTTCCTGCTGCAAACCTATAAGGTGGGTGGGTACCTTGTGTTGGCTGGGGCTGATGGGAGTTGCTGTCCAACACCTTGTAGGAGGCCACACATTCCCCATACAAGTTATAAAGCTACTCCAATGTTAGAAGCTCCAGTGGACATATGCTAACACAGGAAGCGTCTGTGTGACATAATGACATTCCTGCCTAGAGAAGGCTCTGCACATATTTGGTGTAGCCTGGAGCTGTGGTTCTTGGACTTTGGTCCTCCAGGTGTTTTGGGGCTTCAAGTCCCATAAGTCTCAGTCAGCTTGGTCAGTGTTCAGGGATACTGGAATTGAAGCCCAGAAACAGGAGCTCCAAAATATGAGAACCACTGGCACTTACCACTTACAGTGTTGCTTCTGGCCACTTCAGAATCCAGCTTCCAGTACATTCACCAACACAAGCATTAGCCATCTCTCTTTACACTGTGTACATAGTAGTTCCTCCAATGGGAACCATGGTGGGTTCCTTCCTACCCCAATACAATTTTTGGAATGTGCTCTGAATACAGTTATTTTATATCATATTTATTTCTTTGACATGTTTATGAATTGTCAGTCTGCTTACTGCATCAGATCTCCAGTAAAAACTGTTTGGGTTTTTTTTTCTTTCCTTTTTTTTTTGGTCACAAAATAAAAATAGGAGGCAGAGCCATTACCACAATAAAATCAGAGTGTGGCTTTAAAAGCCACTAAAAGCTTTGTTTGTTTGTTTGTTTTAACTTGGAGGGAAGTGTGTGTTGTACACATGATGGAATCTTCAAATATAGTGTCCCAGTTTGATCCCTTATTTTATTACATAGATAGAAGGCTTCTATTTTAACTGACAGACAGCTTTAGAACAGGTGCTGTTGGAATAAATGTACCATGATTGTAAGAGTCTGCCTTATGAATTTACATCCTAATTCAGTTTTGAGGTTGTTTTTTGCCTGTGTTCTTTCTTTCTTTCTTTCCTTCTTTCTGTGTTTATGTTTGATTTCAGGCAGATATGGGAATGACATATTCTGAGCTCTCTGTCTATGGCAAACTGAGGAAGATAGCAAAGGCTGGTCCTTACACCATGTTTTGTAAGCTGATCACAGTATGGAAAGAGATTTGTTCTCCAAGAGAGGTAACAAAAAACAAGGGCCAAAACAGACTGGCCTGAAGAGCTGGCTTTCCAGTGGCTTGGGGTAGTGGCGTACGCATGATGCACACCCCCAGGATGCTAGGAGGATGCCATCAAGCCGCCAGAGTAACCACATAGTGACAGCTTTTTGGTTTACACACCACATGCTGCCAGAGCCTGAAAAAACAGCGACAGTGGCGGCAAAGGCACCCTTTTCCTGGGGCAAAAAGGAGTAGCTTTCTGCCACTTCTTTTTGTGCTGGGAAACAGCTGGGTTGGGGCATGGCATGCGGTTGCCGTGGCCCCAACCCAGCATTCCAAGGGGTGGCATCAATCCGGTCCAAAGTGCAGTCTGTTTTGCCCCCAAGTCTCCCAAACACATACCCAGGGTCCTAAATTTGGGACATATAATGGAGGATGAAACAAAGAAACTTTAGGAGCAGAAGAAGGGTAATGTGGAAAGAGACTTCACAACAGAACAGGGTAGATTACTATTTTCCACTCTGGGCATCATATATAAAGAAAGAAGGAGATAATATTTAGAAGAGAGCATTCAAATATATTTATTAGACCTAGATTGGGAAGCTGGCATTGTGCTGGGGGAGAACTTGGCCACTTTTTTGGATGAAATCCATTTTAGATGCATCTATCTTAGGTAAGTTCTTTTGTGATGATGCCTAGGATGGTCTGAGAAATTATTTCGCTTGGCCTTGGATTAAGAAAATAAAGGATTAATAATAAATTCAGCCTACATGCAGTGGCTTAATTTGGATATCATGCCAAAGCTTCATTAAGGAACCTTCATGTTGATTTGACTGTAGTTATTTCCTCAGTTATGAAAGCACATTTTTGCTAAGATGATAGAAAGGATCATCCTTTGACATGCTTTTTTTGCACAAATACTCCCTTGTCATGCTATAAACTATACTTTTGATGACAACTGCTTTAATTTAAGCTCTTTCTCTGAGAATGCTAGCTGTAGTCCTATAAGATTGAATGCAGCTGAAGTACTGTATATACTCAAGTATAAGTCGACCTCATGTATAAATCGAAGACAGATTTTGGAGCCAAAATTATGGATTTTTACATGCCCCATGGATAAGTTGAGGGTAAAACCCAGGGGCATATAACAAAGGATGTAAAGGATGAAGCAAAGGAAAATGATGCCAAAGAACCTACAAAATTCCAGCAGGCATAATTGTTTATGCTCACACTAATGGCTGGATGGATGAGAGAGCAGAAGGGGCTCAGTGTTTCAGGACAGATTACACTCTTGCCTTTCACCAGGGGATAGTTCTTTTTTAAAAAATTCTAGACTTATACTTGAGTATACAGTTGACCCTCCACGTTTGTGGGTTTCAGATTCAAGGTTTTCACTATCCACAACTTTGTAGCTGCTGTTTAACACGATCAACCTCTTCACCCCCTCCTCCATACCCTTCCTTCCTTCCTTCCAGCCAGCCAAAACCAACACTGTACATTAATTCCCCTTTTTTGCCAAATTTTGCATCATCTTCATTTCCACAGACCTTCCCTTTGAATCCCATCTTAGGGAGGATCTTCCTCCTCCTCCCCCTCTCTCCCGGCCAGACAAATATAACATAGACAAAACCAACATCGTACCTTCCCTTTGTGGTGATAGCTGCAAACATCGAATTCAAACTGGAATTAGTTTGGAAATGAGGAGAATGTAAAGGTTGTCAAAGTGGGGAAGATACGGTTTTGCTTTTGTCTGGCTGTGAGGGAGGGGGAGGAGAAGGAGGCGAGAAGGTGGATCCTTTGCAGCCCTTACTGCTACCATCAGACTGAAAGTGGAAGCACTTTGGAAATGTGGGGGAGGCTATTTGTTTCAACTTTGCAAAGAGTTACAGGTGGTGCTTTTGGTGGGAGAGGACTCTTTATCATTCATGTTGGGGGGACAGGACTAAAATATTCATGGTTTTTCCACTTTCAAAGGGTCCTTGGCCCCTAATCCCTGCAGATGTGGAAGGGTGACTGTATACAATTTGTTAGAGTTCAACCGCTGAACTATATGCAGATGTACAACATTTAATGGCAAACTGATTTCTGTGTTGCATGGTCTTATGCTTAAAATGTATTTTTGTTATCTAGTGTACTCTTTGTACATATAAATTGCATTTGTCCAGATTTATAGCATTAATATTTTGCTCTCTATTTAGAACTCCTTAATCAGTGAAAATTTTCACTAAGGTTTGAATAACGTCAGGTTTTCTGACTCTGAAATACTGTTTTGTACACTAGGTGGCATCAAAGATTAAGCATTTCTTCCAAATGTATTCTGTCAATCGACACAAAATGACAACTCTCACCCCATCCTACCATGCTGCAAACTACAGTCCTGATGACAACCGGTTTGATCTGAGACCTTTTCTTTATAATTCTGCCTGGTCCTGGCAGTTCAGGTGTATTGATGAACAGGTAAGTATGATCCTGTTCTCCTGTGTTCAGTGTCACAGCTATCACAGTAATGTGACAATATACTCAGTATACATACAAAGAAAGTGTGGTAAATCTACCAAAGAAATATACTTTCTGGTAGGCAGGCAATTATAAATGTCAAAAAAATAAATGAGTCATAGAGCAAACCCAGTCTGAATTCTCCCTAGAAGTCAAAATAACTAAATTGAGGCTACTGTACTTTGGACATATTGTAAAAAGATATGACTCATTAGAACAGATAATGCTTGGTAAGCTTGAACGCATCAGAAATCAGGGCCTCATAATGCATATTATGCCTATGTGTCAACATTTTGTGCATTAGAGGAATATACCCTCTGAACCAATCGTTCCAAGAAAATACTGTGATAAGTTCACTTTAGGGTTGCCTTAAATTGGAAATGACTTAAAGGCACACAATAACAAATTAGAAGTATGTTGTTGTTGTTGTTGTTGTTTTAAGTAATCCATGGCCCTGAACTTGCATGATCTTCACAGGGCTGTTAATAATAGTGTGTCTTTGAGATCTGTAGTGTTGCCATAAGTCAAAGCCAACTTGATTTATTAACAACAACAACAACAACAACAAAGCATCCAGGATAAAGTTGTTGGAGTTTTTTTGTTTTCTGTATATGGATGACAAAACAGTATTGATGACAAAACTAGAACTGTCCCATTTGAAGGGGATATAACCCATTTCCTAGCCCAGGTTTTGTGTGGGGACAGAGTATCTAAGTTAGGATACACCTCCTGTTAGTCAAGGCAGCATGAATGGATGTGTGTAGCCTCTATTTTTGTCTGTTCTAAGTAACAGTGGACAAAACAGTGCCTATGAAAGCCTCTCTTCCTTCCTGAATATAGCTTAATGAACCTTGTGGTATGCTACTTCTAATCCTTCTGCAGTACATTTTTTTCTCAGTTGAGCAAATGTGAGCTTACTTTAGCCAAAATATCATTTGAACATTTTTAACTTTTGAGCCTCAAGGAGGGTTGAACTTAATTTTCTTACCCAAAGGGAAGGTTCATTAGGCCATAGCTGAAGTCCTGTTTTGCTTCAGTATTTAGCCTTGAGGTTTGGGGCATTTTAGACCTGGATGTAGTTCCCTTCTAACTGGGATTGAAGGCATGGAAAAGATCAAGCAGCTATAATCATTATGACTTGCTTGTGCTCTTCAGTCATAGCCGTAACATTATTTTAATATATTTTCTTTTGCTGGACAGAGGAATGTTAACACCTCTGCTTTTTCCCTGCCAAAGATTTTACACCTTGGTTGCCTTTAATACAATGTTTATGCGTGCAATAAAATACTAATTCCCACCTCCCTGAAATGCCAGACATGGTGTAATAGTATCTGACTTCCTGGAAACTCAAGATAAAAGATGCCATGTGGTCCCTACCCTTCTTTTAAAAATAGGTTTTTAAAAAAGAGTCTTGTATTGTTTTTCCACAATTTTCCACAGCTTAGTCCTGACCCAGTCTCCATGAAGTCAAGAATAAAAATTCTTACCAGCTTCAATGTGAGCTTGTTTTGATATTATTTAGGGGTCATATTTTTAAAATCTTTCTGTGCCTGTAATAATTTATGGGCATGATTAATCAGGGCTTAAGTATCTAATTACCCTGCATATTGATGCAGTTATTAGCCTTTGCCAGATGCCTACACAGCATTGGCAGTACTTTCACTCTTGTATAAAGTACTGCCCGAAATATTATGCACACAGCTTCATGTTTTAGTTTCAGCAGTGTGAATGACAAGAGAGATGACAATCATTACACCAGGCCAAGGTCTTTTCTTGTGCAACATTTTCTTCACCCGCTGGCTCTCAACCTTTGGCCTTCCAAAAATTTTGGATTTCATTTTGCAGATTCCTTGCTTGCTTGTACCAATTAAAGGGAAATGGGAATAGGTCAGGAGGAGCTAGTAGTATTGTTATTTTCACTAATTTGCCTGAAGAAGATGAGTGCCACATCATGCCACTTTTAATGGAGTTGCTTTACCTGTTTTGGGAGATCTTAGCCATTTTTAGTGTGGAACAGAAAATGGCAATTTGTCTGATGCATGGGATATGATAATCAGTGTGTTGAGATGTAGTCTTAGATCAGGGGTGAGCAAAGGGTGCTCCTGGGGCACCAAGACTGTTTTTGCAATCCTGAACTACTCTAGACATCTGGGGCCAACATGAAAACAAAGGTTGACTTAAATCTCCTGAATCTCCAGGACCACTTTACTTTTTAAATAGGTTGCAGCCTTTCTACTACGTTTTGCATGAAAACATCTGTTTTTCAAAACCAGAAACACAATTTCTGCACAGTTCTGCTTCTGTTTTTCCCCATTTTTTTTATTTACTTATTTGCATTTTTGGCAGTCTGTGCAGCCTCTGGAAGATCCCGTGGGTAGAAAATTGGCCCCTGGGCCCACTGTAAATGTCCAGCTCCATTTTACAAGTATTTATGAATATATGAGCTAGAGTGAGATTGAAATAATGGTGTATCAATTTCTGCAAGTAACTTTCACATCCTGGCAAATTGGTGTTAGTTTTTTCCATTGACTGGGTGGATGACAGCACTCATACTGCTAAATCCCAATATTAAGAACTGTGGCTTAGCCTCTCATAATATTGACATGAAAAAATACCAGGTTTACAATGGAGGAAATTGCATTGAACTTACTGTTAATAACAAAACCTGCTTCTAAAAATGAAATGTCACAGTTGATCTGATGTGAAGGTCAGGGATGAAAGAGATTTTGTGTATGCTCAAAAGCATTTTCTTTTACATTATTGCATATTTGATGAAAGCTATATTAGGTATAACTGAGATTAGAGGTATAGCTTTTTAAAGCTGGCGGTAGTACCCAGCATGGCTTGATAGAATCATTAGCCATCATTAATTATCAATTTGTTTCATTTGGTTTGGAGGAAGAGTGCTTATCTTTTTTGAACTCATTTAATCTAAATCTTTCAAATGATGTGCCACATTACTCTATGATTGGAAAAAATAAATTGGGGGTTTCCTCTAGGCCACCCAAAAGGAATGTATTTTACATGATATGAACTATATTTTAAATCAGACCATCCTGAATTTGCATCTAAATTAAGCAAATAATGATTTGTGCAGATCATAGCTTCCCTGTATGCCACACTTTTACCAGAACCTTTTAACCCCCATAGCCTACCTGTTTCTGATGTAATGGCAAACTGTGGTTTGTGGTTTCACTTGAATGTACAAAGGAAGGAGAAGAGGAGAGGTTGCCCAAGCACATAATATGTGTGCTTTTAGTATCAATCCATGTTGGGTATTCCATCTGAACCATCTTGGTGATATATTCTTACACATTAATGTATTGGGAATTATCTTTTGTTTTCTGTTTTGAAGAGAGACATGATAGGTTGGATAGGTTAAGTGCTACTACTGTATTCAAAATATTTTACACTTAAAGTTCCTTTTGATTATTAAAAATAGCCATAAGGGGAACTGATAAAAGCATACTGTGTGTAATCCATCATTAGGCTGTTATGAGCTTTGTCCTGACTTTTCATCTTAATCAAAGAGTAAATGGTTGCTTAAACTTATTTTTTCACAGGTTTCTAAACTAGAATCGAAGGACCTCAAGTTTGAAGATGTGGCTTGACTCGCTTCTCTTGCTTTTGTGGATAGGTGGGGAGGCATCCAGCAACCCTGATATTATGAAGATTAGAAGAGCCCAGGAGTTTGTCTAAACTGGTGTCTTAAATCAATAAGATTTTGTTGATCTTTGCCCAGAAAACAAAAAGTTTGAAAATTAATTTTTAAAGATGAAGAAATAATAACATGATAGTAAAATGTCATTGAAGAAGTACAGTGTCTTAAAAATTAATTCCTCTTTCTGAAATAACCCAGTGTTCTTGTGAGAATAATATGGAGACAATAATCCTATGAACTGTAAAGCTTCTCTATAATCAGTAATTTCCAAACAGTAAGAACCAATAAATTAATGAATAATTAGATTTCATATCTGTTTCACATGTCAGTTGGGTGATTAACTTAGCCAGTTGACCCAAAATTTTGGTTATTTTGAAGTCTTAAGTTATGAATTAATCATTGAACAGCCATCTCTATAGGCATATGTATAGTTGGAAGTAACTACCATTGAGGTCACTGGGGCATACTCTCAGCTAAATGGTAACAGAATTACAACCTAAAGTCGAAATTGAATTTGTAAGTTCCAGCTAGAACAGATCCATTAAATTACTGGAACTTACACAGAACTTATCAAATTTTCATTGATTCAGTAGATCTGGTCTAACCTCAGAGCCACTGGCAATAATCTTTGAGAACTCCTGGAGAACAGGAGAAATCCCAGCAGACTGGAGGAGGGCAAACATTGTCCCCATCTTCAAAAAGGGGAAAAAAGAGGATCGCAACAACTATCGTCCATTTAGTCTGACATCAATACTGGGAAAGATTTTAGAGCAGATCATTAAACAGGGAGTCTGTGAACATTTAGAAGGCAATGCCATAATCACTAAAAGTCAACATGGGTTTCTCAAAAACAAGTCATGCCAGACTAATCTGATCTCTCTTTTTGATAAAATTACCAGCTTGGAAGATGAAGGGAATACGGTAGACATAGTATATCTTGATTTCAGTAAGGCTTTTGATAAGGTACCCCATGATATTCTTGCAAACAAGATAGTAAAATGTGGGCTAGACCCTACAACTGTTAGGTTGGTTGATTGACCAAACCTAAAGGGTGCTCAGCAATGGCTCCTCTTCATCCTGGAGAGAAGTGACCAGTGGGGTGTCACAGGGTTCTGTCCTGGGCCCAGTGCTATTCAACATCTTTATCAATGACTTGATAAAGAATAGGGGGCATAGTTATCAAAATTGCAGATGACACCAAATTAGGAGGAATAGCTAATACCCCAGAGGACAGGATGAAAATTCAAAATGACCTTAATAGATTAGAAAGCTGGGCAAAAGCTAACAAAATGAATTTCAACATGAAGAAATATAAGGTACTGCACTTAGGGCAAAAAAAATAACAATGAATTGCATAAATATAAGATGGGGGACACCTGGCTTACTGAAACTATGTGTGAGAGGGATCTAGGAGTCCTAGTGGACTACAAGTTGAACATGAGTGAACATTGTGATGCAGCAGCTAAAAAGGCCAATGCGATTTTAGGCTGCATCAATAGAAGTATAGTGTCTAGATCAAGGGAAGTAAATAGTGCCACTCTATTCTGCTTTGGTCAGGCCTCACTTGGAATACTGTGTCCAGTTTCATTCAAAAAGGATGTTGACAAATTGGAGCGTGTCCAGAGGAGGATGACTAAAATGGTGAATGGTCTGGAAACTGTGCCCTATGAGGAACAACTTAGGGAACTGGGTATGTTTAACCTGGAGAAGAGATGGTTAAGAGGTGATATGATAGCCCTGTTTAAACATTTGAAGGGATGTCATATTGAGGGAGCAGGCTTGTTTTCTGCTGCTCCAGAGAATAGGACCTGTAACAACAGATGCAAACTACAGGAAAAGAGATTCCACCTCTACGTTAGGAGGAACTTCCTGACAGTAAGGGCTGTTCGACAGTAGAACACACTCCCTTGGAGAGTAGTGGAGTCTCCTTCCTTGGAGGTGTTTAAGCAGAGGCTGGATGGGCAATCTGCCAGGGATGCTTTGATTTTGAGTTCCTGCCTGACGGGTTGGACTGGATGGCCCTTGTGGTCTCTTCCAACTCTTTGATTCTGTGATTCTAGTTGGCTAACAACTGGATTTAGGCCTGTTTTTCAGAGATTTATCGCACTGTTCCATCTGGTGACAACGTCTAGTGTATGAGCAGCAACTCTGTCTGAGGTTTTGGACTAGAACCAGTGAATGAAATTGCTAGGAAGCAGATTTTGGCTGAACATTTGATGAAACTTCCTAAAAATAAGAGTTGTTCCAACACTGAAACAGACTGGCATTGGAAGAGATATGCTATTTCACTGAAGGTATTTAAATAGAGACTGGACAGCCATCTCACATGTAGGAACATACAAAAGTGCTTTATATGGAATCAGAAAATTGGTCTTTCTGTTTCTGTATTGTTGACTCTGGCAGGCAGCAGCTTTCCAGTCCCACCTAAAAGCTCTGGGATTGACTTTCTCAAGTTTTGGACTTTGAGCATTTAAAACATGTTGTGCCGTTGACATATGACCCCTCAAATACTGTATTTATATTTACCATTCTAGATCCTGTAGTGAGCAGGAGACTGGACTAGCTGATCTTCAAGGTATCTCTGATTCTGTGACTCTGGGCCTTTACAGACTGCCAGAAATAATGCAGATTGAGGTCACTTTAACTGTCCTGGCTCAGTGCTAGGGCATCATGGGAATTGTATTTTTTTCTGGGACATCGAGCCTTCTCTGTCAGAGAGCTCTAAACTACAGTTCCCATGATTCCCTAGCACTGAGCCAGGGCAGTTAAAGTGGCCTCAAGCTGCATTATTTCTGGTAGTCTGTAAAAGCCCTCAGTTAACAAGCATGTTAAAAGTTAAACAGTTCACAAATATTTCATTAAACAGAGTGTCACTGAAATGGTCATTTATTTAATTATTTTCCCCTCCCCTCCACCCTCCTCCCAAAACTGAGACTGGAGACATTTCACAAGAAGATTTTTAAAAAACAAACACAAATATATATAAACACACAGTACATTATAATATTGAAATAGAATTAAAGAGATTATTATCTTAAAACAAAACATTAAAAACAATGTAAAAAACACACCAGTAAAAAAAAATATAGTATTCCCAGTTGAAACTCCTTCTTTAGCAGCTAGTCAGTGGTAAAAAAAACTTCCTAAATAAATATAAATTGGCAAATATAACAAATATGTAACATAAAATGAAACTAAGCCTAGTGGCTATACCATTCTCAATCTCCTACACTGAAGCAGGCAAAAGAACACTGTAAAACACCTTTCTATGCCATTTCCTTACCAGTTTAATTGTATTAGTGCTGGGGCATAAAGACTGTGAGAAACAGTTTTCCTTTACGTTGACTGATAAAGGCTGAACTAAAAGATGGAACATGAGATTTCATTCACTTGTTGGCTTTGAAATGTCAAAGTGGGTTCGCTGGCAGAACCTCTAACCAGTGCAGTAGATTGATATTTGTATTTAAAGTCAACAGATGTAAATCTTATTTAAGCATCCATTTGTTTGTTTGTTTATTATTTGATTTCTATCCCGCCTTTCTTCCTGAAAGGGACCCAGGGTGGCTCACAAATAAAAATTCTAAAAAAACATATTACAAAACAATTAAAAAAATTATGTAACACAATATAAAATTACAGACATTAAAACCACACTAGCATTACTCTGACTCCTAGGGGGGACTCAGATATGGGTGTATGTGGCAGAGATGTAGGGACTAGCACCTCCAATAATCAAGCTCCTCGAAACCGGTACTTGCGAATCCAGGTTCCCAGACACTTCATACTATGAACCCAGTTCTGATGAGAGATTAGCATCCCAAGAGCTACTTACTAGCTCCCTAGTAGAGGCAATGTGTGAAGCAAGATCATAGAGAAGGCAACTCATAGCTAGGCAGGCCAGTGTTGTGTCCCACCACTTTTTGTTACGATGAGCCCAGAAGCAAACGGGACCTTGGAGGGAAATGAGGGTTCTGTTGATAGCCCTGGTATTGATGGGGTTCAGTGGAATTTGGTGGAGAAAGTTGTTGTGGGATCACCACTTGGCAAAATGATCTGCTCAAGAAGGTTGTGGGTTGAAGTAAATCAATGTGCTGTCATTGGACCCATGCCATTGAACTCTAGACCTTCCAAGATAATCTTTGAGTTCATGGGCAGCAGACTGTAAGATGAATCCCAGAACTGAAAGTGCATTACCCATCTGGCAGAATAATCACCTTCCCCGAACCCTACTCATGAGGAGGCTAGATTTAGGGCCCTGGGGTTATGCCAGGAAGAAGCATCAGCAATGTCAGCTAGGGCCCAGGGAGTACTGATGTGACACTGTCCTCCTCTGTTTCTTTGCTGTTCAACGTATCTTGATTGCTAATTCCATGGACACTTCCTTGGTCTCTCTGTTAAGGCAAGAAGATGAATGGGAATTAGGAATGGGAAAGATATTCCCACCTGATGTTGTGATTCATGATAAGGAGGTGGAACCTAAGGAAGAGTCAAGGCTTCAAGAGATGTAAAATGCTTTCTTGTATATATTGTGTTCTCATCCTCCTCTTGTGAACTCATACTCTCTCTCAGGGGTGATGCCACCAGGAAGGTAGTAGGATACAATGTAAGAACAATGGTACCAGTCAAAAAGTAATACACGACTTGCCAGCTCCATATTCAGCTCTATGGCATCTATGACCATTGGCCATGGTGGCTGAAATTGATCAGAACCATAATTCAGTAACAACTGGAAGCCACCATTTCTCCATTGTTTCTCCAACGAGTTAAGTTCATTAACAACTGAAGTTCATATTCTGAATTACCTTTGTGCTGCATTTGCATAAAAAGAACACACGACACGGCAGGTTGGCAGACAACCTTGTTGATGGGGAATACCTTTACCTTTACACAAACAGCCCCTTTGTTCTGTTCCCATTTCCTTTCTTCCTCAAACCCAGGCCAGCAAGGAAGACTACACGGGTCTCATGGCCACTACTTTCCCTTAAATATAGGCAATTTCTGTACCACATCTTCACCATTCCAAACTCCTCTATAGGTGGAGGTGTGGAAAACATCCATCACTTTCCTGCACCAGTCACCAGCCAGAACAAGAGCAACAAGCCTCTCTTCCTTTGAAGGCCTGCTGTGTTGAAGGCAAGGTTTCTGTGCCTCACAAAATGTGTTAGTGGATTGATTCCAGAAAGGCAAGAGACAGACCCATTGGATTCCAGCCCTTTAATGTTAGCTGGAGGAATGAAGACCCTATCTTGCTATTTTACCTGGATGCAATTGCCATCTGGTCCCTGGTGAGTTTCCGGTAAAGGAAGAAAACAGCTTGTAGCCAATGGGAATAAACACGATGAGTCCCCCACATCCAACAGCTTTAGAAGCACTGCCCTAAGAGACTTGGACTTGTTCAACATTTAATAATCTGCCAGGATTTAAAATTCTCATACTCCACAGGAGTGTTATCAAAAATAGAAGTAGAAAAGAATGGCATCCCACAGAATATGATACATATGTATCCATGATAAAAGCCAAAAGCCCTGTCCAACCATGAAGAAAAATACCACAATTAGACAACATATTTAGTTTTTATCAGAAGCAGCACAAATACAGGTACCACAAATTTTGTTGAAGCTGTGTGCAATTCTGGTCAGTTCTTTTCATGGAAAAGAAAAGAGGAGATACAGTGAAGAGTTAAAAATTCATTTTTTAAAAAAAGAGGCAGCCAGAATGATTTGAGCTATTGAAGAAAATACACTGAGGAAAGGTTATATAATTTGGGGCTATTTAATTTAGGAAAAAGACAAAGAAAGGGAGATATGATAGTGTGTGTATGTGTGTGTACGTGACTTCAAGTTGCCTGTCAACTTATGGTAAATCCCATTAATTTCATAGGGTTTTCTTAGGCAAGGAATATCCAGAGGTGGTTTTGCCAGTGCCTTCCTCTGAAATATAGCCAACTGGTAGTTGTTGGTGGTCTCCTATTCATGTACTAACCAGAGCTGACCCTGCTTAGATTTGAAACATATTGGATTGCAAAAGATTTCCCTGTTGAGATCCAAACGAATTTTAAATTTCCTGGATTTTGTGAATCTCCCTATAGCCACAGGGCTGCAAGGAGGAGGAACCTGCCTGCAAAAGATAGCCTTCCCACCATATACCATCTTAACTAAAGACTGAAACAACATGTAGACATCTGACTGACATCTCCAATTGTTTTTCTTCTGTTTGGTTTGTAACATCTTGCCTGATGAAGAAGCCCATGGAGCTTCAAAAGCTTGCAACATTGTGTATTTTGGTTGGCCAATAAAAGTATCACTGATGGATTTTTGTTTGAATTTGCTAAATGGCCAACACAGCTACCCCTGCATGTTTTCTAGATTTGAAGATCAAACAGGATCTGGTGACAGAGGTGTATATAATTACGCATAATGTGGAGAAATTAGGGATAAGCTTTTCTCCTCCTTTCACAATACTAAAAACCTAGGGTCACCCATTGTAGCTAAGTGGTAAGAGATTCATAACAGGTCAAAGGAAGTACTTCATAAGGCACATAACTAAACTAAAACTGACATGCACAAGATATAATTATGGCTGCTAAAATGGATGGCTTGGAATTGTATAAATTCATGGAAACTACTAGTCAAGATGGAAAAAGTTGGATATAATGTCTCTGTGAAGTCCTTTATCCATAACTGATGTCAACTGTGATGACAGGCCAATAGCAAGATTTCATCTTCTTTTTTGCTGTGCTTATATTAAAGTACATTTTCTTGAAAATAAATAGATAAAATAATATTTTTTCCTCTGTCTCTTGCATTTGTAGCTGAATAATTATGTTAATGTTTCTACTATATTTTGTGTGATTTAATTATACATTTGTGTACCAGTTTCCTATCTATGAAAGAATGAAAGTTGATTTTAAAATATTGATGAATAATAAATAATGGAGCTGATACAGAAATCTGAAATGTTTGAAAGAAACCCATAGTACTTGGTATAGCATACAGATTTAACTTGTACAAACATCTTGGGAAACTGTCATAAAAACATTTGGTTACTAATATACGGTACCCAGAAGTAAGTTCTATTGAGTTCACTGGGGCTTACTCCCAGGTAAGTGTGCATAGGATTGAAGTCTAAATTACACGGATTTATTGCAGAACTCTGGCTTGGTGGTGCAACTTTTAGAACATGAGTAGTAGCCGTGTCTGAGGTTTTGGATGAAAACATGAAATATTCAATACTTGGAAGCCATTGGATTATATGGAAATAATTAATATGACCAACACCAGTCCTAGCAACTCAGGCTTTAGTTTGGGAAAATATTTGCTCCTCTAATGAACAGTCTGCATATGATTTTTCTCTTTTAACTTGTTGAACTGAAATCATAAACCTTTACAACCATTGGCACATGTCGATGTGAAAAATGATTTTTTTATTTTACTGTGCAATAAATTTACATTTTAATGAATCTAATTGGTTCTGTTTTTATTTTTCATATTTTTGTTATTTACTTAGGTTTAACTACTCTGGTCTGGTGGCTTGGACAGCAAATTGAGACCCTGATTAAGCATGGTAGTGAAGTGTGCTTTAAACTTTAAACTTAGAAATAATCCTGTTGATGTCAGAATGGCCTAAACAGGAACTTCTGGGGTCTGTTCTTGGCATTGGCAGTTACATGCTATGTGATATCTAATAAGTCAGTGATTTAAGCTCTGAGGGCTTACACTGCATTATATTTTTGCAATGTTACCTTTGGTAGTTGCCATCTGCCTCCATGTTATGTTAGCACAGAGCTTCAGTTGACCACAACATTTTTGCTTATCTTTGATGAATTTTTAATAGAATTTAGGCACAAGTATATGAGGTACTGCTGTATAGTGAGCCATGTGGCAGCTCAATTTGGCCTCCAGAGACATTTCTTTTGGCCCCAGCAAAGCACCTGGTCCCAATCTCTCTCTCTCTCTTGCACACACACACTCTCTCTTATCTGCTCCTTCTCACTGCTTTGCTTCTAGATGAAAGTCAGAATCTTAGACTTAAGAGAGGGACTACATTTCACACTACTGAACTCAGCACATAAGAACTGTGATGTATCAGATAATATTCCCACCTTTCCCAACCTTGGGGATGTGGTGGCTTAGTGGTTAAGATGCCAATTCTTATGATCACAAGATGGGCAGGTCGGCAGTTTGAGGCCCAAGTGCTGCATGATGGGATAAGCTCCTGTCACTAATCCCAGCTTCTGTGAGTCTAGCAGTTCAAAAGCATGCAAATACAAGTAGGTAAATAGGTACCACTTCAGTGGGAAGGTAACAGCATTCTGTGCTGTGGTGCTGTGCAGTTGTTTTCAGACAATGCTGGCTCTTTGGCTTAGTAATGGATGATTCATGTCAGGGGGAAATCTTTACCTTCGCTCCCAACCTTAGAGTCACCTAAGGTTGGTGTAGGGCCAGAAACAACTTGAGGGCACACAATAACAACAAACAACAACAGCTCGTAGCAAGAACAGAAGATTTACTGAGGATAGAGCAAGCTTGTTTTCTGCTGCTTCAGAGAATAGGACATGTAACAATGGATGCAAGCTACAGGGAAAGAGATTCCATCTAAACATCAAGAAGAACTTCCTGACAGTAAGAGTTGTTCAACAGTGGAACACACTCCCTCAGAGGATGGTGGAATCTCCTTCTTTAGAGGTTTTTAAACAGAGGCTGGTTGACCATCTGTTGAGGGTGCTTTGACTGTGAGTTCCTGCATGGCAGAGGGTTGGACTGGATGGTCCTTGAGGTCTCTTCCAGCACTATGATTCTATGATTCATGGTAAACTTGACCTTGTGTGAACACCACATAATTTCACCCCACATAATAGATGGGATATAGCTTCCCTAATGATGTTTGTATTCTAAAACTGGGGTGATGTATGCTACAATGCAGAAGAGTAGGTGTTCACAACTTTCATGAAATGGGAACCCATTCCTTCTTGCTTGTGACAGGTAGAGGACACAGAAAGAGAGCTGAAGAGCCCAAGTGAAGATGAACTAGGAAGCGACATTAAAGTAACAATGTTTACTTGTTACTTTTTTTTCTTTACAAAGGCAACCAAAGGCAACATTTTTGTTTTCAAATATTTTAGAGACAAAAGTTGCCACCCTATTAGTTATGATGTCATAAGTAAGACTTACCAGCAAGTAACTCAGTGGTTCAAAGTATAGAATGGGATCTCAGGGTGTGTGTGTGTGTGTGTGCATGCGTGTGTGCGTGCGTGCAAAAGTTGCTCAAAGGGGTGTGAGGAATTGAGACATGGAGGCCTTGATCCCCCATCCTTCTCCTCTTCCTCTTCTCAAACCTTTTCTGTCTTGGAGTGGAACAGAAGGGCAAGAAAAACACTTGGAGCTTCTGCCTGAGGGAGGAGGAAGAGGAGAACTATTTTTTATATATAATGTTAAAATATGAATATACATGATTGTAAAAGTGAGAATGAAAATATGCACATTAAAAAAATATTTTTATTCATATACTAAGTCAAGGGGAAGGTCACGATGACCAGATGTAGATGAAAAGTGGGTCACAAAGGTAAATTTGATTACCAGTAACTGTTTCCTATTCACATTTGGAATGTGATTTGGATGTCATGGGGCTTGTCTAAAGGTAAAGGTAAAGGTAAAGAAAGGTAAAGGTTGACATGAATGTCTAGTCATAACTGACTGTAGGGGGCAGTGTTCATCTCCGTTTCCAAGCCAAAGAGCCAGCGTTATCTGACAACTACACTGGTAGTCATGTGGCCAGCATGATTACACAGAATGCTCCCACCGAAGTGGCACCTATCTATCTACTTGCATTTGCATGCTTTCGAACTGCTAGATTGTCAGAACCTGGGACTAGTGATGGGAGCTCACTCCATCATGCAGCACTCAGGCCTCGAACTGCCAACCTTCCAATCTCCCAATCGTCAGAATTGGCATCTTAACCACTAAGCCACCACATCCCACCTCTACATTACCTAGAAACCCCTAATTCCACCTGGGCTGGCTGCATGCAGTTTACACTGTCCCCAAACCCTGAATTGGCTCTGGGCCATTTACACAATGCCCAGGCCTGATTCAGGTTTCCATTCCCTGTCATTGCATTAAACGGACTTACTTTTTATTCTAGGTTTTCCAGAAAACCCAGAACAAAATGTGACAATGGCCAGCTCCCTTCCCACACAGGCCCTGTCAGGATCACTACTGCTGGTGTGAGTTGCTCTGAAGACCAAACAACTTTTGCCCACAGTGGCAGTGCCAGCTGGCTCTCAGGGTTGCAAGGAAAGGCAATTGCCCATCATTTGCCAAAAACCTGCAACAGGTATGGGGGTGTGTGAATTTGGGTGGAATTTGGAGCCAGAATACTCTGGGGGCAGCCCAGAGTACTCTGGCAAATGTAGATGTAGATGAGCCTATGGTAGTTATTGCCCTTAAACCCACAATAATAGCCAGTCGGATGTCCCAGGTGGACCAAGTTCTGTGGCTCTGGTGAGCAGGGTGCTGCAGGATGGTTTCACCAGCCTCTTTTCACAAACAAGCAGTGACTGGCTGGCTTTTAAGTTAGGTTTCAAGGGCTGGCTCAGGGGATGGACTGTTGCTGCAATGCTGTAGCTTTGTCTCTGATGCAGCCAATGATGTCATTTTTAGAATTTTTGCATAAGAGTAAATGGAGGGGCCAGACCATTTTTCTGGAGGGTTGTGACCTGCTAATAACACATTATGTTACTCATGAGAAACAATGACTAACAATAATGCAGTGCTTTTTAACAGTGTTCAGAACATTGGGTTTAATTATTAATTTCATTTAATTTGCTAACATTGCTTGTTGAAAAAGGGGCATTAATAAATGGTTGTTAAGGCTGAGATGGTAGAAATGTAATGTGCTGCATTAATCATTAATATATTTATTAATGATATCATTTGTTAAAGAAATATTGCATATTTTCCTCCTACAAAAGTACTCTTTTCATCATTTTTAAGTTGCCTTCTCTAATCGCAGAGGCAGACAGGCAGATATGAGCGATCTCTCACACATTCTAGTCCTGTCTTCCAGAGTGTCTGCCTTCAACTTTTCACACTCTTCCTCCCAAGATGCCCCCCAGGCAGGTTTTTTAAAAAACTTTTTAAAGACAATCCAGCTTTCCATGTGAACCCCTTCCGCCTCTTGAGACAATGCTCTGCAATGAGTAAGGAGTCAAAACATAATTTCTTGCATCATAGGAGTAACAAGTGATCAGTCAAGACTCTAAAGTAATGGGAAAAATGAATTATCCAAGGATTTCTTTGCAACACTGATACAGAAAAGGTTTACTACTGCCTTCCTCTTAGATTGAGCAAGTATGACTTGCTCATTGGGTGACCTTGGGCAAGTCACACTCCCCTGGCTTAAGAGGAAGGAAATGGCAAGCCTCTGAACAAATCTTGCCAAGAAAAACCACAGTAGAGTTGTCTTAAGGTTGCGATAGGCCAGAAACCAAGGCACACACACCAATGTGTGTTTTTCAAACTCTCCTTTTGAAGTAATCATTCTAAGTACTGCAAAAGAGCATCATTGCCTTTGGTGTCTCATTATGAGAAACAGAGTATAGTCAAACTTCAGTTAACAATGCCTCTGACAATACAGCTTTCTACAAAGTCTTTTTGTGCTCTCAGCCCTCTTTTCATCCTCATGCTCTGTCTAGCTCAGGGGTAGGCAACCTAAGGCCCGGGGGCCGGATGCGGCCCTCCAAGGCCTTTGGATCGGCCCCAGGCCGGTCCTGCCGCTGCCGCCGCCCGCCATGATGATATTGATTATTGTTGTTATTATTTGTTCTTGGGGTTTTCTTGGCAAAATCTCCACAGGGGTTTTGCCATGCCTTTCTGGGGCTGAGAGAGTGTGCGTGCATATTTTAATTTTTTTTTTAATTTTTAAAATTTTTTATTATTTATTTATTTTTGGTGCTTCGGCCCTCTCAATTGTCTGAGGGACAGCAACCCGGCCACCGGCTCAAAAAGGTTGCCTACCCCTGGTCTAGCTAGAAGTTTTTTTTAGCAGCATCACTATTAGGAAGATGGTGAAGGGGGCTGGAAAAACAGACTTTCAGTGTCAGGTTTTTCATATCTGCATTAAACAACATGGAAAGGCTTGAGCTGGGAAAGAATGAGTTTCTGTTCTAGCAAATCTTAATGTAATTATGAGCACGCCCACCTACAACAGGCAATGTAAATAGCAGCTGCCTCCAGAATCCCTAACCGAGTATGCATAAACAATAGAACAGAAAGAAAGGGGAGAAGCAAATAAGCCTTACCAGCTTTCCCCAACACATATCTGTAAATGTGTCTGTCAAAATGGGAATCATAAGAAAATTGGAGACTTGTGAAAGAAAAAAATCTTGCCTGGATGCAGTTTGGAAGAAATGTTCAGTTGGTCTCCAGGAGGTTCAAAATGTTTTAATCATACAAAGCCTACTTGTTTGCTTAATTTCATGTGTGCTTAATTTCATGTATTATTAGTTTTGAATAACAGGTTTGTGGAAACATGTTGGTTTGCACTTTTTTTGGGGGGGTGTAGTATAGGAAGCTATCCTTCCTCTTTCCACGTTGTTCCTGCCTCTGGTATCAAATATTCTGTTAAAGACATAATGCCCAGGAACACATCTACTTAATTAACTGAGTTATATCTGTATGTTCAGTGTGGTTGAAAAGTCCTCATCTAGCATGGGAAGATGTATGGTGAGTGCTTTATAATCCTTATATCTTGAAGAGTATGAAAAACATCAAGATTGTTGAGGGCTAGAGTCATGGATGTGAGGAAATTCTCAGCAGTTTAAAGTGGAAATTAAATGTTGCTGCTACCACAATCATATGAGAGTAGTTTTATAAAGCAAATGTGGTTGCAGAGATCTGATGGCACAAAATGGCTATTAACAACATCACTTTATACATGTCTGCTCAGACCTAACTTCCATTGAGTCTGAAGGGACGTATTTCCATAGATGATACAGAAGCCTAAGTGAAGGTTGCTTCAAACCACTCTTGTTTTTGTAGTTGTGTGCCTTCAAGTCATTTCTGACTTCTGGCAAGCCTAAGGTGAACCTATCATGGGGTTTTCTTGGCAAGTTTTGTTCAGAGGAGGTTTGCTATTGCCATCCTCTGAGGGTGAGAGAGTGTGACTTGCCCAAGGTCACCCAGTGGGTTTCCATGTCAAAGTGGGGATTTGAACCCTAGTCTCCCAATGTCCTAATCTAATGTTCAGACCATTACATCACACTGGCTCTCAAATCACTTTTATTAGAGGCTTTTTCTATGCGTCAGGTCTCATGCATCATGTCTCATGAGATTCTGTCTCAGAGCATTAAAAAAAAGCACTGTATGTGTCAGTGTGTGGATGATGGGTGTTGCAGTGATACTCTTTGACACCCAGCAGAATCTCCAGGACAAGCTGGCTGCTGTGATCCACAGCCACTTTGTATCTCTTACCATCAACTGGCTCAGCTTCTCTTCTTCAGGATCCTGTCTTCCTCAGTCAAGAAGACACACTGTAAAGTCCAAAAGTATAGTTTATTAATGTATATAAAAGAAAAATAAGATAGCTAAGTAAAATCCATTGTGATGAACTTATCCAGTTCAGCCATGAGAGATTACATCGTTAACAATCCCAAAAGCATAGGATCCCAACTTGTTGCAGTTGAAAGTTAAAAAGAAGTTACAGATCCATGTTTCCAGATCTAGGAGTTACATTATAAAAGCAGTATAAACATACTAACAGCTACAAGCTAACACCTAGCTCCATGGTTAATACCACTGCCAGACACGCACGCACTCACATCTTGAATTATAAACATTCTTAAACAAAGGATTTTCTAGGCCCTTCCCATACTCCACCTTCTGGGTGTTAACCTTATGTTGGTTGGATAATGCCTGTCCATCATCCTTCATGTGACTCCTTTCCCAAGACCTACTGATGTTGATTTATTGTTATCTTGCTCTTCTCATAACAAAATCTGTGTCTATGGGTTGTACCTTTGGGAAAGTTCATGTTTATGACTTCTTGGCCATTTGGTGTTAGATTCACTTCGTTTCTCTAGATCAGGGGTAGGCAACATTTTTGAGCTGGGGGCCAGGTTGCTGTCCCTCAGACAATTGGGGGGCCGAATCACCATAAATAAATAAATAAATAAATAAAAATAAAAATATATTTTTTTAAATTAAAAAAATATGCATGCACACTCTCTCAGCTCCAGAAAAGCCATGGCAAAACCCCTGTGGAGATTTTGCCAAGAAAACCCCAAGAACAAGTAATAACAACAATAATCAATATCATCATGGCGGGCGGCAGGGACGGCGGCGGTGGTGGCAGGACTGGCCTAGGGCCGGTCCAAAGGCCTCGGGGGGCCACATCCGGCCCCCGGGCCTTAGGTTGCCTACCCCTGCTCTAGATGTTGTTCTCATGAGGAAAATTCCACACACACATCTTTACATTTCACCTTTACACTTGATCTTAGCCAAAAGGCCGAGAAGCGATACATTTCACCTTTGACTGTATAACCCATCCATATTCTAACAGTGTGTGGGTGGGTAGGTGGGTAATATAGAAAACAAATCTGAAAATCTACAACAAACACTAGATGGCTCACTATGTAGAGAAGGATGCCATAAGGGGAAAGCAGTATTGATGTGGTGACTTTGATTCTAACTGATTTCTAAGCAAAAAGGATTAGGAATTAATAAATATAATTTTACTTATCCACTTAAAATGCATAGAAAGTATTTTTTAAAAATATCTTTATTAATTAAAACACATAAAACATATAAAAACACAAATAATCAATGAAAACATACAAACAAACATACTTCTATATGACAAACAAATGATTTCCTACTCCTAATCACTGTTCTTAAATTATTCCATAAAGATTAATCTTTCTCCTAAAATGTTGAGTATATATCGTATTTTCAGTGATGCAAATTTCCAATATTGACAAACTATACAGATATATAACACTTGTTCATCTATGCCTCATAGAAATAACCTTTCCAAATATTCCCTCATCCAATTGAGGGACTGAGTACTAAAAAAAAGTTTCGCTTCTTTTTATAGTATGTTTAAATTGTTTATTTCTCCAAATCCTAATACCCACTGCGGTCCCCATTCTTGTCTTAAATATGTAACAAAAGGGTTCCATATTTTCTCAGAATTCACAGAAAGTATTAAGAGCCAGACTCAGAACTTGAACTCTCCCACTGCCATAATCCTGCCACTTAAACTGTTTCATATTGTTAGGCTGCTGCCACACTACAGAATTAACACAGTTTTGACACTGCTTTAACTGTCATGGCTCCATCCTATGGTATTCTGGGATTTGTAGCTTGTTGTGGGACCAGATCTCTCTGACAGAGAAGGCTAAATAGCTCACAAAACTACAAATCCCAGCATTCTATAGCATTGAAGCATAACAATTAAAGCTGTGTCAAATTGCCTTAATTCTGTGTAGATGCAGCCTGTGGCTTGCAGAGATGCAAGTACTTACACCCTCATATCACTTAAAATGTTTCAAGATAAAGTTGTTCTGGTGTGAGGTCTGAAAGTTTTTAAGCAGAATGAATCACTAGCCAATACATCATTGCAGGGCATTCATGTTATTATCCATCTTTAAAGGCTCAAATGCTACATTACACCATAAGAACATGATTTTTATACTTCTAGTGGCAGCAAGGTTAGATACAAATTGCCAAAAATTAGAAGTCATTAAGATCCTGGCTTAACAGAGTATGGGCCATTGCATGCCTTGAAAATCTGAAATACCAGCTGAAAATATGTCAAAAAAAATGAAAACAATTGTGACATACCGGTATTTGTGAGGACATGGTATGCATTTATTAAATGTGCTGGTGCAAAGATATCTCCTGTGATGTCCACAAAAAATAATATGAAATATTGGAAGAATCTCTTTTGACAGTGTCATGCAGAAGACTCCCATGAAGCTCACCTTCTTATGGATGGAAAGGACTAAATAAGCTTACAAAGCAAAAAACAGAAAGAAAAGCAGTCATCATAGTATGATGCTTCTGAGGATGCATCTGCACTATAGAAGTAATGCAATTTGACACCACTTTAACAGCCATTACTTCATCTTACAGAATCCTGGGAGCTATAGTTTTGTGAGGCACCAGCACTCTTTGGCAGAGAAAATAAAGACCTTGTAAAACTACAAATCCCAGGATTTCATAAAATTGAGTTACAGTACTTAAAGTGGCACCAAACTGCATTATTTCTACAGTGCACCCTAAGATACACATATATGTAACTTCTCACAATGCCATTCTTCTCTCATGATGCTGTTTATATCTGTGAATTAAAAACAATAAAATGTGTGTGTGTGCATGTGTGTGTGTGTGTGTGTAGGTTGGTGGATGGGTAGGTCCATAAATAATTCTTCTGCCTCATCCTGAGTAAGGGTGTTTCTAAATATGGCTATTGCTGTGCAACTAACGTTCCTCATTCATGTAATTTTACAGAGAATCCAGAGCTCATTGTTTTCCATTTGTAACCATCTTGTATTTTCCAGCCATTTATCTCTCCCCACAGCTATGAAAAATCTTTAAGAGAGGATGGTCGCACAAGGATTTTTGATTGATAATGCTAAGAGGAGTCTGTCTGGATGTATCCTGAAGGTTGTAAAGAGATGTTAGTGTTGGATATTATATAAACATTTGGTAGTGGGTAAAATTTGATATCCATATAATAAGCACAGCAGCAGCATCATGTGCCCCAGCAGTACATATCTGAGCTTCCAAAATATTCCACTTTGCCATGCTTGCATCCTATGGAATTCTGGGTTTTGCAGTTTAGGTGCTAGAGCTCTCTGACAGAAAATTTTAACTGTCTCTCCCTAAATTCCCAGCCCCAGGACTCCCTAAGATAGAGCAATGGCAGTTAAAGAGGAATCATAGTGCTATATCTGTTTAATGGGCAAGGGACCCTAAACCTGAAGGAAGGGATATGAAAACCCACTTCATATATTGCAGAATATATTGACCACAATGTTCATTCTGCTCCTCCAACAATTGCCTCTATGTGACTCAATAGATGAACTGTAGAATATTGTGCTTGTATGCATTGCACTTCTCTTTCTCACACCCATACACACTAGTTGTTGTTGTTAGCTGATTCTGAGTCAATCTTGACTCATGGCAACACTATGGACGTTATCACACGTGGCCCACAAAGCGATAATAAAGTGAAATAAGAATAAATCCAGTAATAAACCAGATGAAACCCCACAATACGCAAATGGCTATCACACACAATTACCTTCATCGCGCTTTTAAGGAAAGCGCTCCCGGGAACTGTGTTTGCCGTTCACACACAAGTGAGAAAATCCCGCACATGCGCTAGAAATGCTCTTCTAGCACATGCGCAATACAGCCGCGGCTGTCACCTCTTCCCAAGCCGGCTCTCTGAGGAGGTCCTCCTTGGAGCAAGGCCCCACGCAGGGTCTGCGCTCCGAGGAGATCCTCCCCGGAGAGCCGGTTCTCTGAGGACGTCCTCCTTGGAGCGAGGCCCTGCGCAGGGTCCGCGCTCCGAGGAGGTCCTCCCCAGAGAGCCGGCTCTCTGAGGAGGTCCTCCTTGGAGCGAGGCCCCGCGCAGGGTCCACGCTCCGAGGAGGTCCTCCTCGGAAAGCTGGCTCTCTGAGGAGGTCCTCCTTGGAGCGAGGCCCCGCACAGGGTCCGCGCTCTGAGGAGGTCCTCCTTGGAAAGTCGGCTCTCTGAGGAGGTCCTCCTTGGAGCGAGGCCCCACGCAGGGTCCGCGCTCTGAGGAGGTCCTCCTTGGAAAGCCAGTTCTCTGAGGAGGTCCTCCTTGGAGCGCAGGCGGGGAAATGCTCCCCAATATGTACTGGGGAAATGCTCCCCAATACGTATTGGGTTTTCATACCTACGGTAAAAGCGAAATGATTCCCGTCGCACAATTGCAATTCCTAAAGAAACCGAAATTCAAAAGATCTCGGTTCTTTCCGCATTCTGTCGGGGTTCTGTCAGGGTTCTGTGCGACGTCGTGTGGACACACAGAAAAATAATACGTATTAGGTCGGGATTTCGTTTGGATTCTGTCTGCATTGGGCCCCGTGTGATAAGGTCCTATGAATGAGACATCTCCAAGCCCCTATCCTCTACCTCCCTTCTCAGGTCCTGTAACACACTAGTTATAAACACACTAGTTATAACTAACTAGGTAGTAACACACTAGTTAACAGCTCCCTTTATTGTTCTTTTAAGAGCTGCTGCAACTATATACTCATCCAAAATGAAATGGTAGAAGTGTCCAGTAGTTTCCTCACTGTGTGACTTTCAAGATAAGGAAAGAATATCAAGTCCCCCTGTTATCAATTTTTCAGTTAAACAACTTGCTTACTACTGCTTTTGTACTGGAGAGCAGTTTATTCCTTTTATCTCCTTAAATATACTAGGAAGCTCTCAACTCATTCAAATGAAGCAATGGCCAACTGTTTACAAAGTAGTGTATCTTCAGCCAACAAACTTATCTCAAGAAGCTAAGCCAATCATAATACACACAAATCCATTAGTGTTTCAAATCTTTGTCATGTCTGTTGCAAGAATGTGACCTGGTTGCTCCTCTGGAAAATGCACATTACCAGTTTTAAAATGCACTGACTTTTCACAAATTATAAAATCCGTGCTCCTGTCAGCCAACAGGTAGGAGTGGAAATCACACTGCTTCTCCTGCCCCCAATTAATTTCCTCCTATTCTTCTTAAATAAGCAAGAAGAGCCTTCGGTTGCATTCACACTACACAATTACAATAGTTTGATATCACTTTAGATGTTATGGCTCCATCCTACTGAACCATAGCATTTGTAATTGCTGATCTGTTTAGAAGGTACCAAGGTAGGGTACTGAAAAGATAGGGGCTGAAGATTAGGTCAGTTTAATCTTGTAATGCAGAAGGACATACAGAGTAAATTGGGAAATGTACTATGGAGGGAATGGACCAACAGTATCTGATAGAGAATTCAAAATTCTTCAGCATACTGCAGATCCCACAATTCCATACAGGGCTATCACTGGGGTGTGGGATATGGTGGCAGCAACCACACCGGATGACACCCTAAAGGAGGGGACACCACTGATCCCCAAATATCTGCCTTTTGGCAGAAATGGGCTGTGGCATTTGCCTGCATCCCATTTAAATCCTGGAGCTTAGTGAAAGAGAAGGTGTGAATGGGGTGAGGCTCAGTGGACAGAGAAAGGAGAGGCCTCAGTTTTGTTTTTAATTTTATTCTTTTTAAATTTTCATTCAAAAACAAACAAACACATCTTACCAAATTTTCACCTTAATTACATGAAACTATGTAAATGTAAATACTTTTAGCCTGTGCTTATGATACCATAGTTTAAAGATATCATTTTAATTTTGCAAGTTGTTTATGTTGAGAGCCAGTGTGGTGTACTGGTTTGAGCATTGGACTAGGACTCTGGAGAGCAGATTTCGAATCCTGGCTCAGCCATAAAAAACCACTGGGTGAACTTGCCCAAGTTCACCCTCAGCCTCAGAAAAAAGCCATGGCAAACCTCCTCTGAACAAAATTTGCCAGGAAAACCTGTTGTGGCTAAATGTGGTATCCTCTGATCCAGAAAACTTATCTGGACATATGGGGATATCCACATCTCTGCAGCAGCAGAAAACAAACTTGTTCCATCTTCAGTATAACATCCTTTCAAATATTTAAACATGACCTCACATTTTCTTCCCCAGGCTAAACATACCAGCTCCCTAAGCTGTTGCTCATAATTTCCACACCTTTCACCATTTTGGTCACCTTCCTCTAGACAAGCTCCAGCTTGTCAATATCCTACTTGAATTGTGGTCCTACTTTCCAGATGAGGTCTGAACAAAGAAGAATTGAGTGGTACTATTACTTTGCTCAGACTAGACACTACACTCCTACTGATGTAGCCAGAATTGTATTGGTTTTTCTAGCTGCGACATCACACTTCTGACTCATGTTCAGCTTGTGGTTCACAAAGACTCTTACATCCCTTTCATATGCACTATTGCCAAGCCAAGTGTTGCCCATCCTACATCTGTGCATTTCATTTTTATTGCACACATGTACATTTCTCCCTGTCAAAATTAAATTTGTTAGTTTTGGCCCAGCTCTCTAATCTGTTAAGGTCATTTAGAATTCTGATTCTGTCCTCTAGTTTGGTGTCATCTGCAAATTTGATCATACCCTCTCTTCTATCATGCAAGTCATTGATAAACATGTTGAATAGCACTGAACCAAGGACAGAATCCTGTGGCATCCCTCTAGTCACTTGGGAAACACAAGCCTAATTTTGGGGAATTTATAATTAGCTCAGATATGAGAGTGAAGCACCCAATTTCACTTTGGAGATCTTATCCAATTGTATACCAGAGATGTAAGAGTTCAGGCAAGGAATGACACTGAAACAGACCAAACTCCAATTAAAGTCTGAAAATATTTATTAACAAAATAAGCAAACATTCAAATGCGGCACACACACACACACACTAGTAAAATAAGCGGAGAAGAGTGAGAGCAGGGGAGGCAGAGAGGGAGACCAGAATAGAGGGGGATATACTCACGCCTGAGGGACTCCTCTGGACTTCTGGCGGCGAATGAGGATGAGTTCCGTGAAAGGGGCATGACCGGCAAGAGAGGGGGTTGCGGGAACTATCTCAGAGCGCAGACTGACAGAGATTCAGCATGCACTTCCAAGGTAGCACGAGGTCTGCTAAAATCCAGGGGTTCTTATAGGGAATTTCTGCCTCTTGGCCATTAGTCAAACAATAGGTGGACAAAGGCTTGATGGGTTTACTATTGTTTACTTAAGTCTGGGCATAGTCTAAAACAATGCATTTATTAACAAAAGGAAAGGAAGCTAGAGAAAGGGGTGCAATCAAATCTGATCACTGTCCCATTAAGTGTGAGACTAAGACAAACAAACAACATTATGTATCTTTTCCAGTACAATGGGATATTCCCAAGGGCATGAAATTTGGAGGAAGTAACATTAACAATTTAACATGTGCAGATGACACCATACTCTTAGCCGAGAATACCAAAGATTTGTAAAGATTATTGAAGAAATTAAAGGAAAAAGTGCAAAGGCAACTTTACAGTTGAACATTAGAAAAACAAAAATAATGACCACAGTTGATCTACATAATTTTAAAATAGATGATGAAGACATTTAAATAGTTTAAGATTTTCCATACATGGGCTCAATCATTGGTCAGACTGCAGTGACTGCAGTCAAGAGATCAGAAGATGAGTAGGACTTGGAAGGACAGCTATGAAGGAACTAAACAAGATCCTGAAGTGTAAAGATGTATCATTGAATACTAAAGTTAGGATAGTCCATGTCATAATATTCCCTGTCTCTATGTATAGTTGTGAAAGCTGGATAGTGCAAAAACCTGATAGGAAGAAAATAAACTCATTTGAGACATAGGAGTTTATCACACGGGGGAAATCCCATGTGGAAACGGGGCTTTAAATTAGAAAAAAAAAACCACGCAAAAGCGGTTAGATTTTTCAGAAGACGTCGCTATTAAAATGGAGTTAAAATGAGGCTAATCCGAATGGAAACTCGTCAAAAACTGCTTGTTTTTACTTTCGGGATTTTCCGAAAGTAAAAAGAAGCAGTTTCTGACTACTTTCCATTCGGGTTAACCCCATTTTAGGCTTATTAGACCCTCGAACTACCAGCAATTGGGTCAGCCTTTTACTTCCGAGGTGGGAGGAGACACAGGGGTGCCTATAGAAGTTGCGTTGGGGAACTGGAGATATGGTCGGAACAGGGCGGACATATGTTACAAAAGAAGGCGGGATCGCTGTCTAATAGCTATCCCGCCTTCAGTCCCCTCGGTTTCCCAGAATGGTTTGGGGAGCAAACCTTCCATTCCACAGAACCTCACTCTGCTCCTTTGTAATGCCAGGTCGGTGAAAAACAAGACACATATTATCCAGGACCTCCTCCTGGATGAGAATGCCGACCTGGCTTGTATTACAGAGACCTGGCTGGGAGAGGATAGTGCTGCTATCTGGGCGCAGGCCCTCCCAGCCGGGTACTCTGTTAATGAGCAGGTGAGGGGAAGTGGGCGGGGGGGGCGGCGGTGTGGCTCTAATCCATAGGAACACCTTGACCTTGACCAGGATACCTGTCCGGAACACGGTCCACATTGAGTGTATGTACCTTAGCCTGAAGACCAGGGATAGCATGGGGATTCTGTTAGTCTACCGACCACCCCATTGTCTAGCAGACTCCCTGACCGAGCTGACGCAGCTGGTCTCCGAGCTGCTGTTGGAGACCCCCAGACTTTTAGTTCTGGGGGACTTCAACATCCCGCTCGAGACCAGCTTAAGAGGTGCGGCTCGGGAGTTCATGGATTCCATGACAAACATGGGCCTATCCCAATTGGTCAACGGGCCCACACATTGTGCAGGTCATACACTCGATGCGGTCTTTAGTACGGAACAGGAACATCTGTGGGCGGAGGTTGTATGTACCTCCGCATTGTCATGGACGGATCACTTCCTGGTCAAGATGGAACTTAGAGCCTACACTCGCCCCGCTGGGGGGGTGGGGTGGACCTATTAGAATGATCCGCCCTCGAAGGCTAATGGAACCAATTGGTTTCCGGAAAGCCTTGGAGGGATTAATGGTCGGGAATGCCGGTGATCCTGTCGAGACTCTGGTGGACACTTGGAACAGTGATCTCACTAGGGCCATCGACACGATCGTTCCCAAGCACCCTTGCCATCCTGCTCCTAATCGTAAGCCATGGTTCACACCTGAGCTGAGGAGGATGAAGCGGTATGGACAACGGCTAGAGTGCAATTGGCGAAAAACTCGACTCATATCTGATAGAACTCGCCATAGGAAATTTCTTTATTCCTATCGGGAGGCGATACGTGCAGCGAAGAGGGCGTTCTCCTCTGCACGTATTGCATCTGCAGAGTCGCGTCCAGCAGAGCTGTTTAGGGTGGTGAGGGAGATGACGCAGGTACCCCCTGTGCCAAATCCCTTGCTTAACCCGACAACGGCCTGCTGTGACGCATTTAACAACTTCTTTGCAGATAAAATCTCTCAGATAAGAGCCGAATTAGACGCCACTATTGGGACAGAGTCTATAGGCGAGGTGTCCAACGACTCTGCCGATGTGATTTTACTGGATTAGTGGCAATCTGTGAGTACCGAGGACGTGGACAAGCTGCTTGGTAAGGTGAGGAAGACTACTTGCCCTCTCGACCCTTGCCCATCATGGCTGGCCGTCCAGGGGGGGGATGTATTGGTGAGATTCCTCACGGATATCATCAATGCATCCTTCAGGGAAGGACATGTTCCATCTTGTGTAAAGGAAATGGCTGTTAGGCCACTTCTGAAAAAACCTTCCCTGGACCCCCTGGATATGAAGAGTTATAGGCCTGTGTCATTGCTGCCATTTTTGAGCAAGGTGATCGAGAGGGCAGTTGCTCTTCAACTCCAGGCAGTCTTGGATGAAACCGATTATCTAGACCCATTTCAAACCGGCTTCAGGACAGGCTTTGGGGTCGAGACTGCCATGGTTGCCTTGACCGACGATCTGCGTCTGAGCATCGACAGGGGTAGTGTGACCCTGTTGGTGCTCTTAGACCTCTCAGCGGCTTTTGATGCAATAGATCACGGCATCCTCCTGGACTGCTTGAAGGGGTTAGGTATTGGGGGAACTGCTTTGCAGTGGTTCCGGTCCTTCCTCTCGGGTCGGTCCCAGAGGGTGCTGCTCGGGGACTGTAGCTCCGGTAAGAGAGACCTCACTTGTGGGGTCCCTCAGGGAGCTATTTTGTCCCCTATATTATTTAACATCTATATGAAGCCGCTGGGTGAGATCATACGGAGTTATGGTGCTGGGTGTTATCAGTATGCTCATGACACCCAAATCTATTTCTCCATGTCTCGTTCGTCGGTCTCGAATTCCAATGGCATCTCTTCTCTCAATGAATGTCTTGGGGCGGTAATGGGCTGGATGACGAAAAACAGATTGAAATTAAATCCAGACAAGATGGAGGTGCTCACGGTAGCAGCCCCGAAATCAAGAATTGGGTTGCAACCTCCAGTCCTGGATGGAGTCACACTCTCCTCCAGTGACTGTGTTCGCAGTCTGGGGGTGCTCCTTCACTCATCGCTCCTGATGGCTAATCAGGTTAATGCGACGGTCAGGAGCGCCTGTTATCAGCTTCGGCTGATACGCCAGCTGCGCCCTTTTCTGGAAGTAAGGGATCTCGAGACTGTGGTGCACGCGTTGGTAACCTCCCGCCTCAACTTCTGCAATGCACTCTACATGGGGCTACCCTCGTGCCTGGTTCGGAAACTTCAATTAGTACAGAACATGGCGGCCAGGCTTATATCAGGGACATCTCGGAGGGACCACATTACTCCGGTTCTGAGGTCCCTCCACTGGCTGCCTATGGGTTTCCGGACCCAGTACAAGGTGCTGGTTATTACCTTTAAAGCCCTAAATGGCTTGGGTCCAAACTATATCAGGGACCGCCTTCTCCCATATAATCCTCCCCGCGCACTTCGGTCCTCCGGGAGGAAATTGCTGCAGCTTCAGAAATCAAGGCTGGCGGCTACCTCCCGGAGGGCTATTTCAGTTGTTGCCCCCAGACTCTGGAATGGCCTGCCGGACGAGATCCGTCTATTAACATCTTTAGACAGCTTTAAAAAGGCTGTCAAGACAGATCTCTTCCGGCAGGCCTTTCCAGATTAGTTATCCTTCATAGATGTGTTACCCCCCTTGGACAACTAATCCTGCAAAATCGATGCTCCTCACGTGGCCCATCTTTGATGGAAGGAGCATTGAGTCAGGCTTTAGTTAATCTGGGTACTAGGTTTTAAACTTTTGTGATGTTTTAATTGATTTGATTTAATACTGTTTTAAGGAGGTTGGGGGGTATTTTTGTATTATATGTTTTATTGTATTGTATATTTTAAGATTGTTAGCCGCCCAGATTGGTGTACCAATGGTGCGGGATATAAATAAATTTTATTATTATTATTATTATTATTATTATTATTATTATTATTATTTTAACAGCGATGTCATCTGAAAATCTGCCCGCTTTTGCGGGGTTTTTTTCAACTTAAAACCCCATTTCTGCATGGGATTTCCCCCGTGTGATAAATTCCATAGTGCAGGAGAAGAATTCTGTTGATACTACAGACTCCTAAAAAGACAAATGATTAGGCCCTAGAGCAGATTAGACCTGAACTCTCTCTAAAAGCAAATATGACCAAATTGAGACTGCCATATCTTGGTCGTACTATTAGAAGGACTCACTAGAAAAGACAATAATTGTAGATAAAGTGGAAGGCAAAAGGAAAAAGAAACACCACAAATCAGATGGATAGATTGAATCAGGTAATCTACAAGGTATGCAAGACCTGAGGAAGGATGGTTGAGGATAGGGTGACCTTGCAGTTTCTCATTCATAGGGTTGCCATAGGTCAAAGTCAACTTGAAGGCAGTTAACAATAGCAAAGGTTGTCATAAGCTGGAATTGACATGAAGGCACATAATAAAAGCTAGAAGTCAAATATCACATTTCACAAGTTTGCAAGCTACTTTGGTAGAACTTTTATGTTCATGCTGAGACTCTTGACTTAGAACTGCGTTCCTTAGGCTATATAAGCAACTTCTAATTATCTTGAGTTTCAAATTAGATTGCAGTGTTGCTTTGTGGTCTACTGTTTAAGAAACATCCAATGCCCTTATAGTATAGTGTTTTCTAAACTGAGGGCTATGCCACTCTTCAGTTTAAACACTTAAACACTCTCTATGAACTTCATAAATGAACATGAAATTACAGGATGGCGAAAAATATTTTTCATTGAGATTTACCTTACACTGGAAACAGTGTTCATTACAATATTGAAAACTCTGTAGTTGCTGTTGTTCATTGTCCTCTCCAAGTACCAAGATGTTCCAGGGTCAGCATGACAAAGTGGTGCCTTTGTAATATTCATTTACAAATGTAAAAGAGATCATAGTGGAAGCAAGTAGACCCTCCAGCAACAGACATCACTGCCAATAATCCTACACTTGATGCATAAATAGAGCCAATGCACCTGACACATCACCTTCAGCCAGCTTTCAGAAATTTCTCTCCCCCAGATTTAAACTGTTTCAAGTTATTTCTCACTCCCTTTCCCAACATCACGAGGGTTTAACTTTCCAAAGTCTCACTATATTTTGAAAATGGACAAAGATCCAAACCCACGCCCACTGATTAAACATTTGCCAATTGTGAAGTCAAAGGCCTGCATGGCCAGCATCCATAGGTATCAGAAGATGCCAGCCACAGATGCAAGAGAAATGTCAGGAATACATTCTTCTAGAACATGGCCTCACAGCTTGAAATACTCACAAAAACCTATTTGCCGATTGTCAAGTCATCAGAAGAAGAGTAAGAAAAGACTGAAGACCCACTCAACTACCACCCTCCCTGGCATCTGTAATTGCATTATGACTTTTTTGAGGAGGAATTATTTATTGCCTAATATGACTTGTAGTTGAACTGTTCCTCAGTAATGTCTAATTATAGCCTTATTTCATAATTAAGCAAGAAAACGTCTTAATCAGCTCCCAAAGCACAACCCAAGGCAAGCAGTAAGACTTTTCTTCCTCCTAATGATTTTGAAAGTGATCATGGGAACAATGATTTCAAGAGTATGAATGAATAGCAAAAATATAATTATTGCTTGGATTGAAATCACTTTGTATAAAATTGCTAATAGGATTTTGGCTGCATGTGAAAAAGCCATTTAAAATGGTCATAATGAAAAACTTGGAGGCTTCTCACCATACATGCCCTCCATGTATACAGCCCAATTTTACTGATGTCTACTCATAAGAAAGTTCTACAGTTTACTTTCAGGAAAGCAAATACAGGATTGCTACATAGTTCAGTCAAATGTAGCTATTCAAAACTTTCTTGAAGGCATAATTAATTATTTATAGCAGCACAATGTGGGTTTACAACCTCCCCCTCCCTTATGTTCCCCATACATCTGCAAAGTGAATTAATTGTTATTTCTATTTTATAGATTGAAAAAAAGCAAGACACTATTCAAACCAAGTGCTTCATATCATTTTTAAAATGAGGCTACATATTTTTCATAAGGCCAAAGTTTTCTAACTCTCATTTACACCATTTTTATGTTTGTATATTACAAACACCTTTAAAAGCTGTACTGATTAGGGAACCTACATTCTTGACATACCTCAGGAATAAAAGCCTCTGACAAAGAAGCTAGAAAGTCTTTTTATGCCTGCCCAGCCCCCACTTTACCTCCTTATCTTCTGTCCAGCTGAAAGTTTATTTAGCAGAACCAGCATTGGGAGGATGGTACAGGAGGGCTGGAGAAACACAGACTTTTGTTTCAGATTGTAGCAGCATGTCTGCTGTAAACAATACAATAAGGCTTGAACTGGGAAAGAATGGGATTCTACTGTAGCTGATCCTACTGCAGCTGTGTGTGCTTCAATACAACAGATGGGGTAAACAGTAGCAAACTCGAGAATCCCTTACGGAGCATGTGTCAGGAGCAAAACAGAAAGAAAAGGGGAAAAGCAGATATTTCTACCTCACAAGTCACCCCCCGGCATATTAAGAAGCATAGATCTGTAAGTCTGGCCACCTAAATGGAAATCATAGGAAAAGTTTAGCCTGGTGGGAAAAAAAAATCATTCTTGAAATAAAGCTTTCATGGTTTCTAGAAGGATCAAAATGTTTCTTTTTACTTATGCTTGACTTACCTGACCTAATTGTACCATTTCACATGTAAAAATAGTTAGTTTTAGATTAAAAAACTGTTGAATTGTGCTTCTTTTTTGTAGTTCAGGAGCCTATCCCTATTCTTTCCATGTCATTTCTGCCTCTGTAGCAAATTTTCTGTCAGGGGCTGGACAGACCGGCATAAAGAGCTGGCTTGGGGGCAGAATGGGGGTGTGGTAACTGCGCGTCAGCCACCCCGACTCTGCCCCCATGCCGGCTTCATTCTGTGTGCCCACCACACAGCGGGAGGCGTCATGGTGCTCCCTTCGCCCAGCATCTACATGTGCTGCACCAAAGGAGTGCAGAAAAACTGCTGCCGCCGCCGCATCTAAGCTGTCCTTTGTGTGGCGCAAAGAAGAGCCACTTGGGGAAGCCTGTACAGCCCCTAAATGAAGTAATGCCCAGGAACACATCTAGCTTGTTAACTGAGGTATACCTGTATTCAGCTGTTAATGACACAGCCAAGAGTCTCTTTGCCCACATAAGGTGAAAGGCAGGTGAAAACATTATTCTTGTCAACTTGGTACAAAAGATGTATGCTGAGTTAACATGTTCTTTTAAGGGATTTGACTGTCAGGCAACACAAAGTGACTAGACACAGCAGAGTAGAAAAGAGTGTAGTGAAATGGGAAGCAGTTGAAAAATGCAGGAATATGAAAATATGATACTAACAGGCTGAGTCTCTCTTATCCAGAATTCCAAAATCTGAAATACTTCCCCAAACCAAAACATTTTTCATCAGTGGCTGAGACAGTTCCAACTTTGCTTTCGGCTGGTCCAATGTACACAAATTTTGTTTCATGCACAAAATTATTAAAAATATTGTATAAAATTAGCTCCATACTATGTGTATGCATGTGTGTGTACATAATATAAATGATTTTTGTGTTTAGACTTGGGTCCCATCTCCATGATATCTCATTATGCATGCATATGCAAATACAGGTATTTCCAAATCCAATATATATATTTTGTTTTGGAAGTGTTTTAGATTTTGTATGTGTGTATATGTGTATATATATACACACACACACACACACACAAAATCCAAAATCCAAAACACTTCTGGTCCCAAGCATTTTGGATAAAGGAGATTCAACCAATATGTTTTTATTTCCAGGAACACATCTTCAGGAAAGATTTTCCTACAGTGTACGTTTTTTTGACCACAAATGATTTATTGTTGTTTTGTGCCTTCAAGTTGTTTCTGACCTATGATGGCCCTAAGGCAAATCTATCAGGGGGTTTTCTTCACAAGATTTGTTCAGAGGGGATTTGGCTTTGCCTTCCACTGAGGCTGTCAGAGGGCTCATCCTTAAAGTTCTCCTGCTTCTCATAAATAAATTACTAAATATTTACTATTGTCAAATGATTTATATAACTTTATATAACTATATAACTTTATATAACTAAAGTTATATAAAAACATTGAAATACCGTGGTCAAAGATTTCATATACCTCAGCCATTAATCAAAATAGAGACTGTAGTCTTGACTATAGTCAAGGAATCAGAAGGACTAGGACTTGAAGGGGGAGTTGTGAAGGAACTGGATAAGATTCTAAAGTGTAAGGACATGTAATTAAATAGCAGCATTTGGATAACCCATGCCACTGTATTGTGAAAGTTGTACAGTGGCAAAAGTGGTCAGGAAGAGAACAACTTTGGAAATGTGGTGTTCGAAGAGAGTCCTATGGATACCCTGAACTTCCAAAAATACAAATAAATGGATCTGAGAACATAACACAAGGGGGGTAAATACTGTGAAGTCACCAGATCTCATCTAATCTTGGAAGCTAAGCAGGATCAGCCTTAGTTAGTACTTGGATGGGAGACTGCCAACAAATACCAAGTGCTAAAAGCAACACACAAACAAAGAGCAAATCATGTCTGAACTTTCCCTAGAAGCCAAAATGACTATGAAATGAGATTGCATGATTTATTAGAAAATACAATAATGCTTGGCAAAAGTGGAAGGCAGTAGGAAAAGAGGACGACACAGTACAAGTGGATAGACTGAATCAAGGAAGCATATCTGAGCAGGGGTGTTAATAAGTGGATATCTTGGAGGTCATAAAGTAAAGGTAAAGGTATTCCCCATCGACAAGGTTGTCAAGTCGTGTCCGACCATAGGGAGTAGTGCTCATCTCCGTTACTAAGCCGAAGAGCCAGCATTGTCAGAGACTACTCTGTGGATCATGTGGCTAGCATGATTGCACAAAACACTGTTACCTTCCCACTGAGACTACTTATCTACTTGCAGTTGCATGCTTTTGAGCTGCTAGGTTGACAGAAGCTGGGATTAGTGACAGGAGATCACCCCATCATGCTGCACTCAGGCCTCGAACTGCCAACCTGCCGATCTTACAATCAACAGAGTCAGCGTCTTAACCGCTTGAGTCACTGCATCCCTTCATAAGGTTGCCATAAGTGGAAGTCAACTGGACAGCAATTAAAACCAAACATGGATTGCATTACAGTTGGGTAGATTTTAAAAGAGATCAGAATGGTGTAGTGGTTTGAGCATTGGAGCATTGAGAAGTAATAGTGCCACTATATTCTGCTTTGGTCCGGCCTCACCTGGAATACTGTGTCCAGTTCTGGGCACCACAATTCAAAAAGGATGTGGAGAAACTGGAGCATGTCCAAAGGAGGGCAACTAAAATGGTGAAGGGTCTGGAAACCAAGCCCTATGAGGAACGACTTAGGGAGCTGGGGATGTTTAGCCTGGAGAAGAGAAGGCTGAGAGGTGATATGATAGCCGTGTTTAAATATTTGAAGGGATGTCATATCGAGGAGGGAACAAGCTTGTTTTCTGCTGCTCCAGAGACTAGGACCCGAAACAATGGATGCAAGCTGCAAGAAAAGAGATTCCACCTCAACATTAGGAGGAACTTCCTGACAGTAAGGGCGGTTCGACAGTGGAACACACTCCCTCGGAGAGTAGTGGAGTCTCCTTCCTTGGAGGTCTTTAAGCAGAGGCTGGATGGCCATCTGTCGGGGATGCTTTGATTGGGAGTTCCTGCATGGCAGGGGGTTGGACTGGATGGCCCTTGTGGTCTCTTCCAACTCTATGATTCTATGATTCTATGATTCTATGACTCTGGAGACCAGGTTTCAAATCCCCGTTTGGCAATGGAAATTCATTGGCTGATCTGGGACAAGTCACATTCTCTCAGCCTCAGAGGATGGCAAAGGCAACCCCCCCTATGAAGAAACTTGCCAAAAAAAACAACAACACAAAAAAACCCTCAAACACAACACCATAAAAGGGTCATCTTAAGGTCTTCTTAAGTCAGAAATGACTTGAAGGCACACAACAACAATGACAACAAGATTTCAAGACCTTAGGCTAGGACTTCGTAAGTTTGCATGTGTACATAATTATTTAAATTGCAAGCATCAATCAAATATTGCCTAATAATTTTCAAGGATCTGAAATTGGATTTTTAGAATTTTTAGAATTAGCACAATATAGAAATGAGCATGTTTTAGAAAATTTCAGATTCCAGTTCCTTGCAGGCTTCAGCCTTATAAATATGTTGGTCAATTTGAAATATTTGACCCTTGAACCATGATCCCAAATGTAAGTTGGTCCCAAATCTGAAAGAAGCTGTCTACTTTTGGATTGTCAAAGCCAAACCAGCCAATAATCTTTTCAAAAGCTTTCAAATGGTGCAACAATCATGGCAATTTTAATTGACATTTTAATTGATTTAGGTGATTTGTAGTATAATTGGAGTGCTATCCTCATATTTATATAGAATTAAAACTCATTGTTATCAAACCTTCTGTTGTGAGTACCCCTTCAGCTCCATACTGGCAGAAAAGTGGGGTACTATTATTGTTAAGATGAGTTGAATTGAGCAGAGTAGCTGAGTGTGTGCAGGATCTCTGTTCTCCAGTTTTATCCTTCTCTGGAATCTGCTGTTCATCACTGAGGAATGTAGCCTGCGGCTTGCAGCTTTCCATGAACTAGACCAGAGATTAGATCCTCTTTAAAAGAAGGATTTTATTCTTGTAGTTGCAGAATGAACAAAAATAACTATTTACATTTAGAGACATCCATCATGCAGGCAGAAAACAAAGGAATCTCCAAGCCAGAAGAGAGAAGAAAAACTCCACCCCCAGGTTGATACATTTATAGACATTTGCTAAACAGCCTCTAAACCCAGCCTTCTTCCTGTGTCTTGTGTCATGTGACCATTAGTTCTGACGAAACTAGATGACCTAATTTGTTTTCTTCATGCCTTCTGAGTTCCCAGAAACAAATGACCTTGGCTGTGTTTCTCTGTGTCGTTTTCATTTAATCCACCTGCAGGCAAAAACTTTTCCCAGCTCTAACAAGCTTTCACACAACTGTACATTTCCACTCTGACTACATATCCCAACATTCCCCTCCAAAATGTATAGATGTGTGTGTCATGCTATTTACAGTTTTGGATTTTTATCTTAACAGCTAGTGTTGTGCATCTAAGATGCCATGCCCACGAGACGTGATAGCTGTTCATGCCTCTCAATTGATAAAGCTTTTGTAAAAACATCAGCGATATTGTCCTGTGTGTCTATATCCTGTAGATGCACAATGTTGTTCTGAATAAATTCTCTAACATTTTGATACCTTACACCTATGTACTTTTTTCTGCACTTCAAATTCTCAGCTTCTGACATTGCAATGCATGATTGCGAATCCTCATGAACCAAAGTAGGTTCTGTACATCTCTCACCTAAATCTTTAAGCAACTTTCTTATCCACTGTATCTCATTAACCATCTCTGACAATGCTCCAAATTCTGCCTCAGTTGTGCTCAACGCTACACAGTTCTGCTTCCTGCTGCGCCAAACTATGGGACTTTCTCCAAACTTTATCAATAAACCAGTCACTGATTTTCTGTCATGTAACTCTGAAGCAAATGAACTATCTACAAAACATTCAAGTTGAACATGCTATCCTGTATTATGATACATGCTATCCTGTATTATAAGCTTCCTGTCTTTGTTACCTTTCAGGTACCTCAACACATGTTTTAATGTAGTCTAATCCTGAACTTTTGGATTGCTCACTTTTCTGCTAAGCACGCCAACTGCAAATGCAATATCAGGCCTTGTGTTGCTTTGTAATGAACATTAAGCTACCAACAATGCTTTTAAATAATTCTAGATTGTCAAACTCTTTTGTTGACATAACCAAGAGTCATAGGGCTTTTTACTATTTTAGCATTTTGCAGTCCACATTTCTCAATCAGCCTTTCTATCTTCTTCTGTTGACTTAACAAAATCTACCATCCTCAGTCCACTCTACCTCAATCCCAAATCCTGAGAGAACCCAAATCCTTAATCACAAATTTATTTGCCAATTCTTTCTGCACTGCTTGAATTTCTTGTTCTGACTTCGCTGTGACACACAAGTCATCAACATAAATCACCAACATCACATCTCCCTTTGTGTAAACACATGCATCAGCAATGCTGCGTTTGTACCCTAGTTTCACCAACTCCTCATGAATACAATGATTCCAACTCCTTGCACTCTGTTTCAAACCATACAAAGCCTTTTTTAACTTGTAAACTTTTCTATCACTGTCCTGGTCAAAACCCAAAGGTTGCTCCAGGAACACATATTCCTCAAGGCAAGCATTCAGATAAGCAGTTTCAAAATCAAAATGCCTCACCAACTGGCCTTTCCTTGCTGCTAAAGCCAAAAGCAATCTCAGGCTCTCTGGCTTAGCTGTAGGAGAAAACGTTTTGTCAAAGTTCTCAAACTTTTGCTGTGCAAAACCTTTTGCCACCAGCCTGGCCTTGTATCTATGGGTACCATCTGGCCTCTTTTTTCTCTTGAAAACCCATTTACAACCTATCACCTTGTGATTCTTAGGCCTTTCAAGAACTTCAAACACTTCCTTGTCTACCAATGACATGTACTCCTGATCCATAGCAGAAAACCACTTCTCCTCCTCAGGAAAACTCTGCAAGTCTTTAAAACTCTCAGGCTCATCAGCCACCACTGTACAGGCTCTTGCACCCTGCACTACAAAATGCTCTGGAGGCTTTCTCACTCTCCGAGTCCTCCTAGGCAAGATTGTCTTTGTCTTACCACTCTCATTCTCACTGTCAGAACTCGTCTGAACCTCTGTATCTCTTTTTCTCTTTGTCTCCGACATTCTAGTTGTGATTGGTTGTTTCTATGTAGACTGTTCTGAAGTACTAGACTCACTGTCTGAAGATGCTGATTTTTGTTTTACCACCCCTCCATTTCTAGTACTCATGTCCAACTGTCCCAACTTAAGAAAAACCTCTTTGTTGGAATGCAACTTCTCCCAACCTGTTTTTCAAAGTTGGCACTTCTGGATAGCAAGATTTCCCCATGACCAAGATGAAACCTGTAGCTATTTCCAGAATATCCCACAAACATCAACCTGTGCCACTTGGGCTCACCCTTCTTTCTGAAATTTGCAGGCACATACACATTTGCATACTGCCCAAACACTCTCAGGTATTTCAGGTTAGGTGGTCTGCCATAAAGCATATGAAATGGGGTTTTCTTGACAACAGAATTCCAGACACGATTTTCAATATGGTTTGCTGTAAGAATTGCCTCCCCCCCAAAGCTGCTCAGATGCTTCCGCATCTAACATCATGCAGTCTTTCATTTGCTTTAGGACACCTATCCTTCTTTATGCCAAACCATCCTCCTGCGGAACCGCAAGGTTGGTGTTGTTGTGACGAATTCCCTTCTTTCTCAACCAGTTTTTCAATGAATTTGACAAGAATTCACCACCCCAGTCTGTGATCAAAGATCCCACTTTGTACTCAAACTCCCTTTCAATCATGTTAATCCAATCTTTGAAATGCTCTGCTGCTTCACTCTTTTCCTTCAAGAGCATCACATATGAGTACCTGGTAAAATGATCCACAATTACCATAAAATACTTGTTGTTTCCCAGAGTTTTTTCAAAAGGTCCTGCAAGAGCTGCATGAATGAATTCAAAAGGTCGTTTTGCTGTGCATTTGTTGTGTTTTGCCACAGGAAAAGCCTTCAACTTTATCCTGCTGCAAACTGAGCATTCCAAGTGATTTGAACAAGGAGACATTTTGAATTCTGGGCACACCTCCCCCAGTTTTCCAAGACTATTGAAACTTGCATGTCCCAAAACTCTGTGGTAATAATGTGCACAGTCTAAATGTAAAGGCACATTATTGACTACTGCACATTCTGCCTTATCAGCCATGTAATATATAATCCAGTCCGGATTAGGCTTGACTTCTTGGTGGGTCACATTGTCACTGCCTTTTGTCACAGCCACAACACCCTTTCTAGTCCCAGAGTCTTGTTGTTTTTGCTTGGCTGCTGCAAATTTTCTACAATATTTCTTCAGATGACCAGCTTTGCCACAATAAGAACATTTCTTCTCTTTGGACACAGCTGCCTTCTCTGACTACAGCTCCCTGGAACCCTCAGGTGTGTGCGTGGACCTTGGCGCTGCTTGCAGTTGCCTCTGAAGACCTGTCTCGAACCGGCATCTCTGGCTTTCCTCCAAAACTCGAGAAGCCACTAATTCCATTGTGAGTTGTACTTCAGGAACTCCTTGAAGACCATACAGTATATGCTCATAATCCCTTGAGAGACTCCCCAGCAGCATATAAGCCTTTTGTTCCCTTGGGAGTTGAACACCTCTCATCTGGACCTGATTAAACAAATCTTGAATGATCTCCAGGTGCTTTTCTGGAGACTGACCATGCTGCATCATGCACGCATAAAGGTGTCTAAATCAGACCATTTTAGACAATGCTGTGCTGGACTGATGTATATCTTTAAGAGTGTCCCAGACTTCTTTGGCAGTCATTTTATCTCTGACATAATTTATCTGATTTGGAAAGACTGATAACAGGATAGTAGCTTTGGCTTTTTGGTCCCTTTCCACATCTGCGTAGAGGCTCCAGCTTGGATTCCCGCTTGGACTATGGTCCACAAGCCTTCCTGAACCAACAATGATTCTGCATAAGTTTTCCATGCACTGTAGTTTGTCTCATCGCTACCTCCATACTTAATCAATTAGTATTCAATAGAGTCCTGGCAGCTTTCCCAGCTTCCACTGTCTATATCTGTCTTCCGGCTTCAGATAGCTTTTTAAAAAAACAAACAGCAGAACTAGTGCCTTTTACTCACAGCTGATGAACTCCAGCAGCCTCCTGCATCTTCCAGCAGTGCAGCACGGAAGTGATCTGGGCATCCCATAACCCATTGTTATTGTTAAGATGAGTTGAATTGAGCAGAGTAGCTGAGTGTGTGCATGATCTCCATTCACCAGCTTCATCCGTCTCTGGAATCTTTAAAAGAAGGATTTTATTCTTGTAGTTGCAGAATGAACAAAAATAACTATTTACATTTAGAGACATCCATCATGCAGGCAGAAAGCCATTACAACTCCAAACCCCCCCAACAATGACAATATATCCATAAAAACATCATATAAATGAATCCCCCGCACAATCTACAGCAATATCTTTCAGATACTTACGGTATGTATAAGTCTAGAAATTTTAGTAAAAAAATTGATCCTAAAAAACAGATTCAACTTATCCATGGGTCAATGTTAATACTGTACTTTAACTCTTACTTTAAAAGAGGAAACAATCCCATGGTAAAAGGCAAGTGTATAACCTGTCCTAGAAGCACTGACACACCTCTACTCTCTCATCCATCCAGACTTTAGTTTGAGCACATTTATGCCTGCTGGAATTTTGTAAGTTCTTTGGCGTTGTTTTCCTTTGCTTCATCCTTTAGGACCTTTGTTATGTGGCCCTAAATTTTATCCTCAATGTATCCATGGATCATATCAAAATCCATAATTTTGGGTCCAAAACTTTCCCTTGACTTGTACATGAGGTCAACTTATAGTTGAGTACATACTGTAGGTAGCATGTATACTTTTAGCTGCTTTGGCAAATAAAACTGTTCTATGTGTAACATACGGATCACAGTCTGAAAGTAACTGGCTGCGAATTTTCATGTAAGGACTCTTCTTTCATTTTGATCTCTTATTATGTAAAGAGCTGTGCAAAATCTACAGCACTCTATAAATAAATGTTTAATAATAATAATAATAATAATAATAAAATATATATGCTGGAGGAGGAGGTGGAGACCTGAAATGGTATAACGCAACAGACAAACTGGAATGTGTGATGCAGCAGCTAAAAAGGCCAATGCGATTTTAGGCTGCATCAATAGAGGTATAGTGTTTAGATCAAAGGAATTAATAGTGCCACTCTGAAGTCGTAGGCTTTCATGCCCGGCATCCATAGTTTCTTGTGGGTTTTTCGGGCTGTGTGGCCATGTTCTAGAAGAGTTTCTTTCTGACGTTTCGCCAGCATCTGTGGCTGGCATCTTCAGAGAATACTGGAATGGAAGAGAGTGACTCTCTTCCGTTCCAGTATTCTCTGAAGATGCCAGCCACAGATGTTGGCAAAACGTCAGAAAGAAATTCTTCTAGAACATGGCCACACAGCTCGAAAAACCCACAAGAAACTATAGTGCCACTCTATTCTGCTTTGGTCAGACCTCACCTGGAATATTGTTCTCGGTGCCACAGTTCAAAAAGGATGTTGACAAATTGGACCGTGTCCAGAGGAGGGTGACCAAAATGGTGAAGGGCCTGGAAACCATTCCTTATGAGGAGAGATTTAGGGAACTGGGTATGTTTAGCCTGGAGCAGAGACAGTTAACAGGTGATATGATAGTCCTGCTTAAATATTTGAAGGGGTGTCATATTTAGGAAGGAGCAAACTTATCTTGACATAGCATATCTTGGTTTCAGTAAGACCTTTGACAAGGTCCCCCATGATATTCTTGCAAACAAAGTAGTAAAATGTGGGCTAGACAATACAACTGTTAGGTGGATTAGTAATCGGTTGACTGACCGAACCCAAAGGGTGCTCAGCAATGGCTCCTCTTCATCCTGGAGAGAAATGACCAGTGGGGTGCCACAGGGTTCTGTCCTGGGCCCACGGCTATTCAGCATCTTTATCAATGATTTGGATGAAGGAATAGGAGGCATGCTTCTCAAATTTGCAGATGACACCAAATTAGGAGGAACAGCTAATACCCTTGAACTATCTCACCTGGAATACTGTATCCATTTCTAGGCACCACAATTCAAAAAGGATGTTGAAAAACTGGAGCGTGTCCAGAGGAGGGTGACTAAAATGGTGAAAGGTCTGGAAACCATGCCCTGCAAGGAACAACCTAAGGGAACTGGGAATGTTTAGACTGGAGAAGAGAAGGTTGAGAGGTGATATGATAGCTGTGTTTAAATATTTGAAGGGATGTCATATTGAGGAGGGAGCAAGCTTTTTTTCTGCTGTTCCAGAGAATCGGACCCGGAGCAATGGATGCAAGCTCCAGGAAAAGAGATTCCACCTCAATATTAGGAGGAACTTCCTGACAATGAGAGCTGTTCAACAGTGGATCACTCTCCCTTGGAGTGTGGTGACGTCTCCTTCTTTGGAGGTCTTTAAACAGAGGCTGGATGGCCACCTGTCAGGGATGCTTTGACTGTGACTTCCTGCATGGCAGGGGGGGTAGGACTGGATGGCCTTGTGGTCTCTTCCAACTCTAGGATTCAGTCCTTCTTCAGACTTCTCGTTCAAGCCAGGAAGGTCTGCAAGACACTGTACATATTCATGCATAACTTGAGGGCAGAGTTTGGGGCCAAAATTATGGATTTGATACGCTCCCTGGATAGTTCAAGAGTAAAACCTAGGGGTATGTAACAAAGGATGTAAAGGACGATATAGAGGAAAATAGAGCGTCTCCCTCTTTAGAGGTCTTTAAACAGAGGCTGGATGGCCATCTGTATGGGGTGTTGTGATTGGGAGTTCCTGCATGGCCGAATGGGGTTGGGCTGGATGGCCCCTGGGGTCCCTCCGGTGGAGAGGGCTCCTCGCAGCCACATCAACAGGAAGCAGCCAGAGCTCAGCCCAGCCCAGCCCGGCAGCTCCTCCCCGGAGGGCAGGCCCAGCTCTCCCCCCTCCGTCCGGCTCTGCTCCTGGAAGGAGAACCACCCCATGGAGGACGAGGAGCAGGAGGAAGGCACAGGCCCGGAGAGGCAGCCCCTGCTCCCGCAGAATGGTGAGCCTCCTGAGTCCTCCTTTCCCCGGACCTGTCCTCCATCTCAGCCCTCTGCCCAGAAGGCATTCCAAAGACGCCCTCCATTTTGAGCAGGGGCATGGGTTTATATTTACATGCAAGGGGGTGGGAGGTTGGGGTGTCCGTCCTCCTTTTCCCGGACGTGTCCAGGGCATTGCCTCCACCTCTTCCTCCTCCCGGAGGAACGTCCTCCCATTTTGGAGCAGGACCAAGAAGCATGGATTTACATTCCTCTTCTTTGTTGTACCGGCCTTTACAGACTGCCAGAAATAATCCAACTTGAGACCGCTTTAACTGCCCTGGCTCAGTGCTAGGGAATCATGGGAACTGTAGTTTATTGTGGCGCCAGAGCTCTCTGACAGAGAAGACTAATGTCTTCAATGAGAGAGTGTGACTGCAAGGAGAAAGAAAGAGCTTCCTGGGTGGAAAGGAGGCTTGGGTGCATCTTTGTTGTTGTTGTGTGCTTTCAAGCCGTTTCTGACCGATAGCCACCCTAAGGTAACCCTCCCATAGGTTTTTCTTGGCAACTTTCTTCAGAGGACGTTTGCCATAGCCAAGCTCTGAGGCTGAGAGAGTGTGACTTGCCCAAGGTCACGCAGCGGGTTTACATGGCCAAGCAGGGATTTGAACCCTGGTCTCCAGAGCCATAGTTCAGTGCTCAAACCACTGTCCTACCATACATCTCCTGTGTACAAGGTGACCAGTGGTCCTCCTTTCCCAAAACATGTCTTCCATTTCAGCCTCCTGTCCAGGAAGAACTCCAAAACGCCCTCCCATTTTGAGCATGTTCAAGGAGCATGAATTTATATGACTGTTTTTCAGTTTTGATTTGGTCATGTCCTCCATTTTTCTTGAATGCCCTACATTTTGCAGTGTCTTGCCCTGCTTTGCGGTGAGGATATTTGGTCACCCTGGCACTGTAGTGATAATGCAGTTTGACACCACTTTAATTGCAAAGGCTTTAATCTCAAAATGGGATTCAAGGCGTCTTAGCTGCCCTCTTTGGCAGAGAAGATTCAAGACTGAGGTCCAAAACACACTGCTGAAATAATCCAGTTTGAGACCGCTTTAACTGCCCTGGCTCAGTGCTACGGAATCCTGGGAATTGTAGTTTTATTGTGACACCAGAGCTCTCTTTGACAGAGAAGGCCAAATGCCTCACAAAACTACAGTTTCCAGAATTCCTTAGCATTGAGCCAGGGCAGTTAAACTGGATTATTTCTGCAGTGTGTTTTAGGCCTATGACTCCAAATCCTAGGATTCCATAGGCGGGAGTTACTGCCCTTAAAGCGGACTCAAACTGCATGATTTCTACAGTGTAGATGCAGCCTGCGTGGTGTACTGGTTTGAGTTTTTGAATTATGACTCTGGAGTCTAGGGTTTGAATCCAGCTTTTCTATTGAAACCCCTTGGGTGACCTTGTCTAAGACACACTCTCTCAGCCTCAGAGGATGGCAATGCCAACCCCCCTCTGAAGAAACTTGCCAAGAAAACTCCATGATAGGTTTGTCTTAGGGTCGGCATAAGCCAGAAATGACTTGAAGGCACACAACAACAACAACAAGATGCAGCCTAGGAGGTGTATGCCTTCTGGCCCAGGATCCTGGGCACTTCGTATCCCCCCAGCCCATGTTTTGGGTCTGTTTGTCTGGGGTAGGAGGTGGTGAGGCAATTGCAGAGCAATCCCACATATATCCAGTAAAAAGCAGGTCTCATTGGGTTCCGGGGCGCTTGAGCTCCAGGTAAGTGGGGATCAGGGTGTCTTTTAGGGGTGTGCCCTAAACATTAGGAGGAACCTCCTGAAAGTTAGAGGTGTTCAACAGTGGAACACACTTCCTTGGAGTGTGGTGGAGTCTCCTTCTTTGGAGGTCTTTAAATAGAGGCTGGATGGCTATCTGTTGGGGATGCTTTGATTGAGAGTTCCTGCATGGCAGGGGGTTGGACTGGATGGCCCTTGTGGTCTCTTCCAACTCTGTCATTCTATGATCCTATGAGACTTGGCTACCAAAGAGTACCGGTGCCTCTACAAATCCCAGGATTCTGTAGGATGTGCCATGGCAGTCAAAGTGGTGTCAAACTGCATTATCTCTACAATGTAGAGGCATCTGTTGTTATCCTTCCCCACCAAACAAAAAGAAAGGAAGAAAGGCAAAAAAAGAAGAGTGCCTCTGAACATACATGGATCACTTCTAATTGCCAGGTAACAGTAACCAGTGCATTCACATGTTTCCCTGGTTTTGGGTAAACCATTGCCAGCGGGGAAAATGCAGCTTTGATTCAGCCTTAGACATCAAACACTCTTTTCAAGGGTTCCTCGCATAGGCCTTGCTTGATCCCAGTATCTGCTCTACAGAACTTTTAAAAAGACTGCAGTGACTTTAGCTTGGTGCGGATGAGACTCTCTACTGGTTGGATAGACAAGGATATACCCCCTTTTCATTGCTCAAGCACTCTCTCTCAGCCTCCTGAAATATTGCTGGTTCTCTGACGTTGTTGATTCCCAATGGGGAAATCAACCGGTGCTTTGGAAAGCTACCTTTATGGACTACAAGTCCCAGGATTTCTGAGATTTCTGAGGCTTTGTAGTCCAAAGTGTAGCTTTCCAATGCTCGGACATAAAACACGTCCTGGTGGCTTTCAGCATTGAGATTCCAGTGGTTGGGGACTTCATAAACTTTTAGAGTCACACAGTTCATCATTAGGAAGTAAAATGAAAGGCTGTGTTCCAGTTACTGCAGTGGACTTTGTATGCCACATCTAGAGCTGAGAGTTGTCTGTCCCCATGACAGAGCTGAGGACAGACTCACCCCTTATCTACTCTCTTTCTTTCTCTATTCTTTTTCTTTATTGTTTTATGCTTGTTTATATGTCATACTTTAAACACAATGATAGCATCAGTACACAGGCATTAGGTTGTCCCTCTTAGGTCATCATCATTTACATCATTTCAAGGCAACACAAAAGAGCATCTGTATGCCAGCTCAGTTGTTTCCCAGTGGGTTAATGTTTTTCCATCGCGTGTGAGGACCACAGGCTAGTTTAGGGGATCATAGAATCATAGAGTTGGAAGAGACCCCAAAGGCCATCCAGGTCAACCCCCTGCCATACAGGAAGACACAGTCAAAGCACCCCCAACAGATGGTCATCCAGCCTCTGCTTAAAGACCTCCAAGGAAGGAGACTCCACTACTCTCCGAGGGAGTGTGTTCCACTGTCGAACAGCCCTTACTGTCAAGAAGTTCCTCCTAATGATGAGGTGGTATCTCTTTTCCTGGAGCTTGCACCCATTGTTCTGGGTCCTAGTCTCTGGAGCAGCAGAAAACAAGCTTGTTCCCTCCTCAATATGACATCCCTTCAAATATTTAAACACGGCTATCATATCGCCTCTTAACCTTCTCTTCTCCAGGCTAAACATCCCCAGCTCCCTAAGTCGTTCCTCATAGGGCTTGGTTTCCAGACCCTTCACTATTTTAGTTGCCCTCCTTTGGACACGCTCCAGTTTCTCCACATCCTTTTTGAATTGTGGTGCCCAGAACTGGACACAGTGGGGCCTGACAAAAGCAGAGCATGGAGCTGGCATGCACAGCTCTGTCCTCAAACAGGAACCATTGGGGAATTCAGGAGGGAAATGGCTGGGGAATTAAGGAAGAAAGTTGTGGGCTGCCCTCCCCCTGGAATCTGCTGCCTGAGGTGATTGGCACATCCTGCCTTAGGGCCTTTGCAGACTGCCAGAAATAGTGCAAATTGAGTCCACTTTAAGGGTTAGGGTTAGGGTTAGGGAATCATGGGAACTGTATTTTATTGTGGCACCAGAGCTCTCTGACAGAGAAGGCTCAATGTCTCAGAAAAACAACAACAACAATTCCCATGTTTCCTTAGCACTAACCCTAACCCTTAAAGTGGACTCAATTTGCACTATTTCTGGCAGTCTGCAAAGGCCCTTAGTTGCTCATAGCTAGGCTACCAGGCCTAGTCCTTCCTTAGGCCGAATAGCAGAATAGCATCACCCAGGTGGAAGAGCAGTCTTACCAATGGTTTGTGGGACTCGCGTGACTAATTAAAGAATTAGCTGGCATCTGCACAGCAGAAATAATGCACTTTGACACTGCTTTAATGGCCAAGCTCAGTGCTATGCAATTCTGGGATTTGTACTTTTGTGAGATATTTTGCCTCCTCTCTCAGAGAGCTCTGTTACCACAACAAACCACAAATCCTTAGATTCCCTACAGTGGAGCCATAGCAGTTAAAGGAGTGTCAAACTGCATTATTTCTTCAGTGCAGACACAGCCTAAGTGTGCTCAGTGACCACAGAATTTAGGCTGCTAGAAAAGAGTGCCACCCCTGCAACACTTTACTGTGGAGAGTTACATTGTATGAGGGATTCTTTGGCATGAACGCCTACCTAGGATGTGCCAGGCCTGCTAGGCTGTGAATTGGATCTTCCTTTTGAAAAACTTCATATTTGAATGTGGATGCATACGGTTGGTTGTTCAATGGTGGGGCACATTCCCAAAGGAACTCTCTCTTTTTCTATTAATTCAGCTGATTACAGGGTGAACTTTGATCTCTTGGTCTAACTGTATTTACTTGTTTGTTTCAATTTTCAATTAAATGTAAAAGTGCATGAGAAGAATAAAAACACATGCTATAAACCAGGAAGAAAGAAAAAACATGGCTATAAGTGCCCTGCAAATCTACCTGCAAAGAGGGTTTCCGGAATAGAAGAGACCTGATGAAAGGGTGCAGGCTCTTTTCAAAGCTTAGGGGATAATACTGAAAAACAAGGAGCCTAGTAGCCTAATGTGAGTGAGGCTGCTTGATGATTTTCAGTAAAATGAGGCCGAACTGGTTGTGATAAAAATAACTCCCTCAGTAAAAATGCACCCAAGCTAAAGTGGTTTTAAAGTTAAGTACCAGCTCCTTGAGGTCAACTCAGAATAAATTGGTATGTTCACACCAAGTTAGTGTTAATGTGCTGCCAGAAGTAACAAATTAATTGCATTTATTTACTGCCTTGGGTCCCACTTTGGGAAAAGTGGTGCAGTATAAATAAAAACAATGATATTGATGATCTCATCTTTTCTCCAGTCAGCTCAACGCATCATGGCTCTCCTTTTCCCCATTTATATTCACAATAAGCCTTTGAGGCAGGCCAGATTGAGATCATGGCAAGACCTAGGTTGCTCTGTTAGTTCTGTGGTTCAGTGGTGACTTGAACCTGGATTTCTTAAATCCCAGGCTGCATGAAGTATACTGTTGTAGCCAGTTTGGAGATCATGCAAAGAGTGATTCCATATTTCATGTATTGATAGGAGAGCGATCCCGAACCATATCTGTAACTTATGGTTACATTATGTTTTAGTGCAGTGCTATCCAAAATGGTGGTCTGTGGACTGGTGTGGGTCTCTGGAAAGTTTCTATGAAAGCAAGAAACAGTTGTAGTCAATGGGCACAAATATGGTGCCAATCCCTAGCTGTTGTTCCTGTTGTGTGCCTTCATTTCCAACTTATGGTGACCCTAAGGCAAATTTATCATGGGTTTTTCTGGGGCTGAGAGTGTGTGACTTGCCCTAGGCCAGTAGCTTTCCATGGCTGAGTGGGGAATCAAACCCTCATCTCTAGAGTCATAGTCTAATGCTCAAACTACTGCATCACACTGGCTCTGGCACATTGGAGAAAAAAAACTTACTGGTCTCCTATATCAGATAGCTTAAGCTTTTAGTGGGATTTTAGTACATTGGGATCAGTCACTGCAAGTGCAGTATGTAAAACTCATTCAGTCTTGGCTATCCTTTTCATAAGTTATTTGAACTCTGTAAAACATTGTATGCTGGGATAAATCTCAGGTTGGCAACTGCCAGCATTTTCATCTAAGCTTTCCTGTAGGTGATTCATTCTGAGAGCTTTTCCTTGTTGGGATCAGTCTTTCAGTACCATACCTTGAGATGTCACTTTCTAGAAATCTCTACCACACACCCAAATCCACTCACAGAACATTTTTATTTGCTAATGTACAGTTTGGAAATCATTTCCTTATGTTTCTAGGAACATTGACACTGGGGTGGAGTCAGGTGCCATGTTTTTATAGTGGCATGGAGCTGCTTTTGAAGTGCCTGACTTCATTTAGTTGAAACATACCTGCAGGTTTTGTAGCAGAAAGCAGCTTGCGTGAGGCCAGTTAGCTGATGCCAATTAAGTATAACTCGGCTCCAGCCCACACAAGTCCTTAAAGCTTATTTTGTACTTGAAAATGTTTCCTTGTAAAATATTAACTAGGCGTATGAGATATGATGTTTTAAAAAGTCAGACTGCCTAAAAACAGCAAAGTGGCAGATGGATGGCTGAGTCAGCATTTGCCTTGCTGGTATGCACACCTGTCACTTCAAACACAGAAATGGAAGTTGAGTTGAATGGCACCGGGAAACGTTGGCAGAGACGTTGCCAATAATGTTGACATAAAACGTTGGTTTTGTGCTGGAGAGCGAGAGAAACACAGTGAGGGCAGAGGTGGGGAACCTTTGGGCTGGCTAATATTTTGGTCTATAGCTCTCGTCAGCCTGACCCACTATGGTTAAGGGTGAGAGATTGTAAGAATAGTAGTCCAAAGCATCTGTTGGCCAGACCTTCTCCATCCCAAGAATAGAAGTCTTCCCTCACTCTACTGACTGTTCTGTTTATAGGAAGGCAGGGCATTAAAAAAAATCCTATAGTCAGTGATTCCCAAACTCTGGCTTTTCAGGTGATTTGGACTTTGACTCCCAGAATCCCAGATCATTGGCCAAGATAGTCACAGCTACTGGAAACTGAAGTCCAAGACACTTGGAAGACCAGAGTTTGGAAATCACTGGCTTAAGTCCTTTGATCCCACTCTGTGATGTCTACCTATAGGAGTTGGAGACCCAAGCTGACTTTTCTCAAGCCTCATTGAATTGAGTAAGAGTGATTCAGGAGCATATCTGTGTTCTGATATTTGCCCTTCTGGGCACATTATTTTGTATTACTCTGCCAAGTTACTGGTATATGTTTTTGTTGAAATGGATGCTGGAGGGGTGTGGCAAAAAGGACAGGACTAATTGAGGTGCAACTTCTTGCAATCTTTTACTTACAGTTGGCACTGTTTTGTGCATTTGAATTCTTTCATCTTGTACAAGAGGATAGTAGAAAACCGTGTGAGAATGGCATGACGTTCTGAATCAAGTTGAAAGCGTGTTAGCCTACAGTTTTAAGAATATGTATTAGAATAAGCCCTGTGAAAGCCAGCACAAATTACTTCTAAGTAAAACATGCATAGGATTGTGCTGCACATTAAATTTCCCTTTGTTCCCCTTCCAAATTTATCATCTATCAATGCCCAACTAAAGCCCTTCCGCCTCAGCAAATCCACAGCGTTCAGCTGTGTTCCCATAGCAAGACACAAAGAGATTACCAATTTCTGTGGGATCTCAGAGAAACTCAGAGGCAGAGGTAATTTTTTCACTTCTGGCTATGTCTCAGTGGAAGCTGTCCAGGCAAAACTATATACTACAAGCCATGTTGGATTGAGCCCCTAGTGAGATAAGAAACCTTTGTCCCTATTCATGCCACGGAAGATAGCATAGTACCTCTTAATGAGTTCTAATTTAACTATTACCTATTGGAACCAGTCTTTGTGGTTACTCTGTTTAATCTGTGAGGTCAGAGAGACAATGTTCTGGGAACATAAAAAAGAGGAGAAGGTATGTAGAAACACTTTTAAGACTGGTTTTTATTTTAGCATGAGCTTTTGTGGATATAAACCCACTTTTACAAATGCATTACAGAGTGATATCCAGGACTTAGGATTTAAAGTGTCTTTGCACAAGAGTGGGACTGGGAGTGGTATGGAACCGGGTTTGCATTCAGAAAGATACAAATCATGACCCTTGTCCTGATTTTCCAATGTGAGGTGATACAGGCCTTTCAGATCTTTATGGTGGTCAGTTAATCTTGATGTGTGAAAGCAAAAAATCTATTTAACAAAAGTCAGTTTTCCTGGGTTCAAAACTCTAGGAAGATGCCTTTTGTTGCATGTGGGGAAGCACATATATGTGCACATATACTCTTGTATTAATCTATGCAATGTGCCATGAAGCCATTGTCTTTGTTCATACCTCTATTAATGGAATACAATTCAATTCAGCTGTTTCTCTTTCTAGCCCTCCTTTGAAATTTCCTTGTTCAAGGACTGCAGCCTATTCGTCTTTTACTGTATATCCAGGAAAGTTGAAATGTTCTGCTACTGGCTTTGGATGTTGCCATTTCTAATGTCAGATTTGTGTCCCTTTATTCTCTTGTGTATATAGACTGTCTGGTTTGTCCAGTGAGGGGCATTGCTGGCATAGGATGGCATTTATCATATTGGAGGAAGACCAAGTCAATGCAACTCTGATGTTATGGGCTGTGTTTTTGGCTCCTGTAATATTGTTCCCACAGTAGATGTGGGACAGAGTTGGCATCTGGGTTTGTGGGAGGGTCTATATTATGTATCCTGTTGTGAGTAATTGTTTAAGATTTGGAGGCCAATAATAGTCTGCCTCTCAGAGCTTGTGAGAGGGATGTGTCATTCTCCAGAACTGATTGTTGTTCATGGATGATAAGTTGGAGTGTTCTCTGCTGGGAACTGTGCATTGTTGCTCTATCTCTTTTTCTTCGGAAATAAACTTGCCTAGTTGATTTGTTTCTTCACATCCTTAGTTGGATATTGTAGTTTGAGAAGTGCATGTTATAAGTCCAAGAGTTTTGAGTCTGTCTTGTGGATCTGAGCAGATGCAGTTGTGTTGGAGGGCTTGGCTATAAACAATAGATTTGATAGTGTGTTCTGGGTGGAAACTGAAGGCATGTAAGATATGTGTAGCGATCAGTGGGTTTCTGAGAAAGCTTAGAAGTTCATTGTACAGTTGCACAATGATGTCAAGAAAGTGATTTTGTTCTGTGGATTGTTCCAGGCTCAGGTTGATGATAGGATGGAAGTTGTTGGAATTCCCATGGAACTTCTCTAGTGATTACTTTCCATATGGCCAAATAATAAGTAGCAGATGCTCTGTATGCAGACCTATATATTGTGTCAAGCCAAGATATTGTAAATAGAAGAGAAGTTTCTAGGTACATGTTCTGAGAAAGCATTGTTCCAGCCAAGTATTAAGATGGTTGCATACTATGGTGCCACCTGGGAGGTGTTCTGGGAGGTGCAAGTGTTCCCCCACTGCCTTTTGAGTAATGACTTGTTTGGCTGGAATCTTCTTGGTGACTTTCATAGGTGTAATTGAGAGTTACATTATAAGCACCTTTTTGAATGCTGTGCAAGGAAATGTGCAGCATGTTCTTGGCAGCAGGACAGTGCCCAGGTGCAACTCCATCCCCTAAACAAATGGCTAAACAAATGGCCACGGATTTGCCAAAAGGGTGTGCCTGGAGAACAGCTTCGGCCTCCCAGACTTCTAGCACAAGTATGCTGACAGAGATTTTTGCTCCGCCAATGTAAAATAGGATCTTGTCTGCCTTTGTCATATGTAAAATGCTATGGACCATTGTCAGCAGGGGATGGCATGTATCATTTGGAAGGTGAGAAAGTGTATGAAAACCTAATGCTGAGGATGACATTATCATGGGACCTAGTAATAAAGGAGAAAAAAAAGCCAATTTTTGTTCAGAAGAATACTGGATGTGCCCTTGCCCTGTTGCAGGCGACAAACAGGCCAGTTTCTGTGCAAAAGCATTTTGGATGAGTCCAGTGATAAAACGAGCTCTGTGGTAGTAGACTGTATTTATTTTGGAGACTGTGTGGTTGATGTCATAGTCTGTGCTATGCAACAACAATGAATGATGCTGTTGCATTATGTCTGCTGGCAATGGCTTTAACTAGTATATCTGTGGTAGTTTCTACTGATCTTGATTTTTAGTGTAAATATCACTGGCAGGTCTGTGATCAAAGTTGGCATGTGACATCAATATGATATTTTGTTGTTATGCGCCTTCAAGTTGATTCTGACTTATGGTGACCTTATCCTAGGGTTTTCTTGGCAAGATTTATTCTGAGGAAATTTGTCATTGCTTTCCTCTAAGCCTCAGAGAGTTGCCAACGTCACACACTGGGTTTTCCATGGTTAAGTGGGGATTTGAACCCTGGTCTCCTGGAGTCCTAGTCCAACATTCAAACCACTACACCATGCAAGCTCTCATTCAAAGAGAGACCTTTATATCACCTTAACAATTGTGCTTTCATCTTGTCCCACATTTCATTTTTTGCTGTTCAGCACCCAGTCATTGGATAATGCTGAACATAATGCTTGCTTGACAGCAGGACTGGACACTTTAACTGATGGTTGGCCAAAATCTATGGCCAGAATCCAATAGGGTTTATCAACTGATGAAATGGCTTCTCAGTGGAACTACGAGGGGGAATTACGACTCCTCCATGCCCTCAAAATTTGAGACCGAGGTTCGAGAAATCCTCCATTGCAGATTTCCAGGCGCCATGAACGGCTGCAGCAAGGAGAAGACAAGGGGAAAGTCTTGTGCTAGCAGGGGGCTGCTTACATGACGTTGCGTTTAGACCTGTGTCAGCTAAGACAATTTACCATCTTCATAAAGCATGACATGGGGGAAAACTCTGAAAAAATGTATCCATACATAGTTGTCTTTAAAATATTTCTAAAAAGATTGTGGTAATATTGATGAGAACATACAAATGATCATATAACTTTGAACCTTTCAGTTGCAGATGACCATGAGCTCTACTTCAAGCAAGCTGTAGTATTCATTGAAGATGCAATTCAGGTAAATTTGGCACATGCTTTCTCTACTGGGGTGTAACCAAGAGAGAACTCTAGCTAGTGAATGGGAAAGGATCTGCTTGTTAAGTTCTGTTTCCTTTGGAGCAGAGCTTGGGAAGGTAGTTTTTTGTGGGTTTTTTAGGCTATGTGGTTGTGTTCTAGAGGAGTTTATTCCTGATGTTTCACCAGCCTCTGTGGCTGGCATCTTCAGAAAATGCTGGCATGAAAGTGTGTATACACACACACACACACACACACACACACACACACACGTTATGTGACCCTTGGTTGAGAGGATATGATTTGCATGTTAATCTGTGTATTGTTCTGTTATTGAATGGCAAGGCCTCAGGATGGGAGGATATGCAAGGAGGTTACTTTATGTAAGAAATTGTTACCTTTACTTGTTACAGTTTTTTTTAAAGTAATGCATTTCATCTTTTTAAAAAGATAACTCATTAAGTTATTTGTGATATTAATTTGTTACTTTCCATTACTTCTCTCTCTCTTCTTGGAGGGGTGATGAGAACATTTCCCAATTTTTGGGGGGGGGGGAAACTCCTCAAAATACCTCGTAGGGTAACAAAATAATATATAAATATTACTTGTGATATTGGGGAACCAACAGTGTTACCTGTCATTATGTTACTTTTGAAAAGAATGCTCTTATCTCCTTGTTTGTGCCTGTAGTAGTGTGTTACAGGCAACATCATTAATTATAATGGTACTATGGACTTGTCGATTTATGGACTCTGCAGCTTAGTCTTACCAGCTGTGTAGTAGCAGATTGTCTTAATTGTAGGGAATCTCGTTCTTGCATTTTCAGATCTTTGGATGAAAATTATTATCTGAGTCTTCCTCATGTCACTTCTAAGTACTTTTCAGTGTCAGGAAACCGAGGGCCAAAGCAAATATTCTGTCCTGTTCTGCTTTAGGTAATTATGGGAACTCCCTTTGGACAGCAGAACATGATGAAAAAAAAATCCCATTGGCAGCAATAGAATTCTTACTTCTCCAATCTACGTGGGTTGGGATGGGGCTCTTTTCAGAGGTACTGTACTGTACTAGTAAACAGAGACATTTGCATCACCTGTCAGCATTTCTAAAGAGGGTTACTGCTCCTGTGCTCTTGTAATTAGCTGGAGGTGCTTGCTTTGTATTTACAGAGTATGTGTTTTGGCTTTGACTTTCCTAGTCATTAGTAGATGTTGCTTCAAATGAGTCAGAAGTGGCCTATTTAACTTTATATGTCTTGGCTTCCACATTTGAGGAACAGAGCAAATGTGACACTTGCATTTACTTCTCTGTCTTTCATATCTCTAGTATCGTTCCATAAATCATCGTGTGGACTCTAACTCCTTATGGCTTTATCGATGGTATTATTCAGAAGTTTGCCAATGGTGAGAAATGCACTGTGTGTGTATTAACTCTTTAGCATTACTATCTCTGTTGACTACAGCCATACCTCTTTTGTAGTTCTGTAAACCTTTACATGTTTTTTTTCTTTGCTCTTTCCTTTTTGTATTTCTTTACACGTCTTAGACTCCCTATAAACCGATTTTCTACCAGTCTCTGTGAGTCAGTAATTGTGTTAGAACAGTAATAGTGAACCTTTTAGGGACCGAGTACCCAAACTAAAAGGCCTTCTAGCACCAGGTGTTACCCGGTGCCTGGGACAGAACTTGAGGGGGGGGGGGGGAATGAGACTTCTGGGGTGGGACTTATACCCTCTGGGGGCAGGACATCCGGGCAGGACTTCTTCCTTCCGCCCTCCCAGGCCTTCAGCTGCTTCTCCAGAGACAGCTGAAGGCACAGGAGGGCAAGGGAGGAAGAAGAGGAACAGGCACGCATCTTTTCCTCCTCCTCCCCAGTGCCCTCCCGGGCCTTTAGCTGCCTCTCCAAAGGCAGCTGAAAGCCTGGGACAACCGAGAAGGAGGAGGAACAGGCACACACCATTTCTTTCTCTTCTCCGCCCTCCGCATGCCATAGATTTGCCACCATGGTGTTAGACAATGCTTTTCCAAAGTAAATGATGGGCTATGTCTAGATATGTTTTCTGTGCTTTCTTACCAACTGTTGAACACTCATGCTACAGAGGGAGCTCCAAGCATTTGGATCCAATGGAGTATGTGTGTGTTTGTGTCTACAGTTGGGATTCATTGGTGCCATTGGTGCCAGTGCCATTGCACCAGCAGACAACTCACAACTCCATTGGAGAAATAGGCTTGATGCTAAAGTATGTGTTGTTACTAGAAATATCATTGGTGTCCTCAGGTAGAACAGTATAAGATGAGCCTTTCTGGATTAAACTGGAGGGCTACTAAATGGCAAGAATGTGTCAGGGACAAACTAATTCCTCACATTTTTTTAAAATAAATATAGACACATCACTAAGTAGTGCACTATTTTTTCTACTGTGGGGAAAATTTTGTGTTAATAGTGTGATGATGGTGGTAATTGTAACAATGATAATATCTTGGTGAGTCATTCTGATTTAAGTATCCTCATTTTTTCTTGCTTCTGTTCATAGAAGACACTCTCTCACACTAGCAGGCCATCTTTAATGTCCTGAGATATGCTTTAAACCAGGGGTAGGCAACCTTTCCCCTTTAAGGGCCGAGGGACTTCAGCTCCCAGAACCCCAGAAGCTATTGGCCAACATGGGACTATTGGCCAACATGGCTGAGGCTTCTGGGAGCTGAAGTCCCTCGGCCCTTAAAGGGGAAAGGTTGCCTACCCCTGCTTTAAACAGTTTTACAGTAATGTGGGGATTTTCAATTGGCCTTAAAACTTTTTGTAAATGTTTTTAATTTGTTGTTCTGCAAGCCGCCTTAGATCCCATCCTGGGAGAAAGATGGCCTATAAATAAAGTAAATAAATAAGTAAGTAATACTTCAGTGAGAGTGTTTGCTTAGTAGAGTTCCATTCATGGGATGTTCCAAGGAGCAAAATGGAGGGAATTGGATTTAAGTTGTTCTGCTTTCCCCTTGCAGCCCCTAACAGTCTCATCCATCCTGCCCTAGAGGGCTAGGGGACTGAAGAGAAGATTGTAGCAGCAGCTGTAGGAGGAAGAGAAAGGGGCTTCTCTTGCACGTACTGGTGGGATTCCACCAGTTGATTGTGGACCCAACTTAGTGTGAAACTGATATTTCCAGGGAGTTGATGACATAGCAACTTGTGTATTGTGATGGCTAGAAAAGATGATGGTGCTGTTAGTTATATTCATGGCCTCTGAGTTAATTACAAGATGTATAGAAGTCTAAAGGACACCCAGTATTACTCATGATAGGGAGGCAAATCTTCTATGACCTGATGGTATGAACTTGAACACTCTTATTTCTTTTTGCATCACACCAGTGTCATAGATCTCTGAATGGTTTGGTTCTTGCTTTACCTAGATTCTCTCTGACTCCAGCCAACAAAGAGGTTAGAATAAAGTTCTTCATTGCTTTCCTTTGCTATCTTTTCTTGGGTCTGTAGAGTCTAGTGTACATTGCTTTGTAATGATAGAAAGAGCCATTAAGTTATGGCTTGTGGTTTTTTTTATTTTGCTCAATTATTGTTATTATTTTTGCTCAGCTTTGATGGCTTCTGATGCTAAATCAATGGACAATTTTAATTATGATTTGACAAACCTTTTCAGTTTCCTTCTTGTTTAATTGACATCTTTATGTTCTTTTGCATCCCAAAGGATTTTGATTGGCACCATTACGCTTATCCTTGCTCTTGCTTTCCTCGAAACCCCTTCTTCACTTACTGCCACGTCTGATGTACGATATCGCTCACAAGCCTGGGAGCCTCCTTGTGGCCTAACTGAGAGTGTTGAACTGCTGTGCTTCCTTGTCTTTATAGTCGATGTCTCTGTGAAGGTTAGTGAACCCTAGGGTGTATATTTAAAGCTTCTTAGGCATATGTATGTTTGTTCATTAATTACATATGTAGCCTTCCTTTCCTCCAGTGAGCCTAAATTGGTATGCATAAATCTCTTTCTCTATAGTTTCTTTTCACAATAACTCTGCAGGGTAACTTAGACTGAGAGAGAGTTGCAGACTCCAGTTTCATGGCTTAATGAGAACTTGAACCTGGATCTCCCAGGTCCCAGTCCAGTATTCTAACCACCAAACCACATTGGCTCTGCTTAAATGAATGATGGATAGATCACTGCAGCATCACAATTCATGGTTCCTTATGGGCATCTCAGCAGGCATGGACTTTTGAGCTGTTGCAATAGAATCACAGAATCAAAGAGTTGGAAGAGACCACAAGGGCCATCCAGTCCAACCCGTCAGGCAGGAACTCAAAATCAAAGCATCCCTGGCAGATTGCCCATCCAGCCTCTGCTTAAAGACCTCCAAGGAAGGAGACTCCACTTACTCTCCAAGGGAGTATGTTCTACTGTCGAACAGCCCTTACTGTCAGGAAGTTCCTCCTAACGTTGAGGTGGAATCTCTTTTCCTGTAGCTTGCATCTGTTGTTCCAGGTCCTATTCTCTGGAGCAGCAGAAAACAAGCCTGCTCCCTCAATATGACATCCCTTCAAATGTTTAAACAGGGCTTGGATTCTGATATATCATCAATAGCCATGTTTACCAGATGTGGCACACACCAGCATGCAAGACTTATTTCAGTAGGTTTTAGCATGAAATTATACTTTCCAGCAGCGTCATAGAATGGAATTATACCTCTTTCCTTCCATAATTGTATTGATGTGCCTTCATGGCTACACACTTCTGTAAGGTCTGTTACTGTGATTTTGAAGGAGTTCAAAAGCCTGCAAATAGTTAATTTGCTGGAACATGTTGAGGTCAATGTTCCTCTTTTTTAAGTTCAAAAAAGTAATTTGGAGGATGAAACAACATAGGGAGATTTCTATATTTGGAATTTCAGTCTTTTATACTAAATTATTATAAATCTGCTGTACGGATGTAATTCTTAACTATTTCTGTCCAGAAATATTTTCTCCACAGAGAAAATACTGTTGTCTGTGCAAACGCACACATACAGAGAGACCTTCTGTGAAATTTGTGCAAAATAAGTCCCAAACTGCAAAGATTCCCATTAGTCCAGTATTCTCCTCACCAGGGTTTCTTCACATTTGACAAATATATTTTCAAATATTTTGAATATTCTTTCCATCCTTATTCTGCTCTTTCTCTGATGCAGGGATGGGGATCTTGTGGCCTTCCAGTTATTGTTGAACTTCATTTCCCAGCACTCCCTATCACTGAATATGCTGGAAAGGATTGTTGAGACATGCAGGCCAACATGAATCCCACTCCTTTTCTAATGAATTCAGAGAAAAAAATTCAGTATGTTTCTTTTTCCTGATGTTGATTGTATAGTTGAAGATTGGGCAGTAGTAAAGAACTAGACATTAAAGAACTGGGAGCACCTAATAATATTCTGTGCAATGACTCTGACAGCTTTTAACCAGCTCTATATAGTTTAATCCTTTATGGCTAATCACATGAGATTGTCCCTCTCTGTATCCAGAACTCAGAAAATATTTTGCCTGTTGGACTATCAAGTCACAGTCATGCTGTCTGTAGGATTCTGTAAATGGGTTGTTCTAAAAAGTAATGTGTGAATGTCCTGCCCATATTTTTGTATGGACTTTGATATAATCCTGACACAAGGTCTGAGAAGGGATAAAATGATTCCTTTGCAAATCTACCACTTAAGGGATTCCTCAAATTTCCCATTGGGTATCTGGCTATTTTCAGAAAAAATACGAAAATGAGTCATAGAGGCATTTCCTAAAAAGATTTTATTTATATTACAGTGGCCTCACTGCTGTTCATGCTTGTATTGCCTCATCAGAGTTACCTCATAGGATGGGAAGAATTTAGAAAAACCAAGTGGTTGGTGGCATATATTCTGGTGCTCATAGCCTCCCTTGCAGACTGGACTGTCTCTCTGAGCTCTGCCTGTGATGAGGTAAGGGGTGTGTGTGAGAGAGAAAGATTGTGCTTATACCTTGTTAAAACAATAAGTAGTAAAACCATTGACAGTGTTGGGTTTATTGCATGGTGGCTCTCCTATCCCTCATAACCTCCACTGAGATCACTGTTTTCCTGCCACAGTTGAAATGGGCCTGCATAAATACTCTCATCCAAGAGCATCTGAACTTGTGAGCCACGCGTGTGTGTGTGCATGTCTAGGGATGATGTGAAAACTCATTCTTTTGTCCTTTTGTTATTTTGAGGAAAACTAAGGTAACTAAGAAGTCACCTCATGGTAACATTTCCCCTCATTTTCTCTCTTGGCCCCATGTGCTTCTCTTCCCATATATTGTGGTCATTTTTTATAGAGATAGAAAGGCATGGTTTGAAGGAAGTTCATCTTGTGATTGTTTTTTCAGAACATGGTGAAGGCCTTCCATTTACAAGGAAGTTTTGTCATGGGAGAATGGCAGGTGAAAATTAATCCTGCAGAGGGCTGTTCTCAATTGTAATAAGCCCGTTCTGTGGTTCAGGGTGTCCTGAGCCGGAGCATGCGTCTTTGATAATAGTTGTTAATGACTTTTTCTTCTGTTCATTTGTTCAATTTATTTTCTTTAGTTATCCATATATTTTTAATTGGCCATTGCCATGTCATGTGGGAGATCAACTGTGTGTGTGGGGACTTCCTTGTTCAGCTAACTTCCTGCATGTTTACTCCATTACCAACTTTCTAATTAAACAATGATTCCTTCTTTAGACTGAGAGGACAATCCTGTGGTCCCTGGAGTGATAGGATTGAGGGGAAATCCTCCTGTGAAGTTGTAGATCAGGGTGGACAATACGCAGTCTGTATGTGCTCCTGGATATTTTTGTTGCCCCAAGGGCCTGCTAGCGGCATTTTTTGAAATGTCCCAGAAGCACTCTAGGAGACATGGGAACATTTTTTTTTGCCACTTCCGAGCCATTTGCTAAAATAGGAAGTGAACAGGAAATGACTTCCATCCATTTTCTGTTGCTTAAAAAGACCTCTTCCAGCCCAGAAGAATAAAAATGGCATAGGGGAGCCAAAATACATGGCAAAATGCCCCCATGCCTCTTACAGGGGCAAGAAGTATTTATTTATTTTGGGGGTATGTGGTTGCTATAAGTTGGAAACGACTTGAGAGCACGCAATAACAACAGCAACAACAACATGTGATACAGCCTTCTGGGGAGAGGTAATGCACTTGATCACTCCTCTTGAAGATGTCCTTGACATCCAGGGGAGAGAATACAGTTGTCCCCCCACAGTTGCCCACCCCTATTGTAGGTAATGTTCTGATCCTGAAGTGGAAGATTTACTCTTGGAGTCTACCTCCTGAACTATCTCAGCCACTGTGGAGGTTTCTGTGGTTTCTCCCTTGCTGAACCAGAATTCTGGACCAGAATTCCAGGGGGGAAAAAGAGGAGAATTGGTGATGTGGAAATGGATGAGGGGTGGGAAAGGTTAATCATCTGTAGCCCTTTCAGCCTCCAACTGTGTTCCCAATGTGGGGGGAAATTTCACTTAGACCTAGGAGTAGTCTAAATTAATTCTCTCTCATTGCTGGCATTTTTAAGACTGAAAAGTACCTTGCGGAGTGGGAAGAAAGTAACACACATTTAAATGCACACACAACTGTTTCTGTTTTTAATGCCCATCCAGTAAGAACTGAGAAGGGCTTTGGTCATGTTGCAGACTGTTCTGTCATTTCAACTCTTTGACCATAAGATTGTTCTCATATGTCCATGTTGTATTTTGCAAAACTAAACTTTACTGTTTAATTGGACCAGCCTGCATGGACATTCATTAGTAAGCAATTGATTATTTTGGTCAGGTGCTGGGTTTGTTTTTGTTTTCATTTTGTCAATTCAAAATACTCTTTCTCAACTTAAATCTTAGAATCTTAGAATACGTCGAATCCTCCGACCCTTCTTCCTCCTTCAGAACTCTTCAATGATGAAAAAGACCCTGAAAAGCATCAAGAGGACATTACCAGAGATTACAAGGTAAGTTAGAATCCGGTTATTACCCTCCAACAGGTAGGTACCAAATGTAGAAATACTGTGAAAATGTAGCCATGATTTCCCCACTTTATGGCTGCATCCACACTGCAGAATTAATACAGTTTGACACTGGTTTAACTGCTATGGCTCCATCCGATGGAATCCTGGGATTTGGCATTTGTTGTGGCCCCAGAACTCTCTGAGAAAGAAGGCTAACTGTCTCCCCAAATTACAAATCCCAGAATTCCATAGCATTGAGCCATGGAAGTTAAAGCTGTTTCAAACTGCTTTATTTCTGCAGTGCAGATGCAGCCCATGTTAACTATTTCAGAGGGAGAGATGGGGGAAATCCTGAAGGACTGGCTGGGTTGGGCTCTGTTTTGAAAATGTGGAGGAGTTCAAGGAAGCAGTTGGGATAACCTCCATCATAGCAGCTGAAAGCAAATTTATGATTTGTGAGTGTGGCTGAAGAGAGAAGGAGAGATATGTGGTCTGCTTTTAGTGAGATAAGTCAGTTAGCTAGTGTGGCATAGTGGAGAGTTGGCATGGAATAGTAATTTGAATGTTGGACAAAAACTTCAGGAGACCAGGTATGACTCCCGATGGGCGGCCTTGGACATGCCAACCCCAGGGGAAGGCAGTGGTGAACCTGTTCTGAACAAATCTTGCCAAGAAAACCCTTGACAGGGTCATATCAGAATACCAGGTTTGTTGTTGTGTGCCTTCAAGTCATTCCCATCTTATGGTGACCCCAAGGCAAACTGATCACAGTTTCTTAGCAAGATTTGTTCAGAGGAAGTTTGCTTTTGCCTTTCCCTGAAGCTGAGAGTGTGGCTTGCCCAAAGTCACCCAGTGAGTTTCCATGGCTGAATAGGGATTCCAACCCTGTTCTCCAGAGTTATAGACCAACATGCAAACCACTATACTATGCTGGCTCTCAGTGTCACCTTAGGGTCACCATATGTCAGAAATGAATTGAAGGCAAAGAAGAAGAAGAAGAAGAAGAAGAAGAAGAAGAAGAAGTCGTCTTGCATGACCAGAAGAAGGTATATACTACTTTTGAGTCTCTCTCTTCTTAGTTCAAGCATGAATTGATAAGAACAGAAAAATATCCTCTGCTCAGGCACTTACTTGAATTAAGAATAACTCCTTTTTAAAAAATATATATATATATTGATCTGGTTTGTTTGAATTATGGTGTCTTTCCACCTACACTTGCCATGCATTGTAATGAATGGACTAATGTTGGCATTTGTATTTTTCTTCCTATTAGTGTTATGCTACTATTAGCACTTCACCTGTTTCTGTTTACCATGTTTGGCATGCTGCTGTTTGCTCGAACAAAGGTAACTAACATAGATGTTTACAGTCATGGTTGATTGTCCAAATTAAAAAAACCCAAAACCTGTTTCTCAGAAATATTGGAAAATTGTAGGGTTTTCCCCTTCCCTGCACCCCAATCTGTGTTTTCTGCCATCACCGCTTTTCACATTGTCTTTGCCTGGCTCAAGTAAGTAGACAAATCTTCAATATACATTGCCTTTTGTATGTCTTCTGACTCTCGCAAAGTAGTAACAAACTGTCAAAGTACAGTCGGCCCTCCTCAATTGCTGGGGTTTGAGGCATAGAACCCCCACAAAAATGGAAAAGTGCAAATATCTGTAGCCCCTCCCCCACAAACCTTTATATTCCTGTCTCAATGGGCTAAGGAATCTCAGTAAAGTCCTTGTAGACCTGGATGTGGCTTGAGAGAAAGAAAGCAGCTGTGGTAGGGTGACCAGTGCCGGGTGAGACTCCAGGGGTGGAAGGGAAAGCAGGGATACTTGGTGTTATTTTATGCATTTATGACTTACAAAACTTTAAAAAAGTTTTCTTTAAATTTTCTAGTGTATGCTCGTTGTCTGTGATTTCCACAGTTGACTCTAAAACTCCACAAAAAACAAAAACAAAAAACCATTTAATTGTTAATGACAAGTTTGCGAATAATCAAATCCATGAAAGTTAAATCCATGAACGTTGAGGTTCAGCTTTATGTTGCTTTTGCATAGATCCTGTCTTTGAGATACAGCAAACGACAACAAAGTAGTAAAATGTAGTAAAATTAACAAAGAGGACAGAATGCTTGCAAAACAGTCTTCTGAAGGTAGATGTGTGCCCTGTAAAATATATTTGTTTACATTTCCTTTTTTATTTGTTTTTCTGCTGCTCTTAATGATTTCTTCATTAGTCACCTGTCTTTCTTTAAGTAACTGTAGTAGAAGAAATTCAGGTGATCTTAACATTGTGTCCTCCCATGTAGATTTTTTCCATGCAGCTTTATTCTACCTGATAGATTAAATGTTGTGTCTCTCTGTGTCATCATGCACTCTGAACAATAGTGTGTTCCTGGGGATTGTGTATGGTTCTTGAGTGGTTTTTGTAGACTCTGTAGCACTGCTATAGCACTGCTAATGACTTGGGTCTTTGAAACTAGGATATACAACAGGACAAGGAGTGGCAAGGGTATTTCCATAGCTTGCCAGATTCATTGACCTCTTTGCTTGTGCTGCTGACAACTGCAAATAACCCAGATGGTACGTATTCCCATTCCGAGGATATTTCTTTCCTCTTTTCACAATCTTCACAATTAATAGAATATTGAATGGGCTCAATTCTTAAGTTACATGGGGTTACATGAGGTGGCGGTGATGTTTCACCCCTCTCTTTCCTGGAAGAGTAGAGGTAAATTGATTCACCACCAGTCATGTCTTACTATACCATTACTATAAAAGAATGCTCCTTGCCACTTGCCCTATATGTGGTTTTGATTATTTCATTTCAAGTGCTTTTTGAGTAAGAATAGGCCATAACACCTATGAACTGTAGAGGCAGAGCTACCTGTGAAGGTCTTTTTATGTGCTTCACTGTTGTAAATGCCTAAGTCCTTCTTGCAGATTGAATCCTCATTGCCTGTTACCATCCTGTAGTCTTGGTCCCCTCTGTGTGGGCAACTGTGGAGGGGGAGGATGCCATTTTTCACCCTGTACCACCCCTGCTCCCCAGTCTCCTACCTGTCATGCCCAAAACTGATATATGTTATGTCTGAACTGTTGTGGAGGACACTTCAATCTGAATCTGACCACCACAACTATCTACACTTGATTTTACACATGTAAAGGATTTCAGGATTTTGCAGGTGCATTTTTCAGACACAATATACTTAAACTTCCTCTTCTACCTTTTTAACAGTGATGATTCCTGCCTATTCAAAAAATCGAGCATATTCCATTTTCTTTATATTCTTCACAGTAATAGGTAAGTTGGATTACATTCCCCCCCAAAGAAACAAGTACTACAAGATATTAAATGTAAAATTTTCATTTGTATATTTCTCTGTATATTTGCAAGTCGCATTTTGAGCACTTAAAGCAAGCATTGTGTTTTTAATGAAATATACATAAAACAGGGTAGTTTTTGAAGCTGAGACTGAGAAGTCCTGACAGACTCTAGTGCAGGTTTGGTGAAAGGGGTGTTTTTCTGATTGTTGTGGCAACCAAGATATATTCTAGTAAGACTGACATGACAAGAAGAGAGAGAGAGAGAGAGATCCTGAGCAGTAAAGGAAGTGTTATTTGGTTTTCTTGGGTCACTAAGGTGCAAGCAGGTTTTGATATTTCCTTATGAGCTGGCAACAATATCATAGAATCATAGAATCACAGAGTTGGAAGAGACCACAAGGGCCATCCAGTCCAACCCACTGCCATGCAGAAACTCAAAAGCAAACCATCTCCAACAGATGGCCATCCAGCCTCTGTTTAAAGACCTCCAAAGAAGGAGACTCCACCACTCTCCAAGGGAGTGTTTTCCACTGTCGAACAGCTCTCACTGTCAGGAAGTTCCTCCTAAACTTGAAGTGGAATCTTCTTTTCCTGTAGCTTGCATCCGTTGTTCTGAGTCTTATTCTCTAGAGCAGCAGAAAACAAGCTAGCACCCTCCTCAATATGACATCCCTTCAAATATTTAAACAGGGCTATCATATCCCCTCTTAGCCGTCTTTTCTCCAGGCTAAACATACCCGGTTCCCTAAGTCGTTCCTTGTAGTGCATGATTTCCAGACCCTTCACCATTTTAGTCACCCTCCTCTGGACATGCTCCAGTTTTTCAACATCCTTTTTGAATTGTGGCACCAAGAACAATATTCCAGGTGAGGTCTGACCAAAGCAGAATAGAGTGACACTATTACTTCTAGATACCATACTTCTCTTGATACAGCCTAAAATTGCATTGGCCTTTTTAGCTGTGGCATCACACTGTTGACTCAGGTGCCAGGTGTCCCCCATCTTATATCTGTGCATTTCATTTTTTTTTTTTTTTGCCCTAAGTGCAGTACCTTACATTTCTCTGTGTTGAAATTCATTTTGTTAGCTTTGGCCCAGCTTTCTAATCTATTAAGGTCATTTTGAATATCCATCCTGTCTTCTGGGGTATTAGGTATCCCTCCTAATTTGGTGTCATCTGCAAATTTGAGAAGCCTGCCCCCTAAATGGGCTGGATGAGGAAAAACAGATTGAAACTGAATCCAGACAAGACGGAGGCGCTCACGGTAACAGCCCCGAAACCAAGAATTAGGTTGCAACCTCCAGTCCTGGATGGGGTCACATTCTCCTCCAGTGACTGTGTTCACAGTCTGGGGGTGCTTCTTGACTCGTCGCTCCTGATGACAAACCAGGTAAATGCGACAGTCAGGACCGCCTGTTAAAATGCGCATGGGGCTACCCTCGTGCTTGGTTCGGAAACTACAGTTAGTACAGAATATGGCAGCCAGATTAGTGTCTGGAACATCCAGGAGGGACCATATTGCTCCAGTTTTAAGGTTCCTCCACTGGCTGCCCATAAGTTTCCGGGCCCAGTAGAAGGTGTTGGTTATCACCTTTAAAGCCCTAAATGGCTTGGGTCTAAGCTATCTTAGGGACAGCCTCCTCCTATATAATCCTCCCCGCGCACTCCAGTCCTCTGGGAGGAACTTGCTACAGCCTCAAAAAACTAGGCTGTTGGCTACCTCCCAGAGGGCCTTTTCAGTTGTCGCCCCTAGACTGTGGAACAGCCTGCCGGACGAGATCTGTCAATTGACATCTTTAGACAGCTTTAAACAGGCTGTCAAGATGGATCTCTTCCAGCAGGCCTTTCTGGGATAGAAACATCCAGTCTCAGGAAATTCCCTTCTTTGAAGGCCTCCTGTTCCCCCTTGAATTGTTACTGGAATCTCTAACTGCTGTTTTGACACTGTCACTGTATTTTAATTGTTGTAATTTTAATCTGTTGTTTTAATATGCAGTTGATTTAATGGCTTTTTAAGGGGGGGAGTACATTGTCTTTGTATTATTTTTAATGCTGTTAACTGCCCTGATTGGATTACCAAAGGGCGGTATATAAATAATAATAATAATAATAATAATAATAATAATAATAATAATAATAATTAATTCCTTCACCCAAATCATTGATAAAGATGTTGAATAGCACTGGGCCCAAGACAGAACCCTATGGCACCCCACTGGTCACTTCTCTCCAGGATGAAGAGGAGCCATTGTTGAGTACCCTTTGGGTTCAGTCAATCAACCAGTTACTAATCCACCTAACAGTTGTTTTCTCTAGCCCACATTTTACTGTCTTGTTTGCCAGAATATTGTGGGGGACCTTGCCTTACTGAAATCAAGATATGTTATGTAGACCGCATTCCCTTCATCTAGCAAGCTGGTAATTTTATCAGAAAAAAGAGATCAGATTAATCTGGCATCACTTGTTTTTGAGAAACCCATGTTGACTTTTAGTGATTATGGCATTCCCTTCTAAATGTTCACAGACTCTCTGTTTAATGAACTGTTCTAGAATTTTTCCCGCTATTGATATCAGACTAACTGGGCGATAGTTGTTGGGATCCTCTTTTTTCCCCTTTTTGAAGATGGGGACAATGTTTGCCCTCCTCCAGTCTGCTGGGACTTCTCCTGTTCTCCAGGAGTTCTCAAAGATTATTGCCAGTGGCTCCGAGATTACATTTGCCAGTTCTTTTAATATCCTTGGATGTAGTTCATCTGGTCCTGGAGACTTAAATTCATTTAGATTAACCAGATATTCCTGTACTACCTCTTTACTTATTCTGTGCTGCATTTCCTCTATTGTGTCCTCTGCTCCATTTTCCTTTTGTGAGAACACCCTTTTCCTTTTGTGAGAAGACTGAAGCAACGAAGGTGTTGAGTAGTTCTACCTTTTCTTCTGTCCCCTGTTAGAATTTCTCCATCTTCTCTGCACAGTGACCTACCATTTCCTTCTTTTTGTTTTGCTACAGATATACACAAAAAAGCCCTTTTTATTGTCCTTAACCCCTCTAGCAAGCCTGAACTCATTCTGTGCTTTGGTTTTCCTAACTTTAGCCTTACATGTGCTAGCTATTTGTTTGAATTCCTCTTTAGTGATTTTGCCCCTTTTCCATTTCTTATACATCTCCCGTTTAAAACTTAGTTCAGTTGAAAGTTCTTTTGTCATCCAACCTGGTTTCTTGAGACACTTCCCATTTTTCCTTCTCATTGGAACAGTTTGAGATTGTGCCTTCAGTATCTCCCTTTTGAGAAACTCCCATCCATCCTGAACTCCCTTCTCCTTTGGTATTCCTGACCATGGGATCACTCCCAGTGTTTCCCTAAGTTTGTTGAAATCAGCTCTCCTAAAGTCTAGAATGAGTGTTTGACTATGCCTCACTTCTCCTTTCCACTGTATAAGAAACTCCAGGAGAACATGATCACTCCCACCTAAGGTTCCCACCACTTGCACTCCATATACCAGGTCATCCCTGTTGGTTAGGCTCAGATCTAAAATGGCTGATCCCCTTGTTGCCTCTTCCACCTTTTGGACAAAGAAATTGTCTTCTAGGCAATTGAGGAATTTGCTAGATCTTGAAGTATTGGCTGAATTTGACTTCCAGCAAATATCAGGATAGTTGAAGTCACCCATCACTACTACTACTACTACTACTACTAATTTTTATTTAATACCCCGCCCCTCTGAGCACAATCGGGGCGGCTTACATCATAAAATTGTCAACAACAGTTAAGAACAATTACCTCCCCCTCCCCCCCTTAAAAAGTTATTAAACCCAATACAGTTTAAAAATACAGTTTACTACATCTCTCTTTTCTGAGTGTGTGGTCATCTGTTCTAGAAAGGCATCATCCAATTCCTCAGTCTGACGGGGGTCTCTAGTAGATCCCCACAATAACATCCCTGTTGTTTCTTTCCCCTTTAATTTTTATCCAGATGCTCTCCACCTGATTTACAGGATTTAAGTCCTGGATCTCTTCACAGGTGTAAACATCCCTGACATATAATGCTATTCCTCCTCCTTTCCTGTTTGGCCTATTTCTCTTTAAAAGGTTATATCCCTCTGTTCCTACATTCCAGTCGTGAGAGTCATCCCACCAGGTTTCACTTATGCCTATTATATCGTATTTGCTTTGTTGTGCTAGGAGTTCACGTTCATCTAGTTTATTTCCCATGCTCTGTGCATTAGTGTAGACTGTAGAGATATCTAAGAGCATGTGTCTTCCCCACTTGCTGTCTGTGTGAGGTTTTTTTCGTCCCACTGTTGGAACCTTGCATCATTTGCCTTCTTCCCTCTATAACACTTTGACTATTATTTCCAGCCCATGATGTACTCTTGCCTTCCAAGATACCTTCCAAGATACTGGGCCTCGGCAGATGACTAATAAAGTTGTCTCTGAGGCAAGGAAGAGGAGGGGCAGCCACACGAGCTGCGCCCCTTCCTCCTCCCGAGGTTGCCCTCGGAGCTGCCGGCCCTCCGCACGGCCAGCGTGCTGAGGGCAACCTCCCGCCGCAGCGTCCTCACACGCTGCGGCGGAAAAGTCAGGGAAAGTGCGCCCAACTCATTTAGGGTGCACTTTCCCTGACTTCTGAAAGGAGCGCCAATTTAGCGCTCCTTTCAGGGATGCCGCCGGTGCACTGCGGTGCGGCTGCCGTGGTCCCGCGGCGCACCGTCCCAGGGTGTCCCGGACGCCCTGGTCTGCTTCCCCCCACTGTCTCCCTCCCCAGCATGACTCAGTTTAAAGCCCTCCTGATCAAATGTTTGAGACTACTGGCAAAAATGCTTCTTCCAACTGGGTGTGAGATGCAGTCCATCTCTTGCTATAAGTCCACCCTCTTGGAACTGCAGCCCGTGATCTAAGAATTCAATTCGTTCTTGGTGGCACCATCTACAGAGCCAGTTATTCACGTCTGCTATCTTCCTCTCCCTTCCTGGATCATGACCTTCGACTGGGAGAAGAGATGAGATAACAACTTGTGCGTCCAGCTCTTTCAGCTTCCTACCCAAAGCCTCATAATCCCTTCTGATATTCTGAAGACTGTGCCTTGCAGTATCATTGGTTCCCACATGGACCAAGAGGAAGGGGTAATGGTCAGTAGGCTTGACAAGTCTTGTCAGCCTTGCTGTCATATCACAGATTTTTGCCCCAGGGAGACAACACACCTCTCGGGACATCTTGTCAGGCCCACAAACCACTGCTTCTGTACCCCTCAACAAGGAGTCCCCCCCCCACCACCACATGCCTCCTCTAAGGCTTAGCAGTGGCTGTTCCCTGCGGTGGTACTCTTAGGGTCCCCTGCACTGTCCCTGAGAACTGTCCCTGCTGCTCTTCCTCTTCATCCTTGATAAGGGAGAGAGCTTCAAATCGATTCTGTAGCTGCAAGCTCCCAGAATGATCCCTGATTTTCCTACTTCTATGTGTGACATTCCTCCAGGTGTCTACCTCCTGTGTGAATGAAATGACCACCTCCTCAACAACTTCCTCTGTGTGGTCCCCATCCAAGACCGTTAGTTCCGCTCTGTCCAGGAAAACCTCTTGCTCCCTAATGTGCTGAAGCGTAGCTACCTGGGCCTCAAGCTGTTTGACTTTTTCTTCCAGGAGGGCTATGAACTTCCCCACATCTCTTGGCAAGAAGACAAACATCCCACAAGTGTTGCAGGTGACTGCAGCAACTCCCCCTGTGTCCATATTGAGAAATCTTAAGTAAGCACTGAAACAGTACTGTGGGCTTCTCCCCGAAAAAGTCCCCTAGTAAAGACCCACATCAAGGGCCCCTGTTCTCTTGGTCTTTCCACCAGGCTGTGTCAGTGAATTCAATCAACTGGGTTTCTAACTCTACAAAGAGCTCCTACATGCTACCTTATTCTGGAGGCAAGTCTCTGGCTCTCTTCTTCTGAGCAAAAAACAACAACCTCAAAGGCCTTTAAGTTATTATTATTATATTGTTATATTATTAGGAGAACCTCTAAAAAAGAAATATCAAAGCCCCCCTAACGGCACGCGCCTCTGGGAGAAGTTGTATAGAGCTAATTGGCGAACTCCACCCCCTATTGACTCACAAATGCGACTGACCAAAGCTCCACCCACTCAGCAACAGTCACACTCTCCCCAAGTGTTTTTAAAAGAATTTAAAACACTCACCCACTCAATATGGCTGCTCAGAAACTGCTTTCCTTCTCCTTTCCTGGCAGAAACTCACCTGGAAAGCCTCCTTCTCCTTCTCCTTCCTAGCAGAAACTGACCTGGAAGCCTCTGGGAAGAGTTGTATAGAGCTAATTGGCTACCTCCACACCCTATTGACTCACAAATGCAACTCACCAAAGCCCTACCCGCTCAGCAACAGTTACACTCTCCCCAAGTGTTTTTAAAAGAATTTAAACACCCACCCACTCAATATAGCTGCTCAGAAACTGCTTTCCTTCTCCCTTCCTGGCAGAAACTCACCTGGAAAGCCTCCATCTCCTTCTACTTCCTAGCAGGTATAAGGAGCCATGCCCCAGATAAAGATGGAAAATCAGCACTGCTTTAGTGCTCTTTTTTCAAATCCAAAAATGAAACCATTGGTTGAGCACACACCAGGCAGACTATTTCCTTAATACTTCTAGTCAGCTATTCTGTCCTGCATTGTGCCCTTAATTTTTGCTGCCTCTATAAAGAGAGAAGAAAATAATCTTTCATAACAAAAGAAACATTTTCTGGTTGCTGTGTCCACTTAAAAGAAATTACATTAAAATTTACAGTGCATTCACACATCATGATATTATTTAAACCAGTCTTCAAAAATGAATATTAGGATACAGGCTAAATTGAGCTTAAGTGCCTTTGGTACCATTATAAATCAAGTTAGTCAAAACTTAAGGCCAGTTAATTTCAGCTGATAGTCAAGTTCAACTAATAGCATTTTTTCTTTATTTTTTTCTACAACTCTGTTAGAACAGGCAGGGTTTAAAACATGATATTCACATTTGTGGTAAAATACGCTGTAGGAAATTGAAGTTTTACCAACTTGCCTTGGAAACTGTTTTTGTTTTCACTCTCTCTTCTTAAAGCCCTGGATGGTGAAGCATACAGACTGATCTCTATTTATCTGTAGGAAAACAAACAAATGCTATTGTAAAAAAAGGTAAAGAAATGTTATTTTTCTTACAGGAAACTTATTTCTGATGAACTTGCTTACAGCAATAATATACAATCAGTTTCGCGGATACCTTCTGGTGAGTGACATTGATTGTTGCCTAAATTTTATAATGACTTAGATGAGGGTGAAGAAATAGATGTTAAATCCAGATAAGACAGAGGTACTGTTGAACAATAGAAAGCCTGATTCATGATAGGAATCAATCTGTTCTAGGAGTTGCATCCCTACTCCTTGAAATGCATAGTTCATAGCTTTTGTGTTCTCCTTGATGCTGTGCTGTCCTTAGATCATAAGCTGATAGTGGTGTCAAGGAGTACATTTGCTCAGTAATGTTTATCAAAATATGACTGTTCCCTGAACCAGCCTTCATTACATCACATTTAAACTATTGTAATCTGCTGTCTGTGAGGCTGTCCTTGAAAAGCCTCCAGAAGTTTTGGTGAGAGCAGAAGGTGGCTGCTAAGGTGGCACAAGGGATCATGACCACCTCACTTCAGTACTGAAATGGCTATACTTGTTGTGTTCATTCTAGTCTTTCAGGCTCTAAACAGCCTAGGGCTTTGCGGTCTGATTGCCTGCTCTGGTTTCAGTCATCCTAGTTATTAAGACCAGTGGGACAGGCCATTTTGAAAATACCCTACTTGCAGAGGCCCACTTGTCAGGCAATGGGCTATGTCTTCCATTACTCCCAAACTCTGGAATGCAGTCCCTTTGGACCTGTAACTGGCTTCCTACTCTCTTGGCATTTGAGAAGAGCTTCATGGCCAGAATTGTACAAAGTTACCCCCAGCCAGAACCCCCCGGGGCGGCTTACAACATTACAATTTCCATACGTTAAACAGAACATAAAATCCCGAAGCCCTCCCATCCTTTAAGAAGTTCTTCTTATTCTAGGCATTGTAATCCAAAGCTCTTCTCAACACACATCTTTTATGTGTTAATTTAAAATTTGCTTTTATAATTTTAAATGATTTTGTATTATGCCTTTATATGGCCATTGGTTTTATTTGTTTGTATGTTGTGTACCTCCTCATGTTTTAATTGCAAAATGTGTGCATGCAGTGTTGTTGTAAACTCCAAAACACAATCTTACCAATATGCAAAGTGATCTTGTAGCACTTTTAAGACTAACAAAAAGAAAGTAGTTGGTAGCATGAGCTTTTGTAGACCTGAGTCTACTCCCTCAGATGTATCTGACGAAGTAGGCTCAAGTCTACAAATACAGCCATGTTAGTCTGCAAAAACAGTATGCAAAGGGATCTTGTAACACCTTTGAGACTAACTGAAAGAAAGAAGTTGATAGCTTGAACTTTCATAGACTTAAGCCTGTTTCCTCGAGGAAGTAGGGTCAAGTCTATGAAAATTCAAGCTACCAACTTCTTTTTTTATTTAGTCTCAAAGGTTCTAAAAGAACACTTTATACAGATTTTCAAGACTAACAATCTTTACATTTATATCTAGTTTGACATTTCATTTTCACAGAGGCCACACAGTTGGGATGAATGGACTATTTGATTCCAGTTGTCATAAAGCAGTTGCCTTAAAGTAGGATGAACAGACAACTTATTGTCAGTTGTCATAAAGTAGGACCATTCTGCTTGTACTTTCCAGTAACTGATAAAACTGAGGCAGTTCCTCTCTGAAACTATAGGTGGGATATAAAGGAGTGTAAAGAATTTCTTCCAATAAGGCTGAGGAAAGCAGCTATGACTTTTTAATTTGTGCATCCAAAAGGTGACATTCATCTAAAACAAAAGTATTTGACAGCCTCTTACCAGCACAAGTCTGATATGCTGCCTCTTTTAAGATAGATCTTTTTCCTTGTTCAGAAATTAGAATTGCACTTCTCATTCCTTATAATACAACAAAATCCAAAATCCACAAAAGAGCAATACTTTTATTGGCCAACCAAAATGCAGAAAATACTTCATGGCAAGCTTTCAGAGCTTCACTTGCTTCTTCATAGGGCAAAAGATATTTAAAATAGCATACAGAAGAAAAATGATGATGTTAGAGTCACAACCCTATATTTTGTTTTAAATGTTATCTTTGTTGAGGTAAAAACCTCAAAGAATTAAGTTCCAGTCCATTAGTTCCTTTTTTAAAAACTTCCCTCTGTTGTGGCAAATCCAGGAAACATATTCAGGGATAGCTGTGTTGCCCTTGCAGCAAAACACAACAAAATTCAAAGACCAAAATGTAGAAAATATATCATGCAAGCTTCAGAGCTCCACTGGCTTTTTCATCAAAGATATTAAAAATTGTACAAGAGGAAAAAAGTGGCAATGGGCCGGAGCAGGCGGGTGCGAAAGAGTGGCTCAAGTCTGCTCTGGCTGTGCGTGGGTCGGGACCACACAAACGGCACAGCCCACTCCAAAAGCAGACTTCAGCTGTAGGAACCAACCCATGCTGCCAGAAGCCTGATTATCCCAGCTTCTTTTTGCTCATGTCCAAAGGACCAGAGCGTGGCTTCAGCTCAGCTTTGGGCTATGTTGTAGGCATGTGTCGTTTGAAAGCCATGCTTCCAAAGCAGCTAGAAGCTGCTTCCTTTTGCCCATCTGTTCCAGGCCGATGTTAGAATCACAGATTTACATTGTATCTCAGATGTTATTTCTTCTGTCAGTTAAGATGGTCTGGAGGGATCTCAATGCAAGCAGAGGCCATTCCCCATATAAGTTATTCCTTATAAGCAGTCCTTGGATTTTATATTGTGATCTGTCAAACCTTTCTGATTGACTTACTGACTGTGTTTCTTCCTTTCTTTAGAAATCAGTTCAATCCTCACTTTTCCGGAGACGCTTAGGAATCCGGGCTGCATTTGAAGTTCTGTGCTCTCTGAAAGAGACATCGATGAATAAGAATATGTAAGTTCAAAGCACTTTAAATAGCTAATGCTGTCTCACAGTTCTTCCAGTCATGCTCTTGTGGTGGATGTTAGAGGAGCAGAAACCTAATTATTTCCTACTCAAGTATTTTGCTTTTTCTTACATAGCTTTCGTGTCCAATCTGAGGCCATAATTCAAGTACTCCAGAAAGTAAAAATGGATTCTTACTGTAAGGAAGCAATCATTGTGGTAAGAATCTTTTTTCCAAAAAAACTAGATACTGCCTTTAGCTCATAGTGAAAATATATGGATTGGCACATGAAATCTGTATGGTAACTACATTTTTTTTGTTGCACATGCAGAAACTGGAGTCATATCCTCCAGGAGGACTGTCAGCTGCTCATTTCCAGACACTTTTTGATGAACTTGACACCCACAAAGTTAAAGAGGTATGGAGGTAGCATCATTCTTGTAGTCTTGATAAATGTGCAATTAGTAGACTAGTAATAATGCTTGGAGGGGTAGACTTTACTTCCTGCTTTGTTTGGAGAAATGGCTGCCAGAGCTGTTCCAGCACTATAATACAGAATGTACCATGAGTGTGCTAGCCACAGGAACAAGTCTAAAGCTTGCACACCACCTTCTGGCCTGCATACATAAAACATATAATCCAAACTACACTGTGTTCATTTCTGTAGACTTCCATCTTCCTTCCTTCCTTCCTTCCTTCCCTGTTCACCAAAGGATCATGTGGTGAGTTTTCCTGTGTATACAGATAAGGAGATGGGATTTAGTTAAACCTTGTGTGCCAGAACAGGACATTCTGTTGCACCATTCAAAACAAACAAACAAACAAACAAATGTACAAAACCCTAGGCTGAAATGCAAGCCTTCCTTAGCATCTAACAAAGATCTTTGTATTTAGAAAGGCTCCTTCTAATTACTTGGTTGCAAGGAATCTTTTATGGGGTTTGTGTACTGTATTTTTATCTCCAATAATATCTCTCATTTGTTCCTTTTATCATTGGAGTACGTTTTTGTCCCATCCAATGTAATATTATTGAGAGAAAGAAATGCCCCATGCTGTTTTTCAGGGGACTGTGATAAAGCAAGGCAGCACATTGCTCTAGTTCCAATTATATTGATTCCATTATACAGGAAGTCCACATTTCATGCTGTCCTTAATCACAATCTACCATGGAATCCTGGGAATTGCTGTTTAGGAAGGAACATTTAGAGTTTTCAGCCAGAGAGTTCTAGTTTTCACCAAATGACATGCTCCAGGATGGAGCCATGGCAGTTAAAGAGGAATAATAATGATATAATTGTGTAGTGTGAATATTGTGCATATCAGTTAAAATGGTGCATTCCATTGTGGTAAATTAGCTGAAGAGAAAATATTGAAAGTCTAACTCTTCCTCTCCTCCCCTCACTCTTGAATTAATGTTTTCTGAAACAACTACCCTAAATCAAATGTAAGGAACCTGATGTTGATGAACTGTAAATGTGCTTCACCATTGGTCAGACTGACTAGGGTAGATGATAATAGGTTCTTATGAGAGCTAAAGGGCCACAATTTGCCATTTGTTTTCATTTTTCAAGCTCATTTATTTTATTTTTTTACAGAATAGAGTGTTATCACTTACAGATATTCAAAACCTATAGCTTTATTGCTCCTTGACCTACAACTATAGGCATATTTGTAATTAGTAGTGTGCAGCTATAAAACAAAAATTGCTTGCTCAGTGTTCCAAGAACAACAACAGAGTTTCTCTTTTAAAGCATGTGATTTTGTTTGCTCTTCAGTTTCTGTTCCTTCCTCTGTTTCCTGGATGTCAAGCTCATGTTCCCAGGCAAGAGTACAAATAGCCAATTTGTCAAAGTTTCTTTAGATTGTTTTAGATGCAGGAAAACTGCTCCTCAGAGAAATACCTGGGTGAGTGTAATATAATTGGGCAGTGAAATGAGAATATGTCTCTAAAGAGAATCTGAGTGCTCCAAAAGTGTATAGAAAAAAAAGATAAATGTCAAATGTGCCCTAGAGTAAGTCGAGGCAATGTCTGGGGCTGCAATTCCCATAAGCTCCTTCTAGAACAGCTTGTGATCAGGGATCGTAGGAGTGGTAATCAGACACCCATGATGCTTACTACTGATCTAGAGGATATGGGAACTTTAAAGGTAAAAGGTAAAGGTATTCCCCATTGGCAAGGTTGTCAAGTCGTGTCCGACTGTAGGGAGCGGTGCTCGTCTCTGTTACTAAGCCAAAGAGCCAGCATTGTCAGAGACTATTCTGTGATCATGTGGCCAGCATGATTGCAAAGAACGCTGTTTACCTTCTCACCGAAGTGATACCTATTTATCTATTTACATTTGCATGCTTTCGAACTGCTAGGTTAGCAGAAGCTGGGACTAGTGACAGGAGCTCACCCCATCATGCAGCACCTGGGCCTCGAACTGCTAACTTGCCGATCTTGCAATCAACAGAGTCAGCGACTTAACCATTTGAGCCACTGCATCCCTATTTGTAAATAGGAAACTTTACAGAATACTTTATTCCTCCCCCCCCCAGTAGTTTTAGCTGTTTTAAGACTAAAAATGTTCAATAGCATTGTTTATCAAATCTTATTTTTCATACTTTGAAAAAGATCAGCTATGAAACTGTGGTTCTTGATACTGCTGATGGCCTATGAGAATGGCACATATTTATATTAATATTTCAGTGGACCCCAACCTGGTGTTTTCTAAGTATCATGGACCATAATTCTCATTAGCTGGGAAATAGCTATGGATTATGGGCATTAGAATCCAACACACCCTGAAGGCACCAAGTTCAGGAAGGCTATTTCTTAGAACAATAGCTCCATGTTTTTTTCAAAACATAGCAAGAAACAACAATCTTATTCAGATATTATGAACTTGTAACCATGAAGTGGACATGGGAATGTATGTGCTGGTCCCATCTGACCTTGGGTTGACAGGAAAAATTTGAACAGAAGCAGTATCTACATTTGGATTTTTACTAGACTGGCATACTGCAACTGAGCTCAGCAAAAAATAAATAAATAAAAATTAAAAAATTAAATGCACAGATATAAGATGGGGGACACCTGGCTTAATGAGACTATGTGTGAAAGGGATCTAGGAGTCCTAGTAGACCACAAATTGAGCGTGAGTCAGCAGTGTGATGCAGCAACTAAAAAGAGCAATCCGATTTTAGGCTGCATCAATAGAAGTATAGTATCTAGATCAAAGGAAGTAATAGTGTCACTGTATTCTGCTTTGGTCAGGCCTCACCTGGAATACTGTGTTCAGTTCTGGGCACCACAGTTCAAAAAGGATGTTGAAAAACTGGAGCGTGTCCAGAGGAGGGTGACTAAAATGGTGAAGGGTCTGGAAACCGTGCCCTACAAGGAACGACTTAGGGAACTGGGTATGTTTAGCCTGGAGAAGAGACAGTTAAGAGATGATATGATAGCCCTGTTTAAATATTTGAAGGGGTGTCATATTGAGGAGGGAGCAAGCTTGTTTTCTGCTGCTCCAGAGAACAGGACCTAGACATTGAATGCAAGCTACAAGAAAAGAGATTCCACCTCAACATTAGGAGGCGCTTCCTGACAGTGAGAGCTGTTCCACTGAACACACTCCCCTGGAGGTTTTTAAACAGAGGCTGGATGGCCATCTGTCAGGGATGCTTTGATATTAGGTTCCTGCATGGCAGGGGGATGGACTGGATGGCCCTTGTGGTCTCTTCCACCTCTATGATTTTATGATTCTATGATTCAGTCCTTCTTCAGACTTCTCGTTCAAGCCAGGAAGGTCTGCAAGATACTGTACATACTCATGCATAAATTGAGGGCAGAGTTTGGGGCCAAAATTATGGATTTTGATATGATCCATGGATAGATAGTTCAAGAGTAAAACCTAGGGGTATGTAACAAAGGATGTAAATGATGATACAAAGGAAAACAGTGCCAAAGCACATGCAAAATTCTGGCAGGCATTACTCGTTGTTCTCATCCTAAAGGCTGGATGGATGAAAATGGAACTACAGTAAATATGTGATGTGTGGAGGAGGCTAAGAAAACGTGGACATACCAAAAAGACTGTAAAAGTAAGATTCCCACCCAGGCATTCAAAAAGGCCAGAATTAGTGCTGCAGCAGAGAGAGTAGAGGGGTGTGTGTTTCTTTTAGGACAGAATAAGCCCTTGCCTTTCACCACTCTACTCAGAGAAGGGGATGTTTTCTTTCTTTCTTTCTTTCTTTCTTTCTTTCTTTCTTTCTTTTTTTCTTTCTTTCTAAATAAAAGTTAAGATGCAGTATTTATATTGACTCATGCATAAGTTGATCCATGTTTTTTGGGTTGATTTTTTGACTAAAATTTTTAGACATACTTTAGTATATACAATATATGTACTGTCTGCTAATTTGTTATATGTTGAGGATGATACATAGTAGTACCTTGGTTTGACACCTTTGTAGATAATCTGTGCTGGTATCTCGGGCCCTTTCACACACTACACAGTTATAGAACTATGATTCCAATTTAACTGTCATGTTAACATCCTATGGAATCCTGGGATTTCAGTTTTGGGGAGGAATATTGAGAATTCTTAGCTGGACAGTTCTTCTAGTGCCTTCCCAAATCATAAACTCCAGGATTCCATAGGATGCAGCCATAGCAATTAAACTGAAATCATGGTCCTATCACGGTGTAGTATGAACTTTTAATGTGAGGCATTTTTTTAAAAAACCAATAAATGATTGTGCCTCTGAGCTCCACGTTTCTGCTGTTAGAATTTCTCTTCAGTCTTTCTGAAGAGAGTCTATATGCTTATGTAGAACTATAAGATTGCCATAAAAGACCTTAGTGATGCTTCCATGAAGCTAATACATTTGTGTGAACTTTGAAGACATAATGCCCTAAATCCTACTTCCAGCTAGAGCAAAGCTTTTGAATTATGGAACTTAGATAAATGTTGATAAAATAAGTACATTACATATGTTCCCATTGATTCAATGGGTCTATTTCATTTAGGACTAAAAATTAGAGTGAATTCTTGAAGATTGCATAATACCTTGAGAACTTTGGCTAGTAGATAATTTAAAATGGAGTAAATTAATAAGCTACTTGAAAAATTGATCAAACTGATGGGGCATGTATATGTGTTTGTTTTCCAGCGTCCTCCCATGCCAGATTATCAGTCACTTTTTCTACAGAGAATTCAGCTTATCTTTGGTCATCACTACTTTGGGTATTTAGGCAATGCTGTGGCTCTAGCAAACATTTTCTCTCTGTGTGTAAGTATGCAAAGTTTTAATGTATTTTTTTGGCACAATTGTCATTCCCACTAGTTTTCTCCCATATTAGCTCCCATATCTCCCATTATTAATGTCAATAAATTTGCCAGTTTTGGTAAATTCTTTTTTAAAAATACTGAAATGAAATTGTCAGCCATCCCTATTCATATCCCTACTTTATTATTTATTAATAGTAAGTACATTTGTCCCTCCATATCCATGGATTCTGCATCCAAGGATCCAATCATCCAGGGCTTGAAAATATATCTTTTTTAAAATTCCTAAAAGCAAACCTTGGTTTTACCATTTTATACAAGGAACATCATTTTTGCTGCCATTGTATATAGTGGGACTTGAGTATCTACAGATTTTGGTATACTTCAGGGGCCCTGGAACCAAACTCCAGTGATCCCACTGTAGTAATATTAAATAATACAACAGTTATTCCCCTGCCAGGCAGAGGAGTAATCCAACCTTAGGTCTAGACTGTCCAAAAGGAAAACAAAAGATGTTGGTTAAGAAACCTTACTTACAGAGTCTTTTCACTCACTTCTTTCCTCAGGGATTGTATTTGGTCTTCTATCCTGTATTTTTAAAAAAGAATTTACCAAAACTGGCAAATTTATTGACATTAATAATGGGAGATATGGGAGCTAATATGGGAGAAACCTAAGGGTATGGATCTAGATCCTTGTACTCTTGGTCAGGCACTAGGCTGTTTGACTGGCTGATTACTTCTGTCCCTCTTTGGAGATCCCTGCAGATACAGCACTTGGGGAAAAAAACTTGTTTTCTGCCTCATAACTTGCACATCTACAGCGCTAGGGATCAATTTCTTGTTTTCTGCAGTGCTGGCATCACTGTCTTTCTAATAACTTTTTGATTCCTTTACATAACTTACACATCTGGCCAGTGATGGTCTTGAAACATTAGCTGTCACATAAAAGGCAGGCAGTTGACAGTAGTTGACTATTCTGTTGACCAGTATGCAAAGCCCCAAATTAGGGATTCTTTGGCTCTGCAGATATTGGGCTGCTACTCCCATCAATTCTAAATGTTGGTGAAGTATCATTGAGAAGTAGCAGTCCAATAATATTGGGGATGGGTAAGTGTTCTACACCCCTGCAATGTGCCATACATCAAGTGGACAACTGCACCAGGCATAGGGGGTAATTTTTGCCTGCCCACCCATCCTGCAGGCTGCAGAGATGTACCACATCCAAATTGGAAGTGGAATAATGTCACACTCAGTTTTGTCCTCAAACTGAGGTGGTCCCCCCCCCATACACACACTTAGGGGCACTGGGAGATACCATCATAAATATGCAGCAATTTGAGTGGGTTTTGGCAATGCAACCAATTTTTCAGCCAAGTTTTCTCCCCCATGTTTGGAAATGGAGGGAGAAGCTTGGTGCTGGTCTCCTGCAGACTTTGAGAGGCTACCAATGGGGCTGCATGTGCTTTTCTCTACTCCTGACAAAGGTAGTACTTGGTAGGCTGATTAAACTTATTTATGGTCTAATTCAGGGGTAGGCAACCTTTCCCCTTTAAGGGCCGAGGGACTTCAGCTCCCAGAAGCCTCAGCCATGTTGGCCAATAGTCCCATGTTGGCCAATAGCTCCTGGGATTCTGGGAGCTGAAGTCCCTCGGCCTTTAAAGGGGAAAGGTTGCCTACCTCTGGTCTAATTCAAAGACATAGCCATGTTATTCTGGAATATCAGTATGCAAAGGGATCTTGTAGCACAGGGGTAGGCAACCTTTCCCCTTTAAGGGCCGAGGGACTTCAGCTCCCAGAATCCCAGGAGCTATTGGCCAACATGGGAGTATTGGCCAACATGGCTGAGGCTTCTGGGAGCTGAAGTTCCTCGGCCCTTAAAGGGGAAAGGTTGCCTACCCCTGTTGTAGCACCTTTGAGACTAACTGAAAGAAAGAAGCTGGTAGCATGAGTTTTTGTAGACTTGAGCCTACTTCCTCGGATGCATACTTACAGTCTAACAAGTAGAAAAATTATTTTATGTGATAGATTAAAAATGGTTTTGACACATTTGTTATGTTGTATTTTAAAGTTTCACCACCTATTAATTGGTTGTTTTCCCCACAGGTAGTCATGGTAATAGAAGCAGATAAGCCACCTGCTGAGAGGGATGACTTCTTTTTAGGGGTGAGGCCCTCTTGTCTTCACATGACATTTCCTGTGTGCATTCTTACAAATCACGAGTTTTAATTGTATCTTCATTTTGAATTTCTAAGGTTATAAACTGTGTCTTCATTTTCTACTACCTCTTGGAAATGTTGCTGAAAATAATAGCACTGGGATTAAAAAGATACTTGTCATATCCAAGCAACATCTTTGATGGTCTTCTGACTGGTGTTCTGATGGTGAGTATTGTTGAATAACTCCCATTTCTGCCCCTGTTTAACATATAAACTGGAGACAATCTGCTGGCTTGAGTATACAGGGTAAGAAGAAAAGTAAAAGCCTGTGTGAGTGACTGCGCTATTGTAGGAGGACAGATCTAACACCCTAGTGTGTTTTTATACTAATGTCATAGGTAGATATTACATTGCTCTTAGTATACATAAAAGAACCTTAAGATTAAGTATGTTAAAGACAGCTAACTCTTTCCCCCTTTCCTCAAATATCACATCCATACTTGGACAGGACATTTATTTTGAAGAAACCAGTTTCATCCTGCATCCTTTGGCCAGGTCTCCTCTGTGTTTCCTTTCCCCTTCACTTTCTACATTCTCCCATCTGATCTGGAGAGTCTTCCAACTTCTGGGAAGCTTGCAAGGGAGAGAGTGAATGCGTATGGCAGGGGTAGGCAACCTTTCCCCTTTAAGGGCCGAGGGACTTCAGCTCCCAGAATCCCAGGAGCTATTGGCCAACATGGGATTATTGGCCAACATGGCTGAGGCTTCTGGGAGCTGAAGTCCCTCGGCCCTTAAAGGGGAAAGGTTGCCTACCCCTGCTCTACTACTTGGAAAAAATTATAATTGCTATATTTTTCCTTTCTTTCTTCTCAAAGGTTTTGGAGGTGTCAACATTTGCTGTGTATGGATTTCCTCATCCAGGCTGGTACGATTGTTTTGTAAACTATTGTGGCTACTCATCTTTTTGCCTTTTGCTGAAACATTGGGATGAGATGAGCTAGGCTAGGAATTCACCAGCAAGGGATGTCTCTTGTCTGGCCTTAAAGCAGAGCTTAGAGATACCGTATTTTTCGGCATATAAGACGCTCCGGCATATAAGACGCACCCAATTTTAAAGGAGGAAAATCTAGAAAAAAAAGATTCTTAACCAAATACTGTAGTAAAATATTTTATATCAACTGTATAAAGTTAACAGCAGTTTAAGAACAATTTTAAGTTGTAAATGTAAATTTAAGCCAGCAGCAGGGCCAGGTATTGCACAAATTCCCTGCCCAACTTTCTTGCAAGTCTCCTGTCGCCTTATGGTGACTCCATGAATTTCTTAGGGATTTCTTAGGCAAGGAAGACTCGAGAAGTGGTTTTGCCAGTTCCTTCCTCTGAAATACAGCCTGCAGCACCTGGGATTCTTTGGCGGTCTCTCATCCAAGGACTATCCAGGGCTGACCCTGCTTAGATTCCAAGATCAGATGGACTGGTACCTTTGGAGTTTTTAGGCCATTGTCTTATGGAGTAATTTATGGCTTATTTTGACCCTACCATGAGGGTTTTCTTGTAAGATTTCTTCAAGGGTTTTTTTTTTGCCATTTCCATCCTCTGAGGCTGAGAGAGTGTGATTTGGCCAGAGTAATCCAGTGCCCTGGAGTAATTTCTGGCTCATTTTGACACTACCATGAGGGTTTTCTTGGCAGATTTCCTCAGAGGAGGGAGTTTGCCATTTCCACCCTCTGAGGCTGAGACAGTGTAACTTGGCCAGGGTAATAATCCAGTGCCTTGGAGTAATTTCTGGCTCATTTTGATCCTACCATGAGCGTTTTCCTGGCAGATTTCCTCAGAGGAGGGAGTTTGCCATTTCCACCCTCTGAGGCTGAGACAGTGTAACTTGGCCAGGGTACGAATCCAGTGCCTTGGAGTAATTTCTGGATCATTTGGATCCTACCATGAGCGTTTTCCTGGCAGATTTCCTCAGAGGAGGGAGTTTGCAATTTGCACCCTCTGAGGCTGAGACAGTGTAACTTGGCCAGGGTACTAATCCAGTGCCTTGGAGTAATTTCTGGATCATTTGGATCCTACCATGAGCGTTTTCCTGGCAGATTTCCTCAGAGGAGGGAGTTTGCAATTTGCACCCTCTGAGGCTGAGACAGTGTAACTTGGCCAGGGTACTAATCCAGTGCCTTGGAGTAATTTCTGGATCATTTGGATCCTACCATGAGCGTCTTCCTGGCAGATTTCTTCAGAGGAGGGAGTTTGCCATTTCCACCCTCTGAGGCTGAGACAGTGTAACTTGGCCAGGGTACTAATCCAGTGCCTTGGAGTAATTTCTGGATCATTTGGATCCTACCATGAGCGTTTTCCTGGCAGATTTCCTCAGAGGAGGGAGTTTGCAATTTGCACCCTCTGAGGCTGAGACAGTGTAACTTGGCCAGGGTACTAATCCAGTGCCTTGGAGTAATTTCTCGATCATTTGGATCCTACCATGAGCGTTTTCCTGGCAGATTTCTTCAGAGGAGGGAGTTTGCCATTTGCACCCTCTGAGGCTGAGACAGTGTAACTTGGCCAGGGTACTAATCCAGTGCCTTGGAGTAATTTCTGGATCATTTGGATCCTACCATGAGCGTTTTCCTGGCAGATTTCTTCAGAGGAGGGAGTTTGCCATTTCCACCCTCTGAGGCTGAGACAGTGTAACTTGGCCAGGGTACGAATCCAGTGCCTTGGAGTAATTTCTGGATCATTTGGATCCTACCATGAGCGTTTTCCTGGCAGATTTCCTCAGAGGAGGGAGTTTGCAATTTGCACCCTCTGAGGCTGAGACAGTGTAACTTGGCCAGGGTACTAATCCAGTGCCTTGGAGTAATTTCTCGATCATTTGGATCCTACCATGAGCGTTTTCCTGGCAGATTTCCTCAGAGGAGGGAGTTTGCCATTTGCACCCTCTGAGGCTGAGACAGTGTAACTTGGCCAGGGTACTAATCCAGTGCCTTGGAGTAATTTCTGGATCATTTGGATCCTACCATGAGCGTTTTCCTGGCAGATTTCCTCAGAGGAGGGAGTTTGCAATTTGCACCCTCTGAGGCTGAGACAGTGTAACTTGGCCAGGGTACTAATCCAGTGCCTTGGAGTAATTTCTCGATCATTTGGATCCTACCATGAGCGTTTTCCTGGCAGATTTCCTCAGAGGAGGGAGTTTGCAATTTGCACCCTCTGAGGCTGAGACAGTGTAACTTGGCCAGGGTACTAATCCAGTGCCTTGGAGTAATTTCTGGATCATTTGGATCCTACCATGAGCGTTTTCCTGGCAGATTTCCTCAGAGGAGGGAGTTTGCAATTTGCACCCTCTGAGGCTGAGACAGTGTAACTTGGCCAGGGTACTAATCCAGTGCCTTGGAGTAATTTCTGGATTATTTGGATCCTACCATGAGCGTTTTCCTGGCAGATTTCCTCAGAGGAGGGAGTTTGCCATTTGCACCCTCTGAGGCTGAGACAGTGTAACTTGGCCAGGGTACTAATCCAGTGCCTTGGAGTAATTTCTGGATTATTTGGATCCTACCATGAGCGTTTTCCTGGCAGATTTCCTCAGAGGAGGGAGTTTGCAATTTGCACCCTCTGAGGCTGAGACAGTGTAACTTGGCCAGGGTACTAATCCAGTGCCTTGGAGTAATTTCTTTCCACCCCCGTCCTGGGTGCTCCAATGGACTCTTCCTGGGATGGGAGGATGTCCTCTGACCCCAGGAAGAGTCCATTGAAGCACCCAGGATGGGGGTGGAAAGAGGAGGAGCACATTCAACTAGCCAGGAAAAGAGGACTCTTTCCACCCCCGTCCTGGCTGCTCCAATGGGCTCTTCCTGGGATGGGAGGAGCCCACTGGAGCACCGAGGCTCAGGCTGAAATGAGGCCTACTTTTAGCCTAGGCCTCGGCAGTTTGCCCTCAGCTTTTATATTCACTTCATTAGGCGCAGCAACTTCCCCACCCTCGTTTTGGGGAAGAAAAAGTGCGTCTTATATGCCGAAAAATATGGTACTACTTTCTTGAACTACAATTCCCAGAATCTGCTAGCCACATGAGTAGTGGCCACATTGACTAGGGGATCCTAAGAAATGTCGACCACAAATGTAAGGTTTTCAAACACTGATTTAAATCAGCTTAGAGTTGACTATCAAAGAGATTACATAAAACATTAGTCAGGAACAAGTTGGCCTCCAGATGTTGCTGGACTGTTATTCCCAGCAGCCATAGCTAATGTAGCCTGTGGATTGATAGAATTTACTGTTCAACAACATTTGGAGTACATACATTTCCTATCCCTGACATAGATCTTTATTCCTTTTTGAAATATTGGTATATACCTCTCACAGACTAATGATTATGCCTTTAATTGGCTAGAAGAATTGATTCAATTCATCTTCCTGGTTTTCTCACTCAGTTTATGCTACAAGACTCATCTTGTCTTTTTGTAGGAGACCTGAAATGTTAGGCTTGCTATCTCTGTGGGACATGGTCCGTCTAGCAAACATGCTGATTGTCTTTAGATTTTTGCGGATCATCCCCAATATAAAGGTACTACTGGTTTGCCATGTAGACTTTCATTTTACTTTGGCTTTCTTTATTTTTCCTCATGTCTGTTATGAAGAGCACTAAATATTATTTATCTTGTTTACAGTTTATGTCTTTAGTTGCCAGCACACTGCTGGATTTAGTGAAAAATATAAGAAGCTTTGCAGGGATCTTGGTGGTAAGTGAGAATGAAGAATAATGCATATTTTACATTTTCTACAAAACTTTCATCAAATAATTTTGGCAATTTATCTGTGTGAATCTTGGTGAAATTAGAATTTTAATTAGTCTCATGATTTTGAGAGTGAACTTTTTAGTGTCTGTCTTTTTCTTCAGCGTCTCGTTTGCCTTTAATCATTATGTTTAACCAGTAAATAAATTAATAAATATATAGTAGTGTAACTTTCAGAATTAATGCTGACATTTACTTCTTTTTCTTCTTTTTTCATTTTTTTAAATTGTTAAAACATAACTATACAGATTTATATTGACAGCTTTTCATTTTTTTACAACATATTCATAACATAACTACCGTATACAGATTCATATTGACAGCTTTTCATTTTTCACAGCATATTCATTCTGTTACACATGTCTGAAAGATTACCATGTATGAAAAGAAAAAAAAGATAACTTAACTGCTTAACTACCCTAAGTTTCCCATTGCTTTTTACATAATTCTACAATGGGGTTTCGTTATTTTTCAATATTCAAATCTTTATTATTTAATCTAGCTGTTAATTTATCCTTTTCATACATTTTGACTAATTTCAATAACCATTCTTCTATCAGTGGTACTTTTTCAGATTTCCAATACTTTGCCCACAGTATCCTAGCTGAAGTTATCATATATAGGACTAATCTCCAACGTTCCTTCTCGATCTTTTCTGACAAATTATTCATCATATTTAGCAAATACAGTTCGGGTGTCATTCTAATGTTAATTTGAAGTATTCCGCTTATCGTCATATGTGTCTTCCCGCAGAATTTCTTAATTTCCTGACATCTCCATCACATATGGATCCACGTGCCCTTTGCTTTTTTACATTTCCAACATTTATCTTGTTGGGTTTTATATATTTTTGAAATCTTTTGTGGTGAATAAGTAAATTTTTGGGTCTTTATCTTTGCTTTCCTCCAGTTTTCCAATTCAATCTTATTTCTAAGATCTTTCACCCATTGGATCATTTTTCTTGAATTTGTTCAGTTTCTAGCTCTCTCTCTAAATGTAAATTATAGAATTTGGATGCTTTCCCTGCCTCTTCACTAAATATGATTTTATCTAATTCATTTTTCTCTTGTTCCAGGTTAGTACAGTTAAATCTTTTTTTAACTGTAGGTACGGGAACCAATATAATTTGTAGTCTATCTTCCCTAGTTCTTCAATTGGCTTTATATTAATCTGATTTCTCTGATCTCTTATTAATATGTCCTCATACCTCAACCATTTATGTAGTTGTTTCCACATTCCTTGGAACACTTCTTGCAGTGATATCCAGACAGAAATTCTTCTATAAAGTTTCTTTTTTAGTTTAATCCAATTTATTAATAATGACTTCCTGATGAAATGATTTTTGAAATCTTTATGAACTTTTGCTTTTCCGTACCATAGGTTCGCATGCCAAACAAATTGATTATTGAATCCCTCCAATGTTAATACTCTTTCATTTTCCAATTTGATCCAGTCTGATATCCACATCAATGTGCTTGTGTAGTAATACAGTCTTAGATTAGGGACATTACAACCACCATTTTCAGTTTTATCTGTTAAAATCTTCCATTTAATTCTCGGCTTGCGTCTTGCTCATATGACATTTTAAAGATCTTTTTGCCATTGTTTAAATGTTTTTTCATTAGTTATAATCAGGATGCTCTGGAATAGGAAGTTTATCTTTGAGAGTACTGTCATTTTGACTGCAGCAATTCTTCCTAATAGGGTTAATTGTAGTTTGGACCATTTTTCTAGATCTGTTTTTATCGTCGTCCATAGTTTTTTGTAATTATTTTCAAATAGGTCTGGGTTTCTTTTTGTAATCCAGATTCCAAGACACTTTACCTTCTTCATAATTTTGCAGCCTGATTTCTTTTCTATCTTTTCTTCTGTCTTTGTAGTATTTTTTTTTGTTATAATAATTGCTTTTTCTCTGTTTATTTTGAATCCAGAAAATTTGCCAAATTCAATCATTCTGTTCATTAATTTCTCAATTCCTTTAAGTGGATCTTCCAAGATTATCGCCACATCATCAACGAAGGCTCGTAACTTTTACTCTTGTCCTTTAATTTTAAGTCCTTGTATTCTCTTATACCTCTATTTAGTATTTCTAACACCATTATAAGCAACAATGGTGATAGAGGACATCCTTGACGAATACCTTTTTGAATTTTAATCTCTTGTGTCTTTTCCCCATTTACTATTATTTTAGTTGTTTGATTAGAGTAGATTTCTTTTATCCAATTCAGAAAGTTATCACCTAATTCCCTTTCAAATATCTTTAGGATACAATTCCACTTAACATTATCGAATGCTTTCTCCGCGTCAACAAATATAAACTCTGCTTTCTTCTCATTATGCTTCTCATAATATTTTATATTATATTGTCCTAATGTTCTCTTTCATGTGTCTTTTGGGTAGAAAGCCTGATTAGTCAGTGTGGATTGTACCTGTAAGCACTTTCTTCAATCTTTCCACAAGGATTGCTATATAGAGTTTATAATCTTGGTTGAGAAATGAAATTGGTCTGTAATTTTGAGTTTTTGTTTGGTCTCTCCCTTCCTTAGGTATTAACACAATGTTTGCTTCTCATCATGTACCTGGAATGCCATTTTTCTGGATTTCATTAAGTATTTCTAAAAGAGGTAGTTTTATCTCCTTCCAGCTTTGTATAGTAAGTGGCTGATAACCCATCTGGATCTGTAGCTTTTTATAGTAACCCATCTGGATAACCCATCTGGAATTCTGCTTCCAGTTGTTTTCTTAATAATCTTAAGTTTTTATGTATTTTGTCATCAGTGGGTTTTTTATTTAATTTTTCTTCCCATTCTTTTATTTGCTTTGTAAGTTTGTTTACTTTTTCCTGGTATTTTCTTTAAACTTCTGCACCTCTTTATATAAGTACTCCCCTCGTTACTGCTTTACTAGCATCCCAAACTATTTTTGATTGAGTTTCTTCCCTCTTGTTCTCTTGAAAGTACAGCTTCAATGACATCTTAATCTTTTCTAGAAAGTTTTTATCATTTAATAGACTCTCATTCAATCTCCAGCTAAATTCCATTCTCTGTCCTGACATTGTTAGTTGTATTGGATTATGGTCTGATATGATTTTTGGAATTACTTCCATCTCATTTGTTTTAGATATTAAAGATCTAGAAATCTTAAACATGTTGATCCTCAACATAGAGTTATGGGGTTCTGAATAGGGTTCTGAATAAAAGGTATATCCTTTTGCATTTCCATAGAATTTCGTCCAAACATCACAGAGATCAAGATTTTCCATCATCACAAAAAATGAATTTGGTAGCTTTTCTTGATTCTTTTTTATTTGTTTTTTTAAAGATCTATCTTGTGTTGGTTGGATCCCCCATTCCAATCTCCCATAATTATTATTTATTTTTTTGTCTTCTATTTCTTTTTTTCCCCATTTTCTAAAAAAGCTTTCAATAATAATAATAAAAATTTATTTGTATCCCGCCTCTCTGTAAAATACAGTGGGGGCAGCTTACACGATAAAACAAACAATCCTGTCCCCCAATAGCCCACCCCCTCTAAAATACAATTAAACAATCAAAATTTAAAACATACTTAAAAATAACAAGCTACAATAAATGACAAGTAAATTAAAATAACTGTAGTGGAAAACAGGGTCAGGCATAACTTTTTCGGTGGCCAGTTATACAATCCCACTATAAAAAAACTCTGTTCTTGAATTTTTAACTCTTCTCCAATGTAATGTCCCTCTAAGTCTCTGAAAACTTCTTTCATTTAATATTTCTTATTTATATAAATTATCACCTTTTTCTTTTTTTCCCCTGTTCGATGAGATGAAAGCTTGCCCTAGTTTGGGATTCTTTAGGTATTTCACGTCCTTTTGTTTAATTTTTGTTTCTTGCAATGCCAATATGTCTATTTTCATTTTTTCAAGGTAATGGTAAATTTTGCTTCTTTTATGTACCGAATTTATGCCTTTCACATTCCATGAACAAATCTTAATTGCCATATTTTTATTAATTACTCTAAATTTATCTGTTTCTGTTATTTCTCCTTGTTTTCTTATTTCTTATATCCTAATCTTCTAATTCTTCTTGTTGTTGTACTGCTTTTTCCTCTTCTTCTTCCTCTCCTGTTATTGTTATTTGTTATTTCAAATACACTTTTGTTTCTCTTGCTCCCACTTATATTCAGTTCTTTCCTTTATAAAAGAGTTATCAAATAACAAAAACAATTCTTACAAGGATCACTTAAATATATAAGTTGAAACAAGTCAATGATTCTAATTCATCTATCACTTATCAGTTCATAGAAACTTTACAGATCAAATGTATACTCACAAGTTCACATATGCAACAAGATTCTAATATTGTTTTCTGTCACACTTATTCTTATATGTTAGGCTGATCTATTAAACTTGTTTAACAATTTTAATTTCCTGAATTCAGTCTTAAAGAATAGTCCATCCAACAGTCAAAACAATTTTAGGAAGATAAAGGAGGAAAGAAAAAAGAAATTTATAAATTGTAAGTTTTTATATAGTATAGATTCACTAACTCATATGATTTTTTAAATCTCTCAGTAATGTTTTAAGTAAAGCTTTAAACAATATACTATCTCACAATAAACTTTAAACTTTAAATGTCTTAATTAATTTTCTATCAGCAAAATATATATTGAAAGCTAGATCAAAAAATCTGTATCAAAATAATAGCATTCAATGTTTCAATTTTTCAATATTTTGTATTATGTCTCTTCTTAGCAGTATCTCTCACTTTTCTTTGTCTTGATTTCTTATTCAATTCACAAGTCTCAGTTCACAGTTCTGTTTAGAATCCACAGTTTAGGGTTTAGAGTCCAGGATCTGTAATTGGATATTTGTAGTCCCCCACAGTCCACAATTTCAATTCACTGTCCACACCTAAGGCTTCACAATTCACAGTCCAATTCACCTTCCACAATTCAGAATTCCCAGTCCACAGTCCATGATTTACAGTACAACTCCAAGTCTGCAGTCTAAAGTTCACAGTCCTCAAATTCCACAATCCAGGGTCTTGTCTAAAGTTCACAGCCTAAAATCCACTTTCCAATCTACAGTCTAAAGTTCTCAGTCCTCAATCCATGATGCTTAGCTCTAGGGTCTACTGTTCAGAGTCTACAGTTTGCTATCAAGGTTCCACAATCCAAAATTTATGAAATTTACAATTTAAAATCCACGGTCTATAATCTATATCTTCTAGTTATAACTCCGAATCATTAATCTAGTTTCTGTTGTCCAAAACATACTGTTAATCACCGTCTCTTCCTTTTTTCTTTAAGTCTTCCTTCTTTCAGTTTAAAATTGTAATCCACAAATGATTTTTAATAAGAAAAAAGGAAAATATTATAATCCTCAAAATTTCTTGTCAATGCTCCTTTAAACTATGAATCTCTGGCTTTTCCCCACAAGTTAGACGGTCCTGTTTTCCTTGGGTTGTTTTTTTCCCCTCTCTCAACTTCCTTGTCCCTTCCCATCTCATCTCCTTTGCTTTCACTGAACTATACTTCCGCCTCCATCTTGGATCACTTTCCACCCATTCAGTTACTTTGTCTCCGTCTCAGTTCTATTTTCAATATCTCAGTCTCTAATTTTACTTCACTCTCCACATAACTGTCACCCAGCATTCACTGGTATTTATTTTGTCCTTTATTCTTCTTTTAATCAATCCCCTTTTTCCTTGATCTTTGTCATCTCTCTGTCATTCTTTCTTTTCTTTTCTTTTTTTTTGATCCTCACGCTTTTTTGATCTCTGGTCAGTAGCTTCTTTTAAGCCATGAGCATTGCTACTGTTAGAAATTCTTGAAGATTTATAAAGTTCCAGTCCACCAGATTACTTTAAAAGTTATTTTCTATTTAAAAAGGAGGTTGGAGACAAGGCTTTTCCTCCTGCGGGTTAACCAACCGTGATTCTGGCTACTCTGTGACCCTTCTTCTCCTCTTTGAAATTCACCTCCGTGACCAGCTCAAAGAAAAAGTTTCAGGTCCCTGATGAGCCCCAATTATTATCACTCTCCCTGGAGTAGTAATTTCAGGTTTCTAACAATTAAGAACCCCTAAAATCACAGTTTGGTGGCTGTGGGGGCAATGACCTTTCGTCCCCACAGCTGGTTGTCTCGCCACCCCAACTGGAAGTCTTACTTCTTTTCTTTATCCTACCTCATCCATTTTTCTTTGTATTGGAAGCTTGTGGCTAGAGGCTGTTTTAATTGTTGATCATTTGGTAGCCAGTCTGTGAGCCATTTAGGTCGAATATGCGTCAAATAAATGAAAAAATCCTTTCTAGTGATAGAATGCTTGAGGTGTAGGACTTGTTCTTTGGATTATTGGAGTGTGGGAAATTTCCAGTTCAGAGAAGCTGTGTGTTTCCTCCTAGTCTCAAAGGTTCCTTATTGGTTTTTTTCTGCTTAATGTTACTATTAACATTTCTCAGATGCCTTTTGCTATGGCACTGAAAGTGTCTTATGGTTAGTAGCTGTTCCTGACAGTGTTATAAAGACCAGGTTTTTTGTACAACAACAGGATGCTGTGTGAGATAGGCCTCTGCATTAGCAAAGGTCTTGCAAAGGATGCCCAATCTTTTTCTTGTCTGGAGTGCCACAGATGAATCTTTCTTTTTCCTCTAAGCATTATTATGAAAATAAACACTTTCCCAGTCTACACAATCTTTGTTAATGGCAGTTTCAGGAACCATTCTAAAATTCCTTTAGCATACTGGAGGCGGTACTCGTGATCCTTGAATTATATAGCATCCCTTATATTAAATTGTTAAAATAAAATCCGATAATTAAGAATTTTGAGTCATCATGCAGTGTGAAGCTCCACTTAATGATGAATTTAGGAATTGTAAGGCCATGTTGTAGAAGAATTTCTTGTCCACAATGGCCTCACAGCCCGAAAAGCCCATAAAACCCCATAGATGCTGGCCGTGAAAGCCTTCAGCTTCACAAATTCACAGGATTTTTCTGTTAAGGGGAACATAAGGCCTATCAAGATACTCACCTTCTCTCAACAGATGATACTATTTTGTCTGATTTTGTAACTTCTATAAATAAATTAACAGTGGTACATTCTGTATGTTTGGAATATTGTAAGTAAGAACTACTTTATTGTACTTGCTTTGACTCCCAGTTTAATTCTTATAGATAATGTGACACAAATGAATAACATTTGGAAGTGGTCCTGTGGAGGGTTTTAAGAAGAAAGGCCTTTAAAATATGAAACAAAGTAATAGCTATTATTTGAAAAACTGCACTTTGAGAATCACAGTTTGGTGATTCATTGCTGGGAGAAATGTAGCATCTTTCTTGCATAATCAGCACAACTTCTGTCTGTGTGGATATGTTTTTTGTAATGTAAGAGTAACAAGTACTCCCAGTAGTTAGTAGTGGTTGTGATTATGGGTTCATCTACACCAGGGGTAGGCAACCTTTCCCCTTTAAGGGCCGAGGGACTTCAGCTCCCAGAAGCCTCAGCCATGTTGGCCAATAGCTCCTGGGATTCTGGGAGCTGAAGTCCCTCGGCCCTTAAAGGGGAAAGGTTGCCTACCCCTGATCTACACTGTAGAAATAATGCAGTTTGATACCACTTTAAGTGCTGTAGCTCCATCCTATGGAATCCTGGGATTTGTCATTTTACAAGGTCTTATTCTTCTTTGCCAAACAGTACTGGTACCTCACAAAACTATAAATCCCAGCATTTTGTAGGATAGAGTCATGACAGTTAAAGTGGTGTCAAACTGTATTATTTCTACAGTATAGATGCTCCCAATATGAGGAAAATAAAGAGAAGCTGGTGGCAAGGAAGAGAGCAAAGGGAGGAAGAGCAATCAGTGCCTGGACTGGTAGAAGGGAGTTGTCTAAGCCACATCCTAGTCATCCTGCATATGCAAGTGGGGAAATTCTCAAAGTACTCAAGGAGTTTGCTCCAATAAGAGTCTGGCCTTAAAATATTTGGTCACAAACTCCAAAGTGTTGAATTGAGATGCCATTCAAATATTCTAGGAGAGCAGTTGAAGCTGTCCTCTGTACAACTTCTGTATGTTACCTCAGAATTCACATTAAGGGAAGATGGGGAAACCCGAAAACCTTCAGGTACTGTTGGACTCTCCCTAACCAGCCTGGGAATTGATGAGGCATGATGGAAGTTATAGTTCAACAACACTGAGAGGGCTGTATGTTCACTGCTGCTGTAGTGTAGAGAAGCAAGGATATCAGGATCGTGTTCTGTGCTGAGTCTGCTTCTAGGAAGCTTTTGTTTTACTTCAGCAAGGTTATACTTTGAGCTTTTGCTGCTTTGGCTGCTTCTGCAAAGGGATTAAAATGTGAAAGCTGACATTTTAGTGTGTTCTGGCAAACATAGGCTTGAATTGTATAATGAATACTGTTTTTGGCAGTAATCCTTGCATCATATTAAATTGGTAGTAGAAAGTAACTAATGCCAACTTGTTCTGTTCCAGGTGGCTTTCTATACATTTGCAATAATTGGCATGGAGCTGTTTCGGGGCACCATTGCTCCCATGGGGAACATCAGGTAAGGCAGCTGTTAAAAATTACTTGGCTATTTCCATGTGAGCTTTTGACTATGGACTAGAGCTGCAAATGTCCTGTGTTTTGTATGCCACCTAGTATACAGTGCCTTCCAGAAGTATTCAAACTTTGCCTGCATTTTCTTCTGTTACAATGTAGAATTGAAACGGATTTATTATTATTTGATGTACACATGATGCTCCACACTGTGAAAGTGCAAAATATTTTTTGTTTTTATTGTGGCACAAAAGTTGAGTAAACAAGACCAAACTGACACTCACTGGGGAATACCTCTGCATGGCATTGTGGGAATTATGGATGTAAATCCTGATATTTTTTGTTACATGTAAGGTCAAAAATATTCTCCCACAAAATTCTCCCAGTATTCAAAAGTTCCAAAATGGAGTGATCTACGGAGAAATATCTACAGAGAAGGAAAAAACTGAAGAATAGGAAGAGCAGATGCCAGCCTCTTTCACAACAGTCCAAACCCAGAGCATATAAAATGCTGGATTGTGTGTGTGTTTGTGTTTCTAGCTGTTTCCGTTGTGGCTGGTGCCTGTCTTCTTATGTGCCAAGTATTTCCTGTTCTCAACTTGTGATGGCTGCTGGCTTCCAATTGTGACATTTTCCTGGGTTTGGGGTGATTTTGTAATTTGTAATTTGAGACCTTGTGGGATCCTGGAGATCTCACAAGAGACCCACCCCTTGCAAGACCAGAAATGGCCTTATATAGTCCTGCTTCAGTTCTCAGCCAGTCTTGTGCTAGTTAGCAGGCAATAGGGCTGCTATTAAGTTTTATTCAGAGAAAGCCTAACAGAAGCAGGTCTTGATAGAGAAAAATTCAGATACTTGTGTGGATCCATGAAAGCCTCACCAATCCATTATTCTTCACAATGGAATTTCCCACTGTTGAGAAACAGGTTTTTTTTAACTGTAAGAAGAATAATTTAAAATAGTCTTATATCCATATGGTATATAAGTTAAAACAGAATAGCTAAAATAGTAAGTTTAAAGTTTAAAAAGCATTGGAAACATCCAATCTACACTTTTCTGATGAGTGACTCTGGTTGCACTCTGTAACATAAAAAACATTTAGTATGGCATTCTCTTTTCTTCATGGCTGAATTTTGACTCTGGGAAAAGGTCGTAAATACTCTTGGCTTCAGATACTAAGTCCTTCATAATACATAGCAGTGTCAACGTCTTTATAGTTTAGAACTGTGCCTTTTTACCACAACCATAAAAGAACCTGGTAAATGTAGGTTCTATCTTACTTTTAATCTTCTTGTTGCTTATTCTGTCTTCTAATTATATGGCAGGAAAGATTTTTTGGCCTTCAAATGTGAAAGCTGTGCATGATTGCATTTTCTGCCCATCGTAAGGTATATCAAATAGTTCCTATGCCAGGTATCCTATCCCATAACATCATCTGACCTGTGTGGTGTAATATCATACACTATGCTGAAATAATATTGCATATATTCTTCTCTTTGTAGTGGGGTCAATATAACAACTGGAAACACAACCTTCCATTGTGGCACATATGAACAACTGGAGTACTGGCCAAACAACTTTGATGATTTTGCTGTGAGTGTGTTCATTTTGGGTGTTTGTAAATGCATCATTGGTTTGTCTCAGTTGTCTTTCTGTTCTCTAAAAATGACAAATCAAAATGATATTCACTATTGCTTTTTTTTGCTTATATGGCAGGCAGCACTTGTGACTCTATGGGATGTGATGGTTGTGAACAACTGGCAGGTTTTCTTGGATGCATATTCCAGATATTCTTCTCCGTAAGTAATGGATCCTATATTTGGGAAGCATTCAGTCATCTTGCTTGAGCAAGCTTTTCTCAAAATTTTGTTTGAATATTTTTCTAAACATTTGCAGTTTTTTCTGCTTTGGTGGTCTGGCTTGTTGATGTCTTACCATTCTTGCTGAGAACAACAGACCAGGACCCTGGAATCAGATGTTTATATGCTGTTATCTCCCACTTCATTTTAGGCATTTGACCAAAGGTGGGGTATGTGAGCTGTTAGAAGCCTTGGAATCAGGACCTTGTATTATTATGGGTTGCTGCTGTGTTGTGGAGAAAGAGGAAGGGCAAAAGGAATACTTAAAAATCTATAGTTTGTCACAGTGTTAGGATGGAGTACAAAATATGTTGTGCAAACTTAGAATAGATTTCAGGTTATATCCAGTATGTTTGGGAGAAAGAAACAGCAATGTTTTAAAAATGTAAGACACAACTGGAAAGGTGCAGAATGGTTAATGGTTTGGAGAAACGTCCCTATGAGGAACAATGCTTAGGGTTGTTTAGCTTAGAAAAAGAGTGAGTAGATGGGAGACACTTTAGAAATGTATAAAATAATCTGTGGTATGGAGAAATGTTAAAGGATAAGTTTTTCCTCTTTCCACCCAGACAGTCTTAGCCTTAGAGATAGGCAGTGGCAAACGTAGGATCAAGCACAAAAGCTGAATGTTGGAAGGCTCAGGACAATTAAAATGAAGTACTTCTTCACAGAACATAAAACTAAACTAAATCAAATGAGATTTAGTGGATTTAAATTCTTTAAATCATAGAATGAGTTAATACAGTTATAATTAGGAGCAGTAATAGTTGGTGGTAAGAATGGCTAGCAACTTGAGTGGCTTTCAAATGGATAAGACAAATTCGGTGTGTATGTGTGTGTAAGGGTACTAATCAAGATGACTATGTATTACCTCCAGTAGGAGATGAGATTTTTTAGGAAATATGACTAGGAGGGTGCAGTTATATTGCTTGTGCTTCGCATGAGTATCTAGTTGGCCATTGCAGGAGCAGAATGCTGGACTAGAGAGGCCCAGCATACCTCCTCTTACATTTATAGTTTCAGTGACTATATTTCTATATCTTTTAAAAAATTTCAAGCTAGGAATGATAACCATTGAGAGCCAGTAATGGACTGAGAGAGCAGGGTTCGAATCCCTTCTCATTTGTAGAAATTGGGTGGCCTTTGTCAAGTCACAGTTCTCTCCGCCTTAGAGATAAGCATTGGCAAACTTCTTGCCAAGAAAACCTTGTGATAGGGTTGCCATAAGTTGGAGATGACTGGAGTACACACAACAAAACAGCAATTATTCAGATCCTTTCTAGTTTTAACTTCTTTTTGAGGCACAGAGCAGAAGTCAAGATCAGTGGAATAGTCTTTAATCTGTATCTTTGCTAACATTAAGGTGACCTCACCACTGGGTGGAAAGAACTTTTAGATGCTGCTTTGTAGTTCTTATTCAGGGAGTCCTGGCATGCTTAGAAGCTGACCTGAGTGGTCTGTTCACAATGGTGACATAAATGTCAGAACAGAGTATGTGTGAAGTCCTGTGTTTTAACATGTCATGAGTTTGGAACTTTAAATGTAGTTTGTGTGTCAGTTGTCAGGTTACATTGCTAGTACAAGTACCCATATGTTTATTAGCATGTTCAGAACACATTCATATGTCATAATGGGTATTACTTTATTTCTTCTCCATCCTCTTCCTCCCTCCCCCTGCTCTTTTCCAGATGGTCAAAATTGTACTTTGTCACCTGGTGGCTGATTTCCTCTGTCATCTGGGTCAATCTGTTCATTGCCTTACTTCTAGAGGTAATGCTTGGCTTTCTGCTCAAAGCCATGGGCTTCCCAAATGCAAATTAATTCACATCCTGTTCTGCTCAAAGGCTGTGAACCTTCTGATGGAGAAATGGGACAGTCAGACTGTACTAGGAGAGATAGCTTTTGTAGACTGTCCTTAGAATCCTAAAAATCTTAACTTCCAGTTTAGAAAAGCGCACCTTAAATTTGCAGAGAGATGTCAGAGTCAAAGAAACAAATGATGTTTGAGACCTGTATTTCAGGCACACACCAAAGAATTGGCACTGTTCCTTTTCCAAATAAAGGAGTTGCTGCAGTAGGAAGGAGGCTTCAGAAGGCTTGCTGTTTGTATACATGTTGTGCCTGTGATATAGTGGGGTGAGGAAAATGTGGCCCTGAAGCCACTTGAAGACCTCTGAGACCTCCAAGTCTGTTTTATTTCAGCTTCCTGTCCCTCCAGACTTCCAAGATTTCCCATTTTTCTGGCCATAAAAAAGTGACTTGTGTTTCCTGAGAGATTCTAGGAGTGGCAGCTGCCCCTTTAAATAAGATACAGGAGCCAGCATGTGTAGTGATTTGTTTTTTTTTTTATTTATTTATTTTTTATTTTTTTATTGAAAAATTTTATTATTAAAAAAAATCGTTATTACAAAAAATATTCGACAATTATTAACTCAACAAATTACCATACATATACATGCAATACAATACAATACATACATACATACATACATAACTACATACATACATAAATAAAACAAAAATAACAAACAGACTTAACCAACAACAAAAATCCACTAACATACAATACTACATGAACTAAAACACTTCCAAAGCTAGACTTTCCTTGTGCTTAGCCCTTTTTTTTAACTTCTATTTACCATGTATTCTTTCATTCCACACCATACATGATAAACGAACAAATCAATACGCTTAACCCATTGCTTTCTATTATACAAAATTGATTAAAGTACTTATACTAATTCTTTAACAACCTTTCAATTTATACTGATTATACACTTCTTATATCTTTATATCTATACACACTATACGTATTTTTCTATAACAGACCTATTGTCGTAACTAACTCCCTATTTTTTTCCCAATAATCCACCACCGGTTTCCAGGTCTTCTTAAAATTTTCTTCACTTTCTCCTCTTATTAAATTTGTCAATTTATCCATTTCAATTATGTCCATAACTTTCAACATCCATTTCTGAACAGACGGAGTATCCCTTTGTTTCCACTCAGAGGCATACGTTATTCTTGCTGCGATAATAAGATTAAAAAGTAATTTACCATACCTTTTTTCCAAATCATAATCTTCTATAATATTTAATAATAACATCTGTGGGTTTTTTTTCCAAGGTGGTACCCACAATTTCAGACACTATTTTTATTATTTTTTCCCAATATTCCTTAGCTCTTGGACATTTCCACCACATGTGGTAAAAGGACCCCTCACTTTTCCCACATTTCCAACATCTAATTTCTGAGGAATTTTTCATCCTTGCAAGCTTAAGCGGGGTCAGATACCACCGGTATTGTAATTTATAAAAGTTTTCTTTGATCGTACTGCTTAATGTGTATTTAAGTCTCTTTCGCCAAGTCCTTTCCCATTGTGCTAATTCTATATTAGATCCGAAATTCTGGGCCCACTTAACCAATTGGGGTTTGATCACCTCACTCTCCATTTCAAGTGTTAACAAAAGTTTATACAATTTTGATATCTTCTTATTACTCTCCTCAAAAATAATATCCTCAAATTGTTTATCCATAACTCCTATCGTTTTGGTTTTTGAATCAATTATATATCTTTCTCTTATTTGTCTGTATGTAAACCAACTATATGAAAATCCCTCCTTATTTATTTCTTCTTGAGATTTTATCTCCTTTCCCTGTTCCTTTTTAAATAAATCTCTGTACGTTAACCAATATTCATTATTAAATTTATTCTCCTTGTTCACCATTTCACCCACCGCTGTCCATAATGGTACTTTATCTGGCCAATTTTTTTTTACTCTCATCCAAATCCTTAAAAGGGCTCGTCTCAAATAGTGATCGTTGAAATTTTGATGGACCTTTAGTTTATCGTAAATTAAGTACCCATGCCAAGCATAAACGTTATCAAATCCCTCTAGTTTCAAGTTCCTCTCATTTTTTAGACATATCCAATCTACTAACCAAAATAATACACATGCGTAATAATATAGTTTAAAATTAGGTAAACCTAGTCCACCACGTTCCACCACATCCTGTAAATATTTCATTTTCACTCTGGGTTTTTTACCCTCCCAAATAAATTTGGAAATATCTTTTTCCCATTTTATAAAAGGTGCATCATTTATCAATATTGGGATGTTTTGAAAGAGGAACATCATTTTAGGTAAAATATTCATCTTGACCGCTGCTATTTTACCAGTCCAAGATAACTTCAAATTTTTCCATCTACTCATTTCTTGTTTAATTTCCGACCACATCTTCTCATAATTGTTTTTAAATAGTTCTGAATTTTTTGTAGTAAAATTTATACCTAAGTATTTAATTGTTTTCGCTTCCAAATATTGAGTTTTATCTTTCAACCATTGCTTTTCTTTTTCTGGGATATTCAAAAACATCATCATAGATTTTTCCCTATTAATTCTGAGTCCTGACACTAAACTAAATCTTTCCATCGTTTGCAACAATTTAGGTATACTTTCCTGTGGGTCTGTTATTGACACCATTAAGTCATCCGCAAAAGCCTTCGTTTTAAATTCCACACCTTTTATTTTAACACCTTTAATTTCATTATTCCTACGAATGTCTCTCAATAAAATTTCAAAACACATAATAAACAATAAAGGGGAAAGGGGGCACCCTTGTCTTACCCCCTTCTGAATATCTATATTTTTTGTCGTTTCGCCATTTATTATTAATTTAGCTTTTTGATTGTTGTAAATCAATTCTATCCATTTTAAAAAATTTGAACCCATATTTAGTGTATCAATTAATTTGTTCATAAATTCCCAATTTAAATTGTCGAAAGCCTTTTCCAAATCGAAGAATATCAAAACAGCTTGTTTATCTATATTTTTATTGTAATATTCCACCAAATTGATTACATGTCTGGTATTGTTTTGAATTCTTCTATTTGGAAGAAACCCCGATTGGTCTTCAAAAATCCATTCTATCAGCCATTTTTTTAATCTTTTTGCAATGATGTTGACAAATATTTTATAATCGACATTTAATAAAGAAATGGGCCGATAGTTTTTTGGTTCAGTCTTATCTTTGTTTTCTTTCGGAATTAAGGTGATCATTGCCTCTTTCCATGTTTGGGGAATGAATCCTTCTTTTATTTTATTTAATGTCGTCAATAGAGGGTTCCACAATTGTCCTTTAAATTTTTTATAAAATTCTGCATTAAATCCATCAGGACCAGCGGCTTTTCCGATTTTTAAATCATTTATTGCTTCCATAAGTTCTTGATAGTCAATGTTTTTATTAAGATAATTTCTATGTTTTTCTGTCATTTTAATTATATCTTGTTGTTGTAAATAATTACTGATCTTTTCCAAATTACTATTGTTTGCTTTATATATATATTGGAAAAATATTCAAACATTATTCTTTTAATTTGATCCTGCGAAAAAAATATACTTTGTCCCTCTTTTAATGAATAAATAGCTCTTTTTTCTCGTGCCTTTTTTAATTGATATGCCAAATATTTTCCAGGTTTATTAGCCCATTCAAAGTGCCTTTGACGAATATATTTTAATTTTTTCTGTATTTCTTCTGTTAACATTATAGACATTTGTTTCTGTAGTTTCTGAAGCTCTAATTGTACTTTTTTATTAATTGGATTTTCTTTTAATTTAGCTTCCTTCAATTTGATTTCCTCTTTCAGACTTTCCATTTGTTTTTCTCTTCGCCTCCTTATTTCAATACTTTTCTTAATGAGAAAACCTCTCATATACGCTTTTCCAGCATCCCACACCACATTTGTAGGTGTTTCTTTATTCATATTTTCTTGGAAAAACCATTTGAAATTCTTTTCTATTTCCTTAATTGTCTGGTCGTTTCTCAATAATTTCAAATCCAATTTCCAATTAAATTCTCTAATTCCATTTTTTAATACCATCATCACTGGATTGTGATCTGACCAGACCGCTGGTAAATTATCTATTTTGTGTATTCTCTTAGTCAAAATAGATGACACGAGAATCATATCAATTCGAGAATATGAATTATGTGGGTGTGAGAAAAACGTATAATCTCTACTATTCCCATAGATTATTCTCCAAGCATCCTTTAACATCAACCTATCCTGTAAAGTGAAAAAACTTTGTGGTAATTTACCTTGTATTGATTTTATCTTTTTATACGAGGTTCTATCAACTAGAGGGTCGATTACTCCGTTCCAATCACCTAAAATTATGACTCTTTCATTTTCGTCAATATCTTCTAATCGGTTTAGCAGGGTCTCATAAAAAACTTTTTTGTTAGTTAAGGGACCATACAGACCCACTATTATTAATTTTTCACCTTTATTTCTAACTTCAACAACAACAAATCGTCCTAAGGGGTCTGAGAATAATTCTCTCGCTTCAAATTTTTCTGAGATATATAATACTACTCCGTTTTTTTTATTTCGTGCTGCCGCTATATATTCTTGACCCAATTTCCTATTAATTAAATATTTAGAATCCTTAGACCTTATATGTGTTTCCTGTAGGCATAAAACATCTGGTTTTTGTTTTTGAACATAATGAAAGATTTTTTTCCTTTTTTGGGGGGTATTCATTCCTTTTATGTTCCAAGTTATCAATTTAATTTTATCCATTTCTTTTTCTTTTTCTTTTTTCTTTCTTCCTTCCCTTTCCTTTTCCTTTCCCTTCCTTCAAAATTCTCCTTCCTTGAGTTAAATAATATTTAGGGATTTTCTTTTTTTCTTTCTTTTTTTTTCTTTTTCTTTTTTCTTTTTCTCTTTTTTCCCTTTTTTTTATGTATATTTATATATATTAAATTAAAGAATAATGTCAATTAGAATCTTATCAATTAGTTAATCAACCCTTTAAGTACTTATATTACATAAACATATTATATAACTCACCCTATATAATCACTCTCAAATCACAAATCTCTTAGAAGCTCTTCCTCTTGGCTATCCCGTTCTTCTGGTGGTTCTAATTCCAATTCTTCATCATTTGGTATTCTATCTCTGTTATGTCGCCAGTCTCTTTCTCCCAATTCTTCCTGACTTTCCTCTTCTAAATTTAAAGTTTCCCCTCCCCCTCTCACTAAAATTCCAACTTCCGCTACTTTAGGGGATTCTGATCTATTTCCTTTATCCGTATTATTTGTTTCTTCTTTATCTTTATTTTTCTTCTCTTTATTCGCTCTCTGTCTTTCTAATCTGTCCCAAAATCTCTTAGCCTCATTTATTGATCTCAAAACAATTTTCCTTTTTTGCCACCAGAAAATCAGCCCATCCGGGACACCCCATCTGTAAGGAATTCCTTGTTGCCTGAGGAACACCGTGAGAAAAGTGTATTCTTTACGTTTTTTCAATATTCTCACAGGCACATCTTTCAGTACCTGAACCACTCTATTATTAATCTCCAGGGGCGTTTCATTATGGGTTCTAAGCAAAAGATCTCTAATTTGTCTCCGGACAAAATATACCACAATATCACGTGGCAGATTTTTTTGTTTGGCTACAAATGAATTAAGGCGGAAAGCTCTATCTAATTCATATTGGAAATTTTTTGGATCTATTTTCAAGAATTTAGCTAAATTTAGATTCAAAATTTGCATCAGATTTTCATCTTTATCTTCCGCAAGACCTCGAATCTTGACACATTTTTCTCTAAGTTTTTGTTCAATCAATGCTTTTTCATCTAAATCCCGATCTCTTACTTGCTTTATTTCATCCAATTCTTCTATGAATCTCTCATTTTTAATCTCTAATTTGTCAATTCTGCAGTTTACATTAGATAATTCACCCGTAATTTTTTCTATTGTTTGATTTATTCCTTGAAGTTCACTTCTAATTTCATCACGTATTTCAGTTTTGAAATCTTGCATTTCCCGCCTTATTTCCAACCGTAGCTTCCTAATTTCGTCCAAAATAAAAGAGTTTGAATCCGTACTTTTGGGCTGTTCAAGTGAAGGCCGTCTAGGTAACTGAGAGTTATTTTGAACCTTTGCTTGGTTCCTAGACATCATTTCCAATATTAACTATAAAATTTAAGAAATAAATTTGGGGATTCTAAGACCGTCTTCTATTCCCCAAAAGGAAAGAAAAAAAAATTGTTGTGAATCTAATATAGCTTCAATTTAAATATTGTAATTTCAATATTATACTTTCAATTTCAATTTCAATATTCTCGATATTTTCAATAATTCCCTTTTGGGATTATCTGAAATAGAAAAATCCAAAAGAAAAAAAAATTAATATTATTCTTTCCCCCTTTTCTTGTCTCAAATAATAGGCAAACAATATTACTATTTCCACTCCCACTTTTCTTTTCCTCTTCTTTCCCTCTTTCCCCCCCCCTCCTTCTTTTCTATAATTAACTATAGATAAGAGCCTTGGGTATCTTCTAATTATATAAATTTAAAAAATACTTTCTCTATATATATACATGTATATATTTCTATATATACTATTTCTATATATTCCTATATATATCTTCCCCAATTTTTACCTTCCAAATTCAAATTCAATCACTTACCCCAAGGCTCTTACCTACAGCTTTTCTATTACTTTTGTCTATTCTCTTCCTCCAATTTTTTCTTTGAATATATCTATAAATCTTCAAGAAACAGAAAAGAATCAATATTTCAAGAAAAAAAAAACCCTCGTATTTCTTATTTGTTTGTTTTCTTAAGCTACAAGCCTTATTATTTCAACACCTTTAGTATCTTTAATATCACCAGTTTATTATTTTTTTATCCTTCTTCAATTCCTCCTTCTTGCTGCTTTTTATATTCCGTCACACTGCTCAGCTCCACGTCTCTTACGATCCCTCACAACCTCTCTCTCGATCTCTCTCAGTGTCCCCCTCTTTTATAGTTCACTTATTTTATGGCGTCGCCAGCGTTCTTGATTGGGGGCGGTCTTTCTCTCCCTCTCTACGGCTCTACAGCTGTAGCAACGTCACCACCTCAAGCCTCTCTTCAATCCGAACTCTATAGTTGCTCCTTCCGCTCTCCGTCTCCTCCCTCGCCGCTTTCCTTCTCTATTACATCCACTCCTTTCAATAGTCCATCTCTCCGCCTCCTGTATTCCTTCAAGGACGCCGCGCTTCGCCTCCCCACCTTATCTTATCTGTACTTCAATATCAGGTGAGAGATATTAACTCCTTCTTGTCGATTCTTATAATAATATATATATATTTTGCTTGACTGGAGTATCCTTTCAGTATTTCATATATATCCAAAAAGCCCAAAAATATCAAAAAGAAAAAAAACCCCAAAAACTAGAGGCTCCACCACTTAAAGCTCTAAACAAGGAAAAAAAAAAATCAAACATTCAAAAATTCACCAGACAATAAGCCTTTCTTCCGAACTCCCAAAGTCTTAAAAAACGAAATCTATTTACCCTATTTTCCTTATTTTCCTTATTTTTCTTTACTGTAATATTTTCTTTACTGTAGTATTTTATACGTTTGGAAGGCTGTTGATCTTGTTACTTGATATTTTCCTTTCCTTCACCTCAAAAATCCATGTATGGTACTTTTGAGAAGTTAACGCGCCCAAAGTTAGTCTGCTTGTTCATATGCTCAAAGATTTTTACTTACTGCAACATCCGTTGCATTAACATTATTAAAGTTGCTGGCGTCCCGGACTTATCTTGAAGTTTCTTTGCAGCACGGCCGCGCTCCCTTGCTCCTGGCTCTCGTCCTCCAAACCTCCGAGGACAAACGTCCGCCTGGTTTTGGAGGATTCCGAACTATCTTGCCGAGCAATAAAGGGGTCGTCCGAGTTTCCAATACCAAGGAAACTCTTTGATCATGTCGGATCGATTCTATAATTGATCAATATGCCGTGTTGCCTGAGAAGTCGCCCAGAGGCGTCTTGGGAGGCTTCTCAAAGGGACGCCATAACAACCGGAAGTCGCCAGCATGTGTAGTGATTTGAATGTTGGACAACAACTCTGGAGATCATGGTTTGATTCCCCACTTGAACACAAAACCCCACTGTGCTCAAGGCAAGTCACTCTCTCAGCCTCAGAAGATGGCAATGGCAATCCCTCTCTGAAGAAATCTGGCAAAAAAACACACCTTATGATAGTTTTGCCTTACGGTTGCCATGAGTAATAACTTGAAGGCACACAACAACAAAAAGCAAAGCACTATTTGACATTTTTTAAAAAACAAACAAACAAACCTCCATTTTTCAAAACTAGAAGTGAATTTGGGGCATTTCTGCCATTTTTGGCTGTCTGTGTGATCTTCAGAAAGTCCCAGAGACAGAAAATTGTCCCTAGACTCTCTGCAGTTGCCCACTACTGATCTTGACAGTGTTGTTGGTGAACAGTGCCATAAGAGGGAGGCAGCAACATAGCAATGCTTCTATTAGATTTCAGTGAGCTGGGTGTAATCAAATGCAGTTTATATATGTTCATATGTATGCCCATAACACCCATCATTGAGGCTCTCAATGAAGTGCCAGCTGAGGTTTTTCCACCAAGCATTTTGTTTGGCCAGGGAATTGGTAGGAGGAGCAAAGACATGAAGTCTTCTGGTAATGTGGCAAGGGGGCCTGAGGAGACACAGACCATGGGATGGAAGCTCCCTTCCTTGGGCTAAAACTAGGCTTTTCAGTGGCAGTACTGGTTGGGGGACTCTGGGACCTGTAGTAATTTTTCCAAACTTTGATGTTACTATGAAAGTTCTTCCTCGGGCTGCCTTAGCTTCAGAAATCCGGTCCTCTCACACTAGACAATTATAGTGCTATGATTCCATTTTAACTCCCTTGGTTCCATCCTGTGGAATTCTGGGACTGACAGTTTGGGGAGGAGTATTTGGAATGCTCATCCAGAGAGCAATACTGCCTCACCAAATTACAAAGAATAGGACACAGAGCAATGTATTCAAACTACAGGAAAAGAAATTCTACCTTAACATTAGGAAGAACTTCCTGACAGTAAGAGTTGTTTGACAGTGGAACACACTCCCTCGGAGTATGATGGAGTCTCCTCCTTTGGAGGTTTCTAAACAGAGGCTGGATGGCCATCTGTTGGAGGTGCTTTGATTGTATATTTCTGCATAGCAGAGGGCTGGGTTGGATGGCCCTTGTGGTCTCTTCCAACTGGGACTGATTCTAAGTCCCAGGATTCTATAGGATACAGCCATTGTAGTTAAAGTGGTATCAAAGTGCTATAATTCTATATTTGGAAAGGGCCCCTGATTGTGATGGTTGTCTCTTTAACCCACTAACAGCTTGTGTGAGAAGAGAAAGCAAGTCACAGAAGTTCCAGTTCCATTAAATCCAGTACACCCCATTTATAGGATTTTGTTGCTGGAGATACTACATGTTGCCTTCTTGGTGATAAAGCTGCCCACAAGAGTTGGCCACTTGCCAGGGTAATGTTTTTGTATGTCCAAGTGAATTTCTTTTTTTTCCTCTTGTACTGCAGAATTTTATTCACAAATGGGACCGTCGGTGTCATCGCCCTTCTCTCTCAGAAGTTGAATACCAGATGACAATGGAACTCATGTTCAGGTGAGCCTGGAGATGTAATAGTGAGAGAATTTATTTTGAGGGCTAGTCATCTTTTTAATAGAGGGGGGAAACTCACTGAAGATTGGCTGTATGGCCACTGACAACAGAATTGCTCTAAGGTTTGTAATTTCTAAGATGGGGCAATAATATTATGAGATTGCTTCCTTAACTTTTAGATGATAGAAGCAATCTATGAAAAACAGCATTTTATGGTGCAGAAAATACCAGAATTTTGAATAACTAGTTCTAGCTTCATTGACTGAAACAGTGTGGGTAGCAGATCCTTTTAAAATGTAGCATCACTGTATACCTTCTGCAAGAACATATAGGATAACCCCACAGTATTTCCCAGAAGAATATAGTTTGAGCACAGCTAACAATACTTGTATAAGAACAGAGATGTAGTAGTACAGAAGACACTATAGAAGTTGTTTCAGGAGTCTGTTCGGAAAATTGATTTAAACATAGGTTGGAGAGATTGCTGTTATAGTTTATAACTCCCAGAAACACTCAACTAGCAGTGAGTGGGAGATGCACTCTAAAGACGTTACTTTCCCAAACTTTGATACTGATGGATCTTTCGTTTGGAGTTCTAATTGCTCTTGTTTTGTGATTGGTAGGGAAGTTTTGGAAGAACCTACAGAAGAAGAACTGATTGCAAAACTTCACCAGCATCCCCATATGCATCTATGCAGATGACACATGGGTGGAAAGAGTAATCCATCCTAATCATGCATAAAATTGATGGGAAAATGCAATTTTGAAAGTGAAAATCTACTCAGTTTTTATGCGGAGGCAATTGGGACAGCTTGGGGAGTATTTTATTTAAAGCAAAATTGCCAGTCCTAGAATCTTCTAGATGTGGCAAATTAATCTTTTTTTTGCCAATATGTTTTTGTTAGTAGGGGCTGAAGGGACGTCAAGAGAGATGCAGGATAAGCCCTAATCCACAAAAACTGCCTGGGAGCCACATGCCATCTGTGGACTCAACTTTGCCTACTTAATTTAAAACAATTTTTTAAAGTGGCAGATTTGACTATATTTTAAGTCAACTTTTATGAGACTCTGGAATTGTCACTAACAAAATCTGGCAAGTAACGTGGCAGAGCAATTAAACCCTTTTTTAAAAAAAAAAGGGAAAAGTTTTGGTTATGTTGCACTTTACAGTGGAAATGAATGGAAGATGGATAATCACTCTACTGGGTTGCTGCTAGAATTAAAAACAAAAAATCTTCCAATAGGAGAATTTTTTGCCAGTATTTGTTGTGTGTGGTGTTAGGGACAGTGCCTTAGTAATAGAAAAATGTTCTGATAAGTTCTTGCTTTTTTCCAATAAGTAAGAAGAAATCTTAATGCTGAAATTCATGATAAGAATAAGAGGCCATTATAAGTGGCATATGCTAAAATGAAGAAGAATACAATGTCAGTAATAAGATTGGTCAATATATTCTTGCAGTCAGGTAGTGCTCATGCGTAGGGGACACATTATTTTAAAGACAAAGGGCACAGGTTAGAATCCTGCCTGGGAGGGAGGGAAAGACAGAACTTTCATATTACCAAAAAGTGAACCATTTAAACAGCACTGCCCAGATGTGCAACTTTTGGCAGAATGAAGTTGATGGTCCATAGATAGCTATCAGTCTGTGACTCATTGTTTGCCAGTCCTCAGCAAGTTTCCAAGAAACAAATACAATAATATGGCACAAACATGGTACCGGTCTGCCATATTTGATAGCTTTGGAAGCAATGCATTGAAACAGATGTTAGACACTGTAGATTGCAGGTGCAGAGCCTTGATTTGTGACCCTGGTGGAGTAAAAGGTAAAAGCTCCCTATTTCTACACTCTAGGATCCTCAGAACTTAATTTAGATTAAAAGAGAGAGAGAGAGAGAGAGGGAGAGAAACTGTTATTTACAACTTTGAAGTAATATTTAGTTTTGCTCTGTCAGTGCAGCTTTTCTAAGGTAAGTTGCTTGGCAGTTGTATCTCACCTTCTTTCATTTATGCCAGGTGTGGGCAACGAGTGGCCTGCCAGGTGTTATTGGACTACAGCTCTCAGCAGCACTTGCCAAAAATGAAGACTTGAAGGGAGTTGCAGTCCAAGAGCATCTGGACACCTATAATTTGCTACCCCAATAAATACAAATATTCCAGAGTCCCTACCTGTGCCTTATGGAAAAGACTAGCTTCATGTATTGTGTCTCTTGGCTTGGTTTTGCTGTTCTTGTTTTGGTATTCTCTACATTTGTGTATCTCTCAGCACAGTTTGGGAGGTAGCTGTATGGAAGCTGGCTTTCACACACACATATCATTGTTGGTTTAGAAGCCATGCATGCAGATTGAACATACATCCTCAGGGAACATCTCTACTGCATTGCTGATTTTAAGTAGAAATATTTCTGTCTTGCAATAAGAAGGAGAAAACACCTCTCTGCATTGTTTGCACTAGGGTGCTCATTATGTATATCAGCTTGTGGAGCATGCATAACTATGGGCCCCTTCATGCTGCACAATTAGAGCAGTTTGATATTACCTTAACTGTCAAGTTCCAACACACTGAATCCTGGAATTTTTAGTTTCATGAGTTATTTAGAATTCTCTGTCAGAGAGCTCTAGTGCCTCCCCAAACTTCCAAGTCCTAGGAGTCAGTAGGGTAAAGCCATGGCTGTTAAAGTGGAACTAACACTAAATTGTGAAAGGGCCCTGAGATTGGATTGACTCCACTATGTTTTCAATATAGCAAACGGCATTGTTACAAAAAGTTGCTTTTTTGGATTGTATTCCCAAAATCCCCCATGCTCTACACATGCTCGCTGGAGGATTCTGGAAGTTGTAACTGAAAAAGTAAATATGAGAAATAGGAAACAGGAAAGAGCACCTGTTGCTGTTAGGAAATTTCCTTACATCTGTCTCCCCTGAGCAAATATGCTGTTCATATGAATCATTTACAGTTGCATTCTCCTGCTGCTTTATTGACTACTGGGATTATTAGTCCTTTTTATTTCAAGAATATGGCCATTGCCCTAAAATTATATTTGGAACCTTGAGGTTATTCAGAACTGTAACTTCCATGTCACATTTAGGAAAGCTGGCTCTTAAAACCATGTTGGGATCATCTGAAGTTACTGGACCAGCCATTTGGAGTGTGGGTGTAGGAAGAAGGCTTAGCTTAAACTAGATGGGGCCTTTTTCCCCAATACTGGAAATGAATAGAAGAAAGAGGAGCAGCAGCTTACATGTATTTATATTGGTTATTTTGATACAAATTCTGTTTTGCAATAGCTGGTTGTGGTTTTGCTACATAGCGTATACAAGACCTAATTATACAAATTTGAAAGTTCCTAAAAGGATAGCAGTGATTTTAGTGATTAAAAGAGTTCATTATGAGAATGCCAGATACTTCACTATATTATGGAGAAAATGTGTGCCTCGAACTGATGATCTGGGCAGTGACATAATCCAACAAATCAATTCTACCATCCATTTTTGTAATTCTTTTAGTCAATACGGACTATTACACATCCCTGCTGTTTTTTGAATCCCTAAGTCTTTCCTTGTTTTCTGTCCTTTTTCTTCAACAGTGTCATCAGGGAAATCTGGGGGGGGGGCAGTAAAAGAGTTTTGACTGAGTGCAACCTATTGCCCATCAGTTTTGATTGTTGGGATCCCAGTCTTTTTCTTATGAGCAGTCTTGATCTAAATGGAAGTAGCTGATACAACCTAGGTCTTTGGGATTAATAACAAAAAAATCCCTACCAGATACATGAGTGTTGCCACTAGTTAACAATCTAGAAGCCAAAAATATATAGAGAAAAGGAATACTAATACAACAGAATGTCTTGGCATGTCCAGAGATCTTAGATAAGTTAGTTTTTGGGCTACCACTCCCAGAATCCCTCAGCAAACATGTATACTGGCCATGCTCTGCCCTCTGCTCTAAATAGTCTGCCAAACTATCTGTGTCCCAGAAGAATGGATTTAAACTATTTGGGAAAAGGAACCATGAGAAGTCTTCCATACCAGTAGCCATTTCAGCTGCTACAATTTTCATTCTCATTGAAACCTGCACAGGAATATACATTATCCCCTATTTTAGAGGTATTTTCATGCAGCTTGCATGTTGAGTTCAATCACATGGCTGAATCTTTCTTGGCCTGTATTACATCAAACTTGGGTAAGAGGCTGTATTTTTTAATGTTCACCCTACCCTCAGTTGAAGGGGCAGAAAGCTAGCACATCATGGAGAGTAGTTCCACTTTAAGCCCTCTCCTTGCATGCTAGTTTTATTTGCCTGGCCCTCCATTTATAATTCTAGCAAGTGAAATGGCTATAATAAACATTTAGAAATGTTGCCACTGTTTTCTATATGTGCCTTCATCAAATTAATAGGCAATAGGCTACATGTTTTCTTAGCTTAGTTTCATTCTGTTTGCCTTTTGATTGTAAAATGTAAATTGTGAACCTGATACTTTACTTGAATCTTTCACCATCTTTAAGTGAAATTAGCATTTTTGTTTTTTATTTATAATACAAACGGGGCTCTAAATATATTCCTTTCAGGTGAGTTTGTTCTTGTTTCAGTGTTGCCATTTGCCCTGTACAATGTGTCCAATTTACTAATGCAATATAAATTCCATATCCTTATGGCTCTTTTAATAGCAGAACCATTAAAGTATATGTTTTATAACTTTTTATTGCATTTGTTTCATAAAAGGTACTGTAAGATGTTATCAGTACAAGCCATTTGAACTTGTTAATACAGAAAAATATTTTTGAGACAGCTTGAGTCTTGTCCTTATTTTTATCTACTTATTTTAAATCAAGGCCATCTAAAACTGTGCTGTAGTTTTGTAAAGACTTTGAATAACCAATCTAGAATAAAGGGCCAGTGTGGTCTAGTGGTTAGAGTCTTGGACTGAGTGCAGTGAGTCCCCACTGAATCATGATAATGGGCGTCGTGGGCTAATTATTCACTCTCAGCCTGACCAACCTCACTGGATTGTTGTGAAGATACAGTGGAGAGAAATTTAGAAATAATTATACATCATACCATAACTCCAATGCTAGAAATGTAGGAACTGAAATAAAATTTCATGAGGGGGGAAGAATTTGTGTTTGGGGGCCAAAGCCCTCCTTTTGTGCCTCCTAATTTGTGCCTAAATGAATGCTTTCTCTGTCCATGAATACCTTTGGTATTTTGTGGGATAGGACAGTTGTGCAAGGGCAATCCTTTGATTAGAGCAGTGAGCATTGCTTCCCTCACCCCTTGGACACAGGAGGCCTTCCAGTAATAATTTACCATGCCTTGATAACATTCAGATCAAATTATTCCTTTGAAGACTACCTCAGACCTACAGCTGCTGAAAAATGTTACAGCCAGCTTGCAAAATGGTTTGAGTGTTAGGCAATGTGTCTAGATAGTTCTGAGAAAACTACACTGGTTGTCAAGCTGTTTCTGGGCACAATTCAAAGTGCTAGGCTTTTAAAAACCAGCTGTTTAAGTACCCTTGTCATACCTAAGCAGCTGGACCAGTGTGTTTCAAGCTTCCCACAAAAGGCAGTGTGATCACTGAGATCAAAAGCCCTGTACTCTCAAGCAAAATGAGTGGTAATTAAGGCAAAAAAAAAAAAGCCTTTTCCATTAGGGCACCCCACTTCTCAATGTTCTTCTGCCCTTTATTTGCTAGGATCCAACTGTGTGACCTTTTAAAAAAGGTTGAAAACATGTCCAAAATATTTGGAGGATCGAAAGTTGAGAACCACTGATTTACAGAACAATATTATGTATCTCATGTATACTTACTTAAGAATAAAACTTTTCATGTTCAGTGGCACTTGTTTCCAGGGAGGGCTATTATATAGGAGTGCAGCCTTAATGCAGCTGATGTGTTTTTATTCTTTGTCATGGTTAGATTGTAAGTGCTCTCATTTTACAGTGATGTTATATTGTTAGATCCTTGCAATCCGTATGATTTGGGAGGTGCATTATAAGTACTTGATACGTTAGCAAATGACTGATAGAAGACAATGGGGGTTAGACTGAAGAAGTCCCCTTTTGCTGAATTGTAGTTATTGTACATTTCAAAGACAGAAGTTAACTCATCTTGGAAAATGTACAATGTGATGGCCCTGTAGAATGGCAGCATTTGGATGTGTTTTATGTTTAAACCTTTAAATATCATATGTGTGCTGTAGTTTCAGTGGTATTTTAGGTGAAGGAATTCTTTTTTAAAAAAAAATTAACATACATTCTGAGTGAAAGAGAAGTACATGTAGCATCACCATAAGAAGAGGAGCTACAACCAAGCCCTCATGAGCCTGGTTAAAACTTCCTTCAGATTGGCTGGTGGTAAGGCAACCAGAAAGAAGGCTACACACATGGATATGAGCAGATGGTCAACACAAAAATCAAATAGATTATATAATTGGAAGTAAAAGATGGTGGAATGCTATACTGGTGGTCAAGACTAGACCAGGTGCTGACTGTGGTACAGATCATGAATTATTCAACAAAAATAAGAGTATGACTCCAGAAGAGAACAGAACCAGTGATTATACCAAAATAGGATCTAAATCAGGGGTAGGCAACCTTTCCCCTTTAAGGGCCAAGGGACTTCAGCTCCCAGAATCATAGGAGTTATTGGTCAACATGGGACTATTGGCCAACATGGCTGAGGCTTCTGGGAGCTGAAGTCCCTCAGCCCTTAAAGGGGAAAGGTTGCCTACCCCTGATCTAAATAATATCTCAACAGAATTTACTGATAACATAAAAAGATACACAACTCAGCACAAAAGTTACAGTCATACAAGCCATTGTATTCCCTATTCCCTATGTATGGATGTGAGAGCTGGACAATTAAGAAAGATGATAGGAAGAAAATCAATGCAGTTGAGATGTGGTGCTGGAGAAGAGTTCTGGGGATCCCATGGACAGCCAAAAGGACAAACAAGTGGGTCCTAGAGCAGATCAAACTGGAAACCTCCCTGGAAGCCAAGATGACCAAACTGAGGCTGTCGTACTTTGGACACATCATGAAAAGGGAAGACTCTTTGAAAAAGACAGTAATACTGGGAATGGTGGAGGGAAGTAGGAAGAGAGGGAAGGCCACATGCTAGATGGATGGACTCTATTAAGGAGGTCACGGGCATGGGTTTGCAGGAATTAAGCAGAACAGTGGGGGGCAGAGCGTCTTGAAGATGTCTCATCCATAGGGTCACCATGAGTGGAGGTTGACTCAAGGGGAGTTAACAATCACAACAAAGGCATGATGAAAATGGTATTTCATCAGAACCTGGAGGGTCATAGGTTCCCCACCCCTGGATTAAGGACTCTGTTCTGAGATCTGAAATGGAATGTCCAGGAAGACTGGAGTGTTTTGAAACTGATTTTTTTTTTTTTGCATATTTCAGTTTCTAATGTCTGATTTTATCTTCTGGTGTAGAAAACAGATGGTTTACCCAGTACAAGAGAGCCAAAGGGTATAGTTGACAAAGAATGGCATATATCACATTAGCGGATGAGCTGGTGAAAGAACCTCTGATATTGTGGGCAATGTGATTAGGTTTAATGATAATGTTTCTTGAGCAGATGTGTGGGCAGAATTGGCATCTGGGTTTATGCCAAGGTCTTGTACTTGTCTTCCCATCCATTTTATGTGTGCTCTGTAGCTATTTGAGATTGGGAGTCTGTTTGTCTATAGGCAAGTAGAAGCTTGCCACCGAGAGCCCTTGAGAGGTCAGTATTATTGTCCAGAATAGGCTGTAGTTCATTGTTGGTGCATTTGAGTGGTCTCAACTGGGAGCTGTATGTGATAACTAGTGAGGTTTTGACATTTCCAGTGTTTGGTTAGTTCTGTGGTAGATTAGTCCAAGATCCAAGTCTAGTTTTGTTGATTTGTTTTGTCTCTTTGAGCATTGCTTGTTGTAATTCCATGAGTTTGGGGTCTCTGTCCTGTGGATCTGAGCAGTATTGGAGGACTTGGTAGTATGTTCATGGTGGAAACTGGAAGCATTAAGCGTATTTAACAGCCAGTGGGTTTGTGATATAGTATAGTTCTTGGCTGTCCATTGTGTAGCTGTTTGGTGGTGTCCAGAAAAGAAACTTGTTTTGTGGATAATTTCAGGCTGAGAATGATGGTGGGATGGAAGTAGTTGAAATTCTGTTTGAACATCTTCAGTGAGTCCTCTCCCAGAGTTCAGAGATAAAGATATGATTGATGTACCTTGTCAGGATTCTATGCTTCTCATCATAGGAATCTAGGGCTGATGCATGTGGTGGGGGGAAATCAAAGGGAATGGCAGATGAGCATTGTAAATAGTAGATGGGACATTGAAGCAGGTTTATGACTGGGATGAGAGTTTGCCTTCTGATCCCAGGAGATGAAAGGAGATGGACCTGGAAGAATGTCAAAGATCCTTTGGTATGGACAACTGGACCACTGGGGCAGGGGGCAAAGGGTTTGGTGGGTCAGAAGGCTTTAAAGTACTAATTTGGTGGGAAATACTCAGAGTTCTTTCTAAAAGGATTGCTGTGGCGAAGTGCCTTGACTCCGGAACAAAGCTATAGTGAATTTACACTTAAAAAATGTTTTCTTGGTTCTTCAAGTTTCTTACTACTGAGCAACATAATTCAGTTTTGTTCATTATTCTGTTCAGTTGTCCACTGAAGTGACTGAAGTTGTTCACTTTCATCAAAAGTTGAAGCGTTAGATAATAGATTGTAAGATGAAGCTTGACGTTGCATAGAAAAACACCTCATCTTCTTTGTGTAGATTTTCTATTTTTGATTCACACAAATGAAGTTATCTTGTGCCCTGCACAGTGCCTTTTATAGAATCTTCCATAGCATTTTAAAGCATTTTGATAGTAGTCCTGTCCACCTCTGACTGCCCTATATAGACGGCTTCCTGCTGAAACCACCAGTTCCACTGTTGCAGCTGCTTTGAGAGGAATGGTGTTTGTGTTCATTGATCATCAATTCATATGGATTCAAACTTCATCAGTATCAGCTCTGGAGCTATCCCACTGGGCATTTAGATCTTGCTGGCTTCTTTCAAGATGTGTGTTGCTTTTGGCACCAATATCTCCAGACAACTTTGACAGCTTGATTTTCCTTCTTGCTCTATTCAGTTTTCTAAAGTTTTGCTTTATAGAATCATAAAATCTTAGAGCTGGAAGAATCACAAGGACCATCTAGTGAAACCCACTGTCATGCAGAAATACACAACTGCAGTCCTTTTCCAACCTCTGTTTAAAGACTTCTAAAGAAGGAGAGCCCACCTCCCTACCACTACCACTGAGACAGTCTGTTCCACTATCAGGTAGTTCTTACAGAAAATAAATTGATTGGTTTGTTGTTTAGTCTTTGGAGCAGCAGAAAGCAAGCTTGTCCCATCTTCTACATGACATCCCTTCAGATATTTAAGATGGATAACATGGCTCCTCTCAGTCATCTCTTCTCCAAGCCAAACATACCCAACACTCAACATTTTTCCTGATAAAGCTTGGTTCCTAGTTTCTATAAATTTCTTTTTGCAGACCCTTTGTCCTGTAATTCCACTGTGGCCTTTGCAAAAGTTCTGCACTCTACTGTATGTGGGAAGGTAATCCAATGTATCTGAATTCGCTGAGATGGTTGGATAAGTAGTGTACAGGGTATATGCACATGCTTTAAACTAAATGTGAAAATTAGATGCTCATTGGCATACTGTTAGTGACATATGCAGGTGTAAGCTGTGCTACACATATGGAGTTGTTGTTATTTACAGTGCACAATGGTAATATCCAGCTGCTGCTGGTATAACTGGAAGTGAGCATGTGGGACCATTGTGTATGTGGTAGCTCATTAAAATACACTGAGTAATATGTGAATGTGCATTGCCTCTATGCATTTTGCATTGCAATTGCACAATAGGTTGTCAGCCATGTGCACTGTCTGTTGATCCACATATTTTGTACTATGTTGGTGTTCAGTACAGGAGTTGTGTGACATATCTTAAGAGCTAATGTAATGTAGCAATCTAAATGTTGGACTAGGATTCCAAGAAACCAAGGTTTCAGTTCCTGCTTGTCCATGGAAGCCCACTGGTTGACCTTGGGCAAGTCACACACACTTCCATTCAGAGGAAGGCAATGGAAAGTCCCTTTTGAACAAATCTTGCCAAGAAGTCACTATGATAGGTTCATCTTAGGGTGTTGTATGTCAGAAATGCCTTGAAGGCACATGACAACAAACATAACTCAACTGGCAGATATGAGGGGGTATCATAAAGTTTTAATTATCACCTTAAATTTTTTTGACAAAGTTTGTTTTGATTTGTAGTTGTTAACTTATCTCTATGTAATCACTATCCAGATTTACACATTTTCCCCAGCATTTCTTGACCCTCCGAATACTGTTATTGTAGAAGTCTGCAGATTTTGCCGTAAACCACTCTTCCATTTCATGAATGATGTCATCTGTGTTGTCAAATAGACGACCCTGCAACAGATTTTTCATTTTTTTTGGGGGGGGGGGAAGTCACTTTGTGATGACAAAATGTCACTGACAAAACTTCATCAATATACCATAATAACTTCCGGGTGATAATTATCACTTTACGATACCCTCTTGTACTTCTCCATCTTACACTTTAATCACTTCTGACACAACCTGTAACAAAAATAAAGGACACAATGACCTGTTTTTTTTCAACATCATGCACTTAGGGACCACTAATGACACTGACAAAGTTTCATCAATGTACCATAATAATTTCTGGGTGATCATTATTACTTTACATATTTGCCCTCTCGTATTTGATCCTTAATAAAGCAATGTAGTATTTCAATCAATACTAAGCTCATTTTAACTGTCTAAATATTGAACATAAATGCAACTTACTATAATGTTCACAAACAAATTTCTGAAACTCAAGAACAAGAAATTCCACACATGCATTGCAAATATAATATCAAAAGGTTTGAATATGACATAAAAACAAACAAGACAAATTGTCACTTTTACAGGGCAGCCATGCTGGCATCTGTACATTTTCCAAAATGGCTCTACATGTCAAACTGACTACCTTTTGCAGCCCTTCTAATTTAACTTTCTTCACTTAAAAGCAACATAAGTCTGTTTGCCCAAGTACTACCCCACATCTCAACTGCTAAAGTATCATGCAGGCCAAGCAATGGGTTCAGTGGGCCAAACACTTTCTGCACAGCTGAAACAAGGAAAGGGGAGGCAAAATTGTCACAGTCGAGAATATTCACTAGGTACATTGAGACCCTGATAGGGACATCTGATTACTGAATGTGTGAAATCACCTTTCTGTCAGTCTGGAATCCCTATTCTGATCCTAAAACATACATGAAAACTGGAGTGCAGGACTGAGTTCTGGCAGTTTAGGTAGCATTTCCATCCAGCAGAGAAGTGTGATTTTGTTCCATGGAAGAATTGTGATGCAAATCTGTAACACTATAGTGTTGAACTCCCACGGCTTTGGGTCATGTCAGTATGGCGGTAGCTCTTGACAATAAAGATCTTATTGAGGTGAGCAGGAGAGCCAGTCTGACCTGTATTATTTTACTCAGTTACATCTCCTTTCTGCATTTTGGGTTGAACTGCTTCCAGCCCTAATGTGCTGCTGAGCTGTTGCCAGTGCGCTTTTTATTAAGCAATGGTCTTGGAAAGTAAAACCTGAGTCTTTAATGTGGCCTCTCCTACCTGTTTTAATACTGGTGAGAATAATCTTATATTTCACCAAAACTATGTGTATTTAGTTTCTGGCTTCCAGGATAATTGAGGGTTCCTATTAAAAAGCCTGGAACAATCCTTGCTATAGAAATAGGACTCTATATAGACCTCCTCTGTTTGGAATTAAAGGTGAAGGTGTTAAACCCAGACAATAAACCTCAGATCAAAGTAGCCAACAGAAGGGGGCTCCAAGAAGAGCAGATTGTCCCATCACATCACAGAAGGTGCCACCTCTCTTTTGCTGTAATTGAATTTCATGAAAGAAGCAAAGCTATTCTTTCCCAATGTAATTCAACCAGGCTCCTGGCTGGATTGACAAGAGAAGCACCTGCTCTGTTTGCTTTCAGGTTTGGGCAACAGACCCTGGTAGTCCAATGGGGGTTGGTTAATCCGCAGCCCCAGCTTGTGGGGGCTGTGACACCACCTGTCAGCCAAGTGAGCCATTAGCCTCACAAATGTCTTACTATTGGGCAGGATTTGGATTTTGTAGGGTTGCTGTAGCTGTAACACACTTGCCCTTCCAAATGCACGAGCTCTAGAAAAGCTAACACAGATCAATGAAGGTATGGGTGGAGGCTTGATCTAGGGGTATAGCAAGATAATTTTCATGTGGTGGGGGGCAGAAGGCTTTGATAACTATTAAAAAGAGGATTTGGTGTAAAAATAGTTTTCATATGTAATGACAAAAATAATCTCCAGTTAATGCATTTAAATTAGAAAGCACGTTGTAAAGCTTCCCAAAAAGCACATCAGTTTAAAGCGCAACATTTTCCATAAAAAAATAACTTTGTAAACAAAATAATAAATAACTAGGAAGTAAATGCATGTTGTACAACAAAGATCTGAGCTATTAACAAATGCTAATGAGCCATGATTATTCTGCAAGTTTGTCTGTTTGAAATTCCTTCAGAAACAGGCATCTCTCAGTTATCAAAGCCTCTGACAGAGAAACTCCTTTTTACAAAGGCTTTTTATGTCACCCAGCCTGCTTTTCTTCTTTGTCCTCTGTCTAGCTGGAAGAGTTTTAGCAGCATCACCACTGAGAGGATGGTGAAGGAGAGTTGGACAAAAACAGAACTTTGGTATCAATTTCTAGTAGCATGTTGCAGTAAACAGTGCAAGAAAGCTTCAGGCAGGAAAGAATTTGATTCTACTCTAGTGGAGTGTATTGTAAATGTGTGCCTATCTGCAGTAGTAAAGGTAAATGGCAGTTGACTCCTGCATGATTTTTTTTTAAGTGTTGATCTATAGGTGTGGCCAGTAAAATGGAAAGCAGAAGAAAAATAGAGGCTGGTGAAAGGAAAAAAACAAATCATGTCTAGATATATTTCAGAAGAAGGCTTCAAGTGATCTCTCGAAAGTTGAAAATGTTTTTCTTTGTTTACACAAGGTTTACCGGACCTGGTTGTTTCATTTCACATGTGCATATTGTTTGTTTTGAATTAAAAGTTTGCTAAAAGATGTTGAATGGCTCTTTTTTTTTGTGTTTGTGTGTGATGTAGTAACCTATCCCTATTTTTTCCATGTTATTTTTTGCCTCTAGTACCAAATTTTCTGTTAAGAGGAGTAATGTCTTGGCACACATCAAGTTTGTGAAGTCAAAAGCTTTCACATCAAATTTATTAATTGTGGTATACCTGTATGTTACTTTCATAAGTCAAGGTTACTAAATGTCCTTTTCTTTGATGAAACATTAGATGGGTGTGTGGTGTTCGCACATGTTTTTCAAAGTTGAGAATGAATTTCACACACACATCTGCAGATGTATTATAGGTGAGTCCTGCAGCATACAATGTGTACAAACTTTAAAAGGCTTCCTTGTACATAGAAAATGCTTTAGTATGTTTATGAAGTGTTAGTGTTGGATATTTTGCAGGATTGTACTATATCCTTTTCTTTGGAGGACTAAAATGTAGTTCTAAACACTCAGTTGCAATGTGAGAAATTTGAGGACTGCAGGAAAATTTCATTTGGGGGCAAAATTCTTTGGGTGTGTGTGATCCAGTGTCCTCATTTGCTTCCCACATCACTACACCGCTTGCTTAATACTGTCTGCATGAAAAAACAGCATGTCCAAAGCCAACTAGGAATCATTTGGACATTAGGTGTAATATGTGTGGAGAATATTTTCCAATACTTCCATTACTTGATTTTTCTGAGCCAAAAGACTTTATCACACCAGACTCATAAGGCACCATAATTGTATTAGTTTAGGAAATGCAAACATATTGGGTTGAGGACAGTCACTATCATACAGCTCTTCCAAATTGTCATGGTGCTGTTTTTGGTGAATTGTGCAATCATGGAAATCCATTAAGTAAATAAATAAATAAATAAATGGGAAGAGGAAAAAAAAAAAGGAAAACAGCTTGCTTGGGAATAGCAAGTGGGAGGGAGAGAGGGGGGAGAAGCAGAATCATACCCACTCAAACTACATGACTGCTTGCATATTGGAACTGTTTTGGAAGGAACTTAGGATGCATGTATCAACAGTGGAAAAGCAACATGATTGGGAGCCATTGATGGGTTTTGCCCATCAGTGAGAAGGAATGCTCCAGCAATGGATGGACCACAGACCAGCTACTGGACAAACACTGTCATGTGATAAGGTAAAGCCACAGACGCTACTATTCTGCTCTAATTCTTTGCTCAAGTTCTTTGCGATCAAGTCCTAGTTCAAAGGTTCAAAGACTGTCATACAATCAGAGTTCTGTTACTGTGAGGAAAAAGTCGAGGCCAATTTGTAGTTCATACTTGGGGATGTTTATGCAGATTTTATTTTCCTATCTCCATATGAGTTGTCTGGATTCTGTGTCTGGACTGGGCCTAGAAAAATGATGTGAGGAACTTCTTATAAGAAAAACAGAACAAATCTTTAAAAACGTAGATGAAATGTCAGACACAGTATTTTCCACCCTGTGTCAAGCCTACTTCTAATTCAGTGGTTACTGCTGGAAGGATTTTCTGCTTATCCCCCAGTGGGCCATGTTGGCTGGTGAAACGCAAAAAGTAATTTTTCCAACCTCTACCAATGCCCTTCATGGTATCCCAAGAATTCATAATTAATACAATTGGCAGCATTCTCCTTCAACACATCTTGAAATGAGATTCTACCTGCTATACTTTTTCTGCTACAGCTAGTTAGATTTGATTCATTATGTATAAAACAAACATTAGCTTGGCTGAAAGTAAAACAATATTTTTCATCCGTCTTATATTTATCCTCAATAGATGCAGGGTTATAGTTTCCACTGCAAGATATGGAATGGGTATTCAGTATAGGTCCTATTCAGACAGAGTGCTTCATGAAGTTACTTGCTGGAATCCCTCAGCCAGCATGCTCAGAGTGAAGTGGTTATATAGAACAGTGCTTCTCAGACTTTGATCTTTCATTGTTTTGGTCTTCCAGACATCCCAGCCAGCATGGCCAGTAGCCAGGAACTGGTCCATAATTCTGGACATTGAGACATTCTGGATCTCATATTGGGATAAAAGGCAGAAATAAGTGGAATAAATGAATAAATAAATAAATGGATAAACAAACAGACCAATTGAAGGACCAGTTTTTGGAAAGCACTGATATTAGCTATATGTGTACACTGAAGTTCTGGAAAAGTACCTGAGCAGAATAGAATTCAGCTTTCTGAGACTCAGATTTTATATTTAAAATGAAAATAAGGCATATAGACAATAGTTCTGAAATTGTTTGAAGGTATAGGCAATGATTTCCAAAATCTCAGAAGCCATATGCTCATGTTTTATACCTCTTTTCTACTCGTATCACACACACAATTTCTTACTATGTTTCCATTGTAGGGTAGATATATCAAACTCTCATGAAAAAAAATGAAGACTCCTAAAAGAGTAACAGCTTTAGATGTCAGTCCCATGGATCTCATAGGCATCTCAGGGTCGGAGGAGTTTTGGATCTCCTTTTCTATGTGTAGAAAGAAGCAGGGAGGGAGGTTCCTTGGAGGTGGAGCTGATTTTGTAGAGAGCACAAAACCCAATGGGCAGGTTGGGAAGTGCTCTGATTCTACAGGATCCTGTGCCCTCAAGATATCCTCAGAATGGGGAAAACTACATGAGCTCTGAAAGTCAGTATTTCCATCCTACTAAAATTAATGGGTGAGAAGAATGCATAATAATAATAATAATAATAATAATAATAATAATAATATAATGCAACACTAGAAAAAAGTTTTCCCCCCCAACTTTCCCATTCTATCAGTGTGTGTTCAAAGGGGTTTGGGAGAAGGTGTCTCCTCTGTATTAGGCTGCATCTCCTCCCACACCACTCTCACGCTGCCATTTATTGATAGGATTGCTTTGTTCTATAACACAAATTTTGGGGGGAAAAATCCTGCTTTACCAGGTACCTGAAGTGCTATCCTTTGCTGTCACCACACTTTGAGGTAGCATATTACACTGTCATATAGCTCTTTCTATTAGGAGGTTCTTCCTACCTGCATTGTTTCAGCTATACTATTGCCTCTTCAACAAAATAGGAAAGACTATGATACAAGTAACTTTGATCTACATAACTTTGAAGTGGGTAATGAAGACAAAAGCTGCATCTGCACTGCAGAAATAATCCAGTTTGATATCACTTTAATTGCCATGACTTGATGCTATGGGAGTCTGGAAACTGTAGTTTTGTGAGATACAGGGCTCATTCCCACTTACATTTAACCCGGTTTGCAATTTGCTTTTGCTCCAGATCAGTGAATTGATTCCAGTCGATGTATTGTTCCACTATGGAAGTGGGTCTTTTCTTTATTTGCTTCTTTTTAGGCACAATTGTCATCCCCACTAGTTCGTGCCACTTCAAAATGCCTGTCACTCATCTATGTGTCATTGGTGATGCAACCAGCCACACATTCAAGAAAACACAAGAGGAAGTCATGGGTGCCATGGCCAGAATTCTCCCCAGGTATGCATGCATCCATGGCTGTCATGGAGGACTTTCCCCCAGGATGCATGCAGTTTCTTTTTAAAAGACAGTATATGCACTCTATTGTTTTTGCAGTTACTTTTCTCACTAAGCCGCTGTTGGTCCACTCACCTGGCTCGCCGCCTGCAGCACAAGTAATTGCAAGTAATTGCAAATACTTTGGAGCGCATATACTATCAATTACATATCTATATATCTATATCTATATAATATACCCATATGTCACACCACAAAGCACAAAGGCAACACTGGGAGGGGGAAAAATGGCAGATTTCCCCCAAAACTGGTGAGCGATGTGCCAACCCTCTGCCACAGTAATCCCTCCCCTTCAGTTTGGTGTGACTCAGGTCAGTTGTTCCTACTTGCTGAACACGCTTGCTAATTGCTTCTTTTCAAAAGGACCAGTAAAAAACTAGTGTCTGAAAATAGCTTTTTCTTTTGCATTTGTCTCACTTCAAAACGAGTCCAAATGATCACATTCCCATCTGAAGCTGTTTCAAATGGGGACAAGGCACATTTAAAGTGATCAGCAAATCAATGCAAATCATAGTGGGAATGAGCCCACAGTATTTAGTCTTCTCTGAGAGCTCTGGTGTAATGACAAATTACAGAGCCTATCTGGGAGATATGGTTCAGCAAATTGGACTGAACACCTGGAATGGATTCCACCACCTCACTGACTTGAAAGACCTGCCCTTCGCTTCCCATTGTAGCCTGCTGCCTTGTGACAGGGTAAAGAATGCTGTCCAAGCACCATTGCTGAAGAAAGCTGGCGCCTGTACCCAAAGTGGGAGCAGGTAACATCTTATTGTTTGCCTCAGGCAGCAAAATGTTTTGGGCCCACACAGGGACATATCAGGGGCCACAGCCAGAGAAGTGCTGATGTGTGCCACAAATTAGCAACCACAATGGGAGTGGGAGAGAAAAATGTACTTCACATGAAAAAAACACCAACACCTCAGTTAGGCTTCAGATGAATCTATTAAAAGCAAGGAAACATGCTCTCATTGCTCATGTGTGCACAATGTCATTGTATAGTTTAGTCACTTGGTGGCACTGGACTTCATTATGCCTGAGTGTAATAAGGAGTTTCCTGTTGTTTTTCCATTCTTGTTTTGTTCAACTACCTGAACCATATATCCACTAAGCCTTCTTTGACATGGGTAGTACTGCCTGAGGCACTCCAGTGTTGGACTTCTAAAGGGCAAAGCTTTCATTCCGTATATATCTTGTCCACTTTGTACTTTGCCGCATGCTATTATTATTATTATTATTATTATTAATTCTATTCTGAATCATTGCCACAATATTACTGTGCAAATACCATTATCAGAAAGCAGTACATGTTAAGAAAATACCATGTGTTCACCTAATTCATGCCAGTTATCTCCAATCATAAGACAGAGCAGGTGGTGCTTTCCTAGATTCTGAAGGTGCCATTGCAATGAAAAGGTCACACAGTTTGGTTGCTGTCTCCTAAAGATATCATACCCACCAACATTTCACAGAGGAAAACTGGGAGGCACATGGCCAAGCAATATCAGTGTGTGGTCAAGATGGCGAAAGGAAGGACACAAATAGTGTAGAAGAGACTGCAGTTTGCTTTTGTCTGTGTCTACACAGCAAAATACCTCCTTTTCGCTTGCTGAGTTGTGTGAAAATTACTTTTGCATTTTGAAGTGAGCTGATAACAAAGGGAGAAAGTGGGAGGAGATCGAAACTGGGACTAAAAAAGAAAAAAAGCTGAAAAAGCAGGACAAAAATTAAGTCAGTGCCTGACAAATCAGAGCAGTTGGAAGGTATAGGATATTAACAAGCAAGCTGGCTGACCTTGGCCAACATTACATGCAGTTTCGGTATGTAGTTGGCACAGCAAGATCCCTAATTACTGTCTGGTTTTAATATATTTAAAACATTGTGCAAATCAAATTTTAATTGCAGTGCTTCCATGCAACAAAATAAACACTCTTGCAACCCAAGTATTTCTGCCTGCAGGATATATACCAGAAAGAACACTGAGAAATATTGGTATAATTCATATAATTCTTTCTATCTTGCTGCCATCTGTACATGAACTGTCTGTACCTTTCTTTACATGAAGGCATTTCCATTATCCAAAGCTGTTATTGAATAGAATGAGGGTGTAGCCACGTTGATGAAAAACCAATTTTCTGTATATATGAGTTGGCACAGTTGCTTTGAAGCACAACTTTCTATACTGAGCGCACATTTTGCTTCTAAGTAGATTGCTTTGGTGAAAGTTATTTTTCCAATGGCAGCTATCTCTGCTGCTAGTTGGATCCATAACTATAAAGATGAGAAATACCTCTGATTTTTCTCTTGGACACCTTCTGTAGAATATGGATTGCTCCATCCTTAATGCTATGAATTACTATACACTTAATACAGTCATTCTTCTGAATCCACAGATTATTATCGACGGATTCAACCATCCATATTGAAAATATTTAAAAAATATAAATTCTAAAAAGCAACAACAACAAGTTTTATTGATTAGTTGACTGACCATGTCAACAATAAAATATAGTATTTCAAGTACAGATTCAGCTTATCGAAAACCAAGCAGTAATAAAAGCTCAATTCTAAAACAAATCTAAAAATGACCAGAATTAGAACATATTCATTTAAGTAAACAACTGAATAAATAAAATAGTGTCCAAAATAAGCAACAAATGCAATATAAAATATATCAGGTTCTAAAAAGCAAAGCTTGGTTTTGACATTTTATATCAGGGACACCATTTTACTATGTCATTGTTATTTAATGGGACTTGAGCATCCACGGATTTTGATACCCACTGTGCAAGATAGTGAGGAAAAAAATCTGATGAAACCAGTGAAAGACTTCATGGCCTGTTTCTGGTAGAACTGAAATGAAATGTCTGCAGTCTTCTTGCAGGCTCTGTTTTAAGAGACTGTGCCCACACAGACTTTAACACCGTTAGACTTCGCCGATTCCCTGCCCCAATTACTTTTTGCAAGCCTCTTACCTGATGAAAAGATCTGGAGATCTGGGACATTTTTGTGTTTTTTGTGATCTTGACTTTAGGCCAGTAAAGATGTCATCCTACTATGATTTGCATGTGATTACTGCAGTTGCCCTTATCAGGGACAGCCTGATAAGTTTGTTGGATTTTTATTTTTCCTGGAAGGGAGCAAGATACATCTCTTCTGTCAGGCATTTGGTCAGCAAATTTGTGAGGCTGTAGTGGTGCTATTGCTGACTAGAGGTGTGTGTGTGTTTATGATCTAAATTGTTTTGAATCTTGGGGAGAGGTGATATAGAAATATTTTGGGGCCTCTGCAGATTGCCAGAAATAATCCAGCTTGAGACCACTTTAACTGTCTTGGCTCAGTGGTAGGGAATCATGGGAATTGTAGTTTTTTTCTAAGACGTTGAGAGAGCTCTGGTGCCACAATGAACTCCATTTCCCATCATTCCTTAGCACTGAGCCAGGACAGTTAAAGTGGTCTCAAGCCCAATTATTTCTGGCAGTCTGTACAAGCCCTTGATTTCACTAGATCTCATAGCACTATATTCAACTTTAACTGCTATAGCTACAGCCTATGGACTCCTGGGGTATGTAGCTTGGTGAACCACTAGATTTCTCCGGTAGAGAATTCTAAATATTTCCCCCTAAACTCTTATGTTCCAAGATTCCATAGAACTGAACCATGGCTAGTAAAGTGGAATCATAGTGCTATAATTGCATAGTGTGAATGTGTACCTGTGGTTTGTAGTTTGGTGACACATTGGATATCAGTCTAAATACCTTCCCTAAACTGCAACTACCATGATGTTGCCCTGGCAGTAGAATCATAGCAGTATAATTGTATAGTGTGAAAAGTCTCTAAGGCATGATTCACTTCTTCTAAGCCAGAAGAAGTTAATATCACATCTTTCTGGGACACATGCAGCATTGGTTCGGACTATGTCCCCACCAGGGCACTTTGGCTGGGTGTGGAGGGAATGCATCTATGAATCTCCACTGTCACAGCTATTTTAGCTCTCAGGAGATCCATTGGTGGGTCCTGAAGTTGAATGTTCCAGCTCTAGAACAAACACCCCATCATATGGAAATAATGCATTGGAGTTGTAACAATTTCCGCTGTTAATCACTTTTTTTTTTTTTTTGTATGCCTGTTGGTCATTTTCAGTTTACAGGATGTCACTTGTACTTCAACACAGCCGTGCCAGCTTAATTGAGATACCCAAGAGTGTGATTTTTGAAGAGATTGGTTTTGGTGAGAAAGTGGAATCTTTCTTCAATGAAAAAACGAAGAGGAGATCTCAATGGCTGGCAACAGGGTGCACCAGTGGGGCAGTTGGTGTTGCAGGCTGGGGAGTGGAGGACAGAAATCAATGCTTTGATCCACTATAAAGCATAACAACAGCTGTGGTTTAGCTGGCATTTATCTCTTTTGAAAAGTGAGGACATTGTAAAAGCAGTAAAAATTAACTGCCTGAGCACAATGCTGTTTTTGTGACTTTGGAATTCAGATAAAGCTCTGCTATTCTTGGCAGGCTGATGAAAAGAATCAAGCATTTGCATACAGGTGAAGGGGGAGAGGAGTGCAGTGGAGTCCAGGTTGCTGCCAGGTATGCAAAGTCCCTCCAGCTGCCAGTGCTCTCTTTTAAACAAACTGGAGGGATTGTGACCTGACCAGTGGCAGAAGTGACGAGAAACAGGCAGTTTTTTTTCTTTTGTAAAGGGCAATACCAAGCAAGGTCATTGGATGGCAGCAAAGCATTTGACACTTGTTAGCATCATTCTTGGGCATCTCAGCAGAGTCCCACATGGTTATTTCCAGGGATTGTCAATCAGCAAGCTGGAGACGACAGGCCTGAGACTACATCCAAGCTTTGCAACAAGTTGGCTCAAAACACCCTGGCATGTCTTTTGAACAGAAGGAGTTCTGAACTAGCCGTTCTTAGACATGATCATCCTGAGCCTCTGTTAAACAACTGACTCAGACTCTCCGTCCCTCCAGTGGAAAGCTGCCACCTTTCCCCCTCTCCTCTCTGCCAAGCAGGGCTTCGGTGCCTTTAACAGCTGCCGGGAATGCCTTACCTGTTGGATTTCTGCCTGTCACACCCCAAACTCCTGCCAGATAAAACATTTGGAGTCCAAATCTGTTGTGTGGTTATGGTGACAACCCAAAATGTGTCAGCTATGCTGGTTCATCTTCTTCCAGTCACACACAAGGAGATAAAGATCAAAAGCAGAGACAAAAAAGCTCAGTCACACCCTCAGTCAGAGCTTGGAAAAGTTACTTTTGGTGGCTACTTTCAGAATTCTCAATCAGTGCTCATGCTCACTGGAAGATTCTGAAAACTGTAGTCCACAAATGTAAATTTTTCATGTTCTGGTTTTAACTTCTTACATGCGTCTTAACAAACACACCACAATTTTTTTGGGGGGGGTTTTTTACGGGCAATGTGACCATGTTCGGGAAGAGTTTATTCCTGACGTTTTGCCAGCATATATGGCTGGCATCTTCAGAGAAATGGTTTTTCAGTACTCAAGTTCCTTTAAAAATGCTAAAACATTTTGATTGAAATCATGTCTTAAAATCTAGTATCATATATGAGCCAGTTTAATGTATTGTAAAACAGAATTAACAGCTTTTGAGCCATGAATTATTTTTGAGCGTCAGAACTGAATTCACAGTCTTTTCCCCCAGAAAACCTCTCCTCCCTGTGTCCAGCTTGCTTCATTTTACCAGTATGTTTGTTGGAGATATGAGTGAGAGCCTTCTCAGTGGCTGCTCCCAAGTGATGGTTTCAGCAATTAACTGGCTGCTGAGAATGAGAATTTGAACAGATTGGTACTGCACTTTTTTTTTTTAAAAAAATGTGCTTTTAGTTTTTTAATGCAATCGTTTTTAAATTATGCTTTAGTATTATACTTTTCTTCTTATTTTTATCTGTACCTGTTTAAATCTTGTTGTGAGCTACCTTGAGTTTCAGGACCAGGTTCACAATGTGGCATAATTGTGTTAGTCTAGGAAACACAAACATACCAGGTTGGGGACAGTCATTAGTGTACTGCTCTTCCAAATCACCATGATGCTGCTTTTGTCTCATCCTCTGCCTTCCGCACACTCTCTATCTCCCAGTCCAATGCCCTTTCCAGCTTGCGTTTCAGTGTGCATTTATTTTTATTTTTAGCACAATTGTGCGATCATAACAATTCATTAAGTAATAAATACCGGTAAATAAATAAATAAATAAATAAATGATATTGGGGGGAAAAGGAAAAGGAAAACAGCTTGCATGGACATAGCGAGGGGAAGGAGGAGAGGAGCAGATCATACCTACTCACACTACATGACTACCAACATATTGGAATTGCTTCAGGAGGAGCTTATCGCACATGCATCAACAGTGGAAAAGCAGCATGATTGGGAAGCATTGATGGGTTTTGCCCATCAATGAGAAGTGCTCAAGCAATGGATGGATTACAGACCAACTACTGGACAGACACAGTATCACGTGATATGGCATGGTCCCAGATGCTACTATCCTGCTCTAATTCCACTTTTCAGGCATCATGTGATCAAAATTATAGTACCATTTTAAAAGCCATGACTCCATCTTATGGAATCTTGGGATATGTAGCTTTGTAAGGTACATAGAATTTTCTGCCAGAACACCATAATTCAGGGGAGTGCACTAGAGTATGCTATTTCTCTACACTGCAAATGCCACCATTCTGTAGGTTGGAACCATAGCAGTTATGGTGGCATCAAACCTATAATTGTTCAGTTTGGGTACACACCTGGAAGAAAAGTTGTAAGGCCCACCGGCTAGCCAGATTGACAAATAGAACCTTATACTAATAGGGAAAGGGCTGTAGCTCAGTGGCAGAGCACACACTTTGTATGCAAGAGGTTCCATGTTCAGTCCCTGATGCCTCCACATATTGCCTGAAGCACTGTAGATCTACTTAAGGATGGGAACACACAGCCCTACAGAGGTTGTTGGTCAACAAGTCCTATCATCCCTCACCATTGGTAAAGAAGGTGAGGGCTGATTGGAGTTTCAGTCCAACAGCTTCTGAAGGCCCACACATTTCCAGGCCCTAACCCCTGGGGTAGACAGTATTGAGCTAGATGGACCAATAGTCTGACACACTGTGAGGCTGCTTTCTAGCCTCATATATAATAGATTTACATATGACTTTGCAAGCAGAGAGACAGACAAACCCTGCCCTGAGGAGCTTACAAATGAAGAAGAGCAAGATTAGACATGGAACAGTTTAGATAAGGTAGGATATGAGTATGATTCCATTTCTGGGTATGTTTAAGCCAAACAAGTATGTACGGATTCCTGATGACTATTGTAATTAAAATATGTATTCAGCAAAATGCCATGAACAATAAGAGATGGATTATACTGCACTGATGATTGTCAACTCGTATAACAACCTCTCCTCCCAAACCCTTACCTGCTAGCTCAGAGAAAGCTACAAAAAACAAATTGGTTATTTCAGTTTTGGCACCAAGTGTCACTGGTTTGGGCCCTGGCAAAAGCAAGCTGGAGGAAATTTCCACAGCTCTGTCTGTGAAAGCTCTTCTTTCCAAGTTTCTCTTTGATTGAATCGGTTGTATGCCAACTTAGAGACAGCCTGGCGGTGTGCAAGGGAAAGATCCCACCATGGCCTAAAATTATACATGATGTTTTAAAAAATAGAATAAAATAGGCCAGACTTTTCAGTAACCAGCAATTGTGTTCTCATGTTCCTGATCCTTGGTCTTCTGGAATGTTTCCCTTCTTTTTCATTAATGAAATAACAAGCTGAAATATGATACTATCAGAGTACAGCTTATGTACAGTTAATGAATATTTCAGAGTAAGGAGAAAGGAGAGGGAGAAAGAAAAGGAATGTGGCACCTTTAAGACTAAAGGGCTATACAAACCGACCCAAAGGGCCAGCCTGGGGGCGGAGTTGAGGCATGGCGACCGCACACCAGCCACCCCAACTCCACCCCCACGTCGTCCTCACACCGGCCACCCAAACAGATGGCGGGAAGTGTCAGGGCATTCCCTTGGTGCAGCATTCATACACGCTGCACCAAAGAGTAACCGAAAAGCCACGGCAGCAGTGATAAGGGCGGCTTTTTGCCGCTCTAAAAAGGAGCTGCATTTCCAGCTCTTTTTAGAGCATCAAAGTACTAGCTCAGAGCCACAGTGTGCAATTGCCGCAGCTCCAATCCAGCAAGGAAAGGGGTGGTGGGACGCCACCCCTTAGGTTCCATCTGTTGAGCCCCTAACTGGTTTTTATTTTAGCATGACCTTTTGTATCCACTTGTATAAATCCACTTCTTCATTTGCAGTACAGAATTATATTAAGGTCTTCGGCAGAAAGCATATTTATACAGTTGTGGGAGTGATACAGAATGTAATGGGATTCAGAAAGATGCAACTCATGTTCTGTGCCCTAAATTTTCAAAGGGCTAAGTGAGGTCATATAGGTCTTTCAGATCTTCACAGTGGTCTGTTTGTGTTCATGTGTGAAAGCAATAAATCTGGTTACCAAAAGTCAGTTCCCCTGGGTTTAAAACTCCCTGGGAAGATTCCTTTTGTTATATCTGCAGTAGGGATGGCTCTTGCATTAATATATGGACGTATTCACACAGGCGGCTCTAAAGCCGCCTAGAAGCCCCCTGGAAGCCATCAGGAGTCATTCCGGCGGCGAAAACAGCAGCCGCCGGAATGACTCCTGATTGCCTCCGGCAGAAGCGCCTGTAATTCCTTTTTAAAAAAGGAATTAAAAAGATGGCGCTAAAGCCGGCTAGAGGCAGGGATGGCGCAGGGATTGCGCAACATGGGGCGGGGCTTGCTGCGACGTAGTTTGAACACGTCGAGCAAGACCCTGGAGTGAGGTAGGGATGGCGCAGGGATGGCGAAGGATGAGGAGGGGCTTGCTGCGACGTCATGTGAACTTTTCCTGCACAGAGCCGGAGTGGGGCCAGATGGAGGTAGGAATGACTCCCTTTTTTGCTCTGTGTGAAAACGTCCTATGTAGTGTGCCATTAAGCAATTGTCTTTTTTCATATCTCTGCTAATGAAATGGAATTAGTGACTATAAATGAATTCTGATGTTTCTTTTTCTATCTTTTGCAATTTTCTTGTTCAAGAAGGACCTGGGACCACAACCTATAAAGCCCATACTATATGTCCAGGAAAGCTGAAATGTTGTGCAATTGATTTTTGGGCATAGCCATTTCTAATGTCAAATTTATGTCCCTTTTGTGTAGAGACTGTCCTGTTTATCCAATTTAGAGACCAGAGGGCATTCCTGGCATAGGATGACATATATAATCTTGAAGGAAGAGCTAGTTAATGCACCTCTGATGTGGGTAGTGTTATTGCCTCCTGTAATACTGGTTCCAGAGTGGATGTATTGACAGAGAGTTGGCACCTGGGTTTGTGTTAGGGCCTTGTCTCTGTATTACTATCCATTTTATTTACCCTATTGTAAGTGAGTACAGTGATCCTTCCACATTTTCTGGGGTTAGAGGTGCAGGACCCCCATGAAAGTGGGGGGAAAACTGCAAATCCTCCAGCACAATGCTGTGGCTAACATCTGGGAGAAGTTGACCATAAAATTGCACTGGAGGACCTACAAATGCCTAGAGAAGTGTTTTCTCTAGTAATGTATCTCTAGGTTCTCCAGTGTGACTCTATGATCAAGCATATGCAGGATCTAGAAATTCTGAGAGAGAGAACATATTAATCAAATCCACAAAAAACATCAAATCCACAAAAGTCAAAGCCACACATGTGGAGAGCCAGTTGTAATTGTTTAAGATTTGAAGACTGTCTGAAGGCCAATAAGAGCTTGTGAGAGACCTGTTTTATTCTCCAGAATTGGTTGTGTAGCATCACTAGAGTTGGTGGGGAGCGTGGTGGTAGCAGAGGATGCCCCCGCCCCCTTCCCTCCCTCTGCTTTGCATGTCTGGCCAGACCCAGAAGGACCTCGGTGGCTGGAAAGACAGACAGGTGTGTAAAGCAGTGGACAGTTGCACCCCCTTTCCCTTCCTCTGTCTTACCCTGCTTAGCTTCGAAGATCAGACACAATCTGGTGCCTTTAGCATATTTAGAGACTGAGCTACATATCAGAAAGTAGAGAGATCTTGTACCTTTGAGACTAACTGAAATAAAGAAGTTGGCAGCATGAGCTTTCATAGACTTCAGTCTACTTCCTCAAATCAGAAAGTCCCTGTTTAGACTTTCCATTTATCAACAATACACTAAGGGGCTATGGGCAAACCATACTGTCTCAGAGTACACTCGTCCCTCCGCATTTCCAGCTTTGACTTTTGTGGATTTAATTATTTATGGATTTTACTAATATGTTCTCTCTAGGAATATCTAGGTCCTCCAGCACAACTCTATGGTCGATTTTAACTAAAAGTTGCACTGAAGCACCTAGAGATTCCTAGAGAGAATATGCCACTAGGTATTTGTAGCTCCTCCAGTGCTATTCTGTGGACAGTGTCTGGCAGATGTTGACAACAGAATTGCACTGGAGGACCTAGAGATTACTAAAGAGGTGTTCTCTCAGGTAAAAACATAGTGTTAATTGTGTTTTTTTCTTATTCACGGGGGTCCTGTGCCCCTAACCCCAGTGAATGTGGAGGGACGAGTGTAGTCCTGTCCTTCCACCTACATCAGAAATATGAGGAAAAAATAATATTGACCTCGTACAATGTAGTTGTAAAGATCAAATCTAGATGTATGTGAGGCATGTTGAACATTCGAACATACTGTATAAAGTGTTATTTTTTTAAGGGTTGCCTCTAATTGCAGCCTGTCTCTGAGAAGGATGTTGCTGTTTAATTGTTTTAATTGTTCCCTGCTTTTAATTAACTTTATTTTATTTTACCTATTGTTTTGTATTTTTAGATTATATGCCTTTGGCAGGTGTTTATTTTTATTTTATGCTTTGATTATATCTTTGTACAGCGCTTTAGAAATAAACTTTAATAATTAAATAATAATAATGCTTCTTTTTACACAGTCTTTTACACCTGGCCAATTGACACTTTTCCTTCTTATTCTCTATTTATCTGGTAGTTGTATTTTTTTCTTTAAAGCAATATTGACACTAGACGGATGGTGAAAGAGGGCTGGAATAACAAAGACTTTGGGTAAATCTCAGTGTGCCTGCAGTAAACCATGCAATAAAGTTTGAAATGGGAAAGAATGGGATTCTACTTTATCTGGTCCTACTGATTACTTTACTACACTCTTATGGTGTGCCATTCCACTTTTACTTCTCTGTCTGCCTCCTGTTACATTCTGGGGTTTGTAGTTCAGAGAGGCCTAAGAGCTCTCTGGTTCAGAATTCTAAATGTCCTTCCCTAAACTGTAAATCCCAGAATGCCACTGGAGACAGAACAGTTAAAAGTGGAATAGTAGCACTATAAGATGTAGTGTGGTAATCACGTAGTTGTGTGTGCCTGCCTACAACAGGCAAGATAAATAGCAGCTGCCGCCAGGATTCCTTACTGAGCATGTGTGATGAGCAAAACTGGGAGAAAACGGGAAAGTGGATAAGCCTACCTCACCTTCCCAGTATGATGAAAAAAATGCAAAGATCTATAATGAAAACAGTTAAAAAACAAACAAACCCAGCGACTGGTTAAAGGGAAAAAAAGCGCCTTCATACATTTTGGAATATTTTGAAGTGGTTTCTAGCAGGTTCAAAATGTTGCTATTTACTTATTCAAGGCTTACCTGACCAACTTGTTTAATTTCACATGTACATCGTGTTAGTTTTGAATAATAACTTTGCTGAATCATGTTGAACAGCTCTTTTCTTTTTTGCTGTATAGCAACCTTTTCTATATTTTTCCATGTTATTTTTGCCTCTGGTACCGCATTTCCTGTTAAAGAAGTAATGTCCAGGAACATATCTACTTTTATTAACTGTGCTTTATCTGTACAAAGACTGATAAAACTCCAGTAATCATGATCTGTAAAATGATACTCCAGCAGTACTCATTTAAAGGTTGTCCTCTGTGTGTGTATGTGTGTGTGTGTGAGTGAGTGAGTGAGAGAGAGAGAGAGAGAGAGAGAGAGAGAGAGAGATGCATGAATGTGAGGAACCTGAACTCGCAGGTGGATGAACCCAACTTTAGTTCTGTGTAGATTGATTAAAATGAATGGGACTTATTAATCACCACTAATGTAAGTCACACATATTTCAGTGGGTCTACTCTGGAAAGGGCCAGCACTGGATTTTTCTCAGACTTTTAATTTTCTATAGAGAGTTACAAGTCGAAGTAAGGTTAAATTATTGATGTTATAGTCAGACCCTTTCACAGTTTACCTAATCAACCCTTCATTCATTTGGAAACTTTGGGTAATTCAGGAACATGCTTGAGTTTCAAGATTCATGACACACAAGAGCTCATTCTGTAGTTAAATGTCTCCCATCTAGTGCTGAGATAAAACATGAGAGTAGGAAACACTGGATTTATTCTGTAGGTTGAGGACAGGACATAAGCTTAGAATGACATATTTTTTTCATCTAGCCAACAAAGTTGATTAACTTTAATAATATTGCCTCTAATGTTTCATTATAATCTTATTTTAAGGAAATGTTTGAACATTAAGCATTTTTCCCACAGCAGTGAAACAATGTGCCTTTCCTTGCCAAATATCACATTCACAAATATCCTCTTCATTTCTGCAGCTTGGAGGTAATGTTTGGAAGTTTTTCATTATCCAGCTGCCAACTTACCATCATAGATTATTATCAAGAATCATTTGACTGAAGCATCTGATATATTGAAAGGCATGTTCCTGGCTCTCCTTGATTTTTGCTGTTGCCCAGATTTCAGTGCCAAAATACTTTCTGGCTCAACACATTATAAGCTAGTACACATTGTTGCCTTTTTACAGTGGTATTTATTGCATAGAGAAGATGCATAACTATGAAAGGGGGGACTCTAAACAGCATGGGACCTAAATACCTACAGGAGTGTCTTTCCTTATATTGTGAAATTGTTTTACCAGATCCCTTATGTGCATTTTGTATCAACTAGAGACAGAGACTTCTCAGATGAAACTCCCTAAGTATGGAATACCCTCCTAATTATGAAATACTCTCCAATGGAGGGTCAGCTGGTATCACCCTTCTAACCTATTTTTGGTTTCCACTTTAACTGGCATTTTTTCCTGATTTATTATGAGGCTTTTAGTGTTTTTATTGTTGTTTTGGTGATTTTAAAGCATTTTCATTACATTTACATTGACCTAAATCCTATATATTATTCCAATTAGAGTCAATCTTGAATCAGTTGTTGAATACTGAATCAACACATAGGTAAATCTCATTGATTCAGTGAGTCAACTCTAGTTGTGACTAATGATAGGCTTCAGTATGCAAAAAGATCTTGTAGCACCTTTGAGACTAGGAGAAAGAAGTAGGTAGCATAAGCTTTCATAGAGGCATCTGATGAAGTAGACTTACGAAAGCTTATGCTACCTATTTCTTTCTCTCAGTCTTAAAGATGCCACAAGACCCTGTTGCATACCAGACTAGCATGGCAATGCTGTTGAATTCTACCAATAGGGTTCAGGCTATTGTTTTAACTGTATTTGAACATCACCCTGATGTCCATAAGAATAAAGGGAAGTTTAGCATGTTTAACTAACTAACTAACTGCCTAGCAGTAGACATATACCGTGGAGCCATAGATGGATGCATTTGGGGTGCTTGTTTCCCATTTATATTATATCTTTCCAACAAGAAACTCCCATCTAAATGTGACCAAAGTGTTTAATAAACATACTTAATATAGTAAAAATATTGTATGAGCTGGGTTTGGAGTATTAGGATTCTCATAAATTTCTCCAGACTCCAATAGATGTCACTGTATGTCAGAAGCACCTGTGTTTCAAGTTGACTCCAACTTATGGTGACCCTATTGTAGGTTTTCTTGGCACAGGCTGAGACACTGTGACTTGCCCAGGGTTATCCATGGGTTTCTGTGGCTGAGCAAAGATTTGAATCCTGGCCTCCCAGAGTTCTAGATATAAACCATCTTCTCACTACACCATTTCCCCCCTCTGAGCAGGACCTGCCTTTGAATATCTCACAGATGAGCTCAATTTTCTGCTTCAGCTCTCCCTCTGTGGTGCTGCCAGACAAAACTTAATTACAATCATCGTGTCTTCCTCATGCAGTGATATGAGGTGGTGTCCATACAATAAGTCTGTTGTATTCCTCCCATGTTTTTCAGCTGCTTCTTTCTTCCCCTCCCCCTTACCTTAGAAAATCCAGTGAAGAGGGAAAAACAGGAATAACAGCCCAATCAGTTTGCTGGATAGGAAAAAGAACAAGTGAGGGCAGTGGAAGAATTTGTCACTGCAGAAGATGGATGATGTGTACTCCTCCTTTTCTATTTCTTGCTTTACATTTTGTTTTCATTGTCATTTCATATTCTGTACTAAAAATCTCAGAAATGACTGTGGCTAGCTGAATTACAATGAATGAAACACATTGCCTGCCCATTTTCTAGGCAAGTTGTGATGCTCACTAGAATGGATAATGAAAATGGACTGGGTAAGGTTGAATAATAATAATAATAATAATAATAATAATAATAATAATTTATATACCGCCCCAGTGGAAATCCAATCTAGGCGGTGAACAACAATAATAAAATACAACCAAGTTAAGACAATATCATTCCCTCCTCCCCCCCTTAAAAAGTTATTAATTAAATCAGGCACAGTTTAAAACAACTGCAATTAAGCAGTAATTAATCAACAAAAAACTTAACTTCAATTAAAAACAACAAAACAACACGACAATCCCCCGCTGATCAACTTTAAAGGGAGTTATAATAAAGTCCTGATAAAAATACCAGGATTCGAAGGGTCCCGAGGCCAGCTATCTAATCTGGAAAGGCCTGCCGGAAGAGATCCTTCTTGACAGCCTTTTTAAAGCCATGCAAAGATGTTAATTGACGGATCTCGTCCGGCAGGCCGTTCCAGAGCCTGGGGGCAACAACAGAAAAAGCCCTCTGGGAGGTCGCCGCAAGCCTAGCTTTTTGGGGCTGTAGCAGATTCCGCCCAGAGGACCGGAGGGCGCGGGGAGGATTATAAATTTCTGTTTAGTTTTGTTTTATTATTTTATTTTCATCCTGCATGTGGAATGTCACTTCAAATGGCTACAAAAGTGTGGGGAGGACCGATGTCTTGGGATAGGGCAAAGCAATGACAGTTCACATGTGGTCCTTACTTGTTCTTAGCTTGATCAGCAAATCAGTTTCAAAATTTTTAACATATGGATGTGTGGATATCTTGACCATTAACCTAACATAAATCATGATCACTTCTATTTCTTCTCCCAATAATGCTAAATTTATAACACATTTTGAAAAATTTCATTCATGGATTCTCAAGTATAGTTTACATTTAATTAAAATATAAAGGAATGTCAGAATCACAGTGTTTGCAGGTGGGAGAAACAGGAGTCAACAATAAATAGAGTGGTCAGATGCCATAGAGCACAGAGGTCATGCATGCTTGATGGTGTAGGACTGTACCATCTCTGTCTGATGCAGAACTGTTAAATGTGAATGAATCCTGTCCTTTTTGACATCAGGCCCATTTAAGTATCAAATGCAAAGAAATAAAATAGTATGCTGTGCACAGGGAGTGAAGTTCATATGGCATTAAAACCAGTAACCAAGATTAATGCTGAAGCAACTAATCTGTTAGTAGTGAGGTGAGTTCAGACCAGATCTTTGAAACATTCCTCAGCTTCTCATCTGATGTAGGTAGATTCATATGCCTAAATTAGCATATAAATTGACCAACGTTAGCAGCCCTTTACAGCATTATCTTGCTATTTTTATTTTTTTTTAACTAATGGAGTCAACAGAGTGAGGGGGAGTTATCTATTTTCCCAGCCTCTTGTGCTATCATTGCTCAGAGTGAATATTGGAATAGTTGCGCAAAATGCCAAGAACTGTAGTTCAGACTTAAATTCATTATAAAGATATGATGTATTTAAGGTTGCATCTGCACTGCAGAAATAATGCAGTTTGACAACACTTTAACTGTCATGGCTCACAGTTTTGGGGGATAAGAAAGGTATTTTGATGACAGACTATTTTCAGAAGGTCTAAACAGTTAATGCAGAATACTACTCTAATTTACTGTGCTAATTATAGGAGGCACTGAAGGAAAAATGGTGAGAGAAGCTGTGGAAAGGTGTCCCCTTTTTGCAGGTCAATAACCTGTTCACAGGACTGAATGTTTTGAAGAATTTGGTGTAACCATGCTATATGCTTAGAATCTTATAACCATGCTATCTGCTTAGCTTAGGGGAATGATTAGCTCAATAATGGCTGGGTACACAGCCTGGGATCTTCTCTGTGTTTATGGAAGGGAAAGGCAAGAAGAACCACAGAGGCAAATTCTCAATGAATGATTATTTTCATTTGAAAGGGAAAAACCAACATGCATTCGTCACATGCACTCACACAGGCACACAAGAACTGAGAAAGAAAGAGGTTAGCATGGAACAGAACAGGCCTTCTAATGGAGATATTAAACCTAAAGGTTGCTGCTCCTCTTGAAGATGTTGCTGGGAAAGTAATGGGAACTCAATCACTTCCTTGGACATGAAAGGTGAGTGAAACAGGGTCTAGCAAAGTGAAAACCGACAGCACTTCTGCTTGCAAACCATGCTAATCCAACAAACAAAAGAAAGTTCAGGGTGTAAATAGAGAAATTGTGCCCTGGGGCAAAGTCCAGAGGTTCCATGGTGTCCAAATCTTTGATAAGGATACATGACACCTCGAAGTAGGATCTTCCAAGGTGTGAACTGGGGGTGTAAATGGGCAAATTCCTGCATCAGATAATTCAAAGGACCTTGTAGACAGGGATGTTTATTCCAACGGGAGCCATCCTATTGTTTTATGACCAGGCTCTTCCTCACCTCTGATATGTCTGAAACAAACATCCTCTTTGCGATTCTTATACTAGCTACGTAATCTGCTCACCTGCACCTCATGGCATCCACAATAGCATAATAGAGGAAGACTTTATAACAATTATGATATCAAATGAGGAGGGGTAGACTAGAGTCCAGTGTATCGTAAATGGGCATAGATCATCCACCCTACTCATCAACTCTTGCTTCATCTGTTTCTAAACATTAAAAAGAGTTTGAAAGGAAGGAATTTTTTTTGAATGATTCAGGGGTGATAGTAGCAGCAAAGCAGTATTTCAGTGACCAGACATCAGATTTTTTTTTTTTGGAAGGGTTAAAGAAACTTGAGAAATGATGTGCCGGGGCATCACACTTTGGGGTGAACATGTGGAATAGCATGTAAGTTTTATGGCTCTAGGTCATGCCCTTCTTGGTTTGGCCAAAAACTTTTCATCATCCCCTTGTATATTTAAAATGGACTTGGACTGGACAGCCTTTCAGATGCACAACACCTTCAACTGAGGTCTGTCCTCCATAAAATTGAACACATGGCCATGTACCGCAAGACCCCTTTACTAAATCGATTAAGAAGTCAATCAGCCAATCATCTGATTATAGTCTGAAGTAAACTATGTATTTTTGTTTTAAAAGTATCAGAAAATACAAAAAATACATCAATAAATTTTTATTTCAAAAATTGTGGGTTTATGGCTCTTATTTAACAAGGAATAGCATATATACTTTTCCCTACTTCCTCCAGCTGTATATAGGGTTGTGATAGTGTTATGTTCTGTGTCTTTCAGAGGCAAGCCCAGAAGACCTCACCACAAGCTTGTCATGTGTATAAACTGGAAGCAGCAGAAGTCTGCATGAATGACTGGGTGCTCCATACTTCCTGGGGTTATCAGATCTCATGGCCTGATCTTGAGTCTCAAGCCCTGTCCCCTCTCCTCTAGGCCTCAGGACAACTATGCTTTGAAAGTATTTCTTTTCTTCTGTTGTTTGTATTGTTGGCCTATGCTGCTGCAAACTGTGTCAGAGCCTCTGCTATACAGTGTCCCATCATGTATGTCTGGCCTCCTTTTGCCCTGTCTCCACTCACAACCAGCACCAGAGCTCAGCAGGAGAGATCAGGGAAATATTGAGCTGTCACTCTTCTCTGCCTCAAGAGTTGCTGAATATGGTACTATAGGATTGCTTTGCTGCTTTTCCTATCTTACTGTTTATCTTCCCAGTTTTTTCCCCACTTTATTAATCCTACTCTGAATAGTTGAGGACACAGTACAATTCCCATTCTCAATATGAGGAAATTACTACCTAGAGCTTTAAACCACAATTGTTTTTGTTGTTTTTGTGTGTCTTCAAGTCATTTCTGACTTATGGTGACCCTAAGGTGAACCGATCATGGTGGTTTTCTTGACAAGTTTCTTGAGTAGGGGCTTGCCATTGCCATTACTGTTGGAAAAAAGAGCCTTCGGAAATATTCATTGCACGCTGCCACTTCTGACTCTTAGCTGCTTGTCTCTGGAGTGTTGTTAGGTTGTCCCTTTTCATTGACAGGGAAAAATCTGTCAATAAGCTCACAGCTGCATTAGTCCTCAGGTATGAAACATCACTGTTAGGGCAGTTGAGAAACTGGTATTCACATGGTGTCAGTATCTCCTCCTCTCTCTCTCTGTCCCCCTTGCCCTTGCTATTCCCAAGCAGACAGATTTCATTTATATTTTTTCTATTTCTTTCTTTAAAATAAACCCTTAAATTGCATTATCAGAACTCTAGAAATGTGTGAAAAAAATAAAAATAAAATAACTCCCCCCCCAAAAAAAGGCATGGGCAGCAGGGTTAATGGAGAGTGCGGAAGGGAGCATGATGGCAGAAGCAGCCCCAGTTGTGCGATTGACGAGATATGCGCTAATGGCTGCTTTGAAATTGGTATGTTTCTATTTTTATTAACTGATGTGATTGTGGCAAAAACAAGGCTTGTGTGATAATGTCCTGAGGCCATGTGGGTTGCAGTGTTGCTAACAAAAAGTGTCATATGAGTGTTTTTCTTCTTCAGCTCTGCTAAGGCATTTGATTCCTTTCTCAATCAGTTCTTGATTTCACTGCTTTCCTCCTTCTTGTGCTCTTTCTCCTTCTCCCCCCTAACACATCCCAGCTAAACATTTTTCCCTCTTCTCTCACTCCCCCTTCTGTCTTCTGTCTCTTTTTCTTTTGTTCCTGAAACTCCTGCTTTTAACTTCTTTCTTCTTTTCTAGTCCCTCTCTTTCTCTTTTTCTTGTCTTATTTCCCCATCCCTGAAGGCAGAGCCCCTCCAAAAGCCTTCAGAGTCTGGTGTGGGTGCAGCTGTGCCAGACCATGAAGGTAGAACAGAACAAGAGCTGACAAGTTGTGGTTAGCAGGGGGCCAAATGTGGGAGAGACAGCCATGGGTTCTAGGAAGGAAAGGAAGGAAGGAAGGAAGGAAGGAAGGAAGGAAGGAAGGAAGGAAGGAGGGGACAGAGTCACACAGAGAGATGGTGGGTCACACCTTTTCTAAAACACTGCCTGGGTTTGTGTGTGTATCTATGTTGTGTGCCTTCAAGTAATTTCTGACTTAGAGTGACATAAGGTGACCCTATCATAGTGTTTTCTTGGCAAGTTTCTTCAGAGGGGATTTGCCATTGCAATCCTTTCAGGCTGAGAGTTTGTGACTTGGCCAAGGTCACCAGTGGACTTCCATGCCTGAGTTGGGATTTGAACCTTGGTCTCCAAGTTGCAGTCCAACACTCAAACCACTACACTACGCTGGTTCTCCCTTTACCTTGTCTCAGTCATAAATCAAAATGGAGACTATAGTGAATAAATCAGAAGACAACTAGAACTTGGAAGGATGGGCATTCCATGTTGGACCTTAAAACAGCAGTCTTTGAACAAAAAGACAAAAAAGGAAAAATTGGAAAGAGAAATAGCAGAACTGGAGTATATAAAAAAACCTGCAGTTCATCATCAGTGGGTTGAACAGAGACAATGATTTCCTGGCACACTACACACATTAAAACACCAGCTAATCCTCAGCCTCATGGGGGCTCTCTTGGCCAGTACATCACATCTTCTTTTTGGCTTCCACATTGCATCCCAATATTCACATGATCATCTACTAATCTCTTCAAACAACATCCTTGCCTTGTACCCCAATGACCATCGCTAAAATTAAACTTGTCGCCTCATCTCCACACCCATAAAGTTTTGCATCCCTATGGACATTTTCACACACAGACTGCTATATAAGTCTGTCCCTGGGCTTTCCACTCCACCACATGCATCTGAGGAAGAAGGCTCAAGTCTATGAAAGCCCATGCTACCAGCTTCTATCTTTTAGTTAGTCTCAAAGATGCTGCAAGATACCTTTGCATACTGATTTTCCAGACTAAGGACGTTATCACACGGGGGAAATCTGTTGGTTAATCCACACAAATCCCAAACAAAAACTGAATTTGTGCCTCACAATTTCACACAACGTCGCACAGAAACTGGTATTATCTGAGATCTTTTTAATTTCGAGAGTTTAGAGGAAATGCATTTGCGAAATTACAGTAATTTCGCATTTACTGTAATGTGAAAAGCAAATACGCACGGACAATTCTCTTTTAAAACCTGGAGGAGGGCCAAGAGGAGGAGAAGGAGGGGCCTCCAGGGAAGGAGAGTCCCGGGCTCCTGCCATTCAGGGAAGGCAAGGCAAGGCAAGGCAAGGCAAGGCAAGGCAAGTTTGGGACGGAGGAGAAGTTTGGCATTTGGGATGGAGGGAAAAGGAGGGGAAAGAAGGCTTCTCTCACAGCAGCTGTGGGTGGATGTGGGTGCAAGTGTGGGGTGTGCTTGTGAAGCAACTTGGAGCTCCATCTCACCATGAAGTTCTGCCCTGCAGGTCCTACAAAGGGGAAAGGCTTATGGGGGGGGGGCATGGGAGCTACCTCCAGTTTCCTCCTCTCCTGGGCATCATCCAAGGCTCTGGCTCTCCCCAGGGAACACCCAGCCCTTCCTTCCTTCCTTCCTTCCTTCCTTCCTTCCTTCCCTTTCCTCCTCCTCCTCCTCTCTTGCCAGCTCTGCCTCCTTGCCCATCTCCCCAGCAGCTGACAGCCTCCAATGCCAGGAAAGGAGAGAGAGAAAAGGGAGGCTGAGCCATCTCAATCCCTCCCTTGCCTCAGCTTGCCTTGCCTTGCCGTTCCAGCCTCCTCCTCCTCCTCCTCCTCCTCTGCTCTCTTGAGAGGTCCTAACCCCAACAGAAGGGGGTTAGGACCTGTGCAGGAGGACATGACCCCAAATGTAGGACAGTCTGACATTTCTTCCTGGGAAATGCAGGACCCACCCTGGAAAAAGGAGGAGTTTGGTCACGAAACACACCCATTTCCAGTACATATACGGGTTCTTTTCACTTGTGTATGAAAATTAGAAACGTCTTTTTCCCCGCGTTTAACTTAATTCCATTATTACTATAATTACGTGTGAAAAGCTTTTGCGCAATTAAGCTCTTTTTTCACTTTCTTTTTGGGATGCTTCATTTCCACTTTATTATCTCTTTAACAACGAAACTGGCCCACGTGTGATAACGTCCTAACTCAGCTATGTCTTTGGATAATACCAGTGAATTATATTTCCGTTTGAGAGCCTCTCTCTCATGGAGGGTGACTGGGATGGTTAAGTAAAATCCTGGCAAACCTTTTCTGCCATTATCCTGGGCATTTACCAAGGCTTATAAAAGTTATCCTTTTGGATTTATGATTCCCAGAATGCCCCAGCCACTGTAGATTTTTTAAAAATAATTTTTATTTTATATTACATACAAGTGTACAACATACAACATATCACATGTTACAACACATAACACTCAAAACCCTTTATCATATGCCCAAATTAAAATCAATATCCCCCAAATTTGTAATCCCCTAAATTTTCAATCTGCCAAATTATTTCTTTTAATCATTCCATTCTTTTCAGCTCTCCATTCATACCTTTCTTCCACTCTTTCCAAATCCTCCCCCTCCCCCTACTCTTCCTATCCTAATCTCTCACTCTACTCTCTTTTCCTTTCCTTTCCTTTCCTTCCCTTCCCTTTCCTCTCCTTCCTTTCCTTTCCTTTCCTTTCCTTTCCTTTCCTTTCCTTCCCTTCCCTTTCCTTCCTTTCCTTTCCTTTCCTTCCCCTTCCCTCCCTTATCCTTCCTTCTCTTCCCACTTCCACCTTCTCTACCATTTATTATCCTTTCCTTTCCCTTCTTCTACATACCTTCTTACCCTCTTCTACTTTCATTTACCTTCTCACTTTCCATCCCTTCTTTCAATCTTCTTTCAATCTTCTCATACTCTTCCAAATTGTTTTGCTTCCTCCCAGCTGATTTCTTTCCTTTAAATACCTATTTATTGAACTTCTTAATATCTAATTCATTAATCAAGAATATTATTTTATATATATATATATATATATATATATATATATATATATATGCATATATATAAACAAAACTTTATATCAATCTAATCAATTGTTTATATATGTATTTTAAGAAGGAATAATAGAGTAGGAAAAAGAGTACAGGAGTTGTAAGATTTGAGAAATATATAGTGATAAGATGGAAATGAGATAAATCATAAAAGGTGGTAATAGGAAAGATGAGGTAATCGCGGGTAAAGACATAGTTTTAAAGCTTGATTATAAGTTATGAGAAATGACTTTTTTAATTGGACTGATAGGGGGAAAGTATAGTAGTAAAGAAGAGAAATAGCCACTGTAGATTTTGTAAGCTGTAGTCCAAAAGGTAACCTCAAGGCTGGCCTTCTGCAATGTACTCTACATTGGGCTACCTTTGTAGCCAGTCCAGAAACTCCAACTGGTTCAGAATATGGCAGCTAAACTGAATATGGGTACATCCAGGAGTGATCACATTACATCAATTTAAAAATCACTCCACTGGCTGCCAATTAGTTTCTAGGCAAGGTGCAAAGTGTTGGTTATGACCTTTAAAGCCCTACATGGTTTGGGTCCAGGTTACCTACAGGATTGCCATCTTCCATACAACTTTCCCTGTACACTCAGGTCCTCTGTTTGCTCCAACTGGACGCAAATACACTGGCAACAGTTTCCCAGAGGGCCTTTTCATCTGCTGGCCCCAGACTGTTGAATGACCTGCCAGAGGAGATATGACAACTGAAAATGCTGACTACATTTAAAACAGCACTAAAGACATATCTCTTCCAGCAGACCTATCCAGTCAATTTTAAAATATGACTTTTTAATTTGTGTATTGTAAAGAATTAACTCATATGAGAGTATTTCAGCCCTACCAGCAGGATGTGGCCCCTGACAGATTACCATCAAAGGAATGCAGCCCTCAAGAGAAGGGAACATAGGTTGCCCACCTATGTGATAATATGTGAATTAATAATAATAATAATAATAATAATAATAATATTCATTTCCTTGCTTCAAGTGAGCAGCTAGAGGTATCCTAGTAAGAAAAAGAGATAATCTCATCAGTTTTGAACCTTCAGAAGGTCTCATCCAAAGATAATTTTTTGGCATTTGATATTTCCCTCAAAGCATCTGAATTACCAAATGCTGTTATGCAAGCAAAAAACATGACTACCTGCCTCATTTAACATGCTTGCTGGCTTTGGTTTGGGGGATTGCTTTGCTGGAGATATTCTCCAAGAGTACCAGCACATCTAGACCTGTTGCACTTTTTTCTTCTTGCTGTTTTTGGCCTTTTCCCTTGATGAGGATGAATCAGCTGAACTTGTCATTGACCGCAGCGGTGGCTGGCATCTTTCAAATCAAATGGGTGGGGTGTGGAATTTGCTCTCCAGAACCACCCTCAAAGGTAATGGTAACCAATGGAAGGTGTACTTTGACTTTGTTTTGGTTGGATTCTTGCAATTCTCACTCCCCTCCGCTCTCCAGAAAGATATTAAAGTGAAAATAGTGTCCTGAGGACATGATGTCCGATAGGCTATCAGGAACCTGATTGCTGTATGACAGATCCACAAGTTGTCAGCAAGACTGGTGAGCTGGTTGCCAAGAAGGTGAGATGCCAAATACCAGGTGAACATCTTTGCCAGCTTAGCACCTCCAGCCATGTGACTGCTGCCTGGCAAACAGTTGCTTTTATGCAGCTCGCAGGAATGGAAAAACAAGCATGCTGCCTGCCTTAATGTATCTCCTCAAGCAAGATGATGATTTACATGGAGACTCTAAAATGCCGAGTTAGGCATTTTGCAATTTGGCATTTGCATTTGCAATTTGGCATTTACCGCAGCTGTGCAAGGAGTTGGGCTGACATCTCCCACTGCAGTTACTGCTCAGATGCCTACTCTGACTGAACAGATAAGGCAAACTGGTTCCTCTCTGGGCCAAAGTGAGAATTTTACATGAGAGATCTGTGATTGGTCTTTCTTTCTTTTTAACTTTAATACTAATGTGGAGTTTCTGGATATGTTCAAAGCAGCAATATACAGCAGGGATAGATCATTTGGTCCTCCAGATATTTTGGATTACTGCTCCCACAGTCCTCACCATTGGACATGCTTCTTGAGGATTTTTGGTGCTTAAGGTCCAAGCTAGCTGTAAAATGAGGCATCCTATTTGTTACAGTGGGCTAGGAAGTGTAATCAGCCCCCTTCCCCTTGCAAAATGAGGGCATTGCCCTCCAAATAAGAATTCTGTACCTCATACAAATTTCCTTCAGTCCCCAACTTTCTAGCATTGCAGAGAAATTGATGAAAGGTTCACACCTAGAACTCCTATATTTGCTGTATTCATATTTCTATAATACCTTTGTCTGTCCCCTTTCCATGCGATGACTATACTGCATTTCTGAATGTTCAATAGAAGTTTTAAATTGCTGGAATGCTAGAAACTGGGAGATCCAGTGTGGTGTAGTAGTTTGAGCATTGGACTACAATTCTGGAGCTCAGGGTTCAGTTCCCCACTTGGTCATGGAACCAACTGGGTGACCTTGGGCAAGTCACACAAACTCAGCCCCAGCAATCCTTGTGATAGATTTGCCTCAGGGTTGCCATAAGTAGAAAATAACTTGAAGGTGCACAATAACAACAGACATTTGGAGTTGTTAACAGCTGTCACGTCAACCTTAGCTAATAGGGACTCCATAAATGAGAGACTGCCAATTCGCACTGTCATCAAAAGCTCTGCTTAGGTCTTGCAAACTCAGGGCCATGGCTTCCTTGATTGTATCTATCCACCTTTAATGTGGTCTTGGGGACTGAAGGGAAATGTAATGGTGCAGAATCCTCAATGCCCTCATTTACCTTTGCCCTGTACCAGTATACTTGTTGTGATAATTAGAGGTGATTTGAGGATATTATTATGTGTAATTAATTCAAAAATCTATTTAAATCATAGCAGTTACAGGGAATCAGGTCTCTCAGATGAAGGCACAATACGCCAGAAAGAAGAATAACTGCATATCAGAGAAAATACAATCTAATGATTAAAACAATGAAGATTAAAGAAACACATACAAAATGAAGAGCATGCAGGTTAGCCTTTTATAAAACATAGTTGCCTTTTATCTCCCACCAGCCTTCCAGCTGAAGCTTTACATGTTCTCAGCTTCTTAGCAATTTGGTTTAAAAGTTCAAGAAGAAAGACTAATATTTACTTGTTTCAAGAAGCAAGTTCCTGAAGACTGAGGTGAAGTCTGAAGAAGATGGACCCTGACAATTCCAGTGGGAAAAATTAGTCCAGGGAAAATTGTGGATAGGTGCATGGAGGGATTAAGTAGTGAAACCTGAACTTTACTAGAAGAAAATAATAAAAAGAAAGGATAAAAGCTGGGATGTGCAAGTCTGTGAATGTACATCCCAACTTCTTTCCTTTTATTATTTTCTCCTGGTAAAGTTCAGGCTTCACTACTTAATTCCCCCATGCACCAATCCTGTGAATGCTTCCACACTAGGAGATTTAGGGCCTTTACAGACTGTTAGAAATAATGCAACTTGAGTCCACTTTAACTGCCCTGGCTCAGTGCTAGGGAATCATGGGAATTGTAGTTTTTTCTGAGACATTGAGCCTTCTCTATCAGAGCGCTCTGATACCACAATAAACTACAGTTCCCATGATTCGCTAGCACTGAGCCAGGGTAGTTAAAGTGGACTCAAGTTGCATTATTTCTAGCAGTCTGTATAGGCCCTTAATCTATTGTGAAGATAGAACCTTTTCTTAAGACAAAAAGGCAAACTGACTCTCCACAAAAAATAATCAAAAAGCAAAAATTAAAATTAAAAAATTGCTCCAGCAGCCATTTTTTCAAGCTAGAAAGCTCCCGACTTCGAAAAGAGGTACGAGGAACACCCCTTGGAGTGGCAATGGAGCTGGGCTGCACCCGGGCAGTGATTTCAGGGGCTAAATTAATCTGATACTATCAGGATGCCACCCACTTCTAATTTTAAGCTGGATCAGGTAAACTGGTTTATGACTTAATCTGATAGTCTCCAAGGTCTGATCTGGTCTGGTCCAGTTACGCCTGGGTGAAATGGATTATCTTGGTTAATTTTAGCTGGGTTCAGATGAGGTTTGGGGGGATTGAAACTGTCCTTGTCACTCTATGGGATGGGTTTTGTTCACAAAAAGAGGACTGCAACCCTATTTTGGCCCTCTTAGATCAATCAGTGACTTTCAATACCTTTGCTTGCAATAGCCAGGTTGGAGTATGGAGGCATCACAGTAGCAGTTTTGCTCCTACATGGATGTCTACTTCCAGAAGGTGGAATGCGGTATTTTTGCTTAATCCTTTGATAGTTGCACTATGGGATTCCATTGTATTTTATTCTTTCCTGTTTAACATCTACACAAAACTGGTGGGAGAAGTCACTGAGTATTTGGTTTAGCATGTTACTAGTGTGTAAATGGCAAGCAAATGTATCTCTCTTCCTCTTCCCAGCATTCTCTGCATATGCAGGTATGTTTATTGATGTCACACAACAGTACTTTGGTACAATTATGGACTGGATGGAGAAGAAGAAACTGAGATACTTAGTACTATATTATTAAATCAGTCAACAAATAAAGGATTCAAAGAGATCCTACAAATGAATGCCTTGAGGGACTCATAAAGCATCTTTGGTACTTCCAGTACTTCCTGTGACTATAACAGTTAATGCCTAATTTGTTTTGATTTCATTGTGCATTTTAATATCAATAAAATGTTAAAATTCAGTGTTAAAAACAAACAAACCACTTGTATCTAACTCAGTACACAAAGAAATATTATAGCACTGTTGAAGCTAACTGGGAGAATGATGTTTGTAGAAAAAACTTTCATAGACTTAAGGCCTGTCCAAACTATTTTTAAAAAGAAGATATCTCACAACAACAGCCTCACTTCTAACTTCATAGAAAAGCATTTTCAATCCACATTGACCTTGCCAGCTGGTGAAGAGTGGAAATGAAGCTGAGTAGGCAGTTTGGCCAATGCACATTTAGATTTCATAATACTATAGAAAATTGGTCAGAGAGATATCTCTTCTGTGTCATTGCTTGATACTGGAACTGGAGACCTGGATGGGCATGCCTTCTTTATTAAAAGGCACACAGTCTCAAAAATCTTATTGCTTCAGCATAAACACCACATGTTTCAGAGTAGAAATTTTTTTTGAAACTAGCTACCTGGAACTCATGAAAAATGGAGCTCTTTGATACAATCTATCTAGTAATAAAAAGTACCCATTTTTTAGGTAGGAATAAAATAGATTTCCCCCCCCTGAACTGCTCTGGATATTCTGTCAAAAGGAAAATGTCATCTGTTTAAAAAGCTGTGTGAATTTGAGCAATAGATCAACAAAAAGGATTTTTTTTCTCTGTTCGTTTTTCCCCTTGGTCATTTTTTTCAGATGGATCTGATGAAACTGTAAAAGCTTGTGCTACAAACTGATATGAAAAATATTGTAATCCTATAAAACTCACATAGAATTACAATATTTTTCATATCGGAAACATACATATCTTTCAGCAGAAATTACTGTATAAACACTTTCTAAAACACAGGAGCATTAAGTATTAAAAGAACAGAGTTTGCAGTATTTGTTATATGTACATATTCCAGATAGTCCTTGAAAAGAAAGAACTAATGATATGTGCTGGCAGCAGTCACAGGGACATCTAATGCAATCTATCTAGGTAATTACTCAGCCCATTCATCACATTTTATTATAAATGTGTACATTCACACATTATATTATAATCATTCCATGTTGTTGTTGTTGTTAACTGCCCTTGAGTTGATCTCAACCCATGGTGACCCTGTGGATGAGACACCTCCAAGCTTCCCTGTCCTCCACTGTTCTACTTAGTTCCTGCAAATTTGATCTAGCATTCAGCCTTCCTCTCTTTCTACTTCCTTCCACCTTTCTTAGTATTATTGTTTTTTTTTCAAACGAGTCATGCCTTCTTATGATGTGGCCAAAGTATAACAGCCTCAGTTTTGTCATTGGCTTCCATTGAGATTTCTGGCTTGATCTGCTCCAGGACCCATTTGTTTGTCTTTTTGACTGTCCACTAAATCCTCAGCACTCTTTTTCAGTGCCACATCTCAAATGAGTTGATTTTCTTCTATCATGTTTCTTAATTGTTCAGCTCTCACATCTGTACATGGTAATGGGGAATACAATGGCTTGTACTATTCCAACTTTTGTGCTCAGTTGTATATCTTTGCATTTTAGGATCTTTTCTAGTTCTTTCATAGCTGCTGTCCTCATTCTTAATCTTCTAATTTCCTGGCTGCAATTCCTGTTGCTAGCAATCTTTGATCCCAGGTATGTTTGATCTTGGGTATGTATGTTGCTATCAGTATTTGATCCCAGTATTTCAGTCATTCCACACCACTTTTAAAGATTGTAGGTCCAAATCTTCATTAAGATCTAAAGGCACCAAGGATTTCAATTTTAGAATTCATTCCACCTTTTTTCCCCCTTCAAAATATATTCTTTAAATCCATTCTGTTACTTAAAGGTGGAAATCTGATACAAAGGACCTTATCACATGGGGTCTAGAGCAGAGCTAATCCAAAGGGTACCTGCAGCTAATACATATTATTTCCCCGTGTTTACACACGACGCTGCCCTAGAACACGGAGCTAATCTGTATTGTTTCCCCGCGTGTACACACGACGCTGCCCCGAAACTCCACAGAACCCGAAGCTAATCCGTAGTGAGTAGGGAGATTTTGACATTCGGTTTGTTGGGGAAGTACAAGCGGAGCCTTCGTATTCATTGCGCAATGGTGGGCGGGGCGGGGAATCAGGGAGAGCTCTCCCAAGCAGAAAATCCCGGCGAGGGGAAGGGATTGGCGAAAGGCAAACCGGATTGAGAAAGAGGAGGAGAAGGAGAGGAGGAGGGAAGAGGGAGGCGATCTCTCTCTCTCTCCATCTCTCTCGCATTTTTCCCCACCAACACCCCTTCCCTCCTCCAGTCCTCCAGCCCTCCTCCTCCTCCTCAGTCCCCTTGGCTGCCTTTCCTCCCGACTCCTTCATCCCATCCTTGCCATCCACAGAAGCGCCTTCTGCGACGCTGGCTTTTTGGGTGGCGGGAAGGGAGAGAGAGAGAGAGAGAGAGAGAGAGAGAAGAAAATGTGTGTGTGTGTGTGTTTTCCTTCTTCCCACGTGAACCGCATCCCGCGGCGCCTGATCGCTAAATCCCCTTTGGAGCCTTCGTATTCATTGCGCTATGGCCGCCAGGGCGAAATTCAGTTCGTTTCGGTATAGAACTGAATTTATTCTCACTTCGGTTACTTTTCTGTTACTTTTCGCTTCGTGGCCAGCGTTTGATAAGGTCCAAAATGTTGCATTTCTTCAAAATGACTAACTAAAGGAGCCCCCACTCCAGTACATGACATGTGTCCTCAGCAGCTTGAGTTTGCCCTCTAGGAAGGACCACAGCCACAACAAACCAGTGTCTCCAAATACCATCCGAGAGTTGGCACAGAAAATTACCATGATTGATAGTATCAAAAGCCATTGAGATGTCCAACAGAGCCAATATTCTTTGCCTGTATAGCTCCTAGAGTAGATTGCCCATCAAAGTGACCAAAACCATATCTGTTCCATAAACAGGCATAAAGCCTGATTAAAATAGATCTAGAGAATCCATGACACCCAGGAACACTGGAGCTGAGATGCTCTGGATATATTTAGAGTTCACAGATTTCTGGTTTGGATTTATACATATTACATAGCACTAGCTTGAAACACCATGTTTGTAATGCCTCTATATACCGTACTTTACTGTAACAAAAATTGAGGCTATGCATAACTGTCAACATCCAGGATCCAAAGGCATGTATGTGTATGTGCCTCATCCACATCCCCTCAATTAATACGAGTGAATGCTCATAACATCTTCAGGGCCAAATGTTCTCCATTCTATCTTAAAGTCTGGGTGTTAGCTGTTGTTGTGTATCTTCAAGTAATTTTCTGATTTATGGTGACCCTAACATGAACCTATCACTGGTGAACATATCCTTCAGAGGTTTTTAAAAAACTATTGCCATCCTCTGAGGCTGAGAAAGTGTGACTTGCACAAGGTCACCCAGTGGGTTTCATGACCAAGTGGGAATTCAAACTCTGTTCTCCAGAGTCATAGTCCAATGCTCAAGCTGCGACAGTACACTGGCTCACATGTGCAAACTGGTGATCCTTCAGGATCAGTTACTTTGTTAAGGAGGACTTGTCTCTTGTTAACTTTCTGGCAGGGTATTAAGTAAAGCATTGGCGGAGAGTCCTACAAGTACCTCTTATGATACTCTGATGTCAAAACTGTTCTCAGTTTTGGAGGAACTGGACAAACCTAGTTAAGAAAAACTGATCTTAGTCCAAAAATCTGTATTATAAATAGGCCAAAGCTTATAGGTTTCCTGGGTATATTGTGTAATGGCCATGAACTTTGGTTATATGTATAGGACTGTGAGTGACCTGTGAATCATTCAACAATTTCATGCATAATTCCACTGGTAAGAAATAAATGGATTTGCAGGTAAAGTCCAAGCAAGTGACTTGTGCATTAACATTCTGGCTTGTGCAGTTCAGAGTCCACTCAGATGTTTTTAGGATTGTCATCCACAGCTGAGAACTGCTGGTCAGATGACAACGATCCTCTTCAGTAGCTTCTAGTTATGCCTTGAATGTGGTTCCAAAAACAGTTTGACCTGATAAACCCTCCTCCTCCTCCTCCTCCTCCTTCGTAGGTTGGGCTCCAATGTTCTCTCCAAGTAAAAAATTAGAGTGAGTTAACTTTAAAATGCTATATTATTATACAACTGTTCCACATTTCTGAGCAATGGGAAATTTCAAAAGATGCAGTACTCAGTTTTAGTGGAACAAGCTCATAGCCAGACAATGCTGTTTTTGTGAGTTTTTGTTGTTGTTAGCTGCTCTCAAGTTGGTTCTGACTCATGACGATCCTGTGGATGAGACATCTCCAAGAATCCCTATCTTCCACTGCCTTGCCCAGATCCTGCAAGTCCTTCCTCACCCTCTGATTGAGTCTATCCATCTGGTTTGTGGTCTTCCTCTCTTCTTCCCTTTCCTAGCCTTAATTGGTTTTTCTAGTGATCCATGCCTTCTCATTATGTGGCCAAAGTATGATAGTCTCAACTTGATCATCTTTGCTTTCAAGGAGAGCCCTGGTCCGATCTGTTCAAGAACCCATATGTTGTCTTTTGGCTACCCATGATATCCTAAATATACTTCTCCAGCACCACATTTCAAATGAGTTGATTTTCTTTCTGTCTGCTTCCTTCACTGACCAGCTCTCTCATCCATGCATGATACAATGGGGATACAATTGCCTGAATGATTCTGACTTTAGTGCTCAGTTGTATGTCTTTGCTCTTCAGTATCTTTTTCAGTTCTTTCATAGCTGCCCTTCCCATTCCTAGTCTTCTTCTTATTTCTTGACTGCAGTCTTCATTCTGGTCAAATGTTTGATCCTAGATATGGGAATTCTTTAACTATTTCAATTTCCTTGTTTTCTAGATTGAATTTATGTATTTCTTCTGTGGTCATTATTTTTTGTTTTCTTTATGTTCAGCATTAGACTTGCCTTTGCACCTTTATCTTTGACCTTTTTTATTAGCTGTTCCAATTCCTGAATGTCTTCTGCTAATATTATGGTGTCGTCCACATATCTTGGGTTATTAATGTTGCTCCCTTCTATCTTAACTCCTCCTTTTTCTGATTTTAATTCTGCTTTTTTAATGATGTTTTCAGCATATAAGTTAAACAAGTAGGGTGATAGGATGCAGCCTTGCCTAACCCTTTTGCCTATTGGGAACCACTCTGTTTCCCTAAATTTTGTTCTGACGGTGGCCTCTTGTCCTTGGTACAGATTCCTCATCAACAAGTACTCTGACACATATATCTGCTGAATTTAAGCCCATATACATTCTTCATAATATTAACACATCCTTATTTTTCTTCAGATTCTAGAGGAACCCATAACACTATAAGCATTTCTTCTGTCAATAAATTAGCTTTCTTCCTATTTTTCTGTTCCAGTTGCAGCAATGACTACTTAAAGATGGAAAGCCAAGTTATCTCCAAAGTGAGCCAGTGTAGTGTAATGGCCCTGAGTGTTGGACTACAACTCTGGAGTTGTAACTTTATTCACAAAATGCGTATATGAACTGAACGGAGGGAAACAGATTTAGTGAAGCATTTATAACACAATTCTAACATATATGCTCAAAAAGAAGTCTCACTGAACTGAACGGAGGGAAACAGATTTAGTGAAGCATTTATAACACAATTCTAACATATATGCTCAAAAAGAAGTCTCATGAAGTTGAGTGGAGCCTGGAAATTGGGTGTAGAATTGCAGTATGTAGTGTTCTATGTGTAGTCTGAGCCGACTACTTACAGGATATTACATACCATTGATTACCCCAAGAAATGCAAGTAAATCCATGTTGGTGTATTGAATATTGAAGAACAGCTGCTCTGTCTGTGATCTTAAAAATATAGCACCCCAGAGGAATAAAAAATGTACTTGTCAGAGTGTGAATAAAGAGACCAAGGCATTGGTTGGAGTGGAGACAGCCAGCAGATTTTGCAGAGAATTGATGGCAGTTTAAAAGAATGATGACTGTTCCAAGTGTGCATCTCAGTTTCACAAGTGGTTGAACATGTTTTGCAGGTTTTTGTATTTTTTTTTTAAAAAATTACCTAAACTGTTAGACCAAGTTCTCATTGGAACATAAGAAACACATATATGTACAAGTCACTGGTGTTCTAAAAATGACCATTCATCTCCAGCCTAAAATTGAGTCTTTAGGGTTGGTGTTGAATATGTCTCTGCCAAAATTTCTGTCACTCATCCTGAGCCCCTGACAGTGACTGTGTGCATGTGAATGTGTCCAAGCTTGGAAAAAATTATTTTCTTGGACTGTAGTTCCCAGGATTCTTCAGTATGCTGGCCAAAGGATTCTGAAAGCAGTAGTTCCACAAAATCCTTAATCTGTCAAATCTCCAAAAAAAAAAAAAAAAAAAAGGGCCTTAATATTTGAAGAACTGATACAGATTTGCTTCCCTATAAGTCTTCCTCAGAGCATTTTACACTTCAGAGCCAGCAAAATGGAGGTGGGGGGGGGGGGGAGCGGGAAGGGTTCTTGACAAAAGGCTAGCCAGGAAGCCAGTCGCAGCCACAGATCCTGCTGCCACCGAATACAACCTGCCTCTTGGCACCCAGATCTTGCAGCTGCCAGGCACTCTTCTTATGTGGTCACTGGTATTGGCTCTGAGGCAAGAGCAGACAGAGGAGGAGGGTGAAGGGGAGCACATTCATCCCTGCCAAGAAGGAATGGAGGCTGTGCCAAGTAACTATGTAACTAGGCACCTGTGCCAATTTGCTCAGTAATTGGATTGCTATTTGAAAAATTAACACGGTTTCTGGAACCTTTGCATTTAATGGAAAAAGTTTTGCAGTTGCAAATGGCAGAGTGAGCAGAAAAGGGGTAGGGGGGCTTTAAATCCACTCCTTGGAGAAGGATTGAGGAGATGGGTTGTTGTTGTTGCTTAAAAGAAGTCATTTGGTCACCTTCCAGAAAATTATAATGCTACTTCTGAATCCACTCAGCTGTGCTGGCAGATGTGGGAGACAAAGGACAAAATACAGTATGTCGGGAAGCTGGGATGCTCCTGCTTACTTGAAGGAATAACCTGCTTCTATGCTGTAATCTTTCAGCAATGGAAACATGACATGTTTTTAAAAAGGAAAGAAAAGGAAAGGGGGAAAATCTCTCTAATGTATTTGGCATATTTGTCTCCCTGAAGGAGATGAAATGCAAATAGACATTAGAAGCCAATTCCTGTTGGGTGAAGCAGATTATTCTGCCACAGAATTACATGCAATGCAGTTAATTCTTCATTGGCTCCTTAGACAGGGAATCTGAAAGTGTCCCAACCTGGACTGTGCCACCAGTTAACTTTCTGTCCAAGTGCAGTCATCTCTGGGCCAAGAAGTTTCAACAAGGCTGAAAACTGTTGAAGGCACCATTTTCTCATATTTCCTCCCTTTCCTTGGTTGTTTCTGGCAAAGTAGCTTTGGGTGACAGTGGAATAAGATTTTGTTATAGGTGTTTTAATTATTGTACACCAAATAATAGACTCTTATGGAAAAGTGAGACACAGACATATTTTAACAAATTTGCTTGGGTGTCTATTTCAATGTTGCCCATTAGCATCAGTTTCCAAGGTGGTTTACATACACACTGAGGGATAAAACATAACAATGCAAAATAAAAGTATAAAGATAACAACAAAGATAATATTCTTAAAAGTGGTATCAAGATTAAATAACAGCAGTAGCAGTTTGGGGGGTGAATAAAAGTGAATTTGTTAAAAAAGTCTATTTATTGAGTGATTATAAAAAAAATTCTAGGCTGCCCTTCACCCTGACAGATATCTGGGCTATATATAATAAGAGTAATAAAATATAACTCAACCCAAGATTATATTAATAGTATAACTCCCAGGCAATCTCAAATTCACCTCCTGAAAAATTAGTATGGCCAGAGGAACTCAAAAGTCTCCATACAGAGGTCTGGGAGTGAAACTTAAGAGTCCACACTGCCTGACTTCAAATAGCAGTATGGTGTTGTGAAATCCAGGCATGTTTAGTTCCTGTGTTTCTGAAATTGTGCCACCATCAGGATAGCACAGATTGAAAGAAAGAGGCTGGGAAAAGGAGAGGAAAAAGAAATTTCTGCCCCTAGATGGAGTATTCTGCACACAGGAATTTTTGGACGCTTCAGAACACAAGTGGCAATGTGTTGAGAAGCCTTGTTGATGTTTCTTGATTGATGCCCCTGCATTTAAAGAACTATTCCTTTTTTTCTTTTCTTTTAGTCTGTTATGATTATTCATTTTACTCCAGGATTGGAGCTGTGGCTTTTATTTGTGGGAAATTGGATGTGAGAAAGGGGTCCATTTTATTCCAATTGTTTGTACATCATTATAATACTACTTTTTAATATGTTCACATGATATGTTGCTGCCCTGGCAACAAGGACAGAAATAAGGTAAAGATATTATCATACCAGGGCCTTGTCTGTGTTACTGGCATCCCCTAGGAAAGAGTAATTTTTAGAAGGTTTTGATTTTGTTTTTTTATCAGGAGGGCAAGAAATCTGGAAGCCATGTGGTACCGTCCAGGCAACTAAAAATCCTACCCTTCATAACATTTGATGGAACGTTGGAGAGCTTTAGCTTTCCCATGTCCCAAATCTTGCTTCCTTGGCCTACCATGCATTACTCGGGCTTCCATCTAACTCAAGATTCAGTGTCTACACCTGTCTGTGATACTCACTTTGGCATACCCTGAAAGGCTTACTCTTGGCTTTGTCTAGATGTCTAGTATGGGGAATAAGAGCCAACATGATATAGTGTTTGAGAACTGGGACTTCAACTCTGGAGACCAGGGTTCAAATCTCCACTCAACTATGGAAACCCATTGTGGGGCTGCTTGCATCAGCCAAAAGGCCTGTGCTCCTCCTGGCCTTACATTGTCCCGTTTGGATGGTGCAGGCCATTAGCCCCAGGCCAGGATCAGACCTGGATCCAGCAGACTGGATGCAAATCTAGTGTATCTGGCCTGATCCCAAGGCAAATGGGCCTTAATGTGGGTCAAAATGATCTGACATTTGGCACGGAGTTTCTCCAAAATTCTGTGGTAAAGGAGATGGCCTGTATGCCCTTTACTGTACTCCTCCTTTTTTTGCTAGTGAGAAGCCCCACCACTATGTCTGACATGGAAATGAGACACCTGGCTTCTAGTAGGGGGCTTCTCACTAGCAACATCAGAGGAGTAAGGTAAGGGGCACATGATGGTAGTGTGTCTATGGTATTGGGATGGGCGGGGGTGTAAACATCTGCTCATCCCCCCACCAGCCCAGGGACCAATCCTGATTGGGATCTGGGCTAGGATAGTACGGCTTGGCCCAAGCTATCCTGACCTGGGTGACCTTGGGTTTGGGGCCTGGGTGACCTTGGGCAAGCCACACTCTCTCAGTCTCAGAGAAGGCAAAGGCACACCCCCTTTGAACAAATCTTGCCAAGAAAACACTGTGATAGGCTCGCCATAAGTTGAAAATGACTTGAAGGCACATTGCAACAGCAAGTATGGGGAATACGTTCAACTTTTCCATGTTGCTAGGATGCTTCAGAGCTGGTGGGAAAAGTTACTTTTTTGGATTGTAACTCCCAGAATCACCAAGCCTAGTACAAAAAGTTATTGTTATGGTACAAAAAAATCCTCAACCCCCCCCCCCCCAGGAATTTTTCCAAGCTCTGTTCCAAATGCTTAAAAAGCTCCTGCATCTCTCATTTCTGAGATAAAATGTTCAGGCTTCCTCTTTAGATGTTTCATTGTGCTAGTGGTTCAAGCTACCCTAATTATTGCACAAGAGGATACAAAAGGCACAGATTGCTAGCATTCAGTTTTCCTGCTAGCAGGAACAGCTAGCGCCATTCTGAATCCTCCAAAGCATCAATGATATGTACCACTACCATCATTTGAAAAATATCCCTCCTCCCTCTTTTTGTGTGGTACTCTGCATTAAGTTCAAAAAATAGCTTATGTTTTCTTTATGGTGTATCTTTCACTACAGAAAAAAAGAAGAAGGTACAGTCGGCCCTCCATATCCATAGATTCATTATCCATGGATTCAACCATCCATGCTTTGAAAATATTCCCAAAAGATATGAATTCAAAAAAGTGAGCCTTGATTTTGCCATTTTATATAGGAGACACCACTGCAATATGCCACTGTATTTAATGGGACATGAGCATCCATAGATTTTGGTATCCATGGGGATGGGGATCCAGCAACTAAATTGTAGTGGATATCAAGGGCCCACTGTATATCTGTGGGTGAGATGGTGGTGCTGATGGGGGAAAGAGAGCTTCTTTTAATGGTCCATGAATTAATAGGACCAGAGGAGGTAAAAATGGCAAACAGCTTAAGATGGAGACTAAGCCCCAAAGCAACGATTTAAATCAGTCTGCAATTCAGCAGGATAGGTTAGTTAATTTTTAAAATCTACCTTCAGCAATGAAGGACTGCCTTTATCAAGGCCCTCTGACAAGTACTTTTCAGCCCACTCAAAAGGGGTGGTGGTGGGGAATGTGCATTAGATTGACTGTAATTTCTAAGTGGTCTTTTTAAAATGCTATGAGATGACAGACTTATTCATCTGGGGTGGGGGCTGGGGGTTCTTGTTGGGATTGCTCTCCTCTATAAACCCAGGCTAGAAGCCATCCTGGTATAGTGTTGGACTGTGAGGATACAAAAGGCACAGATTGCTAGCATTCAGTTTTCCTGCTAGCAGGAACAGCTAGCGCCATTGCCATTGCCATCTTTTGAGGTTGAGAGAGTGTGTCTTGCCCAAGGTCACCCAGCTTCTCAGGTCGGCCAGGAAACCTGCTGGGTGACCTTGGGCAAGACACACTCTCTCAACCTCAAAAGATGGCAATGGCAATGGCAAAACCCCTCTGAACAAATCTTACCAAGGAAACACTGCAACAGGGTCGCCTTAGGGTCTCCAGGAGTCAAATATGACTTGAAGGCACACAACAACACACACATAAAACCAGGCAGGTTTTTAGAAAAGGTGTGACCCTCTGCAAGGTGACCAGATGTCATAATTGCAAAGGTTGACAAAGCATTGTAAAATTTAGGACATTGAAGAAAAGGGTAGGACATTACCAAATAAAAGCGAAAACCTCTCATATAAAGATAAATCCATGCTAATTAGTCTTGCTCAAAATGCAGAACATTTTGGAATTCCTCGGGAACAAAAGGCTGAAATAGAGGACATGTCCTAGGAAAGGAGGATGCCTGATCTCCCTGGCCCATCCATCATTCCCTCCCTCCCTCTCTCTCTCCCTCCCTCCCTCCCTAAGAACCCATGGCTGTTGATTGTCCATCTCCCCCTCCCTCCCTCCTTCCTTCTCTCCATCTGCCCCTTCCTTCCTTCCATCTGCCCTTTCCTTCCTTCCTCCCTTCCTTCTCTCCATCTGCCCCTTCCCTCCTTCCTTCCTTCCTTCTCTCCATCTGCCCTTTCCTTCCTTCCTCCCTTCCTTCTCTCCATCTGCCCCTTCCTTCCTTCCATCTGCCCTTTCCTTCCTTCCTCCCTTCCTTCTCTCCATCTGCCCCTTCCCTCCTTCCTTCCTTCCTTCTCTCCATCTGCCCTTTCCTTCCTTCCTCCCTTCCTTCTCTCCATCTGCCCCTTCCTTCCTTCCATCTGCCCTTTCCTTCCTTCCTCCCTTCCTTCTCTCCATCTGCCCCTTCCCTCCTTCCTTCCTTCCCTCCATCTGCCCTTTCCTTCCTCCCTCCCTTCCTTCTCTCCATCTGCCCCTTCCTTCCTTCCATCTGCCCTTTCCTTCCTTCCTCCCTTCCTTCTCTCCATCTGCCCCTTCCTTCCTTCCTTCCTTCCTCCCTTCCTTCCTTCCTTCCTTCTCTCCATCTGCCCCTTCCTTCCTTCCTTCCTTCCTTCCTTCCTTCCTTCCTTCCTTCCTTCCTTCTCTCCATCTGCCCCTTCCTTCCTTCCTTCCTTCCTTCCTTCCTTCCTTCCTTCCTTCCATCTGCCCTTTCCTTCCTTCCTCCCTTCCTTCTCTCCATCTGCCCCTTCCTTCCTTCCTTCCTTCCTTCCTTCCTTCCTTCCTTCCTTCTCTCCATCTGCCCTTTCCTTCCTTCCTTCCTTCCTTCCTTCCTTCCTTCCTTCCATCTGCCCCTTCCTTCCTTCCTTCCTCCCTTCCTTCTCTCCATCTGCCCCTTCCTTCCTTCCTTCCTTCCTTCCTTCCTTCCTTCCTTCCTTCCTTCCTCTCTCTCTCTCTCCTCTGCCCTCTCTCCCTGCCTGCCTGCCTCCTTCCCTCCCTGGGGCTCCTGCTTCCTTTCCTCCTTGCAGCTGTCCTCCTCCTGGGCCCTCTTCCTCTTCCTCTTCCTCTTCCTCCTCCTCCTCCTCCTCCTCCTCCTTGGGCCGGCCTGGTCATCTGGTGGCGCCGGTCCCTTCTTTCCCGCTTCCCATCATCCTCTGCGCTGAATGCTAAGAGCCAGAGGCGGTGTGATCCCCAAATTGGAGAAGACCCAGTTCTGTCCCCTGCCTCTCCTTCCTCTCCCTCCACCCCTGGCCCCAGCCTTATAGGATTCCCTCTGTCTCTTTCATTTTTTACCCATATAAGCGAATGAGGCCAGGGTCTTCCAGTGACTCCAGGAAGGGAAAAAACCTGCTCTTTCCCTGGACCTTGGTGTGAGAGAGTGTTGTGGCGCCTTGGCTTGGGCCAGGGATCGAGTGAGCTCTGTTGACAGATGAGAAAACCTCTCACAGCAAGACAAGCCCCAGGAAAAGTTTTGCAGACACACTGATCCACACCAAGGTGACCAGATGTCCTCACTGCAAAGAAGGACCAGGCACCAAAAATAAAAAAATAAAATAAAATAAAAATAAAAAAATAAAAAATGGAAGGCATGCAAGAAAAGATGGAGGACATTCCAAAACAAAAGCTAAAAACAAAAACAAAAAAAGCCACTCATCTAAATGTAAATTCACACTTCTTAGTCCTGCTCCAAATGGAAGATGTTCTGGAATTCCTTCTGGACATAAGGTGGAAATGGAGGACCTGTCTTGGAAAAGAAGGACCTCTGGTGATCCTGATTAGGACGCTTCTTTGTTCATATTTTTACAATCGCTTGAATTTGATGCTCTCACTTCCCTTTGGAGGCAGTAAAATCTGCATTCTATTTTTTTTTTAGAAAGTGTTTTACTCCACAGTGGTTAAAGTTTTGGTGAAAAGTGACTGCTGAGGTGACCCAGTGTGGTGTGTCATGGTTTGAGTGGTGAACTAAGGGCATCTACGCTGTAGAAATATTGCAGTTGGACACCACTTTAAGTGCTGTAGCGCCAGCCTATGGAATCCTGGGATCTGTCATTTGGTGCCTCACCAAACTACAAATACCAGGACTCTGTAAGATGGAACTATAAGTCAAAGTGGTGTCAGACTGCATTATTTCTACAGTGTAGATACATTCTAGGATTCTGAGAGAGCAGGATTCAAATCCCCAGTCATCTGTGGAAACCTAGGCGATGGTGGGCAAGTGAAACTCAGCCTCAGAACACGGCAATGGCAAACTCCCTCTGAACAAATCTTGCCAAGAAAACCCGGTGATAGGTTTGCTTTAGGGTCACCTGGAAATGACTTGAAGGCACACAACAACACTGCAGAGGAGAGAAGCACATTAAAAAATGGAATGAGATTATATGTTATCTTTTGATTTCCCATACACAGACACCTCCCTGCAACAAAATGGAAGAAGAGTGTTGTTGTACACAGACTCTTACTACTTTAGAAACAATCATTATCCTATTTTTCCCCCTGAGGTGCTGACAAAGGCAAAGTCATATCCTCACAGCAAACCATTAGGCCACTAGAAGAAAAACTTGGTTTTCTACATCCATGATAACCAAGGCCAGCACTGTTGTGCCACCATGGCTCAAATATGGCAATTGCAACTGTCAGCGTTTAAAATAGGGATCACATAACTCCATGTAAGGTTTCATGGGGCTGGCTGAACCAGCAACACAACAATACAATCTATTGTTTGTGAGCAAACAAGTAGACAACAAAACACTAAGTACCATTAATGGTGAATTAAATATGGAATGCAGTTTGAACTGGTATTCTTCCTGTATGGAATCTACAAAATAATATACCTTACCAGAGGTTGGAAAAGGTCCTTATTTGGACTTCAGTTTCACAGAATCCCCCAGTCATCATGGATTCTGGGAGCTGGTCCAGAGAAGTAATTTTTCAAAGCTGTGCCTTATCCATTAAACTACAAAAATTGTATAGTTAATGATCATAAAAACGATTTATACGAACATTTCTATGTTGGTAATTCAAATACCAACATTACATAACACATTAAACACATAACACATAAAAATCAGAAGAATCAACAGAAATCATAGGTAAGAAGCATATTTATTTATTTTTATTTGATTTTTTTTTTCCAAAACCAGCCTTCATACTTACGGATACTGTGACAGTATATTGTTAAGACAATAATAAATATACAATAAAAAAACACACCTAAATATGTCCAAGTACAGTAGATTTACATAGCAAAACCAGACACACAATCAAAGCAGCGTTTTGCAGTGGTTTGAGCGTTGGATTATAACTTTGGAGACCAGAGTTCAAATCTACAGCTCAGCTGTAAAAACTCACTGGGTGACCTTGGGCGAGTCACACACTCTCAGCGCCAGAAAACTTGTGATAGGTTTGCCTTAGGGTTGAAAATGACTTGAAAGCACACAACAACAACAACAACAACAACAACAATTAAAGCAGGTTGTGGAGCCTTGGTTTGGACCAGGGATCAAGTGGAGCTCTGCTGACAGATGAGAAAACCTCTCACAGCAAGACAAACCCTCCTGGGAATAACCTGTGATAATCACGCAATTGTGCTAATGGTTTTCACATGACGTTGAGCTGAAACATGATTAAGGTGCCATTATCCTGTGAATAACCAGGCAAGAAACAGCAACAACTCATTCACGGGTTTTTGCTGTTTATTGCCTGGTTATTCCTGGGATAATGGCTCTTATGTTAATCACATTTTAATCACATTTTAATCTCAATTGCGTGATTTTGATGGGTTAATCACACAATTTCCCCCCATGTGATAAACTCCTATGGGTGTATCTACACCGGCTGCTTAATCTAGGGCCAGTCCAGAGCACTATGGCCCAGACTTACTTGGACTAGCCATGATAGCAACCACATGTACATCTCTACTCCCCTACTGAAAATACAAACATTGCACAATGTTAGTTTACAACAGTGTAATCTCCCAACAGATGCCAGCCACTACTAAAAACTGAGCAGAGCTACAGTTGAATCACTCGAAAACCAGGCCAAACAAGGATTTCATGATCTAATTAAATTAGACATGGAAGAAGATGATTTATTTAGGAAAGGAGTTCCAGAATTCGGGAGCTATAACAGAGAAGGCCCAGTCCCATGGTCCCAGGTACATCTCTCTTGGTTGTGGGCCAAGTAGCAGATCCTTAGAAACTATATAGAGAAAGTTGCTATTCTTCAGACAGCCTGTCCCAATGACCATTAAGTGCATTTAGGACTTGAATTGGCTTCAGAAACAGCTTTAGAGCCAGGACAATTAGGGTCCGGTCATCAGTAGTGTCATATGGCAGCTAAAAAAGCCAATGTGATTTTAGGCTGCATCAATAGATGTATAATGTCTAGATCAGGGGTAGGCAACCTAAGGACCGGGGGCCAGATGCGCCCCCCCGAGGCCTTTGGACCGGCCCCAGGCTGGTCCTGCTGCTGCCGCCGCTGCCGGCCGCCATGATGATATTGATTATTGTTGTTATTACTTGTTCTTGGGGTTTTCTTGGCAAAATCTCCACAGGGGGTTTGCCATGGCTTTTCTGGGGATGAGAGAGTGTGCATGCATTTTTTTTTAAAAATTGTAATTGTTTTTTAATTTTTAATTTTTATATTTATTTATTTATTTATTTTTGGTGCTTCGGCCCCCCAATTGTCTGAGGGACAGCAACCCGGCCCCCGGCTCAAAAAGGTTGCCTATCCCTGGTCTAGATCAAGGCAAGTAATAGTGCCACCCTATTCTGCTTTGGTCAGGCCTCACCTGGAATACTGTGTCCAGTTCTGGGCACTGCAATTCAAAAAGGATGTTGGCAAGGATGTTGGAATGTGTCCAGAATAGGGTGAGCAAAATGGTGAAAGGCCCGGAAGCCATGCCCTATGAGGAGAGGCTTAGGGAGCTGGGTATGTTTAGGCTGGAGAAGAGATGGTAAAGAGGTGATACAATAGCTCTGTTTAAATATTCAAAGGGATGTCATATTGAGGAGGGAACAAGCTTGTTTTCTGCTGCTCCAGAGAATAGGACCCAGAGCAATGGATGCAAGCTACAGGAAAAGAGATTCCACCTCAACATTAGGAGGAATGTTCTGACAGTAAGAGCTCTTTAACAGTGGAAAATACTCCCTCGGAGAGTGGTGGAACCTCCTTCTTTGGAGGTCTTTAAACAGAGGCTGGATGGCGATCTGTCAGGGGTACTTTGATTGTGAGTTCCTGCATGGTGGGGGGGGGTTACACTGGATGGCCCTTAAGGTCTTTTTCAACTCTATGATTCTATGATCAGCAGTGCATACCCAGAAAGCAATCTGGCCACTGTGTTTTGTACATGGGACTCCTTTTAAGGGCAGTCCCACATAAAGGCTATTGCAGCAGTCTAAATGGGAACTGATTAAAACAGGGTGAGCAAAGTGCAGCCCATGGGCCACATGCAGCCCTTGGCGCCCCCAAGTGCAGCTCCTGAAGCTCCTCAGAGGCCTTCCTCTCCCAATTTCAGATGCCCACATTTTAAAAATGGTTTTTCAGGCCATTTGGGGTGTGTGCGTGATTCTTTGCTCAGAGTCTACCAAACAGCCTGCAAATGTGCCAGTTTGCTTCTTCCACCCCCAGAACTTCCCCTAAAATTGGCTGGAAACCAGATACAATGACAGACAGAAGTGATGTTATATCACTTCTGGTGTATCAAAATGTGTTGGTGTGGGCTGCTGGGTGGAGCCAGAGAAGAAAAATGCCACCCATTCCTTCTGCCGTTGCCCACCCCTGGATTAAAGCATGGATCACCATGGCTAGAGCCTTCTTTCCAGGAAGTGGTGTTATTGGCAGACTAGGGAGTTTATCACAAGGGACAAATCTTGTGCAGAAACTAGATTTAAAGTGAAAACAACCTACTTTTGTGGGTTGTTTTTGACATGACGTTCAGGGTTAACCTGGACAGAAAGTAGACAAAACCCGCAATTGCGGCTTGCTTTTCAGACAACATTTGTGTGAAAGAGAAATAATGTGAAAATAACCCGAATGGAAAGCTGCCAAAACCCGCTCCTTTTTACTTTTGGCAACTCCTTTTAAAAACTGCTCTTTTTTACTTTTAGGAACTTCTGAAAGTAAAAAGGAGCAGGTTTTGATGACTTTCCATTTGGGTTAATGTCACATTATTTCTCCTTTACATAAATAAGTCTGAAAAACTGAAAATCCTGTTTCTGCATGGGATTTAAGCAATTTGTCTCCATGTGATAAGGTCCTAGCTTAGGACCTTATCAAACGCTGGCCATGAAGCGAAAAGTAACAGAAAAGTAACCGAAGTAAGAATAAATTCAGTTCTATACCGAAACGAACTGAGTTTCGCCCTCGTGGCCATTGCGCAATGTATACAAAAGCTCCAAAGGGGATTCAGCGATCAGGCACCGCGGGATGCGGTTCGCACGGGAAGAAGGAAAACACACACACATTTTCTTCTCTCTCTCTCTTTCTCTCTTTCTTCCTTCTTTGTCCCCTCCCACCACCCAAAAAGCCGGCATCGCAGAAGGCGCTTCTGTGGATGAAGGAGTCGGGGGAAAGGCAGCCAAGGGGACCGAGGAGGAGGAGGAGGGCTGGAGGACTGGAGGAGGGAAGGCAGTAAACAGTGGCGTGTCGGTGGGGAAAAATGCGAGAGAGATGGAGAGAGAGAGATCGCCTCCCTCTTCCCTCCTCCTCTCCTTCTCCTCCTCTTTCTCAATCCGGTTTGCCTTTTGCCAATCCCTTCCCCTCGCCGGGATTTTCTGCTTGGGAGAGCTCTCCTGCTTCCCCGCCCCGCCCACCATTGCGCAATGAATACGAAGGCTCCGCTTGTACTTCCCCGACAAACCGAATGTCAAAATCTCTCTACTCGCTACGGATTAGCTCCGGGTTCTGTGGAGTTTCGGGGCAGTGTCGTGTGTACACGCGGGGACACAATACAGATTAGCTCCGGGTTCTAGGGCAGCGTCGTGTATAAACATGGGGAAATAATATGTATTAGCTGCGGGTACCCTTTGGATTAGCTCTGCTTTAAACCCCATGTGATAAGGTCCCTAAACTGGGCAATGCACTGTTGGCTACAACAACCAGCTGATCCTCCAAGAGCAATGCATGGAGAACTATTTTAAACTCAATATGTCAGAGGTTGAAGCCTTTTTCACACTAGTCCTTAATTTGCTTATCTTTTATACCTTTTATATCACTACCTTTGTGTGTGTGTGTGTGTTTCTCTAGAACAAAATGCATAGTTCTATATTGTCTGGGTTTTCAAGCAGAATTTCCAGATCTCAGGGTCTGGCCATGCTTCCAGTCCAGAGGGGAGGAACGCAAAGGTGAGACTGTTGCTTTGAAAAGTCTCTCTCTCTCTTTTCATTATTTGTTAAGTCTTGGTGTTTTTTTATAAAAAAAAAAATCGAATGACATACTCTGCGCAAGTCTCATCAATGCTCAATATATCATGCTCAAAGTTCATCAACAAGGACCACCTCTTATAATGTTAATCTTATCACACCGCTATGGCCTGCCTGCTCTGACATTACCAAGGGATGTCCCCAGGTCTCAGTTTTTGATGCTGAAATCTCAGGGCCTAGGGTAGGTCAGACCTGGCAACTGTGCATGGAAGGTCATTACTGTCTGCAGCTAGTTATTGATTGACAAAAGCCTGGCTAATCCTGATAATATGAAACATATTGGTGAAACAGTAAATTGAGGAATGCGTGAGGAATTTATGAATGGATCCATGTGACCACTCCTCCTGCACAGCCCTTCAGCAGAAATCTTACTTCATACAGCTCACTTAAGAAAAAGGGAGAAGGAACCATGCAAAGCTGGTTATTCCCCCCCCCCTTTCTGGCTTTTTCTTTAATTAAACCTCCCCTGCCCTCATTAGGTCATCTCCTAATTTTCTCCAAAGAATCCTTGTTTTGTATGGTGATGAAGCATGTTCATATTTATGCTAAGATTATGCTGTGATGATCACTTCCTTCCTTTTGCAAATTGTCTTTAGAAATCTTTTCAATGCCTACTTAAAAGAATAACCACATAGAATGCCTTTTGCCACAACACTTGCTCCTCTGTAGAAAATAAAACATCCTGTAGTCTGACTCCCCCGCCCCATGCTTGTTTTGGCCTCCTTACAATCCAAATACATCATCTTGCTGTAAACCAGTCTCTTCAGCCTCCTGGATCAATTAAAGGTGGTCCTATTGAGAGGCCCTGGCTAAGACAAACCTTTCCTTATTAATTCTTTCAAAAGGGCATCTGTTATCACAAAAAGTTGTGAAAGCTGTCAGGGGGTGTCACTGCTTGTTTTTCTTTTTTTCAAGAAAGGCATTGTGTTTAGATTAGCAAGTATTTTAATTAGCTGCAACCAGAAAATTCCTTTTGTCTCTAATGTAGATACAGTTATGTTTCATTTGCTTGATTGATTTTATATGTTCTCAAAGAGAATGGGTGTGTGCGTGTGAGAGGGACACACTCATTCAGGTATGCCATTTCACCCAAAATCAACACAACATGCTTCCTGCTTTCTGAGAACATTCCTGGTTAGTCAGTAGCCTGATCAGCCAGAGTAAAGCTCCCTATCACTTTTCAGCTCTCGGAGGCTGGCACTGTAGTGAGGGCAATTGCTACAGTTGTTTAAAAGAACTGTCTCTTTCCTTCCTTTCTTTATGCTTCCCACATGAAGGATAATGTTAAAAACAGTTTAGATCAAGAGTGAGCAACTTGTTACCTCTGGATGTTATGCAGCAGAGATGGGCAATTATTGGGCAGGGGTCACTTTTGGGGCTGCACCAGCACACCAGATGTAATGTCATAAGTGTATTTTGCATAGGTTTTGATTCATCTGCGGAGTCTGGGGTGTATGTGAAGAATCACTTTCCCCCAAATTTAATAATTCTTTGAGTCTGAGGTTTTTGGAGGAGCTTCAGGGCCACAAATTGGGGGTTGGCAATATGATTTGAGCATTGGGCAATGTCTCTGAAGACCAGGGTTCGAATCCCCGCTCGGCCTTGAAATCCACTGGGTGACCTTGGGTAAGTCACATGCTCTCAACCTCAGGGAAAGGCAATGGCAAACCTCCTCTGAACAAGTCTTGCCAGGAAAACCTCATGATAGGTTCACCTTAGGATCGCCATAATTTGGAAGCAACTTGAAGGCACATAACAATAACAACAATGTGCACGCACGTGTGTGTGTGTGTGTGTGTGTGTGTGTATGTAGTCTCTCCTGGGCCTACATTGGGCTGGAGGTGCCCAAACCTGCAAATACACCTATGATTTGTAATCTTTAATTTAGTAAAGTAAAATTTAGTAAATTTTTTACTAAAGTTTGACACCTGGTGGCTCACACATGGTAGAAATAGCCTCCATACCAAATACAGAGTGTTTTGCAGCATTTGGGGCAGGCTGCAAAAAACAGCTCTGAGGGGGCACATGCAACCCTTGGGCTAAACTTTGCCCATCCCAATTGAAAGCCTCAGGTTTCTGAAAGTTACATTTAAGAAGAATTAATATAGTGACACATTGAAGTCATCTATAACTGGACAGTCATGGATAGTTTCAGCATGTCATTAATACTAATTACATTCATTCTTCTTAAAAGTAGCTTTTTGAGTTATGTGTATATGTGTATGTGTGTGTATTATCTTCTCCTCCCTCTGCATGCTTTTCAATTTGAAATTATTATTTTTTTTTTGCCTCCACCAATGCAGATCATAGCTATGCCACATATTCATCATTTGGTGGCTAACTTTGTGATGATAAAACAGTGGGCCCTTGGTATGCGTGGGAATCTGTTTCTCCTCTCTGGACCCCCTGCGGATACCAAAATTCCTAGATGCACACACAGCCATTAGGGACAATGTGGGCTTGCCATCCACGGATGCTCAAATCTGCTGATGGCAGGTTCATGGATACCAAGGTCCCACAGTACTCTGTATTTAACTAAGTTCTCAGATGTACATCAGACACAGGCCTTTTTTGCACAGGCCAGGATACTCTGGGAGCAGCATGGAATATCCTGGTCCTGGAGCTGATCCAACCTTTCCCCATAACAACAACAATTTCTCACCTCTCCTCAAGGAGCCTCTTCTCAACACTTCAAGAAGTATATTTGGGAGTCATCAGCATAGTGATAGAATCTTGCATCATGCCTCCAGGTGACCTCTTCCAGTGGTTTCATGTAGATGTTGAATAGCATTGAGGATAAAATGACACCTTGTGGTATGCCATATTCCCCCATTACCTGGTCCTCTGTTGTGATGCTGGCCAACTGTTCACATGTGTGTCCTGCTGAGCTGCATGGCTGGTTGCCTCATTTAGACCTTAGAGCGAATGACTAGCAGGAGTGGTGGATGTGCCTGGCAGCTCAGTAGATAAAGGAAATTGCCTGGCTCCTTCTTTCCTTCCTTCCACTAAGGACCTCTCACTTACAAGGTTTGTGCCAGGGAGGAGAGGACAGGGTGGCATGTAAGACTAGGAAGTTCTTCTGGCCAAGGGTCAAGTAGCTGATATCCTGGGGTTTCCCATCCTGAAAACAGATGTTGGAAATGCTAGTGAATTCTAGTTAACTAAGAAATGATTCCACTGAATCTTGACATGCAGCTGCAAGCTGCAATGCTAGCACATGTTGAGCCATAGCCAAGAAAATGAAGAACTGCTGGTCAGTTCACATCATATCCTTTCCACCCTCTTTTTTTGTGTCAATGGCAGTATACACCACAATTAGGACAATTTCCCTAGCAGGATTCTTGACCACACAAAAGGTTCGGTCATCTTGTTTTGTCGTAGAACCCTTCCCTTCCCATCACAGCATGTATAACCCCTCCTGAGTTTAACTGGTGTGAAATTTCTTCAAAACTCCCTCTCTGCTTAGTTCCATCTTGTTTTGTTCCTCATGCTCATTTCCTTTTTTCTGAAACAACTTATGCCTCCTCTAGGTTTCTTTTTCTCATTCCCTTGCTCGCCTTATCTGTTATCACCCTTCAGCCCCCTTGATTCTAGCATTCTTGTCCTTTGACTTCAGTTATCTCCCAGGATGTCTTCTCAATCATCAGCCTTTCCCTGCAGGAGATTTTCATCTTAACCATACTGTCAATTCACCCATCCCCATCCCTTAAAGAAAGCAGACTTACAAGCTGCTGTGTTCCTTGAAGAAATGAACATTCCTTTCCACCACATAATTTTAGTGAATTGGCATCACAGACTTCATTGATATGATTCAATATATATTTGAATAAAATGGGGAAAAATAAACTCTTCAGAATTTGAGGAAAAGCTACCCTTGCATAGTCCCCCCTTTAGATTCTATCAATGCTTGATTGTTCCCTCAGTACTTTTGTGATCATTTTCATTGCTGCATACTAAGTAACAGGCATGTGGTCTGTGCCCTTCTGGGCACAATGTAACATTGAAAGAACTTGGAGCATACATATAATCACAAGGTCTTGAAACAGTTGTTTACTTTGTCAACATTTCAGATTTTGCCCTTTAAAGATAAAAATCCATGATTTGGCTTTTAACACAACTCTCCTAAAAGACTGCATTGTTTCCATTTCATTGTGCAGGGAATTGTGGGACTTAGGTAAATATGCTGAAATGAGATGCCTTTACCTTTCCGGCCTGATCAATGCAGGGAATGCGTAATGCTAAGAGATAAGTATTGGTCATCTGCTTTTTTTTTTTTTTTAAATATCCTTGCAATAAAGCATTGAGACTCCTGTGTTAGTCTAAAGAACCTTACTACATTTCTTCTGCTCTCTTTTCTACTTTCCCTGAATATATGAGTAAGTTAAACATCCTGTTACCTTATCCTTCTAAATTTTTCTTGAGGTAATATTTACTTCAACCTGTTATCTATTATGCTCTTTATTTTCAATAAAATTGGGGGCAATTTAAAATATGTTTTAATGCTTTATTATTTTACATTTGTATTTTATCTGATTACAAGATCTTACTATTGTTATAGTTGTAAGAATACTCAAAAGCTGTAAAGGTAGCATAGAAATGTTTAGTTTAAATAATTTCATAGCTGGAAGATTATGGATCTATAGTTTATTTGAGGAAATGTAATATGCCATGCCTGCCTAAACATCCTAAAGATACCAGATCCTGTCTGCTCTTGGAAGCTAGGCATAGTTAGCCCTGGTTAGTACTTGGATGGGAGATCACCAACCAACACCAGGTGCTATAGGCTATATTTCAAAGGAAGGAACTGGCCAAGCCACCTCTGAGTATTCCTTGCCTAATAAAAACCTATGGAATCCATGGAGTCTTCAAAAGGCAACAGGTTACTTGAAGGTGTACACACACACACACACACACACACACACACACACACAGAGTATGCCATAGCTTATGAACTAGAAGCCCTTTCTAGTTAATTCTGAGCATCAGCAACAACACACATACCCATTACAGATTGATGATCACCTAAAATGTATTGATTATATTTCAGTTCAAAAATTTTACCTCCTTTTAAAGAGGCTATTTGTTTAAGTGAAGATGAGAATACAGCATCCTGAACCTGTTAAAAATGGCATGTAGTAGAGAATTTATATTGTAAAGTTTATGTGGATGTCAGAATTAAGAAGACAAATGCATAACATGCGAAGGCTGGCATCCTGTTAGTGACATATGCAAGTCTATTTCCACTTTATGCCTTTGTGTGCATTTTTTGTTGTTATTCCAGAAGTTAATATTCCTTTCCTCCCTCCACAATGATACTCCCACATAAAGAGTCATGGTGTCACAAGCCATTTTCTTGCCAGTGGAGAGTAGAGGTGGGATTGGAGGTGTGTCAGCTGAGATCTCCAGAGAACTCTGGCAGACCTTAGTAGAAGATGGCCTTGGTCTGCATCTGGTACCCCCAGTCCCCCCTGCTCTATAGCAGCCATTGAAATGGCCATTGAGGGGACACTACTGCAGCAACATGATTAATCCTGCGGCTGGTGACAGGGGAGCTGTAGCAGAGTTATATATGTGAGGTTCTTATGCTATGCATATCTAAGTAGGATCTGAAACACTCAGGGCCTCAGAGAAATTTTCAAGGTGGAACACGACTGCTTTCAGGCCCTCAGGGAGCTTCTCTCAAAATTGAGGATTTAAGTCAAAATTTAAGGACCTAGAGATTCCTACAGAGGTGTTCTCCCAGGTAAAAACATAGTGTTTTTGGTTATGTGTGCTTTTCCCATATTCATAGGGGTCCTGTGCCCCTAACCCTAGTGAATGTGGAGGACAAGTGTATTGTAATCATTCTGAATATATTTCCTGATACAGCAAAAGAGATGTTGATATCCAGCTGATTCCAATGCATGCTGGCTGCTCATTTATGTCCTATTAAAGTAAATGTGTCAGATGTGACTAGGGATGCCACCTCCTCCTGCTCTGGAGCCACTAGCTGTATACAGTATACAGTCAGCCCTCCACATCTGTGGAGGTTCCATTCTGGACCCCCCTGCAGATGCCAAAAACCATGGGATTTCAAGTCCTGTTGGTTTTAATGGCTGTGTGCTGTACACACCACCATTGGGGTGAATGGGGTGAGGCCATCTGCTGATGCTCAAATCTGTGGATGGCAAGCCTATGGTTGGGGCAGGCAGACTGTAGTAGGACTATCACTGGAATTTTTGTTGACCTATCTAGCAGCATGGATTGCTATGGTTTGTATGTCTCATTGCTGTATACCTGGCTGATGAAGCAGGACTCAGAAAGCTGAAACTAATACTGTATGACTCCTATACCTGTGGGGGATATGTTCCTGCACTTACTGTGGAAACACAAAACCACAAATTTCAATCCTATTGAAATGAATGATTTCTGGAGGGAGATGACCATAGAGCTATACTGGAGGATGTAGAGATTCCTAGAGAAAACACCTCTCTAGGTATTTCTAGGTCCCCTAGCATGGCTCTATGGTCATCTTCCACCAAAGCATACCATAGACCAGGGGTTGGCAACTTTTTTTTGCCCGGGGCCGGGGGGGAATGGCACTGGGGGCCGGCATGTGTGTGCTTGCCCCTGCGTGCGCATGCGCATGACACCCACCATCATGCTCATGCGTGCGCGCATTGGAGGCACCATTTTGGAACGCCCAACGGTGCTGGCACCGTGCGCATTCACACGGTGCCGGCACCATTGGGCCTTCCGAAATGACGCTCTGCATCACGCGCATGCCCAACGCAGTCCCAACACAGAGCGCCATTTCAGAAGGCCCAACGGTGCTGGCACCATGCGAATTCACACGGCGCTGGCACTGTTGGGCCTTCCAAAATGGTGCCCCGCGTCGTGCGCATGCGTGCACTAGTGCGGGCACCATTTTGGACACCAAAATGGCACCCGCACTCGCGCGTGGCGGTGGCGGCGCGCTCGCGCGTGGCGGCACTGGCGGCAGGACCTGCCATGGGCCAGTTTCAAGGGCTCGGCGGGCCAGACGCGGCCTGTGGGCCGTAGGTTGCCGACCCCTGCCATAGACTCATACTGGAGTACCTATAAAAATGCCTAGAGAGAACATATTTTTGGGGGATGTGGGTAGGTAAAACTGCAGGTACTGGCCCCGTGGACACAGGTGTCATTGCACCTACACACCTACACACATATGCACACACACACCACTACTTAAAGTAGAACTTCATATGCTTGAGAAAATGGAAATTTTATTTATTAATTATTTAAACTTATTTGTTGGCTATATTTATATCTCATTATTCCCTTCATGTGGTCAGCTTCCCAGTTCATCCTACACCATGCGATAGTTCAGGGTGAGAGAAAGTAATTTGCCTAAGTTCACCCAGTATTATGGCTGAGAGGCTACTAGAATCCAGTTCTCCCAAACCACATTCCAACGCCTCAATAACTACTCAACACTGGGTCTGCAGTGTATTTTGCAGTCTTTGGGAAAAAGATAGTGGAGATGAAGCTTTATTTAACTCTTTTTGGTAGGAGGTTTCACAGGTTTGGAGCCACCACCAAAAAGGCTAACCACTCTAGCCTCTATTACTAGAATCTGGTAAAAACACAAATTAGAGCCATTTTATTTGAATTCAGCTAGGGGGGGTCATATAAATATTTACTCACACTGCCTATCAAGGTGGTAATAATGAACTTTTTCAAGCATTTTAAGAATGAATCCTTTTTTTAAAAAGTGAAATTCAGGGTTAGATGCAGCAGCCAGTGAAAGTTGGTCCTGGTGAGGATGGAAAGAGCCATCCTCCAGAGGAATGAAATGAAATACTCAAAAACTCTGTTCCTTCATCATATTGCTTTCAAGGAAGTGAGGCCTCCTTTTAGCATCTTCAGTGCCAAATATCTGTAACACGCCCCAACATAGTCCCAATGGGTGAACCTGCCTCTGCATAAAATACTTGTTTCCTATAACAAGGATCTATTTAATTTTCCTGAAAATGTGGTAGCTGGCTGTGTCTCATCATTACAGACTTGTAGTGGCATTTTATTCTTTTAAAATCTGTTTATCTTCATCCACTATTAGCTAAATCACTCCCCTCTAAACTCAGTTCTCCAACTCCACTTTGTTGCAAATAAAATGCACCTCACACATAGAAACAAAGATCAGCCTTCCAAGAACTTCTTTTTCTCAACTGGTTTTTGTTGCTCTGAGTTCTGCTATAACAAATAGCCCTTTCTGTCAAACCTGCTTAACATACCAAATGAATCAAATGGTTTCCCAAAGAGAAAGTGAGCATTTCTACCCCCGTCACCCATCCATCCCTTTCCTAGTTAGGGGATTGACTTTCATATGGGCACGTTTGCATGTGGCTGTGTACTAATTGAGGAGCAAAGCTTTGCAGGGGAAAGTTTCTGTGCTCTGATTTTTTTTCATTTCCCTCTTCTCTCTCCTTTCCCTTTTTTAATTTGTCTAGGAAAGGAAAAGAGGAGAGAGAAAGTGCCCCTCCTGTGATGTTTTCTGCAAAGACTGTTCTTAAGAGCCCATTGGACAGCATGGGGACTCTTGAAGTGATAGCTCACTGGCCAAAGAAAGGCCCCAATTGTCTTGAGGGGGCTGGAAAGTGCTGCGTGTGCTTCTGAAAAGGCCTAGAGAGAAGGTGCCTGGTTTCGCTAAGCAGCTGCTGCTGGAGATGTTTGGAGATTACATCAGCATTGGGGAAGGGGAGCTAAAAAAAAATCTAACTTCAGAGAGAGAGTGTTTATGCAGTTTTGTCCCCCTCCTTCCCTTCTTTCCCTTCCAAAGATCTTCTGACAATACTGTCATTGTCAATATGCGAGTTGTTAATTCTTTATGAATAGTACATGGGGCCTCTTGACTAAATAGTACATTACATGTCCCAAATCTGTCAACTGGACTCTTCTCTCACATGCTAGTGAGATCACTTTGATTGGAATGTTACAGGAATGGTTCAGTTTGCCACCCTGCCCTGAATACGACATTATATAACTAGAATTAGATCTCCCAAAATAGAGTAAGGGAAACAATATTTCTATCTCTCCCCCCCCATTACTTCATTATTTTAGCTTAAATATGGGATCAGACCCTTTGATTATTTTAGTGGTTGTAATTATATTAACGCGATTCATTTTATGGTCCTGTTTCAGTGCTTATTTAGATTACAAACTGGCTTGTAGGTTTCCTGAAAAGAGGAAGGATTCTTGAATGAGCTTGTATGCAATTTGAATGAACAAATAGTGCTTTATTGGACAGTTTCCTAGAACAATTTAATTTTTTTTATTTCTCAAAAGGGATAGTTAATGGTTTCTTTGGGGGGGCGCTGGAATCAACCATGTTTGGGGCCATTTTTAAAGCCATCAAGCCTTTAATAAGCAGCTGATTGCCAAGTAGTTCAATTGTATCCCACATAAAATAGTTCATGAAGTTGTTGCTAGAGCAAACTTGTAGTGCTTTGCAGCCTAAGTGTTTGGAATTGACTGAATGTAATCAGATTAAAAGTCCAGGTAGTCAATCAGACACTTCCACTTGCCTAACAAGTGAGATGTAATGACTTCCTTCCTGCTGGACAAGTTGCTGACCTAGCGTCTGCATTGGCAATAACTGTGTTTCCACCAAGATTACCCTGATGCAATCTGAGTGGCAAAAATTGGCATCTCTTGGAAATAATTATTTTCAGCAACCTGGAACACATGAAGAAAAGACTGCTCCTCTTGAGCATAAAATGTACATCCAAACCTTCCAGCTGACATGGATCTTGACCTACAGACACCAGTCTTGGAAATGACTTTAATTAAAAGAATGTCAACAGTGGCACTAATGAATGGCTTTGCTTGCTATGTGCTTTTTGTTATTGGGGAATCATGAGTTTAGTGAATGGTATTATAAAAATGGAACCTACTTGCATTGACCTAGCTCATTGGTCCACCCAGCCTGGGACTGTTAACTGTAGTGGCGCTCAAAGACCACAGGGCAAAAATCTGGCTTATATAGGAGTGAATCTGGCATCTTTTGTATGCAAAACATGTGAACTGTCACTTAAATATGTTAATATTTTAAATATGTTATTTGGAGTGGGTAGACCCATTAGTTATTGTTGTTCTGTGCCTTCAAGTCAACACTTATAACAATCCTCTCATAGGGAGTTGTGGGCATGATTTATTCATTGGATGTTGCCTTCCTCTAAGGCTGAGAGTGTGTGACTTGCCCTAGCCATTGGGTTTCCATGGCTGATCAGGGATTCAAACCTTGGTCTCCAGAGTACTAGTCCAACGCTCAAAGCATTACACTATGCTAGTTAACTAGACTCATTATACTGCTGTTAAAAAAGTGTTCTAAATCATGTGAAATTTAAGTATGCTAATAGTTCTCTTTTGTACCAGATAGTATTTGATCTTACTTGATCCTTTTGCAAAAGCATGTAGCAGCATCTTTGAGACTAAATGAAAGAAAGAAGTTGGTAGCATGAGCTTTTGTAGACTCTAGACTACATCTTTTTGCATACTGATTTTCCAGACTAACATGGCTATGTCTTTGCATCTTTCTTGATCCTGTTTGTGATTGTGTACTGTATTTTATTTGTTTATATTAATAACTTTTGGGCAATCAAAGGGTTGTGCATTATGTATGATGACTTTTAAAAACAATATATAATATGATTACAGAGGATGTACTTACATATTCAATAGATTACACATTATACTTAGATAATTCATTATACATCCATACACACGTTATCCATTATACATCCAGAAACATGCATGTCAATATACCCCAGAAAGGAAGCTTAATTAAGAACCAGCACACCCACAAATCTCAAACTTCTACCTTTTTGAGATGGGGATAAAAGGCCTACTGTCATTAAATGTCCAAAAGAAAAAAGGACATCCCTCTCCATTCTCTTAGACCAGGAGTCCCCAACCTTTTCAGTGTAACACATGATACTGTATGCATGCACACTTATCCATCTCTTCATTGAGAGTGAACAGAAAGCCTTCACTCCATCCCTAGAAAAAATAAGGGCAGAGTGATCTATAGAAAATTGGTAGGAAATCATTGGAGAAGGGTAGCAGGGGTCAAGGCACCCTGGGGGACAATACTTAAGCCTTGAGCTCTGCAAGCCCCCCTCCACCAGCCATGGGTCACATCCCCTGTATTTGACTGATTTTCTGCATCAGACAGTGTTCATGCCTGTCAGAGCAAATCCAGTCCTCCACTTATAGGAACTACCCTCCTAGTCAGTTTCTGAGGGCTCATTTTCCAAAGGCAGCTCTGTTTCTTGCCTTGTAGCCCAGCACCTTGATGACAACACCTGTCATAGATATCCAGGGAATGATGGGAGCAGTAGTTCAATGCATCTAACAGTGTATGGAATTGATTGAAGCTGCCCTTGGGGTTTGTGTAATTGTTTGCTTTGTTCAGGGGAAAATAAGAGGAACTGCTAACCTCCTTTAGTCCCCAGGTGAATTGGGGCATGGAGAGTGTCTTATGATAGGGGAAAGACTTCATGGTAAGTTGATTGGCTTGTTTTTACTGCCTGCACTAGTTGTATTCAGTGGGAAGTAAGTATCTGCAAGTATGTACCAGAGTGCCATCTCATATATGTGCTTCTTACTAGTACTACATTAATGTGATATCATCTGTCCCTGTTGCATTTATATTATCTCACATGATTGGAGAACTATAGCAATGAAGCCTAAAGTCATCCAGACCTTGCTTAGAATCCCTTGCCTTATATCTGGCACCAAAGATGTTCCATTTGATTTATAGCTGTTGTCTCTGACCTTCTGGCAGAGAAGCATATAAACCTCTATTAAAGATACCATTCAAATAAGAAAATGAACAATAGAGCTCCATGAAAATTTCCTAATCTTAGACTATGGCTGAGCCATGGCAGCAAATTTCCCACATGGGCAAAACAAATGACAATTTGATATCCCATAAACTTGGAATGCAGTTTGTGTAACAAATGGCCTCTGGATTTAGTTATTTGTTGAATTGGCAGACAAATTCCACTTTGATCCATCCCATCCTGTCCCCAGTTTTCATCCCTGCTAACAATTTTGGCATCATCATTTAACATGCTTTGGAAATATAGAGTGTAACAAAACAGCCATCTTTTATTGCAAACTGTGTAGATATATTCAATGTTGGATGCAGATTTGTATTTTGATATTTACTCCAAGAACCATGTGTTCAAAGCATATGTTATTGTAAGAGTTGACGTACTTTGAAACAGGGTTCCTCCTGTGATTGTATAGCAGCATTAAAATTGGCCTCAGGACCTAGATGGGAGCTAATGACAAGTAACTGCAGACCAACTAATAAACTTATATTCTGTAACTGTGATTAAGTTAAATAAATCCACATCTTCATTTACATTATCGTGACTGTGGCATCCTCTTAAACAATGACTGTCAAGCCGTGGAACCAAGTGTTCAATGGGGCTTCCATAAACAGAATTGGCGATGCAACAGGTGGCTCAATTACTTTAGGTATGCCCATTATGATGACTAACAGCAAAGAGAGGGTGAAGATGTGTGTGTGTGTGTGTGTGTTGGGGGGAGTAGCAATTATGTTGATTCACAGAAAGAATTGGAACAGCTGGGGGCCCAGAACCTTGTCTGCCAAACTGCCCCATCACAAATGAGGGCTTAAGAGGAAAATGCTGGAACTGACAATAGCTGCAGTCCTACATCAAAAATGCTGTTCATTCTTATGTCATCAAAAAAGTATGGCCAAGGAGATGCTAAACAATGTTTGTTCCCTTTATTTAAGATCTTTATACCATAAAGATACAGTATTCCTTATGAACCACAAAGAATAGGATCTGAGAGGTATTCCTATATTGTATGGTAATTTATGGGCAGAATCAAATATATAATATGTAAAAGATAATATCCCTCTTTTAAAAGAGTCATAGAATCGTAGACTCTTAAAGTTGGAAGAGACCACAAGGGTCATCTAGTCCAATCTCCATCCATCACCCTTCCATTCTCGTGGACTTGAAGTCCACGGTTTTGCTTATTCACGGAGGAGCGACCTCTGTTGAAATCAATGGGGAGTGCACCCGTGGGAGCACACCCCATTCAAGCCTATGGGGCTTCAATATTGGCGAGTCTCTGTTTTCATAGGGGGGATAGAATGGTTCCCCCATAAAAATGGAGGGCCAACTGTAAAACATTCCTGAAAGACCCCCACCCAACCTTTGTTTAAAGACTTCGAAAGATGGAGTATCCACAACTCACTGAGGCAGTCTATTCCACGCTTGAATAGCACTTAAAGTTGTTCTTCCTAAGGTTTAGGTGGAATCTCTTCTTCCTGTAATGTGAATCTGGTCTCTGGAGCAGCAGAAAACAGGCTGGTTTAGTCCTTTTGTTGTAACAGATGTATAGCTTTATTTGGGTCATAATTATTTTAGATTTGACTCTTGATATTTTTCTGTTTATATTATTCCCTGCTTTTTCAAAAAGTAAAACTATTCTAATTCTAATAAAATAAAACAACAACAACAACAACCTATCATATTTTCAGGGGTAGGATATGGCGTCATCTTATTTGACTCCAGTCCTCTGAAAGAGCATGAAAATTTCAGATGCTTTTCTGAGGTTTAGATCAGGTCTCTGAAGCTGGCTTCAAGTTGTTATATTTATTAACTGCCTTTCTTTAAAATGGACTTGCTTATTCACGGAGGAGCGACCTCTGTTGAAATCAATGGAGGGCAATTAAAATCTGAAAAAGTTAAGAGTAAAACAATGCACCAGGTGAGCAAACTTTCTTCCCCAGCCCTCCGCTCTGCAGCCTTCTCACCCCAGTCAGTTTACTGTGATTGTTATAGTGGTGAGTGACAATAATTTATGCACCATCCAGCTCACACTAGGGATTAGGGAATCTGTCAATTTCAGTTTCATTCAGTTTCTGAGTGAAGATTTTAAGGTTTTAAGAATTTAAAACAAAAATTTCACACAAAGATTGTTATGCATGTTTCTCCTAGTATATGCAATGCAGTTCTCCTAATATATGTACCTTTCCCTATAATATGCATATATACAAGCAATTTCCCCTGATGTGGAATATCATATTGTATTGGGAGACATAGCTACATCTCAGAGCTATGACAGTCTCCCATCTACCTTCCTCAATCCACATTTTCTCAGCTGTAACTCCCAACACCCCAAACCAGGCCATTTTGTGGTCAGTGGAGAGTGGAGGAAGCAACCATCAAGTATCTAGCCATTTTCTTATGGCTGGATGCATGGTGGCAGGCATCCCCTGGGACCACCCAGCGGTCTTCCACAGATTCCCGAGGATGTCATTGCTCTCCCAAACAAAAGAGAAACAGGGGTCTAATCTGCACTGCAGAAATAATGCAGTTTGACACTGCTTTTAACTGTCATGGCTCAGTATTATGGAATTCTGAGATTTGCAGTTTTGTGAAATGTTTAGCCTTCTCTGTCAGAGATCTCTGGTGCCACAATATACTATAAATCCCAAGATCCCATAGGGTGGAACCAAGGCAATTAAAATGGTGTCAAACTTCATTTTTTTCTGCAGTGCAGGTTAGACTGGAGAAAGAAAAGTGATCTACTTGAATAACCAAAGCAGAGTTTAAACTCTAGCTTAACCTTCACAATTTCTCCATATTCCTCCCTCTCTGGTTCTTTGATATCCTTGGTTGTTATTTGGTCCTGACCTCTGGCTTGCTTCTGGATCCTGCCTTCTGGATCCTAGATTAAATTGGTGCTGACTTACATTTTGGTCAGAGCTGATAAAGTTAATTAAAAATAAAGTTACTTAAAAATAATGGCTGAGATCCTGCATTAGGATAGCTACATCGTGTAGCTATTTTTGTTACTGCTATCCCACAAAGACCTACTTTTAAGGTGCATGGTCTCACCAGCACATCCATTTCTAAGTAGCCAAAGAGCCAATATTTAGTTATAGCAGCGGTTTCAAGGTGTCCCCATGCACTTTTCTATACTCTGGGTATCCCCAAAGGTACTAACTAGCTGTTATAGTTGCACAGTATAGTTACAGTTTACTTTCACTAAACCAGATGCAAGGAAAATGATGCCTATAGACTACATGTGGTCCCTGGGCTCCACTTTCCTGGCTCCTCAAGCCTCAAATAGACTTGCATGCTGGTGAGCTGTATTAAATACACACACACACACACACACGCTCAACCCCTACAAAAGGAAATGCACCATGACATAATCCAGCATTGGAATCACATAATATCCCTCCTTCGTCACTTAGGGAGGCTACAACTGCAGAATTATAAATTGACGCCATGTATAAGTCGAGGGTAGGTTTTGGGGCCAAAATTATGGATTTTGATATAACCCATGTATAATTCGAGGGTAAAACCTAGGGGCATGTAACTAAGGATCTAAAGGATGAAAGAAAGGAAAACAATGCCAAAGAACTTACAAAATTCCAGCAAGTATAATTGCACTCACCCTAAAGGCTGGATGGATGAGAGACCAGAGGGAGATCAGAGCTTCCAGGATAGATTAGGCCCTTACCTTTCACCAGAGGACGATTCCTTTTTTAAATTAAGAATTAAAGGACAACACTCATACTGACCCATGGATCAGTATGGTTTTTAGGGGCAGTCTAGAATTATACATGAGTATAGACAGTAGATAGGTAATTAAAAAGTTGTTGTTACACTGCAAAAGTAGTGAGGTTATCCTTTAAATTATAATTTTATGGAATGTACAATGTAAGTCAGTTTAGGTCCTGTACAGGAGAAAGGTGGGTTATAAATTAAACAAATTAAGCAAATAAATGCATGCTAATGTTGTTCCTTTCTTAATAGGAAAAGGAACTAACCGGCGGCCAAGCTTTTAGTAGCAAGCAAATGGAAATCTGAAGAAGTGCCTACAATAAATAGCTGGTTATTAAAGATGATCGAAATATCAAATATGGATAATCTATCAGACAAAAAGAAGGAAGCATCAGTAAATACAAGGACAGAGAAATGGAACAGTCTTTATAATTTTTGTGACAAAATTTGGAATGACCAACACATATGTAAATGATAATGCATCCTAAATTTGTGATTTAGGAACATCGGAAAGGAGAAAATAATGAAGAAGTTGGTGCCAATAAAGGAAGATCCAATTACAGAAATGGACTTAATTTGTAAGAGGAATAGTAACATGTGGATAGGATATATGGAACAATAAGGAAGACATAACATTTGAAAAGAAGTAGATATACACATGCTGTTTATATGACAGAATATAAATCAAATATGGAGCATGGATAAGTATGATTGTAAAATTTGTCTATATATGCCGCCTGTTTGTGTTTTCATTGTTTGGTATATTTTGTATGTTAGTAGGTTTGTGATGTTGTAGGTATGTATGGGCGCTATAAGCAATGTTTATTTAGTATGTTGTAATTTGTGTATGAATGTATGAATGTATATTTACTTGTTTTTGTATAAATAAATTTAATAAAAAAGAAAAGAAAAAAAAAGAAAGAAAAGGAACTAACAAGCAACTTGTTTTATAACCACTTATTTCTAAGCAAAGTTACCCTGTTTCCTGGCTCATCTTTGGCTGCTGCCTGCAGCCCAAATCACATCCTTAACATCTTCCCACAAGGCAAAGGCAAAGATATAGAGGGCTTTACCAGGAACAGGCCGGTCAGAAATAAGGATTGGCTGTGGTAAATAGGGCTTGTTGCAATATAGGCATGATGTAACTGTTAGTTAATCTAGACATCTCATGATTCAAATGTCATTAACATCCTTCAGGCTATTCTAAGGAATAAGATAACGTATATTAGTACATCAGCCAGCAGCATGTTAGTTCAGAGACTTATGACAAAAAAAAAAAAAAAAATCAAAACACAACAGGAAGCTTTCTTCATTAGCCATATAACACTCCATTGTAGCTCAGTTAATGTTAGTTAACTACTGTGGAATTGACATACGGTATTTTTCTTATTTCTGTCATTAAGAAAGGAGTTAGCCCATGCTCTGTCAACAACTGCTGCTTCTTAACAGTGATGCCAGATTTTCTGATTATAAAATACAGAATTTTGTTCCGGCATCTTTTTCAGGCTCATAGAGTTTTTGCACAGCACAGTCTATCTAACTATATGATGGAGCAACCGAACTGATATGCTTTACTGTTTTTAAGTTGAAACAAAACAAAAACATCCTATTATATGGGCTGAATGCTGCAAAAATTAATCACATGGTTAGCTACAGAATTGAAATTAGAGCCTAGTCATTATCTTATATGGATCAAAATTGTACCACAAGTTCCTTTGTATCACAGGGCTTCAGCTGGCAATGTGCAAATCTGCAAGGACAAGAGCAGTTTAGGAAGAATAATCTGGAACAAAAGGGTTACACATTTCTTTCCTCTCTTTAAAGCTATTTACCTTTAGGGGGAAATAGTGTGTCAGGGTTTCATTGAGCATTAGCCTAAAGCCTGTCTGTCTGTCTGTCTGTCTGAATGTCTTTCCAAATGTTGCACTGGAGTTTTAAGTTACTGTAAAGCTAAAAAAATGGTCTTCCAACAGAACAGGAATGACATCATGTGATAAGCTCCAACTGAAGACATTATTATCCCGATGTAATTACAATTTACCTGCCTTGTGTGAGGAAGAAGTGGAAGCCAAAGCAAAGAAAAAACAGAAAAATGAAAGCTGAGAATAAAAAAGTATTTGATGAAATTGTAATGTGTGGACTGTGCTGTAAATGGGAAATAAATGTTCATTCACTCCACTATGAAATAATTATGCAGAAAGATTCCTGGATACTTTAACTTTATGGCTCACACTAGCCATAAACTGGCTATTTTTGAATTTAAGACCCCACAACTCCATTTATAATACATATGTGTGTATATGTATATGTTACTATGGTTGCAATATCCTCATCTATTGCACCAATTTGGTAGGACATAGACCAATACATTCAATACTCTGGAACATATAATTTGAATAAATATCAGTTTTCCTTACACTATCCTCTTCCTTTGTCTGTGAATCTGTGCCTTCAAATTGCCTGTAAACATATGGCCACCCCAAGAATTTCACAGGGTTTTCTTAGGCAAGGAATACTCAGATGTGGTTTGCCATTGCTTTCCTTTATGATACAGACTACAGTAACTGGTATTTCCTGGCAGCCCATCATCCAGATACTCATCTGACCCTTCAGCTTCCAAGATCTGATGAGAGGGTATTTAGGCCTCCTCCTCTTCCCTTCCTCCCCTCTAAACTAATGAAGGAGGAGGAGGAGGAGGAGGAGGAGGAGGAGAGAAGTAAGAATATGGCCTGTGTATTCCTTGGCAATCATCTGTGGAATCACTAGGGCTAGTATAACATTCTGAACCTCATCTTTCTCAAAGCTTGTTAGAGGACTCTCTGTTTATCTTCTGGTTAGTAATAGATGCAGTGGGTTACTGAGGAATGTGGTAAAGTTTGCTGGACTCTGATGAGTTTTCAGAGTGCATCTGAAGAACTGCATTGAAATCCATGAAAACTCGTGTTAAAATAGATTAGTTTGTCTCAAAGGTCCTACTAGATTTCCCCCCTCTGCTCCACACCACACTACACCTCCCCCTCCCTTATACTGAAACAGACTAAACAAGGCTATCTCTTTGATACATGTAAAAGAAATAAGCAAATAAAACCAGTATAAAGACAATGGCCAGAATTCACTAAGACAGTTATGAATGCATAACTTAATGTGCATTTACATCTGGTTTGTATTCATCATCCCAATATATTCACTGCTTTAGGAACTGTTAAAGTTTTTCAGTCCTCACTTATCGGGTAGTAGCCAATGCAATTGATGTGGGTTTGCTGAAGCCAGAATGCAGTGGCCACTGACAAAATAAGTTCATTTTTAAAAAAGTCTTTTTACGTTTGCCTAGCTACCTTTTCCTCCTTGATCTCTGTCTAGTGGTAAATTTATTAGCATTACTGGCAATGGAAAGATGGTGAAGGAGGTCTGGACAAAAACAGACCATTGGTGTCAGGTTGTAGCAATGTGTTTGCAGTAAACAACATACTAAAGCTGGGGAAGAAAGGGATTCTACTAGCTGATCCTACTGCAGTTGAGTGTGTCTGTCCACAATAGGCATGGTAAACACCAGCAGCCTTCTGAATTGCTTACTGAGTATGTGTGAAAAACAAAATAGAGAGAAAGGGAAAAAGCAGATAAGCCTACTTTATCAACCATCCCAAACATGTTTATTTTTTTATTTTTTTAACCTTTATTGTACAAAACATCAAATTGTCATACAATCAATAAATCAATAAATCAGTCAATAAAACATACCATCTTACACTCGTGTACATTCTTTTCCCACCAAATACATCTTTTACTCTCCCCTTCTTTCCTTCTTCCTTCTTCCTCCCATCTTCTTCCATTTCATTTCATTCCTTTTCTCCTTCTCCTTCCCATCCTTTTCATCCTTCTCCTCTCTACCTCCCCCCTCTCTACATCTCTCCGTCCTCTCTCCCACTCTTCTATTCACACAAACCTTCCATCAACATACTCATACCCTCATCTACATTCTATATCTCCCTTACTCACCTCTCACTCCATTTTATCACTCATAACTTCCTCACCTCTGATTTCTTTCTATTCTTTACACCATTCTGTGTCCTTCTTAATAACAGTTTAGTAATGTTCTTTACTACTAATCTTTCTTCCTATCGTTTCTATTATATAATCAATCCTATTCTTTCTCTTGAGTCTACTATCTTATTTACCTATTCTCCATATCATTCTATTGTAACCTACAATATAATCTTATATTTCTCCCCTCTTTATCATTTCTTTTTCAACTTCAACTATCTCATATTATTTTTCATTATTTCTCATTATTTTTTTTCTAACAGACTTACAATTGCTAACTCTCCCCATTGTTCTCTCATATATTTGATGACCAATTCCCAATCTTTATAAAAATTCTTCAATGTATCATCTTTCAGTAATTGGGTTAATTTATCTGCTTCCATCATATCATATAATTTCCACATCCAGTCTTCTTTCGTAGGTATATTCTCCCCCCCCCCCCCCAATTTTGGGCATATGCAATTCTAGCCATAGTGAGTAAATAAAATAAAACTTTCCCATGTTCCCCCCCCCCCAAATATCCTCTAATATTCCTAATAAAAAATATTTAAAAGGCTAGAGCCATCAACATGGCAAAGGGCAAAAAATAGAATCATAGAGTTGGAAGAGACTTCAAGGGCCATCCAGTCCAACCCCCTGCTGTGCAGAAATACACACTCAAAACACCCTGACAGATGATCACCCAGTCTCTGCTTAAAAACCTCCAAAGAAGGAGATTCCAATACACTCTGAGACAGTGTATTCCACTATCAGAAAGCTATTCCTAAAGTGAGACTGTAGTTTGTATCCATTGCTCTGGTTCCTATTCTCTGGAGCAGCAGAAAACAAACTTGCTCCATCTTCAGTAAGACATCCTTTCAAATATTTAAACAGGGCTATTATATATCCTCTTAACCTTCTATTCTAAAGGCTAAATATACCCAGTTCCCAGAGCTGCTCCTCATATGGCATGGTTTCCAGACTTTTCACCATTTTTGTCACCCTCCTTTGGACACATTCCAGCTTGTCAACAACCTTTTTGAATTGTGGTGTCCAGAACTGGACAGAGAATTCAAAGGTATAGCTGTGTTAGACCAGAAAAATCACTATGCAAATAGATCTTGTAGCACCCTTTGAGACTAACAGAAAGAAGTTGGTAACATGAACTTTTGTAGACTTCAGCCTACTTCCTCATGCATCTACACATGCATCTGAGGAAGTAAGCTGAAGTCTGTGAAAGCTCATGGTCCCAACTTCTTTCTTTCAGTTTGGGCCTTTGCAGACTACCAGAAATAGTGCAAATTGAGTCCACTTTAAGGGTTAGGGTTAGTGCTAGGGAATCATGGGAATTGGTTTTTTCTTTTCCTTTCTGAGACATTGAGCCTTCTCTGTCAGAGCACTCTGGTGCCACAATAAAATACAGTTCCCATGATTCCCTAACCCTAACCTTAACCCTTAAAGTGGACTCAATTTGCACTATTTCTAGCAGTCTGCAAAGGCCCTACATCTCAAAGGTGCTACAAGATCCCTTTGCAGAACTGGACACAGTATTCCAGGTGAGATCTGACCAAAGCAGATTAGAATGGTACTGTTACTTCCCTCGATCTAGACACTGTAGTTCTATTGATGCAGCCTAGAATAACATTTGCTTTTCTAGCTGCCACCTGACCCTTGACTCATGTGTAACTTGTAGTCTACTAGGACTCCTAGATTGCTTTCGCTTGTACTGTTGTCAAGTCAGGTGTCTGTCATCCTATATCTGTGCATTTCATTTTTTTTCTGCCTTTTCTTTTTCTTTTTGAAAATGGGACAACATTTACTGTCCTCCAGTCTGCTGGGACTAGATGTATTTTGGAAGATGCTTTCATGGAGTCTCTATGAGGCTCTAAATGCTTTTGTTTGCTTGTGCAAGGCTTCTGGCCTTGATAGCTTAAGTATACCTGTGTTTGATTTTTTTTTGTCAAAATGTATATGCAATGTGGTTGATGGGAACAACTTGGATTACAGGCTGTCCATCAGTGTGCAGGCCACTGCTGCTACTGAGGCTCTATTTTTGAAATCTCTTGTGTCTCTCCAGCCACATCTCTCTGCAGCATTGCATCCCGCATGTCTTTCTGCAGCCTGTAAATACTATACTATTTTATTTTATATAAGAAACCTGATTACTGTACAGGAGATCTCTTGGGAGCCCTCCCACTTCTTCCTTCGAGGTAGCAGCGGTGGTGCTCTTGATCATTTCTTCACATCTATTTCCAGCCCCACATCCCTCTCCAGCCTTGCAATGGTGGTGCTCTTGATCATTTCTTCACATCTATTTCCAATCCCAAATTTCTCTCCAGCCTTGCAAATGTACGTACTACACTGTCTGTGCTGTAGTCCCAAATGTTTCAGATTTTGGAATTTCAGATAAGGTAGATTCAACATGTAACAGCACAGACAAGCTAGCCCTTGCTTTGTTTTAACAGGCTACAATGGGCTAAAGAACCCAAGTAGTTGTAATAATGCAAACAGATCTTTTTCAATTAGAATTCTGTAGGACCTGCTGTTTTTCATATGTAACTGAACAGACTTCACTTGTAGATGTAGGACTGCTGAGTGTTTGTGTGGAATTACAAAATCCTCAGTTCTCCAGGATCAGTGAGAAGAATGATATAATCAAGAACCCCCTTGAACCCAAGGAAATGTGCCACTTGAAAGGATGCTGTGCATCTAAACATGAAAAGAGGAATGGGGGCGGAGAGAAGGTATCATTAATTGTCATGTGACTGAGAGGGAAAAATGAGTTCCTTACTTAGGACATTTAAAAAATGGGCAAGTATCATGGTGTTTTCATTCTCTTTTTTCTTCTTGATATCTTCATATAATTTGCTTTGCAGTTGGGAACTCTGTGGCCTCGTTCCCACTATGATTTAAAGTGAATTGCTGATTGGGTTATATGACTGTTGTTCCCACTTGAAACCAGTTCCGATCCTACTGTGCTCATTTTCAATCACGATGAAGCAAGGCAAATGCAAACGCCCCTGCTGTTTCCTGACACTAATTTTTTGGTGGTTCTTTTGAAAAGAATAAATTCTGAAGCGTGTTCAACAAGTGGGAACAACGGATCTGAATTGCATCATTCTGGAGGGGAGGGACTAATGGCAGAGGAGTGTTTACCCTCCTTCCTTAGTTTTTGGGAAATAGCCCTTCCTCCCCACCTCTCACCACTGCCTTTGTGCTTATGGTGTGACCTATGGGTGCATGATATATATAATAAAAAAATGACAGAATATGCAATCCATTGTGTTTGCAACAACTTGCAATTATGGGCGGACTGCAGCTCAAGTAGTTGCAAAACCAATGGATATCTGTATATATATAGTTCCTACGGTGGGCTGCTCAAAGGGAAATGGTGTGCTTGAGCAGCCTGGGTTGCTGAGGGGCAGAGGAAGGCTTAGTTGCTAAAGTTGGCCCACTCAGTGCCTGGAATGGCCCCCTCCTCACCACTTGCGCAGATGATTGACATACATTTAGAAGCGGCACAAACTAGTGGGAATGCCAATCGTGCCAAATAAGAAGTGATTACAAGGGAATAATGAAAAGATCTGCTTTCATAGTGGGAATGATGAATCTTTTGGAACTGATTCACTGACATGGAGAGAAGGTGAATCACAAACTGGTTTAAATGTAAGTGGGAATGAGCCTGCATTCCAACAAGAGCATGGCTTAAACTGCTAGGCTTGGATGACAGCAAACTATCAATCTTGATGCCATCTGTCTTATCTACTATCATTGTACCAGCCATTAGCTGTGCAGCAACTCCAGATCTCAACAAGAGAGATCAGTTTTCAAAGAGGAAAAAACATCCATTAGATTCTTCCATTCAGTCCTCTTGTTTCTTCTTCCAGGCCATTATCCCCTGGGTGCCTGAAGTGAAACCACAAGTTCATTTATTGCCATAGTTCTCATCATGGCCCAGCTTATTAAGCATCAGCAAAAGCTTTGTTTTAAATATGAGCTCTTACGGAAGACACACAGTGAAATATGAAATTTCAGAAAAATAATAATTACAAAATAGTGATTCAGTTTCAGTTCAAAACTATTTTACTGTGTTTTCACATTGAGAGGGTAGTTCCAGCTGAACTCTTTTTATGTTCAATCAAACTGCTGTGGGTATATATATATATAGGAATATATTATTTATCTTCTAATTAGCCTGTGGTGTAGTTCAAATATAAAGTTACACTTTTACTTATTCATCTGTAAAGGTGACCACTTTGGAGGACAGGTAGCTATGCGGGGGAGAGGGACTTTGCCATCGCCCTGCAAAGGGCTCCAGCTCTCCCACCTGCACCTGAGGCGCGGCGCGGCGTGGCTGAAGAGGCGGGACCAGCTGGGCTGATAAAAGAGGCCCCCTTTGAGCCCCTTTCAGCGGTGCTACGCGGGGGAGAGGGACTTTGCCATCGCCCTGCAAAGGGCTCCAGCTCTCCCACCTGTACCTCAGGCGCGGCGCAGCGTGGCTGAAGAGGCGGGACCAGCTGGACTGATAAAAGAGGCCCCCTTTGAGCCCCTTTCAGTGGCGCTACGCAGGGGAGAGGGACTTTGCCATCGCCCTGCAGAGGGCTCCAGCTCTTCCACCTGCACCTGAGGCGCGGCGCGGCGTGGCTGAAGAGGCGGGACCAGCTGGGTTGATAAAAGAGGCCCCCTTTGAGCCCCTTTCAGCGGCGCTACGCGGGGGAGAGGGACTTTGCTATCCTCCTGCAAAGGGCTCCAGCTCTCCCACCTGCACCTGAGGCGCGGCGCGGCGCGGCGCTTCCCATCATCAGCTGGGAGCCTCCTGTTAGCCCTTAAAACTGGCAGAGAAGCAGCCGCGACTCCGGAGGAAGCTGTGTTGCCGGAGGGAGGGCGTTGGCCCCCTTACATGCCAGTTTCATTTTCACCTGGGCGCAGTATAGGCAATGCAGAGGCACGCCCCCGAGACCCAGGGCAGGACAATATAAAGCCCGCCAGGGAAAAACTGACACGGAGGATTGATAATTTATGAGGGGGAGTTTGTATGAACTAATTGTCATTCCAGACTATTGGAAATGAGGATGTTTCCTATCACCATTATTAGCTCTGGCCTTTAATTTTCATTACTGAGAGGATTGCATCACCCTTATAGGATGTAGTACCCTTGTTAAAGGGTTTTAACACTCTATTGGCCAGAGTGAATTCTCCCGAGGCACAAGGAGAGGTTGGGGCGACTATAGGAGTTGTGTTGGGGAAAGGGAGATATGGCTGGAACAGAGTGGACAAATGTTACAAAAGAAGACGGGATCGCTGTTTAGTAGCTATCCCGCCTTCAGTTCCCTCTGTTTCCCAGAATGGTTTGGGGAGCAGACCAACCATTCCACAGAATCTCACTCTGCTCCTTTGCAATGCCAGGTCGGTAAGGAATAAGACCCATATCATCCAGGATCTCCTCCTGGATGAGGATGCCGACCTGGCTTGCACTACAGAGACCTGGCTGGGGGAGGATAGTGCTGTTACATGGGTGCAGACCCTCCCAGCCAGGTACTCTGTTAGTGAGCAGGTGAGGGGAAGTGGGCGGGGGCGGGGCGGTGTGGCTCTGGTTCATAAGAACACCTTGACCTTGACCAGGATACCTATCTGGAACACGGTCCACTTCGAGTGTATGTACCTTAGCCTGAAGACTAGGGATAGTTTAGGGATTCTGCTAGTCTACCGACCACCCCGTTGTCTAGCAGACTCCCTGACCGAGCTGACACTGCTGGTCTCTGAGCTCATGTTGGAGTCTCCCAGACTTTTGGTTCTGGGGGACTTTAACATTCCGTTCGAGACCAGTTTAACAGGTGCGGCTCGGGAGTTCATGGATACCATGACAAACATGGGCCTATCCCAATTGGTCGACGGGCCCACGCATTGTGCAGGTCATACACTCGATGCGGTCTTTAGTACGGAACAGGAATATCCGTGGGCGGAGGTGGTAAGTACCTCCGCATTGTCATGGACGGATCATTTCCTGGTCAAAGTGGAACTGAGAGCCAATATCCGCTCCTCTGGGGGTGGGGGGCCTATTCGAATGGTCCGCCCTCGAAGGCTAATGGAGCCAATTGGATTCCAGAAAGCCTTAGAGGGTTCAATGGTTGGAAATGCCGGTGATCCTGTCGAGGCCCTGGTTAATACTTGGAACAGCGATCTTGCCAGGGCCATAGACACGATCGCTCCCAAGCGCCCTTGCCGCACCGCTTCAAATCGTAAGCCATGGTATACACCTGAGCTGAGGATGATGAAGCGGGCTGGACAACGGCTAGAGTGCAGGTGGCAGAAAACTCGACTCTTATCTGACAGAACTCGCCATAGGAATTTTCTTTATTCCTATCGGGAGGCAATATATGCAGCGAAGAGAACTTTCTCCTCTGCACGTATTGCGTCTGCAGAGTCTCGTCCGGCAGAGCTGTTTAGGGTGGTGAGGGAGATGACACAGGTCCCTCCTGCGCCAAATCCCTTGCTTAACCCGACAACAGCCTGCTGCGACACATTTAATAACTTCTTTGCAGATAAAATCTCTCAGATAAGAGCCGACCTTGACGCCAACATTGGGCCGATGTAATTTTACTGGATCAGTGGCAATCTGTGAGTACCGAGGACGTGGACAAGCTGCTTGGTAAGGTGAGGAAGACAACCTGCCCTCTCGACCCTTGCCCATCTTGGCTGGCCATCCAGGGGGGGATGCAGTGATGAGATTCCTTACAGATATCATCAATGCGTCCTTCAGGGAAGGACATGTTCCATCATGTCTAAAGGAAGCGGCAGTTAGGCCGCTTCTGAAAAAAACCTTCCCTGGACCCCCTGGACATGAAGAACTATAGGCCTGTGTCATTACTGCCATTTTTAAGCAAGGTGATCGAGAGGGCGGTTGCTCTTCAGCTCCAGGCAGTCTTGGATGAAACCGATTATCTAGACCCATTTCAAACCGGCTTCAGGACAGGCTTTGGGGTTGAGACTGCCATGGTTGCCTTGACCGACGATCTGCGTCTGGGCATCGACAGGGGTAGCGTGACCCTGTTGGCGCTCTTAGACCTCTCAGCGGCTTTTGACACGATAGATCACGGCATCCTCTTGGACCGCCTGAAGGGGTTAGGTATTGGGGGCACTGCTTTGCAGTGGTTCCGGTCCTTCCTCTCGGGTCGGTCCCAGAGGGTGCTGCTCGGGGACTGTAGCTCCAGTAAGAGAGACCTCACTTGTGGGGTCCCTCAGGGAGCTATTTTGTCCCCGATGTTGTTTAACATCTATATGAAGCCGCTGGGTGAGATAATACGGAGTTATGGTGCTGGGTGCTATCAGTACGCTGATGACACCCAAATCTATTTCTCTATATCTCGTTCGTCGGCCTTGAATTCCAATGGCATCTCTTCTCTCAATGAATGTCTTGGGGCGGTAATGGGCTGGATGAGGAAAAACAGATTGAAGCTGAATCCAGACAAGATGGAGGTGCTCACGGTAGGGGCCCCGAAACCAGGAATAGGGTTGCAACCTCCAGTCCTGGATGGGGTCACGCTCTCCTCCAGTGACTGCGTTCGCAGCTTGGGGGTGCTCCTTGATTCGTCGCTCCTGATGACAAATCAGGTTAATGCGACGGTCAGGAGTGCCTGTTATCAGCTTCGGCTGATACACCAGCTGGGCCCTTTTCTGGAAGTAGGGGACCTTGAGACTGTTGTGCACGCGCTGGTAACCTCACGCCTCGACTTCTGTAATGCACTCTACATGGGGCTACCCTTGTGCCTGGTTCGGAAATTACAGCTGGTACAGAATATGGCAGCCAGACTTGTTTCAGGAACATCTCGGAGGGACCACATTACTCCGGTTCTGAGGTCCCTCCACTGGCTGCCTATCAGCTTCCGGGCCAGGTACAAGGTGTTGGTTATTATCTTTAAAGCCCTAAATGGCTTGGGTCCAAGCTATCTCAGGGACCGCCTTCTCCCATACAATCCTCCCCGCGCTCTCCGGTCCTCTGGGAGGAATTTGCTGCAATCCCCAAAATCGAGGCTTGCGGCTACCTCCCGGGGGGCTTTTTCAGTTGTTGCCCCTAGACTCTGGAATGGCCTGCCGGATGAGATCCGTCAATTAACATCACTTGACAGCTTTAAAAAAGCTGTCAAAACGGATCTCTTCCGGCAGGCCTTTCCAGATTAATTACCTAGCCTCGGGTAGAAATAGAAATATAAATAAAATATCCCTCCCCAGTGATCCTCACGTGGCCCCATCATTGATGGTTGGATCATTCTGGCTGGGCATATATTCTGGGTCTCTATTTTAACTTAATTGTGTATTATGTTGTTTTAAAAATTCATCTGATTTAATATTGTTTTAAGGGGGTGGGTGGGGGGTTATTGTATTTATATGTTTTATGGATGTATACATTTTTAACTGTAAGCCGCCCAGATTGATATTTCAGAGGGCGGGGTATAAATAAATGTTATTATTATTATTATTATTATAGCCAGCGTGGGCTTGTCCTTTAACAATGGGCTCTTTCCTCCTTCTCAGGACTTGGTATCATGGGCGGAATCCTTAAAAGCCTCCAGCCCATTCCTCCAACCCAGGACCACCTTGGAGGACAGGTAGCCAGCGCAGGCTTGCCCCTTAACACCGGCCCTTCCCTCCATCCTAGGACTTGGCAATGTGGGCAAAGTCTTTATAAGCCTCTGGCCCATCCCTCCAGCTCAGGACCACTGTTGGAGGACCACTAACCAGTGCGGGCTTGCCCCTTAATCATAGGGCCCTTTTCTCCAACCCAGGATTGTGCAGCATGGACGGAGTCCTTGTAGATCTCCAGCCCATTCTTCCAGCCCAGGACCACCATTGGAGGACAAGTAGCCAATGTGGGCCTGCCCCCTAACTCCTGGCCCTTCTTTTCTGTCTAAGACCTAGTGGGAGTAACATACTGGGAGTGGAGATTCATGATGTTCCAGTCAGAACAAGTTGATGTTATGTTGGGAGAAGAGGAAAACTGGGGACAATGCTTTCTTGTGGATGATCGGGGGAGGAGATAGATACTAAGATTGGAGTGGCAATTAAAGCAGTGCAGGGTAATGGAAGATATGGAGCTAACAGGGTGAAAGTCCGTTACAGAGGAAGACGAAATCGATGCTTGATATCCATTCTGTCTTCCATTCACCCTGTTACCCGAAGAGCTGGAGAGCTTGCCTAACCTACCACTAAACCCAAATTTGCTCTTATGTAATGCCAAGTCAGCAAAAAACAAGACCTACATCATCCATGACTCGTTGAAAGATCAAGATGCTGACCTGGCATGTATCACCTGGCTGGGAGCTGACAGCTCGGTGACTTGGGCTCAGGCCCTTCCAGCCAGGTACTGTCAATGAGCAAATTAGGGGACATGGAGGTGTGGGGAGTGGCCGTGGTCCATAAAAAGTAATATTTCCTTGGTCAGGATACCTATCCATCAAATGGACCACAAAGACCAGGGAGAGTCCGGGGATTCTCTTAGCCTACTGTCCACCCTGTTGCTTAACAGACTCCCTAACTGAGCTGACACAACTAGTCTCGGAGCTGATGCTGGAGTCTCCCAGATGCCTTGTTCTGAGCGACCTCAAGACTGGTTTTACATCTCCCTCAAGACTGGTTTAACTAACCTAACTGGTGCGGCTCGGGAGTTCATGGTTTCCATGACAAACATGGGCCCCTCCTGGATAGTCTCTGAGCCCACACATTGTGCAGGTCATACCCTCGATGTGATATTTTGTACGGAACAGGCATATCCGTGGGCGGAGGTAGTCAGTATCTCTGCATTGTCATGGACGGATCATTTCCTGGTCAAGGCTGACCTGAAGACCTCTATTCCCCCCTGTTGGGGGTGGAGGACCTATTAAAATGGTCCGCCCTTGAAAGCTGATGGAACCCATTAGGTTCCAAGAAACCCTAGAGGTGCTAATGGTAGCAACGATGGCGACTCTGTCAAAGCCCTGGTCAATACCTGGAATAACAATCTCAACAGCGCTATTGACACTATCTCTCCCAAGTGTCCTTTCCAGCCCGTTTCTAATCGTAACCCTTGGTATACCGATGATCTTAGAAAAATGAAGTGGGCTGGACAACGACTAAAGCATCGCTGGCAAAAAACTCGATTCATATCTGACAAGACATGATATAGGACTTTTCTTAAATCCTATGGAGTGGCAATAGATGCAGCGAAGAGGTCATTCTACTCTGCATCTATTGCATCAGCAAAGTTTCATCTGGCAGAGCTGTTCAGGGTGGTGAGGGATTTAACACATTTACCTTCCCCACAGAACCCACTATTAGAGCCAACTTTAGCCTGCTGTGACACCTTAAATAATCACTTCACAGATAAAATATAATCAATGCATCCTTCAGGGAAGGCTATCTTCTCTCCGTGCACTCCAGTCTTCTGGGAGGAATTTGCTCCAGCCAACAAAATCTAGGCTGTCAGTAACCTCCTAGAGGGTATTTTCGGTAATCACCCCTAGATTATGGAATGGCCTGCTGGATGAGATCCATCAGATCATGATCTTAAGCAGCTTTAAAAAGGCTGCAAAGATGGATCTTGTCCGGTAGGCCTTTCCTGATTAGATTCCCGGCCTCAGGAATCTGTGTGTCTTTACCATCTTAGTTTTTGGCTCTCCTACTGTTTGTTGTTGGTTGTTGTTGTCTTTTCAATTATTTTATTGTATTTTTGTTTTATTGTATTTTTTTATATTTATGCTAAGGCTTTTAATGGATGTGTAGTTTAATACTGTTTTAATGGGGGGGTGGAGGGGTGGGGGATGTTTATTTTGGATTTGTATGGATTTTAATTGTTGTAAGCCACCCCGATTGTTTGACAGAGGGGCTGGTAAAATCATCATCATCATCATCATCATCTCCCAGCCTGCCTTACCAGTGGTAAAACCTCTCTTTAAAAAGCCTCCCCTTGACCCCTGGACAAAAACAATTACTGGCCACTTTCACTTTTACCATTCTTAAGTAAAGTGATCAAGAGGACAGTTGCCATTCAACTCCAAGCTGTCTTGGATGAAACAGATTTTCTAGATCCATTTCAAACTGGTTTCAGGACGGGATACGGAGTTGAGACTGCCATGGTGCCTTAGTCGATGATGTCCATCTGGGCACTGACAGGGGAAGTGTGACCCTGTTGGTGCTCTTGGACCTCTCAGCTGCCTTTGATACCATCAACCATGGTATCCTTCTGGAATGCCTGGGAGAGTTAGGAATAGGGGGCACTGCTTTGCAGTGGTTCCGGTCCTACCTCTCAGATAAGTTCCAGATGGTGTCACTTGGGGACAGTTGTTTGGCCAAGGGGGAGCTCAGATTGGGTGTCCCTCATGGTGCGATTCTGTCCCCAATGCTATTTAACATTTACATGAAGCCGCTGGGCAAGATCATCCGGAGAGATGGGGTGGGGTGTTATCAGTATGCTGATGACACCCAAATATGTTTTCTATGTCTCGGACTGATGCAGTGACTAAGGTTGGCATCTCTCCTCTGAGTGTCTGTCTTGACACTGTAATGGACTGGATGAGGGAAAACCAACTCAAACTGAATCCAGATAAGAGGGAGGTACTTGTTATAGCGACTTCCAATCTGGGAATGGAAATGCAAGCACCAGTTCTGGATGGGGGTCACACTTCCCCTGAAAGACTGTGTTCACGGCTTGGGGGTACTCCTTGACCTGTCTCTACAGATGACAGCCCAGATAGACGTGATGGTCAGGAGTGCCCCAGATGGATATGATGGTCAGGAGTGCCTGTTATCAGCTTCGGCTGATACGTTAACTGAGCCCCTTCCTGGAACTGGGTGACCTAGAAACAGTAGTACATGCTCTGGTAACCTGTCGGATCGACTTCTGTAATGTGCTCTACATGGGGCTTCAATTGGTACAAAACATGGCAGCCAGATTGGTCACGGGCGCTTCGAGAGCTGCCCACATTACACCTGCTAAAATCTCTTCACTGGCTGCCTATTAGTTTCTGGGCAAGGTACAAGGTGTTGGTTATTACCTTTAAAGCCCTACATGGCTTGGATCCAGACTACTTGTGGGAGCGCCTCCTTCCACACAACCCACCCCTCACTCTTAGGTCCTCTGGGAAGAATCTGTTACAATCAAAGAAGACCAGACTATCTGCAATGACCCAGATGACCTTTTCATCTGCCACTCCCAGGCTCTGGAATGGCCTGCCGGATGAGATCCATCAGATCACCACCTTGGAAGTCTTTAAGAGGGCTATTAAGACAGATCTCTTCCGGCAGGCCTTTCCTGACTAGCCTTTTTAGTCTACCTTCCCTTATTGACATTATTACTACTACTGATATCATGGTCTCACTTCTTTCCCCTGGGAAAGCACACCTCTCTCCCCACTAAACTGGAATTTTGAATCTGGTATTTATTCTTTTATCTTATTCAATTAATTCTTTGTTTTAACTCTTGTTCAGTTTAATTCTCTTTTAACTGCCTGTGTTTTAAAGTTTGTTTTTGTTTTTGTTTAATTGGGGGGAGGGTTGGGATAAGGGATTCTCCTTGACTGTAATTTTAATCTGTTTATGTTTTATATACCTGTTGTAATCCGCCTTGATTCCCATTGGGAAAAGGCAGAATATAAATTATTATTATTATTATTATTATTATTATTATTATTATTATTATACTATTGATTTGTTTATAGTGCACTATTTTTGGCCATCATGCTATATCAGCTACTTAGTTAAGTAGTTAAGTTAATGAAGTAGATGTGTTTCTGACCTTTACTTCTTTAGCAAAAACTTTGGTCCCATAGGTAGAAATCATATCGAAATATCATGTGGTCCCTCTACCAGAAAAAAAGAGAGCTGTTCAAGATGTTTCAGCAATTGTTTAATTCAAAACAAGCCATATGCACATGTGAAATGAAACAGTTAGGTCAAGTAAGCCCTATATACATAAATTAAAATGTTTTGAATCTTCTAGAAGCCACATGAAAGCATCTTCCAAAATGTACCCCAGGATGATTTTTTAAAAAATTCAATTGCCTATATTTTTTATGATTTTCCTTTTGGGAAATTTATAGATTCAACATATCAAGGCAGCTCGTGAGGCTGGATAATCTGCTTTCTCCTTTTGTTGCTGTTTCATTCTTCACACATGCTCAGTAAGTGATTTCTGGAGGCAGCTGTTTACCTTGCCTGTAGTACATAAGCACATACAGCTACAGTAGGATCAGCTAGATGCTAGAGTAAAATCACATTTGTTTCCAGGGCAAGTTTTAATGCATTGTTTACTGCAGATGTGTGACTGCAACCCAACACAAAAAGCCCCATCCCCATGCTCCCAGTGCAAGTGCTGCAAAAAACCTTCCAGCTAGACAGAAGACAAGAAAAGGAAGTGGGACAGGACAGGGCTGGGCTCCCATAAAATGATTTTGTAAAAAGGATCTTCTTTATCAGAGACTTTATTATTTATGCTATTTATTTATTAACTTTCCTAACTGATGTATGCTTGCATACTTTACTTAGTAACCACACCTGGTCTGATGTACCCAAACCTGACAGAAACGTCAGTCAGCCATACTCCTATTGTTGGCAGAATGGACATTCTTTTCCCTATGCAGCTGATACCTGGTAAAGTTGGAATGTGGGGAGGCGTTACAATCTTCTTCTTCTATTTTTTTAAATATACAAACATAAAAGTGAAAACAAATAGAAAAAAACATAACAACAACAATAAAATAAACAACAGAAGGTAGCACATTTTGTTTACTTTGCATTTTTGCAGTTTTGCTTACATGGTTTTTATACAATTTTTCTAAACATCTTGTATCTATATTTATCTTATAATATATTAGCTTCATTCTGATTAGTTCTTTCACTACTGAGTGATTTGGTTTCTTTGATACTAATTTTATACGATATTGTTTCTTCTAGACCACTATACAGTCATTATGAGAGCTCTATATAGTCCAAAGCATGGGTAGGCAACCTAAGGCCTGGGGGCCGGATGCGGCCCCCTGTGGCCTTTGGACTGGCCCAGGACGGCCCTGCTGCCGCCGCCGCTGCCCCCCCATGATGATATTGATTATTGTTGTTATTACTTGTTCTTGGGGTTTTCTTGGCAAAATCTCCACAGGGGGTTTGCCATGGCTTTTCTGGGGCTGAGAGAGTGTGCATGCATATTTTTTAAATTTCTTTTTTTTAAATTTTATTTATTTATTTATTTATTTATTTTGGGTGCTTCGGCCCCCCAATTGTCTGAAGGACAGCAACCCGGCCCCTGGCTCAAAAAGGTTGCCTGCCCCTGGTCCAAAGATTCAAGATATTATTCCATGTCTTGTTTCCCTGGTTCATGTTACTATACATCATATGCTTCATTCTTAGTCCTTCTCCACAATTTTGATGCTGCTTCCCATTTCTTGTCATATTGCTGAGTTGTCTTCCCAGCAATATATGTGGATAAATTGTCCATGATAGCTAATTCATTTAGTTTTGTTATCCATACATCTATGAAGTTTATCACACAGGGAGCCCCGTGCAGAAATGGTACTTTAAAGAGAAAAAACACTGTAAAAGCGGAAGCAATTTATCAATGGGATTTCTCCGTGTGATAAACTCCAGCGCTGTTAAAAGGAGGTTAATCTGAACGGAAATTAGACAAAAACTGCTTCTTTTTACTTTCGGGTTCTTCCGAAAGTAAAAAGAAGCAGTTTTTGTCTAATTTCCGTTCGGATTAACCTCCTTTTAACAGTGACGTTGTCTGAAAAAACACCTGCTTTTGCGGGGTTCATTTAATTTAAAGCCCCGTTACTGCACGGGATTTCCCCTGTGTGAAAAACTCCATTGGTAGGTGTTATCTCTATTTTCCAATATTTAGCATATACCATGCTTGTGGCAGTAATCATATATAAGATTGTATTCTTTACATTTTGGAAAAAGTTGCAATCTTGGCAATAGTGTCAAAGGGGCTAAATAGACCACCCCAAAGGAGTGGCTCTGTGCTGCCCCTTTCAGCGCCAGATCGGGGCCATGACAACCACATGCTGCAGCCCTGATCTGGTGCTTTACTGGCTCTAAAACAAGTGTCAAAATGCTGCTCCTTTTTAGAATGGCAAAGAGCTGCCCTTGCTGTGGTGGTGGCAGCTTTTCATCATTTCTTCAGTAGAGTGTGTCTAAATGCTGCGTCGCAGAAACAGCCTGATGCCACCTGCCATCTGGGTGAGTGGGTGGCGTGATGCCATCATCGGGGTGGAGTTGGGGCATGCAGCGTGCGGCTGCCATTCCCCCACTCCATCCTGATGCCGGCATTTCTCCCCAGTCTGTTTAGCTCCAGTATCATGACTAAGAGCCTTATCATATGTGAAAAGAAAGTTGAAATGGAGTGGAAGAGTAGCGACTTTCTCTGTGCCTCTCCGCATGCCATCATAGCACATCTGTTCTCTTCCTGAGGAAGATGGTCATAAAAGTATATCTTTTATCATGCTAGAAAAATCTGGTTGGCAAAAGGTAAACTTTTACAACTGTCTCCCTTGGGAAGGAGAATGGAAGCAAAGCAAAACAAAGCAGCTTCATTTATATACTGCTTCATACAGTGCTACGGGGGTGTCTAAGCGGTTTACAACTGTAAGCTCATTGCCCCCCAACAGTTGGGTACTCATTTTTGCAACCTCGGAAGGATGCAGGCCTGAGTCTAGCCTGAGCCCTGGCTAGTATTGAACTTGCAACCTTGTGGTTTATGAGTGAGTGGTTGCAGTACAGGCACCAGGGCACCAGGCACCACTGCACCACCAGGGCTCCTCACTGCACCACCAGGGCTCTGATGGCATGTGGAGAGGCAAGGAGAACACTGCTTCTCTCTCGCTGCATCTCAGCTTTCTTTAGTCATGTGATAAGGCTCTTGACAATAATAATGAATACAGAACAGGTAACTCTGTATACTTAACTAAAATGTGGCACATTCCAAGCATTATCATTTTTTGTAATTATGATATTCTGATCCTATCTATAGTCATTCAGATGTTTGGTAGTCAATTTGGAATTACTCCTGGAGCACCTATCACTTCTAGAACCATACTTGCTTTCTTTTCTCAAGTATCCTGAATATGAATTCGTAGGCTCAATATTTAATAATCTTTTCCCTCTTACAGTCTTCATTTTTTCTGCCGCTGGGTTTAAAAGGTAAAGGCATTCCCTGTTGAGAAGGTTGTCAAGTTGTGTCTGATCATAGGGGGCGGTGCTCATCTCCATTACTAAGCCAAAGAGCCAGCGTTATCAGAGACTACTTTGTGATCATGTGGCCAGCATGATTGTACAGAACGCTGTTTACCTTCCCACTGAGAAGTGGTACCTATTTATCTACTTGCATTTGCATGCTTTCGAACTGCTAGGTTGGCAGAAGCTGGGACTAGTGATGGGAGCTCACTCCATCATGCAGCACCTGGGCCTCGAACTGCCAAGTGCCTCATTTATAATCAAGGGTTTCATTCTCTCAATCACCATTACATCTGGCCTGGTATATTCTAATTATTTGTCAGTTTGAATCCTACCAATTTAATATTAATATTGTCCAGTATTCCACATCAGCCATGGAAACTCACTGGTTGACCTTGGGTGACTCATACACTTTCAGCCCCAGAAAGCCTTAGGGTTGGCATAAGTCGGAAACAACCTGAAGGCACATAACAAGAAAAAAGCTATACCTCCCTGATTTCTAGATTCTTGGATAGAATAGGAATCATTGATGGTCCAAAACTCCAGTCAATAACACCTGATAGGCTGCAAAGTTGCTTAGTATTTGTTGTTGTTGTTGTTGTTGTTGTTGTTATTTCACCTTGCCATCAGTGGGGTTGAGGTGGTGTACAAAGCTCTTCTCCAGAGAATCAGAGTTGGAAGAGACCACAAGGGCCATCCAGTCCAACCCCCACTGCTGCATAGGAATACACAATCAAAGCACTCCCAACAGATCACCATCCAGATTATGTTGAAACACCTCCAAAGAAGGACAATTCACCACTTGCGGAGGCAGCGTATTCCACTGTCAAACAGCTTTTATTGTCAGGAACTTCCTCCTAAGTTTTAGATGGAATATCTTTTCCTTTAGTTTTGACTCCATTGCTCCATGCCCTAGTCCAGGGTTTGGCAACCTTTCCCCTTTAAGGGCCGAGGGACTTCAGCTCCCAGAATCCCAGGAGCTATTGGCCAACATGGGACTATTGGCCAACATGGCTGAGGCTTCTGGGAGCTGAAGTCCCTCGGCCCTTAAAGGGGAAAGGTTGCCTACCCCTGCCCTAGTCTCTGGAACAGCAGAAAACAAGCTTGCTCTATCCTCAATAGGACATCCCTTCAAATATTTAAATATTCCCTATACTTTATTCTTACAACAACCCAGGTTGAGTGACAATGACTGACCCAACATCATCCAGTGAGTTTTATTGCACAGTAGGCACTTGAACCTGACCACAATCATTATGCATAACTATTGAAATAAATCCTTTGCATTCACATGTATGAGCACATCCATATGTGCAGCCTGATAGAAAAGATATTGCAATGAGCTAATGACATGAATGCTCATTTGGTGACTACTGCTTTCACAAGCATAACCCATGAGTGGCTTATAGACTGAGTAGTGATGTGTCTCTCTTCCCTTTCTAGGGAAAGCCCCCTTTCCCTTGGTTGATCCAGTATCCAGTATCCACCATAATATGTTTTTTCAAATTGTTGGAGAAAAAACAGACCTTGAAAAAGTTGGGTTTTTTTGGACTACCTCTCCCAGGATCTTCCAGTGCCTATTGCCAATGGGGGTGGGATGGGGGCTGTAGGAGCTGTTATCCAAAAAACTCAATTCTTTTTATTCCACACCACACAGCTGGTCTTGTCTGATTTTGGAAGTTAAGCAGGGCCAGGTCTTGTCAGGACTTGGATAAGAGACCAACAGAGAACACTGGGGATTTCCAGGTAGGGCTGGGAAAGAATCCTGCTTGAAACTCTGGAGCGCTATAAATGCCAATCAGTGTGGACAATACTGGAACAGATGGATGAGAAGTCTGACTTAGGAAATACAAAACTCAGTATGTAACTCCTGAAGAGTTGCTTATGGAATCTGCTCAGCAGAATCTCTTGGCTGTGGCTCTTAGCTTTTAAGTTGTAGATGTGACCTGAAGCAACTGATCTGAAGACAGTCTCCCTTTTCTGTGCTCCCACGACTCCACTCCTCTCCCAAGATTTGCTTATTTCAGTGGGAGAGTCAAGACATTCTGGGTGATGTCAGCAAATGCATTTGGCTGTCCAGTGCTTTTCCCCAAGGTGAGGATTAGAGAGCATCAAATGCTTTTGGAGGGAGAGCGGAAATCTCATGTGTAATGCTTTTGTTCTGCTAACAGCTATGTCAAGAGCTGCCTGGGAGTTTTGGAATGGAATCTGTCATCACTTTAATCCTGTTCTAGAAAACTGTGATGGAGACAGCACAGAGGATGATGTCATTGACAGACCCACAGTAGAATGCCTCCCTCCCACAGCAGAACAGCTTCCAATCCCCATCCTCCTTTCTCTAATGCCCATTCCTAATTGGCTGGGCTAGAGATTGGCACAGAGATTGCCCCTCCCATACAGCTGTGTTAAAATTCGAAACCCCAGATATATGAAGAGTAAAGCTAATACAGAAGGGAGCCTGTTCAATGCTATCCACAGACTTCAGAGGAATTTTTGTGCGCTCTGTTTTTGGCACCATGTGCAGGAAATTCCTCTCTAGTCTGTACAATGCAATAAACAAGCCTCCTGTGTATCAGCTTAAGGCTTTTAGCACTTCCATCTCATCCTAGGAAGTGCAGTAAATTTGCAAAGAATATGCCCATTGGCTTTGTTAGGCTCAGGCTGCCCCATATGCAAAGGCTGCATTCATTCAGCACCTGTTCCAGTGTGAGGCCTGAAACTCTGAAATGTCCCTGAACACATATGCATGGTTAAGCCATGATTATTCAATTTGGAGTCCTGCTGATTGATTACATGTGTGAAATAGTAAGGCTGTGAAACAAGAATTCCTGAGCTCTAAGTGCTGCTAGGTGAAACTTTTTGCCACCAGATGTGTTGGACTACAATTCCCATAATCCATGAATGGCATGGCTGTCAACCATTGGGCAGGTGCCAGCTTGGAAAAGGCTGCTTTATTGCATTATTAGCTCAGTTTCACAGTCTACTAGGGTAAAAAGGAAGAAGGGAGAAGAACAAAAAAATAAAATATAAATTATGGCAGCATGTTTAAGACTAACTGGTTTTTATTTTAGCACGAGCTTTTGTGGATATAAACCCACATCTTCAGATGCCAGAGTCATATTAAGGCCTTAGGTAATAATAATAATAATAATAATAATAATAATTTATATTTCCCGCCTCTCCCTACGGATCGAGGCGGGAGTACAAAGTAATAAAAAGAACAATAATAAACAATAAACCCAAAAGTAAAAACAATAAAATTACAGCAATAATTAAAACAATAATAAAATTACAATACAGGTCTATGCCGTGAGTGATATAATCTTTTTCACCCAGGAGGTTCTTATAAGGTGGTCATGTCTAATCTTATGTTCAGTTAGGGAGGTCAGGTGGATAGGCCCACTGGAAGAGCTCCGTCTTAAGTGCCTTCTTAAAGGCCTCTAGTGTGGAAATAAGACGAATCTCCTCCGGCAGGCCATTCCATAACTTGGAGGCCGCAGCCGTGAATGATCTTTGGGAAGTAGATATTAGTTTAGTTTTACAATAATTTAGTAAATTCTTCCCTGATGTTCTGAGGGTGCGGGACGGAGGGTGCGGGAAGGCATATTTATGAAGTTCTAGGAATAGGATAGGATGTAATAGGATACAGAAAAATTCAAATGATGTATTGACTGGAGTTTTGGACCATCACTGATTCACATTTTGTCCAAGGATCTAGGAATCAGTAAAGTATCATTGAATAATATGGATTGTTCTGAGTCATGTTACTTTTTGAAAGTGTGCTATTGTGATTCTAGCTATGGCGATTTCATTCAGTCATTTTGTCAGTCTCCTTAGGATTGCTCCAGGAGCACATATCACCAATGGAACTACAATTGTTTCCTTTTTCTAAAGACGCTGAACCTCAGTTTGTAGATCTCAGTATTGCATAACCATCCCCTCTTCCTTCCCAAACTTGAAAATGCATCATATTGGAAAATATGCCATAAATGCCATATTGAAGAGTTTTCCTGTCCATTCTTGGACAGAACCCATTTACTGCTATAGTTCCCTCCTGTGGCATTCTGGGGTTTGTAGTTTAGTGAGGCCTAAGAGTGCTCTGGCTGATAATTCTAAATGTCCCTCCCTAAACTGCAAATCCCAGGATTCCTCAGGAGGCAACCATAGCAATAAAAATAGAATAATAGTGCTATAACAGTATAGTGTGGTATTGTCCACAGTCAAAGAAAATCACATATTTTACCACTTGAGAGGGCACATACTAAATATTTCATTTACTTTGACCCTTAATACTTTGTCCCAAATTGTTTTCCAGCTGTGTAGGACTGGTTTCAGATCTTTTTGGTTTAGTATTGGTTAAAAAAGATGCCAAGAAAAATAGCAGGCACCCTTAGGAAGGCAAATTTCATCCAAAGCAGCATTATACATAAAATAGGGATGTGGAATGTGAGGAGTATGAGCCAAGGGAAACTGGACATAGTAAAAATGGAAATGGAAGGCATGAACATAGCAGTACTGGGGGTGAGTGAGTTAAAATGGACAGGAATGGGCCACTTTGAATCAGACAGCCGCACAGTGTTCTACTCAGGGAATGAAAAAACAAGAAGAAACAGGGTGGTTTTCATACTAAGAAAAGATGTGGCAAAAGCAGTCAGAGGATATAATGCAAAATCAGACCGAATCATTTCAGTAAGGGCCTTTGCCGACTGCTAGAAATAGTGCAAATTGAGTCCACTTTAAGGGTTAGGGTTAGGGTTAGGGAATCATGGGAACTGTATTTTATTGTGGCACCAGAGCTCTCTGACAGAGAAGGCTCAATGTCTCAGAAAAAAAACAACACAACAATTCCCATGATTCCCTAGCACTAACCCTAACCCTTAAAGTGGACTCAATTTGTACTATTTCTGGCAGTCTGCAAAGGCCCTAAGGCTCCATGGTAAACCTATCAATACCACCATAATCCAAGTATATGCACTAACCATAGAGGCAGAACAGGAAGAAATTGATAGATTCTATGCAGGAGTACATGAAGAAATTGACAGCACACCAACACAGGATGTCAAGCTGATCATTGGAGATTGGAACACAAAAGTTGGAAGCAAAGAAGAATCAAAAACAGTAGGCAGATTTGGATTAGGCAAAAGAAATGAAGCAGGTGAGCATCTGATAGATTTTTGTGAAGCCAACATGATCTGAAGCCAGGGACATAATAAAAGGTGAATTAAGACAGACACTTTCAATAAACAAAAAGAAAGAGAAAAAACATGGATGACAGAAAAAATACTACAAACAAAGAAAAGAAGAAAAACAAAAGGGAGATAGCAACAAACTAATAATTATGAATGCAATAGTACAACAGCTTGTACGGAAAGATAAAGAAAATTACTACAATGACCAATGCAGAGAAATAGAAGACAACAACAATAAGGGAAGAACAAGAGATCTATTTCACAAGATCCAGGAAATCAAAGGAAAATTCAAACCAAGGACTGGAAAGATCAATGACAATAAAAATAACATAATTCAAGACCAGGAAGGAATAAAAAGATTTTGGATACAATACACAGAAGAATTATACAAAAGAGAGGACAACATGAAGGACATGGAATGAAGTGCCATATGAAGATGAACCCCAAATTCTAAAAAGTGAGGTGGAAACTGCAATAAGAGAAATAGCAAAAACAACAACAACAACAAATCACCAGGAACAGATGATATTCCAATTGAACTGCTGCAATCCACATTGACAGAATCAACTCTAGTGCTAACCAACATATGTCAACAGATATGGAAAACAAAATGATGGCCAATAGATTGGAAGTGATCAATATACATCCCCATCCACCAAAAGGGAGACACAAGAGACTGCAGCAACTATAGGACCATAGCACTGATCTCCCACACAAGCAAAATCATGCTTAACATTCTGCAACATAGATTCCAACCATACATAGAAAGAGAGATCCCAGAAGACCAAGCAGGGTTCAGGAAAAGAAGAGGCACTAGGAATCACATTGCAAATATACAATGGCTAATGGAGCACACCAGGGAATTCCAAAAGAAAATCAGTATGTGCTTTATAGACTATAGCAAAGCCTTTGACTGCATAGACCATGAAAGGCTATGGAATGCCCTTAAAGACATGGGACTGCCAACACATTTGATAGTCCTGAGGAATCTGTACTCAGGACAAGAGGCTACTGTCAGAACAGAAACAAAATGGTTCCCAATTGGCAAAGGGGTCAGACAAGGCTGCATCCTTTCACCCTATCTGTTCAACTTGTATACGGAACATATTATAAGAAAAACAGGCTTGGACACAGAAGGAGGAGTGAAAATAGAAGGAAGGAATATCAACAATCTAAGATATGTAGATGACACCACAGTACTAGCAGAAAACCTCACAGACCTGGAACACCTACTAAGGAAGACCAAAGAAGAAAGTGCTAAGGCAGGCTTAATGTTGAACATAAAGAAAAGAAAAATAATGACCACTGAGGACCATCACAAGTTCAACCTATCAAACATTGATAGAAATGGGGACTGCAGTCAGGAAATGAGAAGAAAATTAAGAATGGGGAGGGTGGCTATGAAAGAACTAGAAAAGATTCTAAAATGCAAAGATATACAACGCAGCACAAAAATTAGAATCATACAAGCCTTTGTATTCTCTATTACCATGTATGGATGTGAGAGATGGACAGTTAAGAAAGATGATAGAAAGAAAATAAATTCATTTGAGGTGTAGTGCTGGAGAAGAGTGCTGAAGATCCCATGGACAGCCAAAAAGACAAACAAGTTGGTCCTAGAGCAGATCAAACTGGAAACTCCCTGGAAGCCAAGATGACCAAACTGAGATTGTTGTACTTCGGACACATCATGAGAAGAGAGGACTGGAAAAAACAGTAATGCTGCTACCACATAATCTTCCATTACCTTTACCGGGGATTGCATTTAAGCCCACAAATTTATACCCCTCTATGGAGTGCTGATATCATTGGCACTAAAGGTCCAATTAATTAAGGTTTCTGCTTTTGAGCAGATTGCTTTAGCTGTCCTTTTGAAGTTCAACAATAACCTACTATATTTGATTAATATCTATATTCCCCCACTTCAAGGCCGGGTTAAAACACAAAATATATGGAATAAACTTAATTCCTTTATAAAAAATTTGATGTTTGAGAAGCCAACAGCTAACTTTATCGTGGCCGGGGATTTCAATGCTAGGCTGGGTGCCGACGATATATCTTTGTATACTAAATTTAATTGTCAACCTCCGTCATCCATAGTTATTCCACCTCTAATACGCCGTAAATCAAAAGATACTTTCTGTGATTTTAAGGGCCTCTGTTTAGCTCGCTCTTTTGATGAATATAATTTAATAACCTTAAATGGTAGTTTCAAAGACGATCACCCTGCCGAATACACACATTGGGCTGGTGCTAGTCCCTCGGTTCTTGACTATATGGGGATCTCTTTAAATCTAATTCCCCATATTTCTAAGTTCATGGTTGTTAGCAGACCCGATAGTGATCACTTTCCAGTCTTCTTGTGTTTAAAATTTCAGGAAAATCTTAATTTACCTCTTGATAGGATCTCAGTTCTTTCTAATGACATTAATCCAATTCGAGCTAAATGGTCACCTCAATTGTCTGACACTCTTACTAAGTTCCTTTCAAATGATTCAGTTAAGTTGCTTTCCTCTACAATAATGGATGCTAATCTGGATTCTGTTATAATGTCAAGCTACGATTTATTAATCAGCTCTTTACAACCATTACTTACTGTTCCTAAAAGTAACTTTGTTAGACATAACCCACTACGTCATCAGAGCTGGTTTGATTTGGAATGCAAAGAATCTTGGGCGCAGCTCAAATATTTGTTTAAACAACATAAATTAGACCCAGAGCGATTTTCTGTATCTGAACTTATAAAACAGAAGAAAAGTTATAAGTTCCTAATAAGACAAAAGAAAAAGGAAGCTATGATAGAATCTTGGAATAAACTAATAATGACAGTTAATACAAATAACCCCAATCTGTTTTGGAAAGAGGTTGCTCCCTCGTTTATTAAAAATGCAGACAATTCTATAGCTCAGATTCCAGCTCACATATGGGAAAGTCATTTTGCTAATCTTTACGACTCTCCTGAGAATAACTCTAGTTCTTTGATGTTAGATCTTATGAAACAGGTTCGGTCCCTTCCTTCTTGGTTACCAGTGTCGCACTCCGAGATTAAGAACCTTATTACCCAACTTAAACCGGCACGTGCCTCCGGCGCTGATTTTATAACTGGAGAAGTACTTAAAAACAACTTGGAATGGTGGGTTCCGATACTCTCTAAGTTATTTACAGTTATTGATAGATCTGCTTCCATACCAATTGATTGGGGCATGGCCGTTATCATTCCGATCTACAAAAAAGGTAATAGAACAGATCCGTCTAACTTTCGACCGATCAGTCTTCTGAGTGTGGTAAGCAAGCTATACACAAAACATTTGTTAAATAAGCTCATAGATTGGCTGGAGTCAGAGGATATTTTGATGGCCGAACAGGCAGGCTTTCGACCTGGTCGCTCTACCATCGATCAAGCAATGATACTGCAATATCTCATAGAAAAATATCTTCATTATGGACAACCTCTATATGCGGCATTTATAGATTTTAAGTCCGCTTTTGATTCAGTCAACAGATTCAGGTTGTGGGAAAAATTATCGCATACTAACATAGATAAACGACTTCTTCTGCTTCTTATTAAGGTTCATGAGAATTCTAATATCAAGGTCAGATGCAGTCCTCAAGGACATGTCTCCAAAGCAATTCCTGTTAGATCTGGGGTAAGACAGGGTTGTGTTCTGGCTCCTACATTATTTAATTTTTATATTAATTTTCTAGTTCCTGCTTTGAATAATCTCTCTTTCCATCCTCCAAAGTTAGCAAATAGACATATTAATTTATTGCTCTATGCAGATGACGTTGTCATTCTTTCGTTATCTCCCATAGGTCTCAAAAGATCTTTAAATTCTCTTGCTTCTTTCTGTAAAGAGGAGAAACTAACAGTCAATTATTCTAAGACCAAGATTCTCACCTTTGCACATCGACCTAAACAGATTCAATGGACATTTGATAGACAACACATAGAGCAGGTCAAAATTTTCAAATATTTAGGAATTGTCTTTCACCATTCTGGAAGGAGAACTGCCCACTCTGAACTTGTTATTAGTAATGCTCAAAGAACCATAACTGCAATTCTAAGATTTTTCTTTACTAAAGGCGCTCAGTTTATTCCGGCCGCCATTAAACTGTTTAATGCCAAGGTTCGCCCTCAACTTCTTTATGGAGCTCAATTGGGCCCATATAGCAATATCAATGCTTTTGAACGTCTCCAAACTAAATTTCTTAGGAGAATCTTACAGGTTGGACATTGTGTTCCGAATGTTCTTCTCAGGAGGGAGGCCGGATCTATTAAAATAGAGTCCAGTCTGTGGATCTGTATACTTACGTACTGGCAAAAACTACATAAAATCCCTGGGAGGCTCACAAATCTAATTTTTTCAGATTCTTTTAAATCTACATGGGAAATCTCTATTTATAAAAAATTAGATGAGTTAGGTCTCAACAAAAGTGAACTCCTAAAGCTTGATATTGACAAAGCCAAATCCATCATCAAACAAAAAATCATAGAAGCAGAAAGACGGGGTGATTCTGTTTCTCTTTCTAAATATGTTTTGTTCGGTTCACAATTGTCGGTCCTTGTTCCAGCTCCATATCTATTTCAGATTACCCTTCCGAAGTTTAGAAGGGCATTAACCTTGGCACGTTTTAATGTGCTGCCTACTGCCTTGTTAGACGGTAGATTCAAAAAAGTACCTTTCGAATTGCGTCTATGTCCTTGTGGTTCAGGTGATGTTGAAACAAATGAGCATGTCCTACTTTATTGTCAATTTTATAGGGATGCTCGCCATCAATTGATTAGCCCACTATTAAATAAATTTCCAGGTAAATCTGATTCATTTTATTTACGCTTCTTATTAGATAATAATGAATACAAGGTATCTCATACGATGGCCAAATTCTGCTATATTGTTTGTAAAACAAGACCTCAATTGATAAATGGACACCTTATTACAGTTTAGTTCTATGTGATCAAAATTATAAATACACAGTCCACTATTTAGTTCGTATTCTAATTCATATTGTCATATAATTCATTGTTGTTATATAATTCATTGTAATAATCGACAAGTTCCTGTGAGGAATCATTGTATACATCTAAGATGTGTTTTATTGTAATTTTGTGCTGACCGATTGGTCGTAATAAAGAAATATATATATATATATATATAGACAGTAATGCTGGGGAAGGTGGAGGGAAGTAGGAAGAGAGGAAGATTGCATGCCAGATGGATGGACTCTACTAAGGAGGTCACGGGTATTAAGGGGTTGCAAGAATTAAGCTTAGCAGTGGAGGACAGAGGGTCTTGGAGATTTCTCATCCATAGGGTCGCCATGAGTCGAGATTGACTTGAGGGCAATTAACAACAACATATTCATTTAGTATTAGACTTTACTTTTATTGCCTTAAAAATAGGCTGTTCACTGTAAATATTTTAAAGGAACAATTTTCAAATATATTTGGGACCTTGCAACTCTTTTTTGCTGAAATTAGTTGAGTGGAATGATGAGGATGATGGTGATATATATAAGATTGGAGTTGTAATGGTTTCCTTTTAAAAACTTGTAAGACAAGAGTAGCATTGTTAAAACATGCTGTTAAACCTGCTAACAGTTGTACAGATTTAACAAAGATGAAGCAAACAGGTCATAGACCGTTTATCTGTCATCATAAACCAATAACACAGTGACATTTCAAAAGGACTGGTGTGGTCTTTAAGCTATTCAAACAGCCTGCTCTGTTTTTGTAGTAAATTCTTACAAGTGGTGCTCTCTTGTGTTTTCCTTCAGCTGAGGAGATAATGTCAATATTTTATATATTTTGAAGGAATCCATTGTATGGTTTCAGTATAATCACTGTATAATCTTGAAACATTTCCTTACAGTTTGGCTATAAGCTAATTTTGTTCCCTAATCTTCCTCGTTTCCCTGTGAAAATTAGAGGTAATGTTCATCCTTACCATCAAATATTTTGAAGGCAAAGGAAAATATTCACACATATTAAGCTTGCTTCATCATCATTAAAATCTGGCCCCACTGAAATCACTATCAAAAGATACTTTCATCCTAGTTTAACACAGAAAGAGTACTCCCTACCACTAACTGGAAAAAAACCCCATTGCTCAGAAGTAATTTGAAGCTTGCTTCAGAATGGCATCTTCGTGGGATGCACTCTAAGACAGGGTGTATTGAATCACTCTGTTTCTCTCTGTGTGCGTTTTAAAAACATGCCCTGTGCAGAAAAATGCTAGCTAAAAGGGCTCCCTGTTTGGAATATTAGACTGAATGTCAAATATTTGAACTTTCCAACCCTTTAATAATCCCTTCAGACATTTATGGTACCACTAATTATTTGCTGAAAAACTCTGTCAATGACATATATTTTTCTTAAACAGCATCAATTCCTCTTTTTGCTTTCCACGTAGATGAAATCCACCCCCTCCACCTCTGGCTTGCTTAACTTTAGGGGCAGTAAAGCTCTATGAAGCTTGTGCAGTTAACTGGGAATCCTCAACAGGAAAACTATTAAGGGATGATAAATCACTGCCCAGAGACCCCATGTGCAGTTTTAAAACTGCCGCAGCCACCAGTAGTGGTTCATGGAGGTGCAGTCAGGTATAAGTGACAGAGAGCAGGAGGAGGGATATGGCATTCCAGAGGCTGATGTGGGGCACAGAAGTTTGTTTATATTTCTGTTCCAGTGACTCCTGTGAAATACCCTCTGTCTGGACAAGGAACACACAGTGAGCAAAGGAAAGCATGCCTGGTATTTCTTGAAACGTCAAGATGCTGATTCTCAAAAGGTAATTTGTGGAGAGAATTACATGGGATTACTGAGTCACAAGTCCAGGGCTGATTGCACCAATCAACATGGTCTAATTGCACAAGCATCATTATATTACAACCTTTCTGGCTGCAGTAGATCAAAATGTCCAGAGGAAAAAAGATGGGGGAAAGAGAATTCACCTCTCTGTTCCCAGCTTCCCAGCTTCTGAACTTTGACAGCTCCAGATCACTGAAGCATCTTTCTTGGAAATGCTTTGATGAACTGCAGCAAAAGGGACAGCTCATTTGGCAGCGGAGATGTGTGGAAAAAAAGAGGAATAAGAATACACATGCCATACAAGTCTTTGTCGCTTGTTATTTTTGTGATACAATATGAATGGTTTTTATGGATTTATCAACAGTCACAGAGACTAAGGGGGGTTGCAGACTGTCAGAAATAGTGTGAATTCAGTCCACTTTTAGGGTTAGGGTTAGTGCTAGGGAATCATGGGAACCGTTATTTTTCTGAGACATTGAGCCTTCTCTGTCAGACAACTCTGATGCCACAATAAAATACAGTTCCCATGGTTCCCTAACTCTAACCCTAACCCTAAAAGTGGACTGAATTCACACTATTTCTGGCAGTCTGCAACCCCCCTAAAGGGAAGAGGAGTGAATGAAATGGTGAGGGGTGTATGTGTCTTGCAGCAAGTGGTGCCTTTTGTGTTCCCTTCAGTTGTGCCTGGTGGTTTTCATGGTGGTGGAGCAGCAAATCCATTCCACATATTCATCCAAAAATAGGTTCATCATCTTGGATTGTTGTTGCTATGTGCCTTCAAGCTGACTCCAACTTATGGTGACCCTATCGTAGGATTTTCTTGACAAGGTTTATTCAGAGGAGGTTTATCGCCAACTTCCTCTTCAGCCTTGTTTGCATGGACCAAAAAGGACCATTTCCTCCCCATTCTGACATTGCCCATTTGGGCAACACAGATCCCAAACTCTGGCTCTGGTGTGAGCAGTCTTGACAATGTCCAGTACATTCCACACCAGAACTGGGGTATAAACAGCCTCAAAACAGATTTTAAAAATTTACCTGTTACTCTGGAAGATTTAGAGCCCTCTATTCCCATGCCACAGTGTCTGTGTGCACTGGCATTCTGTTGAGCCACCCAGTGCATACACTGTTGTCATGAGTTGCTTCTTCTGAGGTCAGAATGAGATGCCCAGCCATATGACCATCACTGGGTGCCTTGTTCCAACCTCAGAATTGAGTGACCCATGATGGTGGTGGATATGTTGGGTGGCTCAGAGAGATACCTGTGGAGTTAGCCACTGTGGCACAAGAATGGAGGGTCAAGTAATGGGAGGTGATTGGCCAATAGTATCCTGGGCTTTGCAGACAAGTCCTATGACTGAGAAAGGCTGTGATTTGACCAAGGTCATCTAGTGGGTTCAGCAGCTGAATGGGGATTTGAATTGTGGTCTCTGGAACCCTGGTCCAACACTCAAACCACTGACATATACTGCATGGTTTGAAACCCTTGTCTCTGTTGACCCAACCTGATAGAACATACAGGTCATCAATGGATGACACACAATAGATGGTATATGTAGCCAGTCCACAAATAAAGGGAAATGCACTCTCTTTTTATCATGTTTCAAGATATAGAAAATGGATGGACCCAGGAAGAGACAATAGCAGCGTGTATGTTTTTCCTATAGAAGATCCCAGATTCATTTCCTGGCTGTTCCAGTTAAATTAGAGACATGGAAATTGTGATGCTGTAGGCATTGCTGAGCTACCATGAATATTATCCCATGGTATATGAGAGTAATGGCTTAGCAGTACTACTTGTGAAAAGGACTTTGGGGTTGTTCTTGTTCATAAATTGAACATTATCCAGCAGTGTGATGGTGCAGCAAAGAAGGCAAATGCTATCTTAGCCTGCATTAATATAAGTATAGTTACAAGTTGAAGGACATAGCAGTCTCACTATAGCCTGTGTTGGTCAGGCCTCATTTGGAATATTGCATTCAGTTCTGGGCACCTCACTTTAAGAGGGATATAGATACATTGGAACAAGTTCAGAAAAGAACAATGAGAATGACAAGAGATATGGAGGATTAAACATATGAGAAGAGGTTGAGGGAGCTGGCATGCTCAGCTTGGTGAAGAGAAGAATGAGGGGTGACATGATTGTACTCTTTAAATACCTCAAGGGTAGCCACAAAGAGGAGGTTGTCAGCTTGTTCTCTGCTCCCTAAGTGGGCAGTTGTTGTTGTTGTTACTTAGGTCTTGTAGATTCAGGCCCATGACTTCCTTAATTGAGTCTAACCATCTAGCCATTTGGCCTCTCTTTCTACTGCCTCCTAACTTTCCTAGCATTATGATATTTTCTAATGAGTCAAAGCTTCTCATGATGTGGCAAAGTATGACAGCCTCAATTTAATCAACCTCTAGCTTCCAGGAAGAGTTCAAGCTTGATCTATTCAAGAACATGGTCATTTTTCTTTTTTGGCTGTCCACAGTATTTTCAGCCTTCTTCTCCAGCATTACATCTCAAATAAGTTGATTTTCTTTTTATCTACTTTCTTCACTGTCCTGCTGTTCCATACATGGTGATGGGGAATACAATGGATTGGATGATTCTAACTTCAGTGCTCAATTGGATGTCTTTACTCTTTAGGATCTTGTCTAGTTCTTTCATCAGTGCTCTTCCCATTCCTAGTCTTCTTATTTCATGACTGCAGTCCACTTTCTGATCAGTGGTTGATCCAAGGTACAGAAAATCTTTAACCATTTGGATTTCCTGATTGTCTAGATTGAAGTTATGTAAATCCTCTACATAAGTATCCTCCAAGTCCAGGATGTTTTCCGCTAGTAGTATGGTGTCATCCACATATCTTAGATTGTTGATGTTCCTTCCTCCTATCTTCACTCCTCCTCCTTCTGAGTCTAAACCTGCTCTTTGTATGATATTTTCTGCATATAAATTGAACAAGTGGGATGGTAATATGCAGCCTTGCCTGACTCTTGCCAATTGCGAACCATTCTGTTTCTCCATATTCTGTTCTAACAGTTGCCTCTTGTCCTAAGTATAGACCCCATCAGGACTATCAAATGTAGTGGGACTCCTATGTCTTTAAAAACATTCCATTGCTTTTTATGATCTATGCAGTCAAAGGCTTTGCTATAGTCTATAAAGCACATGCTGATTCTTTCAGAATTCCTTGGTGCACTCTATTAGTCATTGTATATTTGGAATGTGGTCCCTAGTGTTTCTGCCTTTCCTGAACCCCACTTGCAGTGCTGGCATTTTCCTCTTTCTCTATGATTGGAGTCAATGTTGCAGAATTTTGAGTATAAAATTTTGTTTTTGTCGGAAATTAATACTATGGTCCTATATTTCCTGCAGTCTTTTGTGTCTCCATTGTTTGTGGATGGGGATGAATATTGAATGTTTCCAATCTGTTGGCCACTGTTTTGTTTTCCATTATTTGTTGGCATATTTTAATTAACACTGGAGTTAATACTGTCTGTGTGGTTTGTATCAGTTTAATTGTAATATCATCTGTTCCTGGTGATTTATTATCCCAATTTTTCTTATTGCGGCTCCTACCTCACTTTCTAGAATTTGGGGTTCATTTTCATAAGATTCTTCATTTTATGTATCATTCATTTTTCGTTACTTTTATATAGCTTTTCTGTATATTGCAACTAATGTCTTTTTATTACTTCTTAGTCTTGTAGTATGTTCCATTTCTTATCACAGAACATCCTGGCCTTTGGCATCCTGAAACTTCCCTTTGAGTTCTTTTATCTTGTGGCAGAGATCTTTTGTTCTTACTTTTTTGTTATTGTCTTCTATTTCTCTATATTGATTATTATAGTAGTCCTCTTTATTATTGAATACTATCTGTTGAACAGTTTCATTCATGGTTCTGAATATGTTTCTATTTTCCTTTTATTTTGCTTCTCTTCTTTCCTTTATTACTTGAAGCATTTCCTCTGAGTTGCTAGGAACCCCATGGACCATTAGGGACTGCATGGACCATTAGGGACCCCATGGACCATTAGGTCCAGCCCCCTGTTCAATGCAGTATCTCTAGATAGAGCATCCCCAGGCAGCTAGCTGTCCAGCCTCTTTTTGAAGAATCCAGTGAAGGAGACCCCCCCCCCACCTCTTTAGGCATTTGACTCCATTGCCAAACTGATTACATTATCAAGAAGTTTGTTCTAATATTCAATCAATTAAGGCTAATATATGCAGAAAAATGGAAGTCCAGTTTCACTCGTAGCATGAAAGATTGGCTGATGAAATTATACAATGCAATAGAAATGGACAACTTAACACAATTATTAAGAAGTCATAGGCTTTCATGGCCGGCATCCATAGTTTTTGTGGGTTTTTCGGGCTGTGTGGCCATGTTCTAGAAGAGTTTCTTTCTGACGTTTCGCCAGCATCTGTGGCTAGCATCTTCAGAGAAAACTGAAATGGAAGAGCATGGGTCTATATATACTGTGAGACCCTGGGTAGGGAGGAGTGGTTCCCAGGTGAACTGTGTGTTGTTCTGTGTTGAATAGGTATTGTTCTGTTGTTAATGGCATAGCTTCAGGGTAGCAATCAAGGATATTGTCTGCTATTCCCATGTAAACTGTGTATTGTTCTGTGTTGAATAGGTATGTTCTGTTGTTAATGGCATGGCTTCCAGGTGAGGATATGCAATCAAGGAGATTGTCTGCTATTGTCTGCTGGGAAAGCCCCTGACCCTGGTTGGTTTTCCATTTGCATTTGCTGAATGCCAATTTTCTTATTTTGTAGGACTGGTAGCCATATCTTGTTTACTTTAAGGGTTTCTTCTTTCCTGTTGAAGTTGTCCATGTGTTTGTGGATTTTGATGGCTTCCCTGTGCATTCTGACCTGATAGTTGTTGGCATGGTCCAGAATTTCAGTGTTTTCAAATAGCATTTTATGCCCAGGATGGTTTATGATGTGTTCTGCTACTGCTGATTTTTCTGGCTGGCCCAGTCTGCAGTGTCTCTCATGTTCCTTCATTCGTGTTTGGATACTGCATTTGGTGGTCCCTATGTAGACTTGTACACAGCTGCATGGTATGCAGTAAACTCCTGCGGCTGTGAGAGGCTCTCTCCTGTCCTTCGCTGAGTGCAGCATTTGTTGGATTTTCTTGGTTGGTTTGTAAACCATTTGGAGGTTGTGTTTCCTCACTACTTTCCCAATTCTGTCTGTGACTCCTTTGATATATGGTAAAAATACCTTCCCTTTGGGTAGCTGCTTGTCTTCAGTCCTCTGGGTTTTTCTGGGTCTGGCAGCCCTTCTGATGTCTGAGATGGAGTAACCATTTGCCTGTAGAGCCCAGTCTAGGTGCTTCAATTCCTCTTCCAAGAAGTGGGGTTCACAGATGCGTTTTGCCCAGTCTACCAGTGTTTTTATTGTGCTTAATGCCATTAACAACAGAACAATACCTATTCAACACAGAACAACACACAGTTCACCTGGGAACCACTCCTCCCTACCCAGGGTCTCACAGTATATATAGACCCATGCTCTTCCATTTCAGTTTTCTCTGAAGATGCTAGCCACAGATGCTGGCAAAACATCAGAAAGAAACTCTTCTAGAACATGGCCACACAGCCCGAAAAACCCACAAAAACAATTATTAAGATATAATAGATTAGGGGACATTAAAGAGGATGGAATCCAGTGATCCAGTATCTAAAAGCAATATGGTGAAATATAGCAATAGTAATCTTTTCTTCTTGAATATGTAAAAATAGATAAAATGTACAAAAAGAAATATTATTAAGAGTTTTTGGTTAAGACAAGAAGGGGGAATGTATGAAATGTATGGAAAGAAAATACAACAAAGCTATCAATATTAACGAAGGATAAGATAAACTATAAGGAAGGATAAGATAAACCAGGGGTCGGCAAACTACGGCCCGGGGGCTGAACTCAGCCCCTCGAGGCCTTTCAACCAGCCCATGGCCAGTCCTGCCACTGGTGTCGCTGCCATGTGCGCACAACACGGGGTGCCATTTTGTTTTCCAAAATGGCACCCATGCTTGCGCACGCATGAGCACTACTCCCGGCATTGTGCGCATGCGTGTGCAAGCGTGGGCACCATTTTGGAACACAAAATGGTGCCTGTAGTGCGCATGTGTGCGTGAGCACGGGCACCATTTTGGAACACAAATGGCACCCTGCGCATGCGTGCGCGAGTACCTCCGGCACCATTTTTTTTCCTTCGGCCCGCCGATGATCTGGGGGACAGCAGAACTGCCCCCCCCAAAAGGTATGCCAACCCCTGCAATAAACTATAGAAATATTGTGTGTGTGTGTGTGTGTGAGGGGGGAAGAATAAGAAAAGAAGTGCTAATAGGGTAAGCTAGAATTGATAGTTGGGAAAGTTAAAAAGAAACAAAGATAGAATGAGTATCAATAGAGATTATAGTGAGGGATAGTCAAGAAGAGTAAAACCAAACAAACTAGTATCTGGTGGGAAGGAAGGTAGAAAGACAGTGGAAGAAGTGTGAAAAGGTTAAAATATGTGAAGTAGAAGATAAAGATAATGTGGAGAGGGTATGAGAAGATAGGAAGCAAGATAAGAAGAGAAGAATGGAGAAAGGGAAGGAGTAGAGGAAAGGTAGTAAAAGGCAAGGAATGGAGTAAGAAAGGAAATTTGGAAGAGAATTTTGTAGAAGATTTTAGAAGGGTAAGAGAAGAAATAGAAGGATAAAAAGAATTGGAAAAGAAGGATGAATGGAGGGATGATTGATGCTTACTAGTTATGAAAACAATGTTATATGGTTACAATGGTATGGAATGTAATTGCAACCAATGTAATTAGTAATGTAATTTTAAAATGTCCTATTATTTAATGTATTGTGTGTTGAAGAATATTATTTACTCAATATTTTTTTTAAATAAAATCTACCCTTCTGTAATTTAAAACCATTAGACCTAGTTCTACCCCCTAAGAGGTTAAACACAAGTTAAATGATTATGTGAAAGGTGAGGGAAAGATCTCTGCCAGTTACAGTAGAAAACAACAGGCTAGAGGTAGCTCTAGATTGATTTAGATCTGGAAAATATGCTGACCTACTAGGCAGGGGGTGGGTAACTATAGTCCTCCAGAATGTTAGACCCTCTCATTAGCAAGGCCAACAATAAGGGACTGTGGAAGTTGTAGTCCAGATTATCTGGAGGGCCAAAGTTGCCCTGTCCCTGATAGAGATAGACAATACAAAGTTAGCTTAATATATCCATTCCTTTGGCTACCAGGGTCAAGTCCCACAAAACTATTGGTGATATGGAGCCCTGTTGTGAAATTACAGTGGGTTACGCTTGATTTAGTACAATTTTTCAAAGGCAACTGCAAAATTTCACTGGGCAAAAGTGACTTATAATGTTTGTTGTTGCTACAGAGTATAAAATAGAGTTGAAGTGAACACACCTTGTAAATATGGGGGTCGTAAAATGAAGCAGTTGCAAGGAATCTGGAGAGCGGAAGTCTGATAAGGACCTTTATTCAACTTGTAAGCATTTCAACTCAAGTGATGAATTCCAGATGTACCCCTTCCAGATGTTAGGACTTCCAATTACAGCCTAATTCCCGTTCTGTGTTATATTGGGGAGAGAGGGAGGGAAGGGTAAAGGAAAAAGAGGCTTCCTACACAATTGTGTGCTTTCGTGATGAAGATCAGAAACAATCCATTTCTTTCTTTCTTCTCCAATCCTGCCTAGTTGTTTTGAGCACATTATCTGATATGATGATAGCAAGACCCAGCCTAGGTCTTCATAATTCTCTGTTCTGTTAGGGATTAGGGATGATTTAAAGTGCAATTCAAGAGGTGATGGGTATGAGACCCTTCCCCTACATCAGTACTTTCCTGCACAGAACTGCTTTCTCAGAAGCATTTTCCCTCCTGATATGCCTCTGAACTCCAGTCATTGGAGCACAAGAGTTGGAGAGGTTTGTGAGCTTTCTGTAGCCATCTAGGTGGCCACTCTTCCTGGTCTTGAAGGGCCATGGTAAGGAATCAAATGAAGGAATTTATTTTGCATCTACTTATGCCCATCTATAAGAGTCTGGCAGCTACCAATTACTTTCATAATTAGTTATTTTTTTGCAGATGGAATGAAAACATGGTGCAGAATTAATTAATCAATTTCTTGCCTGGTAGTTTTGCCAGGGCTATTATTTACTACCTTTAACAGGTTTTTACAATATTAAATATTACAGGATGGGTGTGGACTCAGTCTGAGGAATGTGCAGGGAAGCAGGAAGGGTCACAGAGGAGGCCTCTACAGCATGTTCATAAGAAATACATTTCCCCATTAGGTTGTGCTGGTATGAACCTGTGCTGTCAAATTAAGTGTGCTTAATAGCATATCATCCTCAAGCCTAAATATTTTAAAGACACCAGATCCTGTCTGATCTTGGAAGCTAAGCAGGGCCAGCCCTGGTTAGTACTTAGATGGCAGACAGCCAACTAATAACAGATGCTTCAAAGGAAGGAACTGGCAAAACCACCTCTGAGTATACCTTGCTTAAGAAAACCCTGTGAAATCCATGGGGTTGCCATAGATCAAGGCACATACATACACACAATAGTATGTCAGCTGTAAATTGTTTTACCTAATTTGAGGCATTATATGTAAGTTCACAACAGTGTTAAGATAGTATGAGAAGAGGTCTTGTAACACCTTTGAGACTAATTGAAAGAAAGAAATTGGCAGCATGAACTTTCGTAGACTTAGGGCCTCTGCAGACCGGCCCAAAGGGCTGGCTTGGAGGCAGAGATGGGGTGGGGCAGCCGCATGCCGGCCACCCCAATCCCACACTGACACCGTCCTGATGCCACGCACCATTACGCGTGGCACGTGGCATCAGGACATCCTTCCGGTGCAGCGTTTTGACGTGCTGCACCGGAAAGGGCGAAGAAGAGCCATGCACTGGCTCTTAGGGCAGCCTTTTGCCTCCCCTGAAAGAAGCGGCCTTTTGCTGCTCTTTTCGGAGCAGCAAAAGGGAGGATCGGGGCTGCGGCGTGGGGTAGCTGCGGCCCCGATCCACTGCTTCCTGGGGCAGCCCAGAGCCGCCCGTCTGCACCCTACCTTAAGTCTATTTCCTCAGATGCATTTGGTGCAATGGAAAGCCTTTTGTACTGTGTTGAACTGGGGAATTTGAGTATCTGAAAGTTGTAGTCTCCAGAAAGTAACTTTCCCAGCATGGCTGCTTTGAATTCCCTCCTGTGATAGAATGTCCCCTGGGAACATAACCCCATTATTGATCATCATTCCAAAGGTTAGTCTTGGGGAAATGATGGTTCCTTTTATTGAACAAACACTGTCCATATTTTATTGCTATAGAAAGCCAGTGTAGTACAGCAGTTATAGCTCTGAATGGGACCTTGCTAGATTCAGAGGTCCCTCCTCACCCATGAAATTTACAGGGTTACCTTGGGCCTCTCTTTTTCTGCCTGACTGCCCTTCCTCACTGATTTTTTGTTGTTGAAGATAATGGAGAGAAGAAAAGAGATTTGGAGGGTGCTTTGAGTTTATTGGAGGAAAGACAAAATATAACTGTATCTTACAATAATAACAAATAAATATATTAGATTTCCACCCACACAGGCACCAGGGTGCATCTACACTGTAGAAAAATGAGGTTTGACACCACTTTAACTGCTATGACTCCATCCTACAGAATCCTGATATTTGTAGTTTTGTGAGGCACCAGCTGTCTTCAGCAGAGAAGGATAAGACCTTGTAAAACTACAGATCCCAGGATTACATAGAATGGAGGAACACCACTTAAAGTGGTATCAAACTGCATTATTTCTACAGTGTAGATGTACCTTAGTTCATATTTTAATCATGGAAGGAAATAAAAGCTATTTTTCCCCCTTGCTGAAGTGTAGACCAATTGGTGAAGAGGGGAAAGATTGACACTAAGATTGAAAATGTATTGAAACAATTCAAGATTAAAAATCACCAAAAGCTGTAGAATTTAAATATGTTTTCCTTCCTCTTGCTAACTCCTAATAACCAGAGATATGTGTGTGCGAAGAAACATGGGGATGGTTTACTGCCCCACCTTTGCTTGACATCATCCTGGCCTCACATACAACTGGGATGAAGGCCCAGTGTTTCAGGGCAGAGGGCATGGCATTGATGCAAGCTTGAAAGATGCAAGCATCTTTTCCTTTGAGAAAACAAACACAAGTGGTGCAACCCAATTATGAACAGCAGCATTGAGATATAATATATCCCTACACACACATACACACACCTGTGATCTGGCCACTGTTACTGATAAAAGCAGCTTGTGGACATGCAAGGTCAAAGCAGTAGCTTGGAAGTAGATCAGGGTCATGGATCAGGCAGGAGGGAACTTGGGAGAGTTCCAATTAATTTAGTTGCAATCAGCCCCTAAGTAGATGACAAACAGGAAACAGTATCTTTAGGCATGACATGAAATAGTATTGCTGTCACCTTGAATGAGAAAGCTCAAGCTTTGTAGAAGGGACAGTACATTTAAACAGCCCCCTAGGGTCAAACTTGGCTTCCTATGGCCCTTTGATGGTCTAGCTGATAGAGGTGCTTGGGCTATAAATATCCTCCATCACTAAGCTACTATCGCTGCTGAAAGCAGGCATGTTCAGCTATCACAGCAGATGGGAAGGGAGCAAATAATATTTGTCTTGCCTTTCAAATTGATTTCCTGTTTTGAGCGAGGCAGAGGGTGTCCATATGTTAATCAGATCACCAGGAGAGATAGCAAAGTTCAGGTCAACAGACCACCACTTGACAAGCCATTAAAAAAAAAGGGTGGGGGTGTAGAAAAGGCCTTTCATGACCCACAAGGGATCCATGAAAGGAGACATTTTGCAAATGGCAAAGGTGATGTGAGATGATCAGTTTGCATGCCCTGAGTGACTGCGGCTTGCAAGATACTAAAGACCGGCTCTCCATGGAATGACTGATCAGCAGCATTTCAATCTCTGGAAGGACAGAGAGCTGGACTCAGTTCACACTGATTTCAATATCATCTTGGGAATCCACAGTCTTTGGCTGATTTTATCCTGAGCTTGGAAAAAAGATTAATTTTTTGGACAATACTGGCCATGCCAACTGGAAGGCTCTGGGAGTTCTAGTCCAAGGCCTAAATCCAATTGTTAGTCATAACTAGAGCAGGCTCACTGAATTAAAAAAACAACCCCAAAACATAACAAAGCAAGTACTTGACATTTTACTGCCCTCTCATCATAGAATTCCAAATTTGAATTCCTGAGTCAACCACCTCATTTTGCCTAATGACAGAGCTGGCACTGTTGACTGGCTTCCCTAATGTCTTCTGTTTTATGTACTCTGAAGATGTCCTGAAGGCAGCTCCTTTAATTCAGGAAACAAGCTTTGGGGTTTCCTGTATTTGGCCTGTATGGCCTCTTAACACATACTGTTCTCTCTGATTTAAATCACCTGGAGGTTCATAGTCATCAACAGGGTCTGGCATCCTTGGTCAGATGCTGGGATCCAAGCAGCTCAGCAAGGCCCACTACATTTAAGATGTTCTATTATTGTTATCATTACTATTCATTTATATTCCACCTTTACCCCTGAACTGGGAGTCAAGGCAGTCAACAAAAATGAATACAAGTATAGTTAAAAGCACTTACAAAGATGTAAGAAAAACATAGAAAAAGCTAATTGTTCAAATGCAATCAAACTATCCATCAGTGGGATCCCTATGGTTGGTGTCACCCAGTGTGGTCACTCATGGGGGGACTTATGGGGGGACTTCCGGTGTGTGACTTCCGGTGCACTTTTGGTGTGCACAACAGTGTGCGCACTCAGCCAGAGATGCTCCATGCACCCCCAGGGAACAGCCATCATGCCCAGGGTGCCTCTGCATGGGGCCTAGGTGGCCTGAAAAGGCCCTATGTGAGGTCTAGGTGGCCCCCAAAGGTCCCACACGGGGTCTAGGTGGCCTGAAAAGGCCCTGCGCAGGGTCTAGGACACCCGAAAAGGCCCTGTGCAGGGGCAGAGAGCTGGCCTGGTGTCCCCCCTTCTAGGGTGTCACTCGGTAGAGTCCACACACCCCACATCCCCTCCAGTGTCGCTACTGCTATCTATAGCATGAAAACCATTTAAAACAAATCCATAAAAGACAAATGGTAAAAATCAGTAAAATTACACTGTTAAAAAGCCCTTGCAGTCATTTCCTAAAGTCCTCTTAGGCAGTGTATGCATGTCCAGGCCAGAATGCCCTGGGAAGAACTTGGAGTATTGTGGCCCAAAAGCTGCCCTGACATCTTCCTGTTACCTTGGCACTCTGGAACAATACTGGGTGGCTGTTTGCATGTGCACCCCACTGTGCCACCTGCCATTGGTGTGAGTGGCTCCTTCTGAGGCCAAAAATGAGGTGCACAGCATCAATCATTCATCAGCCTCATTCTCACCTCAGAGGGAGTGACTCACACTGCTGCTGATACCAGCAGGTGGCACATATTATAAATATCCTCCTCCTGTCACTCTGAAGGGCTCCATATCTTCAGTGGAAATCTGAAGTAAAAGGTGACTTTTAAAAATCTATTATAAGGGTGGTATACCGCCAGTTTGTACATTGCACAGACAAGTTTGCATCAGAAATAAGACTGGATCCTGCATTGCCTGGAGTGATCACTGTGAGGACAGGGGACAGATGTGTCATTTGACCCATGTGGACATAGCCTTTAGAATAAAACAGTTTTAACTTGTTGATGAAAGGATGGCAAGAAAAGATGCATCCTAGGTAGGAAGCCTGGAAGTAACCACTGAAAAGGCTATCTCCCACATTCCCATTAGACATGCTTTTGAAGATGATGGGAGTGAGGACCAAGAGAAAGCCCTCTCCTGAAGATTTTAGAGTCTGGCAGACTCATATAGGAAGAGAATGTCCTTCAGTCAACCTGGCCTCAAGGTGGATTCAACCAGCAATTTAAATTCTACCCAGAAACAGACCAGTAGTCAATGGAGCTTTTGCAACAAGGGAGTTGCGTCTCCCTATAGTTATCCCCAGTTAGCAATCTGGGTACAGCTGTTTAGGCCTATCATCATCATCATCATCATCATCATCATCATCATCATCATCATCATCTCATCCAATCATCAATTCCTGAAACTGGGATTAAAAAGGCATACAAAGTACAATACATACAGTATAGTTAAAACATACAAAATATCAACATTAAAATGGAAAACATTAAAGTGGAACATTTTGATTGTGTAGGAGTTCTTTGATTAAATCCTCTTAAACCCCTTTTTCTTTCAAAAACCTACACTTCTCAAAGGCCTGTTGGACTACAATCTTTCTGTGTTGAAGGAGGGAGCCATTCTAGCCTTCCCAGGAAAAGAGTTCCAGAGCCTAGAGGCAGCTGCCAAGAAGATCCTGTCTCATATCCCTACCAGGTATGTCAGTGAAAGTAGTGGGACTGAGAGACTAGTCTCTCTTGAGATCTCAGGGCTGACTCAGGCCATCAGACAGACTAGAGGAAGCTATAGTCTGTCATTTAACCTAGACCTAGATTGTTATAGGTTAGAGACTTTTAACTGTGTACAGAAACAGACTGACACAGAGAGTTGTTTGTAACCAGCCCCAATTAACAATCTGGCTGCAACTCTTTGTATCAGTTGAAGTTTCTGGATACTCCTCAGAGGCATCCCGATATGCATTTAAATGGTATTTGACTAGGGAATGCATCACAGTGGCCAGATCAGGAATGGGTGTAGCTGCCACACTAGCTTTAACTGTACAAATGTACTCTTGTCCACTGCTGGGATCTGGGCCTCCATGCTCAAAGCTGACAAAAAAAAAAAACAACAGCCTTATCTCACATTTTCCTCATGCACAATGACCCTGAATAGAGCCATTAATGTCACACGCTAACAAACAGTTAGGTGACATTGGGTCTAACTGGCCACACATCCCCCCCCCAGTGAGCTCCCTTCGTTCCACTGTTTTTGTTGTCCTAGTTGGGAGCCAGTGTGGTGTAGTGATTTGAGCTCTGCACTATGACTCTGGAGAGCAGAGTTCAAATCTCCACTCAGCGATGAAAAACCATAGGGTGACCTTGGGCAAGTCACAGTCTCTCAATCTCAGAGGATGGCAATGACAAACCCCCTGTGAAGAAACTTGCCAAGAAAATCCTATAATAGGTTTGCATTAGGGTTGAGATAGGTCAGAAATGACTTGAAGGGAAGCAACACCACACAGTGTGCACCAGCCTATCAACCAATACTTGTTATTGCTTGCCTGTCAATTGAGACCACCTTGCCTTCTGATTGGATGCTTCCCCATCCAATGTCCCTTCTTCCTTTGCCTCCCCAGTGAGTGAGTGAGGGGATTTTAAATGTATGCTTACACACACACACACACAGAGGAGAAAGGGAAAACCAAAACAAAACTATATTTTATTTATTTTTTATTCATAGAGATGTCCAACCATGAGCTCAGCAGGGAGAGGCTAGATTTGGCTAACCCTCTCCTTCTCCCCCACCTGAGTATCACATTTTAAAAAAACAACTTTTAGTACTATTCTCCCCACTCTGATTAACCTCCCCAGTCAGAATTGTGTCATAGAATTATAAAGTTGGGAGAGACCTCAAGAGCCAACCCCCTGCCATGCAGGAATACAGAGTTAAAACATCCCTGACAGATGGCTATCCAGCCTTTGTTTAAAAATCCAAAGAAGGAGATTCCATCATACTCTGAGGGAGTGTGCTCCATTATCGAACAGCTCTTACTGTCAAGAGGTTCTTTGTAATATCGAAGTAGAATCTTTTTTTTTTTTTGTACTTTGTATCCATTGCTCCAGGTCCCAGTCTCTGGAGCAACAGAAAACAAGCTTGCTCCATCTTCAGTATGACATCCTTTCAAATATTTAAACAGGGCTTTCATGTCACCTCTTAACCTTCTCTTCTCTAAGCTAAACATACCCAACTCCCTAAGTCTCTCCGCCTAGGGCACGGTTTCCAGACCTTTCACCATTTTGGTCCAATTCCTAGCTGTTTTGAGGACACTATTTGATATGGTTGAATTTATATCAGTTGAATGCCTCCATGATGATTGCCCCCCTTTTCCATTTCTTATACATGTCCCTTTTAAAACTTAGCTCAGTTGAAAATTCTTCAGTCATCCATCCGGGTTTCTTGAGACACCTCCCATCCTCATTGGAACTGTTTGAAATTGTGCCTTCTTTATCTCCTTTTTGAGAAACTCCCATCTGTCCTGAACTCCTTTCTCTTTTACTATTCCTGACCTTGGGATCACATCCAGTATTTCCCTAAGTTTATTGAAATTGGCTCTCTGAAAATCTAGAATGAGTGTCTGACTTGCTTGACTTTCCCTTTCCACTGACTTTCACTTTCCACCTTTCGCCCCCATCATTCACTCACAAACTTATGTGGAGATCTTATTCACATCCCCATCCCCCCTACATACATTGCAGATCTCCATATGAGCAAGCAAGCAAATGATGCCAGATGTGTGTGTGTGTGTGTGTGTGTGTGTGTGTGTGTGTGTCTGCCTGCCTGCCTGCCTGCCTCTCGGGGCGCAAGGATTGTGTGAAATCTCAACACAAGCGAGTGAATGATTGGGTGGGTAGGCCAAAGTCAAGTCAAGGCAAAGTTCAGTACTGAAGAGCAAATCATGTGGGAAAGACAAACTAGAAGGCAAAATCAAGGAACAATGGTTAACCCAAAATGCAACAAGACAGCATATATTCAGGAGAACAGAGTTCAACTGGATCACAGTTCACCCCTCGCAGGAAGCCCTTTAACTTTTTGTCCTGAAGAAGGTAATTAGAAGGGAGGTAGGAGGTCCCTAGCCCTCCTAAGATTAGACTGGGATGGGTCTGAGCCCCTCTGAAATGATCAGGCAAAATGAAATCACCATGACTCATGTGTAGATGAACCCCTTCTGGAATTATGAATCAGAAGTGAATTAAATGCTCTCATTTTGTTATTGCTTTAATGGTACTCAGATAGTTACCACCTCCAATTGGGTGATGATGACAACGACAATGATGATTGTTGTAACACATTGTGCTGTGTTTTTATTGTTATGTAAAAACTTACCTGCAATAGTCAAATTGACTCCCAATATTCAGCCCCTCCCTCCTGCTAAAAAAATTCCAGATCCCCTTCTCTAAAGGATCCAATAGCTAGCTGGTGGTAGAGTCACTCTACCACCAGATTCTTTGCGGAAGAGGCTGCCAATTGCATGGAGCAGGTTCTCAGAGATTAAACAGTTTCTGATCTTGGCTCCATTCTGGGAACTACTTTTGCCCAATGTTACCTTTTTCAAAAATCATACAGGTCTGTAAAGGGTTACTTTATCTCTAATCACAACTAAAATGTATGTGGCTAAAATCCCATGACTCAACTTCACATTTAGCCCTTTAGTCTTTCTCTTTTTTTGTTCATCACTCCCCCTCTTCCTGCAGTTGTGCTTATTTTATGCAGCTAATTTTATACAGCTTTCCTAGGTCAGTCCCATCCCAAGAGAGACCCAGCACAATGAAAGTCCATGCACACAGGAAGAGGAAAAATATGCATTGAAGAGCAAGGGAGAGGAAACACAAGAGATATGTGCTATATGCATTATGTACCCCAAATGACACAAAACAGCACAGGGATTTCCGGTAATCCAAATACGCCCTTGGTATAACCCCATTGCATCAGTACATATTATATGAGAAAGAATTACCACAGGGGGGAAAAATTCCTGAAAAAGACACACTCACTAGGGAATATTTTACTGTATTTGAATTCCATCGATCTTTGTTTGATGCTATCCTGCTTTATTAGAACTAGTCAGACAAATTACCCTGGGAACAGAATATAGTTTTTAGAAATTTCCCACAGATGACAAGCAGGTGCTTTCTTTCCATTTCCAGTCTCTTCCGCTTTTCCTCCATCCCCACTTCACTTTCTCACTGTATAATGCTGATTTGTAGAACTTACCACCATAGGAACCATGCTATACATCAAATGAAATGAGCAGTGAATATTTTAGCTCTGAAATCTGCATTTTTCAATTTTGATCAGACCGTTGGTATTTTTGATTATTTATTTTGCTTCATGTGTTGTGATAGGAGAAACCACTTATTATGTTGCTATATATTTTAGAGCAGTGGGTTTCAACCTTTGGTCCTCCAGATATATGGGACTTCAGTAGTCAGAATTCCTGACCATTGTCCATGCTGGAAGGGACTTCTGGGAGTTGAAGTCCAAAACACTTGGAAGACCAAAGATTGAGAAGCACTTGTCTAGGGCAAGGCACCAAACACCTCATTGTTGATCACATCAAATGGAACAGTTTTCAGGGGGAATTTTTCAAGAAGTTCATTATTCTGCATTAGACTCTTTAGAATCCCCACCCACAACACTTCAAGAACATCATTACTTCTTCTCATAACAAAGAAGTAGCAGCCATTTTAACATTTTAACATGCAAGAGATTTCACAGTCCTTACTGAGGACCAGAATGTCTGTGGTCGCCATCACCAATTCTCCACCTGGCAAGTGTCCATATGTGCAAAAGCAAGGTGTACATGGGCAGGCTATGCAGCTTGGTGCAACATGAGCAATAGAGTCATTTGAGAGTAGAGCCAAGAGGCTCTATTTTTCCCTCTCCAAGGACCTCACAACTTTAAAGTAGGTGATGAAGACAGTAAAATAGTCATAGAATTTTTATATTTTGGCTCAGTCATAAATCAAAATGAAGAATGTAGCCAAGAAATCAAAAGAAGGGGCTATGCAGATGGGCGGCTCTGGGCCACCCCAGCTAGCCATGGATCAGGGCCGCTGTGGCCCCAATCCTTCCTTTTTCTGCCCCTGAAAGAATAGCAAAAGGCTGCTCCTTTCAGGGCTGGCAAAAGGCCACCCTAAGAGCTAAATCAGGAACAGAGCAGTCTGACTTTAATGAGCTATGATGTTTGGTAACCTTCTATCCATCAGCTTAACCAACCTTAACCAGGTTTCTGTGAGGATGAAGAAAGGTGATCATACCATACATGTTACTCCTTGGTAGTGGTGGTTGTTAACTATTCTGGTCACCAAGCCCTTTTGCCTTTATTAATTCAACCCAAAGACGGTTATACATAGGTTTTAAAACTTTTATTTTTTTAAAAAAACCTGTTTTTTTAACTCATTACATTGTTTAATATGCTTTTAGCTTATTTAAATTATCTTACAGTGTTTTAACTGATAACAGGCGCTCCTGACCGTCGCATTTACCTGATTTGACATCTGGAGCGACGGATCCAGGAGCACCCCCATGGACAGATATGGACAATCCTGACTTCAATATTCAGTGATATGTATCTTTACACCTCAGGATCTTGTCTAGCTCTTTTATATCTGGTCTTCCAAGACTCAGGGCCCCAAAGGGCCAGTCTGGAGGCAGATATGGGGTGGGGCAACTGCATGCTGGCCACCCCAACCCCACGCCAATGCAGTCCTGACACCATGTGCCATTACGCATGGTGTGTGGCATCAGGACAACTTTCCTGCACAGCATTTTGACATGCTGCACCAAAAAGGGCACTAAAGAGCCACACGCCAGCTCTTAAGGTTGGTTAAGCTGATGGATAGAAGGTTACCAAACATCATAGCTCATTAAAGTCAGACTGCTCTGTTCCTGATTTAGGATCAGAGCCAGTACTGTACAATGCATCTGGCTGGCTGAGAGTTGACTGCAAGCGGGTATGCTGTCTGAACTGTCCTTATGTTATGCAGATAGGTTGTAGACAAGAGGAAGATACTGGCCTCAAGAGAATTGTTTGGTGTAGGAGTTCCTGCAAATTAAATGTTTTGGGACTCAATGCATCACCATTCTGAGATGACTATTCTGAAAACTCTAAAGAGGCTGGGCAGCTTGGGAGAGTCTAGGAACCTTATTTCTGCCCCCAGGATCCACTGTGGGCTGCACCAATCTTGAAGATGAGCAAAAATAATGAAAAATCAAAACCACAAGTGGCTAGAAATTTAAATTGAGGTGGCAGTGGCAGTAAGGGGGGGGGGTGCTGGTGTGTGGTGGGTCCTTGTGCTCCATATTCCATATTATTGCACATCCACTTTTCAGAGAGGCATCTAGAAATAGAAATGTCTCTTTTTGAAGACTTTTTTTTGTGGGAAACGAATTGGCTGAAAACAGGCTTTGGGAGTGCATGGGGCTTATAGGCTGCAGTGTTGTTCCTGGAAAGTTTTGTTACTGGAAAACTTCTGGAGATGAACACCAAACTACCTCCTCCACTATATATCCTCATGGAGAAGAAACCTCTGGAAACAGTGGGACCTGCATACCTTGTTGTAGACGAAATATGTCTTCCCCTTTCCTCAGAGTTATACCTAAAGTGCAAGAGAACCTTCCTCCCTCACACTGTAAAGGCCAGGAGTTTCGGGGGCCTTGTGGTTTAACCTGAGAACACATCTACTTATGAGAATTCAAGTTCCCTTTAATTTTCAAGCAGTTTCTCTCCAAGGACACTGGAGGTTTCATGTAGGTCCTTGTGGCAGTATTTATACCAGGAATAGGCAACCTGCTGTCTTCCAGATGGTTTAGTCATCAGTTCTCCCAATTCCTGATCATTGGTCCTGTGGCCTGGGGCTTATGGGGACTGTAGTTCCAGACATTTGGAAGGTACTATGTTGTTAACCTGTGTTGTAAACTGTCTTCTGATTTGGACACTGCTGGAGCAAAACTTCATGCTCCTTCTTGCTCTGTGGACAGCCCTTCCATGTAGCCCCACAGTGAACTCTCCATGGTCCTGATCTGCTTCTTGCCACACCTCTCCAGAAAGGCCTCTGAAGACTACAGTTTTGAAATGGAGAGATGTCAGTATCCCTTTGAAGCAGGGAGAGCCGGTAACTCTCCTAACAGCGGGGCAGTTAATCTGCTGAGTTTCAGTCTAAACAGGAGCTGTCCAAAGTTTTACATCCTGTCCCCAAATAAGTTTGGCAGATAGGAATGATGTCTTTAAAGTATGGAGTACAACCAGGAATAGATTCACTGCTCCACTGACATGAGAACTCCTAACCACCATTAGAAAATTATTTCAGTGATAATAATTGTCATTATTACTGATACAATATTTTCAGTGTGGTTTACTGGGCTATAGCTAAAAATCAAAATGAAATTATTAAATAGTTCAAATTTAAATTAGTGGATATTTTATATTATGAAGCTCTGTGACTGAGCAGATGTGGGTAGTCCTCCTGTTTATGTAGACCACAACTATGCCACACTGTTATCATGTCTGTTGTTGCTGTAGTCAGTTAATCACTTGGTGGTCAATTAATCACTAAGTGGTCAATCTTCTGATACTGATATAGCCTCTGTACTTACTCTGGACTTTGGATGGCAGTCACATAGTTGGCTGCTAAAGCTGTACTTAGTCTTACCATATTGGTGGAACTGCCAGAGCTTGCATTCTTTTGGCATAGTCTCTGAGAACCAAGGTCACCTCTACACTATGAGTAAGTGAGTAGGACTTTGTTTATTGAATTAATTTGTTTGAAGAAGGTGCTAGGCAGACTTGGCTTCAAAGCAGACAATCATGGCTCAAAAAGACTGTGAAATACAAGAAGCAGGAGGTATGTCTGAAGGATTTCAGACAGGGTTGACAATTGTTAGTTGACAGTTGGATGAGACAGTTGGATGAATCAGTGGGGAGTGAATGTGTAGTGGTTGCTTGAATTAATTGAAGGGCAAGGTCTGACATAACTCCAGTTGAATATCATATGGTAGTTAAAGCATTTAACTTTTCTACAGGATATAATAAACCACATTAATTCTCTTGCTATTTTGTTAACAGACTGTATTCTTTTACCCTGAATCAAGGGGTAGTGACACTTACCATAAAGAATGCAATGCTAACACACACATTTGTCCACACTGGGGTCACCTGGATGCCCAGAAACCCAATTCAGGAAAGAGGAGAATTAGGGGAACAAAGGCATGGTGAGTGGCAGGATTTCCTAGGGGGTGGAACTGTGGGGCCAACTTAGGAGAAGGGATCTGTCACAATTTTCATTCTACCTTTTCCAGAGGCTTAAGGTGACATACATGGTTCTCCCCTTCCATTTTTATTATCACAGAAAAAGGTAAAGTAAGGTTCAAACAAGCTGAGCAATAATGACATTCCTGAGATTATCCAGTGAGCATCATTGGTAAGTGGGAATTTATTGACTCTCCTCTGTCCTGGGTCAACATACAGTATGTGGAGGGCAAGAAACAGAATGTGTGTGGTTACTGAAAGATGAAATATCCCATCTAGGAAATGAGGGCAGTGCATTTTGATCTCATTCCTAATGTTCTCATGGTTGTTAGACCTGCCTTCTCTCCCTAGCCTGCCCATATTGAGCAGAAAAGCTTGTAAGGAGCCTCTATGTACATTCACATGAACATGAATACAACTCCTCTGCATGAACAGGAATCCCTGACAAGGCAGGATTCTGGATTGCATAGGACCTTCTGTCTACATTCAAGTGAATATGTGAAGGAACCTCCTTAGTTCAGCCCATCCTGCTCAACATTTGAAGGCTGGGATCAGAGAGGGCAATGTTGAGGACACTTATAAGATACTGAAGTATATGGAGTTGTCCCCAATATATCCTGACATTTCATGTTCTGGCTTTATTTACTGATTTGATTTGATTATTTACTCTGCTTTCTCATCAAAACAATGGAATGACAGTGCTTAACAATGCAATAAGATAAGATCATTATGACATAAAACATATTAACTGAAACAAGACAACTTTAAAATAACAATGAGAGCACATAAAAACAGAAGCTCTTCATCTTAGGTAACCAGCCACCCTGTCAATTTGAGGGCAACAACTGAATCTGGATATCACATACCTACATTCTTGCTTTGAGGGACAAAAATGACATAGACAACCTGGGCCATCTTTTTGGGCAAACTTGAATTCTGAAGATCATGGTCTTATTTACTTTCACATATTTACATAGTTAATGATTAAATAATTATTTTAAGTAAATAAATGCTGCTTTTTATAATTTCTCTGATCACAGTACTGCTGCTCAGGTGTTGTTTTCAGTTGAATTGGATACCATACCAGATGCTGTAAATGTCATATCTAAAAATATCCTATGGCACACATCATCATTATCTGCACAGTTTGGGAAAATTACTTTTTCAGGGTATGAATCCTGTTACTGAACAATGCTGGCATAATTAGTGATTTCAATTCCTACTATACAGGATATGAATTTTAAATCTGCAGTGGCTAAAGAGACAGTTGAAGGAAAGGGATTTGCCAACACAGGCCACAACAAAGCTCACCAGTTTCCTATCTTCTCAAGTCATAAGACTCATTTTTGTCTTGTAAATCTGACTGCACAGTGTCAATCTAGTCTCAGATGCATCACAATATGAAAAGCCATATTCAGCACTGTTGTGTGCCTGTTAATATGTTTGATCATATGGCTGAACATCTAATTCTTGCCAGACACAGGAACTGCACTTCTCTTCTGTTATCTATCCCCCCTACCCCCACTTCACAGTGAATCTGGCTGTTTCTAAAAGGAAATGACAAATAATCCAGTTATACTCAGCTAAAGCAATGCCAGAAAAAGCTTTATCTCAAATGCACAGCTGTCGATATTAATCAAGCTGCTAAAAGGGAATGCATTAAAATATATGATGGTCATAGCAAGCTGATTAGTCATTTTCTTAAATGAATGAATGAATGAATGAAAATATTGTTATCCCACCTTTTGATTCATAAAGAAATCCTCAAGGAAACACGTTCTATATAATACACAATACTTCTCAAATGACTGAGATTCACAGAATTGTTTGAGATTTCATAGAAATATAGAATCATAGAAATTGTAGGGACCACAAGGGCTGTAGGGAGTCCAGCAGTCACTATGGATAACATGTTTCTCAGCCTTAGCTTAGTGCAATGCTTCTTAAACTACCTGATATAAAGGACTGCCAGAGTTCCCACCCCCCAATGTGCCAGGGACCTAGACCATCTTTATGCTCATTGGTTACAACGATTTCTTTCTTTCCTAGAAAGTCACCATGGACCAGAAGCCAATAGCCCATGGATCTGTAGGAATCCATGAACCACCACTTTGAGTAGCACTGCTTTATTGTATCATCAGCCAGCAGATGTTGCTCTTCTACTGCAGGATCTGACACAATGAATAATACCCCTGTTATCACTCAATTAATCAAGTATTACTGTTTGCATACATGCCATATATAACATCAGAAACTGATTGCTATTTTCTGCTCTACTCCTGAAAGATACAGCAAATTGAATCTCAACTATTTCATAAAGATAGAAAATTGCACAGGAGATTGGAGTGCATCCATTGTTGTTGTTATTGTTGTTGTGTGACTCCAAGTCATTTTTGACTTATGACAAGCCTAAGGTGAACTATCATATCATATTCCTGGCAGGTTTCTTCAGAGGTTTTTTTTCCATTGCCATCCCCTGAGGCTGAGAGTGTGTGACTTGCCCAAGGTCACCCAGTGGGTTTTTATTCTCAAGCAGGGAATCAAACCCTGATCTTCAGCATTGGAGTCCAATACACAAACCACTACACCACACTGGCTCTAATCTATACTGTAGAAATAATGCTTCCTTAACACCACTTTAACTGCCAAGACTTCATTCTACAGAATCCTGGGATCAGTAATTTTGTGATGCACCAGCACTTTTTGGCAGAGAAAGGCAAAGCTGTTGTAAAACTACAACTCCCAGGATACCATAGGATGGAGCAGTGGCATCACAACAACAACAACAACAACTTATTTATACCCCACCCATCTGCAGAGCAATCGGGGCAGCTTACAACATTAAAATACATAAATACAATTCCCATCCCATCCTATCCCAACACCCCAAACCCACCCACCCCTGAAAAAGTATTAAACAATCACAAATTTAAAAACACGTTAGTATAGTACATTGAAACATTAAAAAATGCCAATTCCCATTACAACAGGGAGAGGAGGAGGAGGGAAGGAGAGGAAGACTAAGGGGGGTTGCAGACTGCCAGAAATAGTGCAAATTGAGTCCACTTTTGGGGTTAGGGTTAGGGAATCATGGGAACTGTATTTTATTGTGGCACCAGAGCTCTCTGACAGAGAAGGCTCAATGTCTCAGAAAAAACACACAACAATTCCCATAATTCCCTAGCACTAACCCTAACCCTAAAAGTGGACTCAATTTGCACTATTTCTGGCAGTCTGCAACCCCCCTACCTCCTAAGGCCAGGAATCTAGTCAGGAAAGGCCTGCCGGAAAAGATCCATCTTAACAGCTTTCTTAAAGTTACTCAAGGTCGTAATTTGACGGATCTCGTCCAGCAGGCCGTTCCATAGTCTGGGAGCAGTAGCCAAGAAGGTCCTCTGGGAGGTAGCAGACAACCTAGCTTTTATAGGCTGTAGCAAATTCCTCCCAGAGCACTTGAGTGCATGGGGTGGATTGTACGGAAGGAGGCGGTCCCAAAGATAGGATGGACCCAAGCTGTTTAGGGCTTTAAAGGTAATAACCAACACCTTGTACTGAGCCCAGAAACTAATAGGCAGCCAGTGAAGAGACTTCAAAATAGGTGTTATGTGGTCTCTCCTAGATGTCCCCAAGATCAGTCTGGCTGCCATGTTCTGTACTAATTGAAATTTCTGGACCAAACTCGAGGGTAGCCCCATGTAGAGATCATTACAGAAATTGAGACGGGAGGATACCAGTGCGTGTACTACAGTTTCCAAGTCCCTTACTTCCAGGAAAGGGCACAGCTGGCGTATCAGCCGAAGCTGATAACAGGCTCTCCTGACCATTGTATTTACCTGATTTGTCATCTGGAGCAACGGATCCAGGAGCACCCCCAGACTGCAAATACAGTCCTTAGTGGAGAGTGTGACCCTGTCCAGGACTGGAGGTTGAATCTCAATTCCTGGTTTTGGGGCCGTTACTGCAAGTACCTCCGCTTTTTCTGGATTTAGTCTCAATCTGTTTTTCCTCATCCAGTCCATTACTGCCTTAAGACATTCATTGAGAGGAGAGACGCCATCAGAAGACAAGGCTGATGACTGAGGCATGGGAAAATATATCTGGGTGCCTCCGGATGATCTTTCCCAGTGGCTTCATGTATATATTCAACAGCATTGGGGATAGGATGGCGCCTTGAGGGACACCACAATTAAGCTCTTTTTTTTGTAGAACAACTGTCCCCAAGCCTCACCCTCTGCGATCTGCCTGAGAGGAAGGAACGGAACCACTGCAGTGCAGTGCCTCCAATTCCTAACCCTCCCAGGTGATCCAAAAGGATGGTATGATCAATTGTATCAAAAGCTGCTGAGAGTTCCAATAGCACCAACAGGGTCACACTACCCCTGTCAATGCTAAGATGGAGGTCATCAGCCAAGGCAACCATGGCAGTCTCCACTCCAAATCCTGTCCTAAAGCCAGTTTGAAATGGATCTAAATAATCGGTTTCTTCCAAGACAGCTTGGAGTTGAAGAGCAACTGCCCTCTTGATAACTTTGCTTTAAAAAGGTAGTAATGAAACTGGCCTGTAGTTATTCATATCCAGGGGGTCCAGGGAAGGTTTTTCCCAGAAATGGTCTAACAGCCGCTTCCTTTAAACAAGGTGGAATATAGCCTTCCTTGAGGGTTGCATTGACAACATCCCTAAGGAACATTCTCAATTCATCTCCCCCCTGGACGGCCAGCCATGATGGGCAAGGATCGAGAGGGCAGGTTGTTTTCCTCACTCTACCAAGGAGCTTGTCCACGTTATCGGTACTCATGGATTGAAACTGATCCAGTACAATTTCATTAACGGAGTTGCTGGACACCTCGTCACTTCATTCTGTTATAATACTGGCATCCAAGTCAGCTTTTATCGGAGAGATTTTATCTGCAAAGAAGTTGTCAAACACATTGCAGCAGGCCGTTGTCAGGTTAAGCTCCCTGCGTCAGCTCCCCTACCACCCTAAACAGCTCTGCTGGATGGGACTCTGCAGACGCAATACGTGCAGAGCAGAAAGATCTCTGCATTGCACGTATTGTCTCTCGATAGGAATAAAGAAAATTCCTATGATGAGTCTTTTCAGATAAGAGTCAAGTTTTCCACCAGGTGCGCTCCAGTCATTGTCCAACCCACTTCATTTTCCTAAACTCTTCCGTATACCATGGCTTATGGTTAGAAGCGGGTTGGAAAGGACGCTTGGGAGCGATTGTGTCAATAGCCTTGGCCAGATCGGTATTCCAAGTATTAACCAAAGCTTTGACAGAATCACCGGCATTACCAACCATTAAACCCTCTAAGGCTCTCTGGAATTGAATCGGTTCCATTTGCCTTCAAGGGCAGATCATTCTAATGGGTCCACCATCCCCGGTGGGGTGGATAGTAGTTCTTAGTTCTGCTTTGATCAGGAAATGATCTGTCCATGACAATGCGGTGGTTTTGATAACCTCCGCCCATGGATATTCCTGTTCCGTACTGAAGACTGCATCGAGGGTATGACCCGCACAATGAGTGGGTATGACGACCAGTTGGGATAGGCCTATGTTTGTCATGGAATCCATGAACTCCCGAGCTGCACCTTTTAGATTTGACAGACTGGTCTCGAGTGGAATGTTGAAATCGCCCAGCAACTCTGAGACCAGCTTTGTCAACTCGATTAGGGAGTCTGCTAGGCAATGGGGTGGTCGGTATACTAGCAGAATCCCTAAACTATCCCTAGTCCTCAGGCTCACGTACATCCACTCAAAGTGGACTGTGTTCTGGACAGGTATCCTGATCAAGGTAGAGTTGTTCTTGTGATCCAGAGCCACTCCGCCTCCCCGCCCACTTCCCCTTACCTGCTCATAAGCAGAGTACCTGGCTGGGAGAGCCTGCGACCAGGTTATAGCACTATCTTCTCCCAGCCAGGTCTATGTGAAGCAAGTCAGGTCGGCATCCTCATCTAACAAAAGATCGTGAATAATATGAGTTTCATTTTTAACCGACCTGGCATTGCAAAGGAGTAGAGTAAGGTTCTGTGGAATGATTGGTGCGATCTCCAACCCATTTCAGGGAACAAAGTGAACTGAAGGCAGGATAGCTTTCAAACATCGATCCCACCTTCTTTTTTAAGGCCTGAACTGGATGACACCCCAGAAGGGAGGTGATACCTGGTCAGGCCCTCTCCTTGTGCCCCTGTTCCATCCCCAGGGACCCCTGCATTCACTCCCACTCCCTCTCACCATCGCCACACACACTTCCCATGTGCACTGTACCATATTTTTTTCCTCATCAGGAAAAGGATGAGGTGCCATGGGATGAGGGAGCACATGCCACCCCCAGAAGCCCCCCCCCTGAGGCAGCCCTGCACCCTTCACCAGCTGACACCTGGTGCAGGGATGCCACTGGGATGGAGCTACAGCACCTAAAGTGGTGTCAAACTGCATTATTTCAACAGTACTGAAGCACTCTGGAAGGATCCTTGAAGCACTCTGCATATCAAATCCCACATGGAAGAACTCTTCCAACACTACTTTCCCCCTCCTCAGAAGAATCTGCCCTCTATGATGGATGTGAGCCATTACAAGACATCTATCTTGTAATCAGTTTCATAGTGATCCAGATGGTTGTCATGATTAACAGTTTCCTTATCTCTTGGTGTTAGCGATCTTGGTGTAAACGTCCCTCACACTTATGGGGATGGCAAGCCATGAGGGACAAAATGGTGCACATGCCCAAGGCATGCATGCTGTGCCATGTGCAGAAGCAAGCCCCCATTGGAACCCATGGAGCTCCAATATTGGTGATTTTCTCAATTCACGGGTGCATGTGTGTCCGGAATGGATCCCCCACAAATTGGGAGGGGCAACTGTATTCAAAGACCTAGTGAAGAAGGAATAAGGAATTAGTGTGTTATCTAAGTTATCCACCAGAGTTTCAGGTAGTTTCCAACTGAAACTGGTTCTGAAGACAGTTTGGAAAGGATCTCGTGGCCCTCTCACACTTTCATAATAATAGTGCTATGATTCCACTTTACCTGTCATGGGTGCATCCTAGGGTTTGTTGGTAGGTGAGGAGAGACCTCTCTGACTGAGAATTGTACCTACCCCTTCCTAAACTAAAAATCCCAGGCTTCCATAGGATACTACCATGGCAGTTTAAAGTGGAGTCATAGCACTATAACTTTGTAGTGTGAAAGAGCCGTAGATATTATCACCTCTGTTTAAGATGTCATAATTCACTCAATGTGCCAGTGTGGTGTAGTGGTTTGAGTTTGGACTACCACTTTGGAGATGAGAATTCGAATCCCTGCTCACCCATGAAAACCCACTTGGTGACATTGGGCAAGTCACACTCTCTTAGCCTCAATGATTCGAAGGCTGACCCCTCTCTGAACAGATCCTGCCAAGAAACCTCCCATAATAGTTTCTCCTTCCACCTATATTCAATCTTCTTTTTATTCAAAAGTTGTGTCAGGTTTCGATATTTATGTCTTTCCATCATGATTATTGGAGGTATGGCTTTGAAAATTTTCACTTCATTCTGCTCAATCTTTAACTTATGATCATAACTCTTCAAGATTATTAAATTTCTTATTTTGGTTCTCATTAGACACATTACTATGTCTCTAGGTGCCTTTCTCTCCTTTGCATATGAGAGAATTGAAGGTTTAACATTTCTATGGAAACAGAAGAGATTTAAGGTTGACACGATGGAAAAGGCTAAGGAAATGGAAAAGAGACTTAACAGAAAATCAAATAAAGATTGCAATAGAAATACTGGAGCAACAACTGAAAGAACTAACAATAAATGAAATTGAGTAAAAATTACAAGGAACAAAACAAAAATATTTCAAAATGGGAAATAAACCCAGTAGAGTCTTAGCCAACATTGTAATGGAAGAGAAGAACAAGAAATTAATTACAGAAATCAAGACAGATGGAAATATGATAACAGAACAAGAGAATATCAAGAAAGCGTTCAAAGACTATTATGAAAAACTATATAAAAATACAAAAGAAAACAAAAAAGAAAAGAAAAGATAGAGAAATATCTTGATAGTCAAAAAATATTAAAACTGACAGAAGAGCAGAAAGAAACACTGAATAAAAACATACCAGAAGAGGAAGTTTCAAAAGCAATCGGAAGAATGAAAAATGGAAAAGCTCCAGGACCAGACAGTTTCTCTAGTATTTACTATAAAAAAATGGAGGATATTGTAAGGACACCACTTTGCAACACTTTAAATGATATACAAAAAAATAGCATACCGGAATCTTGGAAAGATACATATATAACTCTAATTGCAAAGGAAGAAAGAGACGTTCGAGAGATCAAGAACTATAGACCAATATCATTAATTAATATAGATTATAAAATTTTCACTTCTATCATCACATAAAGGTTAAAAAATATCCTAAATGGGATGATTCATGAAGATCAAAACGGATTCTTGCCAAGAAGACATATAAAGAATAATATAAGAACAATAAGAATAGTTCTAGATGTTACAGAGTATTATGAAATCCATAATGAAAAGAAGTTGGCAATGATAGCAATTGATGCAGAAAAGGCATTCGTCAAGGTAGACTGGATATTTATGCGAGAGGTAATTAGAAGAATGAACATGGGAGAGAGATTCATCAGTTGGATAAAACACAATTTATAAAGCAAAAAAAGCAAAGCAAAGCAGCTTCATTTATATACCGCTTCATACCATGCTATGGGGTGTCTAAGCGGTTTACAACTGTGAGCTGATTGCCCCCCAACAAGCTGGGTACTCATTTTAGCGACCTCGGAAGGATGCAGGCCTGAGTCGAGCCTCAGCCCTGGCTGGTATTGAACAAATAAAGAACAGAAAGCACGATTAATAATCAACGAAGAGAAGACAGAACCCATAAAAATAGAAAAAGGAACAAGGCAAGGATGCCCCCTCTCTCTGTTATTATTTATACTGATTTTGGAGATTTTAATAACAAAATAAGAGAAGATCAAAGAATTCAAGGAATCAAAATAAAAGGATTTAGATACAAAGTTAAAGCATTCACAGAGGATCTTATTTGCTTTCTAGAAGATCCCAATAAAAGCATAGAATATCTACTACATAATATAAATGAATTCAGAGAGCTAGCAGGATTCAAAGTAAATCAGGATAAAACAGTGATGATAATAAAAAATATGACCAAGATAGAAGAGGAACACCTTATTGAAATGACAAGATTTAAAATAGTGAAAAAAGCAAAATATTTGGGGATAATCATAACTAAACGAAATGCAGATCTTTTTGAAAATAACTATAGCAAAAAATGGAAAGACATACAAAAAGATCTAATTAAGTGGTCAAATTTACAAATATCTCTCTTGGGAAGAATTTCCTTAATAAAAATGAATGTGTTACCAAAGATGATGTACTTGTTTCAAACAATACCTATAATTCATAATGAGCAATGTTCTGACAAATGGCGGAAAGAAATCTCCAAATTTCTTTGGCAAGGCAAGAAGCCAAGAATTAGATGGTCCAGTCTAGTAGAAATGAAAGCAAAAGGGGGATGTGGCCTACCAGCTCTGAAACTATACTACTATGCAAACTGCCTGAGTTGGACAGAGGACTGGGTCAAGTTAGAAGAAGAGAAAACATTATGTATCAAGCATAGTAACATCAGATTTGGATGGCATACCTATATGTGCTATGAAAAACTAGCATTAAATAAAGATTTTGAACATCACTACATAAGGAAATCATTTTTAAAAATATGGACTAAAATAAGAAACAAATTTTATAAGAAACTACCACTCTGGACATCTCCCCAAGAAACCCTGTTTAACAGAAGCAAGGATGACAAAATGGATTGGATTAAATATCAAGATATAATAAGGAAAGAAAATAAAGAATATAAGATGAAATCGAAGGAACAGTTGGATGAAGAAGGAATGAAAATAAATTGGTTTCTTTACTTACAACTAAAGGAAAGATTTAATTTGGATAAGAAAATAAGGGGCTTTGAAGAATTAGATAAGATAATTATGGACAAGGAAGGCCATCACATAACAAAATACTACAAGTTACTTTTGGAAAGTAATTTGGAGCAGGAAACTGTAAAACGTGTTATGGTAGAGTGGTCCAAAGATATAGGAAAAAAGATTGAACTAGACACTTGGGAAAAATCATGGCAACAAATAAATTCACAGTATATCAAGATCTTAAGGAGAACTACATAAAAATGATGCATTGTTGGTACCTGTCACCAAGTAGACTGAATGCGATGTACAACACAGGAACAGATAAATGCTGGAAATGCAGGAAATGTAGAGGCACACTCTACCACATGTGGTGGAGCTGTAGTAAAGCTAGGAAGTTCTGGATGAGAACTCATAAGACAATATCTGAAATATTACAAATGAAGATCCCACTATGTCCGCAACTATTCCTATTGAATATGACACGGGAAGTAGAAGAGGATGCAATGAAAAAATATAACCGTATATTGTTGTACATGGTCTCCATGGCGAGAATAACATACACGAGATACTGGAAAAGGCAAGAAATCCCCAAAAGAGAAGAGTGGCTAATAAAACTAAGGGAGGCAATGAACATGGACATTCTCACAGCATTAATCCAAGACAAACCAATAGATATAATAGAGAAACAGTGGGAACCAGTAAAAAAGATATGAAATAAAGTAGGACAGACCTTTAATTGTAGAAACATTTGTGTAAGAAATATAGAAGAAGATAAGAATTATAAATGAATCTCCATTACTTTTAGATATTGTCAATAGTAAAGTGGAGAAGAGAAATATTATGTAGAAAACCAGATGTAGATGTAATCAGCACTTCAAGTAAATGAGCAAATATATGTGTTTATAATTTGAAGTAACTAACAGAAATATTTAAAGATGTTGCTAATCTCAAAGGATGTATTAATAAGAAAGAGGAAAAATTAAAGTAAATAAAATAGTAAAGTGTTCTGAACTGGGAAGTTTATGAACAAGAATCATTGTTAGTAAATGATAGAAGAATTTTTGTACTTTGTACTAGTTCTGTATTGTATATTAATTGTTAGTAAGTAGAATTTTGTTTGTGTGTAAATTTGTTATGCATTAATGTCACGTCTGTCATTAAATAATAATAATAATAATAATAGGTTCCCCTTAGAGTTTCCATAAATCAGAAATGACCTGAAGGCACACAGAAACAAAAAACAATTCACTGCATAATCCTAAATAAGGAAAAAGAGAGACTGGCCTGATTTTTTTTAACATTGGATCCAAGGAGAAGTAAACCTCTCTAGGAATATGCTGTTATTGTAAGTTGGGTGGATATATGATTACGCTAGTGCTGAATTTGTCATAGATATCATTGACCTTGAGCCACCAGTAGCATATAAAAACCTACTTACTAAAACACACTGGCATCCCAAAATCACAAGAGTATCAGCACATTTTTCAGGTCAAAAAGAAGCTCCTTAATTGGCATTTGTTTGCTTTAGCATAATATAGTAGGCTTACAAGTATAACTTAAGAAGGAATTGGTAATAACTTTACTCTTCAGGTTAAATTAAAACCTCTGTTTCCCCTCTCTGCCCATCATAAACTTGTGAAGGGGTTTCTGAAAACCAAGATTTTTAAACAAACTTATCTTTATGGGTGGGGTGGGGGGAAAACACTTTTCAATCAACATGTGAAGAGGGTATGTGGTGCCATATGCTCCTTTGCCATCCATTAGTCAATAGCTGGTCATTAAACTCCCAGTGATGTTTCCTAACTATCATCTTTGTGGTGTGTTCCCTGCCCCCCCACCTGCTTTGTAGCATATGAGCATGGAGGAGCCCTGGTGGCAGATTGCCTTGAGGACAATGCAACCTCTCATGTAGTGTGCTTGTTTGTTCAGACACAAACAATAGAGACATTTTGTGATTACCATTTGCCAGCTACCAAAGGGGCTTTCCCCTCCCTCCTCCCATCCTCTTGTTCATCTCTGTTTTTTCCTTTTATTTCTTCACCCCTTTGGTGCTTAGCAAAACTACCCCACAGAAATCCACACACATACACAGATGCAAAAATCTTTCTTTTTCAGACCCCTTGAATTGACCTGTGGTGTTGCAATGTCATTTAGAGGAGAAATTATTGGAGTGAGAGTGGATCATAACAATAGGGGCCTTGTGCCAGACACATGACAGAACAGTGAGGGGCTGTTGGTAACTTTATTGAGGAACAAGACGTCACTCTGGCAGGTGCTCCCATTGTTAAAAGTCCCTGCTTTGAGACCGTGGTCCCAGATGAGTTCCTGTCATTTCATTCAGATACTTTTTTTTTTGGCATGGACATTCTGTGATGTGTCGCTGGTCAAGTGTCCAATGCAGTCATTCTGATCTCCCAGTTTCATCCCTTCTGTAACATAATCCTTTATATGTGAGATATATCAATGCGTTTCCAAGCCATACGGCTCCTTGCTAGATCAACTTTTGTACTTTTTGAAGTGAACCTGATAACTTAATGTTTACTTTGCCAATACAGGCTTAACAACCACTATCAATCCTGGCAGTATTACTTTAAAATGTGATCCAGAAGACACTGAAATGTATTAGTAAAGTTCCTTGTTAATTAGTTTCAGTATTCCCGTTTTTACTACTGATGAACCAGCCATGCTTTCTGGATGTGGCAACTTCAGTCTTTTCTTCACATCCATAAGCATATGATGTTTGACCACAAGTTTTGCTACAGTCCATAATTGCTAAGCAAAATCTCTTTTTGTCAAAATAATATTGAAGCTCCTGTTTAAAAAGTAAATCAGGCCCAGCAACTGTTATTTGTTAAGGTACTAGTTTATCAAATGTTTCATGTATTTTGGGAATACCTAAGCTCATGCTGTAATAAATACATTTGCTTCTGTATTGTGCAGTTTTGTTCTTGGGTTCATCCTATAGATGCTCTACTTTCTTCTGAGCAAAACAGCAAAGATCTTCTTTTGTAAATAATCACTCTTTACTTTTCTTATAACACATTATAAGAAAGTCTATTTGAGTGTTATTAGGCCTACCAAAACAGCACAAAAATGTGTGCAAGCTTTTGGATTCTCTGGATCTCTTCATCAGGGAAGATGTTTAAAAGGCAGTTGAGGGGAGGGAAAAGTGGAGAAAGAAATTATAATAAATCCATGTTTGCCTAAATATTGTCTTGAAGTGTAATGAGGATTACAAGGTTTTGTAGACTCTCAGATGTGTGTGTCTTTTAAAAGATATGTTGTATCTTTGACACATCTTCATATTTCAGCTAAATACCCTAGAGCAGGAGTAGGCAACCTTTCCCCTTTAAGGGCCGAGGGACTTCAGCTCCCAGAATCCCAGGAGCTATTGGCCAACATGGGACTATTGGCCAACATGGCTGAGGCTTCTGGGAGCTGAGGTACCTCGGCCCTTAAAGGGGAAAGGCTGCCTACCCCTGCCCTATCAAATCTCATCTGATATTTTAAGTTAAGCAGGGTCAGCACTGATTAGTGCTTGGATGGGAGAATACCAAGGTGCTGTAGGCTATATTTCAGAGGAAGGAATAGATAAAACAGCCTTTGAGTATTTCTTGCATAATATAACCCTATGGAATTCATGGGGTGTCAAAAGTTGTCAGGCGACTTCAAGACACACACACACACTCAGTCCAATCCAAAGAACCCTGGTATGTATGTAGAGAAGATGTTGCAGTTTGTGAGGGTGAAAAAGTTTTTGCTTTTTATTAGAATCCCCTAGCTTCATTATAGAACTGCAGCAAAATTCTTTGATTGTATACCAATTGCACCGTCATTCTCCCTTGCTTGGGAAGGGATTAGATTTCAAACTAGTTTAAACGAGCTTAAACTGTAGATATGCCCTTCACTTGCATTTGTTCACTGGTGATCCAGCAATATTCCAATAAGAACAATATTCCAATAACAATAATAGGATGATGATGCCATAAATGAAGTAATAGGGTTACATCTTAAGGCTGGGGTCCTAAGTGTCCAGGAATAGTGCAGTAGTTCTGCTGTTGTGTGCCTTCAGGGAGACACAGGAGTTTATCGCACTGCCCTTTCCTGTCCTTTCCTCCCAAACTAGGCACAGGATGAAAACTTTTAAACACAGATTGTATCACATGCCTCTGTGCCCAGGCAGGAGGCATCTTGTATCTGATCATGGTGTCCAGTACCTGATCTGGACCTCTCAGGCACTTTTTGAATGAACGAGATTTTCACGTTCTTTGGAAGGCGCGGGAGGCATACAATACAATCTGTGTTTAAAAGTTTTCATCCTGCACCTAGCTCAGGAGGACAGGATGAGAAAGGGCAGTGCAATAAATTCCACTGAAAATAATTCATACCTAGAACCCTTACATTTGCTGTGTTCGCATCTCCCTGCCCACTTTCCCTGCCCCTTTATTTGGATCTTTAAATGCATAAACATGTTATGTAAGCTTATATTAAAGCTGTCCTGAGATCTCTAGATAGACAGTGGGATCTAAATATTTAAATGAATAAATAAATAAATAAATAAATAACCTACCTACCTCTAAATGCTCAATTAAAATTCTAAGTTACTGCGAGTAACTTAGGGATGGAAGGATAAATTCATTGTGGGCAGAATTCTTTTTTGAAGGCCTCATTTTTCCATCCATTGTAGCCTTGGATATTAGTGCTGCTCAGTTAGCAAGGATTCATTTCTCTCTGAAGTATCTCTCATGCTTTTTGACAAGGCATTTATGATTTCAGCCAGAGCAGAAGAAAGTTAAGCACTTGCCATATAGGGTTAATTTTCCTGATACAATATTTTGGAGTGTGTGTGTGTGTGTTATCATTGTTAGGAGGCATGGCTTTTCAGCTTTGCCTTTCTTGGCAAACATAAACTGTCACTGTAGTTACAACAGTGAAAAACCAACATTTCTCTTGGTTCAGCTAGAGGGATCTAGAGGACTGGGTATCAGAGAAGGAGGAAAAAGTAACCACCAAAATATTTGACACATATAAGATGATTAAAGACAAGGAGACGCTGAAAACTGCTTGAGGCCTATTATGGTTTAATGATTTGACAGACACAACTAAGGACTTTTTTGTCCTCTTAAGAACTGCAATAATTACATAGGAGAATGCTGTTATATTGGTGCTGAAAAAACACATCATCTATAACTGGGGATACAGCAGTATTAGCCAATGAACTGTCAAGAGTGGACAGATAGTTGGGATGACATTTTGGAAGTCCATGCTTCTAATGATTCTTATTATAATTAATACCTGTCACATAAAAAAAAAAGAAAAAAGAAAGAAAGAAAGAGAAAAGAAAGAAAGAAAGAAAGAAAGAAAGAAAGAGAAATTCAATGGCAACTTCTCTCTTCTAAATGTACAATTAAGGGTACATGGTTAGGGGCTATTTAAATCCTGCACCCATGGAAATATACTAGGGTATATAATTACACTAATAAGACTGTGAGCTGAGTGTCCAAAATGGATCAGAAAGGCAAAGGTGGTGCTATTTGAGAAACCTGTGATCATGAGCTTATTGAAAGGGGCCAATAGCCAATTTCCAAATTCCTTTTCATGGATGTAAATGAAAAGCTGTCAGCTCACTCTGATTGGGCCCACTGACCTACCTGGACAATATATAGCATACAAGGCTTGAAGAATTAACAAATTCAAATGGCTTACAGGAGGGATGGAAAGGAAGGAGTCCTGTTCAGATCTTGGGAAAGTATCTGTTTTGAACTGCAGCTCCCACAATCTCCCAAGCAGCATTCTGTAATGCACTGTATATCCAGGACAATGATGTATCATACTCCCAGCAGTCAGATGGACTTCCAAGGTCCCAGAACTCTGCTGGGACTATTTCCAGTTTGTGCCTTGGCTTTGGTACCTCGGCTCTGAACCCCTCATTCTAAAATCAAGATAGGAGACTTCCTCACTTCATGATTATAATGCTACAATTCCACTATAACTTACATAGTTACACTCTCTGGAATCCTGGCATTTGTAGTTTAGGGAGGGAATTTAGACTTCTTAGCACAAGAATTTCTAGTGCTTCCTCAGACTACAAACCTCTGAATTCTACAGGAAACTAAATGGTGACTAAATGATAGTTAAAGTGAAATCATAGTGCTATAATTGTGTACTGTAAAAGGGCCCAAGGTGTCTGCTGAGAAGAAGATGTAAGCTAACAGGCATGCCAGCATAAATTCTCAAAGCAAGTGCATCATCCTCTCAGAGTATGAGTTTAGTTACACAGACTACTGCCTGACTGTCATATGAGAAGTGAACTTCTTTGTTTTTAAATGTATTTTAAACTTGTCAGAGATGCACAGCCACCAGGGTATGGTAATGAGTAATTGTTTAGGCAATGGGTAGTGTGAGTGTCCTGACCACTCACTCTAAGAAAATACTGAATATTTCAAAGACTTCATATGTGATGGAACACCTCATGGGCATGATCTTGTCAACATACCAGTGCCCCTCAAGCTTAAAACCAAATAAATTAATGTCTACAGGGCAAAGCAGAAGGAGACTAAATGGTGACTGAATATTAAGGTTTACTTTGCTGTCCCTAACAAACTGGAAATAGTCCCAGCAGAGTTCTGAGACCTTGGAAATCCATCTGACTGCTGGGAGTATGATACATCAGCCTGAGTGCACAATCAAACGAGGCATAACATAACAGTGACATTGCTGTGTCACTGACCAAGGATCTTTTGGGGATAAGAGAGTTAGTAGATACATCTGAATTCCCCAGATGTCTTCCTGGGGACATTGTCCAAAGGGCAACCATAGAGAGTAAGAAGTGGCAGGGACATTAAGGGGCTATGACAACCTAGGATAGGGCTTAGACAGTTTCCCCCCACTCATGATTGAACTCACTTGTGGTCTGCCTTAGGTTGCATTTGTACTGTGGAAATAGCACTTTTTGACACAGCTTCAACTGCCATGGCTCAATTCTATGGAATCCTGTGATTTGTAGTTTGTTGTGGCACCAGAGCTTTCTGATAGAGAAGGTAAAATATCTCACAAAACTAACTGCGCCCTCCTGAGAGGTCTAGTTGGATTTCAGTCATTCAAACAAATCACCTGTCCTCACTCTAAATAAAACAGGGTGTATTAGTGAGTCCAAGCCCTTCTCAACTGCATGGACAATTGGCCATACAAATGACTTACTCCAGAGGTAAAGTGTATATGGGCCTCTAGATGTTGTTGGACTACAACATCCATCAGCAATATCTAATATAGCCAATGCTGAGGGATGAGGGAAGCGCCAGTCCAACAAAGCAGCATGTTCCACACCTCTGCCTTAGCACATGGCTTTGTTGCAGTGTAATTGTGTGCAGATAATGAATGCATGTTGCTCACTTATTTCCTCCAGCTATATCATCCTTCCCTGATTTTTATTCTCACAACAACTTTATGAGGTAGATTAGGCTGAGAAAGAATGATCAGTCAAAGGTCACCCAGTGAACTTCATGGCCAAGTGGGATCTGAAAACACTCTACTGTATCATCATGGCTCATCTGATGGATGTAATGGGTGCTTAAGAAAACCCTATAAAATACATAGGGTTGCCATAAATCAACAGGTGACTTGAAGGCACATACAAACACAAGATAAAGCCTGATGACTGGTTTGAGTAGATTTTCATGGTGTGCTGGAAGCCACTCTGAGAACATACTAACTAGACCATTTGAGTAACAAATTAGGATGACACACATTCATACTGAGTTTCTGCTAGTAAACATTCAGTCCTCTTTTTAATACCTGATCCTATTTAATCTCAGAGGCTAAGTAGGATCAGCCCCAGTTAGTGCTTGGATGAGAGACTGCCAAAGAATACCAGTTGCTGTAGGCTAAATTTAAGAGGAAGGCAAACCACCTCTCAATACTTCTTACTAAGAAAATTCTATGAATTTCATGGGGTTGCCATAAGTTGATAGGCAACTTGAAGACACACACATTTGCAATATTTTAGCCCTGTTTCACATTGTTGCAAAACTTACTTTCTGGTGGTGCAAATAGTACTCTGGGCAAACAGAGAAAACATTTCCAGAAGTAAAACAGAAAGTAACATAAGAATTTTCTTCTTCTTGCTATTGACGCAGGAAATTTTGAAAGTGTTTACAAACATTTAACTACTTGTCAGTATTGGAGAGTGGAGAGGTTTCATGAAAGGGAAGAGCCACAAACTGGACAGGGTGAAAAGGTTGCCCATAGCCAGACTTTTTGTTCCTGGGACAACTGGGACCATTACTGAACAACAGACAAAAGTGAATAAATTGCGGGCATCTTTGCTTTGTTGCCGTTCTCCAGTTTAAGGATACTCTTGTCCTCCTTCTGCCCTGTCTATATTTGACAAGTTTGCTTTCAGCAGATATGACAGGCACTGGTGGGGGTCACTGGCCCAATTCCACATTTCCACACTTGGCTTGCTCTGAGTTCACTGGCCTGAACTAATATCTCCAAAGGAGGTCGTACTACTGAACGTTATGAGTTTTTACACATTAAACATGCATTGGTGGTTCCCCTCTGCTTCTCTGACAGCTGTAGAAAAATAAAGAAAATTCAGTTTGAACTTTTTTCTTTTTTAAAAAAGCAGAGGCCTTAATTTATGTCCAGTACTTTTGTTCCCTGGTTTCTTTTTTCACTTGCCAATTGCAAAGCTCATGGGAGATAATAACATGGAGGAGTTGCTACTTTATGATTCCACGTGCCTTCCTGTGCCCGTGTCTCAGTGACTGAGCCAAACCTACAGCGAGTGGCAGAGTTTTCAGATGGAAATTTTGATGAAACAATGCATTCATCTGTCCCACAATCTGTTTTTATATATCTGTATCTATAAAGAAAGTATTTTTCCTTCCAAAGGAACTTTTCTTTCAGAGGCTTTTGTATGAAAAGGCAGATCTCATGAATGCTGATGGGAAGGGATGGGCCACTTTTTTTGTTATTTCTATGTAGCAGCAACAAAACACTTTAATAAAATCAGAAAGCACAGATGTTGCTTTGAGCATATTTGATGTCTTTTTGAAATAGCTGGGAACAATTACTTTTTTTTCAGGTCAACAATACAGCTCATGACAGACAAATTTAGCAGCTTGTGAGAGAGCCAAAAATTCACTCTGTTTCCCCCCCCCCTTGACCTTTTGTGATTGTTTAAAGTTTTATTTTGGAGTAGGGGTGAAATGCATCTTTGACAAAAGTTGCACTTTTAAACAGCAAATCCTTTTTCACACTTCACCTTTTAATCTTACTGGATTGTATTGTTTTCAGTGGTTTAAAATAGGGGGAAAGAAAATGGAAAAATAATATAAATACAATTGAAATTGGCATGATCTAGCTGAAGCTACCATTTTAGGTTCCAGAGTTCAACAGCAGTGTCACAGTACAGTCCTATAGATGTATACATTTTATATGAATACAGTGGTTAGAATATTGGACTGGGACTTGGGAGATCCAGTAGTCTCCACTGAGCCATGAAACTCACTGGTTCAATTTTTGGCCATTCACTCTCTTGCAGCTTGACCTACCTCACAGGATTGTTGGGAGAATAAAGTGGGATGAGGAGCAATGTATTCTGCTTCAAGCTTATTGGAAGAATGGTAGGGAATTTTTAAAAACATCTATTCAGGACTCTACTGAGTTCAATGTGGCTTATTCACAAGCAACTGGATACAGCATTCTTGCCTTAACCCCATAACAACTCTCTCACACACACAAATGAACCTATGGGTGTGACAATAAATTCTGTTAGTATGAAATAGGGCACCTATTGAAGGAACACAGAAGATTTGGTATGCTGTCAAGAACATACCCTCCAACATTTCACAGATGGAAAGATGGACATGTATGAACAAGCATCATCAGTATATGATCAAAATGGCAAAGCCTTTTTAGTGATCAAAACTGATGGACTTACCAGAAATGGATAACTTGTCTACTTTGTTAAAGGGAAAATCTTTGGTATCATTTAACAAGATTGGGAACCACTGATTGTTTTCACAGAAGAACAAAAAGATAAAATATTAACTTTTAAAAAGTAATTATAAGTAACCTGTAGAAACATGAAATATTAAAAGTGGAAGAAGGAAAATTGCATAATTTTTAAATAACCATGGGTAAGACAGTTGAAAGTAACTGGCTTTTCCCTTTTATTCTATCTTTTCTTACTATTTTTTCTTTCTGTTTGCTATTTCCATTTGTAGGTTATTTTTATGTTTTAAATCAGGGGTAGGCAACCTTTTTGAGCCAGGGTCCGGGTTGCTGTCCCTCAGACAATTGGGGGGGCGAAGCACTAAAAATAATAAATAAATAAATAAAATATAAAAAAATATGCATGCACACTCTCTCAGCCTGTGGAGATTTTGCCAAGAAAACCCCAAGAACAAGTAATAACAACAATAATCAATATCATCATGGTGGCGGTGGGGAGCGGCGGCAGCAGGACTGGCCTGGGGCCGGTCCAAAGGCCTCGGGGCGTTGCATCCGGCCCCTGGGCCTTAGGTTGCCTACCCGTGTTTTAAATGTTTTGCATAATTTTTAATAAAATACTTTAAAAAAATTAGCAAGGATGAACACAGAAGCAAGGAGATGCTACAGCAGTTTGATTTTGCCTGAGTCTACTGGGAATGGCAAGATTCTGCCCTCTCCTCTCCTCTCTGTTAAGTTAATGGAGTCCAAACTACTTTTGCATTTTGAATTCAATTTGCAGGAACTGAAGTAAGCTGAGGACACAGAAGCAAAGTGAGAGGAGAGAGAAATGGGGACATTTAAAAGCAGTGAAAAAAGTAGAGGATTAATCAGGACTGTCTATGTCAAATTGGGACAGATAGAGGGTATGCAAGAATCAAGTTTACTTTACCAAAGAATCTGCATTCATGCAGTTCCTTCATGTGCATTCTAGTCTCCCACAGTCCTTTACTGCTTTCCAAGTCTCTCACACTGCTGTGTTTCCCTTCCTCTAGTTTTCCATATGATTCTCCTGACAACCTCAACACTAAAGTGTTCATGTAGCTTTTGGCAAAAGTGGTAGGTGGTAACAGGCAGGAACTCTGTATTCTGTTTTTTTTTTTAAAAGATGAGATTAAAAAATGATTAGCAACCTTCAGTTGCGCTGGAAAGGCATTGGTTTATCAGTTCCATCATCTACACATAGCATTAGACATGCTGACGTGTAATGATGGGAGCTGTAGCCTAACATATCTGGATGGCATCAGGTTACAGAAGGCTACCATACATTCAACAAGGCCATGCTACCTCCATTTCATATGGACTTTATATGATGCTATTTGGGATTTGTGTTGCTGTTACACAAAGACTAGAGTGCGGTGGCATAGCATGGTGTAGTGCTTGAGCATTAAACTATGACTGAGGAGCCCAGGATTTGAATCCTCGCTCAGCCATAGAAACCCTGTGATAGGTTCACTTTAGGGTTACTATAAGTTGGAAATGCAACAACTACAAAAAGTGGGAGGTGGTGATAAAGATGCATGTAATGGAGGCACTGATTGTCCTCACTTTCTCTTTCCTTATGTAACCGTACTTGTCTCCCTACCAAATGGATGGGTTAACATGCAACAGCTTTCCCCCAGCTTTTGTGTCCCAGATCCTCTTCTGCAGTCCAAGGAAACTCTCCTAGAGCCACCTGTTCAGTTCCATAACCTCCTCTGTCTGTATCTTTTCTAACACAAAAGAGCTTCAAGGCCCTAAGTGAATAACAAAAGGTAATCAATCCACTCAACTGCCTTAATGACTCTCTTGGTGCCATTAATGTGAAGCGTCTTAACTTCTCTATGGGGTGGTTTGCCCTGGGTGATTGCATCAGTGACCTCATTGCATTCATGGCAGCCCATTGCTTTATTATCATTTATTCATTAGGCTGCCATGATCTAAACCTTCACAGTCTAGAGCAAGGTATAAACAGCTCAGGCAAAGATTGTCACTTTGAGAGGGATTTGAAACTGTTCAGTACCATTTATTTTGCAACAAACTGAGGTGGTGTGGGCTCACCCCATTCAGTTTTCCAGCTTCCACACTCTGTTTCACCTACCATTTCCCCAACACTTTCCTCAACAGTTGTTTAGCATTCTCTGCCCACTGACCATGCCAGTTCTTACTGATCCATTTCCCCTCTCTCTTAAGGGGGGTTATTTTGTTTTTATTCTTTCAAACCTTCAAGTTCCCCTTAGCCAGCCAATTTTTCCCTCTTGTGCACAGCTAGTGCCATTTTGGCTACATATAAACTAGTACTTGGAAAACTGAATTCACTAGAAGTGTATAAAGGTGGAGCACTGCAATAAAAAGTGTAGAGTACCTTGGTCAGGTTTCAAACTACTTCATTTCACCTTCTCCCAATTTTCTATCCTCACAATTCAAGTCAATATTCTGTGCCACTGAGATTTTGGAGGTATCTCCCTACCATCTATTTTTTTCTAAAAGGATTTCTTCTTGTTGTTTTTGACTGCTGCAAACCTTGGAACTGCTGTTGAATTCAATTATGAATTGTGCCATTTTGGGCTTGCAGTTGGAAAAGTGAGCTCACTATTGATACATAGGATGAAGATTAATTAATTATGTTTTACATCAGTCTTTCATTTTTTTCATTTACATTTGCTTTTGATTTGCCCACAGCTTGGGAATGCACATTTGGTCAACAGCAATGGGTTCTCTATGCCCTTTTAGTATAAAAATAATATTACAGTATAGGAAAGAAAAATGCCCACCATCCATTATTCAATTGATAGAGGACTTCATAATTCTTTCAATTTGAATATATGTCATACAGATGACAAATTTGCATGGCTACTTGTCTGGATATATGATCACCTTTTAAAAAAAGAATTTTATGAACAAATGCTTTTTCAGTGGTGTATTTTTAGTTTATTATATGCTGGTATAATATATATTATACAGCGTATAGCGATTAAGACACTGACTCTGATGACCACAAGGTCAGCAGTTTAAGACCCAAGTGCCATGTGATGGAGTGAACTCCCGTCACTAGTCTCAGCTTCTGCCAAACTAGCAGTTTGAAAACATGTAAAAGTATAAGTAGATAAATAGATACCACTTCAGTGGGAAGGTAACAGCATTCTGTGCAGTCATGCTGGCTACATGAGCACAGAGTTGTCTTTGACAATGCTGGGTCTTCATCTTGGTAACAGAGATGAGCACTGCTCCCTACTTGACAACCTTACCAAAGGGGAAACCTTTACTTGTACCTTTTATATTATTCTTAATTAATTTGGTTAATGCTCAAAATAACCAGGATGACCAAGAGTGGGTTTGAGCCCCACTGAAAATAATTTTTAGGCAGTCCCCCAGTTGTTTCCTGGCAGCAGATTTGTGTGGTGAGCAGGTGCCACCGTGCAAGCAGCTCTTGGGCTTTGGGCTTCAGTGGGAAGGGGGTACAAAGGGAAGGGAACCAAGGAGGTGGCTTTTTCCACACTCCCCTCACTCCATGATTTCCTGAAACCTGCTGCCTGGGGTGGGAGTCAGACTCCTAGTGGGGATACCAACAGTATTCCCAGCAGCAAGGAAAGTGGGCAGGTAGGATAGGAAGAGAACAAGTCCTCTATTTAGGGCAGCTGCTGGAGTAGGGTCTCCAACACCTGGAGTAGCCTAGGGCTGAGCTCGGCTGGAGGCTGGAAAACATTCCACTTTTGCTCCTATGGGCAGGCTACTTTGCTTTGCAGCTTCAGGAGCAATCCTTGAGAAGTCTTGCTTCCTTTCTTGGCTCAACCCTTGTGGACTGGACAAAAATCTTTACATGAGATTTCAAATCTTGTCTATCATTATTACTTGAAATGTATTGATTTTATAATGCATGTCAAGCCACTTGACAAATGATGATACTACTGAGAAACACAAAAAGATAAGCAAGTTTGATCCTAAGTTTCTTTCTGGACCACTGGATCCTGGGGTTATGTACCAGCTCTCCCCACACTCACCAGCCCTGAACTTAGCAACATTGGACCTTATTACTTAGGAAAAAGGGTAAGGAGTAATCATTTTACTTTTAAAATGTTACTTCCAGACTTTAATAATGGCCCACAATTCACCACAGTAAACCAGTATCACTCTAAGGCATTGTGGGCCATGACTATGGCAGCTACCTGATCCTTATTGAAAAGTTGATAAATGGGGCCCAGGGTAGTGTTGGCAGTAGAACAAGGTCCTTGCCCAAGGTCGCCATCTGCTGCTGCCAAGTCTAGGTAACAACATCTCAAGCTTCCCTGATAGGGCAGGCAAGCTCTGCTCTATTATATTGTTAAAACTGCTAGTGTTTTAAAAGGAGGAAGAACTGTACCTGGATACATCACTACAGTAAGACTGTATACAGTGGACTCTCCACATTCACTGAAGTTAGGAGCATAGGACTCCTGTGGAAGTGGGAAAAAATGCTAATAAAAATACTATTTTTTTTTACTTGAGAGAATACCTCTCTAGGTCCTGCAGGGCAATTCTGTGGTCAAGATCTGCAAGATGTTGACCATAAAATTGTCCTGGACCTACAAATGCCTAGAGATGTGTTCTCTCTAGGAACGTCTAGGCCCTCCAGCATGACTTTTGGCAGAAATTGACAACAGAGTCACACTGGAGGACTGAGAGATTCCTAGAGAGAATGTATTAATCAAATCCACAAAAGTCAAAGCTTCAAATGTGGAGGGACAACTCTAGTTTCTTTTTGGCTTCTCATGTAAACTTGATAACGAAAGCCATTTATCCCCAAAGTCATTTTTTAAAATTGCTATACACAAATTATTTCCAATAATTCATAAAATTATTATTTTAAAATCCACAGAGGCAGGTGGAGTACTTGTGTTAACAGGATATAGCTGGGGGGGAGGATTAAATGAAGGTGCTGCCCCCCCATTAGGAATCTATCCCCAGTGAAATTTTAGAAATAGAACATTTAGAACATTTAGAAATAGAGTTTAGACATCCAAAGAAAAAGGGCAGGTAAAATTACTAAGGAGATTAAAAATGAAGCAAATCATTCTAGGTATGAATTATTTTCAGTGTTCACTCTTTGCAGTCCTAGAAATTTGGGGACTGAGTGGGGGAGGGATTCTTATTTGGGGGAAAATGCCCTCACTTTGCTCCCTTCCATAGATGCACCCCACCACTCAACCTTCACAGTGTCAAAATTAAGAAACCCAGAGTCAGATTGAGAAGTCTGTTGTAACAAAACCAACAAAGAGTTTTGTCGCACCTTAAAGACTAATGGTTTTCATTTGGTATAAGCTTTCATGGGCTACAGACCACTTCATCAGATGCATCAAATTATTATATTGTATTTGCACTAGGTAGTGTAGGGGTAGGCAACCTTTCCCCTTTAAGGGCCGAGGGACTTCAGCTCCCAGAAGCCTCAGCCATGTTGGCCAATAGTCCCATGTTGGCCAATAGCTCCTGGGATTCTGGGAGCTGAAGTCCCTCGGCCCTTAAAGGGGAAAGGTTGCCTACCCCTGAGCTAGTGTATCAAGTTATTACAATACAAAGGGGACACTTTCTTTTAGTTATAAGACCTTATTTCATGTTGTATTACATGTTGCTTTTGTGGTAACATCAGAAGACAAAAACAAACTGTCGCAGGCATCTGAGTCATAAATATTATATATTTTTGGCAAAGCAAATGAGAAGACATATGATAAACTGGAATCAACAGATGGGAAAACTGGAGGCCAGTTAAAGGACAAACAAACAAAACAGAAAACAAATGACTGCAGCAAACAGACAAACTTGGGAAAGAAACAGATTTTGAAAAGGTGTTTGCCAAACAAGCAAACTTTCCCTTTTCTTGGTGGGACATATGCAACCTTTTTTTCTGCTTATTTTGGACAAGAATAAGTGAACACATGCTAAGCACTAATAAATTTTATCACAGGCATAATAGGCAAGTACCAAACTTGATGTTCCTTTCCTAGTTGGCTGAAATCCTCCATTTTTTCTATGCTTTAAAATAAATGTTGACTGAGCAATTATTGGTACAAGAACTAAGAAAGAACATAAAAACAAAGCTCATGCTTATTGTTCCCACTTTCTATTGCAGTAGGATGTAGCCCCCAAAAGTCTGTTCTGAGGCTGAGGAACTTTTGGGAATATTGTGCGGTATGATGGGTTGAATCAGAGTTAGTCATGCTTAGAGTAGACCCATTGACAGTGGAAGATTCTTGCTTCCATGTCAGTGAAGTGGTACATCCACCCTGGATTTGAACATGAACTTTAAAGGAACTATGCAAGATGCTGAATCCATCCCCAATAGATTCAGCCCCCTGTATAGCTCCTTTAAAGTTCTAACTAAAACCCAGAGCAGATCCATCTCTCTATTGAAATTGGATCCATTCAGATTCAGTAGGCTGCCACCACTCGCTGAAACCAATAGGGCTAAAGTTCATCATGATTAAATTGTCCTGTTGTTTCAAAAAGGATGTTCAAAAAGGTCAGAAGCAGTACTGTGGTGGAGAGAGGGGGGGTGTCGGTGCTTCTTTTAGGTGCTGCTAGGATGGACTAAGTTCTTGACTTTCGCCAATCTATTCAGAGAAGGAAATGGTTCCTTTTTACAAGAGTTAAAGTCCAGTACTCACATGATCCATGGATAAGTCAATCCAGGTTTTTTGGGGTCAATTTCTAGACTTATAATGGAGTATCATAAAGTAATAATTATCACCTGGAAGTTATTATGATATATTGATGAAAATTTGTCAGTGTCATAATTGGTCCCTAAGTGCATGATGTTGAAAATACCAGCTCTTTGTGTCCTTTATTTTTGTCACAGGTTGTGCCAGAAAGTGATTAAAGTGTAAGACGGAAAAGATTGAGGCTTGCAGCATGATAAAGTTCCTGCATTTGAAGGGTAATAGTGCCCAGCAAATTCATGATGAGATTATGGTAGTTTATGGAAATGATTGCCCATCTTATGACACTACTGTGAGATGTAAAAGGAATTTCCAAACTGGTCACTTGTCCCTCACAGATGAGCCAAGACCTGGAAGACCATCATTGACGGACGATACGGCCACAGTGGAGAAAGTGGAGTGTTTACTCCTGGAAGACAGATGAGTAACCATTCAAATGAAGATGAATGAAACTGGTCTAAGTTGTGGTAGTGTGTGGAAAATTATTCATGACAAACTGCACATGTCTAAGGTGTCTGCACACTGGGTTCCACATTTGCTAAGCCCTTTCCAGAAACAAACATGGAAAGACCTTTCAAGACAGCTGTTGATGCTCTTGGAACTGGATGAAGAGGATTTCTTGGTTGTCTGGTAACCATGGATGAACCTTGAATCTATCAGTATGATCCAGAGACTAAAACCATGAGAATGGAGTGGAAGCATGCTGATTACCCTCCCCACAAAAAGGCAAAGGTGCAAAAGTCAGCAGGGAAGCTCATGCTCTCAGTTTTTTTAGGACTGTTGTGGAGTCATTCTCACAAATTACCTTGCACCTCCTAACCAAACCTGCTACCTTTATCTACTCTGGAGAACACTCTCTTCTCACCAATGCAAGGAAAAGTCTTCTACTTGTGTACATGGATGGGTGGGGCACATTTTTGCCTCAGGGTGTATCCAGAATTAAAACAGTTTGACACCACTTTAACTGTCATGACTCCATTCTATGGAATCCTGGGATTTGTCATTTGGTGAGGTATTATGCCTGGTCTGTAAGAACACTCTGGTGCCTCACCAAACAACAAATCTCAGAATTCTGTAGGATAGAGTAATGGCAGTTAAAGTGGTATCAAATTGCTTTAATTCTGCAGTGTGGATACACTCTCAGCAGAACATTTTAAGATGGTCGTAGGCCCATCTTTTCTAGTGTTTTGTTCCCAAGTTCGGCCCACCAGTTTTTTTTGGAAACTCAGAGACAGGGAAGGGCAGCAATACAGCTGTCTCCTCTTCTCTCTTCTTAGCATCTTTGGGCCTTTTTGTGGGTTTTTTGGGCTGTAAGGCCATGTTCTAGAAGAAAGGCCTCTTTCGGCAGGCCTTCCTGGAATAACTGCCCGGCTCGGTGAAGACTTAATGCTGAAACTGTTGTCAGTTGGAATCTTTTTAGCAGGTGATCCTCAAACATCACTATCCAACTAGCTATCTGGCTGGATAGATTTAATTGTTTGTATTTTATCTCGGCTTTATTTTTAACTTGTTAATGGTTTAATTTTGTTTTAAGGGGTGGGTGGGTGGGTGGGAGGTGGGGGGGCAGGAATTGTTTTACCTATTGTATTTTTAAATTGATGTACGCCGCCCCGATTGCCGAGCAGAGGGGTGGGTTATAAATAAAACTTATTATTATTATTATTATTATGTATTCCTGATGTTTTGCCTGCATCTGTGGGTGGCATCTTCAGATCTGCACTTTCTCTGAAGATGCCAGCCACAGATGCAGGTGAAACGTCAGGAATACATTCTTCTAGAACACAGCCTCACAGCATGAAAAACCCAGAAAAACCTATGGATGCCAGCCATGAAAGCCGTCAACGTCACATCTTTGGGCCCTTTCACACCATGGGCCTTTACAGACTGCCAGAAATAGCACAGCTTGAGGCCACTTTAGCTGTCCTGGCTCAGTGCTAAGGAATCATGGGATCTGTATTTTTTTCTGGAACATTGAGCCTTCTCTGTCAGAGAGCTCTGGTGCCACAATAAATTACAGTTCCCATGATTCCTTACCGTTGAGCCAGGACAGTTAAAGTGGCCTCAAGCTGCACTATTTCTGGCAGTCTGTAAAGGCCCTATATAATTAAAGACTATTGTTAGCAGATATAAAATTTTTGGGACACATGTGGAGTTCCCTCTATGACTCTGAACTGACTTCTGTGGGATGTCAGCCATAATCCTCTAGATGGTAAGTCAGGAGAGCCTGCCCAAATAACTGGAAAATTCCCTACCAGACAGGTTTGGGAGTTGCTAAAAGGGAAAAACCATTATACCAGGAAAAAAGACACACTATCCAGAGTCTCACTCTTGATGGGGCAGTGATCAGATTTAACTGCAACCTCTTTCTCCAGCTTTCCTTCCTTGATTGAATCAAAACCAAATGCATTATTTAGACTGGTCTCACACCTAGGTTTAACAAAGCTAAGACAATCAAGTACTTTGTCCAGGCTTCAGCCAAGCCATTAAGTCTATAGCTGGAAACAAGATATTCCCTATATAAGCCTTCACGTGCTATTTTTGGAGTGCATTTTGGCTTCATGTCAGTCTGTGCTCTGATCATAGCTTCCTCAGCCATCCCTTCCTCCGTTTCAGTGGCCGTGCATCATCATCATCATCATCATCATCATCATCAACATCCACAGCGGATCCTGGAGAAGCTTTCGGAAGTGAGTACGTCCCTTAGTCTGGCCCATCTCAAGATATTCCTGCTTTCACTCCTTTATTTCTAAGAGTGCAGTGTGTGTGTATGCCATATGTGTGTGTGTGCAGTTTTCCCCATTTAATTAATATTTAGACTTTAATTGAAGAATCCTGTCACAGCATCATCCATTGTGGGATTCCTTAGTCCTCTGGTATACATATTGGTACCTGATCTCACAGGGTGTTGTTAGGGCCCCACTCTTGCATATTTGAGCTAATTGTAAATTCCCCTAATTAGATCCTTCCTAACACTATGGGCTTAATAGACAGCCCCAAAGGAGTGGCTTGCTGTCACCCCTTTGAGCACTGGATCAGGGCCACAGCAACTGCACACAGCACTCCTGATCCGATGGTTTGCCAGCCCAAAAAGGAGTGGCATGCTCAAAATGGAGGACATTTTGAAATTACTCCTGGACAGGAGATTAAAATGTAGGACATACCTGGGAAAAGGAGGACATCAGCTCATCCTAGCCAGGATGGGATTTAGAGTCCAGCACAACACACATTACAAAAAATTTATTGATTAGTCTGCTGACTATATCAATGTAAAATACAGTATTTCAAGATTCAAAATAGAGTCCAGCAGGGAACATGGGATGCAGTGGCTCAAGTGGTTAAAACACTGACTGTTGATTACAAAATTGGCATGTTGGCAGTTCAAGGCCTGCTGCAGGATGGTGTGAGGTCCTCTTACTAGTCCCAGCGTCTGCTAACCTAGCAGTTCAAAAGCATGCAAATGCAAGTAGATAAATAGGTACCACTTTGTGGGAAAGTAAAGAGCATTCTGTGCAGTCATGCTGGCCACATGATCACAGAATAGTCTCTGACAACGCTGACTCTTAGTAATGGAGATGATCACTTAGTAATGGCTTAGTAATGGAGATGATCACTGCTCCCCTATGGTCAGACATGACTTGACAGCCTTGTCAATGGGGAATACCTTTACCTTTACCTTTAGGGAACTGGAATGAGATAAAGAGACCCAGATGCCAAAAACTAGTCAGAGTTTCTAGGCAAATTTAGTGGCTCTGTAGACGGCGCAAAGTGCCGTCTTGGAGCCAGGGAAGGGGAAGGGCAGCCGGATGCCGGACGCCCCAACCCCTTCCTGAGGATGTCATTGGAGCACCCACCATTGCACATGGTGAGCAGTCTGATGATGTCCTTCTGGCGCAGCATTTTTACACACTGCGCCAGAAGAGGCGCAAAAGAGCTGCATGGCAGCTCTTGCAGTGCCCTTTCCGCAGCTTGGGAAAGGAGTGCTGCACTCCTTTCCCAGTTGCCAAAAGGATGGATTGGGGCCAAAGTGTGGGGCAGCCTCGGCCCTAATCCTTGGCTTCTTGGGGTGGCCTATGGCCATCCGTCTGTAGATGCCCTTAGTTGGATTCAGAGTGCAAACCTATGGGTGACTCTATGTAGCACAGTGTTCTTGAGACATCCCCTGTGTGCTGAAGGAAAGTCTGTCTATACATTTGTAAATCAAGTAAGTTACAGAGGCACCAAACATCTCTATTAATTTCTCATCCAAACCTTATATTGTTGCCTATGGAATATCTCAGTGATCAAGGTACCATCGAATAATATACACAGAGCCATGTTAGCCTATGTTCTGTTATTGTCTGCCAGCACTTAAGAGATGGATAGGAGATTGTGGTGTATGTATTAGTCCTCCTCTGAACAAAAAATGCTACAGCCAAATAGTAATAAATATTGCAATCTTGTCATGTTCTGTGCTGGCTGTATGCTTTTATCATGTTGCCTATACTTTGTATCATCTTTGTATCAGGGTATATGGAATCAAAATGCATGTCATTAAATGAACAAAGGAACAAAGAAATACCAGAAAAATGAAAGGACAGTAGAGATTAGATCCCACAAAATCTGACACTTTCCATAAGGAGAGATTTAGAAAATCAAATTGACCAAGTTAATGGTGAATGATACAAACACAGGGAGGTCTGAATTGCTATGAAGATTATAGTGATGAACTGAAGCATTTTAGTGCTTTTTAGAGGCAGATTTGAACTGACTTGACATTTCCTTGCAGCTTTCAGGCCCTGCCAAGCTCTTGGGCTATACCTGGACCAAATCATGACTGCAGACACAAACAATTCAGAGAAGTAGTGGAGCCTTCCCATTGTACAGTCACGTTTTTCTCAGCCTTGCAGCATGATAAATGGCTAATCTGGAGCCATGCATTTAACAGTACAGAACTAAAACAATGACACCATGGAAAATACGCAAGGTATCCAGGGGACTGAGTTTATATTTAAATTTGGCACTCTCAGGAAGCAGTCATTAAGAACAAGGATGGAAACACCTCTTACGAATACTGTGCTAAAACTGGAGTGCTCAGCTGTGCTTCAGATCTTTAGATTAAATGATAATTTAAAAAAAATAGATTTCCGTCTGCTTATATATTTTTTGTTTTTCTAGATTTTCTATGTGTAGTTAGAAAATTAGTTTGTTACCATGGAGGGGGGGGGGGCATGAAATTTTACAGATATATGAAAGCATGAGTACGTGATTGTTGTAGCCCTGAGGAAAATTACTTTTATGCAGAGGCTGAAAAGGTTACTTTTATGGATTGCAGCTTCCACAACCCTCTATTCAGCATGGCCATGTGTATGGCCATACAGTTGCTTTGGATTCTGTGAATTAAAAGAGCAATGTTTACCAGCTCTGGCTTTATACCTCACCAAACAATCTGAAGTGATTAACATGCTAAAAAGTCTAATGTTTCCAAATGGGCAATACTTTAAGGAAGAGGGAAGAAGAAGTAGTTCAGTGATGGGGTTTATAAAAGATGAATAATCAGAACATGGAGAAAGTACCTATAAACCACCAGATAGCATAATCTCAGGGCATGTTGACTGGGGATATTAGGAACTATAATAACCTGGCCAAGTATATAACTTAAAATTCAGCTGATTTTTTCCCCAAGCAAGATTTAAACATATGCTTTGATTTTTTTAATGGATATTCCCATTTTCTCATCTGATCTTGGAAGCTAAGCAGGGCCAGCTTTGGTTAGTACTTGCATGGGAGACCATAAACAAATACCAGGTGCTGTAGGCTATTTCAGAGGAAGGAGCTGGCATAACCATCTCTGAGTACTGGTTGTCTAAGAAAACCCTATGAAAATTAATGAGATTGCCATTAAATGAATTGAATTAAATTAATGAAGCCTCCAAGCACCTTGAAGGCACGTTTGTATGCATGCATCGATGGATGCACACACACACAAACCTTTCCAAGCTCTGTGAATAATCACTCCATTCCTCCAGTGTGAAAAAATTACTAACCAGCTAAAAAGATCCAAGGAAGAAACTAAGAATTAATCCTTTCTCATTTGTACCTGTTTATGCTAGTAATAACTGAGGAGAACTCCAGGTCTGGGTGAATTCAGAATGTTTTATTTAGTGAAATGCAGAGTGCAATCACACACACAATACCAATTCACATAGGCATAGCATCCAGACCAAAGGTTGGCAACCTATGGCCCGTGGGCCGGGTGGGGCCCGCGGAGGCCTTGGGACCAGCCCGTGGCTGGTCCCACCGCCCTACACACAATTTTTGCATCCAAAATGTTGCCCGTGCTTGCGCACGCATGCGCATGGTGGCGGGGGCCATTTTGGAAAGCCCAACGCGCCGGTGTTGTGCAAATTCACATGGCGCAGTTGCTGTGGGGCCTTCCATGGGCCTTGGGAATGACCCCCCCCCGCGCGTGTGCTGTGTGAATTCTCCTGGTGCACGGGCAGGGGGTGTTGCCAAGGCCCAGGGAAGCCCCCCCCCCGCCTATTCGCCGGGCGAATTCACATGGTGCACGCGTGGGGGGCATTCCCAAGGCCTAGGGAAGGCCCCCCACCCATTCGCTGGGTGAATTCACACGGCGCATGAGTGTGGGGGGAGGTCAAATGGCGCTCCCTACGCGCTCATGTGCACACGGGGGGGGAAGCACGCACGCCCACCCACCCCCCGTGCCATTCCCCCCCTCCTGGCCCCCCGGCAACAAAGGTTGCCAACCCCTGATGCAGACCTAACTGATAATGAAATATGGAAACTGGATAATGGGGTTTGAGAGGTTTGAAGACATGTGTGTGATAATTACTTATCCAAAGAGCAGACCATGGAAAGTGAGTGTGGTTCAGACTGAAGCCTGAGAATGATGCAGAACATACATTGAGTGCAGCCTGGGACAGCTGCAGGCATACTGTGTGTGCAGAGGTGTATGCCAGCTGTGTGCAAAGAGGCTAATTTACATTATTTATATTTAAATGTATTAAATTATATTTAAACCTGATAATTAGTTCTGGAGGTGTGCTTGATGACCTGATGGCTTTTCTAGGAATCTACAATGGGATTCTGGACTGGCTGATGGTTTTAACTTTGGAGTTACAAAAATAGTGATTGGATTGAGACAACACCAGAGTGCCTGGATAGGATGAAGTGGTTGGGAACATGGAAGGTGGCAGGCAGAGAGGTTGGCTTACTGTTTTGGGTGCAAGGAGATCTTTTGTCTCAAGGTGCAAGAGGAAATGCAGATGACTTGGAGCAATTAGCACACTCATTTAGCTTTGATTGTATAATAATACAATGGATCGTCCACATGCCTCAGGTCTCAGTCCTTTTCTCCTGGGAACCTGACCTAGTGTTTTAAAGGTCAACATGACCTCTCAAGAACATGCTAGCCCTAGATATGGAATATGAAAATATGGGGACCCCAAATCCAGTGCACATTATGCAAGGAGTGCTAACATTATGACTATTGTTCCAAGGTCCCACTACCATTTTAAAAAACATAACAATATAGTATTGTGTATAGTATAGAGTTCTGTTTGCTGATTGGCAGTTTCAGTGTTATTCAGACATCTTGGAATATTAATTCTAAAAATAATTCTTATATGATTATGCTAAAGTTCAATAGATTGATTGTTCTAGACAGATAGGTCTTTTGTGGTAAGACCAATAGAGTCTTTATAAATATGCTCTGGACAGTTTATCAGTATGCAAAGGACTCTTGTAGCACCTTTGAGACAAAGAAGTTGTAGCATAAGCTTTTGTAGAGAAGAAAGCTTTCCCTCAAAGATCTTAAGACTTGAGACTGAGAATTCTAACCCCTTTTGGACATCTTTGTGTATCTTTAAATAAGCTCCCCAAGGGAATTATTGAGTTAATTTATAAAGGACTCATGAAAAAGTCATACGGTAAAGGGTTAGCAGTTAAACAGAACTGGGAATTGGAACTTAACACCTCAATTCTAGATTCTGCATGGCAACATATTTGGAATCATCCCATTTAGTTCTAGAGCTGCTCTCATTAAAGAATGTTCTTTAAAACTGATCCATCAATGGTACATGACCTCTGTTTGCTTGACTTATATTAGTAAAAATTCCTTTTTGCTGGAGAGGTTGTTCAGATAGAGCAATGTACCGCCATATGTGATTTTATTATACTTTAATTTTTAACTTTTGGGAACAGGTTCTTGCTTTAATCTCTCAGATTACCAATCAAAAATTTATTTGTGCCTTGTTTTAGTATTTTTGTCAATTTTATATTGATTGTAACAAAACCTTAAATATAAACATTTAATATTATTTTTATTGCTGTTACAACAGTAGAGGTTGCTCCAAAGTGGAAAACTGCCCAGCAATTAAATCTGGAGGGTTGGTGGCAAAGAATATGGGACTCCCTTTTAATGGAAAAACTTTCTGACAGAATGGAATTCCCCAATGGATGTGGTATATCATTTAAAGAAAAATGGTCTGCTTTTTTGAATTTTGTAAACTCCACTCCATATTTAAATCTGTCACCAGGACATCATGTACACTTCTGGGGGTGTTAGAAAAAAGATAAGTTTGTTTGAACCTTCTAATCTGTTTACAGACTTTTCTTGGGTTAATCTTGTTATTTGGTTTTAATCTTAATCCTTTTATGTATATTTCTTTAAAAAAAGATTATGAAAGAAGATTTGAGACTAGCTTGTATAGGGAGATGCAGTATTTCAGATATTCTGAAGACTTGCAGTTCAACAAATCACTCTTTTTGTTGGTCATTTTTTATTCAAGTGGGTGTGAGGAACATTTGTCCATCCAGATAATATGGTCTATGCCAGGGGTCGGCAAGTTCCCCTTACCTGGGGCTGGTCCGGGGATCCCGTGGTCTTCTGCAGGCTGATGGTGTGTGGGGGAAAATGGCAACGCGCACATGCGTGGCCCCCACCGCCCCCGCTGCCCCCACCGCCGCCCCGGCGCCATTTTGGAAAACAAATTGGCAGCCACGGCTTGTTCATGCATGTGCAGGAGTATTGCACATGTTCAAGCGAATCACGGCTGCCATTTTGGAAAACAAAATGGTGGCCGCGACATGTGCAGCGGCGGCGCAGTGGGGATTGGCAGGGGTCAGCGGCAGCGGTGGGGGTCGGCGGGGGCTGGTCCAAAGGCCTCAGGTGGCCGGACCTGGCCCGGCCCCTGGGCCATAGGTTGCCAACCCCTGGTCTATGCTTTAGGATTATGGAAACTGTAGTTCAAAACATCTGGAGAGACACCCGTCTCATGTGCTAAAAGGAGCTGCTACCAGGATTCCCTTATTCATGTAAAACATGCAAGTCAGGCCATAAATCAGGGTTAAGGAACATCATGCAGCCCTCTAGAGGATGTTAGACAGAGGACGTTTTCAGACTGTCCTCCTAAAGCCGGCTGGAGCCATTCCGGAACGGGTCGTGCCGCCGATTCCGGAATGGCTCCGCCGCCGAAAGGCTAATTCCGGTTGGACAGCCGGAATTACCTTTCCGCCGCTTCAGCCGGAGTTATCCTTGGTTCGTCCGGAGTGACGCCGGACTTAGGGCTCCGTGTGTTTGAACACACGGAGCCAAAAGCCGGCCGGACGCAGGGATGACACCGGAAGGGGCGGGGTTTGCCGCCGCGTGTGTGTAAACACACGGGAAATGGCGCCGGAGCGAGGCCGGCGGGAGGCCGGCTAGCGTCCTCCTTTTGCCAAGTGTGAAAACGTCCAGAAACTCCCAACATTCCTCATCATTGCTATGTTAGCTGGGGCTAATGGAAGTTTTAATAAACCACATATGGACAGCTGCACGATTACTATCCTGCTGAGGTATAGCAAAACAATCTTCACAAGGTATGGGGCAGAATGGTTTAAGCAATAGTCATTATAAAATAAGTTTCTGTAAAAAAAGGATTTCAACAGGAAATGACAAAAAATAATCCGCAGCTAATGCCTTTTCATTAGAAAGATGTTGTCAAAACCAGCATGGTAGTTGAATGTTGGACTATGACTCTGGAGACCAGGGTACTAATCCTCACTCAGCCATGGAAGCCCACTGGGAGACCTTAGGCAAGTCACACACTCTCAGCCTCAGAGGAAGGCAAGGGAAAAATTCTTCTGAACAAATCTTGCCAACAAACAAACAAACATTGTTTGCCTTAGGATTGCCTTAGGATCAACATATCAGAAATGACTTGAAAGAAAACAACAAAAACAAAAACAACAATAACATTAACAATAACAACAAGAAACAACAACAGCTCATCTTGACTAAGTATTTGAAGATCACTACTATGGACCACTTTTCAGAACTTGGTTTTCCTTCATCTGTAGTGTCCATTACAAGCTGGAGCTTTAAGGGTGTTTCTGCTGCTAATCCTGTCTGCACAGCTAACTGCCAGAGGTCATGTCCTTTTTACTTCAGTTTTCAGGAAGTAGCAATCATATGTTCTGATATGTGGCAGGATGCTCTGCATAGTTTTGACTTCTACCCAACTGCTGCTCCTTTGGGTTCCTCATTTTCAGCAGCTACCTGCAGAACAAAGGGGGGTTGCAGACTGTCAAAAATAGTGTGAATTCAGTCCACTTTTAGGGTTAGGGTTAAGGTTAGGGAATCATGGGAACTGAATTTTATTGTGGCACTAGAGTTCTCTGACAAAGAAGGTTCAATGTCTCAGAAAAATAACAATTCCCATGACTCCCTAGCACTAACCCTAACCCTAAAAGTGAACTGAATTCACACTATTTTTGACAGTCTGCAACCCCCCAAAGTCAGTGGAAACAGTTTCACCCCCCCTTCCCTCCTCTCCACTCCACCAATTTTGTCAAGGACAGGCTCTCATCTTTTTCCTTTATAAGAGCTGATCACTCTTTTGGTTAAGTATCCAGAATGGAAGACAAAAATGTAAACAAGTTTGCCATGTGAAAGTGTCTGTGAAGTAAGAGTACAAAAAAAGACACTAAACTTGCAAATGTTCAAGGAATAATTTAGCAAGAGTACTCTTGTTTTGTCGGAATAGTATTCCTTAACAGTCTGGTTTCATACCCATTTATTTTGATGCCCCTAGAAACTGGAGCTATTTTCCCCTTATCTGACAGTGGGTTAGATCCAGCCTAAGCACAGTTCATAGAATTCAATGTAATAACAAAAAAATGTAATCACTTACATTGAAATTAGTGCAATCCCATGCATGTCTACTCAAAAATAAATCCACAGAGTTAAAAGGATGTGTGCGTGTGCTTACTCTTGGGTAACTGTTTATCAGATGGCATGTTGCAATCCTAAACATTTTTCCCTGAAAGGAGATCCCATTGAAGGTAGTGGGAGGGTAGTAGGCTTAGGACTTTGTCACACAGTGCCCATTCTTGCTGCAGATGTGTTAATGAAAGGAAGTGCATAGATACTGGTTTGAGAGCAATCCCTATTGCATATTTCTTCTATAGCACAACTAGGCTTTTGTTGATCTTGCAGATTCTCCTCCACCCTCATCCTTAACCCCACCTTCCTGCCCTAAAACCTACCCAGCATGACTTTCCTTTGTGTAATATGTGTGTGTTTTGTCTTGTTTTTTTTAATACATTTCCAGAGTTATGCTAATGCAGTTTAACAAAAATAAATAAATAAGTAAATAAATAAATGAAAGTAAAAGAACAAAAAAGAACAAAATAATTTTGCTTGTGTGGGAAATTTTGCTATGATCCTATAGTTGCTGCAGTCTTTTGTGTCTCCTTTTTTGTGGATGGGGATGTATATTGATAGTTTCCAGTCTGTTGGCCACTGTTTTGCTTTCCATATATGTTGGCATATTTTAGTTAGCACTAGTTGATTCTGTCTGTGTGTATTGCAGCAGTTCAGTAGGGATATCATCTGTTTCTGGTGATTTATTCTTTTCAGTTTATCTTATTGCAGCTTCCACCTCGTTTTCTAGAACTTGGGTCCGTTTTTGTATGGTTCATCCTTCCATGTGTCATTCATTTTTCATCACTTTTCTATTATTCTTTCGTGTATTTCATCCACTGTCTTAATTTTCTTGATTTTGTAATATGTTTCTCTTCTTATCATAGAGCATCCTGGCCCTTGGTTTGAAGTTCCCTTTGAGTTCCTGGATTGTGGAAGAGGTCTCTCATTTTTCCTTTTTTGTTATTGTCTTCTATTTCTCTGCTATAAAACACCAACTCAGCCCATTCCCCACACCCAGCTGAGCCAGAGAACAGAGTGCCACCAGAGTACCCAGCAAGCAAGTGGAGGAAGAAAGAGAGTGACCAGCCATCTCTGCCCTCCCACAACTATGGAGAAAGAAGTGAAGAAAATAAAAGAGGGAGGGGGAGAAGATGGGGATGGACTAAAGGAGGGAGGACATGAGGGAAGTGAAGGACGGAAACCCAGGGAGGCATAAGGGGATAGGTAGGAAAGCAAACAAACAACAACAGGAAGAATGATGCAGGGAGACAAACAGCTACTAGGCAGCAGCAGTAGTGGTGGGTGTCACTGACAGGAGTGAATTGTAGTGACACCATAGCTAACATTGGTTGGCACTGCACACAGGGAGATGTAGGTGGCCCTCTTTGTGTAATCCCATCGCCTAGCAAACCCTATGGTAAGACACTCCAAGTAAGACACAGGCAGGATCAGAGCATTAACAGAAAGTAGGGAAGGAGAAATAAAGGGCTATAACATTTACAAGATTAGCCAAGGCATAAGAAAGATGTCAAAACAAATAACAGACACCCTTAGGAAGGCAAATGGCATCCAAAGCAGCATTACACATAAAATAGGGATTTGGAAGGTGAGAAGCATGAGCCAAAGGAAGGTAGACATAATAAAAATGGAAATGGAATGCATAAACATAGCAGTACTGGGGGTAAATGAGTTAAAATGGACAGGAATGGGCCACTTTGAATCAAACAACCATACAAAAACGAATCACCAGGAACAGATGATATTCCAACTGAATTGCTGCAATCCACATTGACAGAGTCTACTCTAGTGCTAACATTGCAAACATATGATGGCTAATGGCGTGCACCAGAGAATTCCTAAAGAAAATCAGCATGTGCTTTATAGACTATAGCAAAGCCTTTGACTGCATAGACCATGAAAGGCTATGGAATGCCCTTAAAGACATGGGAGTGCCAACACATCTGATAGTCCTGAAGGGGAATCTGTACTCAGGACAAGAGACTACTGTTAGAACAGAACATGGAGAAACAGAATGGTTCCCAATTGGCAAAGGGGTCAGACAAGACTTTATCCTTTCACCCTATCTGTTCAAATTGTATGCAGAACATATTATAAGAAAAGTAGGCTTGGACACAAAAGAAGGAGGAGTGACAATAGGAGGATGGAATATCAACAAGCTAAGATACACAGATGACACCATAGTACTAGCAGAAAACCTCACAGACCTGGAATACCTGCTAAGGAAGATCAAAGAAGAAAGTGCAAAGACAGATTTAATGTCGAACATAAAGAAAACAAAAATAATGACCACTGAGGACCTTCACAAGTTCCACCTAGACAATGAAGAAATAAAAATAGTAAAAGAATTCCCATATCTGGGATCAAACATTGATAGAAATGAGGACTGCAGTCAGGAAATCAGAAGAAGACTAAGAATGGGGAGGGTGGCTATGAAAGAACAAGAAAAGATTCTAAAATGCAAAGATATGCAACTCAGCACAATAGTTAGAATCATACAATCATACATCATTACCATGTATGGATGTGAGAGCTGGACAGTTAAGAAAGATGATAGGAAGAAAATCAATGCATTTGAGATGTGGTGTTGGAGAAGAGTGCTGAGAATCCCATGGACAGCGAAAAGGACAAACAAATGGGTCCTAGAAGAGATGAAGCTGGAAACCTCCCTGGAAGCAAAGATGACCAAACTGAGAGTGCCGTTCTTCGTGCACATCATGAGAAGAGAGGACTCTTTGGAAAAGACAATAATACTGGGAAAATTGGAGGGAAGTAGGAAGAGAGGAAGGCCACATGCCAGATGGATGGATTCTATTAAGGAGGTCATGGGTATGGGTTTGCAGGAATTAAGCAGAGCAGTGGAGGACATAAGGGGATCTTGAAGATGCCTCATCCATGAGGTCGACATGAGTCGAGATCAACTCAAGGGCAGTTAACAACAACAATAAGTAGTTTGAAGTCCTGTGTTGGTGTGTTGTCAATTTCATCCTGGACATCTTCATAGAATCAATTTCTTTTTCCTCTGTCTCTGTGATTTGCACATATACTTGGATAATGGTAATGTTTATAGGTTTTTCCTTAAGCTTTATTGACATGATGGTACGAATTTGTGTTGTATTTTTTGACTGCTTTTGCTGTATCTCTCTTTAGTATGAAAGCCACTGCATCAATGTGTCTTTTCATTTCCTGAGTAGAATATTTTGTAGTTATCTGAGTCAAACTGATCCATTCATGTCAATTTTAGCCCACTCACCCCCTAGTGTTGCTATGTTTATGCAGTCCATTTCCTTTTTTTAAAACAACAACAACTATGTCTACCTTTTCCTGGCTCATGCTTCTCACATTCCATGTTCCTATAATATATGTAAGGCTGCTTCAGACAAGCTTTGCTTTGTTGAAGTTGACTGGTGCTTGGTTTCCCATCTTGTATTCTCCTGTGCCTTTGGTCAAGTCTCTGTTGGAATTTCCTACTGTCACTCCTGTTTGTGTACTAGACTTTACTTTTGTTTTGTTTGGGGCTGTCTCATCATAGGGTTTTCTTGGTGAGAGGGTCTCTCAAGGAAGTTCACTTTTGCTTCCTTTCATACAGTGCTAACATGTGTTATTTATGTTTCATTGCTGTTCTCTGCATGAGATCCTACATCAGTGTCACCCACACTACTGCTGCTGCCCAGTAGCTGTTTGTAACTCTATTACATGCATGCCATTTTTCTTGAGTGAATTGTTTTCCCTCCCTGACACTTCAAGTTTCCCTTTCTTTCTTTTCCCTCAATTCCTTCAGTTTTTGCCAGTCCATTCATCCTTTTGTCCTATCTTTTATTCTTACTCCCCTCATATCTACCACAGTCTATCACATTTGGTCAAAGTCTATACATAAATGTGGATGCAAAGATTAAAGAAATCTGAAGTGTTTGGGAGATACCTGAAGTAGTTAGTTGATTAGACCTAAAAGCTTCCCTGCTCTTACTAGAAAATACACCAGGTTTGTTAATGCTGTGATCAAGCACTTGTATTTGCAAAACAGACAAGATAGATATTTGAAAATACAGTATAGAATAGATATTGGGATGAATCACCTAAAGTAGTTCCATTGAGTTAAAGAGACTTAGGGCATTTACAGACTGCCAGAAATAGTGCAACTTGAAGCCACTTTAACTGTCCTGGCTCAGGGCTAAGGAATCATGGGAACCATAGTTTATTGTGGCACCAGAGCTCTCTAAAAGAGAAGGTTCAATGTCCCAGAAAAAAATACAGTTCCCATGATTCCCTAGCACTGAGCCAGGACAGTTAAAGTGGCCTCAAGTTGCACTATTTCTGCAGTCTGTAAAGGCCCTCTGATAAGTGTAGACTTCACAACTCCCATTTATTCAATAGATGTACTCTAGTTGGGGCTAACAACTGGATTTAACCAATATCATTGTATTTTTAATGTCTTTATATTGTTTGCTGCACTGAATGGAATGGAAGGTGTGAAATATTCTTGCCCAATCAGCCAACAAGTTTTAAAAACTCAAGGTGGAAAAATTACAAGTTAAGAAAAGCTGACTTGAAATGTCAGTCAGTTTGAATGGCTTCATAGACTTATGGATGGTTAAGCGAATGGAATATTTTTCTTTACATGAATCAAATGCAAAAGGAATTAAATTCATCCTGTGTCAATTGATGGTGATTAACTTGGGTCTGTTATTACTGATGGCTCTATGGAATTAGAAGCACAGTGCTGCTCCTGTGGACTTACACCAGCTCTTATATATTAGATTTGTGTTTTGTTTTACAATGTGTGAGATGGATTTTAATTTATTGTAGGTAACTCTTAAAAATTCAGGATCTTTTAAGAGCCTTTTATAATAGATGTGAAGCACTTACTTAGTCCCATTGAATGGTGACTAGATTTACTAGCTGAGCTAGCCATGATTTTTGTTCAGCAGTCATCTTGGAGTACATCGATGTTTAAAGAGCTTTTTAGAGAAAACTGAGGAAACAAAAGAAGTAAATTTTGAGGAAGGACTTTGTCAAGGAGGTTGAGATGTTAAACAGAGAGAAAGAGTACAACGTGTTGATGAAAATGAATGTTGGGGTTTGCTACATTGCTGCTGATCTTGCAAGAGATGCAAATGAAGCACTTTAAATGCAGGCCTGATGTACTGAGAAGGGGTAATTTCATACGAAAGTGCAACAAGGTTAGAGAATCAAAGAAAGCGCACTTCAGATCTGCAAAAATACACACAATAGTCTATTGTAGGGAACTGATTCCTTCTGGCTTTGAACACGTTTGAAAAACACTATTTACTAACTTGTACAACCTAGATTGTTCACAGATTAAGAATTTATGACCAGAAACAAACCTTGTGGGGAGGGGGAACACAAGGGGAGGTGAAACAAAAGCAGAGTTTAGATCCTTACAGTAGCAGCATAGCTCAGTTTGAATGAACTTAACCTGCGCACCATGGGTGTGTGTGTGCACAATATGTTTTTTAAACTCAGAGCCCTAGCACTTGAGTTCAAATGGAATCTCCTCTTTCAGTAACAATTAAAACAAAAGCAGGGGAAAATGGGGGTGGGAGCAGCACGCCATCTGTGACCCATCAACCTGCCACAATGCAGGCTGTTTCATTTTGGTGTTAATTTATCCACTTACTTCTGGATTGTGCCCCAATTGACCTTTTCAGCTCATGAACACCCCACCCTCCATAAGCAAGCTTAAATTGACTAAAATATCTAATTTTTAAACTTCAGGCTTGTTTACAACTGTCTTGGTCTTAAGCCTAAAGAATATTCTATACATCTAACTGATTCTATTGTCAAAGTGAATGAGAATCAAAACACTTTGGACACAATTTGGCCAGGATTTGGGCAATATTGCCCCATTGGGCATTAAGCATGCCAGAAGACCAGGAGACAGTATGAGAAAAATCTATGATAGTCATACCAAACCCTCCATTTGTCCTGATTTGGCAGGAACAGTTCCAATTAATCCTTTGTCATCTCACTTTTTTAGCTGCTTAAAAAATTACAGTTACAGTTTCTTCTTCCTCCACCTACTATTCTCTTTTATCCTCAGCTTATTTCAATTGCTTCAAATGAGTTCAAAGTGAAAAAGTAGTTTACACTCAGTCAACTCAGCAGGAGGAGAGAAGAGGAAGGATTGAATATTGCCCATCCCTGTACACCTGGACAAAAGCAAACTTTTGCAGCCTTTCCCACCCTGTTTGTGTTTCCTCATTAATAGCCTTTTCCACCTTGACCATACTCTGATGCTGCTTGGCCACATGTATCCCAGTTTTCATCTGTGAAATGTTGGACTATTTCAATTGGCCCCTGCTTTGTCCTTTGCTTAAGAACCCACCTAATCCTAGAGTCAGGATAGGGTTCAGCACCACCGTTTCAATAGGTTTCCATGCACTTCTATGTTAAATTTTGGTGACTGTGAGGGCCCAGTCCAGATTTTCAAAGGTGGCTCAATATGCATGTTATTCTAGCTCCAAGATGAGAAATAAATTTCATTATATCTTCAAATTTGTAGTAAATAATTAAGGCAGGGAGACAACTAATTTTCATATGTATTTGAAACTCACTCATATGAAGCGAGAAAACAGAGAAAACGAGTCACTGATGGATCTTCTGCCATTGCTATTTTAAAATACAGTTCTCCCTCCAAATCCGTGCCCTTGAGATTCACAGTTTCAATTATTTGTGATCTCAAGGCCTCCGCCCCGCCAGACTCCTTCCCCATGTCCCTCCCTCCCCAGAAAGGCTTTAGAGAAGCATCTGCAAAGCTTCTCAGGGGTGGGCAGGGCCTGAGGAAGTGAGCGCTCCTATTTCCCAGACCCTTCCTGCCCTTGAAAGGCCCGGCAGCAGCCTCTCTGAAGCCTTCCAGGGATAGGAGGGGTTGAGGAATGGAGTGCTCCATTTCCCTGAGTCCCTGCCCCCCTGAAAGGCTTGAGGGACGTTTTCCAGGGTAGGAGGGGTGAGGGAAAGGAGTGCCTCTGTTCATCAACCCCTTCCACCCTGGAAATGCTACCACTTGGGGTATTTTTATTTACAGTTTTTCCATATTCGTGGGAGTCTTGATCTCCTAACCACCGTGAATATGGAGGAACTGCTGTATTTGAAGCCACCTTCGGATTCCTGAGTGGAAATATGAGGGGAAGAGCTCTATTCTCCTATTCTTGTTGAACTCTGATCTACTCACCTCAACAGGAAATAAAGCCATCCACAGTCACTTCAATTAATTTTATTAAGTATACTTGTATCACACTATTCTTTTGAATGCTGAACTGAGCATTTTATGAAATTTCATACAATCATGGTTTTCAGTGCACACAGAATAGCAGAGTAGCATTTAGGAGGCTGAAGCATAAGCGCCTCTGAAAGGTATGTTTTTGGGCTATAACACCTACAATTAGGCTTTCCATATTACCCATTTGGTTGGATTTTACTCACATTTTAAGCACACAACATGATGACTCTTGGGACATCCAATTTTTCATTGTAAACAAAAATAACATCTGCTTAGATATGGGCCAAAATTTGTAGTCATTACAAGCCTTCTAATGCCTTTTAGTGTGTTTAGCCTACAAGAAAAGTCTTACATCTGTCATACACATTTTCATAGATTTATAATTATAGTCTTGACTCTCCCTAGGTCAAGTTTAGAATTTTTGAGGAATGTTTAGTTTTTTGCCAAGCTCTATGCAAAGACCATGGAGACAGTTGGATTGAATGGGGTGAGGGCTAACAGGCAGTGTAACACACTATACAACTATCAGTATTTAATGTGCCAGGGAGTCTGTTGTCTTTGTTTTGCCTTTGCAGCTCTTGACATAGCAATATCACACATTTTTATATATATATATATATATATATATATATAAATGGATGGGTGGATGGGTGGAAGGATATATATATATATATATATGTATATATATATATATATATATATATATATATATATAGCCAGTTTGAAAACCTTAACTGCCTAACTCACATATATATATATATATATATATATATATATATATATATGTGTGTGTGTGTGTTAGGTAGTTAAGGTTTTCAAACTGGCTAAGGTTTTCTGCCATAATGGCTGTCTTCCCTCCACACCACCTTACCTGCTCTTCCATTGCTACTTTTCCTATCACCTCCTTGCTGCACCTCCCTTTTCCCCTTGCAGTAGTAGAGGCAAGCTGAAAGGCAGCATGGTGTAGTGGTTTGAGCATTGGACTATGACTCTGGAGATCAGAGGTCAATTCCCCACTGGGCCATGGAAACCCACTGAGTGACATTGGACAAGTCACACACTCTTAGTCCCAGGGGAAAAAAACCATGATAGGTTCGCTTTAGGGCTGTTTTAAGTTGGAGACAACTTGAAGACACACAACAACAAAATAGAAGCAGCAGCTGCAGCACCTTCACCTTCCTACCTGTCCCATCTTCCTATCCTATCCTATCCTATCCTATCCTATCCTATCCTATCCTATCTTCCTGTCCTCTGTATAAAGAAGCCCTGACCACCTTGAGCAGTTAAATGGGAGACAGGCAGGCATCAGAAACTGAGGAAAGTTTTCTGGATACAGATGAGAGAGGGAGAGGTGGAGTAGCAGGTGCAAAGGGGGAATGCATAGATGAAAAGTGAGCAAGCTAGGGAAAAGGAGGGAGAGTGGGAGGTATGGCATTGGGTACAAGGCACAAGGGAAGTGCAGCAGCATGCAGTGAGGCAAAAGAACAGAAAGTAGGAAAGGGAAGTGAGAGGTAAAAGAGGTTGAATGCATAGAGGGAGGCACTGCAAGCATACAAGCTGTGGCAGGGATGAAGTATGGAAGGAAGCGTGAAAGATTCAACCAGCAACAGAGGCAGAGTTCAAGGAAGGAAGGTATGGCAATAAAAGGTGAGGCAAAGGGGGGCGCTGGGTGGGAGGTTCAACCATGGAGTGCAGAGAGCAATAAAGGAGGAATGGGATTGGCATGAGATGAGGCAAGGAAGGGGGAGATGGATTGGAGCAAGGTAGCAGCCCAGCTCAGGAGGGAATTGAGCAGGCAGATGCAGAAGTCCCCCAGGAGAAGTGGAGCAGCACAGTTCCTTGTTCCTGGTGTTCTGCTTGTGTGGGATGAAAAAGGTGGGAAAAGGCAGGAGGACAGAAGGTGGTGTGAATCTTAATATTTTTCAGAAATGGAATCAGACAATGGTAAAGAAAATGAAAAGTCCTTTTGAGAGGACTAAGAGGCTAAACAGATGGGCTAAAAGAGGTACTTTCATGCCAGCTTGAAAGCGTGGGCGTTTAGATGATGCATGCCTGAAAGCTGGCAGGAAAGTGCCCTCTAGGGACCTTATGCAGAGAAAAGCCGCTTGAAAAAAAGCAGCTTTTTTCCACTTCTTCCTGAAAGGTGCGCACCTTCACAGAGATAAGGGGCGCTCCACATTTAAAACACCCATGTAAATGCACTTTCGCATATGTGCCGGAAAATGAAATGTGGAGCCGGAGCATGTGCTATATGAAGTAGGTTTCAATTTAAAGCACCATTTACTACCCGATGTAGACGCTCCACTGCAGGTACGGCAGAATGCGAAATATGGTTCCAAGACATGTGCTGTATAAAGCAGGCTTTAATTTAAAGTGGCCTATTCCTCCCAGTGTGGATGCCGCACTGCAGGTGCACCTGCATATTACAACCCTAACCCTATGCATGCACCCTAGCAACTGTGGGATGCTTACAGCGTTGCTGCCGGATGTTCCAGCAGGAGAAAGTGATGTGTCACTTATACTTCTAAGGAGGACTCCCACGCGCATTCCAATGCTATTTTCACAGTGGACCTGTGCAGCTGCACAGCTCTCCAGCTGTGCTTTGTTGGTGCTTATCTTCTACACCAGGCAAAATGGCAGAGCCATCCATAAGCGACCAGCCAAAAAGGAGAGAGAGGTTGTGGACCTATGTGGAGATGGCTGACCTCATAGCTCTGTGGTCACAACCACATATTCTGAACAAATTGAGAGCCTCCTTGAATGCTGAAACATTTAAGAAGGTGGCAGGAGGCAGGAGGGCTAAGGGCCACCAACATACTTGGGATGAGTGTTGCTGGAAGACCAAAACTCTCAAGGGAGAGTACAAGAAGGTTAGGGATCACAAGACAAAAGTGGCCGGAATGCTGCCACCATGCCCTTCTACAAGAAGCTCTATGCCTTCATTGCCAAGGATGATAGCATATGACCAAGCAGATTATCTACCAGTGTTGAAGTTGCCAGGGTCCCAGTCAGCCAGACAGCCTGAGTTGAAGCTGTGGAGGACACCTCCAAGGCAGAATGTGCCCTGGGGCTTTTGATGTGCTTTCAAGGTAAGATGCACCAGGGCCCCTGGGAGAGGGATGTGCCAGGGCCCCTGGGAGAGGGAGAACATGGCACCAGGGTGGGCATAGGGCAGACATGACCCTCACTCCTTATTATTCAGATGACCAGGATGAACACCGACTCAGATGAGACATCCTACAGTCAGAGAGCTGTGAACATCTCCGCCATGACAGAACGATCCCATGCTGGGCAGGGGATCTCTACATCTTCCACGAGCAGATCACCATCCTGTGCTAGGGAGGGGAGCTCTACATCTTCCATGATCAGTAGCTACTATGACTGCTCACCTCTCCCATGGATCAATGCGGCGGCCAGTGATGACAGAGAGGGTGAAGAGAGGGCAGGTCAGATGAGACATCCTACAGTCAGAGAGCTGTGAACATCTCTGCCATGACAGAACGATCCCATGCTGGGCAGGGGATCTCTACATCTTCCACGAGCAGATCACCATCCTGTGCTAGGGAGGGGAGCTCTACATCTTCCATGATCAGTAGCTACTATGACTGCTCACCTCTCCCATGGATCAATGCGGCGTCCAGTGATGACAGAGAGGGTGAAGAGAGGGCAGGTCATGGACAATCCACCCAGCTGATTTAACAAGTCCAGGCCACACACGGTACAGCCATACCCTATAATGACAAGAAATGCATGCCATTACAGATACACTTGCACCCAACAGGCATGGCAGTTTGCATGACTTTTGTGATGTCTTCTGCACACGTGTACAGGTATTCATATGAACTGCATACCACCTTAGCATCCTGGCATGCTTGGGGGGGGGGACTTCTGGAGTCTGTGTGTCATGTTGACATGTTCCTTGTATGAGCACCAGGTGCATGTATCCAGTCTTTCTACACAACCCTTCTTTGCCCTTACCTCTTCCCTCTCCCCGATCCCTGCAGGACATGTTTTGTGTTCAAGCTGTGCCCTGTGCCATATATGTCCCATAGAATGAGAAACAGAATGAGAAACAGCAAATCCCAGAGCTGCAATGCCACTGGTGGCCCCCTGGCTGAGATCCAAAAGAAGAGGTGCATCACTCAGCAGCCACAACAACTGCTAGTGCCATGGATAGGCTCATGGATCACAGCTCAGACCACATGAGGGGACCATGCCCATCAGTACAGGGAGATGGAGGCAGAGTACCGGAGTTGTTAGAGAGGTCCATCCAGGAGAAGGCATGCCTCAATGTCACCCTGGAAGTGCAGACTGATCTGCTGGGCAATCTTGTGGAAATCATGAGGGTAGCCCAGGGTGGCATCAGTGGCAGAGGGGAAGTCTGGGGCAGGCCGCAAGAAGGAGGGGCTCCCCACTGGCCCTGGATGAGGGGTCTGTGGAGCAGGCCAGAGGAAGGAGAGCCAGCCCCCTGGCCCTGGAGGAGGGGGTTGCTATGGAGGTGGTGATCTCTGAGTAATGCCCTGTAGACAAATCTGCCAGCCTCTTCAGCAAGCTGGGAGTGCCACAGTCCTCTCGCTGCCCCCAAAGGTGGAGGGCAAGTAGAGGGGGAAGGGGATCTAGCAGCCAGCACCAGTAACAAGGCAGTCACCACCATCATTTTCCCAAACAGCAACATCTCCCTTCTCAAGGGTAACCCATCTCTTACTACCCCAAACCATGCCCACCTCACTGGTTCTCCTCACTGGCTCCCTGTGGTGATCCAGCATTGAACCTGCACCCCTGTGCATAAAACATCACATTTTTTTTTAACAATAAAAAAGTTTATTCACAAAAAAGACCAACTGTTTAAGAAGGGGAGAGGGTGCATCATTGGTCCTGTACTGATCCTGTGCAGGTGTGCAGAAGATGTCATAATTTTTTATTTTTTTTAAAAAAATAACACAATAACACAACTGTAACTATTTACAAGGGGGAAGGGGAGGGGGAGGTGCATCATGGAGGGGGAAGGGGAGGTTGAAGAGGCCCAAGTCATTCCAGGATGGCTGCTATGGTGTTTTTTCATATTGTCCTCCGTGGCAGCCACCCGCTGCTCCATCTGGCAATCTGCAAGGGGAAATAAAAAAGAAAAGGGTGGTTAGGAAATAGCTGTGCACCCGATCACCCAATGCCACAGCTAGGGTTCCTGGGTGCCGCCCCCCCCCATTCCTTCCCCATGTTTCTCTGCCACTCTTACCTCATTGCTGATCCTGCTCCTGGGCTTCTAGGAGGCAGGCCAAGAGGTTGGCACTAAGTGTCTCATCCCCTTCCTAGCCTGTTGGATGGTGGCTTGGCCAAGGCTCTTCCTCAGCAGTACCTGCTGTGAAAAGAGGAGAAACCAGTTATCAAGCTGCTATGGAAAATGGTGGGGAAAGGGAGGAATGCACAGGAATGCCATGGAGACTGTACTCATGCAGCCATCACCCCTCCCCTTGGGGACCTACCTTCTGCCATGGGAGGCTCCTGTGGCTGGCACTGGATGGCAGGGGCTCCCTCTCCCTGGCCCTCCCTGGGCTCCTCCTCAGCAGCACCTGCTGTGAAAGGATAAACCAGTTATCAAGTTACTATGGGAAATGGTGGGGGAGGCTCCAAGGAGGAGAAGGAGAGGGAGTTGGCTGGCTCCCCTCTATTTCCCTGGTGCAGCCATTGCTGCATGCCTGTAGCTGAGGACAGGAGGGACTCCACTAGGGTCAATGCATGTGGGAAGGGAGGGAGGGGAGGGATAGGCATGGGTGATGGGGGATAGGAATGGGCATCAGGGAGCATGGCAGGGGCCCAGCACTTACCTGGAGGATGATGATATTCCTGCCATGGGCAGCTTGCCCTTACCCAGAGGTCATGCAGCCAGTCATAAAAGGGTGGCTGCTTCCTAACTGGGTGTGTGTGTGTGTGCTCCCCATAATCCTCCAGGATTTCAAAGAAGATCCCCTTCAGTGCCTTGAACTTGGTCTGGCACTGCTTGAAGCTCTGATGATGAAGGGCAGCAGATGCCTGGTTGTAATAGCCCCAGTTAGGGTAATTGGTGCTTATCATCAGCTGCATGGTCAGTGAGGGCACCCAGGGGAATGCCCACCTCCTTGTTGGTCCAATATGTGATCCTGATAGGCACTCTCCTTCTGGCTGCCATCATCATCCTGGATGGTTGTAGAGGATTGCAAGGGCATTTATGGGCAGTTGTGCCTGAGGGCAGTTGGCCTTACCTGGCTCCTAGCCAATGGAGACCCTCACAGGACATGTTTGAAATGGGCCCCCAATGGTTGCCTTCTAGGCTACCAATTATTACAATCGAATAGGCCATTAGGGAAGGCTGAATTTCAGGGACTCGATATATTGTCACAGAGTCAGTTGGCTGTTAATGCACTTATCTGTCAGTGCCCAGGAATCAGTGATGGATGACCTCTCCATGCCTTTTTGTTAGTGTTAGTGTGTGTGTGTGTGTGTGTGTGTGTGTGTCCCTGAGGCACATGGTTAGGAATGACTGCATAAGAGCATGAATAATAGCCATACACAGACCATGGATGATGGGAAATGTTTATTGAGCTGCTTATCCTGTCACAGTACACTAGTACCCTAGGATCATAGATGGAGGAAGGGGGATACTTTAAATCCTTCCGGTGACAAAGAAGTCTGCCAGGGCCTTCTTTACAGCCTCCCCTTATCTCTGTTTCACAATATAATTGTCTATCCTGGGTGCCCCCAGGGTAGACAACACAAAGCAGTGCCTGTAGCACAGTCCCTCATCCAGTACTCTGCCCTTTGTCTCACAGAGGATGTGAAGGATGATACCTGAGGCGATGATGGGGATGATGTTTTCTTCTGCCACAAGTGGACCTCCATCGAGCCTTCAGCTGCCCAAATGCCCTTTCCACCACAATCCTGGCATGATTCAGCTTCTTGATGAATACTTTCTGCTTGGCATTGGTGATGCCCTGGTAAGGCTTCATGAGCCACTTCCAAATAGAGTAGGTGCTGTCAGTGAGCAGGAGGAGACCGCTCTGCTGGCTCCTCAGGGTGATGGTGGGGTTCTCTGGCACATAGATGCCACCCCCCATGGTCTCAAAGATGATGGGGTTCCTTGCCATCCTGGCATCATGAATTCACCCCACCCACCCAATTCCACATACAAAAGCATCCTATGTGGTTGCATGTCCCTGCAGGACAATGGAGTAAGTGTCCTTTTGGTTGACAAACTCATTCCTCTGCCCCAAGGGTGGTATGATCTGACAGTGGCAGCTGTCTATAGTGTCCACCACTTGAGGGAAGCTGAGCTCAGAGAAGCTGTCTATGACCTGCAGGTGACAAGAAGGGGGAAAGTGGGGGAATTAATGACAGCTCTGGCGTACCTGTGCAGGTAAGCTGGGAGGGCACTCCTGGTCATTCCTCTTTGTACACACATCATGAATGTACACCAAATAATGCTGCAATTGGCAGAGGTGCACATGGATGCTGAGGATAAGGGACAAGGGTGTGCGACTCTCCTTACCTGATAGGCATCCTCCAAGTACATGGTCTGTGTGAGCAGTAGCTTCTCCATGGCCATGGTGAACAACACCAACACTTCTCCCGAAGTGGTAGGGCCAAGCCCAAACTGCTCCAAAGTGTTCTTGTAGCTGCCTTTGTGGGTGAGTGCCCAGATGGCCATGGTGGCTTTTCTCATTAGAATGTCTGACCTCTCCAATCCTGGATGCAATATATCTACTAACCTCAGAAGAATGTCCTCCATTGCTCATCAGACTAGATGGATATGACAAACCGGTCCCACCAGTAAGTGCTTCTGAGGCACATCCACCACTGTCTCCCCACTGGCATCAGGGGGGCAGGGCAGCAGTACATTGCAGAATGACTGTGGCACCCACTCTAGCAATTGTCTCTTCTGTTTCCTCTGTGTCATCACTACTATTGTCCATGTATGCAGTTGTTGCAGTAGTCAGTAGGGCCATCACCGGGATGGCTCCTCTGCCCATACATTGCAGGCTGACTGGCAGTGGAGGCCACACGAGTGACATGGCATCCATGATGTCACTGTCTCTCACAGTGCGCAGGTGCACAGCAATGCCAAAATAGCTATTAAGATGGCAGTGAATACTTCTTTGTTCCTGTGTTTGTGCACATGTGTCTGACAGAGTAGGGAAAAAATTAAAGCAGTGCCGTGGCTCAAAGCTGCCCTGTGCGGTTGCTCTGCCTGCTTTCACAATGTCCTCGGAGCCGGCGGTGAGGTTGGTGGGGCATGAATATGGCTTCAAAAAAGCTGCATTCATAATCAAAATGGATATACTTACTAACTTTTAAAAAAATAACTTGACTGAATGTGCGAATGAAGAATGGACACCAATTTTAAAATATATAAAAAGTCGATGGGGGAAGCTGGGAACAATTAATTATTCAGAATAAACAAAGATACTGAATCATACAATATAAAGAATATGATAAAGCTTAAGACAAAACCAGAAATTATATTAATGGATCGGGAACGATATAGATAAATAATCGATAACTTATCTTTAGTACTTAATAATAGGGAGATAGGGATAAATGGTACAAAGATACAATGAATTAAAATGAGGAAAATTATATATAGATGAGAAATAACTAGATTAAGAAGTAATGGAATAACACAAATGGTTCAAAAATAGATAAGTTACAAGATAGCAAACAAAAGCAGAGTGAAGGATAGTATAAAGAAGGTCAACTAATTTATTGCTAGATCATCCAAAGATGATAGGTAGGAAGTATAGGAATGAATGAAAGAATGAAATAACGAAAGAATGAAAGAAAGAAAGAAATAGACAAATAAAGTAGTGGTAAGAACAAGGAAATGGAAGGGAAAAGGAAGTAGAAGAGGGTAAGAGTAGGTAGTTAAATTGAAGGAAGGAGAAAGGAGGGGAAGTTGGAAAGGAGGTAGGTTACTCAGGAAGAAAAGGAAAGGAGAAAGAGATAGAGAAAGGATGGAGAAGGATAAATAAGGAAAGGAACAGTTAAGAAGGGTATAGAAAGAGTTTAAAGAAGCTAAAGATATGGAAAGGAATTATCTACCTGAAAATCCTCTTTCTTTCATTCAGATAGGATTTGTGTTAAGAGAAATAAGGTTTATGATTGTATATTTTAGGAATAAAGTAACTTGTATGTATTGATTTTAAATGGGAGAGATGATAATGTGTATGTAAGTGTATGGGTATATGTTTGTTTGGTCCGTTTGTGTTTGTGTAATTAATCAATAAAAATTTGAAGGAAAAAAAGCTGCATTCACTCCTCCCCAGCGTGGTTGGTCTGTCCACCTTCACCATGCCCTCAGGGATGGCAGTACAGTTGCTGGGGCTTTTGTTAAAGGCAGCTTCGTGTTGCCTTTTCCTGCCTGTCTGTTTAGCTCCTCAGTCCACATTCACTGTGAAGTATGGTGTGAGTGTTTGAACTCACATATATCCTGCTATTCTAAATATGCATAAGTTAAATATATCTGCATTTATTAGCAATATAATTTCCTTCTACAATGTAATCTATTACAGGAAAATAAAACACCAGCTAGAAGGGTAAGGATGTAGAAAGGATTTATAAGGGGGTTGCAGACTGCCAGAAATAGTGCAAATTGAGTCCACTTTTAGGGTTAGGGTTAGTGCTAGGGAATAATGGAATTTTTTTTCCCTGAGACATTGAGCCTTCTCTGTCAGAGAGCTCTGGTGTCACAATAAAATACAGTTCCCATGATTCCCTGTTAAGGTGTTAAGTGTTAAGTGGGAGAAACAAGTGTGCTACAAGCAAGGATTAGCTTATGCAGCTTCTTTCTTTCTTTCTACACACACACACACACACACAAATATGTTTCAAAGGTTTTAGGGGGATAGCTGTGTTAAAGAAAAATGGAATCTGGTGAACATTAAAGATTACCAAGTTTTACGTGGCATAAACTTTTATGGATGGCAGTTCACTTCATCAGATACATGGAATGTTATCTCACTATACTGATCATTATACGCCTTGAGTCCCTATATTGGGAGAAAGGCAGGATATAATAATAATAATAATAATAATAATAATAATAATAATAATAATAATAATAATTATACACATGTAATTGGTGAAGGAATGAAAATGTAAAAAGTATAAAAATTATGTAATTGGTCATTATAGCAGAGATGTCCTAACACAAACAAGTCAGTGAGCATGTATATTGGGATGAATATACCAAGAAAGTCAAATTGCATACTTTTCAAGTTACAATAAAACATATAATCTATATTACAATATGTAAATTGTCGAATCTTTATTTCTGAAACCAGTCACACCTTTCCCCAAGGAAGTACTTCTGTTCTCTTTGTTTTTAACCTATTAATTAGATGGCAGTCACTCTCAAGGGCTTCCTATGGTATTTTCCTGGTTCTTTAGCTGTTTACAATAATTAAAAACTGATGCCAAAAGAATTACAGTGATCTGACATGAATACCATTGGAAACGTCTGTGCATGACAAAATATCATTGTTGTTTTATTTTATTTTTATTGCATCAGACATGTACATGGTCACCTTAAATGGTCCCTCTTTCTATTAATCATCACAGCAACCATGCAAAGTGTGTTTGCTGAGAGAAAACTTGGCTCTCTCTGTTCCATGACCAGCAATTTAAACTAATTTACGGTGGTACTGCTTCAGTGACATCAGGAATTACTACAAAAATTGTGTGATGGCTGAAACAAAGTGGTTGGGAAAATGCAATAATTAAGATACTGATTTAGCTTAATTAGACTGAAATGTAGAGTAATGTGCAAAAGAAGAATATTTTGACTAATATGCAAATTAGACACCCAGATTTGAAGGAAGATAATATGGCAGTCCTACCCCAAACCACTCAGGCAATGGCATTGTTGCCTCGGGATTCTGGGAGCTGCAGTCCAACTCAAGCAGTATCCCCAACCTTTAAGTAGTAAAAGTGGTAGTTGGTCTCTAGTTTTCCAATCCCCTTTTAAAAACTCAAGCAGTAATTCAAAGGACCCTCTCCCATTTATGTCTCTATATGGTATATACCTAAAATTGTTCTATTCTCCTGCCTCCCTTTTAACCTCAGAGATCCTAGAAACAGTGTCTTAGCCTTTGCTTTTTTCCTGCATCAGGAATTCTTAGCACCAGTACCTCAAAAAGGCCTTTCCTATTTTCAAGCCCTTTAAAAATATTTCCCAAGAATTACGGCAAGCCCCCTTTCAAGGAATTTCAGTAGACCACTACAATTTGAGCAACAAATATGTTGTCATATTTGGAAGCAAAACCCCCAATGTACTGTTGAAAAAAATGTAAACGAATCCTGTAGCTACTCTGAGACTAATTGGGAAAAAGAAATGTATATTTTAAATATTTCTGAACCACTGACTACTTCATCAGATACATGAATTGAAGTCTCTGTGGACATAATACTAATGTATGTAGAAGAGGTGTGTGTGAATTGTGATAAAAAATCCAAGTCAATTGTGTATGGTGAAGTTCAGACTCAATAACGTTTGTAAAAAGTAGTTATGTGGACAAACGTGGGAGACAAGTTTTACATATAAGCCAAAATGAGCTGGTAAACAATGAATGATGGAGAAGTTCTTAGTTTTGTGCACAAAATGTACAGGAGCAGTAAAGTGTTGCAATAAAGTAGACATGAGCACCCTATTTAGTGGTTGGAGTGTCAGCTAGTGTTTTAATATGTGTAGTATGCATTTTTTTTTTTAAAAAAAATCCCTCTGTTTGAGCCACTGGAATAGAGATTGTGGTGGGTATAGTGGGCCTTCCACATTTGCTGGAGTTGGGGGCACAGGATGCCCATGAATGTGGGGGGGAAAACCACAAATAAAAAGACTACTTTTTTCTTGACAGAATACATCTCTAGGAATCTTTATGTCCTCCAGTGCAACTGTGTGGCCAGTATCTTGCAGCAGTTGACTGTAGAATTGCACTAGAGAACCTACAAATGTCTAGAGAAATGTTTACTCTATGAATCTTTATGTCCTCCAGTGCCTAGAGAAGTCTTTACTCTAGGAATCTCCAAGTGCTCCATGGTCAACTTCTGGCAGAATCACACTGGAGGACCTAGAGATTCCTAGACAGACCATATTAAATCAAATGCACAAATAATCAAATTTGTAAAAGTTATAGCTGCAAATGTAAAGAGCCAATTGTATATTCTAATTTACCTGTCCCCCTCCCCCATATCTCTTTGAAAATTATTTTGATCAAGGACTCCTGCTTGGAGGTCTCAATTAGAATGTCCAGGACAAGTGAAGTCTCCTGCAAATGGTTTTTGGACATTCCCATTTCTAATGCCAAGTATGTGTCCATTTATCATCTGATGCAGAGGATGTTCTGTTTTTTCCAGGATGGAGTGCTGAGGAACATTGTTGACCAAGGACTGCATATGTAACAATAGAGGATTCGCAAGTGAAAACACCACTGATGTTGTGTGTGATGTTATCAGGCCTGAGATGTTGCTGCTTGAGTACATATGGAAGCAGAGTTTGCATATGAGTTGTTTCTCTTTTCTCATCTTTATTGTGTGTCTGATTATAGATGAATATCTGATTTTTGGGGGCTGCCCATAGGTTAGTAAATGTCTGCCATCTAGAGCCCTTGAAAGGGTAGCATTATTCTCCAGAATTGGTTGTGAAGCATCAATGATGAACCTGAGCGTTTTGAGTGAAGGTGAAGTTCTATCATTTCTTGTCTCTAGTCTGTCCTAGTAGATTACTCCTGGATTAAAGTCTTGCCTTGCTTTTCACTTTATTTAGTGGATATTTTACCTTGAGACAAGCCTATTGTAATTCCAGGAGTCTTTGTTATTTCATCTTGAAACTAAACACTGGGGCTTGTCTGACAACAAAAAACAGATTTTGAGCCCTCCTATCTTTCTTGATGAATTTTGGCAGGCCCTTTTTTGTATCTAGAGATCTTATCACACACTGTAAAGAGTTGCTTTACTTCTTTACCTCTTCAATCCTTCATCCGGGATACAGCCAGATGTTATCAGACATAATTCACTGCTGATTCTGCTGTGATGCTGTCAGCCAAATGCAGCCCTGCTTGAAACCACGCTCAGTCGGCACTTTTTCAGAAACAGAAAAGGGGAAGCAGACGGGCGGCCATGGGCTGCCCCAGGAAGCTGCGCCGCGGAGCCAAGGTATCCGCACACCTCGGCCCCGCGGTGCAGCTTTGCCGCCCCTAAAATAGCGCTCCTTCCACAAGTCGCCGAAGGTGCGGCGCAAAAGGCTGGTGGCGCACCTTCGCCGACTCTTCCGCCACAGCGTGTGCGAACACTGTGGTGGGAAGACATTGTCGGAGCGCTGGCCGTGCGGAGGGGCCGGCACTCCGATGATGCCTTCGGGAAGGGTTGGGGTGCCCACCGTGCGGCTGCCCCTCCCCTTCCTTGCCCCCAAAACAGCCCTTTTAGCCATCTGCTTCACCCAAAAGTTTTCCGACTTGAGAAATTGATTGGCTGAGTGATCCTTGGACCTGGACTGCATTTGGCCAGTGGCAACATGGCAGAATCAGTGGTGAATTATGTCTGATAACATCCAAATTGAAGCTGGAAGAAGTAAAACACCTCTTTAGGGCATGCAATAAGCTCCTAGAATGTTCCTCTCTCTTTTTTTACTTGAAACTGGGCACTATAACTTGGATGACAACAAAAAACATTCTGATAGATGTTGAGATGCCTATCTGATAACTTATGTCTGTCCTCCTTTTGGGGTTCTAGGAAGCCACTTGTTTAGAATTTCAGTTTAAAAGCATGGATGACAACCAAACATTCACTAAAATTCTGAGGCATTTAGCATGATGTCCTAATAAGTTCTGGCTGCCAGAGATATGCAGACTTTCTTTTATACTCTAACAGAAACAATCAATCAAAGTTTATTGAATAGCCCCGAGGCCGTTTCAAGGTGCTAGAAGCATCATACTAAAAGCAAAATCACAACAATAAATAAAATGAATATAGCGCGAAAACAGTAATCAACCCTTATACTATATAAATTCGTATGTTTAAGCTAAATAAACACCAGCCATGTACCCATTATATACAACTTATACGTGTCTAACAGGTATACAAAAATACTAAGAAATATACTAATGGACAGTAAGAAAATGGGATAGATACTCTTGTATAGGTACTCTAGGATAGAAATATAATAAAATAATAAGATAACTTAACAATGAAGTTAGGATTTTGAATTGGAGATAGAATTAATATTAAAATTAGGATTAAAACTCAGATTAGAGTTCAAATTCAAATTAAATTTACATAAAATTCACATTTAAATTTAATTCAGTTTAAGAATTAGAAATTAAAATTAAAATTTAGATTAAAATTAAAATTAAAAATGCAATTAAAATGAGAGGTCAAGATGACAAAATACATCCTTCAACACATTTCAAACCAATTCATCACCCTTACATCACCCCAATTCATCACCCCAATCATCCCAACATATCTAGATCTAGATCTAGATCTTAACAGTACTGCTTTATGAAGGAACCGAGCTGTAGCAATAGAAATTTTTACATTTTGTTCACTCATAAAGTATGACAATCTGACGTGAGTGTCCCAAAATATTGTTCTTTTAATATAATAATATAAGTATTGATCTAACAGAAACAAAGGCAAGCAGATGGCTTTCAAAACTGAGGGCCCACTGGATAATGGCATAGAGGCAGGGGAGGTGTCTTGAAACACTTTACTCTCTTTGCTAGTAGAGTAAGGAGAAGGGAGCTGCTGGTGTGTTACATAGTGTTTTTTAAATGCTACACTAAAGATCACAAGAGAGGAATATTTCACCTAATTCAGCAGGGTCTGGGCAATGCAAAGGGAGAATAATACCCTGTTGGTCCTACAAGGCCTTGGGGTTTAAATAATTTATTCCCTTCATACAGACTGAGCTGCTTTCAGGCTCCCTGCATATTGGCTTTCTGGCCTACCTGCTTCTCAGCATTGCTGCTTGCTGGGTAGTAGTACTTACTTGCCTTCAGCTCTCCAGCCCAGACACATCCCTACCTGTGCCCAATTAACATGACAATACATAGCTTTCTAAATGGCTGCCAAGTTATGGGCTGGTTCTGGAGTGTCCCAAATTGTTGGAATTTCCAGATCTGTGGTTTTAACTTTGGCTTCCATTCAGTTGCACTTCCCACAGTTGGCTCCCAAAGTGGTTATGGCCTATAGCTGCTTTATTATGTCAAGCATTATCCTTTAAAAGGGTTTATGATGGCACATGCTTGTTCTGTTTATACCTGTTACAGAACGTATATGGTATGTGGCTAAAATTAGCTTCTTCTGGCTATAGCAATATATCTTGCTAGGGCTGGGGAAAAGGCACAATTTATGAAACTCAAAACAAAGAACTGGAAACTAGATGGCAGTATGAACTAGTCATTAAAGCTTCCCTGCAATCAAACCTTGTGATGACTCATGTTCCTGGGAAGAAATTTGAAAGATATAACTTTGCATAAGTTTTGCATGAGCACTCAAACACTTAAAAAAAAAAGAAATTCAAGACAAATCAGAGGATGAAAAGTTCATGTAGATTTATTTACTTAGACAAAACATTACAATGTGTTCTCCTTTAGCAAACAGAGGGGAGGAATAACGGGATCGGAAATGCAAATCCCAGGATAATTAACAAACACAACTGAGAAAAATCAGTGCTTTATGGGGGAGAGGGAGGAAGGGAGACAGAGAAAGTGGCACATAGAGACATCTTTCCAGACAATAATAATAATAAAAAAGCATTGGGGGGGGGGGGTTAAACCTGTACTAGTTTTATGGCTATTATGCTTTATCTAGTTTCAATATTTTAATTTTTTTTTTAAATCTTGTTTGGCGGTTGCTTGGAAGCATTGCCTTCTGGACATTTTAGAGAAGATGAAGAGAGGTATTTCAGGGATAGATTAAAGTGAAAATAAACTGAGCTTTCTTACTCATCATTTCAAACAGAGGTGAGTAGCATAGCCAAGAAAGAAAATTCCTCCCCTCAATTTCCTCATGAAGAGGTTTCTCAATTCTCGCATACATCTCTTCTAACTGTCTCAGTTTAGCAGGGACAGTCCAGATCAGGGGTAGGCAACCTTTCCCCTTTAAGGGCCGAGGGACTTCAGCTCCCAGAAGCCTCAGCCATGTTGGCCAATAGTCCTATGTTGGCCAATAGCTCCTGGGATTCTGGGAGCTGAAGTCCTTCGGCCCTTAAAGGGGAAAGGTTGCCTACCCCTGGTCCAGATTATTCCTCTGTTATCCTGCTTTTTCAACTGCTTATGAAAGGGGCCCAGTTTTCCTCTTCTTGCCCCATCTCCCCCTTTTATTCTTGGCTTGCTTCAGTTGCTGCAAAGTGAATTCGATGTGGAAAAGTAGTCTGCACTCTATTAACACAGTAAGGGTGGGAGAGAAGAGAGGGAAGAATCTTGTTCTTCCCTGTAGGCTCAGGCAAAAGAAAAAATGCTACAGCCTATCCTAGCTTGTGTGTTCTTCCTCATTAATAATTTTGGCCACCTTGACCACACTCTGTTGCTTGTGGACACATCTTCCAGTTTTCATCTGTGAAATGTTGGAGAGTATGCACATGCTTTCTCATTGTTGTTTGTAGTTGTGTGCTTTCAAGTCAGTTCTGACTCATGGCAGACCTAAGGTGAAGCAATCATGGAGTTTTCTCGGCTAGATTTGTTTGGAGGTGATTTATCACTGACTTCCTCTGAGGCTGAGAGGGTATGACTTGTCCTAGATCATCCAATGGATTTTCATGGTTAAAAAAAGGATTCAGACCCTAGTCTACAGAGTGCTAGTCAAATGCTCAAACCACTACACTACACTGGCTCTCTACATGCTTCCAACACATTCCTAATGCTTTTTTAATCCTCTGTATTAAAAGGTGAGTAAATGGCATAAATTGAAAGCTTCTATAGGAAAGAAAGCTGTGAATACTGGTATAGAAAGTCCAGTGCCAGTGTGCTGTCTTAGTTTGAATGTTAGTCTGAGGGCCTCGGCAGATGACTAAAAGAGTCGTCTGCGAGACCCGGAAGAGGAGGAGCCACCGCACGAGCGGCGCTCCTTCCTCTTCCTGAGGTCGCCCTGGGAGCTGCTGGCCCTCCGCACGGCCAGCGCTTCTGGGGCAACCTCCTGCCGCAGCGACCGCACGCGCTGCGGCGGAAAAGGCAGGTAAAGTGCACCCTACGCGTTTAGGGCGCACTTTCCCTGTCTTGTGGAAGGAGCGCTGATTTTGCGCTCCTTCCAGGGATGCCGCAGGAGCGCTGCGGTCCGGCTGCCGAGGTCCCGCGGCGCTCCAGACCAGGGCGTCCCTGACGCCCTGGTCTGCATCCCCCCTAATACTCAAGAAGATGACCATTTGAATCCACATTCAGCCATGGGTACCCACTAGGTCACCTTGGGCAAGACCCTTGCTTTCAGTCTTAGAGGAAGGCAGCAGAAAACCTCTTCTGAATAAATGCTTCCAGGAAAACCCTAGGATAGGATTGCTTTAAGTTGAAGATGATTTGAAGGCACACCAGGGGTGTTTGTGTGGGGGGTGCGGACTGCACCAGGTGACACCCTAAGGTTTGTGTGTGTGTGAGACACCACTGCTCCTCAAACACCTATCTTTGGGCAGAAATGGGCTGTGGCATTCATCTGCTTCTCTTTAAAATGCTTTAAGAGATGGTGGGACCGGGGCAAAGCTCAGTGGGAGGAGAGGCCCTAACATTTTTAAATTTCAAATTTCAAAATTTTAAATTTTGAAATTTATAAAAAAAAATTATTTTTAAATTTTTTTCTTTAAAAACATCACATTTAAAACAAAAATACATTTAGGTTATGTGTATTATATTGTAATTTGAAGGTATACTTTTAATTTTGCTAGTTGTTTATGTTACAGCTGTTAGCATTACATTCAGTGGTACAGTGTGCCCACACCTTATGTGGGCTTGCTGTACATGGATTTGAGCTTACATCCAAATTCTAACCCACCCGTACCTTCTATAACAGTGCAGCAGTGAATTTCCTCTGGCTTTTAGTCAGCATTGTAAAGGAGCTAGCCAAGATGCTATGCTCAAAATAGCTTGAGTCACTTGGGTATGTACTTCAGGCTAAAGCCTGGAACAGATTCATCACCCCAATGACATGAAAACCCAAAGCTTGCAGTTTGACCAGGACCATGTCTACCCGTTAAGACTGACAAAAAAGCCAATGAAAAAAAAGAGAGGGCGCAACCTTTAGTACCACACAAGCATGGCTGACTACAGAGGGATTTGAAGCCAGGCTTCTCAGAGCTAAGCACTCACAATTTTGTGGCTGAATGAGTATAGCTATCAATTTTGCTTTCTCTCAAATCAGATTCAGTGTCAAATTCTTCCTGTCCTCTTAATGAAGAAATTTGTAAATCTTCAGGACTTCTTTTAAAAACAAACAAGCAAAGGAACCAAACAAATGGCAATGTTTGAGAGTGAATGAGAAAGATTTAAACTGCTCTGAGACTAAACTTTCATTGAAGGAGTAAGCAAACATCTAAAAACCTCATGGAATAATTTGTATTTAGCTGTTCCCTCCCCTTAATTGACCTGATTTTAGTCATCAGTTTTATATAAAAAAAATTGCCATGCTTCTTAATGGGTGCTTCCATGAGTATGTGTGTGAGTATAACATTTAAGAAAGGAGATCTTTGCTGCTATTCCGTGTTTTTAAGCTATAGAAAGCCACTGAGTTTGAGAGGATATCAAGCTCAGCTTTAATTAATCCATAAAACATTTCATTGGTAACTTTTTTTGGAAGGCAAAAGATCTAGGCTGTGTTTGCACACTAACTTTCAATTTTTGATTCATTTATTACAATTATTTTATCAAATTATATTCTGATAAAGCCTGGCTCAATGCAATGCATGAGCTAACTAGAAATTATCGTCAAGAAGATATGTTGGCAGTAATCAATTTATATTGCTTAATGATGGGTATGATTTCAAGCTGCTCTGCACTTTATGATATGATTCTAATCTCTTTCACAGCCTGTGGTTTTAGTTTCACATTTTTTGAAACAATTGCAAGGTCACATATTGTGCCATTACAATATTTGGATAAAACTCTTCAATCTTGGACTCAAAACCTGCTTTGAATTCCATGAAATCTTGGCAACAGTGATGCCTGGAGTTTGGTGGAATAAAAATCACTACATTTTCACACACTAATTCCAGTAGAGTGTAGAAGAGGTAATTTCTGCAAATGTTGCTTGTTACCTGGTTGTGTGACAAGCAACACCTGCTGAAATTCCCTCTTCTACACGACCATTAAATGCACAGAAGCCCTTTCCCAATTTTCTGTCTGGTATCCCTGGCTAGACAGGCTTCCTATAGCTCTCCAAACTTCATAGGATTTCTCTTTCCAATTTTTCAAAAGAAAAATTAAGCACATGCTTAAATCTATCCCATTTAAATAGACTGATGGATTGTTCCCACCAAATATGCCATTCATTTGGAATATTTAAAATTATTATTTTTTTAATGATAATCTTTTTTGAAAAAAGAGAACACTACACTGACTGAATTACTCCTTGGGGTAGTAAGATCACTCATTATTGTGTTTCCATTAGATCTTTGATTCATAGATGTGTTTACAGGTTTTGTCAACTGCCTATATTGCTTGCTATTTAATATCATTGTTTCTGCTGGTATGCTGAAATCTGAGGCCATAATTTTGAAGCAAGAAGCTTTCCTTAAAAAGTTAAAATTTGAACATATTAGTTCACATTCTTTTCTTCATTTATTATTTGCCCTTCATAAATAATTTTGCTCATTTTTAAAACATCACAGTCAGAAAAGAGGTGCAAACACACACACATTCATTTTTAGTAAAGTTGGAAGATTCTTTTTTTTTAAATTTCCTTGACAAATCTTCTGACTGGTGAATGGCTAAATCTGAAAGAAGCAACCCAGACTGCATACGCTGGAGGATAGAATATCATCCAAAAGAAAGAGATATTATTACTTCTCAAGAGATTCATTAGGGCCCATCTGGAGTGATTTGGTGCAATGGAAAACAAGCTCCGGGATGTTTGAAATCCTTTGGGACAGGTGCTCAGGGTCCAGTTGCAATCCCCCTCCCTATTCTTCCAAAGGCAGCATCCTTTCGTAAATTTTGTGGATGTATTAACTCAGAGGTAGGCAGATGCAGAGCTGGTCCTATCATTAGGTAGTTTTATTGCTACTGTTGTCTTTTGTTGTTTTTGTTAACTGCCCTCGAGTTGATCTCGACCCATAACAACCCTATGGATGAGGCATCTCCAAGACCCTCTGTTCTCCACTGCTCTGCTTAATTCCTGCAAAACCATACATGTTACCTCCTAGAGTCCATCCATCTGGCATGTGGCCTTCCTCTCTTTCTACTTCCCTCCAGAAACTTAGGGCCTTTGCAAACTGCCAGAAATAGTGCAAATCGAGTCCACTTTAAGGGTTAGGGTTAGGGAATCATGGGAACTGTATTTTATTGTGGTACCAGAGCTCTCTGACAGAGAAGGCTCAATGTCTCAGAAAAAACCCCCCAACAATTCCCATGATTCCCTAGCACTAACCCTAACCCTTAAAGTGGACTCAATTTGCACTATTTCTGGCAGTCTGCAAAGGCTCATACTTCCCTCCAGCTTTCCCAGCATTATTGTCTTTTCCAATGAGTCCCTCATTCTCATGATGTGTCTGAAGTACAACAGCCTCAGTTTGGTCATTTTGGTTTCTAGGGAGGTTTCCAGATTCATCTGCTCCAGGACCCATTTGTTTGTCCTTTTGGCTGTCCTCAACATTCTTCTCCAGCACCACATCTCAAATGAATTGATTTTCTATAGTTTTTGTAGGTTTTTCGGGCTGTGTGGCCATGTTCTAGAAGAGTTTCTTTCTGACGTTTCGCCAGCATCTGTGGCTAGCATCTTCAGAGAAAACTGAAATGGAAGAGCATGGGTCTATATATACTGTGAGACCCTGGGTAGGGAGGAGTGGTTCCCAGATGAACTGTGTGTTGTTTTGTGTTGAATAGGTATTGTTCTGTTGTTAATGGCATAGCTTCAGGATATGCAATCAAGGATATTGTCTGCTATTCCCATGTAAACTGTGTTTTGTTCTGTGTTGAATAGGTATGTTCTGTTGTTAATGGCATGGCTTCCAGGTGAGGATATGCAATCAAGGAGATTGTCTGTTATTGTCTGCTGGGAAAGCCCCTGACCCTGGTTGGTTTTCCATTTGCATTTGCTGAGTGCCAATTTTCTTATTTTGTAGGACTGGTAGCCATATCTTGTTTACTTTAAGGGTTTCTTCTTTCCTGTTGAAGTTGTCCAAGTGTTTGTGGATTTTGATGGCTTCCCTGTGCATTCTGACCTGATAGTTGTTGGCATGGTCCAGAATTTCAGTGTTTTCAAACAGCATTTTATGCCCAGGATGGTTTATGATGTGTTCTGCTACTGCTGATTTTTCTGGCTGGCCCAGTCTGCAGTGTTTCTCATGTTCCTTGATTGTGTTTGGATACTGCGTTTGGTGGTCCCTATGTAGACTTGTCCGCAGTTGCATGGTATGCGGTAAACTCCTGCGGCTGTGAGAGGGTCTCTCCTGTCCTTTGCTGAGTGCAGCATTTGTTGGATTTTCTTGGTTGGTTTGTAAACCATTTGGAGGTTGTGTTTCCTCACTACTTTCCCAATTCTGTCTGTGACTCCTTTGATATATGGTAAAAATACCTTCCCATATATCAAAGGAGTCACAGACAGAATTGGGAAAGCCATGCCATTAACAACAGAACATACCTATTCAACACAGAACAAAACACAGTTTACATGGGAATAGCAGACAATATCCTTGATTGCATACCCTGAAGCTATGCCATTAACAACAGAACAATACCTATTCAACACAGAACAACACACAGTTCACCTGGGAACCACTCCTCCCTACCCAGAGTCTCACAGTATATATAGACCCATGCTCTTCCATTTCAGTTTTCTCTGAAGATGCTAGCCACAGATGCTGGCGAAACGTCAGAAAGAAACTCTTCTAGAACATGGCCACACAGCCCGAAAAACCCACAAAAACTATGGATGCCGGCCATGAAAGCCTACGACTTCAAATTGATTTTCTTTCTATCATCTTTCTTAACTCTCCAACTCTCACATCCATACATGGTAATAGGGAATACAATGGCTTGTATGATTCTAGCTTTTGTGCTCAGTTGTATATCTAGTATTACTGATGCTGCATTTTTAATGCCAGGGATAGGAAAAATTTCTGTATTGTGACAAATTAACTTGTCTGGCTGGTTTGGATACAGCTTAACTTGGATGTGTAGCTGAAGGTCATATATATTGCACTGTCTTAGCCATAAAAATATTTTGGACTGACCAAGGGAAGAAGTGGGATGAGGATCAACTGGTACATCTCTGGGTGAACTTTAATAGGCCTCAGAGATTTTTGATTTCCTAATATTTTAACAAGAGAGTCAGTATGGTCTAAGTGGTTTGAGTGTTGGATTGTGACTTTGGAGATCAGGGTTCAAATCCCTATTTGTAATGGAAACCCACTGGGTGACCTTGGGTAAATCACACACCCTTGGTCTCAGAGGGAAGGAAAGCCAAACCCTTGCTGAACAAATCTTGACAAGAAAACCTCATAATAGGTTTACATTAGGGTCAGTGTAAGTAAGATATGACTTGAAGGCACACAACAACAACAGCAAATAATATTACAAAGGGGAAGAAAAACCCTCTGGTCCAAAACACACTGCAGAAATAATCCAGTTTGAGACCACTTTAACTACCCTGGCTCCATGCTAGGGAATCATAGAATCAGAGAATCATAGAGGTGGAATAGACCACAAGGGCCATCCAGTCCAACCCCCTGCCATGCAGGAACCCCCAATCAAAGCATCCCCAACAGATGGCCATCCAGTCTCTGCTTAAAGACCTCCAAGGAAGGAGACTCCACTACTTTTTGAGGGAGTGTGTTCCACTGTCGAACCACCCTTACTGTCAGGAAGTTCCCCTAATGTTGAGGTGGAATCTCTTTTCATGGAGCTTACATCCATTGTTTTGGGTAATAATAATAATAATAATAATAATAATAATAAAATTTATTTATATACTGCCCAATGGTTGCCCAATCCGGGTGGTTTACAACATAAAACACAATTACAATAGACAGCATCCCCCCCCCTTAAAACATTATTAAACAATAACATGATTAAAATCCAATTAGCAAATTAAAACAGGATAAAATCATAACAATTAAAATGATTAAAAAACATTCACAGTACCCCATTGTTGCACTTCCAGGGGAACCAGGGTTCAAAATAGTGTCACTGAGGGGAGATTGGACAGCCCGGGGCTGGGACAATTTAGTCTGGAAAGGCCTGCCGGAAGAGATCTGTCTTGACAGCCTTTTTGAAACTGTCCAAAGATGTTAATTGACGGATCTCATCCAGCAGGCCATTCCAGAGCCTGGGGGCGATGACAGAGAAGGCCCTCTGGGAGGTAACAGATAGCCTCGATCTTTGGGGCTCTAAGAAATTCCTCCCAGAGGATCGGAGCGCACGGGGAGGATTATACGGGAGGAGGCGGTCTCTGATATAACTTGGACCCAAGCCATTTAGGGCTTTAAAGGTAATAACCAACACCTTGTACTGGGCCCGGAAACCAATAGGCAGCCAGTGGAGGAACCTCAAAACCGGAGTGATGTGGTCCCTCCTAGATGTTCCTGAAACAAGCCTGGCTGCCATGTTTTGAACTAACTGTAGCTTCCGAACTAGGCACAAGGGTAGCCCCATGTCCTAGTCTCTGGAGCAGCAGAAAACAAGCTTGTTCTCTCCTCAAGATGACATCCCTTCAAATATTTAAACATGGCTATCATATCACCTCTCAGCCTTCTCTTCTCCAGGCTAAACATCCCCAGCTCCCTAAGTCATTCCTCATAGGGCTTGGTTTCCAGACCCTTCACCATTTTAGTTGCCCTCCTTTGGACACGCTCCAGTTTCTCCACATCTTTTTTGAATTGTGGTGCCCAGAACTGGACACAGTATTCCAGGTGAGGCCTGACCAAAGCAGAATAGAGTGGCACTATTACTTCTCTTGATCTAGACACTATACTTCTACTGATGCAGCCTAAAATTGCATTGGCCTTTTTAGCTGCTGCATCGCACTGTTGACTCATGTTCAACTTGTGGTCCACCTGGATTCCTAGATCCCTTTCACACGTAGTCTCATTCAGCCAGGTGTCTCCCATCGTATATCTGTGCTTTTCGTTTTTCCACCCTAAGTGCAGTACCTTACATTTCTCTGTGTTGAATTTCATTTTGTTAGCTTTGGCCCAGCTTTCTAGTCTGTTCAAGTCATTTTGAATTTTGATCCTGTCCTCTGGGGTATTAGCTACTCCTCCTAATTTGGTGTCGTCTGCAAATTTGATAACTATGCCCTCAATACCATCATCCAAGTCATTAATAAAGATATTGAATAGCACTGGGCCCAGGACAGAGCCCTGTGGCACCCCACTGGTCAGTTCTTTCCAGGTTGAAAAGGAGCCATTGTTGAGCAGACTTTGGGTTCAGCCAGTCAACCAATTACAAATCCATGTAACACTTACTTTGTCTAGCCCACATTTTACCAGCTTGTTTGCAAGAATGTCATGGGGAGCGTTGTCAAAGGCCTTACTGAAATCATGATATACTACATCCACAGCATTCCCCTCATCTACCAAACTGGTAATTTTATCAAAAAAAGAGATCAGATTTGTCTGGCATGACCTGTTTCTCTGAAACCCATGTTGACTTTTTGTGATTATGAAATTACCTTCCAGATGTTCACAGACTCTCTGTTTAATGATCTGCTCCAGAATCTTTCCTGGTATTGATGTCAGACTAACTGGACGATAATTGTTGGGATCCTCTCCCCCCCCCCTTTTTAAAGATGGTGACAACATTTGCCCTCCTCCAGTCTGCTGGGACTTCTCCTGTTTTCCAGGAGTTCTCAAAGATTATTGCCAATGGTTCCGATATTACATTTGCCAGTTCTTTTAATACCCTTGGATGTAATTCATCTGGTCCTGGAGACTTATATTCATTTAGATTAACCAGGTATTCCTGTACTATCTCTTTACTTATTCTGTGCTGAAATTCTCCTATTCTGTCCTCTGCTCCATTATCCTCAGGTTGAGCACCCTTTGCCTTTTCTGAGAAGACTGAAGCAAAGAAGGTGTTGAGTAATTCTGCCTTTTCTCTTTCCCCTGATAACTTTTTGCCATCTTCTCCACACAGTGGCCCTACCATTTCCTTCTTCTTCCTTTTGCTGCTGACATACCCCCAAAAGCCCTTTTTATTGTTCTTAACCTCTCTAGCAAGCCTGAGTTCATTCTGCGCTTTAGCTTTTCTGACTTTACCCCTACACGTGCTAGCTATTTGTTTGAATTCCTCTTTGGTGATTTCCCCATTTTTCCATTTCTTATACATGTTCTGTTTAAAACTTAGTTCAGTTGCAAGTTCCTTTGTCATCCATCCTGGTTTCTTGAGACACTTCCCATTTTTCCTCCTCATTGGCACGGTTTGAAACTGTGCCTTCAGTATCTCCCTTTTGAGAAACTCCCATCCATCTTGAACTCCCTTCTCTTTTAGTATTCCTGTCCATGGGATCACTCACAGTATTTCTCTAAGGGCCTCGGCAGACGGCTTATTGAGCCGTCTCTGAGGCAGGGAAGAGGAGGGGCAGCTGCACGCGCGGCGCCCCTTCCTCTTCCCGAGGTCGTCCTCGGAGCCGCCGGCCCTCCGCACGGCCAGCGCTCCGGGGACAACCTCCTGCCGCAGCGACCGCACGCGCTGCGGCGGAAAAGTCAGGGAAAGTGCACCCTACGCGTTTAGGGCACACTTTCCCTGACTTCTAAAAGGAGCGCCAATTTGGAGCTCCTTTTAGGGACGCCGCAGGAGCGCCGCGGTGCGGAGGCCGTGGTCCAGCGGCGCTCCGTCTGGCGGCATCTGGGAAGCTCTCGTCTGCTTCCCCCCTTTGTTTAGTAAAATCAGCTTTCCTAAAATCTAGAATGCGTGTCTGACTGTGCGTGGCTTCTCCTTTCCACTGTATAATAAACTCCAGGAGGACATGATCACTCCCACCTAAGGATCCCACCACTTGCACCCCATTAACTAGGTCTTCCCTGTTAGTTAGGATCAGATCCAAAATAGCTGACTCCCTTGTTGCCTCTTCCACCTTTTGGACAATGAAATTGTTCAAAATTTCATTGTCCTTCCCAGGAGACTCAGAGGAAGACCACATGCCCTTCCCAGGAGACTCAGTCAAAATCAAATGAATGCAGTCTTAGCTTTTCTGTTCTTCCTTGCTAACAACTTTTACCATTCAAAGATATAGCTCTGTAGAATCATTATGTAGAGAGATCTTGTAGTACCTCTGAGACTAACTGAAAAAAAGAAGTTGGCATCATGAGCTTTCATAGACTTAAGTCTACTTCCTCAGATGCATTTCGTGCATCGCATCGGCTCTCTAAGGAGGTCCTCCTTGGAGCGAGGTCCCATGCAGGGTCCGCGCTCCGAGGAGGTCCTCCTCGGAAAGCCGGCTCTCCGAGGAGGTTCTCCTTGGAGCGCAAGCCCTGCGCAGGGTCTGTGCTCCGAGGAGGTCCTCCTCGGAAAGCCGGCTCTCTGAGGAGGTCCTCCTTGGAGCGAGACCCCACGCAGGGTCCATGCTCCGAGGAGGTCCTCCTCGGAAAGCCGGCTCTCTGAGGAGGTCCTCCTTGGAGCGCAGGCCCCGCACGGGGTCCGCGCTCCGAGGAGGTACTCTGAGGAGGTCCTCCTTGGATCGCAGGTGGGGAAATGCTCCCCAATACGTATTGGGTTTTCATACCTACGGTAAAAGCGAAATGATTCCTGTCGCGCAATTGCAATTCCTAAAGAAACCGAAATTCAAAAGATCTCGGTTCTTTCCGCATTCTGTCGGGGTTCTGTGCGACGTCGTGTGGACACACGGAAAAATAATATGTATTAGGTCAGGATTTCGTTTGGATTCTGTCTGCATTGAGCCCCGTGTGATAAGGTCCGTAGTTTTGATGCTTGTCCTTGTGTTTTGTTCATGCTGTTATTACAATATGTTTCAAATAGAGTTTTGCCATTTTGACTACATGCTTTGGCCACACATGTCCCACTATTGATCTCTGAAATCTTGGAGGGTATGACATTTGGAAACATCCAATGGATGACTTTACTCCTTTACTTATGTATTCTGCTATGCATTTTTTTGTATTGTTAAAGCAAAGTGGGCAAGTTTCAAGCAGATATATATTCTCTACTTCATCACTGCAGTTATCAATGCTGAATTTTAAACCTCCCTTAACTGAAAGCTTACATATTTCTGTGAATTCTATTGCGGAATCCTGTTGGAGACTTACATTGATTCTGTAACCCAGGACCTGAGCAGACGGGGCTCACCCAGGTTAGTTGCTGTGTTGGTGTGGGGACAGGCTAGTGTTCACACACCTATCCTCACACCAATGCAGGACTCGGTGCTGGCACACTGCTCCTTATCTTGCTGGTGGTCGATCAATTTGAGAAGCCCCCCCAGTCGCCTTGTCTGACATAGAAATGGGGCACCTGACTGCACCAATGTGGCCAGGTGTCCCATTTCTATGTCAGATAGAGTGACTGGGCAGCTTTTCAGATGGACTGACCACCAGAGAGGTAAGAAGCTGGGGTGGATGGGTGGGTGGGTATCTGAACAGCCCAGTTTAGCCATGGGCTTTCTTAGAAACTCAATGAACAACCAGGGTGATTTTACTCTGTGGTAAAGGCTCTTTACCCTGGGGTCAGACTGGATCCTCCAGGTTGGAGGACTGATGTGCACTCAGATCAATGGGGACTAATACTAGACCCTTGTCCTTCCTGGCTAATTAAACAGTCCAAAGGAGGACTAGTGGGGTGGGTAAGGGAAATGATTAATGCCTCTTTACAGCGAGGCAAGGTCCCAACACACCTGAAGGAGGCTGTGGTAAGACCTCTTTTGAAAAAAATCTTCCCTGGATCCTACTGTACTAGATAATTACAGGCCAGTCTCCAACCTTCCATTTTTGAGCAAGTTGCTAGAGTGTGTGGTGGCCTCTCAACTCCAGGGGTTACTGGATGAGACAGATTATTTGATCCATGTCAGTCTGGTTTCAGACTTGGCTATGGGACAGAAACTGCTTTGGTTGCCTTGGTGGATGACCTACGCAGAGAACTGGATAGGGAGAGTGTGTCCCTTTTGGTTTTGCTGGACCTCTCAGTGGCTTTTGTTACCATCAACCATGGTATCCTCCTGAGTCGCCTCTCAGGGATGGGGTTTGGAGGCACTGTTCTACAGTGGCTCCATTCTTTCTTGGAGGGGCATTCTCAGAAGGTGGTGCTGGGGGATACCTGTTTGACCCCTTGGCCATTGGCCTGTGGGGTCCCTCAGGGCTCAGTCCTGTCCCCTATGCTTTTTAACATCTACATGAAACTGCTGGGAGAGGTTGTCCAGAATTTTGGAGTAAGGTGTCACCTGTACGCTGATGATACCCAGCTCTATTTCCACCTAATTCCAAGGAAGCTGTTTCTGTCCTAAACCAGTGTCTTGCTGCTGTAATGGACTGGATGAGGGCAAATTGAAGCTTAATCCAGAGGTGCTCCTGGTCAGTTGAAAGACAGATCTGGGAATAGGGGTTAAGCCTATGTTAGACGGGGTTATACTCCCCCTGTCACACAGCTAAAACTTGTGCACCAGCTGCGCCCATTCCTGGAGAAGTCAGATCTGGCCATGGTGGTACATGCCTTGGTTACATCCCATCTGGATTATTGTAATGCACTCTAGGTGGAGCTGCCTTTGAAAAGTGTTCAGAAACTTCAGCTTGTCCAAAGAGCTGCAGCCAAGTTGTTAACTGGAACTGGCTACAACTCCCTTGTTGCAACAGCTCCATTGGCTGCTAGTCCATTTTTGGGCACAATTCAAAATACTGATTTTGACCTATAAAGCCCTGGTCCAGGCTATTTGAAGGACCGTATCTCCCTATATGAGCCCCCCAGAGTATTGAGATCATCGGGAGAGGCCATTCTTTCTGTCCCACCACCCTCTCAGGTGTGTTTGGTGGGAACAGAGAGAGGGCCTTTTCAGTGGCTGCTTCCAAGCTTTGGAACTCCCTCCCTAGGGAGGCCAGGATGGCGCCATCCCTGCTGTCCTTCCGGCAGCAGATAAAGACATTCTTGTGCTGGCAGGCCATTGCAAACTGATAAGGACTGGGTTTTTAATGTTGTATGATATAACTTTTAATGGTTTGTATTTTAACATGTTATATTTTAATTTATAACTGTTTTAACTCTTAAAAATTTTAATTGTTTTTTAAATGTAATATTTATACATTTTAATATTGTTGTACTGTTTTTAAATTGTATTGTTTTATACTAGTTGTTCACTGCCTTGAGTCCCTATATTGGGAGAAAGTCAGGATATAAAATGATGATGATGATGATATAATAATAATAATAATAATAATAATAATAAGCATTGGGATCAATGAGGGCCATTCCCATTGTCCACTGATTCCATTGTGAACTAGCTAGGGAGTGCCAATGTACATTGGGACTCTCTTGCCAGTGTTCTGTTATGCATCTTTGCAATTCATTAACAGGGTTTCTTAGCACCTTAACTTCTTATGTAGCTAAATATACACAAAGTTATGTAACATACACTGTGATAAGGGATCCTGGTCATACATTTTTCCACACTTGCTTGATAAACAAGACAATGCAAAAAATAAACCATCTTCATGATGAGATGGTAAATTTCCTTGAAATCAGAAATACTTTTCAAGACTGGTTTTTGTACATTTCTGTAAAATGCATACAATAGTAAAAAAGTGATAACTACTTTGTGTGTGTGTGTTTGTGTAAGGGCTGGTAAAAATAATACCACTGGGTGAGTTGCTTTTTAATCAGTCAGCCAATTCTGTTTGTGCTGACATTAATTTTGTGCAGAGACAAAAGTTTTGTCCAAAGTAAGTGGTGGAACTAGGTTTGGCATCACCTGGTGCAGTAACTCATGGTGTCACTCCCCCCATTGACCTCCCATACCACATCATACAGAATCCTTAGTAATGTTTTTTTGTGTTAATGTTACTCATTAATTGTAATTCCTGTATATTAATGAAGGTAATGGAAATAGTTGTGATATAATCAATTAGCAAAATTAAAATTATACCTTTAAATTACCATATCATATGCATAGCCTAAATGCATTTACATATACATAATTTCATGTGGTTGAAAGGAAAATGTGATGTTTTTAAAGAAAATTTAAAATTACTAAATTAAAAATTAAATTTAAACATTTAATAATAATAATAATAATAATAATAATAATAAATTTTTATTTATAACCCGCCCCTCTGCTCGGCAATCGGGGTGGCTTACAGCAAGTTAAAAAATACAACAATTAAAACATTCCATCTTCCCACGCCCTCCACCCCCACCCCACCCCTCCCACCCCTTAAAACTAAATTAAACTGTTATAGAATTAAAATCAGATTAATCATAAAATGTAATACAAACCAATTAGCAAACATGTCATGGCAGCCAGAAAAGTGAGAGCAGCAGATTACCTCCATATGGCCAGGCGGTTATTTAAAATTTATTTTTTTCAAAAAAAAAAAAAATGGAGCCTCTTCTTTCTCCTCCCACTAAGCCTCACCCTACTCACATTGTCTCTTCAGCATTTTAAAGGTACACAAGCAAATGCCACAGCCCATTTTTGCTCAAAGGCAGATGTTTGAGGAGCAGTGGTGGCATCCCCCCATCAGGGTGTCACCTGATGCAGTCCACACCCCTCATACTCTCTAGTGATGCCACTGCCCAAAGTATATGATAGGCATTGTGGAAACCAAGAGAGGGGAAAAACATTTTATCTTGGGTTGTGTGCAGGAGGAGACATCTGAATGGGGCTGGAAGATCATTGAGACATGGTTTTGTAGAGCTGACATAGACAGCCCCACCTAGAATCTCACCAAGACAAATTTCCTTCACATCCCTGCCAACATTCAAGAAACATGAAGACCATGCGAAAGTATTGTAAAGCTTTATTCTTTGATTATTACTCCATATTTTTATAGGCAATTCAGAAGGGAGAAAACCCAATTTCTAACAACATTATTTCCAAATCAAATAGTGTGCAATTCTCAGTACCTATAAGTTATATATCCTAGAATGAGATGTGGAGAGAGTAACATCTGTTCAATAAGTACCAGTCAAATTGATGGTCTTTTTATTTACCGAATCAAGGCATTTGAATCTGAAAATAGTACAGCAGTCAGCTCCATCCCACTCTTTGTAGTGGGATGTTTAGGTTGTCAGAGAAAATGCAAAGTAGTATTTCTGACAAGTCCATAATAAATAGGAATACCCTATGGAGAACTGTATAAAGGAGAAAGGAAACACATCAATATAAAGTATAAAGTGAGTATAGGGGCTGTTTCACTACTGTGGAGCCGTGTACATATTTTACTCTACTGATGAGTTGAACGTATAAAAGATAGCAATGTAATGTATACTTGCAAATTTTCTCCTTGGGAAGAAAGGGTGCCTCCAACTATTAGACATCCCATTGATGGTGAATTGCATTGTGTTATTGCATTGTGAAACTTCTTTATGGAAAAAAGTTGTTATTGCATTGTGAAACTTCTTTATGGAAAAAAGGGTCCATCTGCACTGGAAAATTATAATAGTCTGAGATTGCTTTAACTGCCATTGCTGGAACTCACAGAATTCTGGGATTTGTACTTTGTGAAAGTACTTAAAGTTCTCTAGTGCACGTCCCTGAACTACATCACTAGAGTTTTCTGCTAGAGAATACTGAGACCTCACAAATCCAAGAATTCTCTAGGTTGGAATCATGACAGTTAATGTCATATTAAAGTGGTATAATTGTATAGTGTGGATATGCCCAAAATTGTGCATAAAAACTATTTTGAGCAAACCCCACTTTTTGTGCAGAAGATGATGTATTTTGTGCAACAGATGCTAGTTCTTATGCCATAAAAGTTGGGATTTATGCAGAAAACAGAATTCCCCCCCCTTTTGATACATATGGTATTTTTCTGCAAAAAAGTTCTGAAATAAAAAAATAATAGAAAATGAACAAAAACCTATCACTTTGTGGGAAGAAAGTGTTTGAAATGGCTCATTCTTGCATGCATTAGGCCATAGTATTCATATGCATAGAGACATATGTGAAAAAAGTCCTGAGAAATTAAGAAAGCCTGCTTTAGGTCAGCTCATTTACATTAATATGGAAATAAATATATACTCAGCCTGATTCATATGTTTCCTTAGCATTAACTTTCAGATCATTAGAGAAGGCTCTTCACGATGTCAACTAAACATCTGAAGTCTGAAAATCCTTATTCTCCAGTGTGTGAGTGTATAAAGGCAAAGATAGAATCCATGCATCCATCCTTCCCACCCGCTTCCCCTGGATGTAATGAGATTTCCATCTTAGCTGTCCAGATCCAGGTGGTCTTTCCTTAGATCTGACGTTTGCATCCAAATTGAACTCCCAAAACCTCTGAGGTCCCCCTTTTTTGAATGCAGGCAAGAAAGTTCTTTTAATTTCAAATGAAGAAACTATTTGGGGGCCTTCCTTCTTTCTTTAATTCCAGAGCCATCTGACAAAAAATGCAGAGCATGCTATACATGCAAAGCACATGAAAGATATGGATGAGTGTATAATGAGTTCAGCCCCTGGGCGGATGGCTTGAGAGTGGCTTCAGGGTCATGTACACTCTCTTGAAAGGCTTACAGGGCCTGCCTCTCCCATTATTCATCCTCTAATCATGGCATTATTCTCTGGGGGTTAGTGGGGGGCGGGGGGAAGAGTTCTTGTTTGATGAATTCGTGCAGTATGTTTTCATCTGGAGTAAGTTTTAATGCAAATTCCTATCTAGCCTGTGGGTCCTTAAAAACTCAGAGTTCCTATGGTTATGGGGATTTTCCCCCCTTCAAGAAAATTCATTGAATTGAAATGTGGGAATAAAAGGGCTACACTTATATTGTTCATAGCCAGAGAACAGATAATCTGTTCAACAGAAAAGTTCAGCCAGTTATTCAGTTCAAAGAAGCTATTATTATTTTTGAGAATCTATTTGAGAATACCTCTCTGGAAAATAACCATACTTTGTGCTTCTTCTTTGCTTTTCACTTTATGATCTCAATGCACAGTTTAACAGCTTTCATTAATAAAGCCTCAACAACTCCCCAGCTAGTCTGGGGTAGTAGTTAGAGTGACTGAATAGAACTGGGAGGACTCATGTTGAAATCCCCATTCATCAATTAATGTCACTAGCTCTATGGGCCCAGGGACATACCCCTGGAGTCTTAGGATTAAGTGGAAGCCCCATCTGAGGTCTTAGATGAAGTTCTGAATTAAAAGGGAGACATCTGTCCACTGAACCTACCTCACAGGGTTGTGGTGTGAATACAGTTGGAGAAACATATATATTGTCTTGAACATAGGAGGAAAAGTGGGATATAAATGATAATACAAACTTTAAAGCTGGACTGCATGAAGTACAGAGATTCCATGTGAGTTGAGTGTAGTGTATCATTGTTTTATGCTGTTGAGCCAGATTTGATTTATGGCAACCCTGTAAATGTAAAATAACAGGATCTTATATTATGGTGTCGTCCGCATATGTTAGGTTGTTAATGTTGCTCCCTCCTATCTTAACTCCTTCTTTTTCTTTTTCTGTTTCTAATTCTGTTCTGATGGTAGCCTCATCAGGACTATCAGATGTAGTGGCACCCCCATGTTTTGAATGCAATCCATAGTTTTTCATGATCTATATAATCAAATGCTTTGCTGTAGTCTATGAAATACATGCTGATTCTTTTTTTTGGAATTCTTTGGTGTGCTCCATTAGCCATCATATGTTTGCTATATGGTCCCTAGTGCCCCTTCCTTTTCTGAATCCTGCTTGCCCTTCTGAAATTTCTCTCTCCATGTATGGTTGGAGTCTATGCTGCAGAATTTTGAGCATTATTTTGCTTGCATGTGAAATTAGTGTTGTTGTCCTATAGTTGATGCAATCTTTTGTATCTCCTTTCTTGTGGATTGGTATGTATATCGAGCATTTCTAGTCTGTTGGCCACCGCTTTGTTTTCCATATTTGTTGGCATATTTCACTTAGCACTAAAGTTGTATCTGTCTGCAGGCACTGGAGCAGTTCAGTTGGGATATCATCTCTTCCCGGTGATTTTTTCCCCATTTCCTTTTTTGCAAATTCCAGTTCACTTCTTAGAATTTGGGGTTCATCTTCATATGGCTCCTCATTCCAAATATCATTCATTCCCTCATTTCTTTTGTATAACTCCTCTGTGTATTGCCTCCAGCATCTTTTTATTTCTTCTTGTTCCTGTACTATGTTCTTTTTTCCCCATAGAGCATCCCTGCCCTTGATTTGAACTTGGTTTTAATTTCTTGGATTTTTTGATACAAGTGTCCCATTCTTCACTTTTTGTTGTTTTCTATTTCTCTGCATCGGTCATTATAGTATTTCTCCTTATCCCTGCATGTCAGATGTTGGATAGTTGTGTTCATACTTCTGGCTTTGTTCCTATCTCCCTTTGCTTTTGCTTTTTTTTTCTTTCTTTTATTGCATGAAGTGTTTCATCTGTTATCCATTGTTTCTTATCTTTCTTTTTGGCCAATGTTAGTGCCCTACTATTAGGCAAAGTGAGATAGTTACTTTGGGTCTGCCTGCGAAATAGCTTTGGCCAGTCTTGCTGACCTGTGTATCACTAAGGTCAGAATGACTTAGGGGGACTGCAGACGGGCGGCTCTGGGTCGCCTTGGGAAGCAGTGGATTGGGGCCATGGCAACCCCACGCCACAGCCCCAATCCTCCCTTTTGCTTCCCCGAAAAGAGCAGCAAAATGCCAATCCTTTTAAGGGTGGCAAAAGGCCACCCTAAAAGCCGGCGCGCAGCTCTTCAGCACCCTTTTCGATGCAGCGTGTTTGAACGCTGTGTTGGAAGAGCCTACTGATTCTACACTCCATGCATAATGGCACGCAGCATCAGAATGGCATCGGCGTGGGGTTGGGGTGGCCGGTGTGCAGCTGCCCCACCCCAACTCTGCCTCCAGGCCAGCCCTTTGAGCCAGTCTGCAGAGGTCCTTAGTCTGTATAAAAATTAGGAATACTGGAGAAATATCTTAGGTCCACATATTGGGGGGAACCAACCTGGTAATCCACACTTCTGGACTAATACACACAACAGAACACAGCTTTCTGGATTTTGTGCTACAATTCTTTGATTAAAAAAATGCATATGAAGGGCATAGTTTTAAGACAAGACGATCAAAAATTGACATTTTAGAGAACAGTGTTTACAAAATGGGTGCTTTAGAGGAAATGAATGCAAAATGTATTAAATGGAAATAGTTATGTTGAGAAAAAGAATGAAACAAAATGGGACTGAATGGATCTACAGTGAACGTTTTGCAAAACTAGCAAAGACTAGTGACACTAATCTGTTCAGTCTTAAAGGGATTGTACTGTTGAGTTTTTTTCTTCCTTAAGAGAAATCTGTACATCATAATTCACAGGCTAGAAGGGAAATATGCATTCATGCAGCAAGAAAATATATCCATTTATTATATATATTTCAGAATTTGTTTTGGGTCTTCTTGACTGGGTTGTATACATGCTGTTACAATCCAGTACTGTCATAAAGAGGCCTACACTATCATGTTTTTAACAGCAAAAGGAATATGCCAGAGGAAATTGTATTGTCACATGACAAGGGAATTATATCTTATATAACTTACAAGTGTCTCATGAGAGTGTCAGCAAAATCACAACACTAACCAATTAAACAATAATTTAATCATGACACCCAAAATTTACTTCCTGAGATGGTGCCTCATTCTTCCGAAAGACAAGGCAGTGTTGCAGTGTTTAATTAATTTAATTAAAAGAAACTCCAAATTAAACAGTAAATTAAAACAACTGATTAACTAATTATACTTGTGGCCAAGACTAGACCAGGTGCCGACTGTGGCACAGATCACAAACTACACTCGTCCCTCCACATTTGTGGCTTTGACTTTTGAGGAATGATTATTCAAGGATTTTATTAATATGTTCACTCTAGGAATATCTAGGTCAGTGGTAGGCAACCTGTCCCCTTTAAGGGCCGAGGGACTTCAGCTCCCAGAATCCCAGGAGCTATTGGCCAACATGGGACTATTAGCCAACATGGCTGAGGCTTCTGGGAGCTGAAGTCCCTCGGCCCTTAAAGGGGAAAGGATGCCTACGCCTGATCTAGGTCCTTCAGTACAACTCTGTGGTCAACTTTAACCAAAAGTCACACTGAAGGACTGAGAGATTCTTAGAGACAACACTTCACTAGGCATTTGTAGCTCCTCCAGCACAATTCTATGGTCAATGTCTGGCAGATGTTGACCACAGAGTTGCACTGGAGGAATTAGAAATTCCTAGAGAGATGTTCTCTCAGGTGAAAAAAAGTGTTTTTGTTACTTGTATTTTTCCACATTCATGGGGGTTCTGTGCCCCTAACCCCAGGAATGTGGAGGGACGAGTGAACTCATATCAAAGATAAGAGTAAGACTCAAGAAGAAAACAAAACCAGTGATTATACCAATATATGATCTAAATAATATCTCAATAGAATTAATGACAACCTAAGAAACAGATTTGCACTACTAAGCATAATAGACGGGGAACCAGAGGAACTATGATCTGAAGCCAGGGACATAATAAAAGAAGAATGCAGCCAGACACTTTCAATAAACAAAAACAAAAACAAAAACAAAAACATGGATGACAGAAAAACATTACAAGCAATAAAGAAAAGAAGAGAAGTAAAACAAAAGGGAGATAGGAACAAACCAAGAATTATGAATGCAACAGTACAACAGCTTGTGTGGAAAGATAAAGAAAATTACTACAACAACCAATGTAGAGAAATAGAACACAACAAAAAAGGAAGAACAAGAGATCTATTTCACAAGATCTGGGAAATCAAAGGAAAATTCAAACCAAGGACTGGGATGATCTATGACCATAAAAATAACATAATTCAAGATCAAGAAGGAATTTAAAAAAAAAGTTGGATGCAATACAAAGAAGAATTATACAAAAGAGATGACAAAATGAAGGGCACATGGAATGAATAGCCATATGAAGATGAACCCCAAATTCTAAAAAGTGAGGTGGAAACTGCAATATGAGAAATACCAAACACCAGGAACAGATGATATTCTAACTGAACTGCTGCAATGTACATTGACAGAGTCAACTCTAGTGCTAACCAACATATGTCAACAGATATGAAAAACGAAACAATGGTCAACAGATTGGAAGCAATCAATATACATCCCAATTCACAAAAAAGAAGACACAAGAGACTGCAGCAACTATAGGACCATAGCACTGATCTCCCACGCAAGCAAAATCATGCTCAAAATTCTGCACCATTGATTCCAACCACACATGGAAAAGAAATCCAGAGGTTCAAGCTGGGTTCAGGAAAAGAAGAGGCACTAGGGACCACGTTGCAAACATATGATGGTTAATGAAATGCACCAAGGAATTCCAAAAGAAAATCAGCATGTGCTTTATAGACTATAGCAAAGCCTTTGACTGCATAAACCATGAAAGGCTATGAAATGCCCTCAAAGACATGGGAGTGCCAACACATCTGATAGTCCTGATGAGGAATCTGTACTCAGGACAAGAGGCCACTGTCAAAACAGAACACAGAGAAACATAATGGTTCCCAATTGGCAAAGGAGTCAGACAAGGTTGGGTCCTTTAATCCTATCTGTTCAACTGCATGCAGAACATATTATAAGATAAGCAGGCTTGGACACAGAAGAAGAAGGAGTGAAAATGGGGAAAAGGAATATCAACAATCTAAGACAGGGGTAGGCAACCTTTCCCCTTTAAGGGCCGAGGGACTTCAGCTCCCAGAAGCCTCAGCCATGTTGGCCAATAGTCCCATGTTGGCCAATAGCTCTTGGGATTCTGGGAGCTGAAATCCCTCGGCCCTTAAAGGGGAAAGGTTGCCTACCCCTGATCTAAGATATGCAGATGACACCATAGTACTAGCAGAAAATCTCACAGACCTGGAACACCTACTAAGGAAGATCAAAGAAGAAAGTGCTAAGGCAGGCTTAACGCTGAACATAAAGAAAAGAAAAATATTGACCACTGAGGACATTCACAAGTTCAACCTAGACAACGAAGAAATAGAAATAGTAAGAGAATTCCCATACCTGGGATCAAACATTGATAGAAATGGGGACTTCAGTCAGGAAATCAGAAGGTGATTAAGAATTGGGAGGGTGGCTATGAAAGAACTAGAAGAGATTCTAAAATGCAAAGATATACAACTCAGCACAAAAGTTAGAATCATACAAGCCATGATACACTACCATGTATGGATGTGAGAGCTGGACAGTTAAGAAAGATGATAGGGAGAAAATAAATTCATTTGAGATGTGGTGCTGGAGAAGAGTGCTGAGGATCCCCTCGACAGCCAAAAGACAAACAAATGGGTCCTAGAGGAGATGAAGCCGGAAACCTCCCTGGAAGCCAAGATGTCCAAACTGAGGCTGTCATACTTTGGACATATCATGAGAATGAAGGACTCATAGGAAAAGACAATAATGCTAGGAAAGGTGGAGGGAAGTAGGAAAAGAGGAAGGCCACATGCCAGATGGATGGACTCTATTAAGGAGGTCATGGGTATGGGGTTGCAGGAATTAAGCAGAGCAGTGGAGGACAGGGGGTCTTGGACATGTCTCATCAATAGGGTCGCCATGAGTCAAGATCACCTCAAGGGCAGTAAACAACAACATATCTAATAATATTAATTAATATTTAATTACTGTTTAATAAGAGTAGGGAATCCATCACCTTCCAGATTTTTTCAGCTATGACTTCCATCATCCTTTATCATTGCCTGTGCAGTCTTAAAGTGATGTGAGTTGCAGTCCAACAGCATCTGAAGGGCCACACATTTCTCATCCGTTTTATGGCATGCAAAAGATAAGTGGAAAACTTTCACCCCCTTTCCAGAATTCAGAAGTGCTTCACCCTACAGAATAGGATATTTTAATAAGCTTGAAGGTCACTGGGTATATAACTGAGTGTTCTGCAACAACATGTAATTTAAGAACCACTCACAGTAAAGATACTGCTGCACTACAGAACTTTAGTCTGAGATCTCTGTCATTAAATGTATATGTACTGTTATAAAAATGATTTTCCATAAAAGTTCTTCATGGCTTTCTTTGAACTTGCCGAGCTTGGTTCCAGTAATTGTTTTAATCTTTCATGGAGATAAGAAAATGATTGTAAGGAAGGTGGCATTGTTGTAAACTGCTGCAAAGGAGATTCCCAATAAACATTATTTTGCAAGTCTATTGCTTCCACAATTACTAAAGTAGTAGAATTTCAGTACCAGGGAGTGGCTGAGGAGAAATATGAAGATTCAAGGGTACAGCAGTTGGCTTATGCTTCTGTAATTCTTGCATGTGTATGTGTATATATCTGTGTGTGTCAGTGTATATACATGCTCACATACACGTTTACATTAAAAAGGTGTTTAGGATAGAAGTTGTTGGATACAATTCATATAGCTACTAAGAAACACTGTTCACTATAATTCAAAACTGATATAATGGGAAACGAAAATTTTCTATGATTAGAGTTTATAGCCCAGTTGCCAACCTCATGTATTCCAGGACTGCAGACTATAAATTATTTTTTGTCTTATGTTTCTGTCAAGATTCCTATTGTTGGGGAAATTGGATTTTCTTCTCACTTTAGATACCTTTTAAACTGATAACGGAAATAGGCAGCATTCCTTCGTGCTTCCAGGAGACACATATAATCATTGTGCTTATGTCGCCAAGCTAACTAAAGGATAAATCATGCAAATTGTGATCTACTGCTTGAGGTAGTGACTAAATATCATAGCACAGGTATCTCCTTCAGCAAGGGATTGTGGACTACATCCTAATCCATATAAGCAGACATCTGCAATAGGATGTCCTATCTCCCCTGGATGTCCCTGTGATATCTTTTATTTAGTCTGGAGTTTTTTCAGAGCTGATTTGGGTCATGTATAGAGGGCTGAAGAGGCAGGGGTATCCATTCCTTCAGTATGGTCCGCTCACCTAGCAGGTGGACACAGATAAATGCAACACTGCAATGTAATGTGTTGTTGTTGTGTACCTTTAAGTCATTTCTAAATATAATAAATTGCAATAATTTAATAATAATAATATAGTATATAGTATATAATGAAGGAGTGGGAAACTCTCCAGGGCATGAGCCCACTCTCAGATATTTAAACACTCCCCTCTAAAACACATTACACTGTAACAGATGTGTGGGCTCAATTTCTCTATGTTGCTCACCCCATGGGCTATTTTAGGCCCAGGAGTTGCCTTCATTTACCAAAAAAAGTTTAATCAGAACTCCCCCCCCCCACCAGCTTCCTAAGGTATGTGAGATATTTTCTTAAATTAAAAAATGTGCAATCTTTTGGGAAGGGTTGGGGAGTCTTCTTGGGTCCACATGGCTTCACAAGCTACTGTTTTCCCACCCTGGGATGATACTGTCTGGATTGGCTGGATAAATGACATTCAAAAGCAAATATATGTATATATTGGGGAACCTCTCTGTGCAACAAAGTCACTGCAGTGGATAATTTAGAATATCATCCTACCCACCCTGGATGGACACAGGTTGTTGCTCACTCCAGCCTAGAGGATCCATGTATCCATGTAGTCTTGCTTCAGTATGGAAAAAGACCCACACAATTTGAATTGACTTTGAAAAAATATGGATATTTGTCTGGCTTTAAGATTAACAAAGATAAAATTGATTTTGACTAAGAATATGACAAAGATGGAACAAAAATCTTTGCATGATAAATCAGGTTTTCAGATCATGAAAAAGTTAAATATTTGGAATCAATCAAATTAGATTTTTTTCTGAAAAATAAAATTCCAAATATTTAACTTTTGTCAGGACAACTACAAGAAAGTATGGAATGAAATCAAAATCACAGTTAAAGTTGTCACTATTGGGTAGGATATTAATAATTAAGATGAATGTTTTGCCTAAAATGTTATTTTTATTTCAATCAGTTTCTATTATACTAAATGATGTATCATTTGAACAATGGCAGAAGGGTATGTGATCTTTTTTCTTGCAAAACAAGAGGCCAAGAGTGAGATTTGATATATTACAAGATAAATAAAATAAAAATAAAACAAGGAGGGGACTTAAGCCTGCCAGATTTAAGAGTATATTATTCTGCATGTTGTTTGGTATGGCTGAAAGATTTAACAAATGAAAGACTTTAACAAATGAAAAGTTGTTATGGTTCAAGAGTTTAGATTTGAATTTTGGACTACATGGTTACCTTTGGTATGACAAAGCTAAAGACAAATAACATTTTAATATCTATTATCTGAGAAGGTCATTATTGCATATTTGGAACAGATACAAAGCCAGATTTTATTAAAGGCTACCTCTTTGATGATCACCTTTGGAAACTTTTTTAAATGAGAGAAATATACACAAAAGTTAATTGGATGACATAGAAAGACTTGTTGATAATAGACAATAGTCAATATAGATTGAAATCAAGAGTGGAATTATAGCTTGAAGGATTTGTTTTAAACTGGTTTTCTTAGAGACAATTAATTGAAAGATTTAAAATGGACAAAATATTCAAGGGTTTGAAACAAACAAATCCAAGATAAAAGATTGTACATTGAAATGGGTCCAAAATATTGATTCTCATTAAATGGAACAATGGGAAAAGATGTGGAGGAAGAGTTTGAAGTTTACTTTGGGTTATGGTTTGAGGGAGAATTTTTGCAAGATGATGTATATGCTAATATTTAAAAATACTTCAAATAAATGTTGGAAATATAAGAAGGAGATAGGAGCTTTTTACCACATGTGGTAGACTTGTGATAAAGCACAGAATTATTGGAACTCAAATATACTTAATGTTGGAGGCCATTTTAAAAGTTAAAATAAAATTGAAGCCAGATACCTTTCTGTTGGGAATGCTAAATGAACAGATTAGAAGAAATAGCCTGAAACACACGGGCCAAATAAAGCGGCTTCTGGCCGCTTTGTGGCCATGTCATTTACATGATGCACACCCCCAAAGCAGCTGGAAGCCTTACTGAGGCCACACTTTGGCTTAAAGGACTGAATGAAAAAGGAGTCTATTAAAGCCGACTCCTGGCCAACGTGGCTTGGGACCTGCGGTGGCAGCCTGCTTTGAGAGTGGGTCGTGCAGTTGCTGCGGTTCCTTCCAGAGTGGCCAGAAGCCACTATTTATCAGCCATTGCTTCATCTCATTGAAGAAATTTACGATATATGAATACAGCAGCAGCAAGAACAGTGTATACCCGAAAATGAAAGCACACTGTTATTCCAACTCCTAAGATTGCCTGATGAAGATAGTTCAGTTTGCTGAAATGAGTAATTGCTGAAAAATTGACAATGTTGATTAAGAAGAAACCTTTGAATAACTATAGGAAAGATATAGAACTGTTTACTACTTTTTGCAGTTTCATTGGGAGTATATATCAGCTTTTGGGTGTGTAAAATGAATAGAGTTTGAATATTGTAGAAGCATAGCTATATTATCATATAAAGGAAGTATAGTAACAATGGAATATATCCATTAGTTAGGGTTAGAAAAAACAATAGTGTAAGTTTTCTTTTATGTATGTATATAAATTATGTGTGTCATTGTGTCTAAGTTTATATATATATATATATATATATATATATAGTCTGCCTTCATGGCTCTTCTTCTGGCTCCCCACCACCACAAATGCACACACATTTACCTGTACCCTTTCTATGAGCCATGACAATTAAAGCGGTGTCAAATTGCATTAATTCTGCAGCAAAGATGCAGCATTCATCAAGGACAAAGAGAAAAAGTGTGTGTGGCACACACTACTGCCACCTTCCTACTTTTACACTTTAATTCTAGCTAGCTGTACTTTGGGAACTTGTTATCCCCACAACTACCAACTAATAAAGTGTCAGGGACTCACACTGCCTTTTGTATGTAGTCCCTCCTCCAGAATAACAAAATATTGGTAGCGTGTTTTATGTCTAAAACAGAGACCAAGTGATGTTGGAATAAAAAAAAAAGTTTATTTTGCATCAACATGCAATAAAGGTAACTTGTTTCAGGACTTGCTATTATAATATTTCTTAGGACTTACTATTATAATCTTACAAATTCAATCACAGTACCTCAGCCCCTCTGGCTAATAATATCTAACTGGAGAGGACACCACAGTAACTCTCTCTTCCAGAGCTCTGTGTGTGTTCAGAGTTTATCCATTCTAAACTCTATCTCCCTAAAATTCAGTTCCCTCAGGAACACCTTAAACACAGCCCTCTATTTAGCTTAGCTTTCCCAGCACACCCTCTAACCCAAATCTTCTTCTTCTTCTTCTCTCTGTCACCCTGGGCTTTTATACTACTCCCAGCCGAACTCCCATTGACTGGCTCTCAGCTGCCTTCTGATTGGCCAGATGGACCACTGATCACCACAGTGGGAGGTGGAGAGAAGACTGGGACATTTTGAAAACACCTTAAAAAGTGGAATGGCATAGGATTAATTAGGACTATCCCTGCCAAATTAGGACTGTTGGAGGGTATGGACCGTGAGGCTGGGCTGATGGAGTGCACTGATCTTGACTGGCTGGAGGCCCACAAGCCTTTCCTTTTTCCCAGGGCAGTCTAGCTTAGCCCCTGCCTCCACACTAGAGTGATGGTGTATATACTGGCCTTAACTCATTTTAAAAGCTGTCATAAAATAGGAACAAGCAGACTCAGGAAGTTTCTGAAGATTATTTCTTTTTTACTAGTCATGCAGCTAGTAAACAGTATGCTGCTGTCTTTTTTTGTATTTTGAATTCAGATCCAGCTCTCTTGTGCATATACACTTATTTCTCCAGTGTGAAATGTTAACCCGTATGCCTGCCCATGTTTTTCGTCCTACATAATCCTGCATGATTTCTGAACCACGGGTAATATTATAGGAATAGAACAATATTGGGAAAATTTTAATTCACATAGGAGCCATAGAAACATTACAGGTGTGAGTATTGTGTGCGATCACTACTGGAAATAATTATAATTGACAGCCCTAACATTATGGCCCAGTTACAGTATCTGAAACCAGAAGGTTTGAATACCTTTGTTTGGATACCTATAATATACCTTTGCTATAGATAAGGGGGAATACGTTTGGGGCAAATGCTGAAACCTTTCTCATTGTTTTTGACATTGATTATAGTCATTAATGCATATTCCTTTGGGAAACAGAATTTTTATAAAGCTTTGTAAAGGTAAGCACTACAAAGGGACAGATTGCATTTAGTGAACAGGGCAAACCACATTCACCAGAATGGGTTTTTATCTCAATGAATGTTAAAACCCACATGTTCACCGTAGCTGTTTTGTCTAACACCATGAGAGTGATAGCTAGGTTAAATCTTTCCACTTTCATATAGAAGCTGTTGAAACATGCTTCATTGCAGTGACACTTCATGGAATAAGAATAAAATTCTAAAAAAAGTGCTCCCTATAGCATACATGGCCCGATTTTTGATCATTATCTGCCACCAGCAGTGCACATCTACGTAATTCTGTGAAGGGATGCAAGTGCAAAGTGATGTGTGTGCCTGATCTACCTAACTGAATAATAAGATCAAATATTATCATCTCATATGGATGTCCCGGGTGAGAATTTGACTACCACTATGGCATAGATCTGCCTCGCAGTCTTTATACTGATTATTTACTGTTTTAATATTGTTTTTATTGCTTTTTATTGTTGTCGTTTTTATTATCATGTTTTACATATTGTATTATTGTACAGTGTTGTACATTTTATCTTTGTGCTCATTTGAAAATATAAATTATTATTATTATTATTATTATTATTATTATTATTATTATTAGTGTGTGTGTGCACATGCATATGTGTCTATTCTGTTGAGCATGGCCCCAGGAAAAAAGCTAACGGAGAAGTTCCAATAGTGGGCACAACACACACACAGAGTTTATTCCTAACATCTCTTGTGTTAGTGTACTTTTTATCTTGAGTTCTGTGGGAGTGTTTTATAAATCAGTATTGCAAGCACAATTACAATTTTTTTTAAAAAAGTTTTCATGGTGCTAACTATTATGTTAGTCTGCATCAGCATAAAAAGGAAGTGGTGAAGGAATCTAGCAGCAGCTCTGAGACAAACTGATTTATTTTAGCATGAGCTTTCATGGATTTCACTCTACTTCTTCAGATGCACTGATGGAGTAATGTACAAGATTAATGCCATAGCAATGAAGCAGTTGTACTGGCTTCTTGGAACACTATATAATAACTACATAAATATGTGGGCTTTTACTTCAGTTAAGACATGGAACAAAAAGAATTCTCATAAGAAATTTTCCCCACTTGAGGGAAAATGACTTTTAGGTAAGCAGAATCTATTGCTGTCATATCCCCAGACTAACAGAACAGCTGCTTGACAGACCTGTATCATCTTGCGCTACTCTTTGAAGCTCTATAGCCAGTGTTCCAGATTGCATCATTCTGTGCCTCATTGCATTCTCTCTGTCTTGCCACTATCACAGGCTCACTTGGTGAGGACAAGAAAGAGAGCTTTCTCAGTGGCTACTCCCACCCTCTGGAGCTCCCTTCCAAGATGGGACTAAACTGCCCCCCACCATCCTGCTTTCTTTTTGCCAGTAGGCAAAACCCTTTTTGTTTCAGCAGGGTTTTAATATATAGCCATGCCAGGGATGTTTTTATAATTGGGTTTTTAAAAAAAACCATTTGTATGTTTTAAAGTAATTTTATATTGTTTTAATTGTGACTATTTTAATTGCCTTTAAAATTGCAACTGTAGGTTTTAATTGACTTCCTTGTGTGAGCCACCTTGGGTCCCACTCTTGGAAAAAGGTGGCATATAAATACAAACAAACAAACATACATATACTCCACAATAGTATAACTAATAGTATAACTGCTTAGATATCTGTGCCATTAATTTTGTACTCCATCACTGCATCGAAAGAAAGAAATTGAAATCTGCAAAGGCTAATGCTAACATAAATCAGCTAGTCTCAAAAGTGCTGCTAGTTTCTCCCCCCTCATTTTCTTTGACTAATATTTAAAGGATTTACAAATTAAAATCTGATTTTTTAAAAAACCCACCAGGAAAACTAAATACACAATTAAAGACACACACACACTTCCCAAAGTTCCATGCATCTATTAAGGTACCACTGCAGTACCCACCTGCAGAAATTTTCAAGTTGTACTAATGTAATACAGATTCCACAATGAGGAATTTATCCTGCTCTTTTATCATGCATCCATAAGTTTAAATCCTGTTAAACCTACACAGAGCCTAATTCTTACTTTTGTTCTAATAGTGATGAACAGGACATTAAAGTATAGGGACCCAACTGCAGCACAGCAGCAGCAACTACATCACCTGCAGCTGGGGGAGAAGCAGAGACTTTAAATCCCGCTCTCTGAAAAGAAGAAGGCCCTCCCTCCCTCCACCATCATCTGGAGGGAGAGAAGCCTGGCCAGGTCCATCGGGCCTAGCCTGAAAAATATTGTATTTAGTCTTTTAAGTGTGTGTGGGGGTATCGTATTACTGTTATTGTTGTAATGTATGTTTTTATTTGTATCTTATGTTTGTAAGCTGCCTTGATTGCTCAGGCAAAAGGCGGGATATAAAAAATAAATTATTATTATTATTATAATATTATTATTATTATCACACAGCATTTCCAGACTGATCTGGGCATGGTCTGGGATTGTCATGGAATGGGTGAGAATGGTTGTTATCACACAGAGGAATGCCGCCGATGCCGCTGGGAGTCCCCAAGCTATTTCCCATCCATGCTGTGGCAGTTGATTTTGAAGAATGATTTTGAACCATTCTTCAAAATCAGCTGCCAGGAATGGCTGGGAAATGGCTTGGGACTCCCAGTGGCATCAGCTACGTTCCCCTCTGTGGTAACATGCATTCTCGCCCCATTCTGTGCTGTTCTGTTCCTGTTCCTGCAAGTGCCATGCAATAAACTTAAGGGATACTTATGGTCAAGCAACATTGGAGTATGGTTAAGATGTCAAACATTACAAATGAAAAAAACCCAAACATGCTAGGAAAGGTTTCAGCAGTTTGCTTTTGCCTGAATCTACAGGAAAGGATAAGATTTTTGCCTTGTCTCTTCTTTCTGCTGAGTTAATTGACCACATGCTACTTTTGTACAATGAACTCGGTTTGCATCAACTGAAGTAAGACCCCCATGAAGGGGGGAAGTAGGAGGAGAGAAAGCATGATCATTCAAAAATAGTTCAAAAGTGGAATAACAGAGAATTAATTGGGACTGTTGGTAGGTCTACAAATGTTAACAAATGAGTTGGTAACATCTTTGCGTATTGCTGTTTCCTAGATTCAAGACAATAACATTAGAAACTCAGCATTTTAAATAATGCGAAACAGGGTTAAAATGAATAAAACATGGTAAATATTGATGTGTAACAATAAATTTCATTATTCAGAAATAACTCTTACTGAGTTTAGCATTAATCCATTTACTAGTATGTTCAACAATGTTAACTACAGTAAGTTAATTAGTTTTCCTTCTATAATAAGACATCTTTCTGAATGACAATGTTGCTGTTTGTTGGAATAACAAACAGTACTGCCATAATGTTATGGGATGTTACTTTTTTTTGGAAAAGTAATAGTGTTCAGTTTTGCCACTACAAATAAAATCTGCAATTTTTAGTCTCTGTTGCTTGAAAATTCACAATAATTTCAGTAGTGAGCAACATCTTTTTCTGTGTGGTTATAATTATGTGGCTTTTTAATTGAATCTGAGAATTTAGAGCCAGTGGGGTTGTAGTGGTTTGAGTGTTGGACCAGGACTTCAGGATTTGAATACTTGTCTCAGCCATGGAAACAAAGAGGGTGACCTCGGACAGCTTATGCTTTCTTATTGAGGAAGGCAGTGGCAAACCTCCTCTGAATAAATTTTGCCAAGAAATCCCCATGATTGTCATATGTTGAAGTCAACTTGAAGTGACATAATAACAACTGTGAATTCCACAATAACAACTATGAATTGTTTTAGGGATAGACCTAGAACATCCAGACTTTGTATGATATCTGAAATAGGCTAATGGAAGTTCTGAAGGTCTAATGATGAATCTCAGGGCCACTAGAGTATAATTTATTTTTGCTTGTCACAATGCAGAAGTCTCAAAAGCTTGGCCTCCAACTCCCAGAATCTCACAACCAGCATGATGATTAGACCTATAACACTTCAAGACCTACATACTTGTGTTAGTAGGTAGACCCATTGCTCTAGATATAAGGGAAGGATTGCCTTGCCAGGTGTTTTTAGTGTATGTTTAATAAATTAATCTAGACAGCCTCTAGTAATTTACAAATCAGATTGCCTAGCTCTACTTGTGGAGACTGAAACAATAATTTCTGGCACTGTGTCCCACACTTGTTTTACTCATCTGGAATGTACCATTGTAAAGTACAGAAATAATGGCATTGGCTGAACCGCTGCCATCACCATCTAAAGCTGCTATTATGTTGCGATTGTACACGAGCCTGTGCCATTTAAACTGATACATTCCTATTACACCATTAATTTTCCTCTTGGAACCAGACTGAACTTTAATTGAAATTGCCTTTTGGGATTTTTGAAGACAAGGTCACACCCCTGCAAAGAATTAGGAGTGCAGCACATTCTAAAGTTCAGTTCCAGTGTTTGACTGAAACAAGTTTTGACTTGGTTGGTTATGTTCCTAAAATGGGAAAGAGAAAGGCAGGATCATTTGTAAAAACAGACAGTGCGTGAAATGTGCTCTGACTCCCAGAGAGAAGGAAGTATCTCGGTTGCCTACCACAATAATACAAACATGTCATTGCGAATGGCAGATGAGACCAAAGCATGGAAGACTCTCACTGTTTTCACAAGTGCCATTAAAATAGTGTTAAAAGTTTTGCAACCCAGAGGAAGGAGCTAAACTAAGAAGAAATGTTTTACTTGAACTGTGATTCCTACTGTTGAACACAAATTGTGAAAGTTCCGGCTTTCACCAGAAGAACATAACCTATAACACTCTCTCCAGCGAAGGGAAGACACCCCTCTTCTATTTTCTGTTGAAACACTTAACATCAACAGAGAACATTCTGGGATAGGCACATAAGAATCTTTTTGGGGCAGAACACTGATCTATCTAGCTTGGCATCAGCCTATCCCAACCTAATTCCCTACAGCAGTATTGGTCTCCAGTTTCCATTATTGCCAATGGCTATTCTGATTGGCATTGATGGGATTTGTACTTCAGTGCACTGGGAGAGCACTAGGTTCAGCCCAAAGGTTGGGGAAGGCTGATCTACACAGACTAGAAGCAGTCTTCTGGGGCTCTAGACAGGTTCTTTCCCAGCCCTACCTGCTAGGAATTGCATCTGGCAACTGTTCATGCAAAACATGTACTCTCTCCAAGGGACCATTCAGATGCCAAACTTTTTTCTTTTCTTTTCTTTTTTAAGGCTTATAGAATGTAGTCTCAGGGTTGATTCAGACATTTTGTTATTAAATATGGTTCATACCTCTTCCTCATGTTGGGACAAGGCACAAGAAAGGGCTTAATTAATATGTTTGTTATTTATACTCCACATCATATGAATTCTCCATGGGATGACAAGAAAAGATAAAATATGAGGATCAAGTTAAAGTTTTAAAAAGATCAAATATGAAACAGCTGTATTAATACCACTACGCAATGTAAAATGGTAGGTATCAATTATGAACTGTCTTCTGCAATAAATAATTTGTTACTGGATGTTTAGAAACACAAGGGAGTGTAAACCTTTCATGTATATCCAGGGAAAGAGCTCAAAGCTATGGGTCTGTAACTGAAAAGGCTCTGTTTCTCTAAAAACAACGGGGGTTGTAACTTACCTGACTTGGAACTATACTTTCAGGCTTGTGCACTGGTATGGATTCAGGACTGGATATTGATTAGGAATAAAAGACTATTAGATCTGGAAGGACACGACCTAAGATTTGGGTGGCACGCGTACCTATGGTATGATAAAATCAAAGTACATCAAGATTTTGGCCACCACATGATAAGGAGGGCTTTACTAAAAACGTGGGGAAAAGTAAAATTAAAATTTTACCGAGGTTTACCAGGTTGGCTATCCCCACAAGAGGCGTTATTGAGTAGATTTAGATATACGAAAAACTGGGTGAAATATGGAGAGATTTTGACTATTGACAAAAACAAGGGATCTTATGAGTTAATAACACTTAGTGATATTCAATCTATAGATCCCGGCTTCACTTGGTTCCAATTCTATCAAATCCAAGACATCTTTAAACATGACACAAAACAATATGGAATTTATCTACCAAAAAATGAAATAGACAACATTTTGATATCGGATAATTTAAGAATAATATCTAAACTATATGGTATATTACTTTCTAGAAAAGTGGAAGAAGATCAGGTAAAAGATCATATGTTGTCATGGGCAAAAGATATAGATAAAGAAATTCTGCTAGAATGTTGGATTAAAGCTAGATCAGTAACAAATAAATTTACACTTAACCAAATGTTACAAGAGAACTATTTTAAAATGGAAACGAGGTGGTATCTTACACCGGTTAGAATGGCTAAAATGTATAAAAATAATTGTTCTATTTGTTGGAAATGTCGTAAAGAACATGGAAAATGGATACATATGTGGTGGAACTGCTATAAAGTACGGAACTTTTGGACATCTATTCATGATACAATATGTGAAATACTGGATATGCCATTTGAATGTACGCCACAACTCTATTTACTTAATATGATTCAAGAGAAGAAGATTCAAGAGAGAAAAAGTACATGGAAGCTTCTTTTACACATGATTACGGTAGCCAGGATATTACTTGCTAGTAAATGGAAACTAGAAGAAGTACCTACCATTGATAACTGGTTATACAGATTGCTTGAAATTGCGGAATTTGATAAAAGGGATGAGATGTTAGAAAGTATAGATAAAAATGAGATAAATATTAAATGGAAACCACTGTATAATTATTGTGGGGAAAAAGGGATGTTTCAATCCTCTAAGTTATAATTTGTCTTATAATAGACATATTAATACACAAGGAAATGTTTTGAAAAGAATTATTAGATTGGGTTATAAGGAGTAATAGAACATTTGAGAAGTGGATAAACAACTTTGTAATAACAAAACAACATATAAACACAGATATGTCTTTAAGTTAATCAATTTAATTAATGGTATCTATAAGCATAATTTGTGTTAAGCTTAGAATATAGCTATGGAAATAAATGTAAAAAGTAAATTACAGGGAAAAAAAGTATAGGAAGGTTAGCTTCATGTCTTCAATATGAAAAATGCATTGAATTCTTTTTTCTTAAGATCGATGTCTTACCTCAGGAAGTTTAGCTACTGTTTGTATTGTTATATATTATGTTATTGTAGTAGTGTTTTGTAAGTCTTGTATTGTTATGTATTGTTTTTGTATTGCTTGTGTTATATAAGTATGTAGAGAGGTGTTTTGTGTATTATAGTAGTGCATTGTGTGTTTTGTAGTGTATTTTGATGTTTATTGTTGTTAGTTATATGTGATTGTTTTACTCAATAAAATTTAATTAAAAAAAAAGGCTCTGTTTCTGGTACCTTACAATGAAATGGGCAGGAAAGCAGGATGAACAGCATCTAGAGGCCTTGAAGTGTTGTGGAATCTCCTTTTCGGGAGGTTTTTAAACAGAGGCTGGATGGCCCTCTGTTGGGGGTGCTTTGATTGTGTATTCCTGCATGGCATGAAATTGGACTGGATACCCCTTGTGGACTCTTCCTCCTCTATGATTCTATGACTTGTGATGGTGATCTTCAGACTCAGATGGATTCCTATGAGTGAAGGCAGCCTTTAAAGCAATCTGGTACTTCAAGCCACATAGAACTTTAAATGTTAACATTAACATTTTAAACTGAACTAGAAACAAAAGTAGTGATAAATGTAATTTATGTAGGATGGGTGCTAGGTGTGCTGCTGATCATCACATCTAGAGTGTTCTTTCAACTCTTTTACTCTGCATAAACAATGCAGAAACTACACAAACTGCGGGTTTTGAATATCAGAAACTATTCAACATATGTACAAGGCCAGAATATTACCTGTCCCTTACACAGATCAGATTATTTGTTGGTTTGTTTTTTACAATGTCTGCAATCTTTGAGCACTGTTGTGCAATCACAGAAAAGCTACCAATTTAATTGAGCATTCTACAGGCGTATAGTGAATAACTGCAATCTTGGGGTTCATATTTGAAGAAAAAATGAAGCATGTGTGGCCTCCAGATGCTGTTGGACTGCAACTGCCATCATTGTCGGCCATGCTCTTTAGGACTGATGGGAACTGCAGTCCAACATTATTTGGTGGTCCACATGTGCTATACTTCCTTTCTTAGCGAATACATATGAGATAATAGTAGCAGCAGGAACAAGGAAAGATTTACAGCTCTGAACAGAAGCATTTCCTTCTTCTTTCTTCAGATGCTATACATGAATCATTGGGAACCTCCATGAAAAATGTAGGATCTTAGAAGCATTATTCTCCGCTTCTTGGTATTTGGTTTTCATTAATGTTTTTGGTGGTGTCTCCCTGATCCGCTCTTAGATTAGAAATGCACAATATTTTCTCCTCTGAGCTCACGGATGCTCTTTATTGCAGTATTTCCTCTTAGTAACTTACTCCACATGTTGAATATCCTCTGTGTTAAGCAACTCTGTCTAAACTCACTTTGTGTTCTCAATTTCCCTAATTTTAACATTACATCTGTTAATGCTTGGCCCTATACACTCATGATTTTTCTGTTTTCCATCAAATCATGGAAATTACAGATGGAGAAATACCAATAAGTTACACAGATTCCATCTGGCCTTAAAACTTTTCCCTTTCTTCACTTATCTCTCACTCCTCTGTTCCTTCACTCTAATATGTGTGGCTAGTCTGTATTGAATCACAAGTCTTTGTTCCTCTGTCTTTGCTACAGCTTCCTCTTGTTCTAAACAAGACAGGATATAGTTAAGAAGAGAGTCAGAAATGACCAGTCTGTTATGTATAACCTACCATTTTGAAAATGGAAATTGGATGACAGTTATGGAAATTTTTACTCTACATGTTTTAACTGTGGATCCTTTTGGCTTTGATAGCATTTAGGCCAATTGGTGACTTCAACTTTAGCCTTCCTTTTGACTTTAGCCTTAACAGTTTTGTTAAGAAAGTGATTTTTAAAAAGTTACATATTAAAAACTATGAATGAGACTATTTTGAGGTGGGGGCTAATGATAATAGTTTCTAGTTACTTTTAAGCCATTAATTAGAGCAAATTTTAGAGAAAATTTGAATGATATTTCCAGTTTTGTGCCTTTCCTTTGTTACTCCTACGGTGTGTGTGTGTGTGTGTGTGTGTGTTGATGAAAAGTAATGTGATGTTACACATTACCAACAATGTTCTTCTAATGATACCAAATCATGGGGTGGGGAGAAGCTTTCATAATAACTGATACAATGAACTACTTATAGAAAAATAACTTTTAAAGCGCAAAACAGTTTTTGAATTAACATAATCTCTGTACACTAAAGCTGTGGATAAATGACAAGGGAGACCCATATCTATGTGTTTGTGTTTGGGCTTTTAAAAAAAACACAACCACACAAGATGATTAAAAACCATTTTAAAGAATAACATTTAACTTGTGTCTTCTTTTACTTGTGGATCACAGATTTGCTTTCCAGTAGCGATTGGTGATTTTGTGTATGCAGAATTATCAAGGTACATATCCCTGCCCCAATTTGACAAACTTTGGCTGCTGCCACACTAAATTAATGCAGTTTGACACCATTTTACCTGCCATGGCTTCATCCTGGGGTTCATTCCCACTATGATTTACATTGATTTGCTGATATGTGCCTCATCCCCATTTGAAACATTTTCTGATGTAACTGCGATTGTTTGGACTCACTTTGAAGTGGGACAAATGCAAAATAATAATAATAATAATAATAATAATAATAATTGCTCTTTTCAGACACTAGTTTGTTGGTGGCTGTTTTGAAAAAGAAGTCAATTCAGAGCAGTGTTCAGTGGGAAGGATCTGATTTGCATCTTGCCAAAGTCAGCTCTCTGAAGTTGAGGGTTAGGATTAGGGTGCGGGTGGGCTCCCTGGTCTTGCCTCCGGGAGACAGACAGACACTGGCACCCCCCAGAAGGAACCCCCGCACCCCACTAACTGACAGCTCACCTGCCTGGCCATGTCTGCAGCCACCTTGGCCATGACAGAGTGACCTCATGAGCTCCACCGAGGACTTCACAGAACAGGTGGGCACTGCAGGAAGGGCAGCTGAAGTAGGGGACTCTCCTTTCCTCTTTCCCTCAGGGGCTTAGCCAGTGCCCAGTGGTCTGAAGGGGGTGGGGTGCCCAGCAGGGGGTCCCTGATGCCTCCCTCCTGATTGCCCCTGTCCCGCAGTCAGCACTGGGAGCCATTCTGCCAACCTGAGCCAGGGAAGAGGGGGGCCCTGAAAGAGGGCTGTGGGGTGCACTTCCTAGACCAGGATATGTGTGTGTGTGTGTGTGTGTGTGTGTTCCTGGGTCGACGGTGGAGTGATCAGTGTGTGTGGGGGTCCCCTGCTAGTTCCAGCATGGGTTGGATGCTGCTTCCCTCCATCCCTCCCTGCCTCCCTCCTTGCTGGCATGGGTGCTTCTGCCTCTGCTTCCGCCTCCACCTTGGGGTGCTTCCAGGTTTCAGCCAGGTGGGATTGGCCCCCCCAAGAGTGCTGGGAGGGGGTTGCCTTCTCTCTCTCTCAGCCTCCACATCTTCCCCGAGGAGTTCCGGGCCAGGAGGAGCCCCACACTGCCTTCCGGAGCAGAGCCCAGTGGAGGATTTCCCCCAGAACCAAAGGACCCTTTTGACCATTCCTTGCCCCCCCTCTGCTGTCGGTGAGCTAAGCCCTCTGCACTCCCCCTTCATGACCCTTCAGCCAAGAGGGACCCCCCCCCCCCCATAAAGATGGCCTGGGGGCCAGGACTGGACCTTCCTTCTTGCATCCCCTAGTCCCCTCCCGAGCTGTGACGCAAAGGCACTAGTGGGAACTACATGGATTAAGGACATAATTCGCTTCCATAGTGGAAATTAGGTATCGGCCTTAATCAATTCTGTGACCCAGTATCAATACAATTTGCAAACCACTATAGATGTAAGTGGGAATGAGCCCTTGGTATGGCACCAGAGCTCTGACAAAAAAAAGGCTAAACATCTCACAAAACTATAAATCTCAGGATTCTGTAGGATAGAGCTGTGACAGTTAAAGTGGTGTCAAACTACATTAATTCTGCAATGTAGATAATAATAATAATAATAATAATAATAATAATAACAATAATAATAACAACAATAATAATTTTTATTTATATTTCCTGCCTCTCCCTGCGGATTGAGGTGGGATTACATTAATAAAATAGCAATAATAAAATAACAACAATATACAAAATTCAAGAGTGCAAAAATACATAAGATATCAATAATAAAATTAACATTATAAAATTTCCAATACAGTAGCCAGGTCGTCTTCCACTCCTAAAGCCAAGCAATCAAATCAAGATGATACTGTAGATGCTGCCTATGGGTTCATTTACACTATAGAAATAATGCAGGTTGACATCACTTTCAGCCAAAACACACTGCAGAAATAATCCAGTTTGAGACTGCTTTAACTGCCCTGGCTCAGTGCTGGGAATTCTGGGAACTGTGGTTTTGGTGAGACATTTAGTCTTCTCTGTCAGAGAGCTCTGGTGCCACAATAAACTGTAATTTCCAGGATTCCCTCAGGACGACAGAGCTGTATACTAGTCTAGAAGGAAAAACTGATGTCTAGTCCAGTTCACTTCTGTTTATGGAATGTATGCCATCTTATTCTTTGCCTCAGTCAACAAAATGTCTTGGACTACTGCTAGACACCAGCTTGGGGGAGACTGTTATAGAGTGTTAGCCTCGGTGTCAAATATCTGTAGACAGAAAATAAAAGCATGGCATATGAAAGTCATTAGCTTCTAAGAGGGAAATGGACAAAGGCCTGGCAGCTGTGTGGGAGGAGTGGTGTAACAGTGGATTTCAAGGATGGATGAGAAGGAAAGTGAGCAGAGAAAGGGAAAGGGGGCAAAGGGTTCAGCTGAGAGAACAGAGCTGGTTTGTTACTCCTGAATCCAAAAGGGGCATACGCATTTACCTTGCTGGAGAGAAGCCTCATGGAGATTACATGGCCACAGCATCCAAGCTTGCTTGGCTGTAAACACAACACAATTATGGAGGTTTGCTGACATGTTCTTTTTGTTTCTTTGACCCTTCAAGTCATTTCTGATTTAGGACAACCTTAAGGCAAGCCTATCACAAGGTTTTCTTGGCAAGATTTGGGCAGAGGGGGTTTGCTTTAGTTTCTATCTGATGTTGAGAGAATGTGATTTACCCAAGGTCATCCAATGGGTTCCATGGCTGAGCAGGAATTTAAACCCTGTTCTCATGCTGGCTGTCTCACTAAGATGCAACAGTTGAAAAACTGCAAAGTAAAGGGTGATTTTAAAAATTATTTCACTGGGACATGAAGTGAAGCTCCAAATGGCAGGCAGGGTTTGTTTCAATGGTGGAGAGGCAGGTGATTTATTGAAATATATTGATTTCTATTTAAATCACAGTAGTTATTTCACATGCATAGGTACTTCATACCTTCCAACAATAGCCTATTTTGATAACAGCAGTATAGTGATTGCAAGGTATGTTTAAATAAGAAAATAAGCATAAAAAATGCATAGCCATCAACCCTTCATAGATGAAAAATGGGATATGTGTGGCCAAGCAAGATCAGAGTGTTAGCAAGATTTTAAAAGCAGCTGAAAAGTGAATCGGCAGAGGATTAATCAGGATTGGGCATGCCATTGGAATGGTATGCTATTTTAGCTCTGCAAAATTTATGGGAATCCCTGTCCTCTGGGCAATATATTTCCTCTTTTCTAACAATATTTTTGGCCACTCTGAGTAGCAGAACACATGCCAAAGACCTTGCTTTTCACATCTTACTAAAACTGCATGTGGAAAGGCAGCACCTGCTACCATTACACCTGGCTGGCTTTAGCTCCTGCTTATCAGCTGTGTGCTTTTTATGAGCATTAAAGTTCAATGCTAAGTAGCAGAAGGAACAAAACTTTCACATTTCATACAACTTTGTACTGTGAGAAGTATTTCTGGCTTTTCCAGCTCTTTCTGACAGAAGGGTGTTAAAGCTTGGCCGGATGACATGAGCTAAAGTTTCCATGCAGGCCTGTCAGAAAAACAGATAAAAGTGTAAAGCCAGCTCTTAGATGCAAATACCAACAGGCTGCTGAACCCATTATTTGCATAAAAACAAAGGCTTGTAGTCTCTTTTTTCCTTGGAAGAAAGAAAAAATAGGCCCAATTTAAAAACAGATGGCTTATAAAACAATTCAAAGAAATTGGGTAAAGTCACTTAAGAAACCTTCATCTGTTATGAGAAGCACTATTACGTACTGCTTGCAAAATTCATTGAATGCCAGACAAAAGCTTGAAAACAAGCAACAGCTTGGAGAGGCTGGGTTATTTGGAGAAGGGAAATCAATGAGGTTGGATCTTTTGATTACTGTATAGGGCAGCCACGGCTGATGCCATGTGGTGGCTGGCTGGTCAGTGCCTTGCATGGATTTGACAGTGGAAGGTTTCTTGAGTTTTCAGTGGACACCATTCTTAGATGCTTCATGGTGGTTTGTGGAAAAGCACAGAGACACGAAAACACAAAGAATAAGTGACTATTCACTCATAAATTTGTCACAGCTGACATTTTTAAAGGAATAGAATACTGATGCTGAATGTCCTTCAGATTAATCGACAGAATAGTGTTTGCTATGGAATTTCTTGAAAAAAGTATAGAATAGGTGGAATAGCATATCCTACTGGGGCACTTGATTGTGTTGTGACTCCTTCCAGCACAGGTCATCTTCAAATATTGGTCTAGTCTAGAAATAAATTAAATAACAACTAATTACAGAAACCTAGAGGACTATTAGTTCAAAATATTGTGGTTTAATAACTTCCATGGCTCAGTGCAATATAATTCTGGGAACTGTAGTCTGTTGCAGCACAGAAGTCTTTGATAGAGAAGGCTAAATGTCTAAAAAAACCCAAAAAACGATTCCCAGAATTCTATAGCATTGAGCCAAGGCAGTAAAAGTGGTGTTAAACTGGATTATTTCTACAGTGTCGATGCAGCCAGATGGATATCACTAGTGTCATCTAAATCACATTTTTATGTCATAAATATGGAGTTCAGAAAATGCTTCCCTCCAGCTGACTTGATTTCCTTCCTGCAGTCTTGTTTCAGAAAAGAAGATTAGATTAAAACTTTTCATTCTATGAATAAAAGGCCCTCTCTCATGAACCTATCTGTGCACCTATGAATGGAAGCACCTTCCCTTCACAGAACTAAAATTATATACAAATGGACATGACTTGTATAATTAGGACCTTGTGTTTTTCTTACACTTGAGTAGGGAAATGTGAGAAATTCATTAGGTTCACACATTAAAGAAAAATTATTCTATTTGCACCCTCCAATACTGAACACAAGTTAGAAATCTGTAGATTTCTGAGCTTGCAATGATTTCTGATCTACCAAACAGTGGACATGAAGTTTTGGAAAAATATGCACATTTTAGGGAGTGGAACCCCATCAAGGACAAGTTGCTTACCTATTTCCTGAACCTGGGAACTACTATCCACACAACCTCTATCTTCTTGGGATTCAGGTTCAGTTTACTAGTTTATATCCAGCTATATCATTATAGCATCTAGCACCTGCACCTGACAAAGAACTGGCACTGAAAATGGGAATTGGACTGGACATTCTATCAAATACAAGACTATCTTTTCATGGCCTTCAGGTAGAAACTTGCTCTTTGTAGTGTTAGACGTATGGCCACTCCAGCCCTGAGCAAGGAACCAATACCAGAAAGTTTATCCTGCTTCAGATAGGACAGTGCATATGGCTGGGCTTGGCTTAACAGGTCACATTTAATGCAGGTTTGGCCTAGCTTCATGTTGCAAATGTGTCCTTTGCCCCAATTCAGCCATAGAATTCACATTCTCACATTTATGGGCAGCAGATCTACATCTGATATGTATAAAGGACTCTATTTTTGTGTGTATGTTTGCTTCAGAGGAACAACAACCTTAGTATTAGTCATTGATTTCCTTTCAGGAGGATGGTAATGGAAACATCAAATCTTTGTAGCTAATAATAGGAACAACATTGTTAAAGAGTTATATTTTTTAAAAAAATATTATTAATAGGCTCTTCAGCTATGTCAAACAAAGCCTTTTTTTAAAAAAAGGCTGTTTTATTGTTTAATGTGCTGTGTGACTCATAGGGAAAGTGTTAATCTTTTCAGAATCTTTAGAATCGGAAATGAATCATGCATTTGAGAAAAACATCCAAGGCCAGGTCTGAAAAACTTAAACATAGAATTTGATGCATACTTACTTGGAAGTAAGTGTGCATCTTATTGTCCATCATTAGCTGAGTTCTTCTGCATAAACTGGCATAGGTTTAGGCTGTAAGCTCTTTAGTGATTTGCTAAAAAGGCTATGGATAATTGCAAGTTATACATTTGCTAATTATTTTAATTTTGGCTGCCTGCTTTGTGTGCCTTGTTTATTTATCTAGGTAGATACTATGGAAAATAATATTGTGTTTTAATAGCACACAATACCACACAGTGGACAGTAAAAAATTATTAGTGATGGTGAAACTGCCATCCAAATATTAACAGAAATCAAAACCGTCTCTCATGGTGTAATGGTATCTCATTACAAAATATCTTTGATAGTTTTTTGAACTGTGAAGGCATGCCATGCAGAGGCAATGGGAGGAAGTAAGAATGGGATGGTTGGGGGAGCAGGCATGTGTGCAGAAGTGATTATTCCTGAATTGAAATCCAAACTTCACAAAATGAGACAGCCAATTACTTTTCAGCATTTTCCAAGGGAAAGCTGTCAAACAGCCGAGCTGGCCTGTGTCTGGAGATCTACTATTAATCACATCTCAAAAGCTCAGCAGGATTTCCTACTTAGAAAAAGGGAAAAGAGAAAGATGATGAAGAAGAAAGAAAGGAACCCTGCCTGGGATAGTACTGCTTTGCTCATGCTGAATGAACATAACAGAGTTATATAAGCAGAGCTAGGATAGGAATACCCAACCTTTCCTTTCTGACATCTGTCTCAAGAGAGACAGGTATTGATGATGTTGCTTATTGATGTCTGTTGTCTGTTGGTTATTATCTGATCCTCACCTACATTGAATATCTAAGGACTCATTTACTTTACGCTGTATCAACAACAATGAAATATGTAAAGTAATGTTTCAAATAATCAAAAAATAACAACTAAAAGGTTAAAAGTTTCCATTTACAGAACAAAATCAATGCCCTGGATCAGACCAGACTTGGGTCTATTTTGTAAGGGTTTTCAAATGCTACTGGTTTTGTCACTGACTCGATAGTGGTGCAACCTGTTTCACAGTTGTAAGCAGTTGTGAACAGAGTATGGGTAGAAGTATTTTTTTTTAAAAAAATCCCTTTCCTGAGAGGAAAGTATGAGCACTGATGCAGAGGAGAGGGAATATAACTCCTAAAGCACAGCTCCTGATCCTTTCTCAGAGAAGGAATGATAATATAATCTCAGTACCACCAGGGTAATTTGTGGATGCTCCTTTCTCTGGCAAGTGAATGAGATGATTACAAAGGTTCCAGGTTTTGCTGTTGTTTGTGATGTTTTAGCCTTCAGGAACTCAAAGAATGGGAAATGTAATCCAGCAGAGGCCAGATATGCTATTCCCTTTCTTTGGTGGCATGCCTACTTCAGGCTATAAAGCTAGGGTCCTATCAGATATATTAAAATTATTTTTTTAAAAAAGGAAAATGCATTTAGATAATAACTAATAAGATTAAAAAAAATCTAATCCAATTATATTTACATAAGAAAGGGAAATACTAGTTTTATATTACATTGCCATTTAAATGTATGTTAAATGCCTGCACCAGAAGTCTTGCCAGGAAGAAGTTGAAAAATTTCATCTATGATTTTATGCTTCCTCACATGGTCAGGAAGGAACCAGATGATGATGATGATGATGATTTTTTTTAAAAAACCTCATCCACTTTTATTTCTTATCTTATTATCTTCCCTTCTCCTGCCTTTTCTTTGGTTTACTGATTACCATGTGCATCGTAGTAAAAGTCCTAGGGTTAAGCACTTCAAAATTTATTTTCCAGAGACTAGGAATGCAAATCCTTGACTATTTCATCCTCTCATATAAAGACAAATAATTACGATAGCTTTCTCTCCACGTGAAAGTAAATAAATATTCTGCACCGGAGCCTGTATAGCAGCTTCTCATACCTCCCAGGTAGGAATGGAAAGAATATTTGTTACTATCTATTTCAAGATTGAAAAACTGGGTCCCCAACAATCAGGAAACCCTGTTTGGAAGAGTAATAATGAGAATCTTGTGCTAATTTCTCCCCATATCCAAACATTTTGAAGTGTTAGGGAGGAATTATTCTGTGTAGAAAAACACATTCCAAAACAAAAGACTGCCTTCTGCACACACACACACAAAACAGGTTGCATGCACAGTAAATAGTGTTTTCTCTGGATAAAACAAGTTTTTTTTTTGTGTGTGTGTGTGCAGGAAATATGTTTTTGTGCCCTATAATTCCTCCATTTCAAATTGTTTAAACAATGGGAGAAATTTCTTCAAAAACCACACTGGTCTATTATTCTTCCAGACAGTGTTTCCTGGCTGCCAGAAACCCAATTGTTCTGTCTTGGAAGAAATAATAAAACAACAACACTCTTTTAATTCCTATCTGGGAGAGATGAGGAAACTCACTTCCAAGTTGCCCTTACTATTTGATCATTTAAAATATTGTAATCTTGGAATTAATAATTATTTGATTTATATCCCACTTTCCTCTCAAATGAGATTGAAAGTGGCTTATTGTATAAATTAAAACAGAAGTAAAACAATATGAAGTACAAAAATTTAAAAAGCCAGCCCGGGCCCTGAGATCCTCTGGAGAGGCCCTTCTCACAATCTCACAAGCACGGTTGGTGGGGACGTGAGAGAGGGCCTTTTCTATGGCTAACCCTGGACTGTGGAACTCCCTTCCTAGAGAGAGCAGAATGGCCCCTTCCTTGTCCTTCTGCCAGCAGGTTAAGACCTTCTTATGTAGGCAGGCAGGCAGGCAGGCTTTTAAAACAGAATGTTTTTAAAGGACTGGCTTGGGGTGTTGTATCATTTTAAGTGTTTTAAACAATTTTATTTTTTTAACTATATTTTTATTCATTTAATAAGCAGTCTATTTAAATATTTAATTCTGTTTAATTGCATTGTTCTTTTAATGTTGTGAGCTGCTCTGGGTCCCAGTTCTGGGAAAAGAGCAGAATAATAATAATAATAATACGAAGAAGAAGAAGAAGAAGAAGAAGAAGAAGAAGAAGAAGAAGAAAACAGTACATGCAGTTAAAACAAATACTTATTAAACATTAAAAATTACAACAATTTAAACACTTAAAATACACATTGCATATTAAAACAGCACACCTAGTTGCACATCACTCCACTCTGGTCATTCAAGGCTGAAGACATGTTTAAACAAGAAGGTCTTGCCTGCCAGTGAGAAGACAACAAACTCTAGGAACAGCCACTGAGAAGATTCTCTCTTGTGTCTTCACAAGCCTGGGAAGTTGGTAGGATGGAGAGAAAGCCCTCCTCTGAAGATCCTAAGACTCAGGCAGGCTCATATGGGGACAACCTATCATACTTTAAGCATGAACTAATATTAGTGGTTTAAGTCTCATATAATTTTCCAACCCTGGAGAACCAACAAAAAGTGATTTTGCAAAAATTGAAGAGAACTAGAATCCTGGAAGCCATGTTGAGAACATATGGATGAAAATTAAGAGGGAGAGAAACAACAGTGTTGTCATTGTGGGGGTCTACTACAGACTCCCAATCCAGACTGTGAACTTGAATAATGCCTTCCTGAAACAGATAATCACACATTCAGTAAGTCAAGATATAATGATAATGGAGGATTTCAACAATTCTGTTATTTGGTGGAAGTCAAACTCTGCCAAGAATATAAAGTCCAGCAAACTTTTCACTTCTTTTGGAGACAATTTCATTGTCCAGAAGGTGGAAGAGACAATTAGGAGATCAGCTATTTCTGTTCTGATCCTAATAAACAAGATGACTTGGTTAATGGAGGCCTCATTCACACTATGATTTAACCCGGTTTGCAAACTGGGCTAAAGGGACCTTGTTCAGACTCACGCCAATTACACCTAGTATGGGTTTTTTTGGGGGGGAGGGGTGACCGGTGCAAAACCCATGTAAACCAGTACTTGTGAATTCTAGCCAATTACTACTTCTTTTCAAAAGCACTGGGTTTTTTTTTTAGGGAGCCCCCAATGGGAATGCAAAGTCAATCCCATTCGGAGCATCCTGCCACCACACTGCCTCTGCTGTTCCTTACTCTTCCTCCTCCTTGTCTCCCCCTTGCCACTGCCACTGCTGCTCTTCCTCTTCCTCCTTCCTCCTCTTCCTCTTCTTTCCCTCATTGCAACCACTCTCCTTCCTCTTCATTTCTTGTCCTCTTCCTCCTCTTCTTTCCCTCACTGCAGCTGCCTCTGCTCTTCCTCCTCTTCCCCCCATTGCAGAGTATGAATTGCAATAGGGGTAAAAATACCACAGAGAGATTCGATTATGGCAAACACAGTGGGAACCTCAATCCAGAATGTCAAGAAATGGAAAAAGGGGGAAATCACTAAAGGAGAATTCAAACAAATAGCCAGCACGTGTGGGAAGAAAGTTTAAAAAGCTAATGTGTAGAATGAGCTCACAATAAAATGGGCTTTTTTTTTTGTTATGTCTGTAGCAAAAAGAAGAACAAGGAAATGGTAGGGCACTGTGTGGAGATGATGGCAAAATGCTAACAGGGAACAAAGGAAAGGCAGAATTACTCAACACCTTTTTGCATTGGTCTTCTTTCAAAAGTAAAACAGTGTTTATCCTGGAGAAAATGGACAGATGATTCAGTAGGGGAAATGCAGCACAGAATAAGTGAAGAGGTAGTACAGGAATACCTGGCCAGTACAAGTGAATTCAGCTCTCCAGGGCTAGATGAACTAGATCCAAGAGTATTAAAGAACTAGCAGAAGTAATCTCAGAGCTACTATCAATAATCTTTGAGAATTCCTGGAGAACAGAAGTCCCAGCAGACTGGAGAAGGGCAAATGTTGTCCTCATCTTCAAAAAAAGAGAAAAAAGAAGGTACAAACAATTACTAAACAGTCAGCCTGACATCAGTACCAGGGAAGAATCTAGAGCAGATCATGAAACAAACAGTATGTAAGCATTTAGAGAAGAATGGCATGATCACTAAAAGTCAGCATGGATTTTACAAAAATGAGTCATGAAAGATTAAATTTATTTCTACTTTGACAGAGTTACAAGCTTGGTAAATGAAGGAAATGTTGTGGATGTAGTATATCTCAATTTCAGTAATGCCTTTGACAAGGTCTGCTATGATATTCTTGCACACAAGCTAGTAAAATGTGGGCTAGATAGTGTAACTGTTAGGTGGATTTGTAATGGGCAGGTCATAATCATGTGTAACTGAATAGCTATGAACATGGGCTGAATTATTATTTTTGTGGTACTTTAGCCATGTTTCAGAATGACTCAATTGTCCCTTTTGTGCCACCTAATAAATGCAAAATAATGAAGGACTCAGGTGCATTCTTTTGTGTGTAAGCTCTCAGTGGAACTGGAAACCCACAGGACCCAATTCCTTTCAGTATCTGTGAGAACTATTTCAGTATTACAACTTCTTTAGTGAATACCTTTCCTAGAAAGGAAGATTTAACAGTGTCGGTTGCTGAAAGTCTACAAGGAGATTCTCAAAAGCCCTCTGCTTATTTTCAATAGGGAATTGTTAGTATATCCTGTCATCTTCCCTAGGCTGAAAATTTAAACTTTGTTCCCTATATTGTCCATATGTTAAATAATGAACGTGCTCGGCTGTTTGTACTAGCTAGGGTTGTGCTGAGTGTTCACAGCCAAACATTTTTTATGCAAAAAAGGGATCAGGGTGTGTTTGCAAATAATATTTTAAAAATATCTCTCTACTGCCTTCCTCTTCTGACTGGGTCTGTCTCGTACAGATTTGCTGTTGTTGTTGTTTAATACTGGAATTTTCTAGATATTTTAGCAGTTTGAAGGGATTCACATATTCATTGATATATCACAAAAACAATCAGGACAAAAAAGGGATTTGAATAAATTTTGTATATTCTAGCACTGTGGATTCTTCCGATCCATGGAGGTTTGGTTCTCCCCCCCCCCCATTGATTGCAAAGAACACAGACAATCATACCCCAGATTATTCAGTGGTGGCAACATGCATGCAGACAGGTCAGTGCAACTGCATGCATGCACCACTGTTGAATAAAATGGGATGTAACAATCCATGGGTGGTAAAATCTGTGGATTTCCATCTTGCTGATACAAAGAGTCCATTGTGACTATGGAAACTATGTACTTGTTCAGTCTTCTTTACAGGTAGCAATACCTGATGGGTAACTTCAAGACTCCTGCTCTCTGTTGTTATATTTTTTAAACATTAAGGCAGACCTGGCTCTCTTCAAAGAGAGACCACCTTCAAAGAGCAGCCACCTTCAGATAGAGAACTGTCCTATGGTTAACCTTCAAGCAGATAATTTGTGGGGAATCATTTTCAGAATTTCCTTTCGGGAAAGGTCTGAGGGGATGCATTCTAGCAGTGGATGGAGTTAAGGACCCATGTAAGGCTGAGGACATAGTAGTAAGACCAAACCAAAGTAGGTATGCTAAGGGTAATTCTTATCAATTTGATGTTTTCCACTATAGAAAATATAGTGGGTCCTTGGTATCCGCTGAGGTTTGGTTCTAGGAACCCCTGTGGATACCAAAATCCATGGATGCTCAAGTCCCATGCACCTATTATATACAATGGCAGAGTAAAATGGGAACCCTTATATAAAATGGCAAAATCAAGCTTTGCTTTTTGGAATTTCTTAGCAAATAATTTTGAACTGTAGCTGGTTGAATCTGTGGATGCAAAATCCATGGATAACGAAGGCCAACTGTTAAATTTTATGTATCTCAACTTGTGAATGTTCCTCAGTGTAACAGTGTACCTATTGGCAAAATATAGCTCTAATCCAGCTTTGCTGCTTAAAAGCTCAGTCCTATATATTTAAGTTCAAATATGTTTAAACTTGGATCAGAGATAACAGCAAGAGAAGTTTACAGACTGGAGGGCGAAGCAGCAAACAGAAGGAGCTAGATGACCAGGAGGTTCTAGTGGGCTCCAAAGATCTGGGGCCCTTGCTGAGGCAGACCCTCTGAAGAGGTGTGGACCTCGGCAAGTGTGCAACAATGCCTACCCCTTGGTGTCAATCCTGAGGATACTAATACTGGTTTTACAGAGTTGCTGTAAGGATTGCTGTGATACTTTCCATGAAGCAGTTTTTAACATTCTAAAAACTTGCCCTATAGTTCTTCAGTGTTATTGCTATTAGTGATGAGCAAACCAGTCTCTTCCATCATCTGTTTTTGAACCCTCTCTGACTTTTCAAAGGTATTTATTTTTATATTCATTGAATGATGTTAGGGAATGAGTCATTCCCATAATATTACTCCGGCATGAGACCACTAATGGTCCTACAGAGTTTTAAAAAATCTTCTTGCCCGCTTTAGCAAAATATATTTTTATTTGTTTTTTTAAAAAAGATTTGTTACAGGCAAAATTACTGTTAATTTTTTTCTTAAAAATATTTGTTTAATAAATATGATATAATGCTAGAAAATGTGTTTTTATGTAATTAGGTTGCCTGAGGACTATTTGTTTATACTGGCTATTTGTTCATACGGTTAGTGGGAGAAATATTGTATTGTTTTTAAAAAGTGGAAACTGGTGATAAAGTGATATCGTGCTTCCAATGGCTGTACTGGCTGGAGGATCCTGGCAGTTGTAGTTCAAAAAGTACATTTTCCTAACTCGGGTAGTCTTTTCAAGAAATCCATCTGGATTGCCATGTTCCATATAATCACTTTTCTTTTAAAAAATCCTTTTATGCTATTTGGTCTTGCAACATTCTAACACAATCACTGTGATTGCACATAACAGTAATTCAGAATAGCAGAGCATGCTGACTGCAATAAATGAACTGTATGTTAATAAATGCCCCACATTTTCTTCTTTTTGTCCTTTCCTATCAGTAAGAACCAAGTAGAAATCAAAAATACCATATTTCATGATCTAAACTGGGAATCCTGGCTTATTGCTTCCAAATCATCCAAGGAAAAAAAATGTTGATATGCCATCATGACTTGTAAGAGCTGCTGTGCATCAAGAATCCAGGTTTGGATAACAAACTAAGGTCTCTTCCACACTACACAATTATAACATTTGGTAGCATTTGAGCATGGCTCAAACTTATTGGATCCTAGAATTTATATTAGTGAAGTATTTATAATTCCCTGCCAGATACTCTAATGTCTCAAAATGACAAATCCCAAGATTCCACAAGATGCAGCGACAACAGTTAATGTGGTATCAAAATGCTATAATGGTGTAGTGTGAAAGAGACTTAACCTTTTGCTTTCTGCTGAGTTTTAGACATTTCCTCTAGTAGGAGTGAATAGGCACCTCACACCAGTAGATTCTACCTGACACTTTTATTTTTTGGTTAGCCAGGATTCTCTGGCATTCTCTGAAGTTGCCATTCTGATTGTATGTGGCCAGTGGCTTCCACTCTTTGAATTGGGGTAATATGAAGAAATGGTTTGTTTTCTCTATTTGAAACATGGTGCTTTCCACTTTTGGTGGGAACCCCCCCAAAAAAAACTTTTGTATTTTTCAAAGACATTTAATTTATATTTATTTATTGCTAGAAACAAAACCATGAACTTGCTAGTCACGATCTGATGAAGGTGTCCCACCCATTCAGTTAAAAGATGAAGAAGAAAAAAAATTGACCTACATACCTGTTCACATTTTTTAAAAGTGCAATGTTCCCTGAGGTATTTTAATTGGAGCTTCCTGTGCCTTCTTTGAAGTGGGAGGTCTAGAACTGCACAGTTTATTCTGTGTGAACACATCAAATAATTACACACTGGATAATGTTGTTTTACTCTAGACCCAGTCCTTGATAATTCCTAAAATTCCATTTGACTTTTCTACTCCTGTAGCATATATTATTATTATAATGAGCCAGTGTGGTGTAGTGGTTTGAGCATTGGCCTACAACTCCATTCCACAGAACCTTACTTTGCTCCTTTGCAATGCCAGGTCGGTCAAAAATAAAACTCATATTATTTACGATATTCTGTTAGATGAGGATGCCGACCTGGCTTACTTCACAGAAACCTGGCTGGGAGAGGATAGCACCATTACTTGGATGCATGCCTTCCCAGCTCTGTGAGTGAGCAGGTACTCTGTGAGTGAGCAGGTAAGGGGAAGTGGGTGGGGGAGCGGAGTGGCTCTGGTTTATAAAAACAACTTGACTTTGACCAGGATACCTATCCGGAACACAGTCCAGTTTGAGTGTATGTACCTTAGCCTGAGGATCAGGGATAGTTTAGGGATTCTGCTAGTATACCGACCACCCCGTTGTCTAGCAGACTCCCTAACCAAGCTGACACAGCTGGTCTCAGAGTTGCTGTTGGAATTGCCCAGACTATTAGTCCTGGGCAACTTCAACATTCCACTCGAGACCAGTTTGATAAATCTGACAGGTGAGGCTCAGGAGTTCATGGAAACCATGACAAACATGGGCCTATCCCAATTGGTCATCGGACCCACACATTGTTCAGGTCATACCCTTGATGCGGTCTTTAGTACGGAACAGGAATATCGATAGGCGGAGGTTATTAAAACCACTGCGTTGTCATGGACGGATCATTTCCTGGTCAAGACAGAACTTAGAGCCTCTACTGGCCCCACCGGGGGTGGTGGACCTGTTAGAATGGTCTGCCCTTGAAGGCTAATGGAACCAATCAGATTCCAGAAAGCCTTGGAGGGTTTAATGGTTAGTAACGCCGGTGACCCTGTCAAAGCTTTGATTAATACTTGGAACACTGATCTTACCAAGGCTATTGACACGATCGCTTCCAAGCGTCCTTTCCAACCCTCTCCTAATCGGAAGCAATGGTACACAGCAGAGCTTAGAAAAATGAAGCGGGTTGGACAATGACTAGAGCATACCTGTTGGAAGACTCAACTCTTATCTGACCAGACGCATCATAGGAACTTTCTTTGGTCCTATTGAGAGACAAGAGCCGATTTAGATGCCAGTGTTTTGACAGAAACAACTGACAAGGTGTCCAGCGACTCCGTTAATGAAATTATCCTGGATCAGTTTCAGTCTGTGAGTACTGATGATGTGGACAAGCTCCTTAGTAGAGTGAGGAAAATGACCTGTCCTCTTGATCCTTGCCTATCTTGGCTGGCCATCCAGGGGGGATGCATTGGGGATGTTCCTTACAGACATCATCAATGCATCCCTCAGGGAAGGTCATTTTCCATCTTGTTTGAAGGAGGTGGCTGCCAGGCCACTTCTGAAAAAACTTTCCCTGGACCCCCTGGATATGAACAACTATAGGCCAGTCTCTTTGTTACCATTTTTGAGCAAGGTAATTGAGAGGGCAATTGCTCTTCACCTCCAAGCTGTCTTGGATGAAACCGATTATCTAGACCAGGGGTAGGCAACCTTTCCCCTTTAAGGGCCGAGGGACTTCAGCTCCCAGAAGCCTCAGTCATGTTAGCCAATAATCCCATATTGGCCAATAGCTCCTAGGATTCTGGGAACTGAAGTCCCTCGGCCCTTAAAGGGGAAAAGTTGCCTACCCCCTGATCTAGACCCATTTCAAACTGGCTTCAGGATGGGATTTGGAGTTGAGACTGCCATAGTTGCCTTGACCAATGACCTGTGTCTGAGCATCGACAGGGGTAGTGTGACCCTGTTGGTGCTTTTAGACCTCTCAGCAGCTTTTGATACGATAGATCATGGCAATCCTCTTGGATCGCCTGAGGGGGGTGGGAATTGGAGGCACTGCTTTGCAGTGGTTCCATTCCTCCCTCTCGAGCAGATCCCAGAGGGTGCTGCTTGGGGAAAGTTGCTCCAGTAAAAAGGAGCTCACTTGTGGTATCCCTCAGGGTGCCATTCTGTCCCCGATGCTGTTTAACATCTATATGAAGCCGCTGGGTGAGATCATTTGGAGTCATGGAGCTTGGTGTTATCAGTACGCTGATGACACCCAAATCTATTTCTCCATGTCTCGATCCTCGGCCTTGAATTCCGATGGCGTCTCTTCCCTCAATGAATGTCTTAAGGCAGTAATGGGATGGATGAGGAAAAACAGATTGAGAATGAATCCAGACAAAACGAGGTGCTAATAGTAGCGGCCCTGAAACCAGAAATTGGGTTGCAACCTCCAGTCCTGGACAGGGTGACACTCTCCGTAAAGGACTGTGTTCGCAGTCTGTCGGTGCTCCTTGACTATTTGGAAAAGGTGGCAATCGTACATACTCCTGATGACAAATCAGGTAAACGTGACGGTCAGGAGCGCCTGTTATCAGCTTCAGCCCTTTTCTAGAAGTAAGGGACCGCGAGACTGTTGTGCACATGCTGGTAACCTCCCGTCTGGATTTCTGTAATGCGCTCTACATGGGGCTACCCTTATGCTCGGTCCAGAAACTTCAGTTAGTACAAAACATGGCAGTCAGAGTGGTCTCTGGAACATCTAGGAGGGACCACATAACTCCGGTGTTAAAATCCCTCCACTGGCTGCCTATTAGTTTCTGGGCCCAGTATAAGGTGTTGGTCATTACCTTTAAAGCCCTAAATGGCTTGGGTCCAACCTATCTTTGGGACTGCCTCCTCCCATACAATCCTCCCCACGCAATCTGGTCTTCTGGGAGGAATTTGCTACAGCCATTAAAATCTAGGCTGTCTGCAACCTCCCAGAGGGCATTCTTGGTAATCACCCCCAGATTGTGGAACGGCCTGCCGGACGAGATCCGTCAGATCACAATGCTAAACAACTTCAAGAATGCTGTTAAGATGGATCTCTTCCAGCAGGCCTTTCCAGAATACACTTCACAGCCTTAGGAAACCCCTTATTCTGCCCTCTCCCAATTGGATTGCCGCCGCCATTCCGCTACTCTGCTGTTTTTGTTTGGTTTTTTCCGCTGTTTGTTATTTCTTTGTTTGGTTATTGGTTTTATTTAATTTTATGTTTTAATTTAATATGTTTTAATTAGTGCTTAGTTTAATACTCTTTTAAACGGGGGGTATTGGTCCTTTTGGATTTGTATTTTATGTATTCTTAATTGTTGTTAACTGCCCCGATTGTGGGTATAAATAAATTATTATTATTATTATTATTATTATTCAAATACCAGCTCGGAAAACCACTGGGTGACCTTGGGCAAGTCATACTTTCTCAGCCTCAGAGGATGGCGAAGTGAACCCCCTCTGAAGAAACTTGCCAAGAAAACCCTGTTATAGTTCACCTTATGGTCTCCATAAGTTGAAATTGAGTTGAAGGCAAACAATAGCAACATGTCATGTCACTTCTGGTTCCCATTTAAAGCCCCTCCTCCCCCCAAAGAGTGAGAAACTTCATGCTTCATACTATTGAAGGGGAATAAGGCAAATGCCACATTTGCACACTAGCTGAGCATGCCTGGAATAATTATTTAGCAAAAATCATCCCCAAATTATCCTCCAATTTGGGGGTATCTGAGGGCTTGAGGGAGCCAAAAAAGGTTTTCAGGAACTGGATGTGACCAGCAGTCTGTACTTTCCCCACCACTGATCTATACTTTATTGATTTTGTTACAAAAATACTTCATGTACTAATCTACAATCCCTTGATTTCCAAACAGACATAAAAGCAAAACATAAAATAGTAAAAATAAAATAAATAAGTAAACTAAAATCAAAATATAAGATACATAGATTGCATTTTAATTTTAAAATTTAATTTGTATTTTATTCTATTAATGCAGTCTGTTAACATCTGGCTGGAAAACAAGGGGGTGCAGAATAAGTGTGGAATGTTTTTACTAAAACACAATCAAATATGGATTGCAGTTTGTGTTTTGAATTGATTTTTTTGTATGTTCTATAATCATTATTTCATCTGTAAAGCCTTGTGGGCTGTAATCTATAAAGCCATATACACGTCTGGAGGCTAGATGAAACAGAATGCCTCTTCCAGCATATGAAGCTTTCCCTGTCCCATGAGTAACATTAGAAGTTTTTTTTCATGTACAATGTCCAATAAAGTCTTTGGAGTAGGGACATGATAGCAAGGTAGAAAGCCTTATCAGTTGTGGCCCCCTGCCAGCAGATTGCACTTCCCAGGGGATGCTGTTTGTCTCTACATTATTATATTTTTGGTTGTAGATTAAGACATATTTCTACTAAAGTGGGTGGAAAACTACCAGGTATTGGCAGACATATTGCTTTCCTCAGGACCTATTATCACCCTTGTAGCCCAACTCTCCAACTATGGAGCAATTTTTTTGACCCCAAATGGCCAACAACACCTCAAGCCTTAAGGAAAAGGTATGCTACTAGTCCTTTTGCCATCTTTTCAGGTATGTTCACCCTCTTCCTATTTTTTTAGTTCCTGTGCAGACCTTTCTGTCTTGGGTTTCATGCTCCAGTCACTTCCTGTTTAGAGAAGAGGGCTGAGAAGGTATACAGAAGATGACCAAAAGGTGAACGTGTTTCCAAATGCCAGAGAAAAATGGGGAAATGGCCAATACCACCAACCAGGAGGTTTTTTGCAGGATGGGTGGAAGTGATACTGGCCATTGGGACCCAAAAGTATCAGAGTCCCAAATTTGTGGGCTGCAAAAACATTTTGGAGTTGTGTGGCCTGGGAGTTGCAGTCTACTCACCAGACATTTCATGGGATCAGATCAGCAAATTTAAAAATCTTGGCTTTAGGACAATTGGTTATCCTTACAATTTGCTCAGGATTGTTGATGCTGTGTGCCTTCAAATAATTTCCAACTCATGGAAATTATTAGGAACCCTAAGGCAAACCTATCATAGGGCTTTCTTGGCAAGATTTGGTCAGAGGAAATTCACCATTGACTTCCTCTGAGGCTGAGAGCATATGACTTCCCCAAGGGCATCTAATGGATTTCATGGACGAGTAGGGAATTTTAGCTATAGGATGTATGAGAAAAGCACATCAAAGAAATAGGAATAGAAAGTATGGTTTTCCTTAGAAACATTGGCTTCCTTGACTCATCATCCTATTCAAGGTTATTTCTATCCTGCTTATTTGGTGGGAAGTGGGGGAGGAATGGACTTTGCTTGGGACCCTGAACATACTCCTACCAGTGAGAGCGCTTCTTGAGCAGAGTGCTATTTATGGAATGCTCCAAAGAAGGTGGAAAGGAGATTTTATCAATTTCCTCTTCTCTGAATCTTTTGTGGCCACCAGAATGTTTTCTACAGGTAAAGAGACCCTCTGTAAAAAGAGGGGAATCAATAAAAATCACCTTCTTGATCCCATCTAGCTTGGAAAGAGTTTTTGTGGCAGCTTAGCTATGATCCATGTCATTGAGTGTTATAAGCTTAGGCATAATTACATTAAATGGTCAGGAAGCCATATGAGCTCCCTTAGGCTTGGAATAAAGCTGTTGTAGGCAAAACACAGATGCCTTATGATAGTGGAAGAATATCAGTTTCTGTTTCATGTCTTACGTGCTATTCTGGATAGAGAAGAAGAGAATATTTCATTAATTAGTTTAAAGTCATTAACCACACAACGATTGCCGTGTTCCTTTTACTATGTGAGATCAAAGAGTTGACCATTTGTTTTTAACAACAAATAGCTACATATTAATATAATATACTATCTTTTTCCAGCTTCCTCCTCATTTCCCAGAGTTGTACTATACTCACTGTCTTTTGCTTTAACAGCTGTGTGACTATAATGTGATTGAACTACATTATGGCCTGTTATTAGCACACTGCAGAACTTGGATAGAAATCAGTCCAGCAAAACAGTATTACAAGATGTAATATTATAGATCCGTTTGGGCACAGTCCACAAAACACATTGTCTGTGTGTGTGTGTGTGTGTGTGGGGGGGGGAAACATTCATTTCAGTTCATTTATTCTGTTTCCAGTAGCCTATGCTTACAATTTCATTTACACCCACAACAGTGAAAAAAGCTGTTTTAGATTATGATACTGAAGAAATATAAAGGTTTTGTTTGTATGTCCCTCAGTGAAGTGTACCTATAGAAAGTGTGAAAACTGATGAACAAATTCCAGCCTTGTAGGACAGGGTGGGAGTCACAAGAAGTCTGTATGGAGTTAATACTTAACCATTGTTAAAATAAACCATAGTGTCTAAATGCCCTTCAAATTATAGTTTTGCATCCTGGTTAGTAGCTAATTCTTAACCACGTGTTAGGTGTTTAGGCATGGTGTGTAATCATGGCTACAGGAAACAAATTATGGTTAACATTTCCTGTTTGCTTTAGGCTCAGTGGTTAAAACATTCATTGCATGAAGTCCTGTTAGTGATACATGTGTACAGAAGTGTGGTTTATCACATAGTATCTCTTTTTGGATGGAGCATGAGGTGCTATTTTGTAGCCCTTTTGTGCAATGTCCATAACCTTCCCCCTCTGCAGCTGTCAAGTTCCAGGAGGGGCTGCTGTTGCTGCTTACCAGTGAGGATGGGAAGGAATGGAGAGGTAGTTCATAAAACATCATTTTGAGGGGAAAGAACAGGAGGGTGCATTCCATCTGTGAGCACATTCCCATTTCCTTTCCCCTGAGCCAAGATGAGTTGGTTCTTCATTATCTGGCTTTCCTTCCTGCCTCCTCCCTTTCCAAATGGTATGGAGCAGTAACAGTGGCCCATCCTGGGGCTTAACAGTTGGGAGGGAAGATTTTAGATGATGCACAGAGGGAGGACATGGACATACAGGTGGAGCATTATATTCTGCCACTTAATATACGTTCTTGGCCAATCTGTTTGTTGCATGTCAAATTAGTGTATGCTGAACATGTAACTAACATTGACAGATGGCTGTACTGAATTTTATGCTAAACCAGACCTGCACAACTTGACAGTAGATATAGGCCAAAATTAAAATAGGCTAAACTTCTTTGGGCCGCACATAAGCTTAAATTAAATATTAATTAATTTTGTATTACTGATTTTTAAATGTTATGAGCCCTTTCCTAATACACCTGACTGAGGTACCTAATACAGTTCTTGTCTTCATGTCAAGGCAGTGTAAGTATCCAGACAAGCCAATGTTCCATGAAGTTCAGTTTTCTTAAGTGTTACACTCCCAGCATGCCAATTCCTATAAGTCGTTTGTAAATGATATTGTTCCTTCACCTATTAATAATCAGTGTCCACTCTTTTATTCCTGGGAAGCTTTTGAATTCTTAACCTAAGAATACTGATGTGTCTCTACAGACTTTGCTGCAATATGCTATTTTGTATTCAGGAATGTCCATTGTCACCCTTTTACAGCCTACTTGCCCTTTGTAGGGGTGTGGAGAATGTACTATGATTGTACTTGGCGCTGGTACAATGAAACTGCTCATAGAGGAATAAGACTTAAATGCACAGCATCAATCGTTTTAGTGGCAGGTGTAGGAGATAAAAGAGGAAAGTTATCTTTATTAGGATAGAAGATACCAGGCCATACCATATAAAAGAAAGGCCAGTAAATACAATAGAAGTGAAAGTAGATTAGTTTGTGATTGCTTTTTAAATGTGTTCCCCCCCCCCCCCATCTGTGTACGCTTTTGAAAATATAGACTGTTTAGAAAGAGGCAGAACAGAATGAAAGCTTTTGGATTCACTTTTTATGTATGACTGAAGATTCTTCCTTTTCACAAATGGAAACCAAAGAAAAATATCATCTGCTTAAGTAATCCATCTATTTAATGGCATGCAAAGACAAATAAATACACTGCCTGGCTTACTTGCATTTCAGTTATGTCATTGCAATACTATTTTTCTGAAGATGTATATGAATTATTCCTCTAATGACCTCTTCACCCCTGTAATGTGTTGCAAACTTGCTTGGATCATTTGTCTTACTAGCACCTTCCTCAAGGCACAAGTTCTCTGACAATATCACAGGCTGTTGTCTGAACTGGAAAGGCTGCTGGGATTGATGGTGGTTCAGAACTGGTTCATGAATTGGAGTGGCAATGGATTGGGGTTTAAGACTGAAGCCTAGTTTTCACTGAGGATGAGCTTCAAGTCCTGCCCTGGGCACACCCACTGAAGATACTCAGTTAGTGGTCTAGCAATGAAGCTTGTCAGACTTAGAACTGAGCTTGAAAAACCATGTCAGTTTCTCTAGAAGTTATACAAAAAGAGCCTGAATTGTTCAGAACCAACATGTTGCATCCTTGGTGGTGTCATCTGGAGTGCAATGGAGTATGATTTGTATGTCTAAACCTTCTCCCAGTCTCCTACTTGCTTGTCTCTCTCATTCATTCACCAGCCTGTGGTATTCTGGAAATGGTGTTGATGGGAAAGTTGTGGGATCTCCCTCCCTCTTCCAGCTGACAAAATGGGAACCCCCAATAGGTCACTGACAATAGATAAGGCAGACAGACAGACAGATATAGTTTTTCTTCCCTTAAAAAGCAAAACAAAACATTCTTCTGCAGCTGCCCCAAGTCCTGGGAAATGTTGTTTTTTCCAGTATTACCACCATATGCTGCTGTTTCGGGCTCTGCCAGCAAGGCTGTAGCAACAGCCACTGAAGACCCAGAGTCACAAACTGGAAGGTTGGGTGTATGTCAGCTGTTATCTGATTTTTGGCCTGGAAGCCATCATAGTTGAAGAATAAACAGGACAAGACACATTCAGCCTCTGATCTCAAGGCCTCATGCTCTTTAGTATGGTGTAAGAGTCAAACAGGATAGAGACCATGCCTGGCTTGTTTACCTCCTCCTCTTCTCCAGAACTGTTAAAAGATCCTAATGAGTTTCCTGTAGAGGAATCTGAGGACATCTTTCCAGCAGAGACGTGACTTTGCTAATTCTGTTATGGTAAATGATTCTGTGGAGAGGACTTGGATTCTGAGAAGCAATGGTCTCAGTTTACTTCTCTGAAGATAATAGCTATCCAGTAAGTGAGAGGTTTCATGGATTTGTTGTTTGCCCTTATTCCATGGCAGCAAGAGTGGAGTGCCCTCAGTCTCTGGAATCATTTTGGGTTATCAATGATGTGAGATTTCTCTCCAAGAACTGAGGGATCAGTGAAGTATCATTGGATAACGTGGAATGTTCTAAGTAATGTTATAATTGTGCTGTTGTGATAATTATCTATGGTGATTTCATTCAGATGTTTTGTCAGTCCATTGTTCCTGAGCATCCATCTCTATTGGAATGATAATAGTTGTTTTCTATTATTTGGTTAATAAAAGACATAAAATAAAAAGAAATGAAGGAAAGTTTATTAATTTCTTTTTCTTTTTTCTTTTCTTTTATCATTTTAATTTTCTATTATTATCTTCTGTTATTGTCATTGTCATTGTCATTGTTGTTGTTATGGACAGAAATGTAATACAAATAATATCCATCAGAATCACTCCTGCCTTTTTTCATGAACTGTTTCAGTAAATCCTCCTGCTGGACTCTTTTCTGAAATTTGACATAAGACATTTGGGTGGTATTTCCACAGAAAAGTGTTCGTTTTGTGTATATTTACTTTACAGTCCTGTATTTCATTTCTAGCAAGACCTCAGACTCAAGGTGTCTTTTTCAGCAGGGTCATCATCTGTCAGCATTTACTAGTCATATTCTGTCTCTTTCAGTCTATTATCATAGGAACCTCCAGACAGTCTTGTTCTCCTGCTGCACGGGATGGAATAAATCTGAGCCTTCCACTTGACTGCTGTTTGTCACCCATGGACCTTGCTGGCTCAAACCTGTCAGGGAGTTTAACATGATGGATATGACCCATTTAAATCATAATATATTTATCACCTGGTTTGGATCAAAGCCGCACAGCTTCAAAGGCATCAGCTCTATTGTGACAATGTAAGAAGCTGACTTTATCTATTGTTTAATGGCTATATCTTTCCTTTTATATCTGACATTTGAAATGATAAAAAGCCAGTTAGGATTTTTCTATTCCCAGAGGTTGTGTAACTTGGGAACTTGGGAACTATAAATTGGGAACATGTAGATTTGTGTGTGTGTGTGTGTGTGTGTGTGTGTGTGTAAAGTCCATGTTTCGTACTCAGCTTTTTCACTTATTAAGTGCTGGTTATAGGAAATGTAGGAATGTGAAAAGTTGGGCTAAATGGCTAGTTAGCTATAGGTGTTTCTTGTCATTCAGATGTAATTTTGGAAGCTCTTCATAGAGAAAGAAGGCATGAGGCTCTCAATACTGGGAAATTAAAGAGCCACAACTGAAGACAGAAAAAAATTACAGTGTTGCATTCTTCATCATATATTGAACAGAAATATGATGGCCAGAAGCTCAGTCAACATAGACAAATACAACGTGCTACATTTAGGCACAAAATCCTAATGCACAGGTAGAGAATCATGAATATGTGGTACAACAATACTGAATGTGAAAAGGACTTTGAGATTATTGTTGATCATAAACTGAAGATGAACCAGCAGTGTGATGCTACAGCAAAGAAGGCAAGGTGCGTCTGAGCATTGACAGGGGTAGTGTGACCCTGTTGGTGCCTCCTAGACCTCTCAGTGGCTTTTGATACAATAGATCACGGCATGCTCTTGGACCGCCTGAGGGAGTTAGGTATTGGGGGCACTGCTTTGCAGTGGTTCCGGTCCTTCCTCTCGGGTAGGTCCCAGAGGGTGCTGCTCGGGGACAGTAGCTCCAGTAAGAGGGAACTCACTTGTCGGGTCCCTCAGGGGGCTATTTTGTCTCCGATGTTGTTTAACATCTATATGAAGCTGCTGGGTGAGATTATATGGAATTATGGTGCTGGGTGTTATCAGTACGCAGATGACACCCAAATCTATTTCTTCATGTCTCGTTTGTCAGCCTCGAATTCTGATGGCCTCTCCTCTCTCAATGAATGTCTTCAGGCGGTAATGGGCTGGATGAGGAAAAACAGATTGAAACTGAATCCGGACAAGACGGAGGTGCTCACGGTAGTGGCCCCTAAACCAAGAATTGGGTTGCAACCTCCAGTCCTGGATGGGGTCACACTCTCCTCCAGGGACTGTGTTCGCAGTCTGGGGGTGCTCCTTGACTCATCGCTCCTGATGACAAATCAGGTAAATGCGACGGTCAGGAGTGCCTGCCATCAGCTTCGGCTGATATGCCAGCTGCGCCCTTTTCTGGAAGTAAGGGACCTTGAAACTGTGGTGCACGCGCGGGTAACCTCACGCCTCGATTTCTGTAATGCGCTCTACATGGGGCTACCCTTGTGCTTGGTTCGGAAGCTACAGTTGGTCCAAAACATGGCAGCCATGCTTGTATCTGGAACATCTAGGAGGGACCACATCACCCCGGTTTTGAAGTCCCTCCACTGGCTTCCTATTGGCTTCCGGGCCCAATACAAGGTGTTGGTTATCACCTTTAAAGCCCTAAATGGCTTGGGTCCAAGCTATCTCAGAGACCGCCTCCTCCCATACAATCCTCTCCGCGTTCTCCTGTCCTCTGGGAGGAACTTGCTGGAGCCTCAAAAATCGAGGCTCTCGGCTACCTCCCAGAGGGCTTTTTCTGTTGTCGCCCCCAGGCTCTGGAACGGCCTGCTGGACGAGATCCGTCAATTAACATCTTTAGACAGCTTTAAAAGGGCTGTCAAGACGTATCTCTTCCGGCAGGCCTTCCCGGACTAAATATTCCGGCTTCGGCCCTCCTCCCCTTCAGCAGATCCTCCATAACTCTTCCCTTGTAGGAAGCTGCAGGGGGTTTATTGTTATTTTATTATTGTATATTTTAAACTTGTTGGAATTGGTTTTAATTAAACCTGGTTTAATAGTTTTTTAAGGGGGGTGGGAAATACGTTGGTTTTAGGCTGTATTATTTTAATGTTGTGAACCGCCCAGATTGGGTCACCAATGGGCGGTATATAAATAACATTTATTATTATTATTATTATTATTATTATTATTATTATTATCAATAGTCCCACTATAAGCTATGCTGGTCAGGCCTCATCTGGAGTACTGTGTTCAGTTCTGGGTGCCTCATTTTATAGTCAAGTTGTCCCCAAAAGGGGCAACAAGGATGAGAAGAGGTATGAAGAGCAAAACATAAGGAGTTTGACAGGTTCAGCTTGATGAAGAGAAGACTGAGGGGTAATATGATTGCACTATTTAAATACTCAAGGGGCTGTCACAGAGTAGGGGACAGGTTTTATCTCTGTTGCCCTAGCCTAGAAGGTAGAATGAGATCTAATGGTTTTAGTTTTAGGAGAGCAGATTTTGATTGAACATTAGAAAGACCTTCCTCACAGTAAGAGTGGTTTGGAATAGAACTAATTGCCTGGAGAGGTGGTGGAGTCTCCTTCTCTGGACTTTTCCAAAAAGGCCTGGACTGCTACCTGCTGGGGCTGCTTTAGCTGGAGATCCTGCACTGAACAGAGGATTGGACTCATTGCCCCATGCAGCCCCTTTAAACTCTATGATCCAATGACTCTAAGCCATGCTAGCTCAACACAAGAAGCCATACTAACTCAGCAACATACATTCCAGAAAGATATGTTGAGGAAACCCTGCCAGAATCAAAGTCCAGAAAGCCACTTTGCCCTGAATGGGAAAGCTAGCAGGTCCCATAGGGATTCATATCTCTTACCGTTTAAGCTGAATGCTGAGAGGCCCATTCTAGGGGGGGGGGGACTTCATAAAGTAATTGATGCCTCTGAGTAGGCCTCTTAATCTGACCTATTAACCTATGCTGACCTGGCCAGCTGTCACTCAGTTATAACATAAAGTAACAAATCTTTAGAACAGGGAAAGGGAAACTCTGCCCTGTTGGCTTAAATATCTGGCCCATTGGGGTCCTCATTTTGAACTGGCTTCTCTCCTCCCTCCCTCAAAATAGTGACCTTGAGAACCAACTGTGTATCAAAAGAACTGGCTGAATATGTCCATGGTGACTGAGGAGTAAATCCAGTTTCCTGGCAAAAGCACTAGCTGAAGTACCTAGTCTGTAGCACCTTTTGGCTGAGGTTGAGGGAAGGGAGAGATCAAGGATGCCACTCCAAAACTCTCCTCCACCCATGCTTTACAACAAGCAAGCTAATTGACAACCTTCATATGGTTAGTAGGCGAACTTATTGTCTAACAGGTGTTAGGACTTTTTGGGAAGGCCTTTTTCTCCATCTCACCAGCCAGCCAGGCTCATCTGTTGAGGACATGGGAGAGAGCCTTCTCTACAACTGCTTCAGAGCTATGGAAATTCTTCCCCAGGAAAGCTTGGTTGGCATCCTCTCTGCTGTCTTCTGTCTTACAGACAAAGACCTTCTTTTTTAAACATACCTTCAGCCATTAATCTGGTTGGAGTAGAAGGATGTTCAGTGGGTGTGCTGTTTGAATATGTCAAATGTGTTTGATGTGTTTTTGATTCTTCTTAAATCATTGTTTTCAAAATAATGTTTTAATTAGATTGTTTGCTGCTTTTTAAGTTATGTACCAAGTGTTATTGTAACTACTTTGTTTTAATAAATATTGTAAACATTGTTAGGTCCCAATTAGGGAGGGAGGTGAGATATAAAATCAATCAATGTCCAAGACTGGGTATGTGGGGGAGATTAAACCCTACAGGCAAGGCAATTATGGGGGGGTTGCAGACTGCCAGAAATAGTGCAAATTGAGTCCACTTTACGGGTTAGGGTTAGGGTTAGGGAATCATGGGAACTGTATTTTATTGTGGCACCAGAGCTCTCTGACAGAGAAGGCTCAATGTCTCAGAAAAAAAACAATTCCCATGATTCCCTAGCACTAACCCTAACCCTTAAAGTGGACTCAATTTGCACTATTTCTGGCAGTCTGCAACCCCCCTATGTTTGGGTGAAGGAATGGAATCTCACTTGGCCTCTGAACAGCAAGCAGAAACAGCCTTATTTACAATATGGGAAGGGATGAGGGAAATACCAGCATCTCAAGGACAATGGAGGATGCACATTTGGGCTCTTGTAGCCCTGCATGGGGTTCCTCCTCACTGGCCACCTCAAATGAGGCAGCACATGGGAAGATATGTTAACCTTGGTGTCACACACACAGAGTTTCCTCACAACCAACTGCACTGCATGGTGGAGAAAGAAAAAGAACCTGTTAAACCTTCTGTTAATAACTGTAATGGGTGATATGTTTCTTAGGCTTCGCATGATGAATGCTAGTAATGTTTTAAAACAGCAGCACAATGTCTACATATACACTCTGATCCGTGTAGTATATATACTTACAATACAACTCTTGTCCTTCATTCTAAATAGAGACAGAGGCCCAAAACATACAGGCCAATAAAACAGCTTCTGTTCACTTTGGAGATGTGGTGTACAAATGACATATGCCCCCAAAGTGGCTGGAAGCCTCTCCGACACCTCAATCTGGTCCTTTGGACCAGATCAAAGAGAAGTGGAAAAAATCTGGGTCCTGGTGGTGCAGGATTGGGACCATGCTGGTGGCCCACTTTGAAAGCAGGGCGTGTGGTCACCGTCATCCCAGCATGATCATAACCGGAGCAGCCAGAGCTACTATGAGGCCATCTGCTTCGGCCCAGAATCTTTCTTTTGTTTCCCTTTTGCTGCTTCATACATTATCTCTCTTCCTCACCTAAAGATGTTGAGGTTTGTTTTTTTAAACAAACAAACAAACAAACAAACAAACAAACAAACACCTGTCACCCTTGTGTTGCATAGAAATCTTAAATTGCTTTGCAGAGGGGCGGGATATTAATAATAATAATAATAATGGAATCAAGACTTCAGTTTTAACGTGCTTCATTTTAGCATGATCGTGCCTCATGTTTAAAGTGTACAACCTGGCCAGAGTCCAGCACTTTTAATCATGTACCCCAATCTTTCCTGTAGAAACCAGTGGGACTTAATAAGCTTGACTTTGACTGATTTACACCTAGAGTTAAAAAATTAAACTGCAGTCACATTTCATAAATGTGTATTCTATTGAATTGAGTACTTCTCAGGAAGCAGAGAAAAAACTTCAATGAGTTCTATTTTTCTTCTATCAGAGTTTTGTTAGGTGCAGTCATTTCAGGTTTCAGAGTTCAAGTATTTCCAGTTGCATACTACTTAGTTATGATATTTAGAAATCTACCAACTGTTTCTTATTTCTATTTAGTTAACTGATAAGAATGGAACAAGGAATACACCCTTCTGTGTTTACAATATGAGTGCAAATATACTTACAGGAAATAAAACTTTGTTAATGTTTATTACTCATCTTATATGTTGCCATGGTGTGTGTGTGTGTATCTGTGCATATGTAGGGTTGTTCTTGGTTTTTTTTGAGAGGGGGAAGGTTAAGAGTTTATGGGTATGATGGGAAATTTATACACTTAACTTTTGTGGAAAATGATTCTCCTTATTTGCAAGTCTATCTGAAATTTGCACACAGTAAAGATAGCAGCATAGTTCAATAGAAATATCCTTGCAGTGACCACTTCCAAGCATTAAAAAGTCCTATATCATTATGGAATTATACAAAATTGCCACTTCTTGCCAACCATGGTCACTGAAATATGATAGTCAGTTTTGTAATATGTTGGATGCAGAGTAGACCTATAGAAATAAATAGGACTTTGGTTTGTTGCGACCACCTTAAGCCCCAATGAATTCATAGAATCTAAGTTTGGACTCAGTTCATTAACTCTAACAGGTAAGCTTATTGCATCGCTAAAGTGTTTTACCTCTCCTGAATTCAATGTTAATTTGGGCTGCATCTGGACCTTATCACAGCGTTTTTGTCATTGAAACTGCCACCTGGGTCCAGCTTGGGTCCCAGGAGCACTCCAGTGGCCATTTTTTTAAGTCTGAAAACTCCCGGTTTTGAAAAGAGGCATGCTGAACACCCCTGGGACTCGGACTGGACAGGGGCAACGGTTTCGGTGGCAAAATTGATGCAATAGGGTCTGGATGCAGCTTGAATTAAGACTGAATTCAGGAAAGGTAAGACGCTTTATTTTAGTGGTGTGATAAGCTCCAGAATTATGTTATACAGATATATTCAAAATAAAATCAGTGAAGCTTACGCCCAGAGGAGTATATCTAGGATTGCAGTCTTAAACATGTAACCTTCATAAATACTGTGGGCCCTTCCTATATGCAGGGGGGGGGGTCCATTCTGCCCCCCCTCCGCATATGGCAAAAAACATGTATGCTTAAATCCCATTGATTGCTATGGTGGTGCATATAGGTTTTGTCTTAATGGGCTTGCTTACGCGTGAGCTTAAATCCATGTACGGCAAGGTTGCATATGGCATGGGCGTGCTGTAATTATCTTTCACTTGTAGTTTATGGACTCTCAAGCAACCCCATTTAAGATTTATCTGAATAAAACTGAAGAGCAGCTGCCTACTTCTGGTCTTTGATAATTCCTGTGGGTTTTGCATTTGATAAAATTTTCAAAATCAAATTGTCCTTTTGGTAGCTCACCTCACGTTTTATCATGGTGTTATAGTCCATAGTTATTTTGATCCAAGAAGGAGATAGTAGGCATGTTAATGAGAATTCACTCATAATGGACTGTTGTCTTGGCTAGAAAACCATCATTAGTAGCTCTAGCTTGCTGTCTGCCTCAGTATAATGGCAACCTAACAGTTGTCTTAACCCTGGCCATGAACTCTTCTAACATTGCTGTGTGTCCACATTTGAATTAATAAACTTTAATCATTCCAGTTTGATAGATCCACAGGAGCAACAAATGTGGATACTTGCTCATAAATTAAGCCCTAATTGATTGCAGCAACACTGGTATATTGTAAAAGTCAAGAAAAACTGAAAAGGTCCTTTTAAAGGGCAGGTTTGCAGAAGATGTTTGGATAGAGGCAGAATAATTTCGGAGATGTATAAATCCAATGAGATTGATTTATTATGGCTTCAAGTTCAAGGCCTCTTTGCAAATATTAATTAATCTAAACTTACTATCTTGACCTATCCAGTTCCCTCAACCCCAGAGAAAATAAAACTTTTCAGTGGGCTTTTCCTTCCTTTAGACCTTGGTCACGAAATCAGAGCTTACATGCAAATTAAATAGCAAGGGTTTCCAATGTGCAGTGTTCTCTTAATCTCCCTCCTCTCTGTATTGAAAGCTAAATTTCATTGAATGTGCCTTTCATTTCCTCCTTAAGGGTTCCTTAATAAAGGACTACTGTTCCTTGAATATTACACAGAGCAAAAGTCAACTGTTCTCTTCAGCATGCAGTCTTTAGGTATGTAAGTGACTACATTACGCACTAAGGATGGTGAGATATGATTATACCAAGATTAAGGAACATGAAAATTTATTTGTCTTTTAAAATTAGAAGCAGAAATAGAGAAGAATGGCCTTGTTGGGTCAGGTCAAGATCCATTTAGTTCACCATCATGTCACCAGTTGTAGCCAACCAGATGAAGGACATGATGATGGTGATTTTTCCCTATCTGAGCCCATCATAGCATTTAAAGGTATGGTGCCTCTTTATAGAACTCTTGAAGAACCAGTCCTTTGGAAGAACCATATAGTATGGCTGCTGTCGTCACATCATTTTTAAGAAGAAAATTCCATATATTGAGTAAATAAACATAGGTGCAGTGTGACTGATTTCATACTGGTAACCAGTAGGAGTGTCAAGACTACTATCAATGCTGTTAATGCAGCCAGGGCAGCTGCTAGGGTCTTGGGCAGTGGCAAGGACCACAAAATACTGCCAAGAGAAACATTTGGCTCTAAACTGGGGACACTGTGGGAATTTAAATGACTATTTTTCTTAAGATTACCACTCAGAGTGTAGTTATTGCTACTCCTTGCTGGCAGATAACCTTTCATGGTCTAGTGATAGAGGCAGAAGCCCACCAGACATAATTTTGTCTAGGTTTTCACCTCCCCAATTATTTCCTCTTCCATACTGTTAAGAAAGATATAGGCTGCTGGCATACTGCAGTATTAATGCAGTTTGTCACCATTTTAACTGTCAAGGCTCAATCCTATGACATTCTGGGATTTGTAGTTTGTTTTGCCATTCAAAACTCTCCGACAGAGAAGGCTAGTTCACAAAACTACAAATCCAAGAATTCCATAGCATGATACCATGGCAGTTAAAGCGATGGGAAATTGCATTAATTTTGCAGTGTAGATATAGCCATATTCATAGCTATGAAAAATTCTCATTTGATAGGAGAAATGTAGTATTGGCAATTGATGCCATCAAGTGCTCTTGTAGAGTCTTCAAGGGTTTCTTAAATACAAGGACGCTCATAAAAATGTTAGTTTATGGGGTAACAGGGCCAGCTTGGTGGTAATGCTGAGTTTACAAAATTACTTTGAAAAACTAATTCATTGGTAGAACTCATTACAACAGCAACATTCTCTGTAAAGTATCACTGTTACCATTACAAATTTCTGTTACTATTACAAATGTATTGCTAATTGTACATTACTAGTGTATGTTTGTGTCTGTATGGAAATCCCATCCAAACATCACCTCAAGCATTTTATTTTGTCTCAGGTGCAGTATAGAAAGTTGTCTTGGCTGGCAGCACCATAGAAGTCAAATTCAACTGCCAATCTAATCAGCTTCTTTATGTGGAAAGGAAGAAGGATTTCATTTTGTCCTTCTCAGGTGTCAAAATGTCTTGGGCCAGTCCTTTGGGAGACATTGAGAGTTCCTGAGGATCACAGCCCTGTAACCCTGATCAATATTCTCTGATATCCTCACCCAGGATTTGTTACACTAAGGGACAAAGACATGTGTTCATTTTTAGGTCTGAAAAAAGCAAGGACAGATTGGGCTTACATGTGAATCATTAGGGGTTTTACTGTGTTTTCTGCATATGACACTCGGCTGAAAGCATATTAAGATAGGGAGATTTGTTGTATTTATGAATGAAAATAAAAAGGATTGTACACATTCCACTGGTAATTTAACTTTCAGCAGCACAGCTTAAGGCAAATAAAAGGCAAAATTGTTGAAACAGCTAACTTCCTTATATCAGGCAAATGTATGCAAAAGTCTTCTTGTTGTTGCTGGCTTCTTCTGTCTCATTAGTATCCAACAAGACCGGATTTCAGCCCATATAACTGCTGGGTGGAAATGTATTTCACAGCAGTAAAGGCATCTGCTTCCTTTAGTTCAAAGTATATGCTGTGTTTTGTTTGAAATTTAAATTGGTCTTAAAAGTTGTAAGGGTGCAAAGGGAGAAGTCACCAAGATTGGTTAAAAAAAGTTGTAAGGGAAAGGTGTTTATTTATCCATATTTTAAATTTTGGGGTTCAGGTCATTCCACAGCAGACCTCAGTTATATCTCTCCAATGTGTACCTATCAGTTTGCTTTGTTTTATGGCTCTGGGAATGTCTTTGTTGTCGTCAGCTTGAGCATCTGGGTGGTTCTATCAAATGATGTGGCATTTGATTCATAAAACTGCTGTTAACATGGCATTCTGGGGTAGTACATGCACCAATTACCTTCTGCTTTTTTCAAAGAGGAAAAGTTTATGAATGAATGAGTCACTCACCAGCACACAGATTAAGATAGAAAAAGGAAGCACTAGATATGAACAAATATTTAATGTTGCTTATACCAACTTAAGCACACACCTGGTGCCTTTAAGCAAACAAAGAACAGTGCCAACAAAGAAAACCAGCAAGGCATACTTGTGGTGTTTTTGATGAAATTCACAAAAAAAATATCCTTAAAGAAAGCAGATTTTAAAAATTCTTAGTTTTCTCATTTATTTTTTATGGTTTTTGCAAAGAAGAAATTAATTTTGAAAGTGACCTTGCAATTTTTATGTAGAGAGATCTTGTAGCACCTTTGAGACTAACTAAAGCAGGGGTAGGCAACCTTTCCCCTTTAAGGGCCGAGGGACTTCAGTTCCCAGAAGCCTCAGCCATGTTGGCCAATAGTCCCATATTGGCCAATAGCTCCTGGGATTCTGGGAGCTGAAGTCCCTCAGCCCTTAAAGGGGAAAGGTTGCCTACCCCTGAACTAAAGAAAGAGGTTGGGCAGCATGAGCTTTTGTATACTTCAATCTACTTCCTCAGATGCATTTGGTGATTTCAATTCTTAATTTGGAAAAACATTATTTGGTATTTCAAATGGTTTTTGTTGTTGTTTATTGTTAACTGCCCTTGACTCAATCTCAACCCATGGTGATCCTGCAGATGAGACTTGTGCAAGACTCCCTGTCCTCCATTACTCTGCTTAGTTCCTGTAAACTCATACTCATGACCTTCTTAATAGCATCCATCCATCTAGCATGCAGACTTCCTCTCTTTCTACTTCCTGCCACCTTTCCATACATTTTTTTCCCAAGTGAGGCATGGCCTCTCATAATGTGCCCAAGGTATGACAGCTTAACTTTTGTCATCTTGGCAAAATAAGAAAAATTAGACAATACCTGGACAAACAGAAATTTGATACTCCACATGAAGACCAACTTAATAAGTTAAATAAAGATATTTCTATTGCAGAGGTTATGGATGCAATCAAAAAAAGGTAAAGAAGGTAAATCACCGGGACCCGATGGGTTCACTCCTCTTTTTTTTAATAAAACTTTTATGGAAAAATTATGTGCCCCATTGCAAAAGACCATGAATGATATATTACAGGATGGAGTACCATCATCCTGGACAGAAGCGGACATAGTACTTATACCGAAAGAAGGAGAAGATGTAATGGATCCAAAAATTTTTAAAGCTTAACTTTTGTCATCTTGGCTTCCAGGGAGATTTCTGGCTTGATCTGCTCTAGGACCCATTTGTTTGTTCTTTTGGCTGTCCATGGGATCCTCAGCACTCTCCTCCAGCACCACATCTCAAAGGTATCTTCTTTCTTAACTGTCCAGCTCTCACATCCATACTTGGTAATAGAGAATAAAATGGCTTGCATAAGTCTAATTTTTATGCTGAGTTGTATATCTTTGCATTTTAGGATCTTTTCTAGTTCTTTCATAGGCATGCTTTTCTAGATCTTTCATTGTCTTTCTTAATGTTCTGATTTTCTGGCTGCAGTCCCTACTCCTATGAAAGTTTGATCCCAGGTATGAGAACTCTTTCATTATTTCTATTACTATGGAGAATCTACACAAATTCAACCTAGTCCAGGAGTAGGCAACCTTTCCCCTTTAAGGGCCGAGGGACTTCAGCTCCCAGAATCCCAGGGGCTATTGGCCAACATGGGACTATTAGCCAACATGGCTGAGGCTTCTGGGAGCTGAAGTCCCTCGGCCCTTAAAGGGGAAAGGTTGCCTACCCCTGACCTAGTCAATGAGGAAATGTAGTCTATAAAGCACATGCTGATTTTCAAATAAAATTTCAACCTACTAAATTTATAAATGCTAATGGAGCAATTGCATGGGTTTAAATTGAAAGAGATGATATTTTAGGTATGCCACTGCCTTTATTTTCCTACCAGTTTTCATGAGAAAAAAAAAATTCTGAGTTGCTCAGGATATACTTTACTTATGTTAAAATATTTGCTTCACCTCAGTCTCCTCTATGCCCCTTCTTAATACTGCTTAATTTTCAGCAAGGTGGTAAATTTAACCAGTTTGTCAGTTGGAAAGGAAAAGAAGTATATAGGCTTAGAGATCAGTTTATAAATGATAGATTAATATCAGAAGGACAACTTGGAGATAAATTGGAAGAATATACCCCAAGCTGGCTGAAGAAATATCAACTCCTCATGTTTACCTCTAGGTTATATAGGGATACAGGTCCACTCCACTCCTTTATAACCTTTGAGACACATTGTCTGGATACTTCTAACAGAACTAAGGGACTGGTTTCTGAGATTTATAAAACAATCATTGAGATTACATATGGATCCAATAAAGGATCTAAAGGTCCATGGGAAGTTGAGCTCAGAGTACAGATAGCCAAAAATAAATGGGATAGGATTTGGAGATCTGTTCCATATAAATTGCTGTCTGCAACTGTAAAAGAGGTTGCTATTAAAGGGATACATAGTTGGTATCTATGGTGCTTAAGATAACATAGGATCAGTAACAATTTGTCAGACAGATGCTGGAGAAGCTGTAAGAATGTTGGTAGATTGGAACATATGTAGACTGTCTGCCCCAGAATAATTCCATTCTTGCTGGAAGTACTTAGTTGGATTAACAAAACAATTAATCCAAATATTCACTTTGATCTTAACAATTTATCTTAACAATTTATGATGAAAAAAAATGAAAATGATATGTATAAAGATCTTACATCTACTTTGCTCTGTCCAACAAGGATGGAGATAGTAAAGTCATGGAAGAATTTACAAAGTTTATGCATAAATTGTTCCTTAGACAGAGTTTGAACACTTGCATCACTAAAGAAACTGATGTATAAATTCCGTTTTGCCAAAGGTGAAATAGCTGAAGGCACCTTTGAGACTCTGTGGCATCTAACATATGTGACATGCATAAATTCTAGCCATGACCCACCATAATATTCTGGAATCTACCATGAGGACCACTTTTTGGACATTGTCCCTGATAGTATTTTCTAATTACACTCGTCCCTCCACATTTGAAGCTTTGACTTTTGCGGATTTGATTATTCACTGATTTTATTAATATGTTCTCTCTAGGAATATCTAGGTCCTCCAGCACAACTCTATGGTCAACTTTAACTTAAAAGTCACACTGACGGACCTAGAGATTCCTAGAGAGAATACTCCACTAGGCATTTGTAGCTCGTCCAGTGCAATGCTATGGTCAATTTTGACTACAGAGTTGCCCTGGAGGACCTAGAGAATGCTAGAGAGGTGTTCTTTCAGGTAAAAACATAGTGTTTTAGTTATCTGTGGTTTTTCCACATTCATGGGGGTCCTGTGCCCCTAACCCAGTGAATGTGGAGGGACGAGTGTATACTTTGAATCATGGAATTTGTCTGTGGTGTGATAGGTTAGGTAGGGGATAACTTACTATCAATTCATGTAAACTCTTAAATAAGCACATATTTTTTAAAAGAGAAAAAGTGACCCGGTTCCTCTGGATTTAGTATATAATTCATGGTTAGTTTTTCTAACTTCTTATGGTTTTTTTCCTATTCTTTCTGTGTACATATGCATACCTGTATAGACAGACAGACAGGAAAACACATATATTGGAAGAAATTGAGAAAATAAGAACTGAGGTTAGATTATGGCCTAGTGAGCTATCAAGGCCTGTGCCAAGATCCTAACACTTCTTCAGGGTGGGCAAAAAGATTTTTAAAAAGTGGTGGGCAATATGAAAATTCTAGATTTTCCATATGTAATAAATTTGTCAATCTGGACAGCAGTTTTTGCCTAGTTAACAAAATCATCTTTGCTTGATGCCACTGCAAGGGACTAACTAATTTTAATGCAGGGATGGAGGTCCAACATAGGACTATTTTTCCAATCTCAGGATCTCCTGGAGGCCATAGCAGTCCCTCAAAATGAAACTGAAAGTGGTCATAAACAAACAAACAACAAACACACAAACACACAAACATACATACAACGTGTTTCAGAGAATATTTTTTATTCCCACATTTTTCAGACTATCATTATGTTCAGCAGGTCACCTTGGTATGGTTGTCAGACTAAAGTGGGAAAGGGCTTGTGTGCTTTTGATGATTGTATAGGAGAGGGAATTTTAGTAGGTTTTGATTGCGACATAACCAGGTAACAAGCAACATCTGTTAAAATTTCCTCTTCTAAACAACCTGGCAACCTAAGTATTGTATTGTGGCATATGCAACTGAGGACTTTATCACACGGGGGAAATCCTGTGCAGAAATGGGGTTATTAGGAAAAAACAAACAAAAACAAAAGCGAGTAGATTTTTAGATGACATCACTTTTAAACTGTGCTTAACCTGAATGGAAAGTAATCAAAAGCCGCTTCTTTTTACTTTTGGAAAATCCTGAAAGTAAAAAGAAGTGGCTTTTAAAGTTTAAAAGCAATGTGTGTGAAAATCTACCCACTTTTGCAGGTTTCCCCCACTTTTTAAATCCCATTTCTGCACGAGATGTCCCCTGTGTGATAAGGTCCTGAGAAAGGATTCTCAGGATTTGCTTCCCCCACCTCCTTCTACCACGAGAGTCAGTGTGGTGTAGTGGTTTTAGCATTGGACTATGATTCTAGAAACCAGAGTTCAGATCGACATAAGTCAGAAATAACTTGAAGGCACACAACAACAACCTCCTTCTATTCACTGAAAGAGTATCTGTGAGGAGGATAGTGACTGCATTTGACACCAGCACCTGTTGGTTATGTTAATGAAGCAGAGAATTGCTTTCGCCTACCTTTCTGGCTTCTCCATTTCATCAGGCATTTCCTGCTTGTTTTCAAGTGTAAGCTTATAATCATACGTTCTAGATTTTTTTTTTTTAGGTTGAAGAATCTAGATTTTGCACTTGATTCTGTACCCACTGCATACCCTCCAACATTTCACAGGGGAAAACTGGGATATGTGTCTGAGCAACATTAGAGTTGAGATGGTAAGCATTATTAATTATGAAGAACACACAAGCTAGCATGGGGTGCAGAATTTACTTTTATCTGAGACTACACAACATTTGTGGCTTTGACTTTGTCGACTGGATTATTTGCAGAATTGATTGATATGTCCTCTCTAGGAATCTCTAGCTCCTCCAGCACAGTTCTTCTGGAAGTTGACTACGAAGCTGCTCTGGAGGACCTAGAGATTACTGTAGGCATTTGTTGGTCTTCCACTGTAATTCTATGGCCAGCTTCTGGCAGATGTTGACCATAGAGTTCTGCTGGAGGACCTAGAGATTCCTAAAGAGGTGTTCTCTCAGGTTTAAAAAACAGTGTGTTTTTTTAATTTGCAGTTTTTCCACATTCACAGGGGCCCTGTACCACTAACCCCACTGTACTTTGACAACCAAGACTCTAGCCTTCTCTCCTCTCCCTCCTACTGAGTTAATTAAGTGCACTTTGAACTCATTTTGCAGGAACTGACATAAGTCAAGGGCAATAAGGAAAAGAGGAAGGAAGAAAAAGAAATGGAAACATTTTAAAAGCAGTCAAAAAAATGGGATGAAGGAATAATCAGACTGTGCCTGTCAAATTGGAACAGCTGGGGAATATGACACTGTGTGGAACCACAGAATGTATATAGCCCTGCCTATAGTATCATTTGAGAATTTTCACATCTAAAATAGAGCTTGGAAATTTACTTCTGAAATATCATTATTTGCAGTTATAATTCTAAGACCCCATAACAGTCGTTGTGTATAAAATTTTATGGAAAACACCTCTTACTCTTTCTCAAAAGTAACAATAGTTTAAAAAAAAATACTTTAGAAAATACTTTCTTAATGCTAGAAGCTTAGGGCTTGTGATACTAAAACACATACTCCTATTGTCCATCTGCTTGTTGCCCAACATCCTCAACAGAAGCTGTAAATTGATGTATTTTTAATTGTTGTAAGCTGCCCCAATTGTTTTTACAGAGGGGCGGGGTATAAATAAATTTTATTATTATTATTATTATTAGAACATGATGCTCAGAAAAGGTAAGCACTTGAATAATGTGTTTACTGCATTTACTGAAAACACACTCCATCTCTAAGAGTAACTAAAACATCACAGTTGAACTGAAGAAAAGGATAATCTTATTCCTCATTATGTTACACTGAAACTGAAACTTACTTATGCATTTATTATGAAAGGAATTAATTACAATGTAACCAGCTATTTCTATATCCATTTTACCCTCAGTAAAACCATTCCTTCCCTAAACTTTTTAATTACCCTTTTTCTTTTACTTCAGCAGTGGGATATGTATGCCCCCAAAGCTGTTTTTCAGAACTGCAGATTTACTTTATTTTTGCAAAATAGTTTTTACTAAAAATACTTTCTTTGCTTCTCACATGCTTAAAACAATCCATTAGGCTTCCAAACATGGTGAGGTTGTCCTACATGGCCTCTAGGGGTAAAAGGGGGGTTGCAGACTGCCAGAAATAGTGCAAATTGAGTCCACATTTAGGGTTAGGGTTAGTGCTAGGGAGACATGGGAATTGTTTTTTGTTTTTTTTCTGAGACATTGAGCCTTCTCTGTCAGAGAGCTCTGGTGCCACAATAAAATACAGTTACCATGATTCCCTAACCCTAACCCTAAAAGTGGGCTCAATTTGCAATATTTCTGGCAGTCTGCAACCTCCCAAAGTAGGTAACCTCCCAAAGTAGGTGAACTTGAATAACTGAAAAAGGATTTGGAGGCAATGCAAGAATAGATGTCCAAGGTCACAAGAGAAAATACCCCCCCCCCCAGCCGTAACACCCTGCTTTAATTGGCTGGATGGCAACATCTACATTTGCTGTATTATTTTGTTAGTTTTATTAGTACAGGGCATCCATATATTGCAGACAGAAATAAGATTGCCTAAGCTGTATTTAACATTATACCAGTGTCTGATAATGTGCTAAAGCTGAAAAATGTGAACCTTAAAAAGTTGCAGTTATGGAAAAGCTAATCTGTACTATTGGCAAAAGAATGTAGTTCTTATTTCTATAATTTTACTGTCTTCTTCTTCCATTGGCAGCTGTTGTACAGAACTACTCATTCTGTCATGGTAAAGTTTTTTGACATTTCTTAAAAGAAGAAGAAATGCTTGGAATGTATTATCTATGACCAAAGGACAACATTAGCATTATTCATCTAGACATTTCCCTTTAGTAAAGAAAGTGTCCTTTATTCAAGCATCTCTGAAGCTCAAGGAATCTAAAGGGCAAAGGGATAGAAAGGATGGAATGGAGGAGGGAAAATGTTCTTGAAGATAAAAACAGTTCAAGCTTGTAATCATGTGCATAGATAGGCTGCTTAAACCAGGCTTAAGTAAATGAGATTTAAATACTCTAATGGTGGATGAGATGACAGCATAAGCTGAGAAAACAAATAACAGAGGCCCTGAGGACAATGTTGTTTCTTCTGCTCAAGTCACTTCCATGGGTAATTCCTAGATTAAATTTCTCAGTAAATTTCATCAGCTGGGTTTGTTAATTCATTATGGCTTCAGTGATAATTTAGTAATGCCCAATTGTGGATCTATAAAGATTTGCAGGCCTTTATAGCAAGTTTGCAAATCTTTTCAATAAAGAAATGAGACTAAATCATGTAGTTAGCATTGTTCAAAGAGACAGCTATGTTAGTCTGTTGCAGCATAGACAGTAAAGGGAGGGAGGGGAATCAAACAGCACCTTTAAATATAACTGGTTTATTGTACATGGGTTTTTATAGATTTCAGCCCACTTCCTCAGATGTACTGATAAGAGTTAATATGAAATCACCAGGTATATAGCAGTTGTATGGCTGTGAGGGTGGGATCAGAGCATAATAGGACACAAAAAGATATAAATTGTGACCCTGCTACAAACTTTCAAAAGTTTTTGTGAGATGATGAAGATCTTTAAAGCTGCCTGGCCCTCCTGAAGTGTGAAAGCAATATATCATCTTACCCGGGGTCAGTTCCCTTGAAGTCAGCAACTCTACCGAGGGATTAAAATCTGTAAATATAGCACAACTCATCTGTAATAATGTGTTTACTGTGTCTACTGTAGCCACACTCCATCTCTACGAGTAACTAATGCATCACAGTTACACTGCAAAAAAAGATAATCTTATTTCTCATTATGTCACACTCAAACTGGAACTGACTTATGCTTTTCTAATTACAAAAGGAATGAATTACAATGCAACTAGCTATTTCTACATCCATTTTACCCTCAGTAAAACCTTTCCTTCCCTAAACTTCTGTCTGAATGTCAAAGGAGCTAAGAAAATGACTATTTTGGGGATAAAGCTCAGCATCTTGAAGAGTTCCATTTAAAGCTTAGGTTAAAACATGGAATGGATTCATAACTCCAAGTGACATGGTAGTCAACAGCTTCCACTGTCTAGACCTGTTTAAATGAACTGTGTGTAATGTATTTATTCTATTATTTATGTAATTATACAGAACAAAACATATTAAGCTATTTTTCACTAACTGATTCTAATTATCTCTTTTTGTATTTGTTTCTTTAAATAGTGATGCAATATCTGTACTAATACGTTATTAGCTTTTTAATGTGTACCACTCTTCTTTCACTCCTCTCCCAGAGTCTGATCTCTTCAGAGATAGTTATTTCAATATGCTAAACACAAGTCTTTTCCTTCCTAAAGAGATGGTGTGCTTTCCCCCCCTAAATTTTTGACTAGTTCTCCTGCCTTCCATAATTTTATCTCAACTGATATAAACAAAAAGCAAAGCACAACTAGGAATGGCTGTAGTAGCCAGTGTAAAACCTAGTACCTGAACAAATTGTAAAATCTATAATACTTGATAGTTAATCACAGTTCAGTGATTGACATATACAGTGGGAGACACTTAGTAAATATCTTGTCATAGCTAACTTATGTGACTGCTTCCATATCAGAACTGTTTGGGGAGGAACTTATCACACTCACACAATAGTGGAAAGCCCAACAATGAAAAGGAGCTAATAAATGAAAAGGAGCTCTGGATTACAGATCAGCTACTGGACAGCCACAGTGTCATATGATAAGGTATGGCTGAAGAAAAGGGTATAAATACTCTAGAATAATTAATGAAATAATAGCATAGTTATATCCTGCCTTCAGCTGCCTCAATTCTTCTGAAACTGTGAATTTTTTCTTAATTAATGGGAACTTATATTGCCCTTCATTTGCAAAACAATGGTCCTCAAAAATCCTGGAGGATATGCACATCCTATTTTCAGAATCCTTCAAATGGAAAGACTGTTCTTGCACAGCACTCCTTGCACCCAGTCACTTGAAACTTATCAGAGTTGACATCGTAAGAAGCTGCAAGTATGCCTGAAAATTTCTTGGAATTCTGCCAAGAACTTGCACATCATTACTCCAACATTGGTGGAGATATTTCTGTTACTGACCCTTAACTTTCTTTTTGGTGCAGTTGATGATCAGCATTGATATAGTCCATACATTGTTCCCATGACCCAGTTCACATGTTCAAAAAATTTATAGGTGGAGGTCCCCTGTGATTCATCACATGGAGTAGGTGGTAATGTTATCCCAGTTCTTTAAAAAAATAAAACAAAACTAAAGGGCCTTTGCAGACTGCTAGAAATAGTGCAAATTGAGTCCACTTTAAGGGTTAGGGTTAGGGTTAGGGAATCATGGGAACTGTATTTTATTGTGGCACCAGAGCACTCTGACAGAGAAGGCTCAATGTCTCAGGAAAAAAAAAAACTCCCATGATTCCCTAGCACTAACCCTAACCCTAAAAGTGGACTCAATTTGCACTATTTCTGGCAGTCTGCAAAGGCCCTAAAGACATGTAGCCAGAAAAAGGTAGGGATTCCTATACCTATGTATCTGAAGCCAAGAAGCGGACATATTTAAAAGTATAATCCAGTACTGACTAAAAGAACGATGACATGAGTATATGTGGTGCCTAAATTCAGAAAAAAATGCAACTAGCAACTGTGGAGATTTCAAAAACAATTTTTCTGTACTAGGGGCCAATGTGGCTAAGCAGCACTTTCTCTTTTTGAAGCATTCACTTCTTCTGTCTTCCCAGGTGGAATTTCTTTCCAAGATATTTCAAATAGTTATGTAATGGGCCACTTCTGCAGAGAAAAGCAAACTCTTCAGCAGTGTGCTGTATGTTTACCTTTCACCTGTAAGGAGAGTTTTATTCAGAAGAACTTGCCATTGTTTCTTTGTCTTCCCATGGGAAAGCTTCAGTTCTGGAAGCCAGTCAATAAATGTAAGGTATGCAAAGTGTGGTGTCAAGACACAACATAACATTTGCCAAATCCATTATTTATGGAGAATAGTTACCAGTCATGTTATCTCTCTAGTACAAAAGCCCAGAGCCTTTAATACATTCCTCTGTGGACTAAAACTTGATTTCTTGACAACCGAAGCAATTGTTAGACTCCCTTATTTGCTGTATCAGTGTTCTTTATTTCCCCATGGATACAAACAGGGCCTTGGAAAGGATATCAGGGACACACCTTAGTTAATGCATTGTAAAATGTCTACCCAGGCTAAGGAATAAGAATAATGACTACACTTGCATAGTCATGCACGACTGGAAAATTGTCACTATACAACCTGACTCTTCACAATATCAATATTCTGTTTGATGTGCTCAATATTTCAAAGTCAAACACTGCAATTGAGGTTGTGATAAAACAAATGAAAATGAAATGGAAACAGGGTGAGGATGTAGCATGGAAATGAGCTGGAGATGTATAGGAATAATATGCTAAGCAAACTTTCTTGAAAGTAATTTCTGCTGAGATTCAGGGGGCTCCAAGTTACAGTGTACAGGATTAAGTTGTTGAAAAATAAAATGTAATCTGGTGAAATTTAGGTGCATTCCAAATATTTCTCACTCCCATTAAGCATGTGGTGAGCTTGCTTTTTCTCAAGCTAGTGACACTTACCATGTATTTACAAGAACTTTTGCTGTATCCCTTTAAAAATTCTGCTCTTTTTCTATAAGCATGTCTGCACCAGCTTGTTTTCTAGTAGCCTGTTGCTGAAAATAGTGCAAAGAGGTGATACAGATAGTATTCTGCCATGTATCATTACAGTCTTTAACCAGCACTTTCCTGATTTGAATCATCATATCCTGCTGCCATTTGTAGTTTCTTAGGCCAGTATTCTCTATCTTTTCCTAGCCTGGCTTCCCCAAACCTAATGGGTCAGGGCAGAAGAGGTTACTCAATTAAGTATACTTAACTATCTAGTTAACTATAGTTAATTGTCACTGATAGAAATATTGACCTTTGTTTCCATGCCACCTGACTGTTATTACTGTCTCATTCTTTCTCTTTGAACAAAGAGGCCTTTTCATCTTTTAAAATATAAAGATCATTCTGGACAAAGTTTGCCATTGATAATTTTGGGAGAGAAGAGAGGAGATGTTTCATTTTGTACAATATTGGTTACTTCCATATTTCCATGGCAGTGTGTGAAGGAAATTTTGAACTATGAAAATAAGAGGACAATTGAAATAAAAAGAAACATCCCTGGAGCCAATAATGCAGATGTTTTGGATCAGACTTTATCACTTTCTTCATCCTGTAGGGTTGAATTCTCCTCAACTGTGGAATAAGTATTCTCTGGCTGTTCAGTTGTTTTTGAGGGTGGACTGATGGAACTGCAGGTCTAAACATCTGGAGGGCTAAAGGGGAAGCTTTATTACACTGCTCTGAATCCTATGACCCATTTTATAACATGATTAAATCATAGATAACAGCAGGTATTTTGTGGTTTCCTTAGCATTTCTTGGCTACAGCTTATTTTTCTGAGATGCTGTAGAAACTCTAATTACAACTGATAATTCAAGAGGCTTGTCAATATGTGTTTGAAAGTATTTGTCAACAGCCAGACTAGAAATCAAGCTCATGTTCCAGGTGAAGCAGATAAATGTCCATGGTCTGTCAGAGGGTAAGGAAACAGTTCCTTGTTCTTTCTAAATGTTCATGCCTGCACCTTCAGAATGATGGGAGTTAAAGCATGACAGATGAGAGGTTTAGGAAAGCTGCCAGCTGTTGAATGGTTAAGAGGCTGAGTGAGAACTTCACTGCTGGTGTCTATGCCAGCAGAAATACAAAACACACAGGAAATACAAAGCATACAAGCCAAACAAACACAAAAGGTACACCATCTACCTGACAAAGGAAATTCCCTAAATGTTCTATACAGCATGCTTTGCTTAGCAGTGTAATACCAGAACAAATGAGAGAGGTGCCAAGCAGAGAGTTCTCAGGGGAACTGCTCCAAAACAGATGTCTAGCTTTGGCTGTTCCATGCCTTTGTAGATGGTGTTCCTTGATTACGTGGAGCAATGCCTTATCTGAAGAACTTAGTGGGGAAGGGGGTTAATAAAGGAGAAGCTTTCCCCTCAGCTATGGTAACTTCTGAGGAGAACTGGGAATTATTCATCCCTTCAGATGTTGGATTACAAAACCCAGGAGCATTAGTTAGCATAGGTAAAAGTGAAGAATTTCAAAAGCTTCAGTCCAACAAACTCGAGCCAACATCTTGAGGAGTGACTGGATATTTCCTGACAGCCAAGTGGTATATTTTTCATATATTCCCCCTTTACCTCTCCCCCACCAGGAAATAAGGTGCCACATATTGTGCTGGCTGCAATTTCTAAACCACCTTGAAGGACAGCCTCTGGTATTCTCCTATTGCTGAAAATCCTGATTCATATCAAGCACAGCAAATGCAGTTGTTACATTCAAATTATTATTACATGCTAAGGATCCATAAGCTTTTGATTAATTATAAGTGGACTGGGATTTTTTTTTGCCAACATGACTAGTATATTAAAAAGATTAGTCAGGTTACATCTCTGGGAGAAGAATATTTAAAAGGTATCACATCCACTATTCATGTTGAGAAACTTCAAGCCAAACTATATGTGATGATAAAAGAATTAATGGCATTTTCTTAAAAGAAAGGGTAAGAGAATTTTAAGCCATCTTTTATTGGACCTATCTAACCATGTGAGTTTTCCTATGAACTTTCAATAGGGTTTCCAGGTCTTAGGACACCAACTGAGGACTTGAGGAGCATTTCTATACTTCCCCTGCTTGAAAAACCTCAGGTGGCATTAAAGCCTGGATACAGCCAAAAAGACAAAGAAATGGGTCCTTGAACAGATCCAGCCTGAACTCTCCTTGGGAGCTAAGATGATCAAGCTGAGGCTGTTGTACTTTGGCCACATCATGAGAAGGCATGAATCATTGGAAAAGACAATAATGCTAGAGGTAGAAGGCAGCAGAGAGAGAGACTGTACATCAGATGGAAAGACTGAATCAGAAAGGTCATGGGCCTAAATCTACAAGATCTAAGCACAGCAGTGAAAGATAGGGGGGGCTTGGAGATGTTTCTCTACCACAGAGGTAGGCAACTTTTCCCCTTTAAGGGCCGAGGGACTTCAGCTCCCAGAAGCCTCAGCCATGTTGGCCAATAGTCCCATGTTGGCCAATAGCTCCTGGGATTCTGGGAGCTGAAGTCCCTCGGCCCTTAAAGGGGAAAGGTTGCCTACCCCTGCTCTACCAGGTCACCATGAGTCAAAGTTGATTTGAGGGCAGCTAACAACCACCAACGTCCATCACTCTCTGTTGGTATCATGCAAATATTGTAAGCAAATTGGTCACTGCAAAGGTGCTTGGTTTTTTCCTAGTAATTGTGTAATGTTAGCACATGAAATAGCCCATGACTGAAGGTATGGGACTAGGGAGAGTAATTGGGTGCATACATGTGTGCTGCCATCTGCAGAAAGACAGGGTGTAGAGTATTAGGGACATCATGACTGATGAGCCTTCTTGTTGCAAGGGTGCAGCGCCTAGGAAAGAAATGTCTTGTTTGGGCTTTCTGTAAGCTCCAGCGGTCACAGCAGTGTAGGTGTACAGGAAAACTGCCCCACATACCATGTGTGTTATAGTATAGGTAAGTCTGCATGGAAGATGAACCCTGGAGGTAACCAGTTCAGCTCTGGGCACATTTTGTCACTTACCTGGCTGCTGAACATCAGATTTTAACTCTGGATGTGGTTTATCATATCTGATTAGATAGACTTTACCTTATTCTGGTCATGCTTATCAGGATCCCCCTAATACTTGTTTCCACAGCTGGTCCAAAAATAGTTTTGACATCCTTCCTAACCCTGCTAGACCTATGTGACATCACAAGGACAAACCTAGGCTCAGGCTTTAGTCCTGAAATTTAAAAGAATGTGATGCTGCTTTTTCACAGTTGTGCAAATCAACAGCTGGTATAGTTATCATTGTGGGAATCAACACACCCTCAAGCTACACCTTTCATCAAGTGCAAAAGGAACAACTGACTGTGCACAGCTGATAGAATCAAAATTTATATTTATATGCAGGAGTGATTAAAACTGTCAAGAGAAAATTTTGTTAATGGATGGTATATAAATAATGTAAGCAAATTTTAAAAAAATTAAAAAAACAGGAACTCCTATTCAGGTGATAATTTTGTAACTGTAATGCACTATAATGCAAAACTTTGTGATGGGGGATTGCAATCATTCTTGTGTTGTTAGTAAACTGAGTAGATTTATTGTATATTTTAAATTGTTGTTGATGACCCTCTTTGACCTGGATAATTCTGCAAAGTAACATTGGAAAGACCAGCACTGACCCTTCTGGATTGAGTGGATATTAATGCAGTTTTTGAGTTGTAGACCTCATTGTAACAATAAAGTCAGTCTTCTTGTACTTCCTTATCACAAGAAGCCTGTCCTGAGGAAAATAATGTCCTAGTGGCAAATACAATAAAGGCGTGGTGTTGGTACATAAAACACAGAAGCACTGTATTCATGCTTCCAGGGAGAACAAATAATTTCCACTGAAAGGTGCGGTGGGAATGTGTTAGCTTACATGAAGGAATGCGCTTGCACATCACTCCCAAACATGTTTGCCTTAAAGCAAGTTCAAATGATTTCACTAGAACTTTCTAAAAGTCACCACAAGGTGACTTTTTCATTTTCATTTCAAGGTAATTTTCATTATGTGTGTTCTGTTGTTGTTGTTGTGTGCCTTCAATTTGTTACTGACTTATGGCAACCCTAAGGTGACCCTATCACAGGATTTTCTTGGCAAGGTTCTTCTGAGGGTTTTTTCCATTGCTAGCTTCATTGGCTGAGAAAATCTGACTTGTCCAAGGTTACCCAGTGAGTTTCCATAGTCAAGCAAGTATTGGAACCTACCCGCCAGAGTCATAGTCCAATGCTCAAACCAGTACACCATGTTGTAAAAAGGACAGATAGATATATCTCACCCAGGGATGGAAATCATATGGGCCTCCAGACATGATTGAAGTGCAACTCTCACCATTCTTCATGATTGGTCATGATGAGTGGGCTGCTGGGAGGTGCAGTCCAACAACATTAGGTGGTCTTTGCAATTAATACCCCACTCTAACCCTTTGCCCCTTTATGTATTAATCTCTCTTACATACACAATACAAAATATGACCTAGCTCTTCTCTTTATATTATGTGCTATATTCTCCTTATTTACTGTTGCCCATCTTGTCCCACACAGAATTGTAGTTGCAGTGCAGATCCATGTGCTTAACAGTTCCTGGAAGGGACAAGGTACACATACTTACCTATTCATTTCTCTCCCTCTCCTTCCAACTGCCCCCTGCTCCCTATCTTTCTCTGAGTATCATTCAGTAATATAGAATTGGAATACAAGGGCCTTAGTGGTCATAGGTAGTAGAACATCTTTCCAAGAATGGCAACACTGGGTTCCCCTACCTTCTTCTGCTGGTTGATACCATCCTTTCTGTTCAGCATCTTGGCAACTAACTAGCTGTTAAAGACAGGATTTTTAATAGGCTGGAACTGTGATAAAATAATAATTATTTCAGCCTTTTTAATTCAATTATAACTTGTTTAATTGTGTTACAAAATTATAGCATATTTTTTTTTGTGTCTACTTCTTTAATCATGTTATCTGCTACTTTTGGCCCTAGCTGTGGGTGAAAGGCAAACCATAAATCAAAGAAATAAATACAAGGATAACTGGGAAATTATCAAATAATCCAGCCAAACAATCTAATCAAAGCATTTGCAACCCTAAAATGGCCAAGGGTGATCAACTTTTTAAAAATGCTCACCAATCTTTCACATGTGGGAATGGGACAAAATAATTCATAAATACATGCATTCATGTCCCAAGGTGGATATCACAGACATGTTTATTTGCTTTCCAAAGAAGCATGAAAAGTTCTACATAATGTCTGCTTTAGAATTCCTGGATGCATGGTAGTGTCATGAAGGAGCAGAGAAGCTTGTAATTCACTTACAAGCTTGTAATTCTGGTGTGGGCCAATGGCAGGCAGATATTCCCCCCCACCTGCCAGTTATCCAGAAGGAAGTACTTTGTCACAAGTGGCAGAGAGCATTAAATGGTCAGTCCTTCTAGCCCAAGCCTAAGGAAGGCTACACATATGGAAATGACCTCTTACCTGTCTTCAGGGAGCTATTTAACTGAAACCTAGAGTTAATAGTTTCCAGCCATCAAGAAGCCTTACAATCAAATTTATTTTTGACTCATATAGTCTGGTAGCTAAAGTTTATTCATGATGCTCTTTTCCCTATCCACAGGAATCAGATGTGTAAAAGTATATATTTTACCACAGCTCTGTTGCTTGTGTTTGTGCTTGGATGTATATTCAGCTGGGTGTTTTGGATAAATCCAAGGATTCTTCTTCCTCTAGCACTGTTGGCTTTTGTTGGGTTAATTTGGTAGCCTTGCATTCTTTTTAAATGAAAAAAGAGGCCACTTCTCATGTAGCTGATAGGAAGGAGAAGTGGGAGAGTAGGTGCTTAACTCTTTTCCTACTGTTTCCCTGCTCTGAATTGTCCACAAGTAGCATTCCCCACTAAACACTTTTAAAGTGGGGGAATTATAGATAGAAAAAAAGATGAATAATCCTGCCCATCACACTGCCTCCCCTCTTCTGCAGTTTTGACTGTTCTTCATTTAAAGGTGTTGTCTGGTTACTGTTACAGTGATTGCATGCAAAATAAATAAATAAATAAATACAGCTTAGCCTTCAAAGCAAATTTCAAATTAAAGTTTTAGATTTAGATCAGTGCTGGAAGGCTGGAGATTTTGTTCATGGCTGGTGGTCTTGAAGAGGAAACAGGAAATATTGGAAGCAGAATCTAGGAGTTATTATCAGTAACTGAGAAAAGAAATTCTTTCTGTACCCTAAGACATTCTTGCTAACTCTTTTAAAAGGAAGATATAATAAATATGAAGATGTTTGTTTTATATATCAGTAAAAGAGTTTCCAATATATGAAACATGACACAGATCAACAAGATCCCCTTATTTGTGGCTGAATTCAGTATCTTCAGATGAGGAAACATATCAGGGAAAACCATGTTGGGCATCAATCAATCAAACAAACAAAAATAAATTTCCAAGCCAACAATTTATTTATTTATTTATTTATTTGTATCCCACTCTTTTCCAAGAACTCAGACTCAGAGTGGCTTCACAATATTAAAAAAACCAATACTATTAAAAACATAAAAAAGAAGTGCATTAAAAAGGAATAAAGGGCCTCAACAGACGACCAATAGGGTCGTCTCCGAGGCAAGGAAGAGGAGGGGCAGCCGCACGAGCGGCGCCCCTTCCTCCTCCCGAGGTTGCCCTCGGAGCTGCCGGCCCTCCGCACGGCCGGCGCACCGAGGGCAACCTCCCGCTGCAACATCCTCACACACTGCGGTGGAAAAGCCAGGGAAAGTGCGCTTGACGCGTTTAGGGCGCACTTTCCCTGTCTTCTGAAAGGAGCGCTGATTTTGCGCTCCTTTCAGAGGCGCCGATGGTGCGCCGTGGTGCAGCTGCTGCGGTCCCGCGGCGCACCGTCCCAGGGCGTCCCCGATGCCCTGGTCTGCTTCACCCCTAAATTTGTACAATGTTAAAATAGCTATTAAAAGAATAAAATACATTTTAACAATATAAAACTGTCTAAAACACTTTAAAATGATACAACATCCCAAGCTAGTCCTTTACAAACATTTATTTTTTAAAATATATTTTATTAAGTTTTAGAAATTGTATATATATATAAAAAATCATACATACATCATTCATATATCCTAGACCAGTGGTCCCCAACCCCCGGTCCGCGGCCCGGTACCGGTCCGCAGAACAAATGGTACCGGGCCGCCCTGCTACTGCTTGTTTTGATTTAATAATCAACGTGATGCCGCAACCACCCCCCCCAGTGGGCCACGGAAAAATTATCAAACGTTGACCAGTCCACGGCAATAAAAAGGTTGGGGACCACTGTCCTAGACAACATACAAATAAAAACATTGCTAATAACAAAACATCATACAATACAACACAAAACATTAAACAAAACAAAACAAATCAAAAACAAAGACTACACATATCTAACATATATAGCTAATATTCTTCATTCGCTACTTCCTATCTGCAAGTCTGAATTTTGTTTCTATCTAATTTATTTTTAGATTATCTGTTACTAAAATATTCTAAGAAAAAGTATTCTATCCTTCTCATTCTTCCAAATAATTTTCCTTGGAGACCCAAAATGAATTATAAAAAAACCCCAACAATATAGATTTGCTTTAATTAAACTAAACATCATTGAAATTCTTTACCTTAAGAAATATATAATTATTCAGCCATTAACTCCCTTAATTCCATTAAATCAAATTAATCTAATTCATCCTTAGAGTACTAATTTCCTCCCAGTTCTTCTGAAAGTATTCTATTATCTTCTCCGTCTTCTTTATACAAATTCAAGGGTTCGTTTCTAATTCCTCTTGATAATTTGTCCATTTCCAATATATCAAATAGCTTAAATGTCCAATCTTCCATTGTAGGTATCTCTTTTGTCTTCCATTTCTTCACATAAATTATTCTTGCAGCTGAAAACATATAAAATAATATTTTACCAACTTTTCCCCCCATAGATTGCTCTATTATATTGAGTAAAAAAAAATTCCGGTGAAAATTTGAGAGGTAATTTTATAACCTCCTTAATTAAAAAAAAAAATGCTTCCAAAATTTCACTGCTTTTTCGTAGATCCACCACATATGATAGATTGAACCCCTCTCCTTCCCACACTTCCAGCACAGATTACTACAATTGTTATACATCTTACTTATTCTATCAGAGGTTAAGTACCACCAGAAGAAAACCTTATAGTAGTTCTCTTTAAGTATAGTTAACCTCTTTTTCCACGTTAATTCCCATTGGTCCAACTCAATTATGAAACCAAAGTTCTGGGACCATTTAATCATATTTTCCTTAATAGCTTCCTCTTCCATATAGATTTTAAGAATACAACTACCCGTATTTTCCAGCGTATAAGATGACCCCAACTGTTCCAGTTAAAATATAGAGTTTGGGATATACTCGCCGTATGAGATGACCGCTCTTCCAATGGGAGAAAATGAGAAAGTGTTGGGGGGAAAGGACTGCCACTATACTAGGTGATGCATTCTGGGGTATGTACAATTTGTGGCCAAGTAAGTGACCCTGGGCATGTCACACACTCTCAGCCTCAGAGGATGGTAATGGCAACCCCTGTTTGAAGAAACATGCCAAGAAAATCCCATGATAAGATTGCCTTAGGATTGCATTAAGTCGGAAAGGACTTGAAGACACACATGAACAACAAAAAAGTCTGCATAGAATCATAGAATCATAGAGTTGGAAGAGACCACAAGGACCATCCAGTCCAACCCCCTGCCATGCAGGAACTCCCAATCAAAGCATCCCTGACAGATAGCCATCCAGCCTCTGCTTAAAGACGTCCAAGGAAGGAGACTCCACTACTCTCCGAGGGAGTGTGTTCCACTGTCGAACCGCCCTTACTGTCAGGAAGTTCCCCCTAATGTTGAGGTGGAATCTCTTTTCCTGGAGCTTACATCCATTGTTTCGGGCCCTAGTCTCTGGAGCAGCAGAAAACAAGCTTGTTCCCTCCTCAATATGACATCCCTTCAAATATTTAAACACAGCTATCATATCACCTCTCAGGCTGTTCTTAACCTCTCTGGCAAGCCTGAGTTCATTCTGCGCTTTAATTTTTCTGACTTTACCCCTATACGTGCTAGCTATTTGTTTGAATTCCTCTTTGGTGTTTTCCCTATTTTTCCATTTCTTATACATGTTCTGTTTAAAACTTAGTTCAGTTGCAAGTTTCTTAGTCATCCATCCTGGTTTCTTGAGACACCTCCCATTTTTCCTCCTCATTGGCACGGTTTGAAACTGCCTTCAGTATCTCCCTTTTGAGAAACTCCCATCCATCTTGAACTCCCTTCTCTTTTAGTATTCCTGTCCATGGGATCACCCCCAGTATTTCTCTAAGTTTAGTAAAATCAGCTTTCCTAAAGTCTAGAATGTGTGTCTGACTATGCCTGGCTTCTCCTTTCCACTATATAATAAACTCCAGGAGGACATGATCACTCCCGCCTAAGGATCCCACCACTTGCACCCCATTAACTAGATCTTCCCTGTTAGTTAGGATCAGATCCAAAATAGCTGACTCCCTTGTTGCCTCTTCCACCTTTTGGACAATGAAATTGTCTTTGAGGCAAGTGAGGAATTTGCTAGACCTTGAGGATTTTGCTGAGTTTTTGCAATTGTTTCAAAGGTAGTACATGGGAATAGGAGCCAGGATGGTGTAGTGGTTTGAGTGTTGGACTACAACTCTGAAGACATGGGTTTGATTCCCCACTCTGCCATGAAACCCACTGGATGAACTTGGACAAGTCACACACTCTCAGCCTCAGGGGAAGGCAATGGCAAACCTCCTCTGAACCAGTCTTGCCAAGAAAACCCCAGGATAGGGGTTCACCTCTTATCATCTAGGTGATGCATTCCTCCTCCTGCCTCACACCACACTACACTACCCCTTCCTTCCCCCCTCCTCCTCCTCCTCTGACCTGGACTTCCTCTCTTCCTCCTCCTCCCGCCTCCCACCACGTCATACCTTCTTCCTCCTCCTCTGCCACCCGGCATATAAGATGACCCCTGACTTTGGAGAAGATTAAAAAAAGTAGTCTTATATGCCAAAAATACTGTATATAATCTCGATAATAAAGCTGCTTTATTTAGCATTATTTCTCGTTCCAGTTCTGTATTGCTTTTTCCAATTTCATAATGTTTTTTGTCCATTAGAAAATGCTCTCTTAACTGTCTATTAAGGAACCAAGAAAGATCATGACCCTCTTCTCTAAGTTCTTCTCTAGTCTTTAATCTATAATCAGCTCCATCAACAGACATTAACTCTTTATACAGAACCCAGTTGTCATTCTTCTGTTGGTTTTGCTTAAAAAAAGCTTCATTGGGAGAAGCCCAAAGGGGGATTTTAGAGCAAATTCGTTTTTTTATATTTCTTCCATATTTTCATTAAAGATTGTCTCACAAAATGATTATTAAAATCACGATTTTCTCTTTCCTTGTCGTAAAATAGGTAGGTGTACCAGCCAAATCTCAGGCTTACACCTTCTAAATTTAGTAAATCTTCATCTTTTAGAGTTAACCAATCCTTTATCCAGGTTAAACAAGCAGCTTCAAAGTATAGCCTGAGATTTGGCATGGCAAGCCCACCTCTTTCTTTTGTGTCCTGAAGATATTTCATTTTTATCTTTGTTCTCCTTCCATTCCACACAAACTTTGCTTTCACCCAACCCATAAAGTTATTTCCCAAATCCAATTTTTCCATTATACAAAATAATAGTTTCCAAGATACATTATCAAAAGTCTTCTCAATATCAAAAAAGAAGGCTGCAATTCCCCCCCCCCCCATTATGTACTTCATGATATTCCATTAAATATATAATATGCCTGATGTTGTCTTTAATGTATCTTTTGGGAATAAACCCTCTTTGGTCTCTCTGTATAATAGATGGTGCTATCTTTTTAAATCTTTCTGCAAGAATACTTGTGAACAGCTTATAATCGTTATTTAACAGAGAGATTGGTCTATAGCAGGGGTAGGCAACCTTTCCCCTTTAAGGGCCGAGGGACTTCAGCTCCCAGAATCCCAGGAGCTATTGGCCAACATGAGACTATTGGCCAACATGGCTGAGACTTCTGGGAGCTGAAGTCCCTCAGCCCTTAAAGGGTAAAGGTTGCCTACCCCTGGTCTATAGTTTTTAACTTGTGTATGGTCTCTTTCCTCTTTGGGGATAAGCGATATAACAGCTTCCTTCCAGGTTTGAGGAAAAGTTCCTTCTTTTAAATTGTTCATCACATCTTTCAACGGTTCAATTAATTCCTCTTGGAATAATTTATAATATGATGATGGAAACCTATCTGGACCTAGTGCTTTACTGGGTTTGCTATTCTCAATGGCATTTGTAACCTCCATAGTAGAAATGGGTTGATTCAAGTAAGATCTTTGTTCTGCTGTTATTTTTAAGAGTTCAGAGTTTTCAATGTATTGATGTAATTTCTCTATATCAACTTTCTCTTGTTTATATAATTTTGCAAAAAAATTGAAAAATGCCTTTTTTATTTTATTTTGCTCTGTGTATATGCTTTTCCTCTCTTGAATCTTTGTTATCGTCTTCTTTTCTCTTTTCTCCCTTAGTTTATGGGCCAACCATCTCCCAGGTTTATTTGAGTGCTGAAAGTTGTTTAGTTTAAGATAGTTTAATTTTTTCTCTATCTCTTCCATCAAAAGTATTGATATCTGCTTTCACAGAATTTTAATTTCGCTATGTATCTTTCAGTTTGAGGTTTTTTGTTTTTTTGCTGCTCTTTTTCTTTCTTTTTCAAATCTTCCATAATACTCTGAAGTTTTTGTTTTTGTTTCTTCTTATATTCAAAGTTTTACTATATAACCCCCCCTCATAACTGCTTTTGAATCCTCCCAAGTTATTATATTGTCCATTTCTTTTCCAGAATTTTCTTTAAAGTATCATTTTAGTGTTTGTTTTGCTTTATCTAGAATTTTAGGGTTTTGTAAGAGTTTCTCATTCGGGTACCAATTGTATGTCATTTTAGTTTTATTTAATTTCAAGGTAATAGGATTATGATCTGATAGAGATTTGGGCAAAATCTCCATTTTCAACATTCATGTACACAGTGTTTTGGAAGCTAAAAAGAAATCAATTTTGGATAAAGTTTTATGCCTTTCAGAAAAAAAGTATAATCCTTTGCAAAGCAAAGCAGCTTCATTTATATACCACTTCATATCGCACTATGGGATGTCTAAGCAGTTTACAACTGTAATCTCATTGCCCTCCAACAGTCGGGTACTCATTTTAGTGATCTCGGAATGATGCAGGCCTGAGTCTAGCCTGAGTCCTGGCTAGTATTGAACTCGCAACCTTGTGGTCTATGAGTGAGTGGCTGCAGTACAGGCATTTAACCACTGCACCACCAGGGCTCCTGGCGCCTCTCCATATAAATGCCTCCAAATGTCTAACAGATTAAAATTTTCTATCAACTTAAAAAAAAAATTTATGAGAACTTTCCTTGATTCTTTTTTCTTCCTTTGTAAATTGACCTGTCTAACTTAGGGTCAGGCGCAGCATTCCAATCTCCCATCATTATCATTTCTGTATAGTCCAATTCTAACAAGATATTAAACAAATGTTGAAAATATTTTTCCTTTTTCTCTTGTGGACCATATATACCTACTAATAGTATTTTCTGACCTTGCATAGTAACTTCAACACCCAAGTATTGACCATTCTCATCCTTGAACACTTCTTTTGCTGGAATTGACTGTTTAACATAAATCACTATTCCTCTTTTTTTCCTTTTTGGAGAAGATGACACAAATTCATTGCCTAAACTCTTATTCTTTAATAATCTAACATCCTTCTGCTTTATGTGTGTTTGCTGTAGGCAAATTACATCCTTTTAAAATTTCCCTAAATAGTGGTAGATCTTTTTCCTTTTTATTGGTGAATTGAATCCTTTTATATTCCAAGATAAAATATACATATTCAAATTCTCCTACTCTTTATTAATCCTGTTTCCCTTCCTCCCCTCTTTCTTCTTATCCTTTCCCCCTCTTATCTCCCTTGTCAAATTCTTTGAATTACCTTCTTTTCTATGTCAGAAGCTTCATCTTCTTCTTCCTAGGAGAAGCTTCATCTCTACTGAGACGTTGATCCTAGTTCTCTCTACTGAGACGTTGATCCTCTCCTTCTTCTTCCTCACTTGGTTGAGATTATTCTGGAAATTCTGCATCTTTTGTCTCATCCTTATTCCCATCATCATGATTTTCTTTATCTTTTCCTATCTTTTCATCTTTTCTTGCTTTTTTTATTCTCAATCTGCTTGCCATGTTTTCTCCAGAAGTCTTTAGCTTTCTGAACTGTGTTCAATCTATGCCACTTCTGATTCTATTTTACAGAAATTCCTTCCAGTTTTTCCCATCTGTATAGAATTTTATTTTTGTTAAGATTTGTTGTGATGGATTTGTAATCTCCTCTTTTCTTTAATATTCTTTTCAGGATATCTTTAAAGAATTTGATCTCATTTCCTTCTATTTGCAAAGTTCTTCATAACTTAAGAATAACATCTCATCTCTCACTTTCTTTCTAACAAAGGAGATAACAACATTCTAGGCAAATTCTTCTCTTTTGCAATCTGGGAGTTAATTCTGAAAGTTTTATTACATCGTTAATGAATTCTTGATAAGGAACTTCCATAAAGTCTGCTAAAGCTGCAACAAGATATTCATAAAGATTCTCATGTTTTAGTCTTTTAATCCTCTTATCTTTAGGGAATTTTCTCTTTGTTTTCGTTCTTCTAAAGCAGGGGTAGGCAACCTTTCCCCTTTAAGGGCCGAGGGACTTCAGCTCCCAGAAGCCTCAGCCATGTTGGCCAATAGTCCCATGTTGGCCAATAGCTCCTGGGATTCTGGGAGCTGAAGTCCCTCGGCCCTTAAAGGGGAAAGGTTGCCTACCCCTGTTCTAAAACCTTTAAATCAAGTTGTGTTTCCTGGTGATGAATTATTGAAGTTGTCCTTTCCTCTAAAGATTGAGATTTCTCTTCCAAATTATCTATTCTTGTAATAACTTGATTTATCTCTTTTTTAAAGACTGTTTAATTCTTTTCAGTTCCACTTTCAGTTCCGATTTTATATCTTGTTCCAAATCTTTTCTTAAGTCCTTAATATCTTGTTTAAAGTTTTTTCCATTTCTTTTCCATTTTTCTCCATTTGAGCTGTTAACCTTTTAATTTCATCCATGATCGAAAATTGTTCCGATGAGTTTCTTCTATTAGATTGTGTTGCAGCTCTTGCTGCAGAAGCTGATCTGCTATTCATGATTACTTAAAGTTATAGGTTTATTTTTTAACTTTCAACAAAGCTTTCTCTATAACTTTCTCTGTGATACTGTAACTCTCTTTCTTCTGGTCAATACGCTGCCATTTCACTTTTTTACTCCTCCCTTCCCTTCCCTTCCCTTTCTTTCTTTTCACTCTTTCCTCCTTTCCAGGTATCTTCACTTTCTTCCTTTCTTTCCTTCCTCCTTCTTTTCCCATCTTCTCTGTCTTTTCCTTTCACAGTCATTCACCACTTTTATCTTCCAATTATTACAGATATAGAGTGATTTATAGTCAATTAAATTCACATAGGATAGTAGTAGAAGCCAAATTATTTTCTCTTTTTTCATCTAATCTGGATAAAGTTAACAGTTTATAATCCTGTTCACTTCCAATAATTGTGTTTAATGTAGTTGCAGTGGAAGTTGCGAATTGCATTTAATTCTTTGCTTGATAAGGACCCCTTTTTTTCCTCATAAAGAAGGGATAACACAGATAAAAAAATGCAAAATCAGACTGGCAGCATTTAAGGATGACAAAATCCCGGTAGCTTACTTTTCTTCTTGTTAAAAAAGTCAGAAGTGGCACTTGTAGCCCCAAAGTATACAATATCGCCAAAATCCATTCCTTTCTTTCAGCCTCCATTGCTAAGACTCTGGTCCATGCTTTGGTGGTTTCTCGATTAGATTACTGTAATCTCCTTTTAGCTGGGCTTCCTCTTTCTCATCTTCGACCTTTAATTTCTGTTCAACATTCAGCCGCCCGTATCATTACTTTTGTTCGTCGCTTTGATCATGTTTCCCCTTTGTTGTCTTCTCTTCACTGGCTTCCCCTCCCTTTCCGCATTCAATATAAGCTTTTGTTGTTAACTTTCAAAGCCCAGCATGGGCTAGCCCCTCTTTACTTATCTGACCTTCTCTCTCCCTACACTCCCTCCCGTACCCTTCGTTCTAATACTCAAGGTCTGCTGTCCCAACCAAGGATCTCCGCTGCTCCATCTCGGATTCGCCCCTTTTCGCTTGCCGCCCCTCACTTCTGGAACCTTCTTCCCCCTCAAACACGGGTCATTACTTCTTTATCCACCTTCAAATCTGAGTTAAAGACTCAGGCATTCCCTGGTATTGTCTGATATACATTTACTTGTTTTCTCACTTAGGTTTACAGTGGATGTTGTTAGTAATTGTTGTAATTGTCTTTGTTTAAACTGACTTTTATTATTTTGCTCATTGTTTTAACTTAGATTGTACGCCTCTGGCAGGTTTTATTTGTTATTTGTTTTATTCTTGATTGTCTTTTGTACAGCGCTGAGTACACTGACAGTGCTCTAGAAATAAACTTTAATAATAATAATAATAATAATAATAACAACAACAAAGGCATTTATCTGTGGCCTGGCTCTCTCGGCTCCCTCCGCTTCTACTTAATCCACCTCCGATGTCCACCCTCCGGTTTCCATCAGAGAAAAAGTTCTTTCAAAGTGGATAACAAGCCTCTGTGAGGGTCCCGTTGAACTCTCTGTGCCAAGGGAGTATTGGCCCCAAGATTGGTTGTTGTTGTTAATACAAAGAAAAAACCAAGCAAACCCCAAAACCTCGGGGTTAAAAGCTTCAAAATGAGAGGTTTTGGTGGAACCCCACTAAAACACTCCTCGCACTACCATTTGCGAACCAGAAGTTCTACTGCTGCTTTGCCTACTGGGGAAGGCTGGTGGGATGCATTCTTGTAGTCTCCACTTGGCTCCGCCCCTTGCTTGCTCTGCTGCTGCTTTGCCTGCTTTGAGGAAGGCTGGTGGGAGGCATTCTTGTAGCCTCCGCTTGGCTTTGCCCCCTGCTTGCTCTGCTGCTGCTTTGCCTGCTCACAAACATTCAGTTTTTAAAAGCCTGTGTGAACAGGTAGGTCTTAGCCTTCTGACAGAAGACCAACAAGGAGGGAGCCATTATGGTCACCTTGGGAAGGGAGTTCCAGAATCTAGGGACAGCCACCAAGAAGGCCCTCTCTCGTGTCCCCACCAACTGTGCTTGGGATGGTGGTGGGACTGAGAGAAGGGCCTCTCCAGAGGATCTCAGAGCTCAGGCCACTTCATACAGGGAGATACAGTCTGACAAATAATGTGGACCTGAGCCATATAGGGCTTTATAGATCATAACCAGCACTTTGAATTGTGCCTGGAAATAAACTGGCAGCCAGTGATCTCTGTAACCTGCAGGGTAAATGTGGTGCTACTTGTGCCTGAATGTGTGCTGATGTTTGTGGATTTAAATTCTTGACTGACAGATGGAAGTACACATCCAACATCATTGGCAACCATTCTCTCTGACAGTAGCACGATTTCATTTGCACTTTAAAAATGACAATTTAAATTACTTCCAAACGGCAGTCACTTATTTACAGCATCTCACTCATTGTGGCTCTCCTTCCATATTGGCAATGTTCTGCCTCATTAACACAGCCCTGCCTCTCTTCATGTTCCTGGCCACATTTTCTGGTCAACAAGGGCATGTGCAGCCTGTGTAATGTTAAAAGTGTAACAACACTTAGCAGTGAAGAGTCAAAAATGCCTCAAGCTACATCTGGACTCTAGAGTAAATGCAGTTCGATACTGGTTTAACTGTCTGGCTCCATCTTTTGGAATTCTGAGATTGTAGTTTATTGTGGCACCAGAGCTCTCTGAAAGAGAAGGCTAAATATCTCACAAAACTACAAACCCCAGAATTTCAAAGCATTGAGCCATGACAGTTAATGCAGTTAAAGCTGTGTTTCTGCAGTGCAGATGCAGCTTCAGAGTGGGCAATTGTAATAGATTGTATAGTTTGAGTGATCCAAAGTGTCCTCCCTCCTTGTCTACCTATCCTGATCCATCTGTCCATTGCATAGATCATCACGCTTTTGGGGCTTTACCTGGTAATCTATTCTGCAGGTAGTTTGCTGTTGCAGCTGCCTTTCCCCAAGATTTGCTTGCATGTAAGCCATCATGTGGAAGCAGCAGTACTAGTTAGTTCTTGCTCACTTGCTCTCCCATCCCTTCCTTTGTTCCTCAGGGAGGTGATCAACTATTTCAATTAGGTTTCTCTCCATATAGAATGTGTACATACACAAGATCCCTCTCAGTTTCTCCTTTCTTAGGCAATCTGGCTTACTTCTAACTAGACACACATATATGTATTTATCTTGGAGTAAGTTCCATTGAGGACAATGTGATATGCTTCTGAGTTGACCTGTATTTGGTTGTACTGTAGAAAGCTTCAAAATGATGGGAATCATTAAAAAAATATAAGCATTCAAAATGAACATTTCTTTTTTGTTATTATTCTAAAGAAAAGATGTTACATCAAGCTAATAAGGCATTGTATAGCTTAGACATAATGGTGATTTGGAGGGAAATGTCAGCAGTGGCACACTCACAGGGACAGCACATGTTCCTAACCACTCCCATTTTGAGAGAAGCAAAACAGTTAAGAGATATGTTGCAGGAAGAAAGAGCTTTCCCAATAAGAAAAGCCAATGGCTTAAAATTTAAAATGAAATACTGTAATGAAAGTAATTGCTTTCAAAACAGGAACATTCACAATGAAGGGAAGCATGTGTGTGTGTGTGTGTTTTGAATTTATCCGGTGATTGCATAGTTGTGTAGTCTCACACAGCAATCATTAAACTTTTAGATATACGACATGTAATTCATCCAGGGAATCTCCAACCATATGCTGGTATAACATGTGGAGGCCCTCTTGGTTGTCTGGCACAATTTGGATTAGCTCAGTAATACTGCATGGTGTTGAGGGTTTTAATAGGTATGCAAATAGGTGTTAGATGAAAGACATAATTTGGTCTAGAGACTGCTAACATCATAAACATACTCAAACATGCAAAGGAAGTCAGTTTTGTTGTGTCGTTGCCTGTATGTTGCAGAAAAAGAATTTTAGGGCTGCCTCCCAGGTGAAAAAGGAAGTAGCTTCCACAAACACAGCCTGATATTTTTCTAGACTTTTCAGTGCTGATACAATGGAGAGATTAACCAAAAGTTTTATTAAAAGAAGGACCACACTGTATTTGAAAACAGCTCCTGTATGAAAAGTAAACCTTTTTTTGTGCAGAGCACAAAACCAAGCAGAATTTCTTCATTATAACTATTCCTCCCCCCCTCCCCCCAAAAAATTGGTCTGAGAGCCTACATTGCACAGGCAGAAAGGCAGAATGTAAAGCTCCTCCAAATATATATATCCCATATCCCTCTACATTCACTTCATCTTTCAAATGGTTGGATGCCCCAGCCTTTGAAGGATTGGGGAAGATGGGTTTGGGCAACCAGCAGCTGGCTGCAGGAGGAGAATGCAATCTTCCTTATCTTCTGGAAAAACTCCAGGAGGTCCAAGGAAATGTCTGGGGTTTTTTTTGGGGGGGGGGGGGGCAGAGCTTTTTGCAGCCAGCTTCAGGAACCCATCTCCCCAGCCACTGAGGTTGTGTCTGCACAGAGGAAAAGAAATGTTCTGCCCTGTTCCTGTACTTTTTAGAGGATGCAAGAAGCCAAAACAGGCAAAACATGGATCCAATTCACACTCCAGGATGATTCTTCAATGTAAAAAGAGTTCCCATTTGGTCCAAATCAGGGCAGAAATATCAGAGAATATCCTGAGCTTGCAGACTGCACACCACTGTGAGAACAGGAGGAGGAGCATCCATGGACAGACGAGATGCAGATTTCGATCCATCTTGAACTTCCAACTCCCTGCCACAACACTTTCATTTTCAGGTTTTTACATTTCCCCCAGTGCCATTTATTTTGCAGACATGCACATTGATTGCACAAGTATACATCAGCACACCAGTAACATTAGTACAGCACACCAGTGCTCAATTGGATGGCCATTACCCCCATGAGCCATGGGAAAAGAGGAAGAGGAGTCTCCTGGGGACTGGGCAGACAGTGTTGCTGGTATCAGCCCATTGTGAATGTTAGTTGTGTGAACAGCTTATCCACCCACAGAGAAACTCTGAAGATAAGCCAGGTTTTTGTCAGTGCAAACATGGCCTGAATGGCCATGGAGGGTACCCAACCTGAAAAGAGGTGGGTTATTTAAAAAGACATTCATGTCAGATGGAGGTGGTGAAATACTCCTGCTATCATGGCCCAAAAGGTTCATATCCTGTTTGTGGAAGTAATTTAGCCTGGTGTAAATGTGTAGAGAGTAACACTAGCTAGGTTCCATTAATAACTTCTTAGTAGTAGAATTGGGTCAATATTATCCACTTTGGGTCCCAATCTTGGAGGGAAAGGAGGATAAAAATGAGAAGAAGGAAGAGGAGGAGGAGGAGGAGGAGGAGGAAAAGACAATGAAAAGGTAAAATATAATGGTATCATAGACTTGGAACAATTGCTAAGGAAAGTTATATAAGAAAGTGCAAAGGCAGGCTTACTGCCAAACATAAAGAAAATAAAAATAATGCTCACAGAGGATATGCATAAATTCAACCTAGATAACAAGGAAATCAAAATAGTTAAAGATTTTCCATACCTATGCTCAAATACAGACTAGAATGCAGAAAACAGAAGATGACCAGGAATGGCAAGGACAGCTATGAAAGAACTAGATAGGATCCTAAAGTGCAAATATTTACAACTGAGCACTAAAATTAGGCCTTAGGGCTCCACGAGTCAAACAGGTTGAGAACACTGGTCTAATCCATTGTACTCCCCATCATCATGTGAGAGCTGTAAAGTGAAAAAAGTGGATGAGAAGAAAACCAACTCATTTGAGATGTGATGTTGGAGAAAAGTGTTGACAGCCAAAAAGACAAACAAATTTGACAGCCAAAAAGACAAACAAATGGGTCCTTGAATAGATCAAGCCTGAAGTCTCACTGGAAGCCAAGATGATGAAACTGAGGTTATTGTACTTTGGCCACATCATGAGAAGGCATGAATCACTAGAAAAGACAATGTTAAAAAAGGTATAGTGTAGTAGAAAGAGAGGACCTCATGCCAGGTGGATAGATTCAATCAGGAGGTCAGGGGCCTCAGTTTGCAGGACCTAAGCAGAGCAGTGGAAGATGGCAGGTCTTAGAGATATCTCATCTACAGGATCGCCATGAGTTGGGATTGACTCAAAGACAGTTAACAACAGCAATTCATGGGCTGCAGTGGGCCCAGAGCTAATTTTCTGTGCTTGAACATTCTAGGGGCCAAAAATGGCTAAAATCAAACACAAAATAAAAGTAGAATTAGCCTGTAATTCATTTTTGGTTTTGAAAAACATTGATGTTAAAATGTGAGGAGGGAGCAAACTGTTTGAGAAGTACATTGCCTCTCCTGAAAGGGAGAGCAGATCCAGGGAGTCTGGAATAGCCAAAACAGTCAGGGGGAGATGTGGTCACATTTCACCCATGTGTGATATAATAGAATGATTTCTTTTGCCATGTTTCTCATTATGGGAGATAGCATATTTCAATTACAGACATATTCAAATAACTATTACAAATGTAATAAATACTGGAAGTGGTATATTATTGGGAATTAATAGTACCATTCTGTTTCTGTTTTTTGAAATGCCAGGATTTTTTTCCACACTGAAGCTGATGACATAAACAAAATATTCGCCCCACCCCAACTGTACAAAGCCAAAGCCATTCAGTCTGTACATGATTTGTAGCCCACGTAATATCTTGAGCTGAATTGTCTGAATATGTACTTTGGCATCTGAAAAGGGTACAGTATTTATGCAACTTAGGATGCCTGCTGGCATGCATACCTAGAAGACTGTAAAATATTACCATGTAGATTAGAAAGGCTCCTTCATGGCTGCGATTATCTATTAGTGCAGTAAACACATACTTCATAGTGTGCTTGATTCTGAAAAGGCATGACCTGTTTCCTCAGGGATTTCATTCTAGTACACAAGCAAATATGTATTTGAGGATATACCAAGCAGATGTGTCTATTATGTTCAAAATGAAAATTTATGCATCTATGCATTTTTTTATTTGTTTGCTTGTTTAAAAATATCTCACATTTCCTCTAGAGTGCTCAGGCAGTTAAATGGAGTCATAAAGCCATAAATTAATAGCTTTGAACAATCATTACAATCAAATATATTATTAAGACAGGAGTGAAAAGTAACTGAAAACTGTAGTGAAAATAATTCAAAATACAAATACAACAAAATCAAAATTTAAGAAGATTCAGATCATAGTTCAAATTTGTTGCTGTTGTTTTTAACTGCCTCGAATCAATCTTGACCCATGGCAACCCTGTGGATGATACATCTCCAAGACCGCCTGTCCTCCACTGTTCTTCTTACTTCCTGCAAACCCATACCCTCCCTAACACAGTCCATCCATCTAGCATGCAGCCTTCCTCTCTTTCTACTTCTCTTTACCTTTTCTAGCATTAATGTTTTTTTCCAATGAGTCGTGCCTTCTCATGATATGTCCGAAGTATAACAGCCTAAGTTTTGTCATCTTGGCTTCCAGGGAAATTTCTGGGTTGATCTGATCTAAGACTCATTTGTTTGTCTTTTTGGATGTCCAGGAGATCCTCAGCACTCTCCTCTAGCACCACATCTCAAATTAATTGATTTTCCTCCTATCTTCTTTCTTAACTGTCCAGTTCTCACATCCATACATGGTAATAGGGGAAATAATGGCTTGTACGATTTTGATTTTTGTGTTCAGTTGTATATCTTTGCATTTTAGAATCTTTTCTAGCTCTTTCATAGCTGCCCCCCATTCTTAATATTCTGCTGATTTCCTGACTGCAGTCTCTGTTTCTATCAATGTATGAGAACTCTTACTATTTCTATTTCTTCATTGTCTAAGCTGAATTTGTCTAGATTCTCCATTGTCATTATTTTTGTTTTCTGTATGTTCAACAGTAGGCCTGCTTTTGCACTTTCTTCCTTAATCTTCCTTAGTAGTTGCTCCAGGTCTAGGAGGTTTTCTGCTAGTATTATGGTGTTGTCTGCATATGTTAGATTGTTGATATTTCTTCCTCATATTTTCCACTCCTCCTTCTTCTCCTATAACTTTAAAAGGTTATGTAAAACATGGAATTTCTTCAGCTCTTGCTTATCATGCAACTAGGCAACAAACACCTGTTGAAATTCTATCGCCTACACAATCATTAAAGGTATAGAAGCCCTCTCTAGTCTGGCAACTCTAGTAAAGATCATCCTTTTATTCTGCCCTTCAGATCAGAACATCCCAGAATAGTCAACAATAATGGAAAGAAGAATTAGAGAACACATTAAAATATTTTATTACACAGAAAGATAAGTTGAGAATATAATGCAAGTTTAAAGGAAAAGGAGAAGTCAGTGGGTGCATAAAGGGACTCACATGCCTAAAATCAGAAGATTTGTAAGACCTGGGCACATATAAATGTGCTGAAAATATATTAGTGGCAGTAGCAGAAAATATATTAGTGGGGTGCCATCACTACACAGGCATCAAAGTCAATAGAATCTGAAGCTGTGTCAAGGGATATATCAGTCCTAAACTAACTGATTTGTCACATTCTTGAGTGTTGTATCATATCCTGTTCTAGATGTCATTACAGTGGATGGGTGGATTCTTATGCCTTTAGAAACATTATGGGAAGTCAGTGTACCTGCCAGATCCTGACACTAATTTCTTATTGTTGCATAACATTCTGGGGAAAGTTTAATGACAATGAAAAAAATCTGACTCAAAAGTGGCAGCATGAATGCATAGGTGATGAATTTCCATGTACATGAAGGAATACATTGTCACAGTCTTTCCAAAATAGAATGGAATTGTAGAAAAAAATGAGTATTCCTAAAAACCCATGCTGATAGGTTGAATGTAAAGTCTATTCAGACATACAGCTCAGTAGCTCAATGTATAAAAGAATCTGTTTCCTTGCATTTAAGAGTGGCCACGTGGTTTTGTTGTGCAAGATTGCTGTTTTCTACACAAGTCTTTTGTTGTGCAAGATTTTTGTATGAATTATAGGCAAGATGTGCAGAGAAATACTCATTTTCTCCACAGTGGAGAGAAAACTGTAGAAATTTGTACTCACCTAAAAAGATGAAACAGTTGAACATTAACATTCCTAGGACAAGAACCCTAACATGGAAATTTTAACCCTTTGTCTCAACTGATCTGCCTCTCACCTGCAACTGGCATAGAAAAAAAAAGTCTTGATTATCACTGGATAATTACATTAAAAGATCTGTGAACCTTCATGTTGTCTTCAGGCAACAAAATGCTTTTTTGGGCCAGCACAATTAAAGTCAGCAGCACATAAGGCCAGGGAGTTCATCTTTCAATGGGACACTATCACTGAGGCACACTGCTTGCTAGGGTTATCACCACTTCATTTCCAAAGACACTAGAATATGAAGTAGGGACTCAAGAGAAGATTTTAATAACCATGCCACTTATCTCATTATCGATGTTCAGTGCTAGGACCACATGGTGATCTCTGCCACAGGGATGCTGTCAAGTTACATAAGAACATGTACATGTACTGTGTACACATAATGATCCTTTTAAGAAGTTAAATTCTAGATCCTAGTCTTTGGCACCTCTACTTCTGAAAATTGAAGTATCAAGACATACAGCACCATGAGGCACCAGACTATAGGTGCAAGGTATGCTGCTGTTTGGGATTGACACAATGGGGAAGAGAATAGAGCATTTATTTCATATAAGGATACATAAAGTACAAAAAGAATACTGTCTCCTTTGTAGAGCAGTTCTTTAAAATATAGGGCTGGATCTACTATTAAGGCAGAGTGAAGCAACTGTCTCTGGTGGCACATGTTGGGATGGGAAGAACAGCTGTTGTAGTCCCCTGGTCACTCCTCATAGGTCAACAGTGTTTCAACTGTGTTGGAGATTTGTGCCTCACTGAGGCATTTCTTTATCTCCTAAACAAACTGCCTTCATGTGAAGTAGAAGATGCTGACTTAGGGGCTGTACAGATGGCCCCTAAGGAGCGTCTCCATGCTGCCCCTGGGAGCGTTGGATTGGGGCCATGGCAACTGCATGCTGCAGACCCAATCTGGCACTTTGCTGCTTCTTTTTGAACAGCAAAAAGCTGCCCTTGCTGCCATGGCAATGGCTCTTCTGTGCTCCTTTGGCGCAGCATGTCTAAACGCTGTGCCAAGGGAGCACCCAGACGCCGCCCACCATCTGTTTGGGTGGGCGGCATGAGGACGATGTGGGAGTGGAGTCGGGGTGGCCAGCATGTGGTCACTGCATCCTGACTCCATCCCCAGACTGGCTCTTTATGCCTGTCTATATAGCCCCTTAGTCACCAAGAATGAAGTAAAATTTGGATGTCGGCCTAGTGCCTTTCCATACATACAATGCAGGGCAAGGTGGGTAGGATGAAGGAGAGACATACTTTGTCTTTGACAGCAAATAATCTTCAGCCAGTTTAGGAAATATCCTTCCTTTACCAAAAAAATTGTAAAAGTTTGAAAGGAAATTTTAAAAAAGTTCAAACAATGGATGGCGATGTAGCTGAATTATGGGTAAAAATATCAGACTGCATGAATATTACATATACATTCATCCAGCTGATGCAGGTAAGAGGAAGAAGATTGTATTATATCATGTCATACCATATGACAAATCAGACATGTTTGTCATACCCTGTGAAAGAGCCTATGCATTTTTTTAAAAAAACACCTTAACACATGTAGACCTATCCGAGTGACTCTGGAAAAAACAGAAACCTGAACTGTGCCCACTGAATTTTGCACATGGTGGGAGGAGGGCAAAAACCAGTGGGTGCCGTCACTCATTCTCTATATGCACTAAATGTATACATAGCTAAAGTGCATTCAAATTTGCATGCTTTCCAAATTTGAATCAGGTAGACTGTATTATTATTCTTTCTTTCTTTCTTTCTTTCTTTCTTTCTTTCTCTCTCTCTCTCTCTCTCTCTCTCACACACACACACACACGCAAATAACTGAACTTCTTCAGCCAGAAGCTACAAATGATTAAGGGCAAGTTGCAACTATTGCTTCAGACAGATTTAGTTTTTTAAAAATAAATTGCTATGATAGATTTGCTGACATCATACTATCAGCAGCTCCTTTAAATTATATGGCGCTATACCCAAGAGATTGTTAAAATCTTTTGAAATACCTGAGTTATATCATTATAAAGACAATTTATTCCTATCTCTAGACCTGATTTTCATCCTCAAAGATGCCTCAATAATTATAATGCTAAACCCATAAAACACAATTGCTGCATGCAGACACAGATTAGTTCAGTTTTGGCAGGTCGAAAATTTGACATTCCCTAACCTCAAAGGAAACTGATCTGTAATATTTTGAGTAAAAACTATAGTGGTGGCAAAAACAGTATAGTGTATATGTTTTAACTGAAATTATACTCTTATGATTTATGTTTGGTATGTTGAGTGAGCTGTCTGTCTCCTATTTATCAGTGTGACTGTGAACAATTTCTCTCCATGCATACAGAATAGTAGGAAGCTATTTTATAAGGTCTTGGACCATCTTGCTCAAGTGTGGGGAAAATGTAGCCCAATCCCATTTTGACCTAGCCTCTCAGGTCCCCCAAAGTCATCCCAGTCCCTAGTCCTAAGGAAAAAAATGTTAAGAAATCTCCTGAAAATCACCCAAACTGCCACAAAAGAGCATCAAAATGCATCAGTTCAGTTTTATTTGCCCCCATGCCCCCAAATTCTTCAAAATATAAATTGCCTGTCAGTAAAATTATAAAGTACAGTCAGTTCTCTGTTTCCACAGAATCCTTATCCGTGGATTTAATCATCCACAGCTTGAAAATATTTACAATAATATATAAATTCCAAAAAGCAAAGCTTGATTTTGCCATTTTATATAAAGGGCACCACTGTAAGCCACTTTGAGACACAATTTTGGGGAATGTAGGATATAAAATCATCATCATCATCATCATCATCATCATCATCATCATCAATGCCATTGTATTTAATGGGACTTGAGCATTTACAGATTTGGTATCAATGGGGGTTCCTGAACTAAGCCCCAGCGGATACCAAGGGCTCACTGTAGAAGTGACTTTTGGTCACTGGCATGGCACCTGAAACATGTAGGTATAGCCAGCTTGAGTTCTCTCAGTCTCTCTCTCTCTTCATGTAAATTGTTTGCTGTGCCTAGTACAGTTCCTACCCAGATGATCTAGTGAAGTATTATCCAAATATTGAGAAATCAGGGTCTTGATCACATGGAAAAGCTTCTGATAAACAAGAATTTTTCCTCTTCAAGTGTGTTACATCCACATGAAATAGGTAGTGGTAGACAGGGGAAGGTTGAACTTGTTTTTTTTTCTCTTGCAGACTGCCAGAAATAGTGCAAATTGAGTCCACTTTAAGGGTTAGGGTTAGTGCTAGGGAATCATGGGAATTGGTTTTTTTCTGAGACATTGAGCCTTCTCTGTCAGAGCGCTCTGGTGCCACAATAAAATACAGTTCCCATGATTCCCTAACCCTAACCCTAACCCTTAAAGTGGACTCAATTTGCACTATTTCTAGCAGTCTGCAAAGGCCCTTAATTTGTCAGAGTCTAGAGCTATATTTGCCCACATTGGCTATGACTGTTTCTTTCTGTCCTGGAAACTCACCATAGACTGGCTCGCATACTGGCATCAGTCTATGGACCATCACTTTAAGAAACACTGCTATAGGTAGGATAACATAAAAGTTTATTTACTAAAACGTTTTTTAGAAATAATGTGTGGGGACAAATAATTATATGAAGATATTGTCTTAAACATGTTGTTCATCATTCTAAAAGAAAATTTCCATAATCCAAACCACCACCACCACCATTAAGTTCTTCAAATTCTATAGCTGTTTGAAATGTTTCCCCAAATACAAGTTGAGTCTCCCTTATCCAGAATTCCACAATCCAAAATACTCTAAAACCCAAAACTTTTTTCATGGGTGGCTGAGACATTGACACCAAGGTGTCAATGTACACATTTTGTTTCATGCAGAAAATTATTTGAAATATTGTATAAAATTACCTTCAGAATATATGTATATGAAACATGAATGATTTTTGTATTTAGATTTGGATCCCATCTCCAAGAAGTCACATTATGTATGTATATGCAAATATAAGTATTCTGAAATATGAAATATGAACACTTCTGGTCCCAAGCATTTGGGATAAGGGAGACTCAACCTGTAGCTACTTTTCCATTACTTAAAGCTAGATGGAGACTTGTTAACCCCAAAATATACTACATGTATCCACATTTACCTAGGGCCCTTTCACTGTGATTCCATTTTAGTTACCATATCAACTTACTATGCAATCTGGGATCTGTAATTTAAGGAAAGTTGTTTAGAATTCTCAGCTATACAGCTGTAGTGCAGCAGTATGCTGCTGGCTCATAAGTCCATAGGATGTAAGCTGTGACAGTGATAGTGAAATTAGAGTGCTGTCATATGAGACAGTAAAATGAAAGAGCCCCTAGCAAGCTGCTTAGAATGGATGTTTCTAGCTTGTTAACCATTTAACATCCAGAACTACATATTAATTACAAAACTGGGTTGGATGAGAATTTTGTATGTAAATGGATTTGCATCATAACCAAGTGACATGCACATTCTGTATAAAGAACAAACAAGATGTGACCAAATGGTTTATTTTCCTTGACAAATCACCATGGCCCTGAAAATTTCAGTAACATTCAGGGTGAATCAAAGATACCAATTTCATAAGCATACCACTTTCATAACATTTTGCTTAATAAAAACTGAAAAGGGAAATGAAAAAAGATAACCATTTCCTACAAGCAAGTCATATATTGTAACATATTTTTGCTTCATCTTTTAATAGGAAATTAATCAACATGCCAATAGGGTGGACCAGATTCAGCTGAACAAAGCATCCTTCTAATATCACTATGTAAGTTTTGTCGCTTGTCCTGTAATGATGTAAACAGTGGCTTTTTGGGAATAGACTCTCCTACAGTTGACTTCAGCTGAAGAGAAAGACACGTCCAGTTGCACCTGTTGACTCACAGGAAGAACATCAGGGCCTGGGGAAAACCACCTGGCCCAATCCATTGGTCAAAGAAAGAGCAGCTGCAGGAAGCATGCCTTCTCTCTTTCTGCCAGAAAGAACATTTGGCTCTGATCCCCCATTTCTCTTGGACTGCAGGGTGGCAGAGAACCACACGCTGGCCCCATCCTTCACTGAGGAGACTATGGGCCATTGGTTGTCCAGAACTGGGATTTGTGTATGGGTATTACTGTGAGTTGTTGTAAGGTCTTTTCTAGGATTATTTGATTCAGAAATATTGTGTGTGTAAAATAAAAAATGGGTGAGAGTCTTACAAGTTTATAAGAGAAATAGGAGACTCTTTTGGAATGACAGGTCCAAAAATGTTGGAATAAAAATGTTAACATCAACTAGGTTATCTGGGAGAAATATCCTTCTCCCATTCCCCAGTGAGGGAAAAGAGTAACTTCCACTATTAGCTATATACTGAAAGACTCTCATCTTTGGAAGCCTTTAAGCCGGGGTAGGCAACCTTTCCCCTTTAAGGGCCGAGGGACTTCAGCTCCCAGAAGCCTCAGCCATGTTGGCCAATAGTCCCATGTTGGCCAATAGCTCCTGGGATTCTGGGAGCTGAAGTCCCTCGGCCCTTAAAGGGGAAAGGTTGCCTACCCCTGCTTTAAGCAGAGACTGGGTGGGCATATTTCAGGATTGCTTTGATTGTATGTGCCTGCATGCCAGGAAGTTGGAATAGATGGCCTTGTGATCCTTTCCATCTTTAAGATTCTATTCTAAGAATTCTAAGAGTCTTCTTGTCATGATTTCTTGACAGTGAAGAAATATGTTTTTCAATCATTTTTGAATATTTTAAAATATCCTTTCAATCCTATTATCAGCATGCTTTACATACATGGATAGAATCGGTGTTATTAAAATATATTTTGTCTTGGGTTAGGATGTAAAAATAAAAATAGCCATGAAATCCATGGGGTGGCCTTGATCACTATTTCACAGTGTAATCTCTGTCTAAACATGGTTATGAAAAAATAATACCATGTACATCTTCTAAGATGTAAGTGTCATAAATGCATCAAATGTATGTTGCATTTTTGATAGTGAAATCATAAGGACTAGAGGCATAGGCCACAGGGTGTAGAAAAGTATCTCAGCTTCATATATGATCTGCAAACCATATGTATGTAAAAAAAACATTGGTCCACTCATTGCCAATAAGTTACATTTTCTTCAATCAATAGCTTCTGACCATCCATTGATAGTGCATCAGATACCATGAAGTACATATGCACTTTTCTGTTCTTATCCTTCCAAGAGCTCTGAGTGTTTTAATGGCTTGTTCAGTGGTAGAAGAAAGGATGAGGGCAGATAAGCAGAGATTTAGCATATGTGTCATTTGGTTTTCTCCATCTGGCACTTAGCTCTGATATTGTGATGCTGTGCAGGAACTGTTTTTGAGATGGACAAGACCCAAATGACACTTTCCAGGAAAGCAAAAGGAACCAGCAGATTTCTTACTATGGTTTGCTTAATGAACCAGATAAAAATCTTACCCAGCACATAATGGGAACTGGACCTCTTAAATACAACTCTTGTGCTGTTTACTCTGGAAGAAGCAAGATTATTATTATTATTTAAAAGAAAGAACTATTTATTAAGCTGTCAATATCTCATTTGCTCTGCTGCCTTAGGTTTCTCGGGAGCTGGATTCTGTCTATTCCTGCTAGTAAGCAGTTTCAAGCACTCCTCAAGAACACCGACAACATATACATAACAATACTTAAAAAGTCATTGTACTATTTGCAAAACTCAGAAGCAATTTCTTTTGTCATGATCATTTCTTTTATCATTGTGTTGGGTCACGATCTTTTGCCATGGATTTGTACAGCCAACAGAGCAAATGGATTGCCAATGGATTATGAAAAAAAATGATTCCACTGAGCCTGAAATGCACATGGTAAGTGAAAAAGTATGGGCAGAGCTGTTGGAGTATGTTATTTTGGCTGTCAGAAATAGATGATGGATAGATCCATGATACATATCAAGTCAGTTAAGTATTTGGCCGAATCCTGATTGATCCCTAGCTTGTTGTATGATATGAAGTTTTTGAAGATAAACTTTTACAATACCCTACTTCTAAACACTCAAATATTTTTAAGCTCATTCCTTCATAAATATGTTTCCCCTTTATTTGTAGTCTCTTACTTCTCCATTATTCTTGTTTGTTTTACACTGACATGATATCCATAAGTTCTGAAATCTCTTCATCTCAATGATTTATAGTTACAAAGTTTTACATACAGAGGTATAAACAATGTGAACAACAATATTCCAATGGCACCATAAAATATTTTTTCAACCATATTAACAAGTTCTATTTGGCATCAGGTTTTGTGGGCTGTAGCCAACTCCATTAGACACACGGATAGTTTTAAAGTTGCTGTCATACTCTATCCTGTTTTACTGCAGCAGAATAACATCATTAACCTCTTGAATATGTAACTATTGCTTTCCTTTCTTACTTATAAATGTGCTATGTTTACTGATTGAATTGCTATTATCCCTCTTAAATTTTAAGATGTTGAACTGAAATAGATTAGATAGCTAAATTATTGTTGTTGTGTGCTTTGAAGTCATTTCCGATTTATGGCAACCCTAAGACAAACCTATCATGGGGTTTTCTTGGCAAGTTTATTCAGAGGGGGTTACCTTTACCTCTCTCAGAGGCTGAGAAAGTGTGACTTGTCCAAGATGGATTTCCATTGCTGAACAGAGAATAGAATCCTGCTTTCTTGGGATCCTACTCTTTTTTGGCATCATTATCTTTATTTGTGGAAGTTATTATTACTGTTATTGTTAGCTACTTTGGGTTTCCTTTTTGAAAGGAAAAGTGGGGTTCAAAACTGGAATGGGATAAAAGAAGGCTACTAGTGCACCTATGCAAATCCTATTAGTTCAATAGGTAAACTGTAGCTGCAACTCAAGCCTAAACACACCAAAGGCACCAGATCCTGTCTGATCTTGGAAGCTAAGCAGGTTCAGCATTAAAAATTACTTGTATGGAAGACCACCAAGGAATGCAAAGCAGCTTCATTTATATACCACTTCATATCACGCTATGGGATGTCTAAGTGATTTACAACTGTAAGCTCATTGCCCCCCAACAGCTGGGTACTCATTATAGTGACCTCGGAAGGATGCAGGCCTGAGTCTAGCCTGAGCCCTGGCTAATATTGAACTCTCAACCTTGTGGTCTATGAGTGAGTGGCTGCAGGACAGGCATTTAACCACTGCGCCACCAGGGCTCCTACTATGCCATGATGTAGGCTACTTCTAGAGCCTCTCCTTCTCCTTTTATCAACAAGGGAGCTGTCTGGGGAGTATCTCATTACTTCCAATTAGGTAGTAATAGAAAGTACTGTGTTAATAGTACACAGATTAACAAAGAGATCCCCAATGATCTCTGAGTAGCCCCCATCCCAGGTTTTGGGTTCCACTGATCCATGGAACTATACAATGTTCCCAAAACTATTCAGCCACAAGCCAAATAAAACCAGACCAAGAAGAGACAGGATGTTAATTTCTCATTCTGGAATTGATTGTAACATTTCAATCTGATATGAAAAAAGACAGTTGTCTCTTTGATACTCTTCTTTTGCTAGTACTCTTGTGGTTAAGCCACAGAGACAGACATCAAGAAGCATGAACTCTCTTGCATCTCCCAAACAGGCTAATAATTGGGACAAGTCACTCAGTCTTATAGCTCCATTTCCTTCTGTGTGAAACCTAACCCATTAATATTTCATAGTGCTAGGAGTCTGACTTCTTTATATCACCATGCACAATATTCATTATTTATTCTAAACAGTCAGTGAGGTGTGGGAACTGGCATGGGGCAGAGCCCATGCTTTGTACTTCCTCTGTTTTAATCCTTGGTATCACTAGGTAGTGCTGGGGAAGATTTGTTTGTCTAAAACCCCAGTGAGCTGCTGCCAAACAGAGTAGGCAATGCACAGCTAAGTGAATCAATAATTTGATTTCAGTATATGGCAGCTTTCCATGTCCCTCAACATAATTTAAGTGCCAGACTGGCTTGTTCAGAACATAATATCAAAATCTTCTTCAATGTAGATATTCATGACCAAGGTCACCAAATCCTTCTAATACATAAGCATTAGAAGCATTAGTAAGCATTTAGGATGCAGTCTTTATCTTACCCTTGTTATTGACAAACCTTCCTTTGATCTGAATATTTTATTTTATTTTAAATTAAATTTTATCTATACCCTGCCTCCCCCGCCAAAAAATGGGTATCTAGTTTGCTTACAAATTAAAATACAGTACTGTTGAAATATATTTAAGCTGCTTTGAATCCCAATTGGGAAAAAATGGGATATAAATCAAATAAATAAATAAGATCAACATTAAAATGAAAACAAAAATGAAAACAACATTCAGAAACCATTTAAAACGTACAGTTAAAAATGATAAAAAGTAGTTTAAAAGAATAGCACCAGTAAAACAGTACAGCACTCTCCTAAAAGTCCTTGCTATAAAAACCTTCAGTTCTCAGAAGCTTCTGAGAAAAAAGTATTTGCCTGCTAACAGAAGGACTGCAAGTAGGGGACCATTCTAGCCTCCCTGGATGCTTCCAGGGTCTGAGAATAGACACTAAACCTGCATTTGCAGTGCAGAAAGATCCAGTTTGATACCACTTTAACTGCCATTGCTCAATGCTATGGAATTCTGGGAACTGTAATTTTGTGAGAATTTATCTTTCTGTGTCGCAGAGCTCTGGTGCTCCAACAAACTACACTTCCCAGAATTCCATACCACTAAGACATGGCAGTTAAAGTGGTGTAAAATGGATTATTTTTGCAATGTGGATGCAACCTAAGAAAATCTGAGACTTCATGAGCAGCTTCCATTTTTACCTTTACCATTACCATTATATGAGGTATATATGTTTAGTGCTACTCTAGCATGATATTGTACCACTTAGTTGTCATAATCAGATGAGTACCAATGGCAGTAAACAAGCTATGAGTGTTGGGGCATCCTAACACTTATCTTTCAGTCCTATGCAATCACTCCTATCTGTGTCCCAAATAATTCAGTGGGGTGTATAAACAGTGAGAATACATACACAGTTCCCACACACTGAACTGCCAATGAGATGTAAATGGAAGATTGCACCCGGCTGCTTCTGAGAAACAAGTTTCTATTACAAATTCAATAGAGCGGTGAATCTACTGTGGGATTTGCTCTGAACTTTACGTGAATTATCCAAGGTGCTAAACCAGTTTTGGGGAGAGGATTTAGCACCTTGGATAGTACTGTTAAAGTCTGGACTAAAATCTGGAGTCAATCTACTGATACACCAATGTGCAAATTGTTGGCTTCCACTGTGTAGATCAGTTGAGCTTGTATAATGCAGATCCAAAGGCAAATCTCCTACCTTAATCCCTTTCTATTGTTGCATAATCATTCTATCACAAAATAGAATCATGGAAGTTGGAAGAGACCCCCAAGGACCATCCAGTCCAACCCCAGTCTGTGATGCAGGAATACATAATGAAAGCACTCCTGACAGATGGTCATCCAGCTTTTGTTTGAAAAGCAAATAAGGAGACTCCATCACATTCCAAAGCAACAATCCCACAGTTGAACAACCTTTACTATCAGAAAGTTCTTCCTAATGTTTAGGTGAAATCTCTTTTCCTATAATTTGAATCCATTGCTTCATGTCTAGTCTCTGGAGCAACAGAAAACAACCTTGCTCCATAGATAATATGGCACCCTTTCAAATAATGTGGCTATCATGTTATCCTTTAACCTTCTCTTCTCTAGGCTAAGTAAAACCCTGCTCTGTAAGACCCTCCTCATAGGGCATAGTTTCTAGACTTTTCACCATTTTGGTCACCCTCCTCTGGACACATTCAGACTTTTCAAAATCCTTATGGGAATGTGGTGCCCAGAACTGGACATGATATTCCAGCTGAGGTCTGACCAAATCAAAATATTACTTACCTCAGTCTAGACCAGGGGTAGGCAACCTTTCCCCTTTAAGGGCTGAGGGACTTCAGCTCCCAGAATCCCAGGAGATATTGGCCAACATGGGACTATTGGCTAACATGGCTGAGGCTTCTGGGAGCTGAAGTCCCTCGGCCCTTAAAGGGGAAAGGTTGCCTACCCCTGATCTAGACACTATACTTCTATTGATGCAGCCTAGAATTGCATTGGCTTTCTTAGCTGCTGCATCACATTGCTGACTCACATTCAGCCCATGGTAAACCAAGGGCCTCTACAGATGGCCCTTTGCACTGTCTTGGAGGCAAGGAAGGGGAGGAGCAGCCACACGCCAGGTGCCCCAACCCCATGCCAAAGGTGTCATCATGGTGTGCACCATTACACACAGCATACGCCATCATGTCGTCATCACGGGGCTGTGCTAGAAAAGCCGCAGAAGAGCCACATGGTGGCTCTTTGGGCGCCCTTTTTGCCGGCTCTGTAAGGAGCGGCGCTTTGGTGCTCGTTTCATGCCTGGGAAAAGGGTGGATTGGGGCCGAGACATGGGGCAGCCTCAGCCCCAATCCTCCACTTCCCAGGGCAACCCAGGGCTGCCCGCCTCTGCATGCCCCCTAACACTCCTAGATCCCTTTCAAATTTACTGTCATCAAGCCAAGTGTCACTCATCCTGTATCTGCTTGTATTAGCTATTTGCCCAAGCATAAACCACATGACAACAGCACCCCACTGCACCACAACAAATTCTTTCAATCCCATAGAGCAGCCATTTTATGAATTCAATTTCAGATAGCCTCTACAAAATATACATGTTACACAAACCTGCTTCAACATATTCAGGACTTGACCATGGCAATTATACATGGATATAATGCCATTACGATCCAACACTGTCATTTAAAAGCTTTCTTTGTGGGTGCTGGCATCACAGGAGAGGAGGTCTAGTACTGCTTTTGAATTACATATAAGCACTATGCATTTTCCCAATTACTATAAGCAGAATTAAGAAATGTGTAAAATACAAATGGCTGAATTTTTTTTCTTCTTTATCTGTTTTCTATCTATTAGAATTATGGCAAAAGCTTTCTTAAGTTTTGTCAGTTAATAATTCTCTACTTCTCTTTCCCCCTTTGTTAAAAATAATGCATTTGCTATATCATGGATGTTATTATCTATTGTCATTTCCAGTAGTGCCTTTTTATTCTAACAGGAACCAGAGCTTGGAATGCAACTTTTTCTAAGTAACTTGATCCCATTACTTATTGCAGTATTTGATAAGGAAGCTATTGCCATTGTGAATTACAAAAGTGAGGGGATAACTAGTTAGTTTCCTTATTGCATTGCTTGTTAATTTTCTATTGCTTTTCATTATGTATTTGTTGAAAGAAAAAACCCTTTGAATAGATAAGAGTGGTATATTTTTTTTAAAAAACGCCCTTTCAAATGAAATGTAACCCATTATATGAATACAGTAACTTTATTCTTACTTATCACCTTACTTCTGAAATGTAACTTTATTAGACTCTTGCTGCTCCAAGAAACTAATGCAGGTAATGACATTACTTATTACTGGTTACTTCCTATATTTCTAAACATTCCTCTCTCTCAGTCTTTTTTTTTTTTTTTGCTTGATCACTGGTTATGGTCAATTTTTAAAAAAGATGCTGCTGAGTACGAGTATTCATATCATTTAATCTAATGATGGACATACTGACCCACATCATAATGCTACAGAGTTCACTATGAGCAAGATACATGATCAACATTACAATTAATTGTGCATAATACTTCCTTTAGGTGGTGCCATTGTGTCTTTTAACATAAGGGTGAACAGTCTAGCCATGAGAAATATTGTTAGTTAGGAAGCCAGATTCCATGTGTCTTTTTGTCCTTAAGGACTTGGAAATGTTTGTGGGTTTAAAGTTATCAGGGTACAGGGTACAGTACTAGTTTGTTTCATTGATGACATTGGGAGCAGTAAACAGAAAGGAAACATAAATAAAAACAAGAAATCAAAAGTGAAAAGGATATAGGGAAATTCAATCTGATTTGCATTTAGGTTTGTGTCCCCCCCCCCCCGAACTGACATAAAGCTTCATCTTCAGCATCAAAATGCTGACTGGCAGGGAAAACATCATAATGTTATATTCAAAAGGGAATGTCAGCTGTAGTGTTTGTCATCATGCAGGTAAGATCAAGTTAAACAAAGACCTTGAACACTGGATGTTAACACTGGAGTAAGGAAAAAGTAGCCCTATTAGACCTACCATTTCCCAAAAAAATCCAGTTAACGAAAGTCCAATCCAATTCACATCAATAGATTCTTTCATAACACTGGCGTCTAAGTCAGCTCTTATCCGAGAGGCTTTATCTGCAAAGAAATTGTTAAGCGCATCACAGCAGGCCGTTGTCAGGTTGAGTAGAGGGTTCTGAGCAGGTGGAAGCTATGTCAGTTCCCTTACCACCCTAAACAGCTCTTCTGGACTGGACTCTGCAGACTCAATACATGCGGAGGAGAAGGACTGACCAATGTGGGCCAAACTGATGATGATGATGACTACAATGACAATGTTATTTTACTATTTTTTAAAGTTTTTTAAAAAAATCTCCACGATTTCTCTTATGTCAGGAAAGAAGGCAAGACACCTGATGTTTTGATCTTCTGGTTAGAATCTTTTGGGGCCACCAAGGGCCTTTGCAGACTGCCAGAAATAGTGCAAATTGAGTCCACTTTAAGGGTTAGGGTTAGTGCTAGAGAATCATGGGAATCGGGTTTTTTTTTCTGAGACATTGAGCCTTCTCTGTCAGAGAGCTCTGGTGCCACAATAAAATACAGTTCCCATGATTCCCTAACCCTAACTCTTAAAGTGGACTCCATTTGCACTATTTCTAGCAGTCTGCAAAGGCCCCAAATTAGTATAAAATAGTTGAGCCACTGGTTGCTCTTCCTCAGAGATTGTGCATGTGTGTGGCCTCTATGTTTTCTGCAAGCCCTCTCATTTTTTGACTTGATATGTATGGAATATGGATAAAAAGAATATTCAAAAATATTTGGAAGCTGTTGAAAAATGGTTTCTTGAGTGTTGAGAAACTGTGATGAGGAGAAACCTAGATGGGCAAGAAGCTTTTCAGTTCAGGAATTATTCCACATAAAAAGAGCCTGTGGGGTTTTTTTTTTTTTTTTTGACAGAGTATGGTCTTTTCTGTGCAGAAAAGCAGTTTCTTGTGCAGAGAACAGCATTTTCTGCAAAGAAAAAATACATTTCTATGCAGGAAATGCTGTCTTCTACATTGTAAACTTGTTTTCTGTGTAGAAATGTTTTCTGCATAGAAAATGCCATTTTCTGGGCAAAATCACACTTTTTTGCACAGAGTAAGTGCTGAGGGAAAAAATGTTAAAAAAATCTTACTCTCAAAAATGAAATTTATGAAGATTTACAGTACATCTCTAGTAGGGATCAAATCAACCATTGCACAACAGGTATGTTCATGGATATGGTACCCAGTATACTATTGTTTGCATAAATATGGATCTAGCATAAACTATGCAAGTGTACATTTCTGTGATGCTAAAAGGGCATAGCAGGGATGGCAATTATGTGCCACTTCTAGTAAAGTGTGAATATTTCTGTAGTGAATACATTTAAAGTTCTGATCTGTCTTATTTTAAATAATGCACCATTTCTTATTGCATAAAACTACATTCTAAATTGTATAAATAAACATTACTTGCTCTGTAGGTGCTATTATATATATATTTGCAGTGATGGAGTTTCAGAAACAAACAGCAACCTGCACATCCCTGCAAGTCAGTTAACAACTACAAGAAACCCTTTTCAACAAGATAGAAAACTACCCTACATCTGACTTTTGCCCCTTATGATCTCCCTTGTGCTTAATTTTCTGACAGGATTTTCCTGATCCATTTTGCCTTTAGGTTGGATTTTCATCACAGAATAGTATCAGTTCACTGGATAATTGCTTCCTTACTTCACTGAGTCTTATGGCCTATTCCTTCATTTCCCATGAGGATTTAGCTTCCCTGCTGTATTTTATAGGTTATTTGTAGATAGATAGACAGACAGACAGATAAATAAAATATAATTGAGCTGTGGCAATTTATTTATTTATTGGATTTATATCCTTCCTTTCTCCTAAAATGGGGTTGAACCTTATGGTTGTAAATAAACCCTAGACACCCATTTTTATGAAGGAAAGCCGCTACCAGTTGGGAGTGTAAAAATGGCAGAAAGAGAAGCCATTATCAGTATGTGCATGCATTGTATATAATGTCTGGCATCCAATTTGCCTTAGTGTTCATACTAGATTTGTTGCTTTTGTGTGCCTTCAAGTCATTTCTGACTTATGGTGACCCTAAGGCTACCCTATCATGGGTTTTTCTTGGCATTGGATGTCATGGGGGGCACAGGGGGGTGGGGTGGTGCAGGGTGGAAGTGGTATGGGAGGTGAGAGTGCATGGAGACTGTGTGTGTGTCGGGGGGGGAGGCTCAATGGGATGTCACCTCCTTTTGGAGTGTCACCTGGTGTGGGCCACATCATTGCACCCCCTAGTGATGCCACTGCCCACACTGGGCTTTACCTCCTTAGGAGGAGTGTGGATCCCTTAATGCTAACAGTTGCAATTCACACTACCAACATTTTAACAACAACAACAACAACAACAACAATATTGTTTGAAGGCAAGTTCATGGCCAGTGATTTTTCACACAGCTTTTGGGAGCATTTTGAGCCTTTCACCCTGCTCCATCTATATTGTTGATTACTTTTATGGCTTTAGATGGATTTTTAAAACAGGGTGTGTTTTTTTTTTTTTTTTGAAAAAAGTAAGCAAAATGAATAACATGGGTAACTTTAAGGGGTATGGTTTTAATTGTAATAAGGAAAGGTAATTATTTCTTTGAAAAGTAACTTTCCAAGCTCTGACAGTAAGCTGAAGAGAGTGCAAGCTGAATAGCTATGATGCCTTTCAGCAGGTATGTGCAGGAGGAGGCAGGTGTTCTATAGGCACATCTCATGATTCAAGTATGTGTTAGTAGACACAGCACAGATCTGACATTCCTTCTGGTGACTTAAGGGGAGGGGGACTCTGTGTGTGTGTGGTGGGGAGAGGACAGAAACCAATTGAGCAGAGAAGTCATTTTTATCAATCATATTTGATTCTGATCTCTTTCCTTTAATCCTTTGATCTGTCATATAAAACTGATATTTTGGATGCTTTCCAGACTCTTAACACTGCAATCTGAAAGGGCTTTGGACTTACTGCAGAAGGTATGTGTTTGCAATTATACATTTGAAAATATTTTTTCCTTCCTTTGAGATAACATTCTTTTTGTCTTACCACACATTTCTGCTGTCTTGTTTTAGTTCTTCTGGGTCAATGAAGGCTGTTAGGTCCTCATTACTTTGCCTTGGGTCTCACACAGGGTTGCCATAATTCTCTTCCATAAAACTAGGACAAAAGTACACAGGACTGGATCGGGTGGCTTATCAACAACCTCTGCCCCTACCCCAAAACCCCCACACCAAATTTTGACATTTAACATTGTTTCATTGTCTATTTCAGTTGTTATTGCTGTTGTTTATTTTTATATAACCACCAATTTACATTCCAGTGTTTTTAGTTTATTGTGACACCAGAGCTCTTTTACAGAAGCCACATAGCTCACAAAACGACAGATCCCAGAATTCCATAGCAGTGAGCCATGGCAGTCGAAGTGATGTCAAACTGCATTTTTTCTACATTGTAAAATAAACCTATACCCCTGAATTCTAGCCTCTTGGAAGGGAACTTAGCAAAAGTTTTCTTTCTTTTTTCTTTTCACACTCTCTTATGGCTAGGAGGTGGAGAGAAGCTTCCAAGCAGCCACCAGAGTAAGAGAGATTTCCTTGAACTCTGGCAGCCACTTGGAAGGGAAGTTCCACCACCTCAAGCAGCATTGCCACACACACTTACCAAGACACACTGGACACCCTTCCTGCCTTCTGGGCTGTGGGTCTGGCACATCTGCGCAGTGCCATCCAGAGCTTCACATGCAAAATGATGAGCCGTCTTGTGAGGTTTCACTCCTGCCTTTAGGAATCTGAGATCTGCTGCTTCAGCTGACCCTGCTGGCCAAGACATTTTTCAGACCCATCAATCCAGGATTTTCCCAGTTTTCCAGGACAAATGGCAAGCCTAGTCTCACAACAAATACCTGAAAATTACAGTCTTTTAATTTCTCTCTCTCACATAAACTAATGTAAGCTGAACTTGTGAGGCCCCTACAGAACCTAGCTGCATTTAGAATTTTAAAGAGGCGAATGGACTAAGTTTTCTTTGGCTGAAGCTACAATTGTACAGAACAACAAAGTAATTGCTTACATAGATTTACAATTGCACAGTAGGCTAAGCAATACAATAGCTATTCAACCAATAGTGCCTTTTAGCCTAAAAGGTTTGCAACTTTTTTGTATCAGTCAGTCCAAATATTCTTGGAATCCAGGGCTGGAAAGCACTGGCAGATCTAGATGTTGCCCTTGCCATACCTCCTGTTTCTAACAAAGCAGAAAGGCTATTTTTGGTTCCAGGAAATATGGTTGTAAAATATGATACAGGAGGAGTTGTGCCTTGATTCAGCCAGGTATCATGTCCCTTGGAAGTTTTGCTTTTTCCTGTCATTTTCCATTTTTATCACAATTTCCCATTTTCACCATAACCTAAAGCCCTATGTAGTTTGGATCAGGGATATCTGGAAGCCCATATCCTTCTATGTATCCCTGGCCGAGTTTTAAGATGTGTGAGTTTGTGGAGAGGAGGTCTCTCAGTCCTGTCACCTTCACTGGCATATTTGCTGAGGGAACACGAGAGAGTGGCCACTCCTAAAATGTAAAATTCCCTCCCACAGAAGGCTCAGTTGGTTCCCTCTCTGCTCTTTTTTTGCTGGCAGGCAAAGACTTTTTATTCTGACAGGTCTTGGCTGTTGAATGGTTGTCAGAAAGATCTTTTAAAGCGGTTTTATCTTTTATCTTCTTTAGTATGCTTGGAGAGTGTTTTAAATTTGTTTTTCAAAGAGGATTACTTATTTAGTGGTTTTTAAACTTTTTAAAATTATCACAGATGCTTGGTTGTACTTTCTTTGAATTGATATGATAAGCCATCTTCAGTCCTGTGGTGGGAGAAAAAAAGATCAGAAACTGAATAAATAGATCAAATAAATAATTTCTCTTATTTTTTTTAAAAAAATATCACGGGGACTCTTTTACCTGGACAAGGGCTCCATGGAGCACTAGAGCTTTGATAGGTCATATGTAACTCAGGTTGCACAATTTCCACCTTTGACCTAATCCACAGAATGAAAACTTGCCCAAGGATTACATGTCATGCTTGGAATTTGGGCTGTAATCCATCTCCAAGTATTCAAGTCCCTGAATTCCCTCTCTGCACAATCAGGTTGGAGGGAGAGGCACTATGGGTGCATCTACTCTGTAGAAGCAATGCAGTTTAACACCATTTAAACTGTCATGGCTCCAACCTATAGAATCCTGGAGTTGGTAGTTTTATGAGGAACCAGCATTCTTTGGCAGAGAAGGCTGCCAAAGCCAACCTTGTAAAACTACAAATCCTAAGATTCCACAGGAAGAAGCTACAGCACTTAAAAGTGGTGTCAACCTGCATTACTTCTACAGCGTAGATACACTCCATGATTGGGAGGAGGACGTTTTGTCTCTGCCTGCCATCATCATTTATGGGGCTATATAATGGATCAATTTGTATTGACAGTGCTATGTAAATACATACATGCATACATAAGCTCAATAATGTACCAACCATCCCACCAAACACATTATCTCAACATGTCAAAGTGAATGTCAAATTAGAACAAGAATTGCAGCCCAAGGTCAAATATTTGGTGGGGTTTCTTTCAGTTTCTCTTTTCTCTCTTTTTTTTTTGGGGGGGGGGGGGGGGGAGGTTGCAAATACAATACAAATATCCCAGTCTTAGAGGTCCAGGGCCCCAGCTTCTTTTGGTGTTCATCAATCAATACCATACAGTTGCATTTTTGTCAATGTCTTTCTTAATAATGATCATATGTATTCATTTAGCTGAGAGCCAGCAGAGCATAGTGATTTGAATGTTGGTCTGTGACTCTGGAGACCAGGGTTCTATTCCCCACTCAGCCATGAAACCCACTGATTGACCTTGGGCAAGTCACATGCTCTCAGCCTCAGAAGAAGGGAATGGCAAACCTCCTCTGAACAAATCTTGCCAGGAAAACTCCATGATAGGTTTGCCTTAGAGTTGCCATAAGTCAGACAACAACAAATTAGTCTACCACCTTTCTACATAGAGTAGCACCAATGGTGGTTTGTCTCACTTGATTGCCAGTAAAGGTAAGCTTGAACACAATTGGACGGTGGGGAATGGTCAAAAGCCTGGCATAATTTACCCAGAAATCCATTTGTACTGACTATGTTTTGAGCCCATAAATGCTATTTCCTAGCCAGAATTTCTTCACAAATAAAAACATATTGGAAGCCTTTTCTTCTTGATGACTGAATTTGTTGAGTTGCTTTTTGCCTATATTTCTTTCATCCAAATGTCTTTAACAGAGAAACCTGGGGCAGATTTTCTACACCGAGCCAGCATGATTTTCTACACAGAGTCAGAAATGAATTGAAGGCACACCACCACCACCAATATCAAGTCCCCTTGATTTCAGTGAAAGAAAATTCAGAGTTAGATCCAGTTGCTGATCCTGACTAGAGATTCTGTTTAGAATAACCCAACAAGTTCCAGATGAAGTGGCTCCTTTCTAGTTGGGATTTGCAACTGGATTTACCCATATATGTTTAAATAACATTTTGGCTTGATTTGCTACACAATCTTTTGATAATTCTTATGTTTGAGGTTGTCCATTCTTTCTTTCTTGAGAGAGATCATTATCCCAGACTTACTCTTTAGCATCTCTGGCCTAAATTATCAGGTAACTTGTCACTGGAAATATTTCAGACTAAGCTACTGGAAGGCTGCTGCCAGTCAGAGGACACAGCGCTGAATTAGACGGAAAAAAGTTCTCACCTTGTATGCCATGGCTTTCTTATATTCCTATGGAATTTTCCCCACATGATCCTACTTTCACCCTTGTATCTTCTATGTTGGCCTTTGAGTGTGATTTCTTGAACATAGTTCAGGTCTAAGATTATCAGTTTCTCCTTTAAGGTACCCAGGGTTTTCCAGCATGGTATACTGGCTTGAGAACTGGATTCTGGGAGACAAGGTTCAAATTCCCACTGGGTTATGGAAACCCACTGGGTGATCTTGGGCAAGTCATATTTTGTCAGCCTAGAGGAAGGTATAGGCAACCCTCCTCTAAACAATTCTTGCAAAGAAAATATCATGATGGGTTCACCTTAAGGTCTCCACACGCTGAATACAACCTGAAGGTACACAACAGCAACAGTGTCTTCTCACCATTCATCCTTCTTCCCTGAATTTTAGGCATTTGCTGTAATGCTAGGCTGGTACAACCAAAATGCTATGCTGCTATGTCTACCAACTCATCCAGCATAGTATCTTGTATTCATTTACATGGTGGGGGAGCTCAGCTGTTAGGAGCGAGGAAGACGTCGGTCTTTGGGACTCCAACATCTTCCCCAGCATCTCTGCTCACATGTATGTGAGGGAGACAGCCTGCAGAGGCTATTTAAGGGCAGCTCAGCTGTTAGGAGCGAGGAAGATGTCGGTCTTTGGGATTTTAACATTTTCCCCAGCGTCTCTGCTCGCACGTGTGTGAGGGAGACAGCCTGCAGAGGCTACTTAAGAGCAGCCTCACTCCCTCCTGGGCAGCTCAGCTGTTAGAAACGAGGAAGACGCCGGTCTTTGGGACTCCAACATCTTCCCCAGCATCTCTGCTCGCACGTGTGTGAGGGAGACAGCCTGCAGAGGCTATTTAAAAGCAGCCTCACCTCCTCCTGGGCAGCGCAGCTGTTAAGAGCGAGGAAGACGTCGGTCTTCCTGATGTGCCAGCAGCGGAGGAGTCAGTGGAGCGCTGGGCGGGGGATTTAAAACTCCCTCCCGAGGGACCATCTCTCCACCCGAGCCCACGGCGGCAGTGTCTGGGGCCGCAGAGGGGACCGGGCAGCGCCCTGACTACCAATACTTGGCGTCTTGATGTGTCAGTGGCGGCCTGATTGCCAGCACCTCGGCCGAGCCCTAATTATCATCACCTGGTGGCCTGAACTGCTAGAATAGGTGTTTGAACTGTAAAGGACTTTCTCTGACCTTGGCCCCCAGTCCTCAGTTAACCATCTGAAATGGCCTGAGCCGCCTCATTTGGCTAGAAGCTGGGAGGAGTTTAACGGGAGATAAAAACCCTGCATAAATACCACCTCTCCCCCAGCAACTACGCAACGTACGGTGGCGTGGGGCCTTAGAGAACTGGAAGGGATTAATACCACCATCACCAGAACTGTCTTTTTTAACATCTCAACCCCTAGAATGTTGATAAGGGGAAATTATTTGTTCTGGGGAAAAGTGACAGTCAGGAGTTCCTTTCAGTTCACTCTTTTCCTGGCTATTTACCTTGGAAGACGCTGCCATTTACTGGGGACAGAGACTAGCTGGATTCTTCCTCTCCCCCTTTATATAATGTAGCCGGATACAGCCTGGGAGTGGCCGTCAAGGTAGTGCGGGGGCAGGGAAGGTATGGCGGCAACAGAGTCAACAAATGTTACAAAAGAAGGAAGGATAGATGTCTGGTACCTATCCCTCCTTCAGTTCACTCTGTTTCCCAGGATAACATGGAGAGCGTGCCAACCATTCCACAGACCCTTAACCTGCTCCTGTGCAATGCCAGGTCGGTCAAAAATAAGACCCACCTCATCCACGATCTCTTGGTGGATGAGGCGGCCGATCTGGCATGCTTTACTGAGACTTGGCTGGGGGATGCTAGCACTGCGACATGGGCGCAAATCCTCCCAGCTGGGTGCTCAGTTAGTGAGCAGATAAGGGAAAGTGGGCGGAGCGGCGGCATAGCCTTGGTCTACAGAAACACCCTTGCCTTGATCAGGAAGCCTCTCCGGAAAATGACTTAAATCGAGTGTATGTACCTTAGCCTGAAAACCAGGGATAGTTTGGGGATTCTGTTGGTATACCAGCCACCCCGTTGCTTAACAGACTCCCTAACCGAACTGACTGCCCTGGTTTCTGAGTTGTTGTTGGAGTCGCCCAGACTTATGGTCTTGGGCGATTTCAACATTCCACTCGAAACCAGCTTGCAAGATCTAACTGGCGCAGCTCGGGAGTTCATGGATACCATGACAAACATGGGCCTATCCCAATTGGTTGACGGGCCCACACATTGTGCTGGTCATACCCTTGATGCGGTCTTCAGTATGGAGCAGGAATATCCATGGGCGGAGGTCAAAACAACCTCTGCATTGTCATGGATGGATCATTTCCTGATCAAGGCAGAACTAAGAGCTACTGTCTGCCCTCCCGGGGGTGGTAGCTTGAAGGCTTATGGAACCAATTGGTTTCCAGAAGGCCTTAGAGGGTTTAATGGTTGGTAACGCCAGTGATTCTGTTGGAATACCGATCTCACCGGGGCTATCGACACAATCGCTCCCAAGCGTCCTTTCCAGCCCGCTTCAAATCGTAAGCCCTGGTATACAGAGGAGCTTAGGAGGATGAAACGGGTCGGACAATGACTAAAGTGCGAATGGCGAAAGACTCGTCTCTCATCCAATAGAACTCGCCTTAGGAAGCATCTTGATTCCTACAGGGAGGCTTTGCGTGCAGCGCAGAAATCTTTCTGTTCTGCACGCATTGCGTCTGCAGAGTTTCGCCCGGCAGAGCTGTTTAGGGTGGTGGGGGAGCTGACGAAGGTCCCTTCTGCACCAAATCCCCTACTTAACTCAACAACAGCCTGCTGTGAGGCATTTAACATCCACTTTGCAGATAAAAATCTCTCGTATAAGAGCCGACTTGGACGCCAGTGTTTTGGCAGAATCCGTAGACGAGGTATCCAGCAACTCCGTTGAAGGTAATTTACTGGATCAACTGCAATCTGTGAGTACCGATGACGTGGACAAGCTACTTGGGAGGATGAGGAAGACGACTTACCCCCTCGATCCTTGTCCATCATGGCTGGTTGTCCGGGGAGGGGGGGACGTGTTGAAAGTGTTCCTTTGGGACACGATCAACGCGTCCTTCAGGGAAGGTTTGGTACCATCTAGTTTGAAGGAGGCGGCAGTTAGGCCGCTCCTGAAAAAACTTTCCCTGGATCCCCTGGACAGAAACAACTATAGGCCAGTCTCCTTGATACCGTTTTTAAGCAAGGTGATCGAGAGGGCAGTTGCCTCCCAACTCCAAGCAGTCTTGGATGAAACTGATTATCTTGATCCATTTCAAACCGGCTTTAGGACAGGATATGGAGTGGAGACGGCCATGGTCGCTCTGACCGATGACCTCCGCCTGAGTATCGACAGGGGTAGTGTGATCCTGTTGGTGCTCTTGGATCTCTCAGTGGCCTTTGACACCATAGATCATGCCATCCTCCTGGATTGCTTGAGAGAGTTAGGAATTGGAGGCACTGCTTTGCAGTGGTTCCGTTCCTTCCTCTCGGGTAGATCCCAGAGGGTGAGGCTCGGGGACAGTTGCTCTTCCAAAATAGAGCTTAATTGTGGTGTCCCCCAGGGCGCCATCCTGTCCCCGATGTTATTCAATATTTATATGAAGCCGCTGGGTGAGATCATTCGGAGGCATGGAGCACAGTGTCTCCAGTACGCGGATGACACCCAGATATATCTCTCCATGACCAGATCATCGACTCAGACTTCAGATGGCATCTCTCCTCTTAATGACTGTCTAAGAGCAGTAATGGATTGGATGAGGAAAAACAGATTGAAGTTGAATCCAGACAAAATGGAGGTACTTACAGTCACAGGCCCGAAACCAGATTTGGGAATACAGTCTCCAGTCCTGGATGGAGTCACACTGGCCTCCAAGGACTGTGTTCGCAGCTTGGGGGTACTCCTTGACTCGTCGCTTCACATGACTAGTCAGGTGAATGTGACGGTCAGGAGTGCCTGTTATCAGCTTCGGCTGATACATCAACTGCGCCCTTATCTGGATATGAGGGACTTGGAAACTGTGGTACACGCTCTGGTAACCTCACGTCTGGATTACTGCAATGCACTCTACATGGGGCTACCCTTGTGCCTAACTCAGAAACTTCAACTGGTACAGAATATGGCAGCCAGGCTGATCACAGGAACATCTGGGAGAGAGCCCTCCACTGGCTGCCAATTAGTTTCCAGGCACAGTACAAGGTGTTGGTGTTAACCTTTAAAGCCCTACATGGCTTGGGTCCATCTTATCTGCGGGACCGCCTCTCCCCATATGATCCCCCCCGTGCCCTCTGGTCCTCTGGGAGGAACCTGTTACAGCCAATAAAAACTAGGCTGTCTCAGATCTCCCGGAGGGCCTTCTCTGCAACTGCTCCCAGGCTGTGGAACGGCCTGCCAGATGAGGTCCGTCTTATTACTACTCTTGCTGCCTTTAAAAAAGCAGTAAAGATGGACCTCTTCCGGCAGGCCTTCCCGGAATAATCTTCTGACCTGAGGGGAGATGGTTTCAGCTGTCCCTTGTCTGTAGCTCATTTCATTTTTTGAGTTTATTGTTTTATTGTAATATATTGTTTGTTTGGTTTTAGACTGTATTATGTTTTAATCTCTTAAAGTTTAATCTTGTTTTAGGGGGTGGGAGGGGGGTTATGGGGATAAGGCTTGTTTTAACTTTGTATGTTTTAAAATGTTGTAACCCGCCCCGATTGTAGAGCAGAGGGGCGGGCTAGAAATAAATTATTATTATTATTATTATTATTATTATTATTATTATTATTATTATTTAAAAATTAATTAATCAATATGCCCAGTTCTCCCACATCTAGGAGACAATATTTCAGAAATTGCCTTTCACCAGTTTCCATTGACACATTTTTAGTTATTATTCAGGAGTTATACTCAAAGTGTTAAAGTACTTTAGCAGTTTTACACTAGTTAAGCATTGGGGCCATTTTCTTTTATCAGTACGATTCCTATTTCCCTCACTTGATTCTGTTGTATCTGCTGTCTTGGGAATGGTTGCTATGTTTTTTTGGCAGTAGTCACCTTAGAGTGAATCTACACTGTAGAAATAATGCAGTTTGATACCACTTTAAATGCTGTACCTTCATCCTATGGAATCCTGGGATTTGTAGTTTTACAAGGCCTTCATCCTTCTCTTCCAAAGAGTGCTGGTGCCTGACAAAACTACAGATACCAGGATTGTGTAAGATGGCACCATGGCAGTTAAAGTGATGTCAAACAGCACTATTTCTACATGCATATTTTGCTAGTTTTGGAATAAAAGAAACACACTGTCATGGCGAGGTACTTTTCATTTCTGGAAATATGGTTTAACTCAGGGGTTGTCAACCTACGGCCCGCGGGCTGGGGCCGGCCCCTGAGGCCTTTGGACCAGCCGCCGCCAATGCCACCATGCGTGCTGCCGCCGCGCCGCCATTGTGTGCATCGCTGCCGCTTTTTGTTTTCCAAAATGGTGGCCGTGACTCATTTTAGCATGTGCAGTACTCCTGCGTATGCGCAAATGAGCCGTGGCCACCATTTTGGAAAACAAAATGGCAGCCAAAACTCGTTTGTGCATGAATCAAGTACTGGTAAATTGCAAATTATATATGGCAAATGGCCACAGCATGATTCTTATCAGCTAAGACTATGAATTTACTTATTTTAGCTCTCAGTCTTCAATAATAGTGTGATTTGGGGGGGGGGGGCGGTTATTGAAAATGTTATCAAGTCATTCATAAATCTGTCCTTTCCTCACTGTCCGCTATTCTCTAGGAAGTTTGACTTTTTTTTTTTGTTTATTCAAAACGTTATCAAGTCATTCACAAATCTATCCTTTCCTCCTTGTCTGCTGTTTTCTAGAACCACTTGCTGTCAAGAGATCAAAATCACCTGAAGTTGCAAATTTGGTATTAATTTCTTGACAGTACTTGGGGATGTTAACGTCCTTGTTATTTGTGCTGAGGATTATCACTATAGACTTTGATGCATTCAGTCTTAGATACAGGGTACTTGTGAGGATTTATTCAATGGAAGACAGAGATATCAGTGACCTTTAAAGCAATAAGGAAACCACATCATCCTCTTACTTCAGACTACTGGCTTTATATCAGTTGAATTCTTGAGGGAAACAGAAGGGCATAGTATGAATGGCTTCAAAACTCTGTTCGGTTTTTGATTTCACTAAGGCTGCACATGTACAATGATTGCACAATTTTAAATTGGTTTGGTTTTCAAATTCTTAGGGGTTTAACTGATAAAACTAATTTTTATTCTTTTAAAATTATTCTTATTACTTAGTGTTTTCAATTTATTTAATTGTAAGCCACTTTGAGATCTTTGTATAAAGAGTGGAGTATAAATATTTGAATGGATGAATAAATGAATATCATGTATTGAAACAAATGCATGAGCAGGGCTGTTAGAAAGTAAAATGCTTATTTGTTTGCTTGTTTTTTCATTAGGTCAGAGGTGGGAATTGCACAGCCTTCCAAATATTGCTGGACTGCAACTCCCAGCAACCCTAGGTAGCATAGCCTATAGCCTATGCTGAAGGATGGTTCAACAATGTCTGAAGGGCTGAGTGATTCCCACCCCATGCATGAGCCTTTTAAAAGAAGGGTTTGGTTCATTCCTTCCCTCTCCTCAGTCCTTTGGGTAAATGTAAACAGATAAAAAGAAAATGAAGACTTATTGGGCATATAAAGTAACCTCATCAGTTTACTGTGTGGAATAAATGGATGTCATCACTTTCAAGCAACTGGAACCGTGCCAGGTTGCATCCCATGGAGAACTGCAGAGCACAGCACAAGTTTCCAAATGTGGTCTGCATGGTTGCTGCCCTAAACACGATCAAGGGGCTCTCCCTGGATTATCTTTCAGCTCTTACTCTTTCCTGACTAATTTTTTTTCAGCGTGGGAACAGAATCCTGACACACATGACCCAAGCCAAATACTTCTGAATTAGTTCCATTAAAGCTATGCCATATGCCTTCTAGAGTAGGCACAGAAGAAGATGCTGATGGGGTTGTCACCCAGCCTTTCCCCTAAAGCCAGAGGGAAGGGGCCATCAGTGCACGTTCCTTAATTTGTATCCTATTTATTAATGCAGCAGGGGCAGCAGGAGTTGACTTTTAATTAAAAATGACATCACTGCATTTGCCAAGAAGTCCAGATAGACTTTCTGCTGCCTGTTTTCAGTCCTCAATGATCCTATTATGAATTGTAACCTCATTACACAAACCCAGCTAAATAGTGGAATTTCAAATGGGGTTTTGTGGCTTTTAGAACCTAAACAGCTAGAACAAGCACAAAGGCAGTTGCGGTCAGCCTGCTTCCTCTCTTACCACAGCAGTTGTGGGGATGCCATTCCAGTGACCACTTCTTCTACAATGAGTCAGTTTCATTTTTAACAATCTGACTCAGTTCTCTTCAAAGGTGAAGGGGGGAGGGGAAGGGAAGGGGGAGAAAGCATGTTATTTCAGCATGATTCTTGTATGCCTGACTTTATACAAAGGGGTCAAAGCAAATGTTAACCCCTTGGGACCCAGCCAGGGGAAAGGCTTTGGCCAGCTGTGGAGTTCCTGTCTGCTGGAAATGGCAGCCTTTCCAAAAGGCTGCATCTGCAAAGGCTGGGTCGGACATGGGCTTGGCTTTTCGACTGTACTGATCTGGAAAGTGGAAGAGAGATGCATGCAGACTTTGAAAATGTTTATTCTTTTGCTATAATTCATCAGTTTTCTGTTTTTGTTTTTTAAATATGCTGATTTCTCTTTCAGAAAGCCCATAATTCTAAAACCAGAACTCCAAGTAGACCTCATTATTTGAACAAGGAATCAAAATTCTCCCAGACATTGATTCTTTCACCTTTGCATTTGTGTTAGCTTGGAATAATTTATTCTACAACATTCTCCACCAGGAATTTTGTATCTGAATTTTATTTATTATTAAATAAAAAAACAAACAAAAAACCCCCAGAAACCAACCAAAAAACAAAAACACAACACAACTTTGGTTCCTGGTCTAATTTTTATGGACTTATTATCTCCACATAAAGACACAAGCTGCTTTTGTGAACTGTGTGTGGAATAGTTGCTAGCATCTTGGAGCAGGGTTGGACAGATCCACTTCTCAGTGGTGCACGCGTTGGTAACCTCACGCCTCGATTTCTGCAATGCACTTTACATGGGGCTACCCTCGAGCTTGATCCGGAAACTGCAACTGGTACAAAATACAGCGGCCAGAATTGTATCAGGAACATTTCGGAGGGACCACATTACTCCGGTTCTGCGGTCCCTCCACTGGCTGCCTATTGGTTTCTGGACCCAGTACAAGGTGTTGGTTATTACCTTTAAAGCCCTAAATGGCTTGGGTCCAAACTATCTCAGGGACCGCCTCCTCCCGTACAATCCTCCCCGTGCTCTTCGGTCCTCCGGGAGGAAATTATTGCAGCCTCAGAAGTCGAGAGTTGCGGCTACCTCCCGGAGGGCCTTTTCAGTTGTCGCCCCTAAACTCTGGAACGACCTGCCGGATGAGATCCGTCTTTTAACATCTTTGGATAGCTTTAAAAAGGCTCTCAAGACGGATCTCTTCCGGCAGGCCTTTCCGGACCAGTGATTCCCACCTCGGACATAGCCCCACCAAGCCGATCCTCTCGTGGCCCCATCAATTTTGATGGTGAGGATTGTGGTGTTCAGGCTCTTATAATTATTTGTATTGGGTTTTTAAAATGATTGTTTAGACTATTTGTTTTAATATACTATTGATTTAATACTTTTTTAAGGGGGTGGGGGGGATTTTCTATCCTTTTACTGTTATGTATTTTATTGATGTATTTCCTGTATTTTAATCTGTAAGCCGCCCGGATTGGGTTTCCATTGGGCGGGGTAAAAATAAATTTTATTATTATTATTATTATTATTATTATTATTATTATTATTAACTCAGTGGCTCACCCTGATCTTGTTGGTCTCCCTGTCTATCCCACCATCTCTTCCTCTTCCTCTAGTCTATCTTACCTCACACTTTTGTTATGAAGATAATATGAAGATGAAAACTTGCATACACTGCTTTGAGTTGCTCAGAGGAAGGACAAGATGTTAAAAATACACAATAAACTAGCAACAATGACAAATCCATAGGAAATATCTATAGAAAACTATATTACAGGGGTAGGCAACCTTTCCCCTTTAGGGGCCGAGGGACTTCAGCTCCCAGAATCCCAGGAGCGATTGGCCAACATGAGACTATTGGCCAACATGGCTGAGGCTTCTGGGAGCTAAAGTCCCTCGGCCCTTAAAGGGGAAAGGTTGCCTACCCCTGCTATATTATGTTTGAGATATACAGCAAAAACAGATTGCAAGAGCTTCCACTGGAAACTTCTGCATAGAAATAAAGAAAATATCTTAATAAATCATGAGCACAGTTACCCCATTACCTTGAAACCCTGCTCAGATTTAAAATGCAGCATGCAAAGCATGCTAGCCCTTCTTCCTCTAACTGTACATTACCTTTATCACCCTCTACAAGTGGAAAGCAATGGGTCATGAAGAGAAGAGACTCCACTATCTCTATATGACCTTGTGAGTGAGAAGCCTGGAAAGCTAAGGGTTTCAACTCATGTGAAGACCCTCCATGGAGAGCATTGTTTCAATGTGCAGGGAAGATAACAGAAGTGGAGTTGAGGGGATGGAATAAGGAAAGGCTAATGCACCACTCCTTTTCACATGTTTACATGCTTTCATGATGACTCGAGTAGGGCTCCAGAGAGGTCCATATCTGTAAGCAGTTTTTAATTGTAGATAGGTACTCTGTGTGCACATCTCTAGTTGGAATATATTTAAACTGACTCAATGTGGCTTTTAATGGGCACTGATATCTAGTACCTTCAGCTGTTGCACATAAGTAGTGGCCCTCAATTACAGTTGGAATGTGTTCAGAAGACAGCAAAAAGCTAGTAAATAGCCTGGAAACCAAACCCCATGAGGAACAACTTAGGGAACTGGGCATGACTAGCTTGAGCAGAGAAGTTTGAGAAATGTTATGACAGCCATATTTAAATATCTGAAGGGATATCTTGTAGAAGATGGAGCAAACTTGTTTTTTGCTGCTCCAAAGATTGGAACAAGAATCAATGGATTCAAATTACAAGAAAAGAGGTACCACCTAAACATTAGGGAAGAACTTCACTGTATGAACTGTTCAGCAGTAGAATAGACTGTCTCATAGAGTGCTGGACTCTCATTCTTTGGAGTTGGATGAGCATGTTTCAGGATTGTTTTAATTACGTGTTCCTGGGAGGATGGAGGATGGACTAGATGATCCCTTCCAATTCTATGATTCTGTAGATTAGAATCATCAGTTCTAGTGAGAGTTATTTCAAAAGCCCTTGTCAAGTATTAAGTGTGAATACAAGAAGAGTCTGTTGAGAATGAATGGGGCAGTCTGCCCTCCTCGAAATCACCACACACACCATCCATACTCCAGCCAACACAGCTGTGTGATCAGTATCAAGTTTGAAAGGGGCCTGAGTTCCTTCCAGGGGTAGGCATTATGGTAAGCAACATGGTTTTCCAGGGGACAAGACTAACCCATTTTCCCTCAATAACCTCTTGACACTTGACAGTGTCTAGGGTAGCACTGGGCTATAAATAATATTTTTTGTCTTAAGTTAAAATTACAATGATATTTTTAAAATCATTTTTCACATTAATTGTGGGTTTTGCACAAAAGCAATAGGGTTTTCTTTCTTTTTGTGCTAAAAGAATATTTTTGCACACACACAAAAAATTATTTTACAGAAACATTGTTTTTGTCCTAAAATGTGGCTTTTTGTCCAAACATCTGTTTTGTGTGTGTGTGTGTGTGTGTGTGTGTAGAAATGAATCTTCCCCCTAAATTTGGGCAACATGGGTGCGGGGGTTGAAAAATGCAAAGATTTTCATGATCTCATTTGTCAAGAGGAAGAATTTGGGGCGGGGGGGGGGAATCATGTTTGTGTATAAGAATGAAATAAGCAAAATTTTACATTCCCAGGGATTGCACTTCTCTCTCTTAACAAAATCAACATCAGTTTTCTTAAAAATAAAGGATTCACATTTTATTTTTGTAAACTGGATCATAGTACTTTTATGAATGGTGCTCAGTGGAACTTCATTTGGTATTTTAGCTCTACTGTTACCCTCAACATTAATTGCTGAAACAATTAATTAAATACAAATGTAAAGTTACACTGGAGAGTTATTTAATGTATAGAAACAGCTGCAAATCTTAAGTACCTTTCCTATACATTTCTTATAAATTTCCTATAAATAGAGAAAACAGCAGTTTCCAAACTTTCATGAAAGTTGTGAATGCCTCTTTTTCACTTCAAATGGCTCACAGTTTTTCTTGTTGTTGTTGTTTGTTTCAAAGTTGCAGAGCTTCTCTTAAGGTTATGGAGTGGTCAAGTGAAGCGGAACAGGTTTTTCCCCCTTTCTTTTTTTTGAATCAGGAAGCCTGGCTGAAGTTTCATTGAGAAAAAAGGCCATTCCTGGGTTTGATTGAAAAATAAATCTGCTGCTCTCAGTGAACCTTTGAAGTCCTCCAGCCCAGTAATTGTTTCACGACATTTGCAGCTTGAGGCAGCAAGAATGTTTGTGGTTGTTTTAAAGGCATCTGAGTGTGGATTCCATATGGTTTATTTTTTATTTGGGGGTTTTGTGTTTCCCCCTCCCTGCTCTAACTTTCCCCATTTGGAGCCTCAATCCTTCATTTTTTGCCCTGTGCCTTGTATGAGCTGCCTTTCTGTGAAAGGAGTGAACATAGCACAAAGATTCAAACATGCTTAATTCAGTCCAAATCTTAGATTGCCTGTTTGCATAACCATTGATTGTTTAAAAACTGTGTTCAGTCAATGCTACATTTGGAGTTTTGCTTCTTTAAGCATTTGCTAGCATAGATAAAAGGACTTTTCAAAGTTCTGTGCTGAATTGCTGATAGCTAAGTCCAAACCCCAACAAAGCTGATTCAGTTCTTTGGGGCCACTTGAGGAAAGCCTGTCAGGTTTTCATCATAGGATTCTTCTCTAAATATCTCATCTGTTTGATGCATTTTGCTGGACACACCCTTGACCTAGTTTTCTAGACCACAGGATGGTGGAGGTCTGGAAATATTTTTTCCCCTTTCAGCCTCATTGCCAGGATCAGACCATCTTCTGGTGAAGCCGAGATTAATGGTAGCTTTCCCTTTCTGCTGGGATGGTGGGCTATTAAATTAGTCTGCCCATGTAGACTTACGAATCTATTAGATTTCTGAGTTCTTTGGGATGCTTTCCTATTTCACATCTGCCAGAACCCTGGCCTCACTATGAGAGAGCAAAATAGTTAATAGACTGTTAATAAAATCACTCAAAAGACTTTAGACTGTTAATAAAATCACTCAAAAGCTTCCTCTCTTGCATTGTAGAGCCCAGTTCCCCCCAAGTCTGGCCTACCAGAAAGATGGGGTAGTGAAACAAGAAGGCTGGAACACAGATGATTAAATCTCACAGCAACCATGGGTAGCACATGATGGTGACTAATGCCTATTTTGCAGTAGGGTGGAGTGATGCAATCTTACTTCTCTGTTTCTCTTGCATCTTTGGTTAGTCATCTAGTAGACCATTTTTATGCAGTGAATGCCCTGGGGCCAGGATATCTGAAAGACTGCCTCGTCTCGTATAAGCTTGCCCCAAATTTAAGATCATCATTGGAAATCAAGTTATGTATCCTAACATCCTGTAAGTCTAGGTCAGTGGGTACTATTGAGAAATGTGCATACAGTCTCCTGACTGTGGAACTACCTTCTGAGAAGGTCAATCTGGGTCCATCCCTTCTGATTTTTTGGAGAAGTAAAGACTGTGTGTTGCTAGACTTTTGTATCTTAAAATTAGGAGTGTCTGCTCTGGCTTTTTAAATAATTAGTTGCAGATTTTTAAAGCTGTTTTTAAAACCACTTTAGAGCTATTTTAAAATAAACGAATAGATAGATGATGAATAGATAGATAGATAGATAGATCCTACATAAGCTGGAACCTTTGAAGGAAAATTGTATTAGGCATTTTGAAGAGAAAGATGCTGATGCTGCTTCTGCTTTCGAGACCACTACTGAAAGTTTCAGAGGAGGTCTCCAGATCATCAGCTAGTCTGATTCTGTGGAATAACTTTCAAGTGATATTGTCTGAAAGTGTTCAATGCCTGTTTGTAAGGGAGAGGTGTTCAAAGAGATTAATTCAACTGTTTCCTCAACATCTGTCCATTTGGATGACTAACATGAAGCCAAAAAGGATTAACTAGGTGGGACCAGAAGTCAGTCCAGCCACTTGAAGAAGCAGTTATGAGGGAAGATCTTATAAAATCCCCATTGGATGTGGAAGTCCCTCAGCCACAAATATTCTTTTTTTTTTTTGGCCAAGGTACCCCAGAGGATGGTGACAGCCCAAATTTAGGTGTTGCTGAATGCAGCCAATTATTCAGATATCTTTCAATCTGGACTTAAATCAAAACTTGGCATGGGGACAGTTTTTGTTGCTCTAATGGATGAACTCTGCTGGGAGAGACATAGGAGGAACGTGACCCTGTTGGTTATCTTTGGTATCTTGTTAGACTGACTCTCTGGTTAATCCTGTCATATGGTATTTCCATTTAGTCTATTCAAACAGCAGGATTAAGGAATTTTGTTTGACTCCTTAGATTCTGAGTTGTGGAGTCAAATGTATTCCATTTTATATCCCTGCCCCCTACTCTTTGACATCTTCCTGCTGGTGCTTTTGGACCTCTCAGCAGTGTTCAATATCATCAACCATACTATATTTCTGGAAGTCATGGGGGATGTGGGAATCAGAGGCACTATGGTTCAGTGGTTCTGGTCCCATCTATCAGGCAGGTTCTAGGTGCTGGTGCTTGGGGATAGCTGCTCCTCAAAAAAGGAGCTGTTACATGGCATACCACAAGGTGCCATCCTATCCCCAGTGCTATTCAACACTTCCATGAAACCTTGGGAGAGATCATTGGGAGGCATGACACTCAAATATATTTCTTTGTGCCTTCAAATACAGCCTCAGCTAAGGATACTGTGTCTCTTCTGAATGAATGCCAAGAGGAGGTAATGGGTTAGATGAGGAAAAACAAATTGAAGTTGAATCCAGACAAGACAGAGGAACTTACTGGGTTCTAACCTGGGTTTGGAGATATGTCAACCAGTCCTTTATGGGGTTACAGTCCTCCTGAAAGACTGTGTACCTCTATCTCTTCAAAGAATGCATAGAGGATAATTGTAAACTAGGACTCTTGTCTTTCATATTTTTAGTTACACTAAATAGTTGCCTACATGGAAAGGACTTTCTTATGATGTTGAATCTTATGGGTGTGAGAGTAGAATACATAAAGTGAGCATTTCATGACTGGCTCAAAATCTCTCTATAGTAGTAAAACCAGTTGCCCTTTCATTGTTGTTAACTGCCCTCAAGTTAATTTTGACTCATGGTGACCCTATGGATGAGACATCTCCAAGACCCTCTGTCCTCCACTAAAGGTAAAGGTATTTCTCATTCACAAGGTTGTCAGGTTGTGTCCCATAGGGTGCTGTGCTCATCTCCATTACCAGCATTATCAGAGACTACTCTGTGATCATGTGGCCAGCATGACTGCACAGAATGCAGTTTACCTTCCCACTAAGAAGTGGTACCTATTTATCTACTTGTATTTACATTCTTTTGAACTGCTAGGTTGGCAGAAGCTGGGACTAGTAATGGAAGCTCACACCATCATGCAGCACCAGCCCTCAAACTGCCAACCTGCCAATCTTGCAATCAACAGTGTCAGCGTCTTAACCACTTGAGCCACTGCATCCTCCACTGCTCTATCCTCCACTGCTCTGCTTAAATCCTGCAACCCCATACCCGTGACCTCCTTAATAGAGTTCATCCATCTAGCATGTGGCATTCCTTTCTTCCTACTTCCTTCCACCTGGAGTCTCCAACTCCTGGATAACAGGAGAAGTCCCAGCAGACTGGAGGAGGGCAAACATTGTCCCCATCTTCAAAAGGGGAAAAAAGAGGATCCCAACAACTATCGCCCAGTTAGTCTGGCATCAATATCGGGAAAGATTCTAGAACTGTTCATTAAACAGAGAGTTTGTGAACTTTTAGAAGAATGCCATAATCACTAAAAGTCAACATGGGTTTCTCAAAAACAAGTCATGCCATACTAATCTGATCTCTTTTCTAGATAAAATTACCAGCTTGCTAGATGAAGGGAATGTGGTAGACATAGCATATCTTGATTTCAGTAAGCCTTTTGACAAGGTCCCCCATAATATTCTTGCAAACAAGATAGTAAAATGTGGGCTAGATAATACAACTGTTAGGTGGATTAGTAACTGGTTGACTGACCGAACCCAAAGGGTGCTCAGCAATGGCTCCTCTTCATCCTAGAGAGAAGTGACCAGTGGGGTGCCACAGGGTTCTGTCCTGGGCCCAGTACTCTTCAACATCTTTATCAATGATTTGGATGAAGGAATAGGGGGCATGCTTCTCAAATTTGCAGATGACACCAAATTAGGAGGAATAGCTGATACCACAGAGGACAGAATGAAAATTCAAAATGATCTTAATAGATTAGAAAGCTGGGCCAAAGCTAACAAAATGAATTTCAATGCAGAGAAATGTAAGGTACTGCACATAGGGCAAAAAAATAAAATGCATAGATATAAGATGGGGGACACCTGGTCTAATGAGACTACGTGTGAAAAGGATCTAGGAGTCCTAGTGGACCACAAGTTGAACATGAGTTAACAATTTTAGACTGCATTGGTAGAAGTATAGTATCTAGATAAGGGAAGTAACAGTGCCACTGCATTCTGCTTTGGTCAGGCCCCACCTGGAATACTATGTCCAGTTCTGGGCTCCACAATTCAAAAAGGTTGTTGAAAAACTGGAACATGTCCAGAGGTGATGAAGGGTCTGGAAACCATGCCCTACGAGGAACGACTTCGGGAACTGGCTATGTTTAGCCTGGAGAAGAGATGGTTAAGAGAGGATATGATAGCCCTCTTTAAATATTTGAAGGGATGTCATATTGAGGAGGGTGCTAGCTTGTTTTCTGCAGCCCCAGAGAACAGGATCCAGAACAATGGATGCAAGTTGCAGGAAAAGAGATTCCACCTCAACATTAGGAAGAACTTCCTGACAGTGAGAGCTGTTCAACAGTGGAACACACTCTCTTGGAGTGTGGTGGAGTCTCCTTCTTTGGAGGTCTTTAAACAGAGGCTGGATGGACATCTGTCGGGGACGGTTTGATTTTGAGTTCCTGCATGGCAGGGGGTTGGACTGGATGGCCCTTGTGGACTCTTCCAACTCTATGATTCTATGATTCCACCTTCCCCAGTATTATTGTTTTTTTCAAAGAGTCCTCTCTTCTCAAGACGTGTCTGAAGTATGACAGTCTCAGTTTGATCATCTTGGCTTCCAGAGAGGTTTCCAATTTGATCTTGCTAACGGTCTGCTTGTTAGACTGCTTTTTAATTGTCTTATTGTCTATTATTATTGTAAACTGTCAACTTTGTTTAATTGTTTTGTTTTAATTGTTTTAATTTTTTATCATGTTTAGTACTATTTTAAGGGGAAGGTGGGTCTGAGAGGGTATACTGTGATATTTTATCGATGTAAGCCACACCGATTGCTTCGGTAGAGGGGTGGGATAGAAATAAAATATTATTATTATTATTATTATTATTATTATTATTATATATTATTATATCTGTTTTAGGACCCATTTGCTTGTCCTTTTGGCTGTCCATGGGATCCTCAGCATTCTTCTCCAGCACCACATCTCAAATGAATTCATCTTCTTCCTATCATCTTTCTTAACTGTCCAGCTCTCACATCCATACATGGTAATAGGGAATACGATTGCTTGTATGATTCTAACTTTTGTGCCAAGTTGTATATCTTTGCATTTTAGAATCTTTTCTAGTTCTTTCATAGCCACCCTATCCATTCTTAATCATCTTCTGATTTCCTGACTGCAGTCCCCATTTCTATTAACCATAGTTGCTGCAGTCTCTTGTATCTCCCTTTTTATGGATGGGGATGTATATTGATAGCTTCCAATGTATTGGCCATTGTTTTGTTTTTCATATCTGTTGACATCTGTTGATTAGCACTAGAGTTGACTCTGTCAATGTGGATTGCAGCAGTTCGATTGGAATATCATCTGTTCCTGGTGATTTGCTTTTTGCTATTTTTCCTATTGCTGTACAGTTATAGTGCTATGTTTCCATTTAACTGCCATGGAATTGTCCTATGGAATTCTGTGATTTCTGGTTTAGGAGAAGGGAATTTCTAGTTCTCTATCATAGAGGTGGAGTGCCTCACCAAACTACAAAGTCCAAGATTCCATAGGATGCAGCCATAGCAGTTATAATGAAATCATAGTGCTACAATTGGATAGTGTGAAAGGGCCCTGAGTCTGCACTGTACTAGCTCAAGCTGAAAGTGGGAGTTCATATGCCTGAATGTTCCTTTATAAACACATAGATGAATCCCATCTTCCAAAGTAACTTACTGGGCTCTACAATAACCTAAGAAAAAGTCACTGGGCCTTGTCCCTTTTCTCCTCAGCTGACCTAACCTAAGTGTAACACAAGGGCAGCAGCGTGGAGGTTACAGGGGCTCCTGATGCCTTTAAGGTAGAGTTTCAAAAGGTTCTCTTTTTGTACTTCGACTCCCAGAATCCCTCTTGGAGCTGAAGTCCAATTGGTCAGTTTTGTTTCTTCCCACAAATGAGTTTTTAAAATATTTTAAAATATTTCCATCTTGAATATGAAGAAATTACAAATGCTAATACATTCTTATATCAAAATTGAAAAATTAAATGAAATTCTCAACCATCTATATGTGAAATTCAAGAGATATATCTACTGCTTGCTTGGATGGGACATGAGAAGCTAATCAGAAGAAAAGAGGTTGCAACAAACCTAATTCAGCCCAAAAAAAAAATATGGGGGGGGGGGGGAGGAATACAAAAACCAGAGAGCATCTAGTGGAATACATTTCAGCTCTAATTCATAGGTGAACTTTAATTCAGCACCAGCCTGATAGAATAACCACAGGAGCTAAGAGCTAAATGTTCAAAGTTTTGAGCCTCAATGGATGAGTCTGTGAATTTAAATTTCTTTCACATTAAAAAAATTTCTCAAATCTTTTTTCTGAAAAAATGAAGAATTTCCTTAATATTAATAAAATTCCTACTAAACATCAATTAAAATAAAATTCTTACCCAGCTCTGGTTTCTGATGGTGTCACCAGTGTGCAAAATGAAGTGTTCAAGTTTTGTAATTGAGTTTTGAAAAACTGAGGTAATTTTCTTATCTTCCAGTTAGCCAGAGTAGCTTGGTTTATTTGATCCAGTTCCAACTGGACTTTAAGAGATTGGTTCATCACTAAACAACTCCAGAGCAAACCCCCTGTCCCATGTAGTAAAACTGAATCTTCTGAAGACAGCTGGTCTCCTCATCTGAAAACCAGGTTATTATGCATAAAGTACTTTTGTACAACCATAATAACTTAATATGGCTGGGAGACAGTGTGTGTTTATTATATAATATATAAAATTAATAAATTGTAAATATAGACATTACTACAAATAAACTACTCCACTGATGTCTTGAAAAGGGACTCATAAATTCTTTTGCAGGGGGCCTCCACATTTCTTGCTGTAGCCCTGCTTTCAGACTACATTTTTCTCAATGAAAATGGTTATATCAGAACCAGATGTCCTGTGTAAGCGCAACAGAACACAGATTCCTTGAATGGAATCCCTGACATATTCCTTGTAGGTTACAAGGTGGTCCCAACATGAAACAAATGGCAAATCAGCCCAAGGCCAGGAGAGTAAAAATATATAAGTAATTGTGACTGTGAAGAAAATCTGGGGAAGAATGAAGTTGGCTAATAGGAAGAAGTGTTGTTTCCATCTGTAGAACTATTTCAGCAGTTGTTACCTTTAACAGTGGGAGAGAATGAGTGCGAGAGTGTGCATTTTAAATATCTCTTCTCTTTGCCCACCGTTGGGATTTCTGTCTATGGCAGTAAAACTGCAACATGAGAAAGAGGCATGAGAGAAGATGCTTGCAGTGGAGGAACAACCTCACACATTTACTTTTCCACACAAGAAGAACAAGATAATTTAGCAGGTGCAGCTCCTGTGTGAGTTGAATTGTATTAAGGTGACATTTTGTATGGCTTCTATTCTAGGGGTTTTCTGGGTATCATAACCAATGGTGGTTTTATTACAGTTGGCCCTCCATATCCACGGATTCTTTACCTGCAGATTCAACCATCCATGTCTTGAATATATATATTCAGTATATAACCAAGGACTGGGACACTCTATGGTAATGAAAATAACATAATTCAAGACCAGGAAGGAATAAAAAGGTGTTGGGTGCAATACACAGAAGAATTATACAAAAGAGATGACAAAATGAAGGACACATGGAATGAAGAGCCATATGAAGATGAACCCCAAATTCTAAAAAAGTGAAGTGGAAACTTCAATAAGAGAAATAGCGAAAAACAAATCACCAGCAACAGATGATATTCTAATTGAACTGCTCCAATCCACATTGACAGTCAACTCTAGTGCTAACCAACATATGCCAACAGATATGAAAAACAAAACACTGGCCAACAGATTGGAAGCTATCAATGTGCCTCCTTATATTTTGGTATCCATGGGGTATCCTGGAACTGAATCCCAAGGGCTCATTGTAGTTCCCATGCTATGTCATCTTCCACCATTGTATCTTCTTCAATCCCAGCTACTCATTATTTCCTTTCTCCTGCAAATGAGGCTTTCAAAGGCTATAAACAGAGGCAGCTAATGGCTCCCATGTTAGTGGGGTGGTGAAGCCACTCTGGATTAAGTCCAAACATTAAAACAGCTATAGAGACATTGAACCTGTTTTGAGACCTGTATTATATTCCTATGTGTGACAGCAGATTAGAAATTGTTTCTGTATGGAAAGAACCTAAAGGATTGTCATTAAATCAGTAGTGCCAACACGTATCTAGAATATTGCTCTTGTAGGGAAACTAACAAGTAAAAGTACTTTTAAAATGTAAATGTATTAGATACATTATATAGGACTTGGTTTCCATACTGACTTTGTCGACAATAATTCTGATATTATTTATCCTCCAAAGTCCCACTCAGATTTATGGAATTATGTTTATTCCCCCATTGTATTTGTTTGTTTGTTTGTTGGATTTATATCCTGCTTTTCTCCTGAAATGCAGGACATGTATTGTTTTTCAATATTGTAAGTCACCCTGAGTCCCAATTTTGGGAAAAGGGCAAGAGGAGGAGGAGGAGGAGGAGGAGCAGGAGGAGGAGGAGGAGGCTTGTACATTTGTTGTAGTAACTTTTTACAAAACTGTTAATTTTAATAACGTGATTATTTTCTTCTTTTATTATATTCAAGGATACAATTGCTATTGCATGATTTGTTTTAATAATAAACTTTCAAAAAAACTAATGTGTGGATTTGACTGACTATCCATATATCAAGTCTTGTCCTTTTTGCACAATAGTTGACAAAACAACAGCCCTACTGTCTGACTCCCTCATGTGACCAGAAGTGTAGTGTAGCACATTGTTGGATTGGGACCTGTCAAATCCCCACTGAAGCCTGAATTTAACTGGCTAACCTTAGGCCAATCCCTCTCTAGACTGTCCTACCTCACAAGGATATTGAAGATAAAGTGAGAAGAACTGGGTCACTAGTAGAAAGGCAGTGTATAAATGTTGATTGAGAAAAATAAAATAAATATGCACAATCAGTTTGCATAAATTCATGCAAACCATTCTGTTTGCCTGGATAAATAGAAAAGAATACTGGATTAGCAATTACATAGAATTACAAGTATACAAGAATTACAAAACAATAGTAACTTGAATACAGTTTTTAGCATTCTTCTGTGACTAACTAGTAATAGACTAAACAATTCCCTAGAACAACAAATATCATAAAAACAGTTTTATCATTTAATGTTTAATTTAAATTACAAAGCTATGCGAACAGAATTTTACAAATTCCTGTTTGAATTGACTAAAATGCTCTGCTAGTTGCTGTCAGATGAAGCAAGATTTGCTGTGCTCTGTATAGTCGTAATATACATCATATGTACCTCCATTATAGACATGCTGTTTCATTTATGAAGGCCAACAGAATTTAATTGCAAATCAATGCTGCAACAAAACCTAGGGGGAGCACATTCCACTTTCCTTAGATGCAGCAATAAATTTAGTTGAACTCAAACAATACCTTGAATTCAAGCCTTAGATTACTTGTTCTGGGGTTACCTTCTTGCAATAATTGGGAATGCTTTATTTACAAGTACAATTTTTGAGGATGGCCACCTCAACATACTATTTTCCTGTTTGTTTTAGGGTGATATTACTCTACTACATTTCAAAGAAAGTAAAAAAAAAATTGAGCTAAGCTTTTGTTTCTTAACATATTGCACCAATTACTCTCAATCATAAATTGTAGAATCATCTAACATGCAAATCAGTTTTCCTCCCACAGTGGTGCATTGGGTTTTCTTACAATAATAATGCAATACTGATCTCCACCATTTGGATGCTTATGGGTTTTCCCCCTACAGTTTCACACCCCACATTCATGTTACCAAGTATGTTTTTCATATTCTTCATAAGATGTTTTGACAGGCAATGAGTTTCACAAAAACTGTGGTTGTTTTAGTTCCCTGCTGTAGGAACAGCACAAGAAGAGTCAGTACTCAAATTAAACAGACATGGTTTTACATGTCACATTTTCTTACATGGTTGTAGTATGTAAGAACATTTGGTATTCCATCTAGCAGAATGCAATGGATTAGTGCTATGAGTTTATTGTAAACAATCAGTAATTACTCTGGATGTAGTAAGATAAAAACAAAAAACAAAAAAGAGAAACAAATCACACCTCTCCCAAGTCTATTGTGTCAGGAAATTAATCAAAGATAAAGCAAAGCAAAGCAGCTTATTTATATACCGCTTCATATCACGCTATGGGATGTCTAAGCGGTTTTGTATTTTCCATTCCCCTAATTTTTGCATTTCTTTGAATTAATCATTCTTCCTTAAACATCAAAAGAAAATGAGGGATATTTTTACTTTTAACATTTTGTACTATAACAATTATCCTATTGCTCCAATGACAGGGTTGCACACTTCTTAGGTTTGGGAGATTACAAAAGGAAATGCTGCTAATTATAGTCTGAAAGAAATTACAGTACTGGTTCTTTATTTTCATGGTCTTATTTACATCCACACAAACCAATCAGTCTGTGGGAATTTACTTAACACTAATGCTTGGGAGTCCATCTGGAATGTCCACTGTCTTGCTCATCAGGCTTGTTACGGCAGTGGTGGGCACTGCTTACTGGTCGGATCTGATTTCCAGAAAAGTAATGAACTGTAGTAAAGAGATTGGGCATAAGCATTCCAGATTTAGAACCTCAGATACAAATCACATTAAGTTCACTCTGTATGTAGTTTCCAACTATTTCCAATACACTTGTATCCCATCTATAAAACTGAGAACAGCAGCACAACCTTTATTCTGCAAACCTCAATCATCCACCTGTACAATCCTATCCATGTTTACCCAGAGTTAAGTCCTAGCTATGTTCAAATGGGCTTACCTCTACATATGGGAGCATAAAATTTCAACCTAACAATATAGATGTCATTACGACAGTAGACATGTAAACCCATATAATGCATGGGTCAGCAAACCCATGTAAAATAACTCTCCTGTATATTCAAAAACATTACTAGATAAATTAGGGTTGTATTCCATGGTGATTTTGAAAGTAATTAGTTACAAATACTGTTCCAAAACCACCAGGAATAGTTGGTTCCCAATGTAATTCCAAAGCAATAACATGTAACTTGCTATTCAAAGATAACTAAAATAGTTGCATTTTAAATTATCTAAAATTATCAAATTCTGCATGCAACTGAGCTGTCATACAAATTAAGTGTAAGGGATGAGACCACCTTCTATAACTACCTAAAAAATTACAGTTACACAACAGTGAGATAGCGAAGCTATCCCTCATTATGTTGCAATGGTAAAGTAAATAAGTTATGCCTCACTTACTGAAAAAGACAATTAATTATAATTAATTAATCTTTTTTTGCAACCAGTTATTTCTATGCTCAGGGAGATTACATATACAAATAGAAGTTCCAGGTGATTTTGGATATCTTAGTAAATCAGAGTATATTATTGGCTTTCCTATCTAAACATATAGAAAGAATATATAAGGATAGCCGTGTTGGCCATATAGAAAGTTTAGCTAGGAGTAATTGGAAAGAGCATGCACTGAAAGGGAAGAAACATTCAGTAAGGTAATGAACCACACAACCAAGACAATGAAGATCTCACTTATTTTCCTTTGGGAGCATAGATTTTTGAATCTTGTCAAGGTGCTATTATGTTGATTTGAAAGACTTAGACAGATTCAGAACAACAGTCCAGAGCACAAATTTCCATTTTGCTGCAGTGGGGCCAAATCAAGCCGGCAGAGCTACAGAACCTCTTTGTGTTATTTTACTTGAGGGTGGGTGTTTGTACAGCACAAAAAGCCCAAAGTGCATTCAGATCCTGTCTGGAGCCACCAGGTCCCTCCATTGTATAAATTGTAATAAGCAAGAGAGACATTTTTCGTTGATCTTTGAGGAAATGTAACTTGTTTGAAGGAAAACTGACAGGTTTATGTTAGGAGGGTAAGAACCAAAGCCTTTTGAGGAAGCTGTGAGTGCAGACGACAGCTGGAATCTGTGCTGGCTGACAGTTTTCTCTGGTGCCTTTTCCCTTTCCTCCTGCCCTCCCACCCCCATCAGCCATGCTATCTCCATATGTGAGAGAGTGCTAGTGTTGCTTCTGCTATAGGAATGTGGAGACACACTGCGGCTTTATCAAACAGGTCATATGAATTTCAACGGTAACACATGATCTTCCTTCCCTTTGAGGAACAAAGCTGCTGCTGCGGCTGCTTCCCTACATCTATTTTTAAGCTCCATGCCAGATTACATCACTACTTCCCTTACAATGATGTGAGACATTTCATCAGCAGAGTCTTTTAAAACACCAGATTTGGGGGGGGGGGGGGAATCCACTCAGTCTTAAGAATAACTGTGGCTGCTGCTGGAAGAATCCATCTGCAATCTAAAGGCAGAAGGCACTTAATTTTGCAAATACCCAATATTGAGTCTTCCTAGGAAAAATGGCAGGGCATGCTGATATGTATAAGAAGCTGATAGGAAGCATCATTAAAATTTTGTTGGCATTCTCTCTCTCCACCCCCCACCCTCCCATATGTGCATTTGTGTGTCAGTGTGTGTGTGTATGAGAGAAGGAGAGAGAGCAGGAGAGACTGCTGTCAGCTGTAAGTAATGGGATTAGACCATGAAATGAAGGAAGCTATTGCCAGAAGCTCCAAGGAAAGTGTTTGCCTATAATTAGTGTTCTGTATCTTGCTAGTCTTGGATTTTTTCTTGTTGTTGCTCAAGAAAGCTATTCGGAGTGTCCAAGTAAGCACCTGTTGCTACTGTTCTCCCAGAAGCCCCTTCACATCCTATTCACCAGTAAATGAAAAAGAGTACAAGAAGAAACCCAAATTTCTACACTGTGTTTGTTTTGTTCCAACAAAACTAAATCATGGTGATACCTCTATATTTATTTCATGAAAACCTGGGGGTAACTACAGATGTGCTTTGTACATGTTGTTCCTCTAGGACAGGAGTGGGGAAAGAGTGGCACACATATGGCCCATGAATCCCACTTTTCCAGGTCCAAAAGCCATGTTGGTGACCCCCAGACGTCCTCCAATTCCCCATTTCAATATTCTTGGTGTCAGTTTTGAGATATGTTTGACCTTCAAAACAGCCATACCTCCAAATTTATTTAAAATGCAGTGCTTTAGGTCACTCCCTGAGCCTTAATTCCCCACAAAGCATTTTTTAAAAAAGACAAAAAGTGGCTGCAAAACTCCTGAGCTAAAAAAACCTGACTAATTTAGAGTGCAGGCTGAATGGATTTAAAGTTCATTTGGGTGATGCTGTGGATTGAATCTTGACCAATAGTGAGTGAAGCACCGCAAAGCAAAAGCAGATTGTATGGCAGTGTGGAAATTGTGGGTATGAAGGAACTATCACACAACCTCACATTCACATACTGCATGTAGGTATTCAACTTCATACTCAGTGAAGTGAATAGGGATTATAAGCTGATATCCTATATCATAATGGTCTTTCCTCTAACTTGGCAACTGCTACCTAGGCATGCAACCTTGCTTGAAGAGGCAGGTGTGTGCAGTAGCCAGGGGATGCTATTGCAAATTGGAGTTGTCCCTCTCCTGGATTTCAAGTGAATATATTGGAGGGTGGTGATTGCTCTTTTGTCCCAGGAGAAGATGAGTGGGGTAATGCTAGATCTTCATTGACTGTCTTCACTAACTGGAGTCATGAGCTGTTCAGTAATGCAGCTGAGGTCACTTTAGGATGAGTGGTTTGTCTTTGACAAGTCATGGATCTTCCAGTAAACGGTACCCATGGTCCCTATGGACTTTATGCAGTTTTTGAATTGTTATTTTTTTTAACCCATTCCAAGTTCATTACAGGAGCATAAAAGGTGTTTATATTATTCTTGACACAGCATTTAGTTATTGTACAACTTGCTGATACCTGTGTTGTTTCTCCTGTATGTCTTTAAGTTGCTTATGTACAAAAGAGCATAACTTTATCATCCTTGATTACTTATCATTTCACTTCTTTATCCTCTCTTTTCCTGGAACTTTGTAATGTGTTTCGCCAGTACCAACCTGTCCACTCCTAAAGTTCTGTTGTGGAAACTTCTTTCTTTGGAGACTATCAGTCTTTAAACCGGGATTAAAAAGGCATTTTACCAAGTCCTGAGATCACGGCAAAGATTTTCAAATACATCACAATTAGAGAGAACTTAGCCCAGGAAGAACCAGGAATGCTCCAACAACAAACCATTCATGGGGATGCATTCCTGTTTCTTCCTGGGATATGTCCTCTCTAATAATGACGTCATCTGAAAATCTTTGCCGTGATCTTGCAACTTTGCCAGGAAAATGCCTTTTTAATACTGGCTTTTTCCACATGTGATAAAATCCTTTGTTTCATTCATAACTGGCCAACTCAAGAGAAAGAACCTTCTCTCTGGGTACAGCAGCTTGATTTTTTATCCTGTCTGATCTGTCTGTCCCTTCCCTTTATTTCATTTCGTTTCGTTTCGTTTTGTCTTGTTTTATTCCTTTCCTTTCCTATTTTGCTAATTGGTTAAAATGTGTCTATTCCAGGAACCATTTGCTCTCCTGGGCTGATGGGTATTTATGTGATGAGCCTTCATTTTTGGATATATTTTTTTTAAAAAACACCCTGTCAGTTCAGTTTCTTCCTTTTTAAAATAGTCTTGTTTTTCATTTTGTCCTGTTTCAGTTTTCAATTAGTTTGTATTAAGTTTGTTGCAAGACAAGTATACAGCACAATAATAATGAAGAACCCTTTCCCACTCCCAATCCAAACCTTAAGTAAGAAGCTAGTGATTTACTTTTTAATTTTTGTGAACTGCTCTGAATGATGCAAATAGATTGAAAGGGTGAGGTAAAGATTTCCTAAAACAAACATAAATTTGCTAATAATTGTTTTCATAATTTTTCTCGTAATGTTAGATTATCAATGCACAGAAATGTTAGACAGTCTCCCCCCCCCCCCCCCCGAATGCCAAAAGTCAACAGGCAACTGGAAGGGGTGTGTTAGTGGGTGCGCAAACACATGCACACACACATTCACATGGAAATGAAGTGATAGGAAAATAAAGTTATCTAATGATAAGAAACTGGGAGAGGTTTATAGAGGAATAAATGGAAAAGTAATACTTATTATTTCTCTATTTCTTCCCCTATATATTTCTTCCATTTTGTTGGTGGTTTGGACCCTAACTTTTTGCATCTTTTGCAAACAGAAGAGTTTCATTCAAGGAAAAAGTCTTTTCTTCACTGTGTAGATTGCATTATACAATGTTTCTGTTTCTGTGAAGACACAACCTGCTACCACTTTAACAATAACTATTTCTTGGAATAAAGTGGACAACTAATTAAGTAACTTCAGGAGAAAGAAGCTATAAATTACCAGGCACCAGAGGTCTAAAAGGAGGACTAGTAACTGACTAAATTGTGTATCATCTTGTTTTTCTCAGTAATATCATTTCTCAATTGTTTTTTATGAAACTGATTGTAAAATTTCAAAGAAAATAATGATACATAACAATCCTTATTACAAAATGCTAATGAGTCTAAGCCAGTTTGCCCTTGTTGCAAGAGAGAGCAGCACTCAGACACAAATGAAGGAAAGGAAGCTGCAAGTAGGCAAAGGGACACTGTAGCACTAGCAAATAAGAAGAAGAGAATGAGGAGTGGATGGATGGGTCGTGTTGGAAGAAGCTACAGAAAAAATCCAAGGCCTCCAAAGACTGGTGGCAGCTGGAACCAGAAACCTGAAGGTGATCAACCCACTGTGGCCTCAGCTACCCTGAAGCGAGAGGGGGAAGAGCGTAGCATCACCTCCATCAGCTCCATAGCCTGGGGAGCTTCAGTTCTCTCAATTCTCCAACAAATCCTTTGCCTAGGGGAGCAACTCCCAGACATCTCCTGACTAACCTGGATTGGAAGCCAAGGGGCATGTAACATGGGAGGGAGAAAAGTTTGGGTACAGGTCAAAAAGTGATGTCAGGCAGGTGTTTGTGGGAAGGGTGCAAGTTGTGGGTGGTAGAGACTGTGTGTTTCCCCTCTCTCTACAGGAGATTCAGGAGATCTTGTTGGGGGAAATGAACTCCCAGGGCCTGATTTCCTCCACCACCACCACCACCACGGCCTGAACCCTTTAACAGTCCTGCCCTGGACAGTTCCAATTTTACCCCAAAAGTTCAAATGTGTTTGTTTGTTTTTCTACCATAATATCTCATGGATGTAAACATATCTCTCATGCTGCTCTCTGAGAAAACAAGATGCCCAGGGAATGAAACCTGGCTCCTCTAGTGATCATCCACTATAGAGAAGACAGATGGAATAGCTTCTAAATATCCTGAAGGCACTTGATCTCATCTACTCTTGGAAGCTAAGTGGGGTCAGACCTGGTTAGCACTTGGACAGGAGACCACCAAGGAATAGTAGTGTTGTAAGCTATATTTCATAGGAAGGAACTAGCAAAACCACCTCTGAGCACTCCTTGCCTAAGAAAATCTTATGAAATCTATGAGCTCACCATAAATCAAGAGGGGACTTGAAGACATGCACACACAAATGTACTTAACATGTCTGTGCCCTATGGAAAAGCAAAAGACAAGACTTCTAGGACAAGAGCTGTTTCCATCTCCTCCTGAGAGGTTTGGAAAGCTCTTCCCACAACTTTTCAGGACTACTTAAGACCTTCAGAGAAAGCAGACATAAGGAAGACCAGGCCAGGGAGCGCTTGCCATTGCCAACAGCTTCTTAAGATGCCTTCCATCAAAGTCTCTGAAAATGCTGTTCTATTAGTTCTTCGGGGTTGGGAGGGAGTTTAATATTCGGGTGCCTTAGCAGAAAGGTTGTATAAAAATATAGGAAGGAAAGAAAGAAGGAAGGAAGGAAGGAAGGAAGGAAGGAAGGAAGGAAGGAAGGAAGGAAGGAAGGAAGGAAGGAAGACACAACATATTTCTCTCTCTCTCTCTCTCACACACACACACACAGAGATACCACAGCATTTACCTCACTAAGACAGCTCTGAGAGGTGTCCACTGGTGGTGTACGTGTCAGAAGACACTATAATCTGTTCACCTTTTCCTTTAGGAAAATGAAGCATTATGTTCTCAGAGACAACGGTTGTTGCAAATAATTTGAGGAAGGAACTCAGCAGTTATACATGACAGAACACTTTACTCCTCCTGGTTCCTTTCCAGTGATAAACATATTTATCTATCAGAGCCTTTTATGTTCAAGGGCACATTTCTCTTGACAGAAAAATGGCTATGTTCACTACAGTTGATGAAGGCAGACAGGACTGGATAGACAGGGGGCAGGGGGAACAGCTGAATGTTGTTTCTTCAATAGTTTTATCTCACTTAACACACTCACAGGATATCTAGGAATTAAAAAAAGGAAATATTTACATACTAATTATATTTCTGTTTATTTAATTAAGTTACTATGTGGCCCTGGCATTCAGAAGTGGCTCTCTTAAGCTCTTCTTCTAATGTTGCAATTATGGCATTATGAAAAGAATTCAAGGAATAAAGAACTAGCAATCTGAGGACAGAAGAGGCAATTTGCACTGAGCCAAAGACAAGCCATGGAACTGATTGCTATGCTGGAAGGATCATTTCTGTAAAAAGAGGTGGAAGATTGTATGGGGCAGAAGCCTTGGCAATGGTGGGAGGATGGGGGTGAGCAGTGAAGGGCTTCTCTCAGAAAATGTGTAGAAATCTCTCTCTAGCTATTAAACAGTTTACATTGGTCTGCATACAAGAAAGTATTTTCCAATTCATTCACATTGCCTTCTAAGATAGTAATTTTTATGTCAAAGATATTTATATTAGGAATCCCACAAAGCCACAAGCTACTTTCCATCGACGCAACCTGCATAGGTCCCTATATAAAGTTTCCACTAAAACATATGTAGTGCTTTATTTACAGCTTGAAATTGGGCTGTTTATTTTCAACCGCTAGCTACTATTCCCTTCAAGAACCTTTTTCCCAGGCAGTGAGTTATAACAGTGAATGTACAGATTATGAAAAGAAAACTCTATGGTCATCAGAGTAATTTTATACAAAGTTGCCAGCCGATTTCCACCACAGATGGAATTCAGCTGCAAATTCACATTGCTCTCCAGGCTAGTGCTGAGATGGAATGGGGTGGCAACTTACCAAGACTTAGGGCATTATCACACGGGGAGTCGCGGGGAGAAAGTGGAAATAAACCGGATGAGCGGAAGACTTTAATCCTGTCTAAACTAAATTCGAATTTAAAAGGGGGTTAATTCAAACGAAAACCTGATCTTTTCATTTCTCGAAAATGAAAAGATCAGGTTTTCGTTCGAATTAACCCCCTTTTAAATTCGAAATTAGTTATCAGACGAGGCGGAACGGGACAAATCCCGTAAATTAAAGTCTTCCGCTCGTCCGGTTTATTTCCACTTTCTCCCTGCGACTCCCCATGTGAAAACGTCCCTAGTGCTGTTCACCTCCAGTTCTGGAGACTTCTGTAGCCCTGTTCAGGAATTACACTTAGATATGAGTCAGAGGCTGATCCTGCCCTCAACATCTCCAACTTAGCCATGCCTGTTTCCAAACCTGAAAACAGGATGTAAAGGAAAACTCTACTCATATTCATCTGAGCATGTATAGAGTTCTCCATTCTACCAAGGATCCTGCTTCATACCAATCACCAACTGCACCGAGGGGATTCCATTTTTATTCAAGAAACACATGCAGAAGCACCCTTATTGCACCAGACTCTTGTCTTGTGTCTATTGCGTTATGAAAGGAAACAGCAACATACCACTTTCAAAACCTTTCTTATTACTATTCTTTTTCACAATTGCACTGCTTAAAGAAAACACAAACCCAGGTATGATAAGTTCCACTCCAATTCTACCATTATAGCAGTCAGTAACATAAGGAGGCCTGATTTTTCTCTTCTCCTTCTCTCACTCCCTATGTCAAAGCATGCTACCTCCATGTCTGTTAGGTTATTTAAGCAGCCCTCAACATTCAGAGGGAGGTAAGGAGTGGGGTACCCCTGTGGAATATTACTAACAGCCTCCCCCCCGCCAAACATGACTACTGCAGACTTCTTTCCTCAACCAGTCCTGGCTCATACCTCCCTTTCCCTGATTCCCATCACAATCCCTCAGCTTCAGTCTCAAGACTCTCCTGTCTCATCCACCTCTCAACCTTACTTCTTCTGCACCATTTCTCCTCACAATCTCCTATCCTGTGAAAACTGCCATCCCCACCCTCCAAATCCAAGCTTTCCTTCAGAATCCCCCTGCTTCAATCTCAAGACCCTCTCATCTCAATGTTGTATGTGGGCTGCCAGGGGGTGGGTAGTGGTGGCAGACTGCCCCCTCCTGCTGGTCACCCCTCATTGTTTTGTTGCCAACCTGGCTCCCCACCCCACCCCCACCATGGATATATGTCCTGGTTCACCAAACACCCACACAGGCTGGGTGGGAGGGAACTACCAACTGATAATGCAGGCAGAGGCAGTGAATTACAAGCAGCTAGAAAGCATCCTTGCCTGTGAAAATCCGTTAAGAAAAAGGAATTGGTCACGCAGTCCAAGTCAAGGGAGGCAACAGGAATCAAGGTCAACACAATCCAAGGGTCAAAAAAGCTGGGAAGTCCGAAGTAGGAAATGCAGGAGTCTGGAAACAGGTATCAGGAACAGAAATGCTAGCCAGGAAGCAGACAAGTTGCTTCCAGCACTCATCTTAGGCAAACTCAGCTCTTAAATAGCCTGACACCACCTGATTCTAACCAGAGCTGGCTTGTTGCTGCTTGGCCTGCAGCCTAACTGATTTGTTCTATCTTTTGTTGGATCCTTTTGTCCCTTCTCCTTGATTGAGGACTTAAGTCTTGCCCTTGTCCTGCTGGCTGAGGCTGCACTTCCACAGGATGAGCTGGCTTAGGCTCTTCAGCAGACTCTTCCTCCAGGTCCCAGTCCTGCAGCTCCTGGCCCATGATAAGCCAGGCCAGTGAGGAGGCCACAAGGGGTGTGGTCACCTCTTCACCACCAACTCAGCTTCATTCCCTGGGAGGGAGCTGGGTGACAATGAAGCCACAAGAGGCATACTTGCCTCTCCTCAGCCTTTGCTGCCCCCTTCAGTCCTTCCCAGGGAGGGAATTGGGCAGTTGCAAAGCCGTGAGGGGTGTGCTTACCCCTTCACCACAGTGGGAAGAGGACCCCTTCTGCAGGGTGTAACCTGGTGCAGTTTGCACCCCCTGCACCCATTCAGTGCCCTCTCATCCACCTCAACCTCATTCTTTTTGCACCCCTTCTCCCCACAATCTCTTATTCTGCCAAAACAGTCCAAGTGCACAAACACACTGTAGTACTGGAATTGGTGTTTTTTGCACTTTAATAATTGTGCTATAATAGCAATATTGAGAGCTGATTTGTGTGTTTTGCCTGTCAATTAAAAGGCCACTACAGTAACAGGGCAGCAGCAGGACAGACACAATGCTGCCTGCTAAGTACTGGTCAAAAATAATTGTATCCTGTTAAAATACTACTTTTTAGCCATGTGTGGTAAAATTCACTATTTCTGGCTGTTATTTATGAGAGCTAAAATGGGACCTTCATATTCTGCAGTTGTATCTCTGAATGTCAGATACTGAAAATAAACTGTACCTGTGGCATTGAAAGGCAGTAGGTATTTTTACGTCCTGCTTATGAAGGAATTTTTGGGGGGTTGGGGAGTGGGGAGCATCTGTCTCACTGCTATTGAAAAATGTTGCTGGACCTGACAGGCCCTTGGTATTATTTAGCACTTTCCCATGTTATCTTCCAGCAATCCAGTATGTGCCCTCCCCCACCATACAGAAACCACTAATATCATATCAGATTAATAGAGGATATTTTTATGTATTGATGGGTTTACACTGAAGAAAGGTTTGGAACCTCCAAATTACTAAACTACTATTATTAGTAGCAGCTTACCTCCTCCCCTGCCTTGGTGATTGATGAAGATGATGATTCAGAGAGAAAAACAACAATCCTACATATACTAGACAGACTGAGCTTGTTATAGAGCCAGGTTCAGTGCTAAACCATTAAAAACTCATTTTCATAACATTGGAGATCTACCTGGTGGAGGGAAGCTTCAAATCTCAATTTTCTTCTCTTTAGACTGTGACTAGAATGATGTTACATTGTGATGTAGTGTCATTCAGAAGTGGATTTTGGGAAGGAAAATGGCACCCTCCCATGGACATCAGCCATTTTCCTTTTCATCCTTGAGCTGCCACAGAATGAGACTACAGATGCATCTGCACTCCAGAAATAATGTAGTTTCACAGTGCTTTAACTACCATGGCTTAATACTATGGGGTCCTGGGATTTGGAGTTGTTGTGGCACCAGAGCTCTCTGACAGAGAATGTTAAATATCTCACAAAAGTACAAATCCTAGAATTCATAACATTGAGCCATTGCAGTTAAAACAGTGTCAAACTGCATTATTTCTGCAATGCAGATGAGCCTACATTACACTGGAACACCAGGCCAGAGATCATCCTGCATGAATAGAATTCCTGGAAAAGCTCCAACACGCCTGAAACTAGGCTATCCAAAAAGAAACAATAAAAGCAAACACTACTTCTGCTGTCTAATGTAAGGGAGGGTGGAGGGCCCAAACTTCTCAGAGATTTTTTTTTCAATGAACTCTCCAGAAATGGACAAAGTATGCCATCATTACTACTGTCTTGTGAAAGGGTGGCAAAAACAGGGGCCAGTTGAATTCAGTTTCCCATTTTGAGAAGAGACAAGTACCTCACAGAATTGCTGTGAAGGCTAATATTGCACATCAAGAGAGATAAAAAAAAAAGTATTTACAGTCAGCCCTCCACATTTGTGGCTTTGTCTTTTTTGGATTTGATTATTTGCAGTTTTGATTAATATGTTCTCTCTAGGAATCTCTAGGTCATCCATTGCAATTCTGCCAGAAACTGACCATACAGTTATGCTGGAGAACCTAGAAGTTCCTAGGAAAAAACACTTCTCTAGGCATTTGTAGGTCCTCCAGCATCATTCTATGATCAACCTCTGGTAGATGTTGACCACAGAGTTGCACTGGAGGATCTGGAGATTCCAAGACAGGTGTTCTCCTAGATCAAAAGAATAGTGTCTTTTTATTTGTGTTTTTCCACATTCATGGTGTCTTCACCCAGTAATGTCACGGGGGCAGGGGGCGGGGGGGGGTGCAGGCCACACCGAGTAACGTCATGGGGGGGGGGGGGTGCAGGCCACACCGGGTGGTACCCCAGAAGGGGGGTGACACCACAGAAGAGGGGGGACACCCAGTCAGTCCCCTGCCCCCTGCGGGACCTTCCGGGGCCTTGGGCCCACTCTCCCTAATTGGTTCCTAAGGCAAAAGCAAATTTACCATCACAGTGACATAGATGGATTTAATACCTAACTATGGACTTATCTTTTTCTGTCTCTGTCTATTGTCTTTTCCCTGAAACATCTTGAAAACTCAGAAGTGGACCAATGAAAACACATGGAGAATTAAAGCCACAACCATTACAGCCATCTGAAACCAAAGATAAGCATCCTGTGCTTTGGCTATGCCTCTTTTTGCCTCTTTAAGGGGAAAAAAGTTGCATTGGCCTGTGGACTGAATATCCTCAGTTACTAGGCTGCCACATTTCCCTCCCTTTGGCCTTCAGGGGAACACAGTGGCACACAGGGAATCAGAAGCAAAGACATAAGTGTCTCTTGATTCTTCTGAGCCTGAGTTTAGCTCATTTTCCATTCTTTGCTAGTTTGAACTTAACAGCTACATGGCTTGGGGATGAGTGTGCAGGATCATATCCCAGGGTTTCCCATTTATGTCCGTTTTGCCACCACCCAAGCTGACAGCTGCCCACTTGGCAAAGAATATGGCATCGAGAGTAGTAAGGGAAACTTCTTGTTCCAGCTGGCACTTCCTTATCTAACAGTTAGAGCTTTGTAAGTGTAGACAGCTGCAGTTTCAGAAATTGGCTCTGTCTGTATCAATTGGATTTGTGAAGTCAGTAAAAGGCCATGAGGCAGATTCATGGGATTTCCTGTTAGTATTAGTAAATGGAATGTATTGCAGCATTTTAAGGGAACAGAAGATACAGTTTATGACTTCTTACACAGAGCCTGTGGAAGGCAGGGCACAAGGGGGGACTGAATGTGTAGGAGGGGTAGTTTCCTATGAAAATGTTGCTAAACTCTATTGGTATGAGGAACAAAGAGCTGCAGGTGAAATATGCTAGTCAGCAGTGAGAGCTAACAATTGTTCAAACAGAAAAGACACCATATACATGATCCTTGCTGACTGGTGCCAGAGTCTCTGCAACATTAGCAAATGGAAGTGGGAACAAAACTGCAATCCTATGTCAGAGGGTGCAAACATTGCTTTTTAAAATGTATAGCTCCCAATATCCTCCACCTAGTATTGTATACTGGTTGAGGCATTCTGGGAGTTGTAGCCCCAAAAGTAACTTTTCCAGACTCTGCTCATGAACTTTGCAAGTCTAACATTTGAGTAGTATTGCATAAGATCTGACTGAAATGGTGGAGGTTGGCGAAAAATGAGCTGTGTTTTTCCCCCTAGTGTCCTGTCAGCTTCTTTTTGCTTGTTAAGCAGTTATGACTCTATCCTAAACCTCTTACTTGTACTCCTTCGTGGATCTAGTTTTATTACTGTATTATTCTACTAATTTATATTACACATTTCTCCCATGACAGGACTCAAGGCAGCTTGTAATATGATGGCGTTTTCTGTTTCCTCATTCTACAACTCTGTGAGATCAGATATTTATGAGAGATAATGATTAGTCCACTACACACTATATATATTAAAACAGGTGTCCTCACTGCTGCATATATTACAAAAAGGAATCTTCTCAGAGGAAGTTCTGAACTAAGGGAAACTGACTTTTGGTAAGCAGATATACTGCTTTCACACATCTACAATGACCACTGTAAAGTTCAAAAGGACCTGTATAACCTTATGCAGTCCTTTGAAAATTAAGTCAAGGGATGGATTTGCATCTTTCTCAATCCTATTACATTCTGTCTCACTTCCAGTACTGTATAAATATGCTTTATACTTGAGGCCTTAATATCAATCTGTACTGCATCCAAAGAAGTGGATTTAAATCCATGAAAGCTTGTGCTGAATAAAAACTAGTTCATCCTAAAGGTGCTGCCACGTTTTCTTTCCTTTCCCCTGCCCTTCCCCCTTTTTATCATTGGTCCAGAGTTACCCAATGAGTTCCATGAGTACATGGGATTTAAAAACCCAGGGCTAGAATGTCCTTTTCAATAGCACCTTTAGATGATCTAGCACTGTTCTAGAAACCTGGAGGACCTTCAAAAGTCTTTACTTTTTATTTTATTTTTTAAAAAATATTTTTATACTGGTCAGGTATGTAGTGGAGAAAAGTTCCAGAGAGTTAAGTTGCCCCTCCTATTTCCATTTCTCTTTGTTAGGGATGCCAGGCACTGAACAACAAGTGGGGAGATATCATGGGGTCTGTTAACCTATCATGGTTAGATGGGATTGTGTAAATGAAGAAAAATTATGAATGTCTCTTAAAGAATTGGGTGTGCCTGAACATTTCACCGCCCTGATGCATAATCGGTACCCAGGAGAAGAGGCTACGATCAGGACAGAATACAGAGAAATGAAATGGTTTCCAACTGACAAGCGGGTCAGGCAAGGCTGTAGTTTATCACCCTATTTGTTTAATTTGTATGCTGAACATATCATATGTAAAGCAGCATTAGACTTGGAGAAAGGAGGCATGAAAATTGGAGGAAAGAACACCAACAATTTAAGACATGCAGATATGACACCATGGTACTACCAGAAAATAGCAAAGACTTGGAATAATTACTGAATAAAGTCAAGGAGGAAGTGTAATGGCAAGTTTACAAGTCAAGATGACAAAAACAAAAAAATCATAACTACATATGATTTACATACGTTTAAAGCAGATGATCAACACATTGAAATAGTTCATGATCGTTCATACCTTGGCTCAGTCCTTAAACATAATGGTGACTGCAGTCAAAACATCAGAAAAAGATTAGGACTTGGAAGGGCAACCATAAAGGAACCGGTCAAGATCCAGAAGTGTAAAGATAAATAATTGAATACTAAAGTTAGGATTATCCATGCCATTGCATTTCCAATTTCTGTGTATGATCATGAAAGCTGGACAGTGAAGAAAGCTGATACTAAAAAACACAAAAAAACCCACACCCTCATTTGAAATGTGGTGCTGAAGAAGAGTTCTGTAGATACAATGGGCTCCTAAAAAGACAAATAAATGGACCCTAGAACCTAAAGGTACCAGATCCTATCTGCTCTTGGAAGCTAAGCGGGGTCATTTCTGGTTAGTACTTGGATGGGAGACTGCCAATGAATAAGAAGTGTTATAGGTTATATTTCAGAGGAAGGAAATGGCAAAACCACCTCTGAGTATCCCTTTCCTAAGAGAACCCTATGAAGTTCATGGGGTCACCATAATTCAATAGGCAACTTGAAGGCACACACACAGAGCAAAAGCAAATCAATCCTGAACTCTCCCTAGAAGCCCAGGTGACTAAACTGTTGTACTTTGGACATATCATGAGAAGACATGACAAAAAGTGCTTGGTAAGGTGGAAGGCAATAGGAAAAGAGGTAGACCACAGTCAAGGAATAGACTCAGTCAAGGAAGCCATGGCCCTGAATCTGTGGGACCAGAGCAGGACTGTTGATGACAGGGTACCTTGGAGTTTTCTCAATCATAGGTTCATCATAAGTCGAAGTCAACTTGATGGCAGTTAACAACAACAACAACATATGGGTATTAAATATGCTACAATGTTTTATCTGTGTCTGGGGGGGAGACAGCTATTAACTCAGTTGCTAACATATATATTACCTTTTATATGAGCAAGTAACATTCAAAACATAAAGAAAACAAGCAGAAAGATGCTGTTCCTTCCATTCTCTGCTTGTGGGCTTCTTTTTGGCCAATCTGCAGATGGCGAGTTGGATTAAAAAGCCCTTTGGTCTGATCCAACATGGTTCTTGTGTTCTTAAACCTCTCAACCTTTTTCTAAATCTCATTCCTTATAACTGGTAAACTGTATACTTGGTATATTCCCCTTTAAAGTCTTGCAAGCATATAAAACATATTTAAGTATTTGTCAGTAGAAAACTCAGCATTTTTATTCAGAAGTAATTGCCAATACAGTCAACCCTCCATTCTCGAACCCCTGCCCCCCCCCAAGAATGGAAAATTGTGTATATTCAAGCCCCGTGGGGGTGTGTGGGAGATTGCCACAGGCATGCAACCCATTTTATGCCCCTCCATTTGCCACCCATGGATAGGTGAGGGACACGGATCTCATGTCTGCGAGAATGGAGGGGCAACTGTATGTTCAAAGAGTGTTAGTAATAGTATGCTAAAGAATGAAGGCTATAAAAGTATTGTTTAACAGCTTCTACTTCTTTTTGTTTTCAGGCTTCCAGCCATTTACCAAATGCAGAACCAGTCTTTACCAAAACTTTTCTCAATCCCAGTGGTTACTAATGGTTTACCCATAAAGGATGTGGCTGAATTCTACAGCAGTGAGACACACAGTTTCTCCATGTTGCATAATGCAGTAGTGCAAACTCATGCTTTGGGAATGCCAGATCTTGAACCAAGGGTTTTCTTGTTTTTAGCATTTTGTCCTACTGAGGCCTTGCTGGATTGTATGAGTGCATATTGTATTTTGAATGCTTCCCCCCGCCCCCCATCTCACTACTGGACTTACAGTTGGTGTGGGTCCTTTCTGCAAGCTGATTTGTCTCCAGATATCATGACAGGAAGAGATAACCTCATTTGGGGGAGACAAGAATAGAGTGACAGATACTCAACCAGTTCCCAAGTCAAACTGGTTTTCATTAATCTAGTTGAGAGTGTGGGGAAAATCTTTCAGGCTTTTCAGCCCATTGAATTTCCTTCTGTTGGATCCCCAGCAGCACTATCAGTGAAATCGATAAGAGTCAAATTAGCTCCAGCAACTCCAGTCAGACAAAGGTAAAGGATCTGATCCTGAGGCCTCTTAGGAACAGAAAGGGCAGTGCATTTACTAGATTCAAAACCACCCCCTCTCCATCAATTGTAGCTTTGTTCCCACCAGGCTTTCCAGCAGTTTAGTTGAGGTCCTGGAGGATAACCATCTTGTCATGGAAGAGCTTCTCTCTCTCCCAGTGAAGCTGCACCCAGCCCCTTCCTCACTCATTTCATACTACTCAGCTCCTTTTGGAAAGTCACTATTAATTGGCATGCATTATATTTTTTTTTCTCCTGGCAAATAAATGCTCATATTTCTTCAGTCTTCCATGTCAATGGTATAGGTTTTACTCTAAACATTTAAGGAGTCATCCAAGGTACTGAAACTGTTTTGGGCTAATGTCCAGCTCCTTGGAGAGCTCCCTCAAAGTTAAGACTTCCAGTCAAAACTCAGGGTGATTCACTGGCACAATGAGGTGGATGCCAACAGCTGCCAAGGCTTGAGCAGATGAAGTTCTTCCAAATGCATTATGTTCTTATGATGTTGCAATGAAAAATGTCACATTTGTGGGTTGAGACAGTGGGTTGGCATGAAGCTAGTAGTCATATAATTGATGATACAAAGCTCTTTTCATACAGCTTAAGTTAAAACCTTCAGAAATGTTATCAAATCTCATTTTATTATTATTTTAGCTGGCTTTTAAATCCTCAGGTTAAGCTTATGAAAGTCTTATTAATGAGATGTTTTTAGGTGATAGTGCTAAGGTGTCACCAAATGTCTTATTGCTGGCTGCCCTTATAATTTGTCCATTCAGTGGTTTCTTTAATGAAAGACAATGATACATGTACTGAACATTCCATCCTGTTTAATTGTCATGATTCTGAGTCATGAAACCCTTGGGAGTGAATAGAAGAACTAGTAGTCTGGGCTTTAATAAAGAATTCTAAAGAACCCCATAAAACCGCATTCCCCAGAGTTATTTTAAACTGGGCTCAGATTGGTTATCTTGCAAACATGTTGACAAATAATTTGGACAAATACTTTGGAAGGTACGTTATCAAAAACATTCTCCTGCTCTTCTTTATCAAAGCTTTTCCCCTCCCTTCCCCCTTTGTGCATTCTTTCCTCCAACCCTTCTTTTCAAAATCTTCTAAAAAAAACACTCTCCTAATCTGATATGGGGCTCAAAGAGAGCTCATATTAGGGGGTCTTTGTAAAACCAACAGCAACATTCTATTTCTCCAATTTGAAATAAATGAAATTGTACTGAATATTCTTTATATTACAGAAATACAGGAATGGTGACATCCCTTGATTTGGATTCTTGCTATTTTACACATACACTTTTGTCAGTCAAAATGTCCTGATGTCTCTCTCTCTGGCTTTTCTTCGCAAACAAAGATTCAGGAAGGACTCATCCCACGCTTTCTGCAAGTGCGTTGATGACTAAAAAGGCCAATCTGAGATAAACAAGTCTGGTTGCAGAAAGCACAGCAGAAGGTCTCTTTGGGTGACAACCTGGTGTAACAACCTATAATTACAAAAAAAGAAACCTTCTTCTCTTTTGTGGCTCACCTGCATCAAGAATAACTAGCACTGATATTAAATACGTAGGTGTTTCTGCCACAGTGGGGCCATTTCGATTGTTTCAACCGGAACTTTAGATGTTCAGTATTTGATTTTCTCATATTTTCTCTTCACAGACAATCTGAACTAAAACCTTAAATTTAACACATATGGATACAGATTATGGGCTGGTGAGAATTTCATTCAGTTTGTTTTTTATTCTTACAAAAATAATCACATATCTCTTCATAAATTTGTCAGAAAGAATTGGAGGTTGAAAATCAAATGAATTGAAAAGACAACAAAACTAGCAGATTGCTCCACTGATGCCCAGGGCTTTGAATGCTTAGCTTTTAAAAGCCTGAGTTCAAATCTCTATGCATTTGATTGTATTTATGCTGCTGAACTGAGATTTCTACTTCTTTTCTTTTCTAACAGGCTTCCCATCTCCATGCTGGGAATAGCTGTAACTATTGAATTTGGCCTAACAGATGGCTCAGAATTTTATTCTGTTTGCTTACAATATGAACTTATCAAAATTAGTAAATGTCTTCATACAATCAAGGGAAAAAATGGATATTTTTAAATAAATAATGTGGGAGAACACAGATGGATGTTTCCATTCAGTGCTGATGCAGCCATAGACTATTCACAATTCAAAATTTATTCCATTTGTAGAAGATAAAGGCAAGCACTTTATTCTGTGCAAAATATTATTTCTGTCCAGAAAATCCTGTCTTCTGTATTTAGAAGCCATGTGAAAGTGTTGCACAGAATAAGGCCTGAGGTGTGATGATTCCCATCAGTCTAGGATTCTCCTCATAAGAGTTTCCTGACACTTAAGAAACATGTTTTTCAATCTTTTTTTTTTAGTATTAAAAATAATTTTGTCATTCCTACTGGGTTATCAAAAGAAATTTCAAATATTGTATATCTTCAGTGACATTGTGGGTGTGATTTTTAAGATGTTAAGTTATATGTAATGCATAATTTTACAGTAGTGCAACCTTTCTTTTAAAACAGAGGTGTGCAACTACACTAGGTCTAGAAGACATTTTCCTGACTTCTAGAAACTGTATGGTCTTCCCCAAACCCCCAATTGATCCCCTCTGGAACCTGGACATGGCTGTAAGTCTACTCCTAGTTTTGAAAAACTGGCATTTCAAAATGTGAAAGAGTACAACTGGAGCCTGAAACCTAACTAGAAAACTTGCAGGAGTGGCAATTCACCTTTCTTTGGCCAGAAAAGGGGTTGTCTAGGGAATATGGAAAAGAGGAGGCCTGTGAAAACAGCTTTGGGAGCTGCGTGCACCTTTTTGCCCACTCCTGTTTTTAAAAGTCAAGACTCTTTTCGTAAGAAAAGAAAACTCTCAAGAGAAGGGGGTTCTGTGAAATAGCATCTTTATTAGTAAATATTTTGAGAATGAGGCAATAGTGACAAAACACTGCATCTACATAGGGAAGTAACCTGCCTTCACCCTGTTGGTCAGGTCTCACTCTGTCAGTAAGACTGGAGCAATAGCTGCCATGAGAAGCTACAAAGCAAGTCACACCAACCTGGCTTAACTTGAGCACAGGGGCATGGACATGGACAAAAAATGAACAAACTTCCTCATCCGTACCACTTGGTAAGTTGATTGCCTCTATCTAGCATCTCTCCTTTTCTTGGCATCTCTCCATAGGGATAGGCACTGGCAAGTCTGGCTCTTCACCTGGGAGGGAAGGGTTAGTTGTAATAAACCTTGCTCCTATGGCTGCTGGGAACTCAGTCCCTGTGCTGGCTGCAGGTTCACCTCCTAGGGCTGCTGGCATTGCTGTAGCCCTGGCAGGTCCCCTGGGCTCTCAGCCTCTCCATCAGAGCCTTCAGACTCAGAGGACAAGCCCAGATCCTGGAAGCAGGGCATGACAATAACTCGTTGCCATCAGTTAGAATGTAGGAAAAGATTATTGCCAATATTTTGCATTGGCTACACATATGTGTAACCAATGGCATCATTAGGCTCTGCAGGGGGGAGCATGCCATACCAGGTGCAGAGCTTATGTTCATATCCATGCCCAAAATGTGACCATAAGAGACAAATATGACAACTCTGGAAGCTCTTGTTCTGCAAGACCAACATCATGAGGTCCATGTCCTAAATGAAAATCATGCATTAAAGTATCTAGAATAATTTTTTAAAACTCAATTTTTAAAAAATCACATTTGAGTATTTTCTTATCAGGTATCTGAATTATTGGAGACATATTTCATGAATTTTACTAATGATGTACTGTGTCAAGGATGTGTGCGTTTTAAGAGGAAAGGGCAAACATGAAAAAAATGGTGATAGAATTTTGAATTTTTTTAAAACAACTAGTTAAACCTCTGGTTATAATTGGTTAAACTTCTGTTGTTGTTGTTGTTGTTAACTGCCATTAAGCTGATTTTGACTTATGGCAATCCTATAAATGAGAGACCTCCAAAACACTCTATCATCAATTCCTCTGCACAGGTCTTGCAGACTCAAGGCCATGTCTATCCGTCTGGAATATGGTCTTCTTTTTCTATTGCCTTCTACTTTGCTAAGCAAAGTTTAGCTCTTGGTTTTGTTATAACAGAGATTTTGTGTGTGTGTGTGTGTGTGTGAGAGAGAGAGAGAGAGAGAGGAGTGCTGAAAGCAAAAGAAAAATCTATAGTCTTTTCACCATAGTCTTTACCATTACCTCTAATCCTTCTTGTGGAAGCTTGACAGTTAAACATCTGATGGTCTTTTATCCAATGAAGTGTGCTTTTCAAGAAAAACTTGGAAAATATGATTAGGGAAGCTTTTTTGCTACTTATTTCCTCTGACTTAGTGCAGCCTTTGGCTGTTTCCTGAACAAAATGCTTCAGCTAAGTAGCCTCCCCACCCCCATCCTGATCAGCATGTCTCAACACTTTCCTCTCAGCCATCATGTAGGTCTCATAGCATTGTTGATTCTCATTCTACATCTGCTGGGATGTAAATTACTCCAGTCACCCCTTTCCCTCCCTCTCTTCATGTACTTTCAAGGGGGTTTAATCTGTGAAGGGGGACCTACTTCAAAGCCCTCTACAGCAGCTCATTTCTTGAAGGAGAGAAGGCCAATAAAACAAATTAGATTTTTTATCTCATTGTCTCTGTAGGAATGAAGTATAATAATAATTATTTCAGGCAAATACATGTCGGAGATGGTAATTAAGATCCCTATCATGCCTTTATAGACAAGTAGATTCTAAAATAAGCATTAATAATAGGATTAAACATTATTGTGGTATCCTCTCCTTTCCAAAGTGCCCTGGAAATTTGAATATACAAAGTTGTTCAAAAGTGATGGGCGGAGGGGAGGAAATTTATGAGGAGGTATCAATGTGATTATTTCAGCTCTTATGCTTCTGGATCCTTCTATCTCTTAATCTGCATTGGGGAAATTTATGTGAATGCTGAAGACAGCAGCTGCCTAGTAGGGAGTTTTTATTCCTTCGCACAACAGTCATAGAGGAACCTGTTAAGGCTAACCTTTGGCCTGTCCAGAGATTATGTAATCATACAATGGGAACTCTAAGTCAAGGCAAGTACAGTGCACCACTAAATGAGAAGTAGGCCTGGTTGGCAATGGTGCAAACTTCTCAAAAAACATTTGTTACAACAATTTGGACTAATAAGTTTGTTGACAGCTGTGGTGTTGACCCTGGTTGTGCTGTTGGAACATTAGGCAAAGATGAGATATAGGAATCAGTCCTTCATTCTTATGTCTCTCTCCCTCCCTTCCCCTTTCTTTTCGTACAGTAAAGCATAACCTTTTTGTGGCTGCTATATTTCAATTCAAGATGCTCCTGCAATTCTAAATCAGCAAATGAATAAATGCCTGATTCTTGTGCAAGTAATGCCAACTGGATCAAACCAAATATGTCTTTGAAGCTGTAGCTAATGCATTCCAGAAGAAAAAGAAAGCCAGCATGTCCAGATTTGTTTTCACCAACATGTCTCTTCTGTATTGTGTTCTGTTGTATTGTATTGCATTATATTATGTTGTGTTTGCTTTTTTATATCCCACTTTTCCTCCAAAGCAACTTATAAAATACAAAGAGACAGATTTAAAACACATTACATAAAAGCAAACAAAACCTTATTTTTAAAATACAGTTGAACTGTATATAGAATTAAAAACCATTTAAAACATATCCATTAAAAGATAAAAGAGTTTAAAAAGTACAGCATACTAATTAAGCCCTTGTTAAACAATCTGTTTCTAAAAGGCCTGTTGAATAAAGAAGTCTTCACCTGCTGATGGAAACAAAGACAACAAAGAGGAAGACATTCCAACCTTTTGGGGCCTGGAAATAGCTACTGAGGAAGCCACGTTCCCTCTAGGTGTTCCCTCTAGGTGAGACTGAGAGAAGGGTCTCTTAAAGATCTCATTTCACGTCCCGTTTTGTGAGAAAGCTGTGCTATCCATCAAATATATATATATACATAAATAGAGCTCAGATAGAAGTACAGGAGGCCCTTGGTATCCACTGAGGTTTGGTTCCAGGACCACCACCACCCCATGGATACCAAAATCTGTGGATGCTGAAGTCCCATTAGATTGAGGGAAGTAATAGTACCATTCTATTCTACTTTGGTCAGGCCTCACCTAGAATACTGTGTCCAGTTCTGGGCACCACAATTCAAAAAGAATGTGGAAAAACTGGAGTCTGTCCAGAGGAGAGAGACCAAAATGGTGAAAGGTCTGGAAATGAAGAGCCTTATGAGGAGTGAGTTAGGGAGCTGGGTATGTTTAGCCTGGAGAAGAGATGGTTTTAAGAGGTGATATGATAGCCCTGTTTAAATATTTGAAAGGGTGTCATAATGGGGATGGAGCAAGTTTATGTTCTAAAGCTCCAGAGAATAGGACCTGGAGCAATGGATTCAAACTACCAGAAAAGAGATCCCACCTCAACATTAGGAAGAAGATTCTGACAGTAAGAGCTGTTCAACAGTGGAATATGATGCCTCAGAGAGTGGTGGAGTCTCCTTTTGGGGTTTTTTAAACAGAGGCTAGATGGCCATATGTTGGGGGTGCTTTGATTGTGTATTCCTGCATGTCAGGGGCTAACACTTGATAGTCCTTGTGGTCTCTTCCAACTCTATGATTCTATGAAATACAACGGGATAGTAAAATGGTGTCCCTTTTATAAAGTGACAAAAGCAAGGTTTGCTTTTTGGAATTTATACATCTTTTGAATATTTTCAAGCTGTGGATGCTTGAATCCATGGATAACGAATCCATGGATAGGGAGGGCCGACTGTATACAGTCCTTCAGATGCTGATGTCCTTGTGTCAAAGAGTACTGTCTATGATACATACTATAGATTTATGATGGTGCTAGTCTTTGCATTACGGTAACTCATGATTAAATGATTGCTGAAACAAACTATTACCATACACTAGTAGTGTTCCTGGTCTACTGATTTCCTTGAGCTGAATATCCAGGGGTTCTTTCTCACTACACAATTATAGTGCTATGATTCAACTTTAACTGCCAAAGTGCCATCCTATGGAAATCTGGGATTTGGAGTTTAGGGAGAGGAATTTAAAGTTGTTAATCAGAGAGCTCTAGTGCCTTACCAAACTAACTAATCAGTATTTTGAGATATCAATGTTCTGACTGACTATTCAGTTGGAGACTCCTAGAGGTTCTCCTATGTGTGAACTCTGAGCATCAGGATCTAGAATGTGTACATATTTATATATTTCTGCACTGGGATGCAAGAAGATAGTAACTTTAACAATAGAAATCTTGCATCATTGTGGACACTGGTGTTATAACAGAGCCCTAAAGGATAACAGATTTTTTTTTTACAAAAACCCTTCTGTGATTTCTTTGGTTTTTGAGATTTTTTTAATTTAAGCTAACATGTTAGCAAGGAAAATGTCAGAGTTCTCATGACTTTAAAGCCTCCCCTCACCCTGGTTTTCTTTCTGCATGTATAAATAGTATATAACAACATAATTGTTTATGGCAAGCAAGGGTCAAACTGCATTGCTTCTCTCCATGTAAAGAGCCAAGACAAGGCTGTTTTGTGAAAGGAAAATGGGGATTGGCTGAAGGGAGGGGAGGGAGCATAGGCTACTGTCACCGGCTGCTTTGCTTTAAAATTCATTCAGTGAGGTACTTGCTTGGGAAATTTATGAGGTAGCCCTTGGTAGCAGTTGGAAGAGCACAAAACCTGGACCTCCTCTGTGTCCGCCAGTTAAGCACGTCTCTCCTTTTGCAGTTTTTCTCTACTTTCCAAGGCAATATTTGCTTTGGTCTCAGTTCTTAAATTCTCATGGTTCTTTCATAGCAGCCTAATGATGAGCAAGGGTTGGTTGCACAATTCTTGGGTAAGTTGCCACATTGGACTCTTTCAGAGTTTGTATCATGAGTAATAATGCAAATATCTTGTCAACAGAAATTCACAGCATATTAAGCCATCTAAAAACTTTGGGGCAGAGTATTTCTTCTAAGTAAGGCCACTGAATTCAAGAGGGATTTACTTTACAGTGACTGTGAACAGTGACAATTACAAGTGTTGCTTCAGATGGTGCATTTCAGAGAGGGAAAGTATGCACCCTTGTGTGTATACATGTTGTGAAACTGTGATTGGCCATGATTTCAATAATGTCTGCACAAACCATGGTGGTGCAGTGAAACATATCCATGTGTAGCCATTGCATGTGTTCATTCATTAGGTGTACATAGCTGATGTTACATTTATTACCATCCTGAACAACATATGACAATATAAAGGAGCTAAGGAAGACTGTATGTAGAGCAAATGAAAATATAAAGAAAGCAATAAAAGCACTTGAAAATAATAAATTATTGTTGTAAATTAGATGCTATAGACACACTGTCCAGCACTTAGCCAATCAAGGCCTAAATCCAATGTGGCACTTGTGGTAGCATCAGGATTTTGGTTTCTCAGCCGAGTGGTGCATCCGTTTGGGGTAAGTTGGGGGAAGGACTGAAGGAAGTGCAAATGCCTTGAAAACAATTAGTCTTTATGGATTCCCCTCTCCTTCTCTTCACTAATAATGTACTCAGATGATCTGTAAAGAGAACTATGGAATAACAACTGACACTGTTGCAAAATAAGAGAGAGAGATCTACAGTTGGGGAAAATCCAAAGTCTTCTGAGATAGAAAAATATGTTTGGTGGGAGCTTTAAGAGATCAACCTCCCTACAAGCAGCGCAGTGAGGACGGAGCATGCTCAGTGGTCATAGGATGCTACATGTTTATTGGAGGGAACAGTAGGGATATGTCTTCTTGGGTGTGTCCTACCTGATTTCAACATAATTCAACATGTCCTGTCATCGACTGTGGTCACTGTGTCAAAAGCCAATGAGAAGTCTAATGTGTGTGTGTGTGTGTGTGTGTGTGTGTAGCCATGTTAGTCTGCTACAGTGAAATCATCCTGTGGCACATTTTATTTAGTATAATATTTTTTTAGGCTGCAGCCTACTTCATCAGATGCAACTGAGAACCCCAATGTCATCATATTATAGACCAGGGCTATTCTTTGTTCCAAAACAAGGCTGTATATTTACAGTCTACACCATTTCCCATTATCACAAAGTCATGATTCTTAATTATTTTGTTTGATCTTGAAACATTTGCATGTTTCAATTACTATTTCTGAAGAAGGTGATTTATTTTATATTCCACTGCAAGTTTACTCTTCTATATTGTGGAACGATATTTATAGATGGCATATTTTATTTTACATTATTAATTTAAATATTTAAATCCCCCTATATCTGAGGATAAACCAGTGCAATAGTTAATTCTCTAGTCCAAGAGAATTTTGAATCATTATTACGAATCATTATTACGATACTTCAATTTGGCATAACCAAATGAGGCTGCTCATTCTTTCCTCAGGAGACAGTGCCATAGTCCAATAAGCCTTGCTCAAAGTTGCTATTCAGTCTAAATGGTCTTTGTTCTGGGCCATCCTGCTACTCTTCATTGGGTTTCTCTCATTAATTCTTCTCACTTCTCAGGAAGTGATTAGAACTTCCCGGATTAGTAATGGTCTGCCTCTGTGTGTGCAGCATAGAAATCACTTTGCTTTCACAGACAATAATGATATTGAAAAATCATGTAGTGTTGTAGACATTTTGGAGGAGTGTGTGTGTGTGTGTGTATGTGTGTGTGTGTGTGTGTGAGAGAGAGAGAGAGAGAGACTTTCCCAATTATCAGTTTTCCTTCATTAATTAATTATCATTTATTTTCCAGGCTTGAATTCTTTAAAAAGAAAGAATAGTGAAGTTCAAAGTTCAAAGCTACTCCCTAAAAATGGGTATAAGTCTGAAGTCTGAATCCTTTTTTGCTTCAGATCTCGCCAACAAGATTTGGTTTGGGTTTAAGGACTATTGTTCAGGCATCCAAGACCTTATGGATGCAACTGTAAAAATAATGGGCTCATCTACACAGACAACAGAGCATATTATGACACTATTCCTCATTTTTACATCTTGGATTGTGGCAAGGGAGAAAGTCATGCTTGAAAAAAAAAACAGGCAGGAGAATAATAATTGAATTGTACCCACTGTTACCTTTTTGCTCATAGAAGGTTGTAATCCACCTACTTATGATGTGAGGAGTGCAGAAGCTGTGGATGAAAGATAGTTTCATTTCCTTAATCTACACAAAAGCTTCAGCAAGATAATATTATGTAATTATCTTGTATAGATCAACATTAAGAGGGTTAAGGGGAAATTTTCCAAGGAGATAATGTAATGATACAATATATTAAAGTGTATTTTGTTTATCCTTATTTTTATTGGAATTGGAACTTTATTAATTAACATTTAAAAAAAAAAAAAGCTTCAGCAAGAGAATGAAGAGAATATCATTGGATACAACCCCCTAAATATAAATGCATGTTTTGGAGAAGAGTTGCTTGGAAGGTTAGTTTTCTGTATTTAGGGAGTTATTTTCCCCAGGGGAATAGGACGTGGTGGCTCAAGTGGTTAAGACACTGATTCTGTTGACTGCAAGATCAGCAGGTTGGCAGTTTGAGGCCCAGGTGCCACATGATGGGGTGAGCTCCCATCATTAGTCGCAGCTTCTGCTAACCTAGCAGTTCGAAAGCATGCAAATGCAAGTATGGTAGATAAATAAGTACCACTTTGGTGGGAAGTTAAACAGCGTTCTGTGCAATTGTGCTGGCCACATGATCACAGAGTAGTCTCTGACAATGCTGGCTCTTTTGCTTAGTAATGGAGATGAGCACCACCCCCTATGGTCGGACACGACTTGACAACCTTGTCAACATGGAATACCGTTATCTTTACCTTTTCCCCAGGGGAGCGTCCAAATATTTGCTTCTCACTTTGAATCGCTGAGTTGTCCCATTCATGGGCATTTATATGACATGTTTGAGTTCCAAGTTCTATATACTTTCTCCTTTACTAATTATTCAATATAGTGTATCTATATGTCTTTTAAAAATCTGCCTGTAAAATAGATGCAATTTGGCAAGTCTGATCTAAGAGTGAATAGCATGCCTAAAACTTCATGAGAATTGGATGGAAAACACAATGTTGAAGCAGCAGAAAAGCAGCTAGATCTCTCAGTGTGAGCCAGATTACACATCAATGGATGCCAAAGTTCCACAGCATATTGTGTGTGAGCACATGCTAGCTGCATGTGGAAACAGTTTGGTGCCAGAATCCTGATATTGTCTTCTTTTTTAAGTGTAAATTTTAAATGATGAATTTTAAATGACTAGATCTACTTGAGAGTAACTGAGATTCCAGTTACGTTGTTACACATTCTTTGATGGTGGATAACTATTTGTTAGAATAGTATACCAGTATACCAGTTTATTCATTGGGATTTCAGAAATAGTCACTGTGCATTTCCCAATGTACAGTGGGACAATAAGTAGGTGCACTGTCAGATATGTAATTCATTGTGTAATGTTGGTATTCATGCAAAGGATGATGAAATGCAACCATTGTGTAACTATGGAGTTTATCACACGAGGGAAATCCCATGCGAAAATGGGGCTTTAAATTAAAAAAAACAACAACGCAAAAACGGTCATGATTTCACACGATGTCGCTGTTAAAATGATGTTAAGAGGTTAATACGAACAAAAACCCCTCATTTATGCTTCTTTTTACTTTTGGAAAAACCCGAAAGTGAAAATGAGGGGTTTTCGTTCGGATTAACCACCCTGTTAACAGCGCTTTCACATTTCACACAGGGCAGAATGGGAGAAATCCAGTTCATTAAAAGCTTCCACTTTTGCAAGTTTTTTTTTTTTTAACTTTAAAGAGTGATTTTGCACGGGGCTCCCATGTGATAAACTCCTATGTGAGTGTAGATTTATGCTACCTAAGGATAATGAAAGATCTAAGAATCTTGGCCAAATTATGATAGAATTTTCACAATAAATATTGACTGTCAATACTCTATCCTTAATTAGCATATTTTACATTATTTCATGTCTGAATTGCTGCCAGCCTTCTTTTAAGCCCTATTCGGGCATTCTGCTCCTGGGTTTTATAAACAAGTTAGTTTTCTTAGCATGAGCTCACCCTCTCCTCCGCTTCTGGCTCTATGTCACCAGCCATGTGCCGAGGGGTGAACATCTGTACTGGGAACCTTTTTTAGCTGGGTAGGCTCCCTATCTAAACAGTATCTAAATCATGCAAGCTGTGCTGACTTGTGAATTCTCAATCTTATGGTGCAAAAACCAGTAACTAATATAATGAGGCTTCATCTTTTAGGAGAGTATTGCTTTGCTTTTAAAGTGCCTTATCCCAGACAGGATAAAAGTGTATTTAATTTTAAAACCGGGTGCTATTGCACATACCAGTGGCCAGGAGAATGCAACCCATATGCAGCCCGGATTCCAGTAACACTTATGCACCAGCTTTTCAAAAACAGCAAAATCTCATTTTTAAAAGCCACTGGATGCAAAGGCTGGGATCCGGGCTGCATACGGGTTGCATTTGCCTTGCCGCCAGCAAGTACGATAATATAGAGTTTTAAACTTAAATGTGCCTTTATCCCATTAGGGATAAGGTGCTTTAAAAGCAATGTGATAATCTCTTTAGTTTTCAAAAGTTGCTTTTTTAGACTAGGGCACTGAAAATTCACAGTCCAGGGAATAAAAAAAGAGAGTGGAAAAATGTCCTTTGGTGGATGAGCCAAAGTCTTATCCAGTCTAGTATTCTGTTTGAGGCCAGGCTAGCCAAACATTTCTAGGAAGTTCATACAATACAGCACAAAAATAGTGGCCTTCTTTGTTGTGTGTCTTTCCACACCCCAAACTGATACTCATTGTTATAACGCATCTGAATATGAAGCTTCAGTTTAGCAAACACTTGACTAATTGTTCCTTGTGCTTTTAATTAATTTTATATTTTGTGAATTTCATTTTGTTGGATCTCTGGCCCATAATAAAGAATGGAATTGAATTGACTTTAACAAACACAGCAGTAAGATCCATCCACATCATGGGTGGAGCAGGAGTTTGTCAGAGCTTTAGGATGTATGTCTTAAAAGTGGGGCTTTCAGGGGGTGAAAAGGAAGTTAAGAGGAAATGAGAGTCATTCTCATGTTATACTCTGGACTGAGAACTGGTTAGGCAGCCTGAGGCAGTCATGTCCTCCTTCCACTATACTTGAGGGCAGCAGGCTAGTTTGGGGAATGAAAAGCAAGTCAAGTGATACATCCTCCAGCACCTCACCACCACTTACTCCCAGCCCCAGAAACCGCTGCCTGAGAATGCCACCTCATCCTTCCTCATGGTTGGGGGAGTTCTAGGGGCTTGGACTGTGGCTTTTTTATTCTGCCCACTTTGCTTGAGCTACAAGGTTCATTTCCACTTCCTGCTCTCCCCTACGCACACTTCTGTATATTCCAAAGCATGAAAAACTGTTTTATAAAACCCTGCCATAACATTTGTGACTGACTTGATTTTAAAAACTTGCCAAAATAAATGGAAATAAAAGTGGCTACCTGGATACAACAGTGGTACAAGATGACTCCTCTCTCTCTCTCTCTCTCTCTCTCTCTCTCTCTCACACACAAACATTCTTTATGCATAAAAAATCAAATAGTTTTTTCACCACATTTGGATACGAGGGAATATTGGGTTTGAATATGTGGAATGGTGCAGTGGTTTTATCATCTCTGAAATTAAGCAGGGGATATTTTTCAGGCTCCATGGCTTTCTTTAGTTGTACATAAGTTTTAGGAATATGCATACATCACTGGGGGGGGAATACTATGTTAACAGGTACCACCCCAACAGATTTCTCCTGTCTACCTCAATCTTGATCTGAAAGGACCACCTGTAGGGTAAAATGTTAGCTTGATATCCATGGTCCATTCATTTCTTGGCCACTCTGATGAGCCCGCCAATTAGTGCCAACTGTGGTGGTAGATTCTGTGATTGGACACATGTTCATTGGAAAGGAGACTGAGATACCCAATTCATTTCACATAGTGCACAATGAGTTCTTTGCTCTACGCTATACAAGTGAGGATTGTTGAAAGCTTTCTTCACTGTTAGCCTCTGTACGCTTACTGAGTGTAAATAAAAGGGAAATTGGTGTTATTGCAAAGACAAATTAGCACCAGAACTGAGCTGTATTTTTAAAAATGTGCTGCTAATTGTGTCCAATTTATGCTGCAAGTCTCGCTCAAATGCAAAAGCACAAAACCAATGGAAGGTGCCAAGGCAAGCTTGCACTTTTTTTCTTCTTAGCAAATTATCTATCTAGTTTCACACTACAGTAAGTGCCAAAGGGTTGCAATAAGAGCTTTATCTGGGGTAATCAAATTAGCCCTGCATGTTAGTAAATGGACTAATTCACAATGGCTTTGCTTTGCCATAGACTACATGGGCTGTCCCGGAAAAGTGTTTTAAAGATTTCACTTTTCAGTTTTTGATGTGGTTCACTCCAAATCTTTCTCTAGATTTTAATATACACAAGGCTGATGAAATGGAAGAAATAGAGGCAAGATTGTAATTGGATTCCAGTTCCACAGAAGCATGGATTAAGCTTTGCAGATGTGTCTAAATCTTTTAAGCCAAGCCTCAGTCCAACAGTCAGGAAGTTATAAAAATTGAAGGAGTGGGTTTATTGTCATTTTACTCAGTAGGTTTCCCCCTGACATTTCTTTCTTAGATTTCAGCCATTACTGCACCTATAAAATAATTGAGTGCCTCCCAACTCATTAGAAATCAGCATAGGTTATGTGTGTGAGAGTGTATGTGTTTGTCAATATATACATACATGTATGTATTTGGATTTTGTGTGGATAGTGTGGAAAGTCATAGTAGGTCAACATAGGTAACAAAACTATCCTGGAATAAAATCCTCTTCTTCAAATAGTTGAGGATTCTGTATCTTCTGGCCAAACATTAATGTGAATGCAACTTACTATACATGGGCTAAGATATTTTGCTACTTGAGACAAAACAGGGAATGGAGACACCTACCCAGTCAAGGAATATAACACACAAGACAATCAAGTTATTTTAATATATGAAGCAGTAAATCCCATAATCATCTCTCCTTATCCCTGTTAGTAAAAAATAAAGCAATAACAATGGAAAATTTGCCACATTTTTATGACACCTCTGATTGTCCAAAATGTCAAACCCATTCTGCCTAATGGCAGAGCAGACCTGTAGCATGCATAGACCAAATCCTATTGTTACTTATGCAAAAGTAGTTTGTACTCAATAGATCATTGAATCAGTGGGGTTTACCTACATGTTGATTTACCATTCAGCAATTGATTCAATGAATTGGGTCTAGTTGGGACTATGTATTTTCTTTTGAATGAGCTATTTCATCACAGTAGCACCCTCAGTCTCTGAAGCGGGTAAGTGGGAAGCAAAGAAATACTGATGTGCTCCAACAAGATTCCAAACATTATATGTGTTGTGGCAATATGGCTGCTAAACTGATGGTCTATAACTGCCATGAAAAATTCATATCCAAGTCCATTCTGGACTTGCAGCTCTGAAATGGAGCACATCAGTATTTCTATGCTTCCCACTTACCTGCTTCAGACTGAGGGTCCCACTGTGATGAAATAGCTCATTCAAAGGAAAATACATTTCCTTACTGACATTGGTGCCACTCTGAAAAAAAAGAAAGGTGTGTATCAACTTGCATAGATATGTAAAAATCTATTTTTTAATCAAAGAAGATTACTACCAGCCACACTGTGATGCTCTACCATTTCAATAATAGTTTTCCTCTTTATAATCTATTTCTCTTTGTGCTTCTCTTCATTGTATTGAAGTTTTTGTTTTTTTTCCTTCATCACACAGCTGAAGAAATCTCAAGCTCTCTTTCGGTGTTAATGGACTACCAGTGCAATCCTATCCATGGTATGTAGAAGCTATTTTCCTGAATTCAGAAAAGATAGCCTCACCTAAGTATTGGACTGCAACCTAAAAGTCATGATGTGTTACAGTAACTATCTTCTTGCATTACTTGCAAAAAAGGAACAACATGGTAGAATTTGGAAAGTTATTTTTAAAAAGACTAAAAATGAATGAGACACTAATTTGATCCATAACTAAACAGTGGTAGAATGATTCCCTGGGACTGTTATGGATGGTGTAAACATGTCATTATGGTCAGTCTTCTTAAAAGTAACTCTTCAAACTTTGCAGTATGGTTATGAATGCCCCTTCTTCCTGCAGTTACACTTTGATAAATGAGGGGTCAAGAAGAACCACATGTCCTCGCCAAAAGGAAACACTAAGAGCAAATGGGTGATGGAGCTGCACATTTAACTCCACCACTGGAGTTTATCACATGGGATGGATCCCATGCAGAAACTGGATTTAAAGTGAAAACAACCCGCAAAAGCTTTTTACTTCCAAAAGTAAAAAGGAGCAGGTTTTGGCAACTTTCCATTCGGGTTAATGTCATGTTATTTCTCCTTTACACAAACACTTCTGAAAAACAACCTGCTTTTGTGGTCCCCCCCCCCCCCCGATTTTAAAATCCTGTTTTTGCAATTTGCCTCCATGTGATAAGATCCACTGTTGAGAACACATGGCTCATCTTGGCCTCTCAGCAATGAACTGATTTACTGGACACATATTTTTAATCAATAAAATAATTAAAAGATGTTTTAATTAAAATAACACCTCAATTTAACAGATGAATAATGGTCATATTCCTTCTTGTTTTGTTTTGTTTTTACAAGGCCAAAGGCTCTTCATCCCATTCATCCATTTACTGGAATGAGGCAAAGGGAAATAGTGGTAACGAAGAAACAAGAGCCTCCTCCCTCGCAGCAAGGCTCCTGCTCAAGCTGTTATATTTATACCTCTTTCAACCTTTGATTGCTACCCATGCTGCCTTGGGTATTCTGGGAGTTTTTGTCAAAAATGGAAGTCATCCAAGCTGTTCAAAATTCAAATGCATTCTGAAGGAAAAGCCATTTGTGTCAAACATGTGCACTGAACAGTTCCAGTCAACCACATGCTTGACATAATTGAATAGACACTATTTGTCTATTGAACTGGATCAGAATAAAAGCTGTGGGTCTTCTTTGTGAATATGTTTTCTCCCCCAGAACATCCTCTTCAGACCTCTGAACATCCTCTGATATGAAGTCTCCTCCCTGCAATTTTTGCTGCATGAGCCAAAAAGATTGCCCATTCTTCTGAACAATGCTTTGATGCTAAATATATAAAAATGTTTGATAGCTCTCCAAGGAAAGAAGGTAAAAATAGTAATTTCCAGCTTTGCTTTAACCTCCTTAGCTGCACTGATAGGATGATTAAACAGCACCACCAACACAAGTGAGATGATTCCTTTCAGAGCAGACCACTGCTCCTTTTGGGGAAGCTTCAGTGACTACAAAAGATTGCAGAGAGACTGATAGATTGGTGCTCCTCCTGAAGAAATGAAGAGCTCTCTTGGTGTCTATAGAATGGTTTTGCAATGCCTTCCAATATTTCATAGTTGAAAACTGGGATGCATGTTGCCAAGCAACATCAGAGTGTGATCAAGATGACAAACATTTTTAAAGAGAAAGAAGGGACAAGCTGAGTGAGGCTGCAGAAGGTTCCTTTTGCTTGAGTCTACAGGGAAGGCAAAACCCACCCCATCTCCCCTCTTTCTATGCTGAATTAATTGAGTACAAACTACTTTTGCACTTTGTGTCTGCAGCAATTGAAATAAGCTGAGAACAAAGGGGAAAAGTGAAGGAAGAAAGAGAAATTGGGATATTTTAAAAGCTGCTAAAAAAAACTGATAGAGGATTAATCGGGATGGTGCCTGCCAAATTAGAACAGTAGGGGGTTATACACATTTTGTCTATCTACTTTGATGAAGTTCTATGGGCAAGAGAATCTCTGTGCACAACTCTTTGTCTATAAAGTAGAAATAATGAAATTAAAAGGAATATACATATCTTCCAAATTAAACCTAAACTATAGTTAGCAATTGCGTGTGTTACTATGGCATTCTGCTTGTTTTCAATTTGCTGCGCCCGTCATAACTTTCTGAAAAATTGAATGGGAAATGGCCAGGGAACACAAAGAATCCCCATGTCTCTCTGAAAAAATGGACCTATATGGCCTAAATCCGATTGTCAGTCTCAACTAGATTAGACTTATTCAGTCATTGGAACTTCTGTAAGTGTTGTGTCATCAAGATTTAATTGACTAGTGGATCTACTCTAGTCTGGACTAACAACTGGATTTAGTTGGAGGTGACATGATAACCATATTTAAATATTTAAAATATTTAAATATTTGAAGGGATGTCACATTGTGGAGGGAGTAAACTTGTTTTCTGCTACTCCAGAGATAGGACACAGAGCAATGGATTCAAACTACAGGAAAAGAGATTCCACATAAACATCAGGAACATCTTCCTTACAGTAAGAGCTCAAAGTGTGGTAGAGATTCCTTCTTTGAAGGTTTTAAACAAAGGATCAATGTCCATCTGTTAGAAATGTTTTGACTGTGTCTTCTTACATGACAAGGGGTTGGACTGGATGGTTCTTGTGTTCTCTTCCAACTCTATGCTTCTAATGATGTGAGATTAGGTTTGTTTTGCACTTCTCCCCTTAGCATCTCCCCCAACACATTATCTGTTGCCCTTCCTGTATAGCATACTTTGAGAACCTTGCATTTATACTCTACTCAAAAAGAAACATGATTCTTTTACTATTTGGGTGGGTTGTTCTTTTAATTTGGTACACATGTTTATATGCGTGTGTGTGTGTGTGTGTGTGTGTGTGTATGCATTCTTTAAGCTGTAATCCTTTACACTCGGGTAGAAACCACATGCCATTCCCAATGCTCTTCGACTGCATTTCTTCACCACTGGCTATGCTAGCTAGGGCTAATGTCATACAGACGAATGGCTCCAAGTGTGCTCTGAGGCTGTAAGTGTGACTCAAGGCCCCAAATGTGGATCTCATACTCCATCCAAAACATATAAATGGCAACTCATGCTTTCAGAAGCTTCCAGTGGAAATGATGAGCCATTTGATGGCTCCCTCCTCATATTTGCTTTAGGCCTGAAATAACTGCCCCCCACAACAAAACCTTTTAAGTTATATCCAATTTTGACAGAGGAAGCAATTGTCTGCCAAGGGTCAGCTGTATATGAAAATGGAGTAGATGTGACCCTTAGACCCTCAGCAATTGGCCAGGCTTACTTGGAGAACTGTAGCTTTTGGTTACCCTTCCTGTTCTTTTTGAGGGCCAATCCTCTTCCATGGTTTTCTTTCCCAGTAAGGTGAAGGGAGGGCACTCACATTGCTGGACATATGTGCAAGAAGGGCAACAATATGAAAATGTATGTTGATGACTACAATTCTTCCCAAATTGTGAATTTTCTGACAGCGCTACCACATATGTACAGTGGGCCTTGGTATCTGCTGGGGTTTGGTTCCAGGACCTCTCATGGATATCAAAATCAGTGGATACTCATGTCCATCAAATACAATGGCATAGTGAAGTGAAATGGTATCCTTTATATAAAATAGCAAAATCAAGGTTTGTTTTATGGAATGTATATAATTTTGGAATATTTTCAAGCTGTGGATGGTTGAATCTGTGGACAAAGGGGCTATGCAGACGAGCAGGAAAAGGTGACCTGAAGCTGCCTTTTCTGTAAGCTGCAGCAACTGCACTGCCTGCCCTAAGGATGCCCTAAATGGGGATGGAGCAACTGCACTGTGGGGGGGGGGAGTCAATGCAGCTTTTCCGAGGCTGTATGGAAGCCCCAGCCACTACACCGCCAGTCCCAAAGATGCCACAAAGGGCGATGGAGCAACCGCATGGGCGGGCAGCAGCTACTTTAAAAAAAAATCATTCTCTCAGACACATGCACATATGACCAGATCATCGTCTCAGACTTCAGATGGCGCCTCTCCTCTTAATGACTGGCTCAGAGCGGTAATGGGTTGGATGAGGAAAAACAGATTGAAGTTGAATTCAGACAAAACGGAGGTACTTGCAGTCACAGGCCCGAAACCAGATCTGGGAATACAGTCTCCAGTCCTGGATGGAGTCACACTCTCCTCTAAGGACTGTGTTCGCAGCTTGGGGGTGCTCCTTGACTCATCGCTTCACATGACCAGTCAGGTGAATGCGGTGGTCAGGAGTGCCTGTTATCAGCTTCGGCTGATACGCCAACTGCGCCCTTATCTGGACATGAGGGATCTGGAAACTGTGGTACATGCCCTGGTAACCTCGCGACTAGATTACTGCAATGCACTCTACATGGGGCTACCCTTGTGCCTAACCCGGAAACTTCAACTGGTACAGAATATGGCAGCCAGGTTAATTACAGGAACATCAAGGAGGGAGCACATAACACCTGTGCTGAAATCCCTCCACTGGCTGCCGATTAGTTTCCGGGCACAGTACAAGGTGTTGGTTTTGACCTTTAAAGCCCTACATGGCTTGGGTCCATCCTATCTTAGGGACCGCCTTTCCCCATATGAACCCCCCCCCCCCGCGCCCTTCGGTCCTCTGGGAGGAATCTGCTACAGCCACTAAAAACTAGGCTGTCTCAGACCTCCCAGAGGGCCTTTTCTGCGACCGCTCCCAGATTATGGAATGGCCTGCCGGATGAGATCCGTCTAATTACCACTCTTGCTGCTTTTAAGAAAGCAGTAAAGACGGATCTCTTCCGGCAGGCCTTCCCGGAATAACTCTCAGCCTAGGGATGGGTCCCTGACTTGTAAATCTGACTCCTTATATTATTGTCATTATGTTTTTAATATTGTATTTTAATTGGTCATTTGTTTAATTCTGTTTTAAGGGGATGGGAGGGTGGGACTATGGGATGATGGAATGTTTTTAACTTTGTTCTATTTTAATATTGCTGTACCCCGCCCCAATTGCCGCGCAGAGGGGCGGGTTATAAATAAAAATTTATTATTATTATTATTATTATTATTATTATTATTATTATTATGCATAGGGACACATCCCTGCGCACCTGCGCAGGACCTGTCATAGGCTAGTATACAGTCTGTCATTTTGTCTGTACAAAGGATTCACTGACCTCCGCTTCCCCCCAAGGAGTGGGTGGAGTAGACAGGTGCCTTTCTCTGTGCCACCATTGGGGTGAAGGAACAAGTTTGTCAACTGAAAAGACACCTACTCTCTCGTCCTCCACAAAACATGTCCCACAGAGATCAAGAGGGAAGGGAGAGGTACATGCAAGGAGGTTTGTGTGGACAGACTGGAGACATGTAGCTGGTGGTCATGCAAGGGACATGGTCAACATAATACATGGACAAACCTTACTCCAGTAGCCCCCCCATCATGCCAGGAAGTGGTGTGCAGGTCTTATGCACACCTACACACCTGCACAGAAGAGGTCACAAAAGCCTCCTTCATGCAACAGAATGCATTTATTGTCATAACAAAGGACAGTTGCTAGAGTGCATGCGTAGGGTTACAATTAGGGTTAGGGTTAGAGTTCTAATATTCAAGTGCACCTGTGCTAGTGCATCCACACCAGGAAGCATAGGACACTTTAAATTAAAGCCTGCATCATAGGGCACATGCTCTGAATTGCCAACTCAATTTCCGCTGCACGTGCGATGGTGCATTTATATGGCCATTTTCTGGTGCACCAGTGTTGCTGCTCCTTTGTGGAGTGGCTTTTCTCAGCACATGATGGCTGGAGGGTGTTTTCCTGGTGACTTTTAGGCATGCGTTGTCTAAACGCCATGCCTACAAGTCACCCTCAAAGCACCTCCTTTTGCCCATCTTCATAGCCCCAAAGAAACTGTGGATATGAAGGGCTACCTCTATACTGCCTCCTTTAATTCCTGAACATGATCAGTACATACCCAAATTAACCTATTTATGCTTGCAAAAGAACTAAGATATTACTTGTATAAATCCTTACAGTGATTTTCTCTGCAAGGAAAAGGATGCCCCACCAAGCAAGCAAGCAAAATCAAAATCTTTAACTTATGGACATGGATGATACACTGTATCATACACAAACTTCTAAATTTTTTAAAAAACAGGATAGGTCAATGAGTGATTAAACTACTGTGCTTCCTCATGTCTGCATGAAACCCATCCACTTTTCTGTCTGCATCAAGGGCAAGACTATAAATTATTGTCAGGGTAGAGTGAGTCAAAAGGTAAGCTTATATAAGATGTATTATATGTGCCAGCTCCACCTGGTGCTATGCACAGGTTCAAAGCAGAGCAAAACCCTGAATTTAATTTAATCATATGATCCAGGTATGATCCAGAAGCAGCATAATGTTGTGGTTTGTCACAGAAATCCACTGGTTGATTTGTGCAAATCAGATTCTCACAGTCTTAGGGGGGATGCAGACCAGGGCGTCAGGGACGCCCTGGTCCGGAACGCCGCGGGACCGCGGCAGCTGGACCGCGGCGCTCCTGCGGCGACCCTAAAAGGAGTGGCAAATTGCTGTTCCTTTTACAAGACAGGGAAAGTGCACCCTAAACGCGTAGGGCGCACTTTCCCTGACTTATCCTCTGCAGCGCGTCCGGTCGCTGCGGAGGGAGGTCATCCCCGGAGCGCCATCCGTCCGGAGGGCCGGAAGCTCCGAGGACGACCTCAGGAAGAGGAAGGGACGCTGTGCGTGCAGCTGCCCCTCCTCTTCCGGGTCTCGGAGACGGCCCTATTAGCCGTCTGCCGAGGCCCTTAGACAAAAGTATTGGCAAACCTCTACTGACAGTATCTTGCCAAATAAACTGCAGGAGAAGGTTGGCATAAGTCAGGCTTGACCTGAAGCCACTTGACAACTATTATGGTGACAGAACTTAGGATGTGAATAGCCAGAGCTGTGCCACACTAGTAGGGGGGGGGGGGGGTTCTAAAAGCTGTAGCCCAAAAAAGTAACTTCCCCAAACTCTGAAAATGACCAGTGCATTAAAATCACTTTCCTTATAACTTGTGTGCCTTTCATATTCAAAAAGAAGGGGGAGGGAGAGAGAGAGAGAGAGAATCTCAGCCCTACTTCACTCACAATACTCATGCAAACTTGTGCTCTGTTTATGTCAGGATTTACTTTTCTTATCCTTTTATTTCCACTTAAAGCGATGTAGGTGTGTTTGATAATTATGAGAGCCTCCAGTTCTCATACCAAACTACACCCACACAAGTCAATTCCAGTTCCAAAGTCTAAAGGTCATTTTAATGGCAAAAGTAACAGGAAAGAGCTGCAATGCTCCTCTTTAAAAAATAATTGCATTGTAAGCTTTGATTTATGAAAAAGAAAATTGGGTGTGGCACATTGCCTCTTTCTAGAGAAAGTATAACTACCAGTCCAATCCCTATGGACTGCCACTAGCAACCTTAGTTTATGCAATGCTCCTGGATCATGGCCACAGAAGCATCCTATTTTCAGCAAACTGTCAGTTCTAGAGGATAGGTATTTCAGACTCAGTCTTGACTGGGGATGGCTTTGACATTACAGGAAGCAGTTATTCAATTATCTTGCCATGGCACTGGTAGTAGGGAAACAGACAGTATGCAACACAGAGACACAGTACAAAGGAACCATAACAACAGAGAAGGTGGGTTGTTGGTTTTTTTACACATTTTAAAGCTTAAAAAACCCAATGTTCACATACTGAATTATGATCTTCTTCAAAAAATCCAATGGCTATTTACATTTGGTTTCATTGATGAAACTGTTGTAACCTGTATAATTACATAATTCACTTGCATTCCATGTTGTTCGCAACAGCAAGAAGAATTATTTATGTGAACATAGAAAACAATAAGCACAGCCCTTCAAGAAACCTGGTGCTGCTTAGTGGCTAAGAGCCAAAAGGACATGTGACATGCAAAAAGAAAACCAGGACTGAAAATTCTGGTGTATTTTTTGTTTTCCTAAAAGTTGTAGAAAGATCTACTTTGAATTAGGGCTGTAGGGTGAGAGACAATTAGGATGTACAGCTCCCTCCCCAACTTCAGTCCCCTGATGTAAAATGATCCCCCAAAAGTTGCTGTTCAAAATGGAGGAGAAAATTTGCAAGCACATTTTGACACATTCTGTCCCACTTCTGTGGAAGGGTGGTATTTTCCTCAAGAAGAAAAGTTCAGCTCCCCTTTTTTCATGGATTCACCTTCCATAAAGAGTACAGGGATATTGGATGAGCTGTGAACCTGAAAAAAGACTCTGATCTCAATCTTTCCTCCAACATGAGCTCACTAGAGACTTAAACAGGCTTTATCTGCTTCCATGTAGACCACAATTTTGTTGGATTCATATGTAAACCTTGCCCCCTCCTCAAGTTCTACATGTGAAGACAGAATTCCTGGCCTTCACACCTGGTTTGAGTAGGGCTCAATGGTTTACACAGGACCTTATCACATGCAGGCAAATTACTTAAATCCCATACAGAAGTGGTATTTAAAAACCCAGAAAACCCCCACAAAAGTGGGTTCTTTTTCAGATGTGTTTGTGTAAAGGAGAAATAATGTCATATTAACCTGAAGTAAAAGTCACCCAAAACTGCTTCTTTTTACTTTTGGAGGTTCCCAAAAGTAAAAAGGAGCGGTTTTGGTGACTTTCCATTTGGATTAGTGTCACATTATTTCTCCTTGATGCCAATGCATGTGAAAAACAAGCCACTTTTGCAAGTTATTTCTACTTTCTGTTTGGGTTAACCAACAGATCAGTTCCATTTGATAACCTCTGTATGCAACTGTAACTACATTCAGCTGAATTCATGGAGGTCTTGTGGTTGGGAAACCATGATCAGCTGATATCCTTAACATGGGAATATGTTAACTGTATTCAGCTTGAAGATCTGGAATGCTACTTTGGCATGGACAAAGAAAGGGGCAGGGCTTAATTACCCTCCATGTCCCCTATACCAAGCATGGGGAATTGTGGGAGGTTTAGGGGCCACAGTGACCCCCCCCCCAAGACTGTGGAGGTCTGCACTCTGCACTATAACTCCTCATAAAAACCATTTTTCCTCCAAAGCTCCCTCCCATCCTAGGTGTCATGGGGAACATTTTAGCCATACTTTTGGGGCCCCTTGGCCATTTTTGGCAGGGAAAGGCCATTTTACATCAAGAAGTGATTGAAAGTTGCTACCTCTGCCCTAACAGTTACACTGTACACCATTGCAGGCTAGTTTTTCTTTTAAATATTTCCACCAATCACTTGGAAGGATACAGTAGCATAGGATTGTCAGAGTGAAAATGGAAAATAGGTCCTAAACCTTTAATGTTGTATATAAAATGGAATTTTAGCATATGTTGCTTCTCACACAACCAGGAAACAAGTAACACCTGCTGAAATTCCTTCTATACAATCATTAAAGATACAGAAGCTGTCTCAAGTTTTCACATGGAACTCTATGCATACCCACTAGATCCTGGAAGTGACCTTTGAGACAACTAAAAATTATTTCCAATCACTGAAACTATCCTTTGCTGTTTTGGAGGTCTCTGTGGGAACAGTATTTAGGGAACAAAACAGAGTAGATTTCGGTGGGGAAATTTTTATTTTCAGCTAATCTTTTCCTCAGTTTTTGGGATGGATGGGCAAGGATCTATGAGGTGCTGTGGGTGTCATGGGACTTCCTGAATTTAAATTGCTTTAAATTCAGTTGTTGTAATATGACATTCTGTTTAGTTGTGTTTTAATATTATAATTATGGGATATTTAGTTGCATCTATTGCTTTGATCATGTTGTGAGCCACTGCAAGTTCCAGTCCTAGGAGAAAGGCTGGGAATAAAAGGAAATAAAAATGGAAAGAGAAAATTAAAATATAATATCCCTGTTTATTGAGACCTAAGTCCCACTGGGATTTATTTCCTGAAAAGCATGTTTGTGATTGGTGATTTAGCACTCCATCAATCGGGTATGATCTGAACAGGCACCATCTATTCTTCAGTCATTTCATTTTAACAGGACTCTGCTATAGGCTTAATGGGAACTAAAAATCCTTTTCAAGTATGGAACATGCATATCTGTTCCCAAGCAGCCTAGAAACATGAGGTGGTCAATCAACTGGTGATACAGCTGCTTGCCTCCAGAATGAGGCCATTGTCAAGATTCATAGGGTTGCCATTTGCAGTTCAGTTTATGAATTGAAACACATGGTCATGTAAAGAATTCTCACTGGGCACATATTTTTGCTTTATTACAATGCAACATGCAGATTGAACAATCAACCGTAACATTCAGCTCCCATGCCTTGCTGGCAAATCATAAATGTGTCCTGCATGGCCAAATCACAATCTAGGCTTATATGAAAGACTAGCAAGATTCTATTAAAGACCAGTAAGAATCTTCCAGCAACTAAAGGGGACAACCCCACTTCATATTCACCAAAGGTAAATTTATATGTGTCCTTTTTCAAAAATCCCCAAAGAAGGAGAAGCTCCCTGTAACTTTGAACTTCTTTTCCAATTTCTTGACTTTATTAGTTCACTCATAATGAAAGTAAAAAGAAAACAAGAGAGCAAAGGAAGATTTGTTAATATTTGCACTTGGTCAAATCCTATTTCTAAATGTTTGTTCAGTATTAAAGCACTTAAGATCCTTTGCATGGCAATGCTTTTAAGGATCAGCTGGAGAGAGAATAGTGTTGATCTGATACCCCCCACCCCGTCCCCAGTAAGGAATTTCTTGGTTCACATTTCTATCAATGAACTTACCAAAAAGCTAAATACTGGCAGACGAAGAAATTGGGCTAAACATAAAAGCCAGATAACTCAGGTCAATCACCTTGCAAGTACATGTTACCTGACTTTAGACTTGTATTATATGTCTACTAGGATTTAGGACCCTTAAACACTACACAATTATAGCACTGTGTTTTCACTTTAACTGTCATGGCAACATCCTATGGAATACTGAGATTAGTAGTGTAGGGAAGAATACTTAAAATGCTCAGTGGGAGTGCCTAACTGAACTGTAAAACCAAGGATTACATAGGATGTAGTGTTGGAAATTTTATGTATTGCATTCTCCTTTTCCTCCTTAGATAGACAGGGACTTCGCTCTATCTCATTCTATCTATACATGTGACTCCTGTCACTCAGTCTTGGAAGCTGTTTAGCAGACTCTCTCTCAAGATTCTAAACAGTCTCTTCTCAGTACAGTAACTGTCTCCTCTCAATCTAGGTTGGAGTAACAGTCTCCTCTGAATGAGGAGTTACAGTCTCTTCCTGCTATACACAAACCATCACCAGTTAGGCTAGGATTTAGTTTGTTATGTATTTATTTATTAAAGTCATCATTATTAGTTTTTAAACTACAAAGTGCATGTTTGTCATTTTTTGGAGTAAATCTTTCTTCTTTAGGAAGGCAGATTTAGAATAAATAGTCTGACCCATGCTTTTGCTGTTTCTTCTGATGAAAACTGAATTCTAACAAGTTTAACTTTCATACTCGCATATTTTTGTTTCCCTTTAAAAGGGTTAACACCCTGGGAAACTCAAATTGCACCCCACATGTAGCCGTGGGAGTTAAAGCAGAATCATAGTGTTAGAATAGTGGAGTGTGGAAAGGACCCTTAGAGAAATGTTATTAAATTAACTTGTAAACCGCTGCTAATCTTTTGAAGGACCTAGGCTGAGTTTCAAATGGTTTTGCTCTGATATGCCAAGGACAGCTTGCTCCTGGGCAAGTAGTCTTAACCCAACAATATTAGCTTTCAGGAAGAGCAGACTTGCCAAATCAGGACACCAGTTCTAAAACTGATGACACCAGTTCCAAAACTGATCCAAAGGCTGTGGGCTACTTCCATATGGGCAGCCACATTGGCTCCCCTCAGCTCACCAGGGGCTGCACTGTTACTCCTGAAAACTGACAGCTGCTGCCAGATTCCCAAGATTGCTGCTGTTGTTGCCAGTGGTATCACCTGGTTTGGTAACACCTGGTGCAGGGGGGTGGGGCTTCCAGCCCCGGGCATCCGGTGGGGTTTCCAGGGTGGAGGGCACATAGGAGCACCCCCGTGGGCTGGAGTGGCACCCCTGTGTACCTGAAGAGCACCAGTGCAGAGCCCTAGAGCATCCACCATGGTACAAAAAGGCTCAGGTGGGGCCGAGGAGTGCTGGTTGTGGCTGGGGTAAGGCCCAGGCGGGGCCGAGGAGTGTCTACCGCAGCCCCAAAGAGCTCTCATGAGAGCCAAAACAGCATGGGGGGGGGCAGGGAGCTAACCTGGTGTCATCCTCCCTTCTTTGGTGTCACCCGGTGAAGTCCACACCCTCCACACACCCCAGTGATGCTACTGGTTGTTGCCCAATTTTGACAGAATTCTCCCACATCATAAGGACCTTCAGGCTGTCAGGAGAGAGCAACTTCCTTCCCTTGCAGATGGTAAAGTAAAGATGATAAGGGCCTTTTCATTTTGATAGATCAGGCTGCATGGTCTATCTCACCCAGGAGTCCCGACAGATTGAACACACCTGTGCTTGTCTGGAGTAATCCTGCATTTTCCAAGACTGACTTTTATTATTTGGTGATGCCTCTGAGAGTCATTAATAGTTACAGAAAGTTAGTTGAGGAAATGTTTTTTTAAAATAAATTTTATTAATTAACATTAAAATATACAGAAAATCCATTCAAAGTTACAAATGTACATGTACATACAAACATGTGTGCATATAAACTGACATATCCCAATCATTCTAACTTCCTAAACTACAAGAACTCCACATTACCACAACATATATTTTCTTTTTCTTTTTTGAACTGTTCTTATCTTATCAACTATGGGGGGTTGCAGACTGCCAGAAATAGTGCAAATTGAGTCCACTTTTAGGGTTAGGGTTAGTGCTAGGGAATCATGGGAATTGTTTTTTTTCCTGAGACATTGAGCCTTCTCTGTCAGAGAGCTCTGGTGCCACAATAAACTACAGTTCCCATGATTCCCTAAGCCTAACCCTAAAAGTGGACTCAATTTGCACTATTTCTGGCAGTCTGCAACCCCCCATCAACAATCAATCTAATTCTACTAATACAAAGAATTAACACTTAATATCTAAAATAAAGATATATTTCTATAACATAATATAATTATTTGGTAATCCTAGATATGCAATTTTATTAATATACCCCATTGATCACTTATGTATTTCCCCAAGGTTTCACTTCTCATGAGACACATTAATTTATACAATTCTGCCATATCTAATAACTTTAATAACCATTCTTCCAATGTTGGTACTTCAAAATTTTTCCATTTTTGAGCCAATAGCAACCTAGCTGCTGGAAATTTTGAATAATATAATTCAGCTGGAAGGACACAATTTTGGTAGAGAGATTTTCAAATTGTTCCATTTTTATACTTCAAAACCCTGGAAATCTGTTTGACTAGAAGCCAGAAAAAAGATAGGAAAAGAGGGATCAATGTAAAATACATACAGTCTTGCCATGCTGCATGTGTTGACATCTTGGGAAAGCTCTTCAAAACAAGTTGTGACTTGAGCCCAAGTTAAGCAGAGTACAATGGTGGCAATCAAAGAAATAATATCTCTCTGTCTGTATGCATGTGCATGAGTGCACACATGCACACCTGAGCACATGTACACACCACAAATGTCCATATACTGTACCCAAAGGCTAGAATTAAAACTGGAATCCATCTACTTCCAGTGAATTTGACATCCCAGAGCAATGAGTGTTTCCTTCACCTTCTTATAGATATGTGTGTTCTAAATATCTGAAGGCAATATTTAATTGAATTGTAACCTTATCTCTGTAACTGACTTCCACAATCAGTAGCAGTCAGTAAGAACGCTCAGTCCCAATTTCAAGATAAATAAGATACATTACAGCCCTCCTTTTGGTCCTGCATCCAGAAATCCCTCCAGACTCCTGCCATGTTTATCTCCACTGCCCCGGTGGTCTTACTCAGGGTTGGTGGCAGAGGCAATGATAGGTCCCTGATGACTGCCAAGTCCACTACTGTGTTCTCATAATGTGACTACCAGTAATTACATCTCTCTCCAAAGGCCCCAATATTCTCATGAGGCTTAACATGATGTTTTGAAAGATAACAATGGTCATAGGATACTTTGTTCAACTGGGGTTTTCAGCAGTAATGTTTAGTATCAATTAAAAACAATTAACCCTGGCCTCAAGGATAGCATTGCAAAACACCCGTTGCAGGTATTAATGAATACATCATAAGGCACAAAGGTCAGGCAGTCAGACTAGATGAACCCAAATCCCTACTGTGTCTCAACATTTGTCAGGGGTACCTATTTTGACCCACATCCAGATGGTATGTAAATTTTTAACTTATACTTCAGTCTTCTCCCTGCTTACTCAGGAGTGAGCCTCTTTGAAATCATTGAAATATATTCCCGAATACTGTTTAGCATAGATATCTATGAAGCAGAAATCTATTTTTTCCACTATTACACTTATTGGGATGAATAGACTGAATGCTGACAACTAGGTTGCTCTTTTTTCATCTGGTAATTTCTCTTCAGTCAGCAAGCAAAATGTTTTCTCCCAGTTCCCTACTGCCCACCTCTCAGTAGCTAGAACAGGGGTAGGCAACCTAAGGCCGGTCCTGCCACCTCCGCCACCGCCGCCGCCCACCATGATGATATTGATTATTGTTGTTATTACTTGTTCTTGGGGTTTTCTTGGCAAAATCTCCATGGGGTTTTTGCCATGGCTTTTCTGGGGTTGAGAGAGTGTGCATGCATATTTTTTTTTTAAAAAATAATGTTTGTAAAAAAAAATATTTATTTATTTATTTTTAGTGCTTCAGCCCCCCCCCCCCCCCCAATTGTCTGAGGGACAGCAACCCGGCCCCTGGCTCAAAGAGGTTGCCTACCCCTGAGCTAGAACATGAATTGAATGAAAAAGCAGGGACAGTTGTGTGGGTTTAAATCTTTGGAGCCATTGCTGTTATGATGTGTTTTTGTCATATAAAATCTGCAGATAGATAAACTCTAGAGGATGGTTGTCTGGGGCTGCATCTGCACTGCAGAAATGATCCAGGTTAGCACTGTTTTAACTGCCATGGGTCAATGCTATGGAATTCTGGGATTTGTAATTTTGCTTGAGATACTTAGGGCCTCTGCAGACGGGTGGCCATGGGCCACCTCGAGAAGCCACAGATTGGGACCGACGCTGCCCCATGCTTCAGCCCCAATCCACTCCTTTTCTGGCCCTGGAAGGAGCGCTAAAATAGCACTTCTTCTGCAAGGCATGGAAAGGGCACCTCATCAGCATCTCTTCCAGCTCAGCGTGTTAGGATGCTGAGCTGGAAGGATGTCATCAGTGCGCCCGTCATGTGGAATGGCGGGCGCTCCAATGATGTCCTTGGGAAGGGGTTTGTGTGCCCAGCATGAGGCTGCCCCTCCCCTTCCTTGCCTCCAAGACGCCGCTTTGCACTGTCTGCAAAGGGGGTTAGCCTTCTCTGCCAGAGAGCTCTGGTGCCACAACAAACTACAAATCCCAGAATTCCATAGCACTGGTCCATGGCAGTTAAAGTGGTGACAAACTGGATTATTTATGCAGTGTGGATGTAACCTAGGACCATGGACCAGAATATGGACACTGGATTAAATTCAGCATTGCACCATTTAGTGTATTTCTGTTAATGCAATATGGCTTCATCCTCCCTTCCATAGTTCTCTGCATCATGCAAAAAGCTGTGCAAGAGGGTTTCTCCTCCTTCTGGAGCAGTTTTTACAGTGCCTAGAAGCTTATTGGAAGTTAGAGAAGGAACTGACATCTCCTGGTTCCACTGACAAACCTACTTCTGTCATTGGATTGACACCATTGACTCTGTGTAGTCTTTCTGGAATCTAGTGTCACTGCTGCATATAGGACCAAGATAGTCTGGTCTGTGATGGATTCATGCACCCTGTGGGGTATTTGCAACATGTCAAAGCCATTCTTGTGGCCCCTTTGAGTCTCTCATCAGTAAAATAAAAGATCTCAGAAAAAATTGTACCTCCAGATACCTCCAGGAATCCTTCTGAGAAGGTATACTTCTGCACCTGTTTTTTTTCAACCCACATTCTAAAATTGGAAATACCTCACATGTAAGGTGCACTTTTTTACCTGCATGGATTTCCTTTTATATCTCCTTGTATTCTCTGGCTCTGAGTGGTTAGGTGGAGCATATGTAATTTTTGTGCACAGAGACATTCTTTGCATATGAACTGTTTATCTCATTTGGATCAGAAAATATACAATCTTTCACACAAAAAGATTTTTTTAATGTTGCATACAAATATTTATTTATTTTCAATTGAATTCTTAACTGCAACTTCAGGAATTGCTAGTCAGCCTGGCCACTGGTAATACTTGCTGGAGGATTCTGAAAATCTTGGATTTTTGAGAATTCTGGGAATTTCTCAGAAGAAATTTGAAGCAATGGTCAGAAAGCATGGGAACTGCAGTCCAAAACATTTGGAGGGAACCAAGCTATAAGCATTATACAGAATATAGGGAAAAGTACAATCAGCTGTTGATATCTGCTGTGGTTTGGTTTTAGCCTCCCCCATGCAAATGGATACCAAAATCCATAGGTGCTCCAGGCCCCACCCTGCTGGCCTTTCACCAGCAATTATTTTTTTTTTATACTGGTGGACTTTCTGTATATAATGCATAGCAGTGTGGTTTTATGGAGTAGGTGGGTTTTTAATCTGTTTTTAACTTGTGTATATTTTATGTGATTTTATACTGGATTTAGACATTTTAATTGTTATTGAATTTTATTGCAATTTTAAATGTTTTATCTGTGAGCTGCCTTGTGTCCTGCTGGGGAAAAAGTGGGATATAAATAAATAAATAAAAATATAAAATGGTATCCTTATACAAACTCAAGTCTTGGAATTTATATCTTTTGGGAATACTTTCAATCCATGGATAAAGAATCTGTGGATACAGAGGGCCAACTGTAACTGTTCATTCCCAAGTAGCAGGCTACCCTCAAATTGCCACCCCCCAATTGCAATTAACCATAGAGAAAACAGGGTTGATTCACAAAAATTGAATCCTTTTCTTTCTATGCCTAAACATTATATAGAGATAATATTTGGACCCATTTCCACAGGTACCACAAACTGCAACTGGCCCATGTAGCAGAGCTTGTCCAACCTTCTGTCAAGGGACTGTTCTGCTCTCTAGTCCTTTTTATTCCAGCTAATGCCAACCGAGTCTCCTCTTTTCCTTAGCCAAATATCCAAATGGCTTGCATATCTTTGATCATGATCACTGATGTTACCAGTAGGTAGTCTCCTGAAATCTGATTGCAGCTGGTCTGTTGATGGTGGTTTGAATATTTCCCAATTACCATTTCCAACCCCCATCCCACTATGACCTTAGCAGTAATAATGCAGTATGTAGAGAGATCTTGTAGCACTTTTGAGACTAACTAAAGAAAGACATTGGTAGCATGACTTTGATAGACTTAAGTCTGCTTCCTCAGATACATCACCAAATGCTGCTAAAAGTCTCAAAGGTGCTACAAGATCTCTCTAGCTACTGACTATGCAGACTTGCACAGCTGTATCTTTGAATTCTACCAGTAATTATGCAGCAAGATATATTTTACTTAAATCATCCATACTATTCCTTGCTTCCTGCAAGATGCTTTTGTAGGTTGCCCATCCCTAGCCAGGATTAGGATGGGGTTTTATTAGCCACTTCAGGACAACCACACTTATTCACAAGCTAAGGTGAAAGTGCAACAAGTGATGGAAGGACCAACTCTTTTCTTTTCTTTTCTTTTCTTTTCTTTTTTTTTTTTTTTGGTCTTCTTCTTTGAACCCACCTTTATTTGCCTATGGCTTCTCCTTTTCTACCAAGTTGTGCCATTGATTGCAAACTGGTTGGCCATCTAACTAAAAACTAGATTGGTATTTAAATGGTATTTGCAATATGCAGTTTTTGAACCCAGAAAGTGGTACATGTGTGTCCTCCCATATGCGATCTATTAAAATAAAGGAGAAAGTACTGGCATTTTATTTTCTCATAATTGTGCATAATTCCTCCTAGTTACAGTGTAAAGTACACTTGGTGCTGTTATTGTTTTAAGAAAGATTGGCAAATGGAGAGAGACAATACTGCAATGAATGGAGAGAGATGGGTTCTGGTGGTAAAGGAAATGATTGTTTTTAGAGTGATGGAAAATCCTGAGTCAGCATTTCTGAAAATATAATTATTTTTCTCTCAGCAACATCTAGGTTTTCTATATTTCTATAAACCTCCTTCAATGGCCCTACTTTGGCTCCATCTCCCTTTGTATGGAGGCACTGAATTTGTTATGGGAAACAATGAAGAAGTATGATGGTTGTGGTGAAGTACCACAGTTCCAGTTTAAGCACTAGGTCAAATGACTATGGGGGGTTGCAGACTGTCAAAAATAGTGTGAATTCAGTCCACTTTTAGGGTTAGGGTTAGTGCTAGGGAATCATGGGAATTGTTATTTTTCTGAGACATTGAACCTTCTTTGTCAGAGAACTCTAATGCCACAATAAAATACAGTCCCCATGATTCCCTAACCTTAACCCTAACCCTAAAAGTGGACTGAATTCACACTATTTCTGACAGTCTGCAACCCCCCTTTATCTCATCTAACTTTGGCAGTTAAGTAGGGTTGGGACTGTTTAGTATTTGAAAGTGAAACAACCAGGGAATATCAAGGATATCCATGTAGGACTAGAAAGAACCTGCCTAAAATCCTGATACAACTATTGCCAATTTGAAGTGGAATTCTGCTGTTGACATACTGTAACCCAAGATCCAGTCCTCAGTCACCCCACTGTGACCCTTGATATCAAATTAATATCATACAGGGAGGTTGCTGAGAAGCAACCAAAAGGGGGTTCCCTAGCATGGGAAAACAGCCATACCATATCAGGACATCTGGATGGCTCAGCATGAGAGAAGCCCAAAGTACTTAGCCATGATGGGATCTCTGAAGATTGGCATTGGCATAATCCCTCCACTAAGGGAGTGGTGGTGGTGAGCTGGACTTGGAGATTGTTTGCATTCAGAAGACAGTTTCTTAGTGGGAATGAAACAGTTTTTGTCTCAGGACATTCATGTTAAGGAAAATGCAACATGGGACATACAGTAATAGAAATAAAATATGTATGTGATAGTCACAGTGACTAAGCAGGAACAATCATGAAGCTACACAGGTGAAAAGGATAATGTAATTTGGAAGCCTTGAGAGCCAAGGACAAAGTTATAGAGTGTATATTGAAAACACCTGTTATAGATTGCAAACACCTGAGATTCATTAAGTAGTCAAGGTAAAATGATGAAATACTTGGGTTGGTCTTAAGTATGGGATGATCTATGTAAACCAATCAAAATGAATGTACACCACCCAGTGGGAGGTGACTAACAATGGCTATAAGTGCAATGTTTGCCAATGCATATTGTGGAGTAGTTTTGGAGATATTGTGAAGTGTAGAGATTGTGATTTGTAGGGCATATCGTATTTATGTATATAGTAGAATAAAGTAGATCTTTTATATAAGACTACTGAGTTGTCTGGTGTCTTGAGGGAAGATACAAGAGCCAGAAGAATCCTGGAGAAGTTTGGAGACATCTCAGGAAGAAGAGTGAGAAGGCTTGGAGAGTTTGTCAGGGTCTTCAGCCTATTCTCTGAAACTCTGCTGCTTGGGAAAGAAGCATCAACCACTGATCAAAGCTGGTCAGCTCTGCTGCATAACAAGGTGGTGAGTTAGAGCCAGAGGTGAAGAGCTACAACTCCCATCATCCCTGACAATTCATGCCGATTGTCCAGACTCTCTTCTTGCATATCGCACCCCATTCTTCTCCCCTGGGAAACTCACTAAGCCTTTCAATTCCTGAAACAATGCCCTCAGGACATGATTCTTGCTATAAATACATGTGTCTAGACAATAGCAAATCAGTCTAATTTGAAGCTGGACAGAACATCTGTTCAATTTCAGCTGGACACCTGAGTAGCCAGCTACCTCCTTTGTCGCAGGTGGCTACTGAGCCATCTTCATTCTGGTAACCCTGCTATTGGAGCTATGCTTTGGATTAGTACAGTATTTTCCTTAACCACCCTGCAACTCACTATTACTTACTACCTTTGCATCGTTAGTTCTTGTGTGTGTGAGTGAGAGAGTGTGCTTGTGAGTGTGGATTCCCCTTTTAAATAAACTAAATTTGAAAACTGCCTCTGGAATTCTATCTGAGTTTGGAGCTGTTATACAAAGACTGAGACCCCAGCTTTCTGTTACTGAAGCCTTCTCATTCCTTCTCATTGAGCTAAATCAATTTCCCCATTGAATACAATTTGTGGGTGACTTCTCAGACCCCCTGCAATATAGTAAGATACTAATATAAAGTGTACATTTTTAGTCAGTGCCAAAGAAGTTATCTAGCTTCCCATATTCCCATGATTGTAGCTGTGTCTGGAAAATTTATTGGAAACCCCTATTCTTCAAAACTGAGTGCTAGTTGTTCATTTCTGTCTAGTTAGGCATTCTGTTTTACTTAATTGACATAAATATCATACCCTAGATCAGCTTTATTTTGTGACACATTTTTCTTTAAACAGAGACAAATCCAGCATACATGTTATTACTTGTGTGTGTGGGAGGGGTGCGTGCTTGAATATGAAGACATTTTTAATTTTAGATAAATTGCTCTCAAAGGTGAGCAAAAATGAAATGTCCTCCAATCTGCACTGGCAATAGTAGAGCAGTGGAAATGATGGTATTGTACCTATTTATCAAATAGCTGTTAAAGATAAGGGACCTTGGAGATTATCACACTGCCAGTTCTCCACTGGGATAGATGCAGGTTGTAACCGAAACAGATAGATCTTATCAGACAGGCTTGGGGATGGCAGTAGGCAGTCCATATCCAATCTGGACATCTCCCACAGTTTTTCAAGAATGGGAAAATCCAGTTCTTGAAAGTTTCAGGAGAAACCTGGATTGGATGTACCCTGAAGCTATGCCATTAACAACAGAACAATACCTATTCAACACAGAACAACACACAGTTCACCTGGGAACCACTCCTCCCTACCCAGGGTCTCACAGTATATATAGACCCATGCTCTTCCATTTCAGTTTTCTCTGAAGATGCTAGCCACAGATGCTGGCGAAACGTCAGAAAGAAACTCTTTTAGAACATGGCCACACAGCCCGAAAAACCCACAAAAACTATGGATGTGGGTTGCTTACTGCTGGCCATGGGCCTGTCTGATAAGATCTGTCTGTTATGGTTACAACCCACTCCTATCCCGGTGGGGAATTGGGATGCAATAATCTCCATGCTTGAAAAAAAGAAATTTCAGCTATATTTTACCTCCAAACTGGTTGAATATATAGGGATCCAAAATCATACTTTTAAGAGTTATACACTTATTGCTCTAAGCTGGGACAGATATATCTGTCAGTTTTAGTCTTCCATATTTTCTAATTTTCTTAGAAATTCTTTCAACCCAGATATGAAGAATTCATCAAATTTTGGTAAATATTTATTTTAAAAATGAACTAAAATTATATTCTCACACATTGCTAGGAAAAGATTATAATGCTACAACAATGCTTCTCTTTTAAAGCAAAAGAATCCTGAATTGGAGTTGTGTTAAACAAATCATTTGGCTTCTTAGAATCTGTAACAACAAATCATCATGACACAATGAAGGCAAAGGTACAGGAACAAACATGTGGCTGCTTCCTTGGACACTACATTAATCTTCATGGTAAAATGATTACATCTGAAGGCAGATTTCCCCACCCACAGCACTTTACTCTTTTCAAATATTCCATCATGCTAAATTTCCTTTAATGTTTGTATACATATGGAGGATCTCATGGCAAAATATTATGGAGACTTGCTTCTGCTGAAGATGTTTAGGTTTAGTCCAGGACAGAAATATGAAGCATATAGAGCTAATCCAAACCATAGTTAATCTGTTGTTCAGATGTGCACTTGCGACATTTCTGGAATACAGAAGCAGCTATACATGTACAAGGAATTCTTTCAGAGAAAACTTGTGAAAGAGGGATACAGGGAACTCTCAACAGAAACACACACATATTTCATTTGTAGTCTTACTTCTATGATCCAAATCTCAGCTGTTGGAAAGCAGGGATGAGAATCATGTAGCCCTGCAGATGTTGTTTGACTTCAAGTCCCAGCATCTCTTTTCATTGACTATTCTAGATAGAACACCAGCACTCTCTGACATGTGAGGCTAAATATCTCAATGCAAAACTACAAATGTCAGAATTCCATAGCATTGGGCCACGGCAGCTAAAAAGGTGTCAAATTGCATTATTTCTGCAGTGCAGATTAGACCTAAGTCAACACTTGTGTAAAGTTTATTAATTCAGGAGGTCTATTCCAGTTGAGATCCAGGCCTAATGGTTTTCATAGAAGAAGAGTGTTGCATGTGCTATCAAGATCTTAGGGGGGATGCAGACCAGGGCGTGCAGGACGCCCTGGTCCGGAACGGCGCGGGACCGCGGCAGCCGGACCGCGGCGCTCCTGCGGCGCCTCTAAAAGGAGCGGCAAATTGCCGCTCCTTTTACAAGACAGCGAAAGTGCGCCTCAAACGCGTCGGGCGCACTTTCTCTGTCTTTTCCGCCGCAGCGCGTCCGGTCGCTGCGGCGGGAGGCTGCCCTCGGTGCGCCGGCTGTCCGGAGGGCCGGAAGCACCGAGGGCGACCTCAGGAAGAGGAAGGGATGCCGCGCGTGTGGCTGCCCCTCCTCTTCCGGGTCTCGGAGACAGCCCTATTAGCCGTCTGCCGAGGCCCTTAATTTTTTAGCTGGTCTTCCTCAGCCCTTTCTTTTTGTTTGAAACTAATGGGAAGGGCAAGATTCTGGGGGGAAGCAGACGAGGGCGTCCAGGACGCCCTGGGCTGGCGCGCCGCGGGGCCGCAACCTTCGCACCTCGGCACACCGGCGGCGTCCCTGGAAGGAGCGCTAAATCAGCGCTCCTTCCTCAAGACAGCGAAAGTGCGCACTAAAAGCGGCGGGTGCACTTTCGCTGTCTTTTCCGCCGCGGCGCGTTCGGTCGCCGCGGCGTGAGGTCATCCCCGGAGCGCCGGCCGTGCGGAGGGCCGGCGACTCCGAGGGCGACCTCAGGGAGAGGAAGGGGCGCCGCTCGTGCGGCTGCCCCTCCTCTTCCCTGCCCGGAAGACGACTCTATTAGTCGTCTGCCGAGGCCCTCTGTCTCCTTCCCTCCTCTCTCTGGTTGAGTGCAAAGTATTTTTCCACTTTGAACTCAGGGGGGTTGCAGACTGCCAGAAATAGTGCAAATTGAATCCACTTTTAGGGTTAGGGTTAGGGTTAGGGAATCATGGGAACTGAATTTTATTGTGGCACCAGAGCTCTCTGACAGAGAAGGCTCAATGTCTCAGAAAAAACAACAACAATTCCCATGATTCCCTAGCACTAACCCTAACCCTAAAAGTGGGCTCAATTTGCACTATTTCTGGCAGTCTACAACCCCCCCCCCCCCCCCCCAGTTTTGCAACAAGTGAAGTAAGCCAAGGACAGAGAGAAGTAGACTCCCAGACTTTGGAATGGCCTGCCGGATGAGATCCGTCTTATTACTACTCTTGCTGCTTAAGAAAGCAGTAAAGACGGATCTCTTTCGGCAGGCCTTCCCAGATTAACTCTCAGCTGAGAGATGAGTTTTTAATCTGCTGCCTCTGATTCCTGTGTTATTGTATGTTCTTAATTATTCTTAATTTTAACTATGTGGCATTTTTAATTTGGCTTGTAGTTTAATCCTATTTTAAGGGGATGGGAGGGCGGGATTATGGGATGAGGGAATGATTTTTAACTTTGTTCTGTTTTTAAACTTGCTGTACCCCGCTCCGATTGCCATGCAGAGGGGCGGGTTATAAATAAAAATTTATTATTATTATTATTATTATTATTATTATTATTTTAAAAACAGCTGAAAAAGTGGGATGACAAGTCTGTCCCTGCTAAATCAGAATAGTTGGAGGATATGCCTGTATTCCAGAAACTTTTATAGCTAAGCTGCTAACTTCAAGGTCAGCAGAATATATGTGATTTAGACTGCATCTCCACTGTAGAAATAATGCATTTTGACACCACCTTAACTGCTGTGGCTCAATGCTATGAAATTTGGGAAATTATAGCCTTGTGTGATATTTAGCCTTCTTCGTCAGAAAGCTCTGGTGCCACAACAAACTTTAAATCCCATAATTCCATAGCATTGAGCCATGCCAGTTAAAGTGGTGTCTTTTGTTGTCATTGTTGTGTACCTTCACGTAGTTTCCAATTTATGACAACCCTAAGGCAAATCTATCTTGGTTTTTTTGGAGGGAGGGGCAAGATTTGTTCAGAGGAGGTTTGCCATTGCCTTCTCCTGAGGCTGAGAGTATGTGACTCACCCAGGGTCACCCAGTAGGATTCATGGCTGAGTGGAGAATTGAACCCTGGTATCCAGAATCATAGTCCAATACTCAAAACACATGCCAAACTGGATTATTTCTGCAGTATGGGTGCAGCATTAGACATAATAATTCATACACAAAAGGTAGTGAATCAGTGCCAAAAATTAGAGCTTGGAAAAATTAATTTCTGTGAGCCACTACTTCTAGGATCCTGTAGGAATATGGGCACTGGCCTTGTTGGCTGTGAGATGCTGGGAGCAGTAGTCTAAAACATTACTTTTGAATCTCTGCTTAAATGGGGGGGGGGGGATACTTAAAGTACAAAGGGCTGGTGTTTTCCATGTTTTTCAGTATGCTCCCTTAAAAAGCATCCCATCCTAAAGAAAATGTTTTAAAAAGAAAGTGTGTAAGAGCCAAAGCTTTCCCACAGGTTCTGTCCTTCCCTTTCCTTATGATTTTTTGGGAGCTGCAGCATCTGACCCCAGAAATTTTGTATATCTTTTTTAATATGATCAAGTTTATCTGAGCACAGAGTCTATTTTATACTACTACTACTCTGGGTATTTCTAATTTTCTTGGATTCCATTTGTTCTGCCTGAAAACTGCATTTGGTCCACCTTTGGAAACCAGCTAAACTTATTTTGACTTCAAAATACATGGCTTGAAACTAAGGTGTGGAATGGAGTGGCATCATTCTTCTGATTCTCTCTGTGTCTGAATTTTGTAGTGTAGTTATTGGCTCAAAAACATATCAAAATGCATATAAGATATATATTTTTATTTCATTATAAAACGTATACAATGTTTCATGCTTCTTTTAAAGGAATAAATGCAAATAAACATGGCAATGGGTTTGGACTTATGAATGCACATATAAAACTGAAATAAATTGAAAATTATCTGATCCAGTCCATCTGTATAAGTTTAGGTTGCATGTATCCAGAACTTTGACTTTTGGGAAAGGTAGTATGGGATGTTGTATCATCACCACTAGAAACTTAAGAACTGTTAGAGTGTAATTTTTCTTTCTTTCTTCTCTTTCCTCCCCCCTGTAAACGAAGTCCAAAAGTGAGGATGTCAGCCTGCCTCAGAGAAGGAAAAAGAAATAAATGAAGTTTTGGAAGGACTATCAATCATTTTTTTTTCCATCAGAATATCTTAGAACAATAGTAGATGCTTTTGTTAATTTGCTTCCTCTTTCTTCCTGCCTCAGGGTTTCCACAAAATCACTGTGTAGTTTTGACTAGTAAATCTATGTACACTGCACTTGGGGCATTTTCTTGAACTGTTGAGATTTGGCTGAACAAATTAGTTTACTAAGATTTTATTGAATATCTTGAACCATTTCAAATTATTAATTTATTCACATGAGTTTCTGATCCAAAGGAGTTGGTTTGCCCAAGATTTATTGCATTTCAAAGCTGGTAAGTTGTTGCATGATAGAGGTGTAGTGACAATTCTGGTCCCATATGTATTGAAGTCAAACATAAAATGTTGGATGTTGTTGATTATTTTTTCATATTACAACAGATACATAGCAAATGTTTGTATGTTTTCAATGCTTATATATTTCCTGGAAAAGCAGGAAGGTTTTCAGCGGGCCTTTACAGACTGCCAGAAATAATGCAACTTGAGGCCACTTTAACTGTCCTGGCTCAGTGCTAAGGAATCATGGGAACTGTAGTTTATTGTGGCACCAAAGCTCTCTGACAGAGAAGGCTCAATGTCCCAGAAAAAAATATAATTCCCATGATTCCCTAGCACTGAGCCAGAACTGTTAAAGTGGCCTCAAGCTGCATTATTTCTTTTTTTAATTTTTTTTAAATATTTTATTGATTAAAAAAAACTATTCACAAACATACAATCACACATTATCAATTACAGATTATACATCTCTAAAAAGAATCAGTCAAGTAATGTCAAAAAGCAAAAAGAATTAATATAACATATATAACCTAATATAGTTGTGTAAATATGCTATTGTCAATTTAACCTTTAACATTTTATAGTCTAAAATAGATGAGCAAGCATTTCATCCGAACAAATTTCGTCATTCATTGTAATCTCACATTCATAGCTTCTTTTAATTTTGTAAGGAAAGGATGAATTTGAGAGCGTAGGAGTGGAAGTAAGGAAGATAGAGAAGATTTCAGAAAGTCGAAGAAGGTGTGAGTATGTAGGAAGAAGGAGAGTGAGAGTTTGGGAAAAAAAGATAATGAGTGGGAGAGGAAAGGAAATATAGATGAAGAGGGTATGGACCGGGAAAGGAAGTAAGAGAAGGGTATAGATGATGTAAGTTTAGGTATAGTAGTGGGCTAAAGAAGCTCAAGCTGCATTATTTCTGGCAGTCTATAAAGGACCATTAGTCATTTGATTGACTTAGGTAACATTATTGATACCATTTTTGAATTTGCACCCATATCCTCATATTTTCCTGAGGATTTTAGGAATTAGGATTTTAATGGCAAATTAGGTTATTTGATTATGATGTTTGTAACAAGACAGGCATTTCACAAATATCTTTTGATGAGGTGAGCTCCCATCACTAGTCCCAGGTTCTGCCAACCTAGCAGTTCAAAAGCATGTAAGTAGATAGATAGGTACCACTTCAGTGGAAAGGTAACAGTGTTATGTGCAGTCATGATCACAGAGTAGGCTCTGACAATGGCTTAGTAACAGAGATGAGCACTGCCTCCTTCAGTCGGACACAACTTGACAACCATGTCAAAGGGGAAACCTATACCTTTATTACAGAAATAACTCAGGAAGAGCTATGTTTGTTGCCAGTGGCATCACTACAGAGATGCGGGTAGTATACCTGGCATGGCTTCTGGGCAAGTGACAAAGGGCATCACATCCCTTTCTTGCTTGTCCAGCAGTCATGGCAGTCCCTTCTGTCTAGGCTTTGGTGTCGTTGCAGCCATGCCAGAGCCCAAATGGGCCTCTGGAGGACAGGCACTGCCGCCTCCACTAGCAGTGGCTTCTGTGGGGTGCTGCACCTTCCCTTTGGGCTTTGACATGGTTGCAGCTATGCTAGAGCCAAAACGGACCTCTGGGGGCTGAGACAGTCCCCCCCCAGCACCAGGTGACACCAACCCCCAGTACACCACTAATTGTTGTGATTGATAAACTAGGCACATGTCTTCATAAATTGAGCTACAAACCTATGCACATTTATCTGAAATCAATGGAATGTATTTTTTTGTGTCAATTTGCCCAGGATTATACTTCTGGTCTTGAAATATCAGGTCATAATTTGGGGGGAAATTATTCCTGTAATTGAGTAGGTCAGTCTAGGTTCAGTACATGCAAAAGTGTAATCTGTTATCTCTTGACCTGAAATTTATTAAGAACTTAACAGAAAATAATGGATAAGACCAAGACCTATTAAGTTCAAAGCTCTGTTTACACAGTAGCTAGTTACCTATGGCTAGCCTTCCAACAGGGCTTGAATGCTCCTGCATACTTTAGCTTGTGTTCTCCAGCAACTGATATACAGACGCAAGGCAGCTCTTATTTTATAGGTGATACATAGCCATCCTGATTAATATACTTCAATGGCCTCATCCTTCTGAATTTATCCAGATCACTTTTAAAACCATCCAAGCTAGCAATCATAACTAAATCTTGTGACAGTGAATTCAGCTGTTTAACTGTGGGTTGTAAGAGGAAATACTTCCTCTTATGTGTCCTCAATCTCCCACCTATCAGCTTTAATGGATGACCCTTGAGTTCTAGTATTATGAGAGAGGGAGAAAAAGTTTCCTCTATCCATTTGTTCCACTATGCATAATTTTATACACTGTTGTCATGTTTCACTTATTTTCATATTTTCTAAACTAAGCAAGGCCAAATGGTGCAATCTTGCTCCCTTTCCTCCAGCATTTAGAGATCTATCAGATATGAGGATAACTGAATGGCTTTAAAAAGAGGATTAGAACAATTCATGGAGGATAATACTCTAAATGGCTACTAGTCAAGATTGCTATATTCTACTTCCAGGGTCAGAGATAAAATGCTTAGGAATACTAGTTTCCTGGAAACATAAGTGAAAAGATGCTATGGCCTTAATGCCCAGCTTGTGTGTTTCTCATAGATTTTGTCCACTGTAGGAAACAGTATGTTGGAATACATGGGCCTTTGGTCTGGTCCATCACAGCTGTTCATCTGTTACGCTTTTATCTTTTGTTGGGACAAGCCAAATAGCAAGATATACAAATAGTAGATAGATAAATATGCCACCTATAGAACATTTTTGTTCACTATTGTGGCTTGCAGGGCTTGATGGAAATTTATTCGGTTCAGTGTTATTTGTCTACCAATGACCATCTGATTTAATGTCATATTTTAATCTAGTTGGTATATAGTTTCTTCATTTAAGTAATTACATGCAAATGGTTCTGAAGTTTTATTTTAATGTTGTATTTGTACTTCATAAGGTAGCATTGTTATCCTGTCCTCTAATAGTATAAATGAAATTAAACCTTGAACTGACACTTTTTTCTTTTTTGCATTTTTGCATCTTTTAGTGTCCTACTCTGTGGGAACTTTTTACAGCTCAACAATATGTCAAAATGAATAAGGGTCAGACATTCCATCCAGATCATAAACATGCTTCAAGAAGATTTTTTTTTCCTGAAGGGTTCCTTAAGAGTGTATTACAGTAACTTGGATGACTGTGGTATACCTGCCTTCTATCTAATTCTTAAAGAGTGCAAACTCCTTGAGGTAGAGACTTCTGTTGTTCTTGTTATTTTAACAGTGTAAACAATGGGCACTGATGTTAAAGCCCATAATCTATGGATGGGTGCAATAGCAAAATGAATGGGGATGATTAAGATGTTTGGACCATTAATTTTTCCTAAGGGCATGTCAGATATAGTGGTCTCATAACACTTACAAAAGTTGACTTACATGTAGCAGTATGGGACATTAATGCCACCATTATTGCCATCTACCTCCACTATTTCACATTTTTCACATATTCAGGGTGGTGTCCTAACAATGGACTCATTCATACTAAACAATTATAGCGCCATGATTCCATTTTAACTGCCATGGTTGCATTTTATGGAATCCTAGAATCTGAAGCTTAGGGAGGGGCATTTAAAATTCTCATCCAGGGAGCTCTAGGGCTTCAGCAGCCTCAAGATTTCATAGGAATTCCATAGAGGACCCCCAGACTGATTAAAAAGCCCAGAAAGTCCCAGATTTTTTCCCCCTGTTCTTTATTTTGGAGATCCATACATGTTTTGTTTATCACAGAATATTTTCCATGAGCTCTTGGTACAATCAAAGACATTTTATAACATCCCCCCAGCTATGTTTATTTTAAACCAGAACAAATAGGAACAAAATTTGAAACTTTTCAATCTGTCTTGATTTGCTCAAAGGGGAATGTGCAGCTATAACTGTGTAGTGTGAAAAGGCTTGGTGAACATGTAGCTAAATTCATATTCCCTAAATTTCACACTCTTCTGCTAAATGAATGGAAGAAAGGAGGGCAAACTTCATCTTGTACATCACCTAACAATAAAAGAAAAAACTAAGAAGAGATGTTCTTTTCAACTAAACTACAAAGTGATGCAAAAAATTCCTGCAGGATGTTTGTTGTCTTTACGCAGGGATTTAGATCAAAGTTGCCAAATATCATGAGAGAGACTCGGTGCCATTTATGTTGCATAAGAAACAAGGAAGCCCAAGAAATCTCAAACAAAAACCCGTTATTGGCCACATTTCTAAGCAGAGGTAAGTAGAGGAGCTATTTGGAATGTAAACAAACACCTGACACTATGAGAAATGTAACCACAGTTAAAATTATAGCTTTCAGCTTGCTTACCCTAAAATAATGGCTTTTGCCTTAGTGGGCCTATTCAAAATTAATTCATTTCAAAATAAGGGCATTCATACAGCACTTCATTTCTACTATTTCTAGTCAAATGCTTTTGTCACAACTGGGTGCATTACCACTGAGCAAATGATCAACTCTGCTCTTCAGTGTCCAATTCCAAGCAGAGACACCAAGCATTGCATTTCAGAAAGATGGTCTAGCTCTGGAATGTCTGTAACACATATTTGCTTTCAAAAGCCACTTTGCTATATTAATCACTTCCTTGAAGTCAAGGAGATTCCAAAGAATGAAATATCACCTTTTAAAAAAAAGTACTGTAAGGAATCGCTTCCAGCTGCCAAATCGGAGAAGTGGCTTCCAAGACATGAAAAGGGGGCAGGAGGGCATTTTGGCTTGGAGAGATTCATTATTAAATCCATGGAGCCACACCTAGCAAAGTTGGCTTATAAATAGACTATGTTCAGAAGTCAAAGAATCATTATCAATGTTCAAAATGAAAGTGCAATCCAACTGTTGATGGATCATAACCTCATTGTTTTGGCAGTCCTGTTTCATTTACCTTTTCTCTCTGTTAAACTAACTTGTTTGTTCAGGTAATGGAATTTAGAGTTTTTCTATATTTTTAGATATTTGCAGCCTTCCTGGCAAGGCCTGAACAGTTTTTTTATTGCATAATTATACCTACAGGTAAAATAAATACTTTCCCACGGGTCCATTGTGGTGATGTGTTGCTGGAGGTCTAGCAGCTGAGTTGCACAACGAGTATTTCTACTGTTGTGTCTTTTCATTTTTGACAGATCTTTAAAGGCAAAGGGACTGTGTGCCCTCTGTCATTCCCATCAGGAATTATTCTTTCAAAGTCAACATAACTCATCACTGCAGTAGGTTTCAGAAGATGAGAGAAGAAAGAGGGATCCAGATCATTGTACATAATGAAAGTGATTTAGAAACAGAAAAAAGGAGGTGGAAATCTGGGCATAAAATCATGACTTTGGGATCACAAATGGCCCACAGACAGCTGGTTCCCACACCTCATTCAGACAAAGAGGAAATGAAGTCATATTTTGGTGAGTGTGCACTTCACAAATCAGTCACTGAACTGGAAAGAAAACCCAGTTGAGGTTTCCAAAATCTAGTGGTCTCTACCCCTTTCAGGAGCATTGCTCAACATCATCCCAGACTAGCTACCCACCCCGGACATAAGGACCTGTGCTTGGATGCCCCTACATGGCCCCATCGTGAGATGGAAGGGATCATCGAGCCAGTCTCACTTATTCTGTGTGGACCTTAATTTTTAAATTATGTTTTAAATAATTGTTGATTTAATACTATTTTAAGGGGGGGTGGGTAGGGCTTTGTGTAAATATGTTTTATCTGGATTATGATTTTAAACTTGTAAGCCGCCCTGATTGGGTACCCATTGGGCGGGGTAGAAATAAAATTTTATTATTATTATTATTATTATTATTATTATCATCATACAATCACAGGAGTTTTGGTAGACGGATCAAAAAGGTGCAAAGAACCCATCCAGTGCTTCAGACCATGTTAAAATGGCTGTTCTCAGGTTGGTTGGTGTTGAGGATGGGTGAGAAGTGAGGATGAGAAATTGAGTGTGTCCATCTTTGCCTTTCCCCAGGAGTTCAGAGCAGCCACATCTTTGTGGTCTGAATAACTTCCTGCTTCCTTCCCCTCCCCACTGGTAAGAAACAGCAGTAGGATCCTGTTCTGATGTTTGACAGTTACTGGGCAGTGTGATGTTTTGGGATGGAACACAAGGGCAGGAGAACAGCTTTCTGCTCCCAATATCAAAAAGGGACTTACATGTGCATAAGCTGTGCCTTTGTTGTTGTTGGGTGTCTTCTACATGCACACAACTCACTAAGAAGATGCCAGCCAATGAGTATCAGGGTGACAAATGGCTTATTATTTACTTGGCTGTTATATTTTAATGTCAGAAATTGAGAGAGGCATTTGTGGGGTATTATCTAAATCATGCACAAAAATAACTTGTCTGGCCTTGGGTAATAAACACCTTGACTTTGGTGAGTGGGGGTACACCATTTGCTGTTCTGCCTCATCCAGGAAAATTTTGTAGGCCCACCCTGATTCTAAACATAATAGGTGGCTCTGTGTTTTTGTTCTTAGACATGTGATGAACCAGAAATCTCACAAGAGAGTTAGTCTTCAGTTAATCCCCCAGTTCTTGTTTTACAGACATGAATTATTTATAGGTTGGCCAAACATCTATCTTCACAAGAGAGTGAAGTTCAGCACTGAGCACATAGAGTGGGAGAGACAGCAGTGGGCAGGGAAAAGGCAATGATTTCTAGTCTCTCCCCCAACCCAGTTCTTTAACTGATGAGCCATGTAACCATTCACAAATATTTAGCTTTGCTTAATTTAAGATCATTTTTCTGAAGAAGGTAAACTTCACATAACTTCATACAAATTGTTAAGATGTTGGGATGATTGTACTAGATCTATGCAGAACTGCTTGAGGGCTTCCTCTAAGAAGTAGTCCTAGAAGTCTACATAAAAGATAAGTGGATGGATGGATGGTCAATCAGAATCTTGTTGAATCAGATATTGCATGATCATTTTAACATATGTCAAGCTTACAAAAGCAGGTGGAACAGTCTGTGGTGAATTTAGCTGCAAACCTTACTTTAAGCCATGTTGAACCTTGCCCAGACTGGTGGAATAATATGCTATGAGAGCTTCTTGCTAGCAATGAAACAATGATGTGAGCATCTAAACACATTGCCGAGAAATGTAATGCTTTTTCCAGTAATGTAAATGTTTAAATATGCTACAAGAAATGCAATCATTTAAAACAAAAAAAATTACAGATGGTAGCAGGATGTGTAACTCAGGAATGGATGAATCCTTTAGGGATGAATACATTTTGAAATAGCCTTTAGTACTTGGTTTCCATTCTTTAACATTTTCATATTTATTTCTTTATTTTCTGCATCACACCATATTGTAAGATCTCACAGTTTATTTAAAATGTACAAAAATAAGATTTAAAACAATAAAAATAGTTTACATTGTCTAAAAAATATTAAACATTTGAATGGTTTTAAAATTTGCAGTTAAATAAATTAAAAAACAAGTAGTGTATATGTTGGATGACTTCATTAGGCTCCAAAAGCTTCCATAAAAAAAGCAATCTTTAACTTGCCTTTTTGCCCTGCTAAACTTAACAAAATGTTAACTTAACAAAATGAGACCAACCTTGGTGCCAGTCAGGTCTCCATGGGGAGGGCAAATCAAAGTGCCACAGGTGAGAAGGCCCTCTCCCATGTCCTCACATGGGTTTTTTCTCCTACTGGTGCAACACAAAGGAGAGCCCCCCCCCCTCCCAGCAGATCTAAATTCTTGGGCAGGTATATAGAGTGAAAGGCACCACTTCAAATATCAGGGTCCCAAAGTATTTGAAATGTTAAATGTCATTATCAGCAGTTTGAATCCAGATCAGAAATGACAGTCAATGCAATTCCTTTAGAACTGGTGTTAAATTATATCTATGAACTGTTTCTGTCAGCAATCTAGCTGCTCCATTTTGTACTAGTTGCAAATTCTTAATTATTTCCATGGGCAACCACATGTACGAATGCATTGCCCACTCACAAGGCCCTGTCATTCCCTTCTGAGATCTTTTCTAAAGACATAGGAAAAATTTGCAGTTTTAATATGGAATTTCTAAATTTTCTAAATGTCTTTCATCTAAATGTATTCTACTCTTTATTCTTCTAAAAGTGTTTCCTCTCAAAACAATTAATTTAAAATGCATTCAATACATTTTTAAAAAAAAAAATCTGGCAGCTGCATTGGAACGTTTGGGAAATGCAAACACCACTGGATTACTACATTCCAATCCTCACATTTGTTGTAAAGGCATCAGGCAGGTCAGTTCACTGCAGGCTTCATGAACACTGAATTCCTCAGTTATCTCTGGTGTATTTGAAGTCTTCTGTTGTCTTTTTAAAGCCATACATTACTGGTAACTATGGGTGTCTCTCCACTACACAATTGTGTTAGTTTCATATCATTTTGAGGACCACAGCCAGAATCATTTGGGTGACATATGCTTGTATAACTTGAGATTATGGAAATGTATGTGCTTTTTAAATTCATTGTGGCAGGTGGTATTTGGTACCTGCATGAAAGGTAGCTTGACAGCATTGACATACTGCCTCACAGCCATCTAGTGATTGGGAAAGTGTAGGAGGCACCTGGACAGCATCACTGCAATGTTTCATTTGATCCAATAGAAATTCTTATATACAATGGAAGGCTTTGTATTATTTGTCAATTCCAGGTTGACAAAAAGAATGTGAAAATTCAACCTCTCATCCAGAAAATGGCATATCCCATGGTTTCCATAGGATGCAGACATTGCAGTTAAAATGGGATCATAGGATGCAGACCCAGGCCACTTTTGGCAATAGAAGATGAACAGGAGTCACTTCCTGTTCATTTCCTGTTTTTAGAAAATGCCTCTCCTTGAGCCTACAGTGGCAAGGGAAAATGTACCCACACCACTAACTCCTATTCCTATTTCTTCCTGTTCATCCTATTAAATAATCTGCTGCTACTGAGAAGCCCAATTTTTGTTACATCACTTATGACATTACTATACCATCTTTTCCCTTTCTGGTGTTTGTTTCAATGGCTTTCTGCTGTTTGTTTCAATGGCTTTAGCAAGGTGGCAGTCCACTCTGTCATCGGGATGGCTCAGATTTTCTTATGTTTTATAAGTTAAACTGATTTCCAAAGGGCTAGTATAAAGCAAACTAACAGTGGAGATGTGTGTGTGGTTATTAAAATAACAAAATATAGGGGCATGGACTAGAAACCCATGTTTTAAAAGTACTGAAAAATAAACAAAAGAAATATAAAAGACCGTCTTTATAGGATTGCACAAAATATCATCTCTCTCTCTTTCTCTCCCTTCGCCGATAGATTACTTGAAAGCCTAACTTGGATCCCAGAGAATGTTTGTTGGCCTGGTTGTCAGACTTGGGCGGGGGGGGGGGGGGATTTTTGGATACAAGCATCTCTCATGAAACACTAAATCATGGATAAAAGACATATGTAATTTTAGCTTCTACATAGTCTATGCATTCCTAATGTAAATAAAGATTAAAATGATATTTTTTTATCAAAATGTGAGAAGGTACAAATTATAGAGAGGAAAACCTAAACATACAAGTATTTTGTGGTTATTGTTCATTCTTTGCCCATGTGAAAAAGTTTTTTTTAAGTGACTATTTTCAGTAACACTTTTAAAAAGATGGGTAGAAAATGACTTTTACATTATGTTCAGCAGAATGCATATCTGAACCAGTCCCTGAATCTAAAGGTAGAATCTAGTCTTTATATCCCCCTCTGCATCAGAAGAAAAATAAGGTCCATCCAGTTTCACCATGTGTTTTTCTGCGCTTTCAGCTTGCCTGCCAACTTGTGCCGACCCCATGAATTTCACAGGATTTTCTCAGGCAAGGAATATTCCTAGTTGAAGGCTTTCAAGGATGGCATCTATAGGTTTTTGAGGGGTTTGGGGGCTGTGAGGATGTGTTCTAAAAGAATGTATTCCTGACATTTCACCTGCATTTGTGGCTGGCATCTTCTCTGATGGCTCACAGCCTGAAAACCCCACAAAAATCTTTTCTGAGGTAGTTTTGCAAGTTCCTCTATCTGATATACACCCTAGGCTAATGCAAAACACAGCCAGATGAGTGAATTTCGGCAATCCCTAAATTATGCAAAAATAAATACCATATTAAAAAAAAAACACAAAAGCAGCAAAAATCATATCCCACACAGTCCAATGAGGTCTGAGCATCATGCTAATGGAAGATACCCTTGTCTGATTTTCAGTACTTTTTCTCTTCCCTTTAGATGCCATGTCTCTAAATCAGGAGTGTCAGGGGACTTTTTCAGAGGGGCTGGGGACTCCTTAGAGGGCTGGAGAGTCACCTTCCCAGAACCACTTTCTGCTAGCCCTTCCAGGCCTCAAACCAACATTGATATACTGAATTGACAAATTAAATCTGTATTGGGTGATGGCTTGCATGTCATGGAGGCAGTGAATTCTCTCTGGGTTTTACTTTGAACGTTATAGGATTTACCAATTTCTGGTGGTAGGGCTTAGCACCTAAGATAGTGACCTTAAAGTCTAGGCTAAAACCTGGACCTGATTCACCATGCCACTCTCATATAAGCTTACCAGTTGTCACTCAATTTAGTATTTTACACTTTGAACACAACTCAGTAAGAATCAGACATGAAGTTATGACACATTATTCATGATTGCCAACCAGCTTGGTATTAAACTCAGTTAGGGAGAATCAGGTTATCCAAATCTATGGAACTCCATTTCAATTAATATTCATTTAAACGTTTTGATATAGGTCATTAATAATGATGTAATCATCATGTATTGTCTTACTCAAGACAATGGATGCTTGTGTGTCTTTGGATACTGCCACACCACAGAATTAATGCAGCTTGACAATGCATTAACTATCATAGCTCCAGCCTGTGGAATCCTGGGATTTGTTAGTTTGTTGTGGCACCAGAGTTCTCTGACAGAGAACGCTAAATATCTCCCAAAACTAAAAATCCTCAGATTCCACAGCATTAAGCCATGGCAAGCAGTGAAAAACTCTATTAATTCTGCAGTGTAGATGTAGTTGTTGAGCAATTTTCTCATATATGCATTTGCTTACATGACTTTAAGACACCATTCTTTCATTCTTTTGTTAATTGCTTTCTGAGGACTCTGTAGAGCTTGGAAAGATACTTTTAAAACCAATGAATGTAATGATGTGATGAAGTCATCCATAACTAAACAGGGATATGTAGAATACCAGAATATCATCATCCCTATGCGCATTTACAGATGACTTCAGCATATAATTGTATTCATTAAATGTAACTTTATTTTCAAAGTAAACATGTATAGGACTGCTACTAGGAATGGAAAGAATGTTCAAAAATGTGCAGCAAATAGTCAGAAAATGCATTTCTCAAATGTCAAGAAATCCTGATAAGGAGAAACTTGGATTTATGTAAATCTTCACAGTTGGGACTTATGCACAAAATTTGCACATTTTTAACTTTTTCACAGAAAACAGCATATTCTGCACTTAAAACATTTTCTGAGCAGAAATTAATATGCATAGAATTATTATTTTCTGTACAGAAACTGCTGTTCCCTTTCAGAAACTGCTGTTTCCTGCACAAAAATACCATGTGTGAGTTTAGTGCAAAATATGTTCTGAACTGTGTATAATCTTGAAAAACCTAGACTGTTTTTAAAGACTTTCTTGTAGCAGGAAGAAAATTGGTAATATTTGTTGTTGTTTCCTTTGAGAACAAAATTAGTGAAAAATTATGCCTCTAATGTTAACACAAGTCACATTCTGCTGCTCCCATTGATTGGTTTTAGCTACTGTTAACTTTTTCTAGAATTATGCACAATAATGCCATTTTATTTGGTATTTATTAATAAAATAACAAAATAATAGGAAGCGGCCCCCTAAAAGGAAAGATATAGAGAAAGAGCAAAAATAAAAAGTATGTTAAGAAGTTACAAAAATGTATCATTTATGGTACCAATTATTTGTGTCACCACAAACAACACATTATTTATGTCATTTTAATATCTTTGGGAACATATGACTCTTCCTTACACATAGACAGATCTTTGGTCCACCTCAACCCAATACTTTCTATTCCACTGATGGAATCTTTCCAGAATTTAGGATTTCAATCTGCTCTACAGTGTAACTGGTGCAAACCATTAAAACAAAAAACAAAAACACCCCACCCCTCAATTTCCATCTCACCCCTAAGCTCTGATAACTCAGTTTACACATAGCCCATTAGCAAATACAGATGTTCAGAAACTAACATTTGCATTTCACACCCAAATGTTCTGCCTTTCAATCTACAAATTGCCATTTTTTTTAAGCAACACTTGTTCTAAATCTCTTTGTTAACATGCCTTTGGCTTACTACCAGCTCACTTTAGTGTAATCTCAAAGATAACACTCTTGTCCTTGCCAAGATTCCTGTAGCTGTAGGTCCGTATCAAACCGACCATAACATGTCTTCCCTTAATTTTGTGGTTTAGCCTGCCTATGACTGACAGTTGTGTACACAGGTATCTTCCACCTCTTTTACCTCTGAGATGGGAACTTTGATCACAATGAGGTACAAGTAAGTAATAAGACTATTTGTGTGAAGTCGAAGGCTTTCATGGCCGGCATCCATTGTTTGTTTGTGGGTTTTTCAGGCTGTGTGGCCATGTTCTAGAAGAGTTTCTTTCTGACGTTTCGCCAGGATCTGTGGCATCTTCAGAGAATACTGGAATGGAAGAGAGTGGGTATATATATACTGTGAGACCCTGGATAGGGCGAAGTGATCCCCATGTAAACTATTGTTGGTGGCAGGGCCTCACGGTGGGTCAGAATGCACAGGGAAGCCATCGAAATCCACAAACACTTGGACAACTTCAACAGGAAAGAAGAAACCCTTAAAGTAAGCAAGGTTTGGCTGCCAGTCCTGCAAAATAGAAAAATCAGCACTCAACAAATGCAAATGAGAAACCACCCAGGGTCAGGGGCTTTACCTACAGACAATGATAACCAATTAGCAGACAATAATCCTCGTTTACATATCCACCCTGCCTTCAACAACAGAACAATACACAGTTTACATGTGAATACTCCATCCTACCTAGGGTCTCACAGTATATATATACCCACTCTCTTCCATTCCAGTATTCTCTGAAGATGCCAGTCACAGATACTGAAAAAACGTGAGAAAGAAACTCTTCTAGAACATGGCCACACAGCCTGAAAAACCCTCAAAAAACTAAAGACTATTTGTATTTAGTGATCAAAGTTCTTGCCTCATTTTGGAGCACATATGCTTTTGAACATTATAAAAATCTCTAAAATGTAAGAGGAAATCATGAACATGACAGATACGCAGGTGAAGACTTTTTTATTCCATCAGGTTTTAGGGAACTGGTTGTTTCATATTAAAGGGCTATTTGTTTAATGTGTTTTATTCTATGCTTTAAATTCATTGTTTTAAATATTTTTAATTCTATATGTCTATCTAATATGTTGAGTCTTGTTTGTTTTTTAAATTGGCATATGTCTTAACTGTAGTTGTGTTTTAACTGATGTATATTTGTTGGTCTGTTGTTCTCAATCCATGGGGAGAGGTGAGTAAGAAATAAATAATAATAATAATAATAATAATAATAATAATAAGTTTAATACTATTAATCTTCTTTTCTGTGTTTTCTTTTTATCTTGTAAACCTCTTTACAAGAAGAAGAAGTAGGGCATAGATAAAGTGATTGATTGATCAAATAGATGGGCACTTGCCTACTTGTTCTGAATCATAGACTCATAGAGCTGGAAGAGACCACAAGGGCCATCCAGCCCAACCTCCTGCCATGCAGGAACACTCAATCAAAGCACCCCAACAGATGGCCATCCAGCCTCTGTTTAAAAACATCCAAAGAAGCAGACTCCACCACTCTTTGAGGGAGTGTGTTCCACTGTTGAGTAGCCCTTACTATCAAGAAGTTCCTCCTAATGCTGAGGTGGAATCTCCTTTCCTGTAGCTTACATCCATTGTTCCGGGTCCTGTTCTCTGGAGCAGCAGAAAACAAGCTTGCTCCCTCCTCGATATGACATCCCTTCAAATATTTAAACAGGGCTATCATATCACCTCTTTACTGTCTCTTCTCCAGGGTAAATGTACCCAGTTCTCTAAGTCGTTCCTCATAGGGCATGTTTTTCCAGACTCTTCACCATTTTAGTCTCCCTCCTTTGGACACACTCCAACATCCTTTTTGAATTGTTGTGTCCAGAACTGGACACAATATTCCAGGTGGGGCCTGATCAAAGCAGAATACAGTGGCACTATTACTTCCCTTGAACATTCTCTTCCATTTGGGTTTCTCTGCCCCTACATCTAGAAGGATAAACATCAGGATTAAGTTGAATTGTGAGATACAGGGATAGGAAATCCACATTAAATACTACGAAGATCTCTGTAACAAGAGCTGAGAGCTCAGAAACAGGCACATGAGTAGAGAACATATGGTAATTCCTTAAACCATATTTTAGGAAACTTTGTATTGTCATTACAGTAAACTGGCCTCAGCACACTTTCCAAAATCCTACCCTTTAGTATGCAGAAACTTGACATAACTAGTTGCAAATAACTACAGGTTGAGCATCCCTTATCCAGAATTTTGAAATAGTCCAAAATCCAAAATTGTTGCATTGCTGGCTGAAATAGGGACACATTTGCTTTCTGCTGTTTCAGTTTACACAGACTTTGTTTTCATGGACAAAATTATTTAAAATGTTATGTGTAAAACTACCTTCAGATTATATGTATAAGGTGTATATGAAACATAAATGAATTTCATCTTTAGACTTGGGTTTCATCTCCAAGATATATCATTATGTATATGCAAGTATTCCAAAATCTGAAATCCAAAACACTTCTTGTCCCAAGCATTTTGGATATGGGAGACTCAACTTATAGTTACTTGTAATGAACTACTGTCTGTAATGAACTACATTATATTATAATTACAGTAAAGAATAACAATTCTTTAACAAGGAATAACTTTACTCCTTTTGTAGTGAAACTTTTTACTTATTTCTGTATATATATTGGGTTGGCACCACTAAATGATGGAGTAAGGATAAAGCATGGTTCATGGGCTTGTCTTGTGTTGCTGTCTCATAAACTGTTGTGAGAACTGAAGCAGTAACACACTGTGTGGTCATTCATACCATGTTATAAACCAGTTTGCAAACCTGTTTAAAATGGGGCCATTCACACTGGTGCTGGTTTTTTCCTACCTGAATTCAAGGGGGGCCATGTCAAACCCCCTTAACCCGGGTTTTCCAGGATTGCATTTCCCCCTGTGTCTTTTGAAAAGAATCGGGTGTTATCAGGGTACCGCCAATGGGAACTTACTCCCGTTTTTGACAGACTGAGATCCTTTGCATTCTCATGGCTTCTGCGTGGGGTTACTCATTCTTGGTACCTCCCTCTACCCTGGCTACCATATTGCAGGTTTTCTTATGCCATTGTGTGAGTTTGAGACAGTATGACTTCTCCCCCACCAAAGGCAAGCCTATGGCTGGTGGGTTTTGTGAAGGTTTTCTTTGGTCACATCCTCCATATTTGTTGAAGGACCTCCACTTTTAGCAGGGTGAAGAGGCAGGGATTTATATCTCTATCTGTGTTTTTAGCTTTCATTTGTTCATGTCCTCCATTTTCTTGAATGTCCTCCTTTTTGGGCAGGACTAAGAGGTATGGGTTTAGATTTCTAGGAGTGTCTTTAGCTCAGGGTGACTAGATGCATCCTCCTTTTCCAGGTCCTGTACTCCATTTCAGCCTTCTGTCTAGGAGGAATTCCACAATGTCATCCATTTTGAGCAGGACTAAGAAGCATGGATTTATATTTTTATGAGTGTTTGTAGCTTTTCTTTTGCCACATCCTCCATTATCTTGAATGCCCTACATTTTGTGGTGCCTCATCTCCTTTCTGGAAGCTAATCCTTCCTTCCTTCCTTCCTTCCTTCCTTCCTTCCTTCCTTCCTTCCTTCCTTCTTTCCTTCTGGCAGGGAAGAAGAAGAAGAGGGAAAACTTTGCACTTATGTTTGCAAAGGAAAATTGTACCAAAGGAGAAGAGAGAGAGAGAGAGAATTGACATTTGGGAAAAGAAAAGGAGAGAGGGAAAGATTGTTGTATACCTTCAAGTTGTTTCTGACTTATGGCAACCCTAAGGCAAACCTATCACAAGGTTTCCCAGTCATATTTCTTCAGAGGGGGGTTGCCATGGCCATCCTCTGAGGTTGAGAGAGTGTGACTAGCCCAAGGTCACCCACTAGGTTTATATGGCTGATTTGGGATTCAAACACTAGCCTCCAGAGTCCCAGTCCAACATTCAAACCGCTGCACCACACTGGCTTGGAAGAATTGCTCCCTCGTTATTCCCCTAAGCAGCTTGGCTCTACTTGAAAGTAAAGGCTGAGAAGCAGAGGAGGAGAAGGAGGAGGAGGAGGAGGAGGAGAGAAGGATCACTCCCTTTTTATTCCCTCTTTATTCCCCTCATGACAGGAAGTCATTTTTCCTGGGATAATGACTCTTTAAACCCCCCCCCCCATTTTCCCTGTGTGATAAAGTCCTATGGCAATGGAAGTGGTGTGATGTAGATGTGCATCGTTTGACTGACAGAACAATAAATAAATAAAATCAAAAATAATTAAATGTGATCAATATGGAGGATCCATTTTGAATTGTTGCTTCAGTCAGTGTAAACTTCAACAGGGATAAATTGCACCAGAGAGATTCAATCTGGGTAAACATAGGAGTTTATCACACAGGGGATTCCCATGCAGAAACGGGGCTTTAAATTGGAAAAAAACCACAAAAGCGGTTAGATTTTCAGATGACGTCACTGTTAAAATGGAGTTAAAATGAGGTTAATCCGAATGGAAACTCGTCAAAAACTGCTTCTTTTTACTTTCGTAAAATCCCGAAAGTAAAAAGAAGCAGTTTTCGACGAGTTTCCGTTCGGATTAACCTCATTTTAACTCCATTTTAACAGTGACATCATCTGAAAATCTAACCGCTTTTGCGTTTTCTTTCCAATTTAAAGCCCCATTTCCACACGGGATTTCCCCCATGTAATAAACTCCATAGTGTGAACTTTGATTTGGAATTGCAACATTGATTCTGCTTGGATCTTTTCGCTACAAGAATGCCAGTGTGAATGGGGCCTGTATGATTGGAGGACAGTGCATTTTGTACCACAGACCAGCAGCTCATAGCAACTGAATGTTTATTTTAGATGATGATGACGATGATGATGATGATGCAAATATCTTGCAAATGGGAAAGTAAAAATATATATTTTTTAAATTGTAACTGTAATAGTAACAAACTATTTTTGTGCCCTTGCCCAATTCTACCAGTAGGCTCAGCTAGATTAGGCTCATTTATTCATTGGGAATTTTGTAAATCAGTACTGAGAAGATGTATGTGCTAGATGAGACTGACACTTGGATTTAGGCCTATACTGATAAGAAATTACAGTACAATAAGAAATTACAATCTTTTGGTAGTTCAGTAGTCCCATTTCAGGAGTTTGTAACCTTTGCACAGATTCCAATCATGGTTATTTCTACTACAGTTTGGAAAAAAGACTTTTAAAAATGTGTTTGTGTGAGCACGTGCTTCTGTGTGGTATGTCTGCATGCCTCTTTGCTGGCTGATCTGTTCCTGGACAAAAGTCCTGGATCCTGGGGCTCAGTTGCTGACATTTACAATTCCATCCGCAAGTCTGTTTCTGTTTCTAGCTGTGCTGATTTCCTGGCTTTGAAACCTATGCCTGAGTATGTATGACTGCCATCTGTTGGTCAGAATAAAAATCAATCAAAGATCTCTTTCTTGTAATAAGTTCATCCTCTAACCAGGAGATTGCTTCTTTTAAAAGTTCTACCATCATTTTGCTGGGCACTCGGATTGAATATCATGTAACAAGGCTGATTAGGATTTCACACCATGGCCAGGATCCAGAGGTATACCTTCCCTGAATCTTGCTGCGGTCACCAGAATAGCTGCATAGAGGCTGCTTCCTTTTTGTAAAGTAAATTTGTAACATATATATATATATATATATATATATATATATATATGTTACAAATTTACTTTACAAATATATATATATATATATATATATATATATGTTACAAATTTACTTTACAAATATATATATATATATATATATATTGTAACAACAAGCCTTGAGAACCAACTACCAAGAAAGATACTATCATAAGTTCTGCATGTAAATAAAAGTTATTTTCTTTTTGTTCACAAAGGAGTGAAGTGATTTATGTATAACATCAAAACATGCTACCAAGACTATTAAAAACACCTAATAGTAGAAAGACTTAAGTTGGTGGGGGATGCAGACGAGCAGCCCTGGGCCACCCTGGGAAGCGGAGGATTGGGGCCGAGGCTGCCCCACACCTTGGCCCCAATCCTCTTTTTGCCAGCCTGGAAAAGAACAGCAAAATACCGCTCCTTTCAGAGCAGGCAAAAAGGACGTCCCAAGAGCTGCCGTGCGGCTCTTCTGTGCCCCTTCCAGTGCAGTGCATCAAGACGCTGCGGTGGGAGAACGTTCTGAGACCGCATGCTGTGCGTAATGGCACGTGGTGTCAGGACATCCTCAGGGAGGGGTTGCGGCGGCCAGTGTGCGGCTACCCTTCCCCATCCCTGCCTCGAGGACACTGCAAAGGGCCCATCTGCAGAGGCCCTTAGTGAGAGAACCAAAGGTTAGTGAGATAGTTCTGAGGAAAAAGAAGCCTCAAACTAGGATAAGGTAGGAAAAGAATCTTGTGTAACCCGGTGGTCGTGACATAATTTGATGCCATCTGAAAGGCCCAGTGTGGGGGAGATCCAAGAGACCCAGTGTGAGGGGATCTGAAAGATCTAGTGTGAGAAATCTATGGGCCTCTACAGACGGCCCTTTGTGCCATCTATGAGGCAGGGAAGGGGAGGGGGAGCCACATGCCGGCTTCCCCAACCCCTCCCCAAGGACATTCTGACAGCGTGCGCCATTATTCACAGTGCGAATCATCAGAACATCCTTTCGGCGCAGCATCTTGACGCACTGTGCCAGAAGGGATGCAGAAAGCCGTGCGGCGGCTCTTGGAGTGCCCTATTTGCCAGCTCTGAAAGGAGAGCTCTGGTGCCACAATAAACTACAGTCCCCATGACTCCCTAGCACTGAGGGCCTCGGCAGACGGCTAATTGAGTCGTCTTCCGGGCCTGGAAGAGGAGGGGCAGCCGCACGAGCGGCGCCCCTTCCTCTTCCTGAGGTCGCCCTCGGAGTCGCCAGCCATCCGCACGGCCGGCGCTCCGGGGATGACCTCACGCCGCGGCGACCGGATGCGCCGCGGCGTTTGAGTCAGGGAAAGTGCGCCCGCCGCTTTTAGGGTGCACTTTCCCTGACATCTAAAAGGAGCGCCAATTTGGTGCTCCTTTTAGAGTCGCCGGAGGAGCACTGCGGTGCGGAGGCTGAGCTCCGCCAGCACTCCGGACCAGGGCGTCCCCGATGCCCTGGTCTGCAGAGGGGGTGAGTCAGGGCAGTTAAAGTGGACTCAATTTGCACTATTTCTGCCTTTACTGTATCCAGGTCAGATTACTACAAACAAAGCATTCTGCATAGTGCCACCATCCCTGAAGAATCTTTGGAAGATTTGGAAGGTAGCAGGAAGTACAGTGGGCTGGGCCTGCCCATGAGTTTGTATTCCACCTATTATGCAACACTTTCATTGCTACCAGTTGGTTTCTACACATAATTGTGGTGTTTGCAATTACCTTTAAAGCCCTTAATGGAATGTGTCCATGATACTTAGGGGACCATTTGTCCTATGCCAGTCTGCCAGCTCTCTAGCTTCTTTTGGGGAGGCCATGTTAAGGAAGTGCAATTGGTCAGGATTAAAAAAGAAAAAACAATAGATTGCAGAGGTAGGTTTATTCTGAATTAATGCAGTTTGACACCACTTTAACTGCCAATGCACAATGCACAATGCTCAATGCTCAATGCTCAATGCTATAGAATTCTGGGGTTTGTAGTTTTGTGAGATATTTAACATTTTCTGTAAGAGCACTCTGATGCCACAGTAAACTACAAATCCCAGGATTCCATAAGATAGAGTCACAGCAGATAAAGCGGTGTCAAATTGCATTAATTCTGCAGTGTGGAAGCAGCCGTAATGCCATTTCATTATCTGTAGAGCTGCTGATTTTTTTAAAAAACAAAACAAAACAAAAATGAAGCCTTGTCCAGTGACCAAAATATTATGATGATTTTGATCTTGTTTCCTTACTGTGTGATAACATTAAAAGAAATTATCATAATATTTAAAACTGATTCAATAAAAGATGACAACATACCTGTAAGAATTCAGCTTACATTCTTTCAGAGTAAAACTCTAGTACCTTTCTTTGTCAGGATCAAAATTTACTTCCTTCGCCCTCTCCATTTCTCCCAGATCTGCTGTTTCAATTATTAAGGAGAAGATTGGGGGGGGGGGGGGGGGGAGAGAACAAACAGAAGAGACTTTTAAGAAATTCCATAATGATGCAAAGAATTTAATTTGGAAATAATGCTAGAAACTGTTTCTCTTTTTTTGCTGTTTTCCAGGCCGGATGCATCCTTAGGAAATGGTAAGTGCTGAGAGACACAAAAGGCTATATGCATTCTAGCCAAGTATAGGAAAGTTACAGGAAAGTAAAAATATTGTCTGGTACTTATATAAGCAGGTTGGAAGTTGTTCGGCATGTAGAGAGGAAGTAGAAGTTACACTCATGATGTTGATGCAAATCGTCAACTCAGGCAAAGATAAGGGGAGGGAAGAAGGGGGAAAAGAAAACAATGGCCCCTATTTTACCTTGACTTCTCTTCATGTTGCTGCTTTCTATTTACTTCAGAATAGTTACGCAGACTAAAAATAACTGCACATTGGAGCCTTAAATATGATTCCTGTCAGTTTCTGTGACCACAAGGTCAAACAAAACAGGCATTTCCTACTCTTTAACCTTTGCAGCGAGCAGAAGGAAAAGTGTTCAAAAGGGCCAGTGTTATTAAGGGCAGCCTGAAACATCTGACCCTGAACTGTTTTGTTTTGCTTCTTGAATTCTAAATGCTAAGGGAATAATACCATGGCATCCATGGTTTTTGGCATGACTGTAGCCCATCAGTTGATTCTCAGTGACATGACATATGGATCCTTGAGTTGGGGGGGTTGCAGACTGTCAAAAATAGTGTGAATTCAGTCCACTTTTAGGGTTAGGGTTAGTGCTAGGGAATCATGGGAATTGTTATTTTTCTGAGACATTGAACCTTCTTTGTCAGAGAACTCTAGTGCCACAATAAAATACAGTCCCCATGATTCCCTAACCTTAACCCTAACCCTAAAAGTGGACTGAATTCACACTATTTCTGACAGTCTGCAACCCCCCTTGGTAGAGATGAATATTTACAACATTCTGAGAAGAAAAAAAGCAAAATCCAGTGGGGAGCAAACACAAGGATCCCCAATGATTCTGCTAATATTTGATCAGAATATTCTCAGTGGAAAGCTACAAATTTCTGCTAAACTACAGCGCACCCACAGCATACGCAGACTCAAGGTCACACGGATGGCAAGCCCCGATACTTTTAATGGCACACACACCACCATAGAAAACAAAGGGACTTGAGGTCCTGTGTTTTTCCCTTATGCACAGGGAAGGGTGGGTGGGAACAGATCACCCACATATACGAAGAGTGCACTGTAGTCTAAATATTATGCTCAGATTATTATGTAGGTATATTGTGCTAGTGAGCACTTATTTTGATTATTAGGGTTTCTCAGCAAAGACTGAAAAGTCAAAGACTAAAAAGGGTACGGGCTTTATAGAGAATAAGGAAAGGCTTAGTAAAAATTGTTGTTGATGATGATGTGTGCCTTCAAGTCATTTTTTAGTTAGGGTGACCCTAAGGCAAACCTATTGCAGGGTTTTCTTGACGAGATTTGTTTGGGGTGCAGATGGGGTTTGCCATTGTCCAAAACACATTGCAGAAATAGTTGTGTCTGAGACCACTTTAGATGTCCTTGCTTAGTGCTAGGGAATCCTGGGAACTAGAGTTTATTGTGGCACCAGAGTTATCTAACAAAGAAGGCTAAATGTTTCACATAACTAGTTTCAAGAATTCCCCAGCATTGAGCTGAAGCAGTTAAAGTGGTCTCAGACTGGCAGTTGGTTTCTATGGCTGAGTGGGGATTCAAATCCTGGCTTCCAGGATCCTAGCCCAAGAACCAAACCACTATGCTATGCTGGCTCCAGAAAATAGGAAGTCTGGCAAGGTATTCATGGTTGCTGCCCCCATGACTAGTATATCTCAGAAACAACTGCATTTCATTCTTGTTTCAGGAAGCTTAAGATGTGTGTCCTAACAACAGAATGTAAGCAGTGTGCTTAATGACCACTGAGGATCTACATAAAGGATCATTCTAGACAATGAGAAAATCAAAATACAAGTTCACATACCTTGTATCAAACATGGAGCAGAACTCAGATTGAAGTTTAGGATTAAGATTAGGAGTGGGATAGACAGTGATGAAAGAACTAGACAAGATCCTAAACAGTAAAGATATACAACTGAGCACTAAAGTTAGAATTTTCCAATCCATTCTATTCCTCATTACTATGTACAGATGTAAGAACTGGACAGTGAAGAAGGCGGATAGCAAGAAAATCAACTCATTTGAGATGTGGTGCTGGAGAAGAATACTGAGGATACCATGGATCTGTTCTGGATACCCCTGCAGATACCAACATCCATGGATACTCAAGCCCACGTTGTTCCCAATGGCAGCGCGTGCATGTGCATGTGGCCACGCTGCCATTAGGGATAGCCCCCATTGTCTTGTGGCGGCATGTGCACATGGCTGTGCCACCATTGGAGACAACAGAATTTAATGGCAGCATGGCTGCATGAACACACCACCATGAGACAATGGGAGCATGGCCACATACACATGCTGCCATTGGGGACAACGTGGGCTTGCCATCTGCAGATGCTTGGATCCACAGATACCAAGGGATACCAAGTTCACAATACCAAAGGCTGACTGTATTTGGCCTTCTCTGCCAGATTGTTCTGCTGTCACAGCAAACTATAAATCCCAGGATTTCATAGCACTGAGCCATGGCAGTTAAAATGGTGTCAAGCTGCATTATTTCTACAGTGCAGATGCAATCATAGTATTCTTTACTATTGTTGTGATGGAGGATTTCAGCCAAGGTCTTTAGTAAAGCTAATGGGTCTTAATTCCTTATTGAAGAATATGACAGTCCTCAAATACTGTGCATGAGCATCAGGTAAATCACAACGATGTAATACATCCACAGACACACACAGAGATATGTGCACATACTGCTGCGGGGATTGCATTGTTTGGAAGGATAACAGAATTTGGAGGTCAGGAGAGATGAATACTATTACCCCAGCAAATCAAAATGTCCTACTGCATTGACTCCATGACCTATGGCTCCTTTACAACAGTAGTCCTCCATCTTTGGCCTGCTAGATGCTTTGGACTTCAGCTCTCAAAATCTATTGGCCAAATGGGATGAGGCTTCTGAGAGTCGATGTCTGAAATAGCTGGAGTATTTGAGAATCACTGCAGTACAACATATTTTTTTGCAGAAGTAGAACACACAATTTATTAGAACTTTGTTGTTGGTCAGTATGATAACTGCTGAAGACTGTATGGTAGAATTGGGCGGTATATAAATAAATTTTATTATTATTATTATTAGAACTGTTCCTGGCTGCAAGGGGCCCATAAGTATTTAGTATGCAGGTATGGATGTGTGTGTATGAGAGAGGTGTAGAAGGGGAATGTGTGTGGGTAATGTGTGTGTTCCCAAGGTGCATTAGTATCTTCTCTCCTCCCTTAATTTATGATTACCTTGCAGACTTAAAATAACATAAAATGTTGAATGAGTGACTGGCTGTTCCAGCTGTTCAAATCACTGAATGGAATTAGAGGGGTTTTTTTCTTCTAGAAAAAAAATAGAAATGTAATTTGTATCCATCCTCAAGCCCTTTCCTTTCTCAAATTGTCATGTGTGGGTCACTGGAGGGGGTGATGAGAAGTGAGGAGAGAGGGAGGGAGGAAGGGAGGGAGTTTCCTTCATGCTTCATCTGTGGTGCAAAATGTGGAGGAAACAATGCTTGGTCTGATTCCAGGCATTCTTTGGGCGATAAACTGTTGGAATGCTAAGCAGAGTGGCAAATAATTTTGTCCAGGTATCCAACAGACTGGATAGTCTTCCTGCCAGATAGAACATTCTCAAATTAAAGGCTGCTTTGGAATTCTGGCATTTTGCATCCAATTTGTTGCCGTTGTTATTGATGCTGTGTGCCTTCAATTTTTTTCTGACTTATGTCAACCCTAAGGTGACCCTATGTTGGGGTTTTCTTGGCACAGAGGGGTTGCCCTTGTCTTCCTCTGAGGCTGAGAAAATGTGTTTGCCCAAGGTCACCCAGAGGGTTTCCCTGGCTAAGTGGGAATTCTTACCCTCATCTCCAGAATCACAGTCCGGCACTCAGACCATTTCACCATGCTGGCTTTCTTGCATCCAGTATTGTGAACTTCATGAGATGTGGTGCTATGGAATAATGATTAACCCTTGAAGTTAATCTGGTATTGTGTGGGATTTAATAACAGGAAGGCCTATTTTATTCAGGGTGGGCAGTGAGCCCAGAGGTCAAGTGCATCAGGGTGGGAATTTGATATTAATAACAAAGATGTATGATGATGATGATGAAGATGATGGTGCATGAGAAACAATTTTTTTTATTGTCCATAATTCTGTAGCAGCTACTTAGTTAAGGACTCTCTTCCTGACCCACCCACCACAAACCTGATGGAAATATCATTCAAAGTGCTCCAATTGCTTGCTGAATGGACTTTGTTTTCCTCATGAAGCTGATTCCTGATAAAGTAGTATGGGGATGGGAAGGTTATAATTATGGCAATAGTATCAAAATTGTGAATCACAAATACAGGACAGGTCCAAAACATACTGCGGATATAATCCTGTTTGAGACCACTTTAACTGCACTCAATACTAGGGAATTCTGCTCAATGCTAGGGAATTCTGGGAACTGTAGTTTTGTGAGACATTTAGCTTTCTCTGTCAAATAGCTCTGGTGCCACAATAAACAACAATTTCCAGAATTCCCTTGCACTGCGCCAGAGCAGTTAAAGCTGTCTCAAACTGGATTATTTCTGTTTTGGACCACAGTTAGCTAGATTTACTCATGTTCCATATTTACAATTATTCCATATTCACAATTGCTACTTAGGGGCTGTATGGAGTCACCGGATCAGGGCCATGGCAACCACATGCCGCAGCCCCAGTTCAGTTCTTTGCCACTCCCCAAAGAGCTGGCAAATATCACTTCTTTTTGAAGTGGCAAAAAGCTGCCCTTACTGCCATCGCCATGGCTCTTCTGTGCTCCTTTGGCTCAGTGTGTCTACATGCTGTGTAAAGAGAGTGCCCTGACATTGTGCACCATGTGGTGGGGCGTGCAGCATGATGGCGTCATCGGGGCAGCTGATGTGTGGTCACCCCACCCCAACTCCACCTCCAGGCCGGCCTTTGTGGCCGGTCTGTACAGGCCCTAAGTCACAACTGTGACACTATTGATATGGCCCTAACTATATCTCCAACTTATTGTACTGTGCATTAGGTACATGGGGAAAAGGAGGTCCATTTTGGCAATCATCAAAATATGGGGGGAATGGTATTTCTTTCAGGTTTGGGGAGGGGTGTTTTCAAGTCAGGAGAGGTTTCTTACTTAAGTAGATGATATGGAATTCTGGCCATTATTATGATTACTATAAGTTTTATCTTTTATTTAATCTAAATAGTAGATACATGTGGTTAAAATCATATTTGCTGTCATTGTTGTGTTCCTTCAAGTTGTTTCCAACTTATGGTGACCTTAAGGTGAATCTATCATGGGTTTTTCCTGGCATGTTTCTTCAGAGGGGGTTTGTCATTGACTTCCTTTGAAGCTGAGAGAGTGTTACTTGGCCAAGGTCACCCAGTGGGTTTTCATGATCAAGCAGGCATTCAAACCCTGGTCTCCAGAGTCAAAGTCCAATGCTCAAACCACTACACCACACTGGCTATCCTCTAAAATCATATACACTCATCCCTCCCGAATTCCAGACTCTCCTGCAAATTGGAAATATCGCAGATATTCAAGCTGCATGAGTTATACAATGGTGGTGCACTCCCCCATGTGCCATTTTGTCCCTCCTCCTTGCCATCTGCGAAGGACCAGAACCACAGACTCCAAGTCCATGAATGGGGAGGGACAATCATATACCGTAATCATATAAAATCATATAATCACATACATTTAATCAATTATTTTAAATTGCATCAGCTTTTATTATTTTGTCAAATGATTTCATTTAAATAATTGTACGGTAATTAATTCTTGGCATGAACAGCCTTGTGCTGTCCTTTTAAAGAAATTGTTTGCCTAAACTGTTGCCTGGTTAATGTAAAGAAACTCCCTGTCTAGGCTCTCTGAAGACAATAACTGTAAATAAATGTAATGACTTGATTTGTAAACAAATGTTTCTTATCTGTAGTTATTTGTTTTTCTTCCTACTTTTGAGAGACAGACCTTTTTCCTTTCTGTAGTTAACCTGCTCCCCTCTGGTCCCCACAGCTTAAGAAAGGGAAACACATATAATAATTCATAATAAATTTTAATTCCATCATAAATGATTCATTGTCCCCTCTCACACAGGCTTCCCCTTACTTATAGCTTCCTCACTTAAGATACACATATACTCTTTTCTCTCTTTTCTCCTGCTGTCACTCTGCTACCACACCAGCCATATTTAGCTTCAGTCCAAATTACAATCAAGTGTGTATTTATGTGTGTGTTCATGTGCCTTCAGTCACTTGTTGATTTATGGCAACTCCATGATTTCACAGGAATTTCTTAGGCAAGTAATACTTAAGAGGTGGTTTTGCCAGTTCCTTCCTTTGAGGGATATCATAAACTATCCACTATTGATTGGTGGTCTCCCATCCAGGTGATAACCAGGGCTGACCCTGCTTAGCTTCCAAGATCAGAAAGGATCTGGTGCCTTTAGGTATTTAGGCCCTTCAGCTTCAAGGAGCAAGGAAAAAATAAGACGGGGGCAGGGGGAGAGGAAGTGGTGCTCTTGTGTCCATAGGAGGAATATATAATGGAAAATCATTGTTAGGAGGAAGCAAACTATCAAAATCTGGAGCTTTGCAATCACCCATAAATGTTATTCACTATTGGTTCCTGAATGTCAGTGCCAAATCACACCACTGTTATTTTGGGCCCATTTAACCAGGGGCAATTGATGAGGCTTGGAGCCCACAAAAATGAGTCAAGGCCCACAGGGTGCATTTCCCCCCATCCCTGCTCTTGTTCATACATTCAGAGCCTTCCTTGTTTGGAAGCTCCCAGAATCATTACCATAGTGGCTGGATTATTCTGGAAGTGTAGTTCAAAAACATAACATTTCCATGCCCTGCCTATATAATATAAGGGTGTTTGTCAATTGCATTATTTTGGCAAGATGATAATGTTTGCTTTGGGTACAGTTACCCTTTTTGTTGCTGCTTATATTTACAGTTTTGGGATGCATTATTTTACTATTGTTTGGGCATTATCTCCAGTCCATCAAAGCTGGAACTTTCTAAAGACCACATCCTCACTGGAGAGACTTAGGGTTCCTCCATACCATTACAAAGTTCCAGTAAGTGGGGAATTCTGTTTTGTGATTTCATGCTTTTAATGCCTTGTAACAATTGCTTCTTTTCTTGCATCCAGTCATACCTTAAATATATCCAGCTCTTGGCCCTTGTTTATTTCTGGTTATAGTGGATTTTAACACTACAGGTTGACTCTGCCTTATCCAGTATTTTGAAATTCAAAATACTCCAAAACGTTTTCATGGATGGCTGAAATAGTGATGTCTTTGTTTTTTGATGGTTAAGTGGACACAAACTTGGTTTCATGAACAAAATTATTAAAATATATTGTAGAAAATTACCTTCAGGCTATGTGTATAAGGTGTCCATGGAACATAAATGAATTTTTTTTTTTGCTTAGAACTGGATCTCATATCCAAGCTATCTCATATTGTTGGTGTGGTGGTGGTGGTGATGGTGTGCCTTCAAGTCAGTTCTAACCTATGGTGAGTCTAAGGCAAATCCATCACTGGGTTTTCTGGGGCTGAAAGTATATGACTCACACAAGATCACCCAGTAGGTTTCCATGGCAGAGTGAAGAATCAAACACTGGTCTTTAGGATGATAGTTCAATGCTCAAACCACTACACTATCTTCATAGATGCAAATATAGGTATTCCAAAATTCAAAAACATCAAAAGTCCAAAACACTTCTGATCCCTAGCATTTCAGTTTAAGATGTGGTGTGGGCATAGATTCATAATAGTTGGAAGAGACCACAAGGGCCATCCAGTCCAATGCCCTAATATCCCTCCATCTTCCCATCCCTTTCATAAACTCAACATCTTTCCTCTGGATCCCTGTTCCCAGATTTATATTGTTATATTTTTCAAATTCTATTTTTTAAAGTTTTTTTTAAACAGCTTTGGTGCAAAAATGATATAAAGTCATACCACCGTAGCATATATCTCTAGAAAAAAGTGAAGGTGGGAAGAAACATTCAGTCTGCTAATCAAAAATGTAATGAGGGAATGGAAGTCAAGGGGAAGCCTCCATGACAAAGGTTGCATCCTTGGGACCCCCTAAAAATATAGTGGGAGGAACCAAGACGATGAATAGAGATGTGTTATATTTACCTTAGCCTATATTGGGAACTCCTGGGCCGGGGGGCACACCTCCTGAAGAAGGCATAAAAAGTTGTGGTTAGTATCAAAATTTCAGAGGGGGGGAAAGGACAGAATAACCCCACCCTCTGATAAATACAGCTACAATTCCTGCCAAATCTCAAGGCTTTTGGCCAGTGTGGAAGAGCCCTCAGTCTCCAAATAAAGAGGTTTATCTTCTCAATTCTGTAGTATATTGCAGAAAATAAAATTCCTAATTCCATAAATTACAACTAGGAGAAAGTTTTCAATACTACAAGAATGAGTGTAAAAATAAGCTGTCCAACAATTTGTCAAACTGATTTCCTTACGAGAATGAGAAATCTTAATTTCTCTCCTAAAGAGGCAAGTTGACAAAGTGCTTACTTTTTAAATCAGATTGATTCATGAAAAGCTTGCAAACCACACAGCTGATTAATGAAAAGCATCCAAACCACACATAAAGATGTCAAGTTCATCCACAGAAGTGATGGGTTATTATGGAATCAACCCGGGAATCAGGATATTTGTCTATTTGAGACTTCCCATTGTTCTGCGACATTTATTTTGGAGCACAAACTGTTAGAGAATATAGCCAAGATATTTTGTTCTTCAAAGCCCATCTTTGGTCTTGAAATCACATTTGAATTCTGTGAACTGTTTGGATGAAAATGAAAGTAGTTCTTGGTGTTTTGGGTTTTGTTTTTTTTACACAGTTGACAGGAAATGGTAAAAAAAGGTTTTGTTGGGTGTTATCTCCAGGAAGAGATCCATATCAGCAACAAAGGAAGTACATAAAACTCTGACATATCAGCGGATCTGTGACAAAAACATCATAGTGGGATCTTCTGCATGGAGCAGTAATTAACAAGAGTGAATTAAAATAACAGCCTTGTAAAAATTAGGGTTGAATTGTTGCTGAAAGAAGTTAGAGAAGCAGTTGTTCTCTCCTTTTTGGACAATGCATTTTTCTAGGTTTTGCTTAGGATGGAATGACTGACGTGCACAGATATGGTGGTCATTACCTTTTATTAGGCTTTTTAAAATAAGTGAGACGTGACACACAGGCTGCAGTCCAACATCCCTTCAGCTTAGCACAAATATCTGCATGCAGATATATGCTACATGAACACTACACAACAGCCACACAGAATAGCAACATTGCAGAATAAATATCCATGACTAGGTGCCATTGCGCAATGCACAATACACAACACATAACCACAATGCAAAGTATAGAATGCACAACCATGACACATTATTGTAAATTAATTATTTTAATTGAAATAATTGTTTTGAATTTTATTGAATTTTTTAAAAGTTCTTTTTATCTGTGACAGCCTTGGTTCCCTCCTGGGGAAAAGGTGGCATAAAAATGAAATAAATAACTAAATAAATAATCCTAGACAAGGCACAGATGTACATGTGCAAAGGTGACCTTTTGGCCCTGCGTCCATAGCATTACTTATGGATGGGGATGTTGTCACGGTGAGTCTCACTCACCTAACACTTTTTTTCAAGTGACAGCACAATGGGTTTTACTATCCCACCGCTGCCACCAAATTGTGAAGAGAAACACTGAAACTGCTTATTTATCTGCTTATCTTTTAAACTTTCCTTCTTGGATGACAGCACCTGTTCCCACTGTCACCAATCTGTGATGTGTGTTTTTTATTTTTATCTAGGGATTTGCTCCCCAAACTTTGTTTTCTTTGATTGTTAGCAGCATGGATATTTATTCCAGGTTCAGACAAGCTTGTAATTAAATAACAATAAAACTTTATTTGAATGATGGTTAACAATATTTCATTTGTTACGATGTTGTATTCACTTGTTCTTGTTACACTTTGTTACAGAAATCTTTATCTAGAGAACACCAGCTACTCTCATTTAGGACCCTCACACCATCCTTATTTAATGTTATCCTTCCTACCTTATTTCTATCCTAGTCCTCAGGCTAACTATGGGGTTATGCAGATGGGAAGCTCTGGGCCACCCTTGCTAGCGGTGGATCAGGGCTGCATCAATCCCACGCTGCTGCCCCGATCCTTCCTTTTGCCACCCCTAAAAAGAGTGGCAAAATGCCACTCCTTTTAGGGGTGGCAAAAGGCCGCCCTAAGAGCCAGCACCATGGCTCTTCCATGCCCTTTTAGCGCAGCATGTCTACATGTTGCGTCGGGAGGGCGTCCTGATGCTACATGCCATGCGGCTGACCCGCCTCACCCCTGCCCCCAGGCCGGCTCTTTAGGCCAGTCTGCAACACCCCTATATCCCACAGGATACCAAATACCAGCAACTCCCTCACTTAGAGTGCTATACTCGAACTAAGGGGGGTTGCAGACTGCCAGAAATAGTGCAAATTGAGTCCACTTTTAGGGTTAGGGTTAGGGTTAGGGAATCATGGGAACTGTAATTTATTGTGGCACCAGAGCACTCTGACAGAGAAGGCTCAATGTCTCAGAAAAAAACCAATTCCCATGATTCCCTAGCACTAACCCTAACCCTAAAAGTGGACTCAATTTGCACTATTTCTGGCAGTCTGCAACCCCTATAAGTCCCTCAGTACTGGACTTTTCCCTCACAGTCCCTGTCTTTTGGACTGTTACCCTACCAGACCCGGTCTGACTCCAACTGTCAGCAATGGAATTCTTTATCACCTACAGCCACAATTCTATTGGTTGTCACCAGCTCACTCCTGATTGGCTGTTGCTCAGCTGGCCCAATTCTACCTACTCTCCACAAATGTCTCTAACATAATCCCACCTTTTGTTGGAAAAACATTGCTTCGTGGCCTAGGGAAGAAAGGATTGGGCAGATCATGGGCCAGTTGCAGCCCTTGGTTGGGTCTGTGTGACCCTTGGGGCCCCTGGATCCTTCCAAGTCTGAATTCTTTCATTTTTTAAAAAAAATGACCAAAAAAGTCTAGTTTTTTAAAGTTGATAATGGACTCTATATGCCTCCTTTGGGCTACTACAGGCTGTTTCAGTCCACCCAGTCTGAAAGACAGAGAAAGAGACTTTTCACACTACACAATTATAGCACTATGTTTTCACTTTAACTGTCATGGCAGCATCCTATGCAATTCTGGGACTTGCTGTTTAGTACAGGGTATCCAGAATTCTCTGCCAGAGAGCTTCGCTGGTGCCTCAACAAACTGCATATCCCAGGATTCTATAGGATGCATCTTTGGTGATTAAAGTGGAAAATGTGCTGTAATTGTGTAATTTGAAAGGTCCCTAGATATCATGGCTGGTCATTTGAAATACCACATTCAACAGATTCATTGGCATCTCTACTGTAATGCTGCTTTCTTTTTTTAAAATAGCATATTACAGGAAATGTTGTAATGTGTTCATGTGCTACTTCTGGAGAATCTAAATCCTCCTCTAAACACTTTTAAAATGGGTGGCTAGGAAGGCTGGAAGAGTGGGGCAAAGGAGAAGAATATCTATTTGGGAGGGGGAAATTAAACAATTCTTGTGAAGTCTCTATATTTTATATCACACATCAGGGGTGTAGCTAATTGAGGGAGGCAGCAGAATGGGGGCATCCCCCCATATGATTTCTTCTTCCTCCAATCTCCAAATTTCTAGCATTGCACAGCATGAAGCATGGAACATTGCTCATATCTACAAGTCTCATATTTGCTGTGTTTGCATTCCATTGGTAGCTTTGCCTGCCCCTTTTCTTTGAAAGTCTAAACTGTATTTCTAAATGTTCACCTGAAGTTTTAAGTTACTGCAATGCTAGAAATTTGGAGACTGGAGGAAATTTTCATTTGAAGAGGATAAAGTTCTTATGGAGGGGGACAATTTCCTCATGTTGCCCTAACTAATTCCCTCCCAGACACACATAAGGAGGGGTGACATTTTCTAAATACAAATAGGACCATTGCATTAACCTAGATGCCACTTATTAAACTCAAGTTGTTAACAATGATGCCTACAAAGTGTTTTTCTTCACATGTACACATAGCAATAGCAATAGCATTTACATTTCTGTATCACTTAATAATCAACTCAGCACTCTTTTACAATCCGTAAGCCAATTGCCCCTAACAAATTGGCTACTCATTTTATTGATCTACAAAAGGATGGAAGGCTGAGTTAATCCTGTGAGTCCTGGGATTGAACTCACAACGTTGTGGCTGCAGTACCAGCATTTAACCACTGTGCCACTAGGGCTCCTTGTATTGATGTATTGAGCCTCATATATGTCAGTTATTATTGTACTCTCCTAACATTTAGCTAGGAGAAAATAATAACTTACCTACCCAGGGTGACTCAAAAATATTATAGGCCCTCAAATCTGCTTTTTGATTCCCCCCCCCATTTAAAAAAATAACAAGGCTTATTTATGTTAATTTGCATATAAGTGGAAATGTTCAAATGCAAAGGGTAATAGTAAGATAAAATGAAATAAAAATAAAGAAATAACAGAATATAAAGGCATACACATTTGATACAGCAAACTGAAAGAGAAATAGTCCATCAAACAAAAGTTTAAAAAAATCAAAATAAGTTGTAAGCTGGAAAATGACAAAATTAGAAATTCTTAAAAGCCTGGGAAAGCTGAAATATTTTCCCCTGTTCTCTAAATATTAATGGTGTGGCCATGAGGCAGGTGTTCGTTGAGAGGGCATTCCATTGGATACCAATTGTATAAAGATGCACTTATTCTCAAGATGATTTAATGTAGATTGTCTGCTCTGTAAAATACACATGCGCAGACCTCTTGCTATAGAAACAGAAAGTAATTAGCTGCTAAAATCAGGTTTCTTTCTACTCTTTCAGTATATATTTATGGATGGATGGGATGCTTATTTTAATACATTTGTGATTATGTGGGCAGCATCAATTTATATGATTTGGTACATCAATAAGGGATGTGGTGGCTCAAGTGGTTAAGATGCTGACTCTGTTGATTGCAAGATCAGCAAGTTGGCAGTTCGAGGCCCAGGTGTTGCACGATGGGGTGAGCTCCTATCACTAGTTCCAGCTTCTGCCAACCTAGCAGTTCGAAAGCATGCAAATGCAAGTAGATAAATAGGTACCACTTCGGTGGGAAGGTAAACAGCGTTCTGTGCAATCTTGCTGGCCACATGATCACAGAGTAGTCTCTGACAACACTGGCTCTTCGGTTTAGCAATGGAGATGAGCACCACCCCCTAAAGTCAGACACAACTTCACAACCTTGTCAACGGGGATGACCTTTACCTTTACCTACATCAATAATATCCATATTGCTGTGTATTTCTTGTAATTGATTTGAGCTCATTTCAATGATATCAAAAGAGGTTTTTGTTACCTAATTCAATCAGATTATGGATGTCATCATGGAGAAGGGAGGATGAGGATTTGCATAGCTTCCAATCATGACAGTGGAGTTTTCAAAAAAGAAGTTCCTTATAGATTGAGGTCCATATCCCAGAATTTGGTTTGGGAAGGGGGATTACAATTCCAGCCAGCTTGCGCAAATTGTTCTAGGAGCCTTAGTACAAAATAAGTAGATTATTCAAGCTCAGTCTTTCCAACAAAGACCCCTGCATTCATGTTCTTCTGGAAGAAAGAAGCCACGTTTATTTAAATTAGATTTAATCCCCAGCATATGGGGCTAGTAATGCAAATGTCATAGCTGATTTGTTTGTTTTTCATTTTATTGTGAGTCACACAACAGGCAGCAAAGGAATTGAGTCAAAGTTTTACACAGGAAAGCCAGAAGGATCCAAATTCTTAAAATTTAGATTAAGCAGAAAAGACTGCTGATGCTAATAGGGTCTTATCAAACTTTTCAGATGTGTTTAGACTCCAGGCATGGAAGTAATGCAACTGCTGAAAAATAGGCATCAATTATTTTGTCTCATATCAAAGGAAGGATGGGCTGTTCTGCCAAGCCCATGTGACAAGATGCACATTTTAAGGATGCTGTTGCCCTTTTAGTTCTTTCCTCGGCATCCTGGTCAGATATTGGGTCAACCATAACTGTCACCACTGTGCAAAGAAATGAACTATGTTCCATGTTCAGTAGCCCATGTAAGTGATGCAGGGGAAAAAGGAAGGAAGGAAGGAAGGAAGGAAGGAAGGAAGGAAGGAAGATATAGCAGTGCTCATCAAAGTGGAGGCCTGTGGAATGGTCAGCAAGCCATCAGTTATAGGTCTATAGTGAGTTTCCATGAGATTATGCTTATACCATAATCATATGGCACAAATACGGCACTGGTCCTAAGCACAGTGCTGAAAAAAAAATAGCAGTCCACAACTTAAATGCAGTGGTATCTAACATGTGTTATCTGTTCCACATTCCTCAAGGTCACATAACTGGTAAGGTGCTAAGGAGTAAGCTTGGTTCCCCCAAAATTTAAAGAACAGTCTGTAATTCTTCAATATAACTAATATTTATTTAACATTTTAATCTGAAATTGTACATGTGTGTTCATTACATATATACCAATATTTATATTGCCCATTTCTAACAGTGAAGCTGATCTCAAGAAAAAAAAAAGATGCTCCCTTAATACTCCCTTGGTGAAATTCTTAGCTCTCCCTGAAATTACATGTAAAGAACTTTATATTCTATATTAAAAACAGATTGCCTTCAAAGTATTGTCCTGAGACTGTGTATACAGACCAGTGCAGAGGTCATATTTGATGAGGTCATTCATGAATGTGATTGCATGTATTTTATTAAAAACAGATTTGGGTACCTGAGATTTATTATTTTTTTTAAAAATGGAACCTCACACTATTTGGACTACACCACTATTGATGTCCCAGTGACTGATAGATTCAAATCCTAAAAGTACTCCCTGGCTAATAGAATTTCATGGTGAAAAAAGTATCATGAATCTGAACTGTCTGCCTTGGATTCTAACCTCTGGCATGTCCATGTTCTTAACTAGTGGAAAGCAGTCTGGGTCTATTGAAACCAAAGGTCTTGGTGTCAAGACTGCTCATTCACACCAGACACTTGAAGACATATATCAGTTTAAATACGAATTACATAATCCATGACAGCTAATGGAAATCATTACAAAATCTCATCATAATCATAAATAGTATGGGAATTTTGCAATTCTTCAATTTATTTGTCATTATGTGATCCATTCCTATCCTGTTGGGTTCTTTACATTTTCATTTCACTGTGACGACCTTATACTAGTGACAGAGGATGCTCAGATCTTTGCCTGGAAAACAATATATATTATTTGTGACATGAAAGTAATGCATAGTTCTCTTAAACGTTCCCTAGCAGACTCCTATTGCATTCCACAAAGCGCCTGCACTTGAACCACCTCCATTCACATCAGAGTCTTTTTATCCCAGCACACATTGAGCAAGCTGCTCTGAAGCTTAATTCTCCTGACCCTTCAGTGCAGTCGGATATTGTCACCTAATCCCTTTTTTTCCCTTATGTCCCATGTGTGGTTTTGACTTTTTTTCTTCTCAATTCCTTTTTCCCCTTCCCTTTTTCTTTCTTTCTTATTCTATAAGCCTCTCTCCAGGCTCCACATTCCAGAATTCATCCTTGCATTAGTGCTGCCATACAATGCTTTCCCAGTGTTAGAGGATTAGACATTAAGGAGACTGTGGCAACTCTAGCATTACTATATGCACAGGGGGAACATAAGGGGATGATGGAATGTCTGCCCCCCACCAAAAAAAGAAAGAAAGAAAGAAAGAAAGAAAGAAAGAAAGAAAGGGGAAGGGACAGAGTTGAAAAAGCTGGGAGTGGGCAGAAATGACAGCTCAGCTATAAACAAATGTGGTTGAGGAATGATGGCTCAGCTTTAGGAAATATGGCTGTACAAAATTATTTGCCATGCCAAACTGGCTGGAAAGCTAAGTAATGAGCCCTATTGGAGGGAGATTAGGGTTGCTGAAGAAGAAGTCTTACCGATGTAATTCTGTAAGTGGTTTCTAAGTGATAGGTAATTTGAGAACATGGGTGTGAAAGGCATAATCAAATGAGTTAGGGAACACTATAGTCCTGGTCCAGTTCCCACTGTTATGGAGTACAATGGGGAAATGGATGTCATGGCACCTCTAAGGGCTTAAAACTTCCAGTTGCAGCTCTGTTTTAACCTACTTGACAGACCCTGTTATAAGATAGATAAACACAGTAGTTCAAAGGACCTTGGAAGAGCTGTTGGAAAATGACGTAACAGAATGCTGCTGCCATCTATAGAAAACTAGAAGCTGTTCAGATATATTCAATTTGGCATATGGTCATATCTGGACTGGATTACTATCAGGACTTTGCTCTTCAAAAAAAATAATTTTAAATATTTTAAAATTTATTTTCTATTTATTTGATTATGTGTTGACTATTATATGGCTGTAATCAACCACCATGGCATTCAATCAGGCTAATGCATATGTTGCAATGTGGTTTGTCATGAAACATGCCTTTTTGTTTTTGTTGTGCATTCTGGCTTTCAGATCATGCAGTATCTTCTCAGTAATTGCTTTTTGTATTGTTTAAGCGAGCCATTGTTATTTTATTAACTGAAATACATAAAGCATCAATTAATTGAGAACTGTATTTTAAAAAAAAAAAACACCAAAAAAAAACCCTCCACTCCTTCCTTCCTTCCTTTTGAATTTTCTCCAGTTTCCATTAATTCCATGCCCTTTTCTACTGGCATCTCTTCAGGACCAACCTCTTCACTATCTGACTGAATGGCAGGATAGAGTACATCCTTCTTTATAGAGACAGGTTTAGCTTGTATGTATCAGTTGTGGTTAACCTTGAAACTTTTTTTTATGAATCTTTGATCCACCAAACTTCCTAAATCCTTTACACCAATAGGACATTGTGCTGGCCAGAACAACAGAACTTCTTCTTGCCTGTAGCCTTCAGAGCTGCTCAAAAACTGGCTTCAGAGGGTGTCCTAGCACTCTGCAACAGGTTTTTTTGTGTTTGTTTTGGTGTTATGGTTGCAGTGGGGAAATCAGATCAAGATTAAGTCATCTCAATTAGGGTGGGTTCACTTATTCCACCAACAAATGTCCAGTACTGGAACTTGATCCTGGATTTTGAGGTTGATTGTCACTTTCTTAAGCATATCATATTGAAGCTGGAGTCAAAATCATACTTGTCTGCAACTCTTCAATTGAGAATGGATGTCTTTCTTGTACCTCTCTTTATGCAGATCTGATAGCTACTCATGACATGCTCCATTTCTTGCTCATTGAATCTTCTGGATTTTAATTATTCAGTATCTTGAATATATATTTTTTACTCTGTAGGATAAAAGCTCTTGAAATAAATCTCTTAGTTGAAATGCCTTCTGTTTGGAAACCTTGAGAACCAGATGTACATTACATTTCTATTGCATCTCCTTGAGCCATTTATGAATCTCTGTAACCTTAGGGGGACATGCCATGAAAGAACATGGTGCTACTGGGTAAATTTTGTGCTGGCATTGTATTTTTTTCACAAAAAAATATCCTATAATAACATCTGTTTGGTAACCAGAGGCTTGAAACAGATGTGTGGCAAGGAGTGGCTACTGGCCACTCTGGCCACAATTGGGCTGTGATATGCCTGGGACTGCAGCAACTCAAAGCAGGTTGCCACCGCAGTCTGAAATGGGCCACCAGTAGGAGCAGATTAAATCCATTCTTTTTCTGGTGGCTTTGGGCCATCTTTGGTGGCCTCAAATCAGCTTCTACCTGCTTCTACCTGCTTTGGGGGTATGCACCATCTGAATACCATGCCACCAAAGTAGCCAGAAACTGCTTCTTTTGGCCTGTCTGTTTCAGACAATATTTCACAGATTGCCTTAATATATTGCTTTTGTGATGTAGCAAATTGCACACGCTCTTACATGAATCCTACCCCCCCCCCCATGAAGCCATTTCCTCTTAGATGGTAAAATGAAAGCAGTTTGTGTGATTTATTCCATTTGTTCTGTTTTAGATTAAATGAAGCATTTCCCATTATCATGTACTAATTCTTTTGGAAGATTTTTTTTTTAGGAAAGATTGTAGATATCAACCAAATTACCTTATCTACTGCACAGAAAAAAAGGAGATATCTATCCAATTTGAAACAATAATCCACCATGACAGTGATAAATCTTTGATAGATTAGTCATTGAACCTGGAGCTAATTCTTCTAATGTTTCATTACAATTCCTTACTGAAGTTAATAAACTGGTAAAATTATTCTCAGATTTATACAAAACCATGTTATACAGTCTCTGATTATTTTATCATTGTAAGCCATTTTCTGGTCATGAAAAAATTGTCTACTTCATTTTTAAAATCATCCTGAGTCACCTTCATGAGCCATTTTAATTAATCTTGCTTGCAGATATGATGACTAACAAAAGGTCCATTTCCCACACCCACAAGGAGAAGGGGGAAATCACTTGATACTTTCCTTTTCATTTACAAATGTTCAAATATCTCACTCTTCCATGAAGATCCTTTGCTTATATAAGGTTTAGAATCAGTAAGCACATGGCAGGTACTGAATGCTGTTTTCCATTTTAAAACCATAATTACTTCTTGAATACATGAGGCCATTCAGGCAGTTTCCAACCTTTCAACCTCATTTTCATTAGTCTCTTAGCCTAAAATATAGGATAAGCACTTTGCAAAAGTGTTTCAAACTATGAGACATGTTCCCTCATGTGGCAATAAATAGGTAGGATATATAGTCAAACATTAAAATGAAATTTCTATAACACAAGGAAGTCCTTAAATGTTGGACTATCATGCTGGAAATTTTTTTTAATGATACAAAATGCTAGAGGTATAGTCTTGTACTGGTACTCCATTTGCTTTCATCTGTATGTTTGAAGTGTGTTGCAATGTCAGGAGCATTACCAAAAAACTCTGAAAAATCAACTATAATCTTAGTTTACAGGTTCTTGGTCACATGCAGAATAGAAGCCATGGTATTCAAGTCCAATATCATCTTGAATTATGTCTGGTTACACAGTTCCAGTGCTGAATTTTCTTTGTGCCACATATACTTTATCCTCAGCAATGTGTCCTTTACATTCCAAGATAGCAAGGTAATATCTACTAATGGTAATAGGTGAGCCACTATAACCTGCTGGTTAAATATCTGAAGGTTGCAAGAGACTCTTCAGGTTTGAAAAGAGGTCTTTGAAAAGCTGAGCAGGATAACAGTGTATGGGGAAACTTGATACCTGCAATTTGTGACCATTTATTTTCACTTAATAATATTGGGAAGCATGGTGGAATTCAGTTACATTCAAAAACCCATCAAAAAGTATGAAAGGATAGAAGGAACCCTGGTGGCTCAGTGGTGTGTGTCTATATATATATATATATATATATATATATACACACACACATATATATACATATATATGAAAGGATAGATATAACAGCCCAGACTGAAAACTCTGGCCAAGCTTTTTTACATTTAATATAAGTGTCTTTCTTTGCAGGAGAGTTTATAAAATTTTATTTGCGAGTGGAAGCTCTACATTGGTGACACATGCAACTCTAACTCATTTGTAACAGCCTTGTTGACACAGCTTTCCTCAAAGGGAGGAGCACGGAGGAACACTGTTGCCCCCCCCATTCAAAACTGTCAATGTCTTTATGCATTGAAATTTCCACAGACAGAGGTGCATCCAGCCAATGGCAGCCCAACTTGATATCTGCAGTCTTCTGGAGGAGACTCTTCCTGAACCAGCTGGTAGATGAAACAAATAATGCTTGTTCTGATTTAATTATCCAGGTTCTGGAAAAAATACAAGATTTGGACACCCCAATGAGATACACAGTTGTATAATGAATATTGCAGTTTTAGCTTGTCTTTTATAAATCATAACTTCCAGATTTTCCTTACTATAGCATATTCCTCATTTCACAATCTGGAAACAGCTTGTAGTATTCCAACAGCTATATTTATTGTGAGCAATATGGTATGGTGGCTTGAGTGTTGGGCTAGAACTCTGGGAGGCCAGGGTTCAAATCCACAAAGCCGTGGAAACCTACTGGGTGACAGGCAAGTCACATACTTTCTGCCTAAGAGGAAGGCAATGAAAAGAAGAAATCTTCCCAAGAAAAGCCTAAGACACGTTTTCTACAAATTCCCTTATCATTACTAGCATATATGTAAGAAAGCAACTAAAAGGATTTTCGTGTGCACTTCTCCTAATATACAAATTTTTGCTTAAGGTACTCATTTTTTCAGTCACTCCTCCTTAATATACTACTATCTTAAATTGTTTTCTTGTATAGGTTCACTAAAATTGTAAAAAGGTTACAGGACTGAAAAGCACACAATGGGAAGACTACATTAATAAATGCACTGTCTTTGGAAATAAACACCCTTGAACATAACTCAGAAAGAAAATACACAGGGCCATGCTGCACAGTTAAATTTAGAGTAAGAGTTATCAAATTTATCCCTTTGATTATTAGGAAATTATTATTAGACTTTCCAACTGCAGTTTAGTAGAGTACTCTCATGCCAGACACCATTTCTCCTCAAACTGATCTTGTCTGTAGACATGCTAGATAATAGTAATAGTAGCCATAGATTTTGTAATCCCTGGCAAATAATTCCCAGGTTCTATCCAACATGACCAGCTGCTTGGAGTAAGTAAGACTGATAATAGCAGACAATGCTTGCAGTAGTCTTACTTATGAAATACAGTGTATTTCATCATTTTTGCTTTATATAAGGGGAAATTTTTAGAATTTAATGTGGAGTCATATAAGGAGAGCAGAGAAAATTATGAATAAGGATATTCATGCCTAGTAGTCACAATGACTACATATTATCTCCAGTATCTAAAGCAGTATGCCCCTCAATACCAGTCACAACCAGATGGACGTTATTGCATTCAGGTCCTATTCAGAGCTTTGAATTATTATTTTTTAAAGGAACAAGTTACTTTACTCATACCTCTGCTCATCCAAGAGGGCATTCATTATCTGCTACTGTTCCACAGTTCAGCAAGATAACTCACCAAATTGCTTGTTACTAACAAATCACAGTTACTCTTGCTGATGTGCCACTGAAAAATACAGAAAAATTCTCACTAGTCCCTCCAAATGGCCAATTCAGATGTTGTACTTTAGGAATTCTGAGAAAAATACACAAGACCTTACAAAGCAACCCTTCCCGATGGCAGCATGAAGCAGCCCCCCATGTGGCCTTTACTTTTCCCCATTCTTTCACTCAGATAGAGTTGAGATATACACAAAGTAAAGAATAACTGGTAGACAACCCATTCTAATTCCACTGAAAATTAGTGATTTGTAGTCATAATTATTATAGGCAAAGAAATAACTATAAATGTGAAATTCAAATAATTGTAACTTTCAGAATGTTGGTGGGAGCCTATGTGGTTCTAGAATAATATGTATAGTTTTTGAGATTCTTGAATTTTGAAATGAGATTTATAAACAAAGGGATGATGATGAGGAAAGTGGAATGAAGTGACAGTATGATTTTAGTAAGATAAATAAATTAGCTATTTTGAGTGGAATTAGCCAGCAGTTTATTGGTGGAGGAAGCAATTTTAAGATGGTGAAACAGAATAGAATTGAATAACATGTATAAGTAAAATATATAGAGGGGGAGAGAAGTATAATAATTTGATCATTATAACCACTAGCATGTAAGTTGCAAGTAACCCTTTTGTGTTTTTTCTATTGTATTAGTTTGTGTCATTTGTTATTTTGTGTAGTTGGTACTTGTAGTTTTGATGTATGTCTTTTTATAATTTTACTCTATATGTTGTTTTATATATTAAAATTTATGTGTTAATAAAAATATTTCTTTTAAAAAAGAAGTAACTGTTCCAGCTTGTAACCACAGAAAGTTAGCAAATGTGTGACTTCCTAGCTCTATTCCTTTTTGTGGCTTTGCTAGGCATTTGTTTAGCTGTAAAGGGAGCAGAACATTAGATAGGGAGGGCTTTAGTCTGAACCAGGACAATTCATCTTATGTTCTTATGTTCTTAAGTTCTAGAATACTTTAAAAGTTCCTCAGTAGCATTTGCCCACAAGTTTCTATATGAAAAAACTAAGATTTTTTATGTGTGTGTGACTGTGTGTGTGTGTGTGTGTGTGTTCATATGCATATGAGAACATGCAGGTGCACACACTTTTATTTTTATATCATTATTTTTTCAATAAGTTTAAAATCCATATGTGGGGAAATTACTCTTTCTGCTGTCCACAGATCAGAAAGGCTATCCCTGTCCCAGGAAACTTTTTCAGACTTAATTATTATTTTATAAGACTATGTATGTAGAACCAGTGTAGTGTAGTGGTTTGAGTTTTGGACTTGGACACTGGGAGACCAGTGTTCGAATTCCCACTTGGCCAGGGAAACCTACTGGGTAACCTTGAGCAAGTCACACTCTTTCAGCCTCAGAGGAAGGCAAGAGCTAACCCCCTCTGAACAAATTTTGTAAGAAAATCCTGTGGAAGGTTTGTCTTAGGGTGCCATAAGTCAGGAATGACTTGAAGTGACACAGACATGACACAACAACAATGTATCTACATTACACAGTTTTAGTTTGATCCTGCTTTTAACCATATCCTACTTATGCCTGGAATTTGCAGTTTGGGAATGGGCACACTGAATTCCTTGCTAGAGACACTAATACTGGAGGTCAGAGGAGACTGGAAAATATGCAATCCCTCCCAGACTACAAATCCCAGAATTCCATAGAGTGGAGGCATGGAGGTTAATGGGACTGAGCTGCTATAATTTGTTTTTTGGTGTAGATACAACCTATGATAATTTCACTTCCCATTTTGAAAACTGCTTTAATGAAGAAAACATCTTAGCATTTTGGCTTCTGTATTTACCATAGTGACTTCAAAAGAGATTACACTACAGTGACAGATTTGTGGGTTATAACAACTGTCTGATTGTATTAGCATATGGAGGGACAGATAGGGATATGAGATAATTTTATACTTTATTGATTTATACTTTAATGAGAGCTTATCAAATAAATATGCAAAGTGGAATATTCATGATTCCCAGGATTTGGCAGTGCAGTCCTTTGAACATAAAATATGTACTCAGAAAAACAAGAAATTGCATAAAATGTGTAAAAATGTACGAAAATGGCATTGTAGGAAAAACTGCAAAAATGAATGTAAGAGGCAAAACTGCATTAAAAATGCATGCATTAGGAAAAAGAGAATATATGCAAACTTTTTTGCAGCCATCCTTCTGTGGTTTCTGAGAGTTGTAGAATCCATAAATGTGTCTGTGACCTTCTCTTGGCCTCCCTTTGATTCTGTCTTGTTGTATGAGGACAATAGGAAAAATGTGATATCACAGTAGCCCTCAGGCTAAATTAATTTCATAGATAATGGGTCTGCACATTAAAGATGCAGGACAGGATGCTGAGCACCTATTGATTTGGACACAAAAAGCAATAACTGACTATCTGTGACTGTAAAAGGTGATGTCAAAGGACATCTGAAATGGTAGCTAGTATGGCCAAATGAGTCAGTCATGGTTTGTTAAATGAGTGAAGCTCTTCCTTCACTGCCTCGTTGGCTGCATGAATATCCCCTGGTAGACATGTGCCTCCATTGCAACCATATTTGAGAAACCCTGTTCATAAACCACATCTTGCCAAGAAACCCCCATGATAGGTTTGACTTAGGGTCACCGTAGGTCACAAACAACTTGAAGGCACACATCAGGAAACAATTCATAAACCACTCCATGTTCCAAAGAAGCCTTTTCAGTTTAAGATTTATAACCAAAGTGACTGGAAGCAGAAAACCTTCTCCCACACTCCCACCACCCATGCCTATGAAGGTGGTGAGACAGAGGCAAGTGTCTCTGCTGCAGATCTTAACACTCGGACAGGCTTATATGGGAAGGTGGTGGTGGTGGTGTGCCTCCAAGTTTCTAACTTATGGCAACCTTAAGGCAAAACTCTCACAGGATTTTCTTGATTTGGCAAGTTTCTTCAGAGGGGATTGCCATTGCTATCCTTGAGGATGAGAGACTGTGACTCACCCAGGGTCATTGAGTGAGTTTCCATGGCTGAGGGGGAATTCAAACCCTGGTCTCCAGAGTCATAGTGGAATGTTCAAACCACTATACTATACTATACTACAACTCTTATATTTGCTGAGTTTTTATTCTGTGGGTAACTTTACCTGCCCTTTTTCTTTGCATGCCTGAAAAGAAGGATGGAAAATTTCATTGGGGACATTTCATTTCTTATTGAGGGGACAATGCCCCCATTTTGCACTCTTGCACAGCTGCAGGAATCCTGGAATTTGTAGTTTGGTGAGGCTAGCAGAGAATTCCCATTCCTAAAATTTCTATTCCTGAATTGGAAATGCTAGATTTCCATGGGATGAAGCCACTGCAGTTAAAGTAGAATAACAGTGCTGCAACTGTGTAGTGTGAAATGATCCATGATGTGGGTTACAGAGTTTTGAAGTGAGTTCCCATTTCTAGTATGGAGAGAGATTTCCAAGGGGAACGTTTCCAAGGGGAAAATCTGTTGTAAGGAGAATTGCTAGGCTTCCAGTTATGCATTAGAGAAAGAGAAAAATAATCTCCTGAACCACTCTGTTCCTAATTTCTCAGAGAAAGATACATTCAAATCAGGCTGGGTACACAATGAAAATATTGTTGAATTGATCAAAGAGTGACCATTTCATTGCACTTTTGCACTCCAAACTCAGGGCTCCATTAGGAATGCTGCCCCAGGTGTTTTCAGAAAAATACATTAGCAATTGAGGTTCTATATGAAAATATTAACATAAAAAATAAAAATGACATTGCATGAAGTTTTGCTTATAGTTATGCAATATAAGAAGCAACAAGCTAAGCAGATTCTTTATTAAGCTTTCTCCAGTTTAAAACATCACTTTATTTACAGAGCAACTAAGCAATTATGAATTGAATGGCAACTGGAAAAGTGATCATGGGAGAAAACCTCAGAAATAATAATAAATTGGTAGGGTGAATCTAGTAATGGAATTCTATGGAAAACCATCCATATTTTTTCTGGCTTCAACTTCCATCAAGTTTTCTGCAGAGTGTAGGCAGGGGGAAAAAAGGGGAAAAAATAGAATAAAAAGAAAACCCAAATCTACGTCTAAGAACCAAAAGTAACTTGGGAAGACACCACAAACCAAGGGAATGGATACATGCAATTATAAAGCAACAAAAAAGCCTAGGCACTACCAACTGCTGGCATATAATTCCATCTTAATAATTCATTGATATAAAAAGATATATACCTTCATGGGAACTACTTGAGATGATGGTTCAGCACCTTTTTCTTAAAATGAGGTGTGTAAATGAATTATCTGATCACCTCAAAATCATTCGGTAAGTTGTACTAAAGTGTATGACCAAGCTGCATGAATATGAACCAGAATGGATACAAGTATAATCCAGTGTCCCATATGATCATTCATAAATCCTCCCATCCTGTTTCTGTATTAATATGCATTTTCAAAGTCTATGTGAAATTTATAAATAAACACACACTTGGACGCATATTTTTGAATATATTTTCTCTGTGTTCCACCCAGCACTACCTTCTGTGTTTGCCCCTCCATGAAAGACTGGAATCACCATAAAACAGTGTTTCCAATTCTAATTCCAGAGAAACAACCCAGAAGAATACCATGGTCAATGGTGTTGAAAGCCACTAAGATGTCCAGCAGAATGAACAGGGACACATCCCCCCATCTAGTTTCCTATGTAGACCATCCACAAAGGTGACCAAAGCTCTTTCTGTCCCATAGCCAAGTCTGAAGCCAAATTGAAATGAAGCTAGATAATCTGTTTCATCCATGAACCCCTAGAGCTGGAAGGCCACCACACACTTGCCCAAAAAAGAGATGTTGGGCACTGGCCAATAGTTTTCCAGTATAGTAGGGTCCAGGGGGGATTTTTTTTTTCAATAACGGTCTCACCCCACTGTCTTTTAGGCAAGATGGAAACCTGCCTTGATGTAATAAGGCATTCACTGCTCCCTTTTCCTCAATCTGCCAGTCCCCCTTGGGCTGCTTTCAACAACCAGGAAGGGCACGGATCCACATGGTGGCTCTCATCTCTCCAAGGATCTGGCCCACATGCTCAGGTTATAAATAATATAATGATAAAAAGAGAACTCTGTTGAGAATGACTTCATCAATAGCTTGTCAGTTTTCTCAACATTTCTGTGATTGTGGCTAAGGATTAAATATTGCCCATAATGTCGGACTGGGTTTATATACAATCAGTGTGCAAATATGCATTTAATAGGTATGGAAAAGGATCCATATATAAAGATTATTTTGTTCCTGCTCTCCTGCCCATATTCCATGGAAATATAACACATTGCTGAGAAGATACAGAAATTTAAGGGCTTAAATCCAACTGCTAGTGCAGATATCATGGAAATATTTCAAGTTCACTTTTCTGCTCATGAAACATACTAGATACAGAAAACTGGAAGACTGTTCTAAAGCCTAGGGAAAACAAACCATTCTGAGGGCTCATTCCCACTATGATTTAAACCGATTTGCAAATTGCTTTATATGTGCCTCATTCACACTGGAAATGATTTCAGACCTGACTGTGTTAGGTTTAAATCATGGAGAATTGAATTAAAGTGAGGCAAATGCAAAAGAATCACTTTTTAAAAGATGGATCATTTGGTGGTTCTTTTGAAAAGAATTTATTTGCAAGCATGTTCAACAAATGTGAATGACGTTCGGGTCTTAATTCCATATCACTGGAGGGAGGGACTATGGCAGAGGGGTGTAACCCATCCTGCCTCAAGTTTGGGTGAAACCTGCCATTCCCCCCCCCCCCAAAAAAAAGTGCTGCCTTGGTGCTTTCTTTGGGGAGGGGAGTTTTAAAAAAAATTGATGGATTTTGTGATCACTCACAATTCTCTCTCTCTTTCCAGACCCTGTGGCACTTTTGTAGGGAGGGAGAGAGATGGGAGGCCCTTTCCCTTCCAAACAACCATTGGGGGGCTTCCAGGGACAACCCTTCCCCTGGCAACCCCCCCCCCCATACACACATGACTCCCTTCCACCTCCAGCCCCCTTTCTCCCTCTCTGCCAGCCCAGTGCCAGTGATCCCCCCCCAAAACACCACCCCACAATCAATGCAAGGAGGGACCGGGGGCAGATGCAGAGACTTCCAGCTCTGCAGAGAGGTCTAGGGGTAACTGATGTCCTCCTTCACCAGGGCCTGGCCTCCATTTCAACCACCTCCTGTGCAGGAGGAATGGCAAAAAGCCTCCCTCCATCTTCAGTAGCATTAAGAAGCATGCATTTCTATATGAGAACTTTCAGCTATTATTTTGGTCACGTTCTATATACTCCCCTGAATGTCCTCCATTCTGAGCATCACCTTATAGAATCCCTGCATTGACATTCCTAGGAGTGATTTTTGGGTTTCTGATTTGGGAACATCCTCCATTTATTATTATTTTCCCCTGGAAGGGTACTCCAATTAAGAACCATGTGTTGACCTTTCTAGGAGAGCTTTGGGCTTTGAATCTGGAATGTCCTCCATAGGTCCTCCATTTTGAGCATGACTAATAACCATGCACTGACATTCCTAGGAGAGTTTTGGGGTTTGGTTTGGGGACGTCCTCTCTATATATTTTTTCCTGGATGGTCCTCCATTTGGGGAGGGGGGTGCCTGGTCCTCCCAACCCTCCCTTCCTCCTTCTCCCTCTTTCCTCTTCTTCCTCTCTTCTTCCTTCCCATCTGCTTTCTGTACCTGCCCTGGGTCTGTCTTCCACGCACTGACATTCCTAGGGGAGCATTGGGCTTTGATTTGGAAATGTCCTCCATTTTGAGCAGGACTAAGAGGCATGCATTGACATTCCTAGCACTGTTTTGGGCTTTGATTTGGAGAAAGCCTACGACTTCACATTTGATTTGGAGACATCTTCCATATATATATATATATATATATATATATATTCCTGGATAGTCTTCCGGGGCAGGGGGGAAGACCTGATCCTCCCAGCCCCCTCTTCCCCCTTCCCCCTCCTTCCTTGCATCACCAATGATGCATCATATGATTGACATTTAAAAAAAAACTGGGGTGGATCAATCACAATCAATACTAGGCATGCATTTTGCAGTGGCGCAAATCTAGTGGGAATGACAATTGTGTCAAAAAAAGACATGAACGCATGGAATAATAAAATAATTCACTCCACAGTGGGAACTACACATCAGCCTGAATCAATTCAGCAATCTGGAGTCAATGCAACTTGCAAACTGGTTTAAATGCAAGTGGGAATGAGCCCTGAAACTCTCTTCTTACTCCAACTTGGAGAAATTGGGATAAGTTGCTTAGATTTGACTTGGAAAAAGAATGAGACAGCTACTGTCTCAGTTATCTGCTTCATTAAGTTTAGACTATATTTGTGTCTGTTTGCTTTTCTACTTGTGCTTGGAAGTGTGTCTATCTGTGCTCTGTTTCACAAGGTCTGAAGTTTATTTGCCTACATTTGCTTTCCATTGCCTTTGGACTATGTTTGCTCTGTGCTCTGTTTCATTGAGTCTGAACTTTATGGGCCTGAGTTTATTCCACAGCTTTTGGGTTATGTTTGTTTTGCTTTCCAAAGCTTGAGAATGTGGCACTACATGGCTTGCTCATTGCCTTGAAGAGTGACTGTGACTGTCTTGTGGTTAGCCTGAGAGCATTCCTATGCATGAGCTGACCCTTTGCCTAATTCCTATGCTGTTTCACTAACAACTTAGTTGGTGGTTATCACACAATCCAGTCGGATGTTCTCCAGGGCAAGCAATATTGACATTAATGCAACCTGCACATAAATAGCATGAGCATAAGTACCTAGATTAGAGGCAGATAACTGGACTTACACAGAGGAAGCATGCAGGGGTCTCCCACTGAAAATACTGTCTGTTCATCACTAGCAGTTCATGGTCGGCAAGGCTCAAGATTAACCTGCCATTTGGGGGGAGAGACTCATACATAGCTATTCATACCATAAGCCACTTGTGCTGCTATGCATGCAGAACTATGAAATGTTGTCTGAAGATCAGAAGGAAAGAATGAAAGAGGGAAACTGCTATGGCAGACATGGGAGGAGTGGGATCTTTCCAATGCTTTGCAATTGCATGATCCCTGTACAGCATAGCTATTGGGGGAGGAACCCTGGGAACTATAGTTCAGCAACTTCAATAGAACCACATATCACCTCGGACTGGCATCTAGGATCTCTTGTTACATGTTGTTTCTCTATGAATCACAGATTACATGTCAGGTTTATCTGCATCTGAGTGAAGTTTACAGTGCAAGTTATATTTACCATATGACAGTTTGTATACTATTCCAGCAGTCTTTGCCCCCCCCCCCCCAAAGAAAACCTTCTGGAATATTTGGAAAGTTGAATCATCTGGAGAACAGCTAATAAATGTCAAAATTGTCCTCAGCCAATAAGTGTCAAAATCATCCTTATGTTCCAAAAATGTGGAGAGATTATGCTTGTATTTCTTAAAAAGAAGAAAAAGAAGAAGAACTGTTCCTCAAAGTTTGGAACACTGCACTAAAGCATAATTTGCCCAACACTGGCTTCTTCTAAGTTGGCTTAACTGACAGTATTATTCCAGTGATTGTCCATCTTGTGCTCTGAAGTCATTCAAGACACAGCAGCAGGCAGGACCATTACGCTTATCTTCAGGAGATGTTGTATGTCACCTTTTGTTCCCTGTTCTTTATTGCAAGTAACCATTTGTAACTCTGGGAGGGTAATCATCAAAGACAGTCTGTGGTTGAAATGTTTGATACATTTCTCCCCAGCTCCTCCATGTAACATTCTGATGTTGATGCTTGAACTGATCACTTAAAAGGATATACGGTTCTTAGGAGTTTATCACTTCCATCCCAAAAATGATTAAAGTATTCACATCACAGAAAAGCGTGCAAATGCACAAATTATTTTCACACACAGAACACAATAATGTGTTAATAGCTCATTACTAATGCGAGAAAGTGAGTAGAAATCGCATTTGGTTTTCACACAAATGCAGACAATTGATGGTTTGGAAAGAACTTTTTTGCACATGCTCACAAAAGAAGTAGTTGCATCACGAGAAATCACCTAGAGAAATAAACAATTTTATCCACACAATTTTCTTTATAAAAATGTACTTTACTGTCCTTTACTTTCCAAGAAATGGTATCCAACCTAAGTAAAAAGAACAAAACATTATCCAAAAGAAGTAGGAAAGCTAGAAAAAAATTCTCTCTCGCTGCATCCCTGCCTTCCCTCAGCAGCTGTTCTTTTATGAGCCCTGGCTGAAGCATAAAAGACTATGTCCCTCTCAGCACAGCAAAGCAGCACTGGAAGTAAACTCTCCCCAAAGAACCATGGGAAACCTGGCAATAAGTACAAAAATGGGGAGAACAATTAGCTTTTACACTATAGCAATTGTGCAAAAAAAGTGATATCATGAATGAAACAGAAATGAATTCACAATATTTTCCTTAAAATGCTTATTTGCTGGTTCATGTCACTTTCTTGTCAGATTCTATACAGTTTGCGTACAACGTCGTGTAAAAACCATTTGTGCAATTGTGCCTAATATGCTGGATAATCGCGGGTTCTTACCTGTTTAAACTTCCAATTTTCCCAGTGTGATAAACCCTTAGAGTTGTTGTGGGGTAGAAATAGAGGATACAGTTCTGATAGAACACAAATGTTATTCATGACATACTCTGGAAGGGAGAAGGTAGTAGTTGTACTTATTTCATTTTGAAAATATCATTGTAATTCTGTTATTTGGAATATATGTCTTATTTACAAATTGTACGTTTCTTAAAGTAGCATTCTGTTTTGATAATAATGGGGAAGGAGTGGAATACTGAATAGGATGGGCTCTTTTGAACCACCAGAAAGCATTAGACAGACTTGAGGTGGATGTCCCAGCCAGCATTTTTGGTGAACAGTGTGGTGATGAATTGATGGGAGATATGTGGGTGCTACACAGCATGCCGTGTACAGCATAAGCTATCTTGCTGCCCACGCTGTCCCAGAGGGTGCTGCTCGGGGACTGTAGCTCCAGCAAGAGGGAACTCACTTGTGGGGTCCCTCAGGGAGCTATTTTGTCCCCGATGTTATTTAACATCTATATGAAGCCGCTGGGTGAGATTATACGGAGTTATGGTGCCGGGTGTTATCAGTACGCTGATGACACCCAAATCTATTTCTCCGTGTCTCGTTCGTCGGCCTCGAATTCCAATGGCATCTCTTCTCTCAATGAATGTCTTCAGGCGGTAATGGGCTGGATGAGGAAAAACAAATTGAAATTGAATCCAGACAAGACGGAGGTGCTCACGGTACAGGCTCCGAAACCAAGAACTGGGTTGCAACCTCCAGTCCTGGATGGGGTCACGCTCTCCTCCAGTGACTGTGTTCGCAGTCTGGGGGTGCTCCTTGATCCGTCGCTTCTGATGACAAATCAGGTTAATGCGACGGTCAGGAGCGGCTGTTATCAACTTCGGTTGATACGCCAGCTGCGCCCTTTTCTGGAAGTAGGAGACCTTGAGACCGTTGTGCACGCGTTGGTAACCTCACGCCTCGACTTCTGTAATGCGCTCTACATGGGGCTACCCTCGTGCTTGATTCGGAAACTTCAATTGGTTCAAAATATGGCGGCCAGATTGATATCTGGAACATCTAGGGGGGACCATATTACCCCGGTATTAAGGTCCCTCCATTGGCTGCCTATTAGTTTCCGAACCCAGTACAAGGTGTTGGTAATGACCTTTAAAGCCCTAAATGGCTTGGGTCCAGCCTATCTGAAGGACCGCCTCCTCCCGTATAATCCTCCCCGTGCCCTCCGGTCCTCTGGAAGGAATTTGTTACAGCCCCAAAGAACGAGGCTGGTGACGACCTCCCAGAGGGCATTTTCTGTAGTTGCCCCCAAACTGTGGAATGGCCTGCCGGAGGAGATTCGCCAGCTGACATCACTTGACAGCTTCAAGAAAGCTGTCAAGACGGATCTCTTCCGGCAGGCCTTCCCGGATTAAATCTATCAGTCTGGTTCCAAGTCCTCTTCCCCCCCCCCCCCCCGAGATGCTCTCCTCTTCAGGAATTGGGCTTCTTTGAGCCTGTATGTGATATCCGCGGTCATTTTGTTTTGTTGTTCTGTCGTCTGTCTATGTATGTTATGTATTGTCATTTTAAAGGAGGAATTTTACCTCCTTTATGGTCTTAATTGTACTGAGTTTAATTATATTTTAAGGGGGGGAGGGGGTGGTAATTGTTCTTAACTATTGTTGGATTTTTTATGATGTAAGCCGCCCCGATTGTTTTCAGAGGGGCGGGGTATCAAATAAAAATTATTATTATTATTATTATTATTATTATTATTATTATTATTTATTTTCATTCCGGTTCAGTGAAAAATAGTGTACTGTCATCAGTGTTGAAGATTGGTAAGATTGCTTGGTAAAATGGAAGGCAGGAGGAAAAGAAGAATGCTGCATTTTAGACAAGTAAATTCAATCAAGGAAGCCACACCCTTGAGTCTGCAAGACCTTAGCAAGGCTGTTGATGGCAGGGTGACTTGGAGGTCTCTCATTCATAGGGTTGCCATAAGTAAAAGTCAATTAGATGGCTAACAACAACAATAATGAGAAACATACAGGTTTGGACTGCAGTTCTATCTGTTTACTTGTAATTACACGCCCCCTGAACTCTCTGACTCCCTCCTTCTTATTCTGATTTATGCACAGATTTAAAGGTGTAGTTTGCTTCTTCCAGTGGGATAAACTAAAAAAAAAAAAAAAAAAAGATAGGGATTACTAACTGGAAGTAAATCTTACTGATTTCATCACACATTACAGACACACTCAAAGGGTGCAACACCATTTTACTCCAAAGAAACAAAGAAATTGCCGCTCTAAACCCACCATCTAACTTTACTTCCCAGTTCAAGCTGAACTTAGTTCAGCCCACAAATCATGATTAATACAATTTTAGAATAATTTTGGCGAGGCAATCCTGCATTCTTCCCATTTTATTTCCTGGACTTCAGTCAAAGCCAACAAGTTCACAGTCAATCTGCTTGCTTGTTCAATCTAAATACTTTATACTGCAAAAATCATTTTTATTTTGCTGTAGTTGCTCCTTTTGCATGAAGCTGAGCTCATCCTCCCACTCCTGGCCAGTCGCCAAGAGGAGGAAGTTGAGGGGGTGAAGTTTTGGCAAAATATTACCAAAACACTCAAGAATTGCTATGGTAGCCTTGATGAAAGACATTCTATGGCATGACTTAAGCCCGCACTTGGATGTGAGTGGGAGCAAATTGAAGTCAATGACTGATACTGAATGTAGCAAGAGCTTATATAGATTTAATAGGTACATACTGCAATATTTACAATGTGAAAACACCACACCATTGGCAGTATACACAGTATAGATGGATTGATACAGAATTGTTTTGCGGGCCCACAGAAAGCCATTTAGACTGGCATTCTGTTTGAACCAGATGCTTTGAGGCATGATACAAATGGGTGACTTCAACTATCTTGATATTTGCAGGAAGGCAAACTCAGCCAAAAATTAAAGTCCAGCAAATTCATCACTTGCCTGGCAGACAATTTCATTGTCCAGAAGGTGGAGGAAATAACAAGGATATCAGCTATTTTAGATCTGATCCTAATCAACAGAGATAATCTGGATAATGGGGTGGAAGTGGTGGGAGTGATCATGTTTTCCTGTAGTGCATTATACAGTGGAAAGGGGAAGCCAAATATTGGGGTCATGTAGACCGGCAGTTTGGAGTGGCCTCTGGCTGCTTCAACACCAATTATCACCTCGATTGGAATGGGAACTGGACACCGTGGTCCCAAAGCTGGCCACTCCACAGCCCTGAACAGGCCATGGGCAAGGAGCAACTTTTTGCCACTCCTTTTCCAAATGGCTTTTCCTGGCCATGTGCACTCTCCACATAGCTTCCAGTTGCACCTGCACACCCTGTCCCCAGAGGAGCCAGGAGCCACACTTCACTGCCTGTCTGTTTTGAGCCATAATCAGACATGCATTCTAGACTCTAGGAAAGTTGATTTCAATGAACTTAGGGAAATATTGGATGTGATCCCATGGTCTAGAATAGTAAAAGAGAAGGAAGGTCAGGATGGATTTCTTAAAAGGAAGCTGCTCAAGGGAGAATTTCAAAGAGTTCCTTCCAATGAGGAAGAAAAATGGGAGATGTCTCAAGAAACCAGAATGGATTACTAAAAAACCTTTCAACTGAGCTATGTTTTAAAAGGGTAATGTATATGAAATGAAAAAAGGTGGAAATCACCCAAGAGGAATTCAAACAAATAGTGAGCATGTGTGAAAGAAAGTCAAAAAAGCCAAAGTGCAGGATGAGACCAGGCTTGTTAAAGAGGTTATGAACAATAAAAAGAGCTTTTAATGTTAGAGTTATCAAAGGGTCCCTAGCAAAAGGAAGAAAAAAGAAATGGCAGGGCCATTGCTTCGGGGATATGGTGAAATGCTAACAAAGGACAGAAAAAAATTAGAACTACTCAACACAAAAGGAAAAGGGTGTGCAACTTGAGGAAAATGAAGCAGAGGATGCAATAGAGAAAATGCAGCACAGAATAAATAAAGACGTAGTGCAGGAATACCTGGTTAGTGCAGGTATAGAGACCCACTCTATTCTGCTTAGATCAGGCCTCACCAGGCATACTGTGTCCACCACAATTCAGAAAGGATATTAACAAGCTGGAGTGTGTCCAGAGGAAGGTGACCAAAATAGAGAACGGTCTGGAAACCATGCCTTATTAGAAGTGACTTAGGCTGCTGGGTCTGTTTAGCTTAGAGAAGAGAAGGTTAAGATATGATAGCCCTGTTTAAATATTTTTAAACATATTGAGGGTGGAACAAGCTTGTTTTCTGCTGCTCCAGCAAATAGGACCCAAAGCAATGGATTCAAACTACAAGAAAAAATCCACCTAAACATTAGTAAGAACCTCCTGACAGTAAGAGCTGCTTGACAGTGGAATATGTTGCCTCATTATGTAGTAGGGTTTACTTCCTAGGAGTTTTTCAAATAGAGGCTGGATGGCCTTCTGTTGAGGGTGCTTTGATTGTGTGTTCTTGCATGGCAGGGGGCTGGATTTGATGTCCTCTGAGGTCTCTTCAACCCTATGATTCTATGATAGTATGATGGCCACCCCTTGGTGTTTTTGTTTGTTCGCTTGTTTTACCTCCATCACCTCTTATGTAGAGACATGTGGTTTCTGTAAATGGATGTTCCATTCAATTGTGATAACTCTCTCTCTCTGGCTTTTCTTCGCAAACGAAGATTCAGGAAGGACTCATCCCACGCTTTTTGCAAGTGTGCTGATGACTAAAAAGGCCAATCTGAGATAAACAAGTCCGGTTGCAGAAAGCACAGCAGAAGATCTCCTTGGGTGATGTTTCCGGGTTATGATTCTTTCTGCGTTGTTGTTTCTCTTCTAGACTTGTTCGGCGTGACTTCTCAAATAAGGCTGCAGCATTGTGGATAGTGCATCTCCATGCCTCCCGATGTGAGGCCAGGGTGGACCATTGTTGGTGATCAGTTTGGCCGAGCCTGAGATGTTGTTTCAGGGAGTCCTTGTATCGCTTTTTTGGAGCGCCCCTCTTACGCTGACCATGGCAAGTTCACCGTAGAGTACTATTTTTGGGAGGTGATGGTCCTCCATCCTAGAAACATGCCCTGCCCAGCGCAGCTGCGTTTTCAATAGCATGGCCTCAATGCTGGTGATCCCTGCTTGCTCAAGGACAGTGTATATTTAGGATTGTGCATATACAATGCTGATGAAAGCGTTCGAGGAGTTGTAAGTGTTGGCGATAGGTGACCCATGTTTCAGACCCATAAAGGAGAATAGACAGTACAATGGCTCTATACACACTGATTTTTGTGCTCCGCCTCAGGTGTTTGTTACTCCAGACTCTTTTGTAAAGTTTTCCAGGTCTATATGCCTTTGCTAATCTGTGATCGATTTCTTTGTCAATCTTGGCATCTGAGGAGATGATGCTTCCCAGGTAGGTGAACTGCTGAACGGACTTAAGCACAGATTTGCCTACAGTGATGTGGGGATGGTGGTGTTTGTCCTGTGGTGCAGGCTGGTAGAGAACTTCCGTTTTCTTCAGGTTGACTGCCAGCCCAAACATTTCTGCAGCTGTTGCGAAGCAAGATGTTAGGCGCTGCAGAGCTGCTTCTGTGTGGGCAACAAGGGCAGCATCGTCAGCGAAGAGCAGCTCACGGACTAGATAGTTTAGAGTCTTAGTGTGAGCCCTCAGACGGCTTAAGTTAAACAAGCTACCATCAACACAGTAACGTATATAGATGCCGTCTTCTTCTTTGAGCTCTGCTGCAGCCCTTTGGAGCATCATGCTGATGTGATAACTTAGGGGGGAAGCAGATGACTGCTTCCGGGACGCCGCCGGACGGAGCGCCGGCGGAGCGGAGCCTCTGCACCACGACGCTCCTGTGGCGTCCCTAAAAGGAGCTCCAAATTGGCGCTCCTTTTAGATGTCAGGGAAAGTGCGCCCTAAAAGCGGCGGGCGCACTTTCCCTGACTCTTCCGCCGCAGCGCATGCAGTCGCTGCGGCATGAGGTCATCCCCGGAGCGCTGGCCATGCAGAGGGCCGGCGACTCCAAGGGCGACCTCAGGAAGAGGAAGGGGCGCTGCTCGTGCGGTGGCCCATCCTCTTCCAGGCCTCCAAGACGGCTCAATAAGCCGTCTGCCGAGGCCCTAATACAGCAATGAATAAGTTTACATTTTATAAATTTGTCTATTTCTTTTTTCTTTTTTTCTTTTTAACAATCTGTCCAATTTCCTTCTGCCCATGTTGTCTACCTTGATCATAATTGTATAAGCTTACTTTTGTAATCTCCACTCTTGCCAGCCCCACAAAAAACAAAAACAAAAAAAACTTAAAATCCCCAAGTATATTAGACTTTTACTCATAAGGGCAATTTTAATTGAAGTGGCAGCTGGTGGCTTTCATGTGAGTAGAATACAAAATCTGTTTCAGGTTTTAGTCTGAACCCTATCTCCAAAATAGAGGGAGGGAGTAAAGTAAACCTGTAGTAGATTCACTGCCCCCAACGACATGGAAGCCACTCTTTAGTAGACCTTCTTCTATACTTTTTTCCACTTCAGTGATGGAGATGCTTGGATTGACTGGATGCACACTCATATGTTTCTTCCCTCTAAATACGTTTCTAAACTTAATGTATGCATGTACTAAAGTGCTGAACTTTCATTTCTACTGAAACAAGCAATGTAGATCAACAGCTTTTTATCTAAGCTAGCCATTTATTAGGGAAGCAAGAGATACCTCTGGAACTGGATGCTGGTTTTAATCAGTTTCCCTGGTTGCTACTGCTTCCAACATTTGCTTAATTTTGGGGCTGGAGATAATCACCAGCTGTATACACAACAGGTTAATTCCAGGAACTGCCTTCAGTGGATACAAGGTTGCCAAATACACTGGCTCCATCTGATTTTCAGGTAATCCCCTTTCTGCTGTACCACAATTCTCTCCATTCAGCAGGGCCCCCTGAGCTGTGTACCATAACCACACAGCTTTAGGCAGTGCCAAATTTATGCACAAGCTGAGTAAGCTACTGTTGAGGCATGTCATTTATGAAAGGCCTCTAAAAACACTCTACATACAAATACGAAATTGAAGGACCAAGACCCTACATCAGTGTGATGTATCTTAAATGTCTACATTCAGTTACACAATAATTGTGCTATGTCACCCTTGTTTTGAATAACCGTGTTGCATAAGTGAACCAAGGGTGCATCTACATTATAGAAATAATGCAGTTTGACACTGTAGCTCTATTCTATTTTGTCCCATCATAGGATTTGTAGTTTTTAAAGATCTTTCACCTTCTCTGCCAAAGAGTGCTGGTGCCTCACAAAACTACAGATCCCAGAATTCCATAGCACTGAGCCATGGCAATTAAAGTGGTGTCAAACTGCATTATTTCTGCAGTGTAGATGCACCCCAATCAATACACAACACGTGAAGTCATCAATACGCACATCAATGGATATTTCTCATTCAGTGGTGTCACATGTGTATCTATACTTCAGCAACCTTGAACTGATTGTGTACAATGATATTGGATAAAAATGTCCAGCAGCTTCCGGAGGGGCTTTTACAAAGGTGTAAGACACCAAAGAATATAGTAATTATTTGAAATAATATACTTGAAGGGTGATAGTGTATATGACCTCTTTAACTTGTTACAGCTTCAGGCTTCCATCTCCCTTACTGTCTAGAATGGAAGAGTAGCCACAGAGAGGAAAGGCAGGGAATTTGTGTCTGCTATCCCAGGTGTACATGCTTAAGTCTAGAGCCAGCCCCTGAAACTGATGTGGCTTGCTTATGGGCTTTCAAATTTAAAATTACTGTACATTGTCTTGTTATTTTGGGGTACAGACGGTATGTATGTATGTATGTTATTATCATAATCACTTCATTTCTAGCCCACCTTTCCCCCAATATTGGTACCCAAGATAGCTTGCCCAACTTAAAACAAATACAGTTTTTAAAAGTTGCAAAAAGAGAAGCTGAAGCATATAAAAATGGTCATAGCAATTCAATTAAATAATTCCTAGAATTCCAAAGAAAAACAAAAGATAATATTCAACAGAACAAACCATAAACATTGCACCATTGAAAACCCATTGCAGTCAATTCCTAAAAGTCTGATGGAATAAGAAAGTTTTTACTTGCCCATGGAAGGAGAACAAAAAGAGAGCCATTCTAGCCTCCCTAGGGGTGAGTATGAAAGCCTGGGAGCAGACAGTGAGAAGACCTTCTCCTTTGTTCCCACCAAACAAACCTCAGATGGTCATGGAACAGAGAGCTTCCCTGAAGACCTTAGAGCCCAAGCAGGCTCATATAGGGACATTTGATTATTCAAGTACCCTGGACTTAAGCCATCAAAAAATCAGTTAAATGAACAGCACTCTTCTCACTCTTACACAAACCTGGCTCCCAGTCCTTGATATTGCTACCTCCACGGCCCTTTCTTTTGGTGGTCTCTCTCTTTTACCTACACTAGCTGCTCTGAGGGTCGAGGAGGAGGGGTCAGTATTTTGCTGTCTAATTCCTGCCAGTTTCAAGTTCTATCTCCCCCACCCCAACTATTGTTTCTCTTTGTTTGAGTTTCATTCTATCAGACTCTTTCCCCCCCTATATCTGCAGGTTGTAGTTATCTATTGCTCTCCTGGCTCTGCTAACCGGTTTCTCTCTGACTTTGAGTCATGGCTCACATTTTTTCTATCAGATGCAGTCCCCTCTCTGACTCTAGGTGACTTTAACATCCACTTTGACAATTCCAAGAATCTGACAACATCTCGCTTTAGTTCCCTCTTAGCCTCCTTGGGTCTTCAACCTTATTCCAACTCTTCAACTAATTCACTTAGTCATTGTCTTGACCTAATTTTTGCTGCTAAATGTGTCATTTCTGACTACTTGGCAGATGATTTTCCATTATCTGATCATTATTTAATTTCTTTTACTCTTGCTTATATTCCACCTCCTCGTCATACTGTTTGATGTTATTTTCGTGATCTTCAGTCTATTCATCATGACCATCTCAGTCAGATCTTGGATTCATCTCTCTCCTCTTTAAATTTTGGGGACTCTGCTGATTCAGCAATGTCTTTATTTAACTCTACTCTTTCTTCAACTCTTGACAGCTTTTCCCCTGTATCTGTACATGCATCTTCCTGTTTGACCAGGCCTCAGCCCTGGCTTACTCCTACAGTTAGGTTTCTCCGGTCCTGCTCTCAAGCAGCCAAATGTCTTTGGAAAAAGTCCAGGAAGTGGGCTGATTTTATTCATTATAAATTTGTACTTTCTTCCTTTTCACGCACCTTGTCCATGGCAAAACAAAATTATTATAAATCTTTGATTTGCACCAATGAGAGGTGCCCATAGGATTTGTTCTCCACCTTCAATACTTTGCTAAAACCTCCTTCTCCTCCTGCCTCTTCATTATTCTCTCCTAATGATTTCGCTAACTATTTCATCTCAAAGATTACCACCATTTTCTCTCAGATAGCCCTTCCCGATCATTCATCTACTACTGATTTTCTGTCACTCTCAGCTAAAAAAAAAAATCTGTTTCCTCCTATTTCTTTGGATGAACTCTCCACACTGCTGAACTCTTCCAAACCTGCAACTTGTTCTCTTGATCCAATCCCTTCTCATTTTCTAATCTCTATAGCCCCCTCGTTTCTGCCCTCGCTTCTCCATATCTTTAATATTTCTCTCTCTCCTGGCTCCTTCCCTTCGGTCTTTAAACTTGCTCTAGTTTCCCCAATTCTGAAAAAAACCCTCTCTCAACCCCTCTTCTCTATCTAGCTATCGTCCGATTTTTCTTCTTCCTTTTCTTTCCAAGGTTTTGGAACGGGTCGTTTATTCTCTCTGTCTTGAGTTTCTTGAAGCCAACTCCATTCTTGATCCTTTTCAGTCCAGTTTCTGCCCACGGCATTCTACAGAGAGAGCTCTCACAAAGATCTCAGATGATCTTTTGTGGGCCAAGGCTAATGCCTTTACTCTGTTCTTGTTCTTCTCAATTTGTCTGCAGCCTTTGACAGTGTTGATCACTGTCTTTTGATTGATATACTTTCTGACCTTGGGTTCTCAGATTCTGTCCTTGATTGGTTTCAATCTTATCTGTCAGACAGAGCTTTTGCAGTGGTCACAGGTGGTCAGGCTTCATCCTCTGTTCTGTTATCTGTTGGAGTTTCACAGGGCTCTGTTTTGGGTCCCCTACTGTTTTCCGTTTAAACATTGTCTCTAGGAAAACTCATCAGTTCTTTTGGCTTCTCCTATCTTTCCACCCCATTTCTTCGTGTCTTGAACAGCAAGTTCCATCATGTCTTACAGCTGTCTCTCAGTGGATGTACCATTGGCTCTTGAAGCTCAATATGTCCAAAAGGAGCTTCTTGTTTTTCCATCAAAGCCTACTGTTCAATACTCCTTTTCTGTTCCTGTTGACAGTATTTCTATTCAACCTGTCCAGGAAACCCACAGTCTTGGTTTTATTTTTGATTCCTCTCTGTCGTGTATCCCCAAATTCAGACCACAGACAAGGCATGTAGATTCTTTTTGTATAATATTGCTAAAATCTGTCCATTTCTTTCATCTTCTACTGCCAAGATTTTGATCCATGCCCTAGTGGTCTCACGACTAGAATTTTGTAACCTTCTCCTGGTAGGGCTTCCTCTTTCTCACCTCCGTCCTTTAATTTCGGTCCAGCATTCTGCTGCATGCATTATTACATCTGATCACCATTTCGACCATATTTCTCCTTTATTATCATCCCTTCACTGGCTCCCCCTCCCTTTCTGTATTCAGTATAAGCTTCTGTTGTCGAGTTTTAAAGCCCTGCATGGGTTGGCCCCTCCTTATTTATCACAGCTTCTTTTCCCTTACCGTCCCACTTGTGCCCTCCATTCTGGTAGTCAAGGTCTGCTGTCTCAGCCTAGGATTTTTACTGCCCTGTCCCAGGTTCAGCCCTTTTCACTTGCTGCTCCTCATTCCTGGAACCTCCTAACCCCACAAGCACAGGGCATCACTTCTTTAACCAGCTTCAAAACTGAGTTAAAGACTATACTGTTCAGGGAAGCATTTGCAGGCATTGCATGATGATTATTTGATGTTTTTAATTTATTTATTTCTTTGTGTTAATATGTATTATTTTATTGTTTTGTAGAATGTACACCATTGGCAGGCTTTCTTTATCTTTTTTATCTATTTTATTTACTGTATGTACATCACTGTGTAAATTTACAGCGCTATATAAATAAAGCATAATAATAATAATAATAATAATATATTCATGTGCAGGTCAGTATCACCATCACAAGATCATAATTTGATGGTAGGTGGCAGCTTACACATTAGTGAGGTGCTGAATTCCTGTAGGCTTCAGTTCAAACTTTAAAGGAGCTATGAGGGGGTATCGTAAAGTAATAATTATCACCCAGAAATTATTATAGTATATTAATGGAAATTTGTCAGTGTCATCATTTGTCCCTAAGTGCATGATGTTGAGAAAATCAGTTCATTGTGTCCTATATTTTTGTTACAGGTTGTGCCAGAAGTGACTAAAGTGTAAGATGGAAAAGATTGAGACTCACAGCTTGATAAAGTTCTTGCATTTGAAGGGTAATAGTGCCTGGAAAATTCATGATGAGATGATGGTAGTTTATGGAAACAATTGCCCATCTTATGACACTATTGTGAGGTGGAAAAGGAATTTCCATACTGATCACATGTACCTCACAGATGAGCCAAGACCTGGAAGACTATCACTGATGGACGATGTGGCCATAGTAAAGAAAGTGGAGTGTTTAATCCTGGAAGACAGCTGATCAACCATCCAAATGATCATGAATGAAACTGATCTTAGTTATGGTAGTGTGTGGGAAATTATTCATAATGAACTGCACATGTCTAAGGTGTCTGCACTCTGGGTTGCACATTTGCTAACCACTTTCCAGAAACAAACATGGCATGACCTTTCAAGACAGATGTTGACACTGTTGGAACAGGATGAAGAGGATTTTTTTGGTCATTTAATAACCATGGATGAATCTTGGATCTATCAGTATGATCCAGAGACCAAAACCATGAACATGGAGTGGAAGTATGCTGATTCCCCTCCCCCAAAAAAGGCAAAGGTGTAAAAGTCAGCAGCGAGGGTCATGCTCTCAATTTTTTGGGACTGTCATGGAGTCATTCTTACAGATTAATTTGAGAAGGGAGAAACCATCAATGGCACATACTACAGCTATCTTCTGGACAAGTTGCGAGATGCTCTGAAAAAGAAACACTGCAGTATGCTCTCCAGAGGCATTCATCTCCTAGCTGACAATACACCAGCTCACTCATCTCAAGTTGCAGTTAACAATGCAAGGGCATGTGGTTTTGAGATTTTGTAGTATCCACCTTATTCTCCTGACCTTGCACCAAGTGACTTTTTTTTTGTTCCCAGAAATGAAAAATCCATTGCAGGGTTACTGATTTGACAAAACAAGTGATGTCATTCATGAAGTGAAAGAGTGGTTTAAGGCGCAATCTGCAGACTTCTACAATAACGGTATTTGGAGGGTCAAGAAAAGCTGGGGGGAAATGGGTAAATCTGAACGGTGACTACATAGAGAAAAGTTAACAACTACAAATCAAAACAAACTTCCTAACAATTTTTTTAAAGGTGATAATTAAAACTGTGTGATACCTCCTTGTATTCAAGATGCTGAATTCTATTCCCCCTGCCCCCAAATGAGCTTTTCACTTCAGATTAGTTCCTTCCAAATTCAGGTTAAAATCTGGGGGATTCCTCACTCCACTTTTCTAGGAGTGACTAACCTCTTCTGCTGGAAATGTTACCTTTTCAGACTACATAAGCCACAATTACCCAGCCAGCAAGTCCAAAAACTGTAACATTGCTGAGTTTTGCTTTATGAATACAGCTCAGTAAGTTTTTGGTGGGTGTTTCTTCATTTCCACAAAATAACACAAAATAGTACACACATCCAATTTAATTTTCAAATAAGGCTTGTGAAATGTAGCACTCTGGGTGAAACTGCACTGTCAGTATTTATCTTCCAGTGGAGAATTAGACTCTGCTTGTGAATTGTTGTTTTTTAGGGAACACAAGTACTGACTAATGGTTTGCATCCTGGGATAGTATATTTTCATTCTTTACATATTTCCCTGCTCTTACTGCTATTATAAAGAGAACAGGGTGACCAGAGGAGGGGTGCGGGAGGACAAACATGATGACAAGCTATGCCCACTGTAATATATTGCTCCCTCTCTGTCTGTTTTCAATGGCACAGAAACAGCAAGTTACATGAGACAGCTTTACAGACTTTTGACTCCAAGAAGCTGAAAATTACAGTTAGTTTCCAGTAGGGAAGAAGTTAAGAGCTGCATGCAAGAGCAGCCCCTGTAGGATAGCCAAGGAATCCATGCTTGCATTTCAGTTTATGTAAAATCAAAAGGATCATTAGTGATTAATGAAAGGACGAGGTTCTCACAAAGTGTGTTGTGGGATCATTCTGTACATTTTAAAATAAGTTTGTAATGCTCATGCAGCTTTAGATGCTCTCCCACCCAATACATAATAGTAGTTTAACCTTCTTTTTTTCCTGGCAAGATTGTGTATTCTTTGGTGTGTGAGAAAGGAAGTCATTTGGTAGGTTTGGGGTTTTGTAAGGAGGAAGATGGAGGAAGTTCCTTATTTCTAATTCTGGAGCCTTTGAGTTGTGGAATGAATTTTAAGCCAAGCATAGTGGATTTTGTACTACTCTTGTCAAATGTAGATTTGAAAAGGAACTTAAAATGTGATCCTCAGCATTTGTGTACAAAAATTCCTTCAGATTCAGTGAGACTTAAGAGTTTATCACATGGGGGAAATTGGAAGTTTAAAATGGTAAGAACCCATGAGTAACTCACAATTGCACAAATAGCTTTCACATGCAAAGTGCTTTTATCCCATGCAGAATTCAAGATTAACCCACACTTGCATGCAAATGTGGGAATAGTTTTCACATGACAGGACCAAATATGCTTCCATCCCAATAATGATTAAAGTGTGTGCATCCCACAAAAGTGAGCAAATGAGCAAATGAGTTTCACACAATGAGCCCTGGCTATGGGGGGAGTAGGGGGGAGGTGTCTCTCAGTAGCTGTTTCTTTCACAGCTGTGGCTAGGAGGGAAGGCTGTCCCTTTGAGGAATTTTGGACTTCAGCTCCCAGAAGCCATGTTGGCCAATAGTCTGGGTTTCTAGGAACTGAAGTCCAAAATCCCTTAAAGGAGATAGTTTGTAGATTGCTGCTGGCTCCAGCAAACTGGGAGGCAAGCATTCATTCACTCTCCTCTCTCACACACACACTCTCTCTGTGCCCTTGCATCAGCTGGGCCTAAGCAGACGGCGCTTTGCGCTATCTTCAAGGAAAGAAAGGGGAGGGGCAGCCTCATGCTGGGCGCCCCAACCCCTTCCCGAACACGTCATCGGAGCACCCCTTGCTCCGCACAACCGGTGCTCCGACGACGTACTTCCGCCGCAGTGTCCACACACGCTGCGGTGGAAGAGACACCGAAGGTGCACCCAAGGCCTCTTGCAGCGCACCTTCAGCGTCTTGCGGAAGGAGTGTTATTTTAGTGCTCCTTCCAGGGCCTGAGAAACTGCAGGTTGGGGCCGAGGAGTGCGGCTACCTCGGCCCCAATCCGCAGCTTCCCGGGGTGGCCCATGGCCGCCTGTTTGCTTAGGCCCAGCTGTTTGTTTTAAGAGCTCTGGCTATGAAGAAAGGCAGGACAAAGCATCACTGGAAGCAAACTTCTCTCTTGCTCTCACTGTGTTCTTGACTTCCCTCAGCAGCTGCTCCTTCAAGAGCCCTGGCTGGAGGAGGAGAGACATTCACACACAGGAAGAGGCATAGGATGAAGAAGTAAGCTTTTTCTCTTGTGTGTCTGTGTGCCTCTGCCTGAGCAGCTGTTCCTTTAAGAGCCCTAGCTATTATCCCTAAGAAATCATGGCCAATCTGACAACAAGAACAGAAATGGGGAGAATCCCGCAAATGACTTTCACACTACAGTAATTGCACACAAAAAGTGAATTCGTGAATGAATTCATGAACAGAAATGAAATCACGATATTTCCCCAAAAATGACTATTTGCTGGTTCATGTCACTTTCTTGTCGGATTCTTACCTCCTTTGCAGATGGCGCAAAGCGCCGTCTTCAATCCCAGGAAGGGGAGGGGCAGCTGGACGCCGGGCACCCCAACACCTTCCTGAAGACGTCATCAGAGTGCCCATTGTTGCACACGACGGACACTCCGATGACGTCCTTCCGGCTCAGCGTCTGGACACGCTGAGCCAGAAGAGGCACAAAAGAGCCACATGGCGGCTCTTCAGGCACCCCTTTTGCGGCTTGTGGAAGGAGCACTATTTTAGCGCTCCTTTCCCAGGCGGCGAAAGGGAAGATCAGGGGCGAGGTGTGGGGCAGCCTTGGCCCCAATCTGCTCCTTCCCGGGGCGGCCCATGGCCACCTGTCTGCATCCCCGCTAACTGATTTGCACGCAACATCATTGTCACGTGCTTCTTTTCTTTTGTGTCATTTGTGGCCACACCATGGACCCTTTTAATCCCACAGCTGCCACTCCTTCACCAACCTTCTCTTTTAAAACTCTTTGGTATAACCTATCTTATGTAAGGGTTTAGTAGCATGGATATTCATTCACACTATAGACAAGTGTTTCATAAAGTAACAACAAAACTTTATTTACAATACAAGTAACAATATACTCCCACAAGACACTCTTAGCTCTTCTTTGGGTACCTTTACTACCATTTCTTAACCAGCCTCTAAGGCTATCAATATCCCTCAGGACATTCTCTTTATTAACTCCCTCACTTGGAGTGTTGTATGGGTGTTAGGCCCCTCTCTTCTGGACCTTAACCCTCTTCCACTCTGGAACCTTCTCCACCAGACCCTCACTCTCTGGAATCCAAACCCTACCTGACTTCCAACTGTTCCTAACGGAATTTCCCCCTTTCAGCCCAACTTTCTATTGGCTGTCACCAGCTCAGTCCTGATTGGTTGTCACCAAGGCTGGCTCTAACCTGCCTTCTCTCCACAGTCGTGTGAAAACCATTCACACAATTACTGCTAATACGCTGCATAAGCGTGGGTTCTTACCAGTTTAAACTTCTAATCTTCCCTGTGTGTGATAAACTCTTTATTCCCAAGTAAGAGTGCATTGGTTTCTGTCTTTAATTTGGCAGGAATAGAAGTTGGAGTTCTTCTGGTGGGAAAACATAACTTTGCTTTCAGAAACTTACACATTTATAGGAATTGTCAGAATACTTGGGGAGATCATCTGTTTGCCCATTTGACCTGAATTTCTTTTTGACTCAAGTCAGGTTGTATTCATGTATAATGAAACCTAATTTGTTATTATAGGGAAACCATTGCAACCTTAATTAAATTGAGAGGAGGGAAAATGGGTTAGCAAAGCCATCATTTGTAAAATATTAAGATGATTTAAAGAAAAGGTGGTCCTCTTTGAATGTATCTGCCCCCATTTAGTTCTTCTTCCTAGTCAGATAAAAGGCCACAGACTGTAACAGGAGTCTGTATTGTATTTCACTCCCTTGGTGAAATGTTTGTACAAAAATGTTGATTTTTCACACACATACAAAGGCCCAAGACTTTTGAGCAAAGCAAAACAACAAACAAACAACTATGGATACTCATGAAAAATACTGTTTTCTAAAGAAAGATTTTTTCAATCCCCTCTCCCACCCCCATTTTACATTCATACCACAGGAACAGCTGCAATTATACACTTTTATCTGTGTTTCACCAAAAATTGGTATCTAGAGCTTTTGCAACTGGATTGGACAAATCCTGCAGACTGGGCTGAAGTGGGCAAAACCAGGGAGATGGTAAAATGCAGCCTGTAAACTGGCTGTTTCCAACCACTGTTATGGAGAGAAAGATAATGTTATGTATGTTGCTTGGCATTGAAACAGTGGGTGGGGGGAGAAAAAGAGAGAGAATTTTAAAGGAGGGGAGGGGTTCCATAGCTTTTGCTCTATGAATAATAAAACAATCCTATCTGAAATAAATCACTGCATTAGCCCAGTGTAACATGCTTCATACCATTTTTAGAAAGAGATCATTAGTCATAAACTAAAGAATACCATTCTATTTTAAAAGCTGAGATCATGCCAAGAAAGAAAGCTAACCATGAACAGACATTCAGATTGTTCATTTGTTTGTTTGTTTGTTTCAATTTTCAAGAAGCCAGTGTACCAAAATCCATACTTCACTGAATGGAAGATCTGTTGCATGTTTATCAGCTGTTTTTTGAAGCTGCAGCTTACTGTAAGTGCACAAAGGAAGGACCCAAGCTTCTTCTTCTCTAACTAAAGTAATAGGATTTTATTGTATTGTATCCTGAATTAAATTTTAGGGCTGAAGCATTATTTTTGATACCATTTGATAGATCAGCCTCCCCAGTTTGGATGCCTTCTAGATGGATTAGACGGCAACTTCCATCATTCCTGACTATGGTCCAACATATTTGGAGGGCACCGGGCTTGGGAAGGCTATGGTAGATATGCTTTTCTGCAAAACAGCTATGTGTTTCTCTGTGCAAAACCCACCCACTGACACCCCTCCCCCCAAAAAAACTTGGACATGTTCTGAGAATACTGGCTGCCCTATTATAATTTTCTCCCTGGTGGTGGAGAAAACAAAAACTGTGGTCCAATTGTTGGAAAATATTAGTGCTTTGTGAAACATAATTTTGTATAGAAATGCTTGTGACTTGTCTGCACAACAATGTTTTCTATTCAAATAATTGTTCCTTATTTTCAGTGCAAATAAAATTATAGATTTTCCCCTAGAAAACCTGTATGTATTTCTGCATAGAATAATTCCCCAGTTATTTTGCATAATATGAAGAATTCACCAATGCACTGTGCCAGGAACCCATTACTTTTATGGGAAATAAATCAAAGGCATAGTAAAACTCTCATTACAATTTGACAGCCATGTCCAGTTATATAGTCCAGGAGTTAATTATGGTAATTCCTATGTATATGCCTCCAGGGAGTGTTCACACCTGGAGAAAAGTTTGTGGTTCCTTATCAACAGACCAGTTCTAGCAGTTTTCATGTCCACCAAGAGCAGGTTTTTTGTAAAGTTAATGGATCTTAATTGCTCAGATCTAGCCACTCCAAAATACTGTGTAATAAAAGAGCTCATTGTGATTTATTGTTATTGGGGGAAATCTATCCTGCTCCCACCTGCTGTGAAGTTTACAGCTTAGCTCAGAAGGAATGAAGACGCCTGGGGTGTGTGACAGATGACATCATCAACAAAATCCCTGCTAATCAAAAATTGCAAGTCTAACTCTGTGCAATGCCAAGTGATTATAACTTTGGGTGGGAGAACCAATTAGGAGGACAGTTCAACTCCTGCTTCTTCCACTATTTTGTTTCCCCTAATGGGATGCAAAGAGGATGAAGCAGGTCCTCTTCTATGGGGGACTCATCAGGATCAGAGCAATATCATCATCACTTCCTCCAGTGTTATAACTGCATAGGAGTTGGTGGTATTTTCCACCATGATTTCCAGCATGAGAGAGAAGCTACAGGCTCCAAGGAAGGTTTGGATTACTCATTGATGCTGCTTGAACACTGCCATTCTGCTATTTGACAGCAGAGTAAATACTAAATATTGTAATATATTTGGTATTTGCTGTACTGGCTTAAGACCTTTGGTTGAGCATTTATCTGAAGGTCTTAAAACACTATGCAATGCAGATATTGAAACAATTTAAAGAATTGTAAGGGTTATAATAACAATTATTAAAAAGACATGTTAACACTTCCAAAGAAGTAAAACTTTTATGAACTCCTTATTTAAAAGCCATCATAGGTTAAACAGATTTGGGATATTGACAATTTGTGATTTTGCCAAAAACTGAACAGTGAAAAGGCAGTAAAGACTCTTCCATATGTGACCAACATTTTTATTTTTTTAATTTTTTTGGCCATCACTTTGTGGGTATATGAAACTACTAGAGTCAACATGGTGGTTTCATTATGTAATACTGATTTTTGTTATTCTTTCCATTTCTCCCTTCCTCATAAGCTCTCAGGGACAACTAGCAATCTACATACAAACAGAGCAAAATCGCAAATGATCAATATCTAAAATCACAAATTACAAATCTTCAGCATCACAAGCTTCTTCATTAACAAATTACAAATGTCTGCTGAAATATAATAATGCGAATTCAAACAAGTAGCAGTAAAAGATGATTTAAAAAAAAACACAAATTCCTGAAAGAATGTAGAAATAGATATGTTTTTAGCCAGCAAAGGTAAATGGAAAATGAAATATCTAGATCTCTTATAGAAGGAAATTCCTTAGACTATTTGTGGGATGCAATTTTAGTTTCCTAGGGTGTTAATCCTTTCAAAGGTAAACTAAAACACGCAGGTATGAAAGTTAAACTTGTTAGAGTTCAGCTTTCACCAGCAGAGCAGCAAAAAACATGGGTCAGACTATATCTTAATATGCTTTCCTAAAGAATAAAGACAAACTCAAAAAACAACAAACATGTAGTTTCTGGTTTAAAATCAAACAATAGTGGCTTTAATAAATATTTACAAAAATAACTAAAAAGTAATCTAACTGGAGATGGTTTGGGTAAGGAGAGAAATCATTACCATCTCTTAAAGAGAAGGCCCTATCTATATCATGAGGGGAAAGAGAATGCATAGGTTTCTTCCTACACTATTTGACATTGAGTTGAACTGAATTAGTGTGTTTACATGCATGCACCTCTGCCAAAAGATTAATCAGCATGGGCTCATTTCTCGAAACCATATTGATAATTGTTTGGTTATGAGCATAGGGTGACATATTCCTAAAGGCCTGATGGGTGCAATTGACATAAGAATTGTGCTTAGTTATGAATGACATATTCCTCCCAAGACACAAAGTAGCTATTGGGGGAAAAATACATCCTCTCTGTTATTTTTCTTATTCTGCACATGGATAAGTGACGAGAACCACCAACCATGTGCAGCAAAATGAAGCACTCAATGCCGATGCCATTCTTTGGGTCAGGGACTTGTTCCGAGTAACAATCTTTGCCTTGACCACGGTTGTGCCCTTGCATTCTTTCCCTTTCCTGCTCCTAGTCCCTTCTCATGTTTCTCCATCAGTTTAGGCCCCTAATAGGGAGAGGATGAGCCCATTGATGTCGGCGCATGGAGGCCTGCTAGTGGCATGCCTTTGGCTCGAGTCGCCTAGCAGCAACCATTCGTGTTATGTGGGCTTTCTTTTTCGGGGGCATTGCCCACCCCTGAAACTGACTTCAGGCATTTTTCACTGCCTGTTCTGCATGAATAGCCACAGGCCTCTTGCCAATTGTCCCCCCTGCTTGAAAGCCAGCCTCAGCCAAAGACCTTTTCAAGTGTGATCCCAGAGTGCCACACAGGCTTTCAGGGCATTGTTGTTGAGATGAGGGCCCTGCACTGGAAAGTGGGGTCAGAAGAGAAAGCAAATGAAGGGTGATGGCGGCTTCATGCAGTCCTCAGATACCCGCCTGTTTATTAATTTACAAAACTAATGTCACTGTCTTTAGAGGAGAGATTGAGTGAAAAAGATGCCCTTTGAAAAAGGTCATCCTATTGCATTGATTTCTTTTTTTAGTGGAAGGAAAATACAACTCAGGGATGATAATGATAATAATAATTTTTAAAGGGACAGGGAAGACATGCCAATAAATTGTTGCAGAACTGGGTGATGTTCAGGATATGTAGTTAAGAAAGCATTTGGATATAATTCCTTTTTTAAAAAAATATTTAATCCAAAAACCTGTTACTGTTTTGCAAAAGTACAACTGACACCACCCTGTACAGTGGGCACAGGCAAAATAGCATATGACAGCAATGAAAACTATTTCATGGACATGCCCCCTCCCTGATAAAATTACTGATGGTTGATCAGAGTTTTAGCTGGAATGCCTTAGTACTGAATCTCTCTCTCACACACACACTCACACACACACACTTCACTAGTAAACACATGAATTTAGATTTTGTTGAAAGCCCCTTCTGTTTTGTTTTGGCCATAATGCAGTTCCTTATCTATTTACTAGTTATATCTTATCTTCCAATAAATTCAAGGGGGCATACATGACCTTCCCCTTCCCACTTTATCCTCACAAAGACTGTGTAAGGAAGGTGGGATAGAAAGAGATCTAGAGAGAGAAAATAATTGGCCCATTAAAGGTCATCCAGTAAGTTTCCTGGTTCAATGGGGCACTCAAACTTGGCTATATATGTCAAGTCCTAGTCTGATGCTTTAACCAATACTTGGAAGTGAACTATAGACTTTCTCTATCTAGGAAAATCTTGATGCATGGGCAAAGCAGAAAGATTGAGTGAGAGTGACATGCTGCCCCTAGTAAAGTAGCAAATCACCAACAGATTTCAGCTAAAACAGATATTTGTAACATCTTGTTTCAAGGTCTGTGTAGAAAGTTGAGTGGGTAGGAACAAGATAATCTCAAAGGTCTGTGTTGGATTCAATTGTTAACCTATTTATGACACTGAGCATTTTCTTTATTATTATTTTTATCGCTAACCCTAAACTTAACCTTACTTCTGATTGAACTAAGTTCAAAGAGGTTCACTGAGATTTTGTCACCAAAATATATAGTCTTCCTATCTTATTTTCTCTCTTTGTCAGATTAACCCTAAATACCAGGAATGGGCAGTCATAGAGGGCATGGTGTGGAGGGGATAAATGTGTCCTCATGCTCTCCCAGTGGGTCAGTCTTCCCAAAATATCAACCCACAAGCAGCTGAAAGCAAAACCAAAATTACTTTTTTACTCCTCATTCTTGACTATTTTCTTTGTCTTTCAGGGTAAATGGGGATTGGTGAGGGGTTTGCAGGTGCCAACCCCTTCTAAAGATCTCCAGAAGTGGCCTTTGGTCATCTGGAGATGATATCTCCCCCATTTTTGAGGTGTAAGTAGGCTTCAGGGGATCTGGCAGGGGCTGGAGACTTGCAGTAAAGCCTCTGGATCTAGGATTGCTAGGACTTGCAGTCCAGCATTATTTGGCAGGCCACATGATTCCTTCCCTTGCCTTAAAGGCAGGGCTGTATAATGGGTGTGGTTACAATCAGATGCTATCATTGGAATGTGTGGTATCATATGTGCTGTATATCACATTAAATTTCCACAAACAGATTTTTTTTAAAAAAAAAACCAAACAAACCCTGAAAAATAAGATATCAGAAGCATTTTATGATTGTGGCAGTTTCTGCATTTGTTTTGAAGGCATCATGGTATTTCAGCCTGGCTGTGCCCTTTCAGATGCAGTGTAACAGGCTTGTCCCAACCTGCTGGGTGCAATAAACCAGTATTATGCAAGCCATTAATTCATTTATACTCTTATCTGTATCTATCACTGCATAAATTTAAGGGTTGTTGGGGATTCCTAATATAGAGGTAGATTTTAATTGTTTCAAATTGCATGGAACATGAAAGCACTTGCAGTTTCACTATGCTTACAACATACATTATGGTCTCCTCTTTCCCTTTTTCTGCTGTTGGCTGAGAGATTGCCCAATTGGTTCTTTTTATGTTCCTGTATAGCTGCATTTGCCAGCAAAACCTCTACCTCATCTACAGAAAATACAGGTTTGCAGATGGAGTGGGCCTAGCCCTATAGCAAGGACAGGAAAGCAATCACTTCCAGCTGTCGTTAGGCTACAGTTCCCATCATCCCTCACTACTGGTCATTCTTCCCAGAGCTGATGGGAGTTGCTATCAAAAAACATTTGGAGAGTCCAACATCCCCTAAAGTACGCACACACTTTAGATTGTACATATCTGGCATGACCCACTGTTTTTGGATGTTGTACCTGTAAAATGGCATGTCAATTGATGGCACTATATAAATAACCAATCAACAGCAGCAGCAGCAGCATCAACATCAGCATCCCACTACTATTCACCTTAAAGAATTGTTTCATATATTGTCTGGAGAGCAGTTGCCAGAGCATGGGGAGTTGTTTTTTAAATGTTATAATCCCCAAACCCTCAAATTATCTAGTTATCATTATAGTTGGTTTTTAGTTGTTGTTTTTAGTTATTGTTGTTGTCATTTTTACTTATGGAGGCCCCAAAATGAATCTATTATAGGTGTTGCTTGGCAAGTGTCTTCAGGGGAGGTTTGCCATTGTCATCTTCTGAGGTTGAGGGTGAGATTTGCCCAAGGTCACCCAGTGGGTCTTTATGCTCAAGACAGGAATTGAACCCTGTCCTCCAAAGTTGTAATCCAGCACTCAAACTACTACACCACAGTGGTACTTTCCCATTTTTCAGCAATAATTAAAATGTTTTCTTATTTAAATAAGTGCCATGTGCAAACCACTAATTTTTAATCCTACCAATAGGGCATAGAACTCACCCTGTCTATCAATGGATGAATAAGCCAAGGATTGTAAACCACTTTGTACATTAAAAGTGTTATGGAAGAACATTTTGCCCCAATTTACAAAAGCTTTCTTTATCTGGTCATTAGGAAGAAGTTCTTACTAAAAATAACAAAATGAGAAGGTCAGTAATGACCTCGCAAGCTTGACATGACTAGATTTATGTGGGGCAACAATATATATGGAAATTGTGAAATTTGCTCATGTCACACATTAAAGGTGCAGGAGTGCCATCCTGTTTTATATCTGCAGACCTTAGCTATACCACTTGCTAGAAGAGTAAAGGGTAAACTACCAAAAATGCTAGCCTATATGACCCTGGAAATGAAATGTTTGAGCAGGATAGAAGACTTTGGCCTTCCAGATGTTTTTGAGTATAAATCCTACAATCCTTTATCACTGGCTATGCTGGGTGAGTCCAGTAGGAGTTGTAATCCAAAATATTTGGGAGTGACAAAGTTTTCCTCACCCCTACATTAGATGAAGAATAAACCGTTAAATACATTTCTTCTTTGTCCAATATGATTAGACAGAGTATCTGTAAACTGAATCTCCCTAAAATAGAAGCAGGCAACTTATAGCCTACAGAATGTACATAACTAGTGTCTCTGATTTTGGAGCCCATGCCATTACCAACCCTTGTCATTACCAAAATTTGATGATGCAGCAACACCACCAGTAGCAAAAAATTAACACATTTCCTTTTAAGAACAAGGAACAGATGGAGTGTGCACCATGTTTTAAACCACAATCTTGTTCCCAGAAGGAGCATTGTGCTTGGAGACAAGTTACACACTTCCTGCACAGCATGGTCTTAGACAGAAATGCAATGTTTTGCCACACCACTATACTGCCAAAACTGGCCAATAAATGCATCAGGAAATAGCCGCCAGACAGATTTGGAGGAGAGTTGCCCATCAGGTCAAAGACAGTCTTCCACAACCTGATGCCCACAAGTGGTATTGGACTACAATTGCAATGATCATGATGGATGATGGAACTTTTAATCAAAAACATCTGGAGAGTGCCAAATTAGAGAAGGCTGTCTTAGGCAAGGTATCAACCTAATAATGCAATTTTTTCCCTGCCAACATTGATAACTACTGTGATCAAGAGCATGAGAAAACCCAAGGAGTGGGATTTCATGAGTGCTCTTTATGAGCAACAAATGAAGAAAGAAGGTGCAAAGCAGTGAAAACTGTGAGCCCTTCAAGTTATTATAACCCATTCACCTTCATGGCAGCAGAAAATCAGACTAGAAACACAAGCTTATCATCACTTCATTGCATGATCAAGTGAGAGGAGCAGGCTTATGATGGGAAAAACTTTTATTGGAAATCAAATGTGAAAAGTAATTTCAAGCAGAGCTATAGATACTGTACTCATCCAGTGTAACATCAATAATATTTGACAATATTAGCGTTTTGGTTAGCTTCCAAGTCGTCTCATTTTGTTATCCATTCACAAAGCTTCAACCCAATTTTCCATTACTCACTCAAATGCTCACATTCAAGTGTGTTCTCTCTGGGCATTTGATGAAGAACATAAACATTGGGATCTGTTTCTGATCCATGAAACTTTGGTGGTTAGTTGTGTCCAAATTGTAATGGCAAATACCAACACTGCTCACACATGCCTGGGCTGTTCTCTCAAACTGAACACAATAGCAGATAAATGGAATGCCTGGCAAATATTCCAGGAAGGCAGTTTTGGGTGGCACCAAGGAATGTGACCGGCTGTAATTTCAAAAACCTCCCTCTCCTCAAGTTTGTGCTAACCTCACAATCTTTCCTTAGGCATTAAATTCTTATTATAAGTACAGATATGTCTCTCCAATTCTTAAATTTCAGGAGCACTGATTTGATGGAATTAAGGGTATCATCACTTGGGCCTGTTAAATTAGACTGGGTGTGACAGTAGGGTAACCTCCCATATAAAAAAATGTGCTGCATTTCTACACAGATCTCCTACATACACACATTCTGCCTATATATATGTGGAAGTAAGTCCATTTAAACTCAGTGTAATGTATTTCTGAATAGATAGTAGGCTTGCTCTCTATGCCTTTCTCATCCCATTAAAATATAAAAAGCATTTTTATAATTTATTACTGATTTAAGATGGCTTCCAAATTAAAATCCCAAATGAAATCCCATGATTTCAAGCATTTGGTTCTACTGAATCTTATCCTCCTGTCTTTAGGTACTTCCAGACAAGGAGCCCTTGCACACAACACAACTGTAGCACTACAATTCCGCTTTAACTGCCATAGCAACACCTTGTGGAACCCTAGGGTTTCTAGTTTGGAGAGATAATAGAGCTATGTGGCAGAGAATTCTAAATAATTCTCCCTAAAGCGCAAATTTCTAGTATTTCAGAGGATACAGCCATAACAACTGAAGTGGGATATAACTCTGTAATTGTGTATTCTTCTATGTTTTCATACTGTTTTTTTCTCTGTTTTTACCTTTTAAAAATTCTGTTTAATAAAATAAAGTAGAATATCTGTTCATTTGCCCCATGACTGCTAATGCTAAGAACTTTATATCAATCAGCTTGATATCAAAGGCAGAAAATATTCTAGAGCAGATAGTTAAAAACTTATTCTTAGCGAAATGATTAAGCAAGTTATGATCGACTGGGCAAGAGATATGAAGAAAAGTATAAGTATCGAAAGCTGAGGAAAAACCTGGACCCAGACACATAAATTCACAGCTTGTCAAGACCTTAAAGAGAACTTCTTGAAAATGATGAACAGATGTATCTCACACCAGTTAAGATGAATGCAATATACAAGACAGGCAAAAGGGAATGCTGGAAATGTGAGATGAAGAAAGGGACATTATACCACATGTGGTGGCGATGCCCCAAAGCCAAAAGATATTGGAAAAGGGTAAGAAGAAGAATAAATGACGCATTAGGTATAAAAATACCGAATTGCCTGAAAATCCTTCTACTCAATATGTTAAACGAAATAGATAAGAAAATAGAGAAAAAAATATGGACATATCCTCCTCTATATGATTTCGGTTGCTAGGTTAACCTACGCGAGATGTTGGAAAAACAAAGAAATCCCTAAAATAGGAGAGTGGTTTATAAGACTGAAGGAAGCTATGAGAATGGACATACTTACAGCATTAAGGCAAGATAAGGCAGTAGATAAAATCAAGAAACAATGGGAACCAGTAGAGGAATATATAGAAAAGGAAATGAATAAGAAAAAGAGAAAGTGAGAAGATAAAGGGAACAAGATAAAAGGTTAAAGCTAGAGAACTAAAGAGTATAAGAATATGAAGAATAAATATAGGCATAAATAATGGAAAATAGATAATATGTAAAGAATAGAATTAGAAGGGTTAAATGATACAAAAATAAATATCACGATGACGTAGGAATACAATATAGGAAAAGTAAAGGAATATATGGAAATATGACAAAATGTTACCAAAATTGTTTATCTTAAAAGTAGGAAACAGGAAATAAGAAAGGAAGATATAGCTAGTCTCAGTAGATAAACAGTGAAGAGAGATGATATAGGAAGCGTAAAGAAGGCAAGTAAAGTTAGCCCAAACTGGGAAGAAAGAAAATGCAAGAAACGGTAATTAAAAGATACTTTTTGTTGTATGTAAGTATGTAAGTTAAATCAAAATTAGATTGGAAATTATGATTAAATAAGAGGACAGGTTTGAATGTTTTTTTTTCTATGTAAAACTTATTCTGTGAGTACATAGAAAGGAATACTGTGATTAATGAGAGACAGCATGGGTTTCTCAAAAATAAGTCATGCTAGATCTTTTTTGATAGAGTTACAAGACTGTAGATCAGAGGAATGCTGGGCATCTAAAATATCTTGATTTCAGTAAGCTTTTTACAAGGTTTACCATGATATGCTTGCAGATGAACTGGTAAAATGTGGGCTAGATAGTGATATTGTTAAGTATATTTGTATTGGTTAACCAACTGAACAAAATGAGTGCTCACCAATAGAGCCTCTTCATCTTGAAGAAAATTGACAGGGTTTTATCCTGGATCCAGTGTTCAATATTTTTATAAATGATTTTGATGATGGAATAGAGGGCATGCTTATCAAATATGGAAATGACATCAAATTAGGAGGGGTAGCTAATACCCCAGGGGCACCAGATGCCATCTGATCTTGGATACTGAGCAGGGACAGCCCTGGTTAGTTTTTGGATGAGAAGCCACTAATGAATACCAGGTGCTGTAAGCTCTATTTCAGAGGAAGGAACAGGTAAAACCACTCCTAAGTATTCCTTGTCTACGAAAACCCTATGAAATTCATGTGGTTGCCATAAGTCAACAGGCAACTTGAAGTGACCTGCACACATACACAGAACTAATATCCCAAAGGACAGGGTGAGGATTCCAAATGACTTCAACAGATTTGGGAGCTAGTAGACCAGAAGCTAAACATAGTCAACAGTGTAATGAAGTTGCTTAAAAAGCCAACAGAATTCTAGGCTACATCAACAGAAGTATAGTGTTCCACTTTGGTTACACTTCACCTGGAATAGCAGCCAATTCTTGGCACCACAAGTCAGGAGTGAAATTGGTGAGCTGCATCATGTTCAGAGAAGAGTGATCAGGATGGTAAAAGTTCTGGAAACTAAGCTGAGGAACAGTTTAGAGGGTTGGATATGTTTAGCAAGTGGAAGAGCAAAATGTGGGATACAATATGATAGTCAAATTAGATATCTGAGGGAATGTCATGTAGAATGTAGAACAAGCTTGTTTTCTGCTGCCCTAGAAAAAAGAACATGAACCAATGAATTTAAATTACAAGAGAAGATGTTCCATCTAAACATTAAGAAGACAGTCTTGACGGTAAGAGCTGTTTGATAAAACAAAAACCAGGGTGCATCCAATGGAATCCACAGAAGGAACAAGAGACATGTCTCAAGTTGCTCAAAAGACGGTTGTTTAGTCATTAGGAAAAATAGAAAAAGCCAATGCATTTCTGCCTGTGTGTATTCTTAAGACTTTCTTGATGGGACCATTTAGTTCCCTTCAGTTCAGATATGTCTGAATCAGGAATTTTCAAATTATTTACTAAAAGTGAGCTGTTTGGCAGTGGAATATACAATAGAACAAACAGATGGAAAAATACATTAAAAATGCAATGGTTTGGGCCAAATCCCTATTCTGGAAGGAGCCCTTGGCTCTTCAGGGATATTGGGGTGGTGCTGGGGGGACCTCAAAACAATTGGAGATTGCAGACAGCCCACTGGCCACATTTTCCCTGCCCCTCATAAACATACAGGAAATTTTGGCAGAAAGTTTGTTTTGATTTGTAGTTGTTAACACATCTCTACATAGTCACCATCCAGATTTGCACATTTTCCCCAGTGTTTTGTGACCCTCTGAATATCTGATATTGTAGAAGTTTGCAGATTGTGCCTTACAAGGGAGTATTATAAAGTAATAATTATCACCCAGAAGTTATTATGGTATATTTATGAAAATTTGTCAGTGTCATCATTGGTCCCTAAGTTCATGATGTGGAGAAAATCAACTCATTGTGCCCTTTATTTTTGTGACAAGGTGTGCCAGAAATCCTTGTAAGGTGTAATCTGCAGACTTCTACAATAAAGGTATTCTGAGTGTCAAGAAATGTGTAAACCTGGGTGGTGACTACATAGAGATAAGTTAACAACTACAAATCAAAACAAACTTTCTGTCAAATTTTTTAAAGGTGATAATTAAAACTTTACGATACCCCCTAGTATATAGGTAAGGAACTGAAAGCAAGTAGCCAAGCAGAAAACAGAAAGGAGACAAGCTCCATGTGCTATAAGATGGTCAACTGTTTCTTCAGTGTTTATTTAGTGTTTAAAAAGCCCAACAGGTTTCAGCCACATTAGGCCTTCTTCAGGGGCTGAAAAAAAATATAAATATTTGTTTGGGGGCACCATTTTGGAAGGCCCCACGGTGGCGGCGCAGGCGCAGTGGGGCCTTGGGAAGACCCCACCGTGCCTGCGCTGTGTAAATTCACATGCCGCAGGCACGGTGGGGGGCCTTCCCAAGGCCCCATGGCGGCTGCGCAGCCGCTGTTGGGCCTTCCAAAATGGTGCCACCCATGTGCGCACGCATGCACACAACGGTGTGCGGCATGCACATGTGCGCACGGGGGGGGCAAGTGCACACCCACCTGCCCGGCCCCCCCGGGAACAAAGGTTGCCGACCCCTGTTGTAACCACTCTAATTACAGGACTATAGAGATAAAGGGACCAGACAGTGTAGCATTTCTGTATATATACATATTCCAGATGAACTTAGAAAGGCCTAACCAATGATATGACTTGGCACAGGGACAAATGATGCAGTCTCTCCTATTTGTTCATTCTATTCATATCATTAAATAATTGTATTATATTTATAGCCATACATGTGTTCTAATATATAATTTCTCTGTTATATTCAGATTAAAGATTGAAAGTCCAAATTTTCATTTTAACCTACAGGCACCAAGAATTTCAGTTTTAGAATCCATTCTATCTTTTTTCCCCTTTCGAATATGTTCTTTATTATTATAAATTCTTTCTATAACCCAAAATCAGAAACCAGCTGTAGAATGTTGCATTTCTACAAAATGCATTATGGTAGTCCAATTGGGAAGTTACCAATGTATTGATTACTGTGACTGCAATGTTAAGCAGTAGTGTTATATGAATCTTGTGTAGAATACTACTTGCACCATAGCATGTTGCATTATTATTATTATTATTATTATTATTATTATTATTGTGAATCTTCCCTCTGCCTTGGCTATTAGGATAATACTAACATAGGGGGGGAAGCAGACTGGCGGCTCTGCACTGCCCCGGGAAGGTGCGCCGCAGGACCGAGGCATCCTCATGCCTCGATCCCACCGGTGCCCCAAGAAAGGAGCGCTAAAATAGCGCTCCTTTTATACGTAGCCGAAAGTGAGCCCCAAAAGCGTGAAGCGCACTTTCGGCGACCCTTCCACCACAGCGTGTGCGGACGCTGCGGTGGGAGGTTGCCCCCGGAGCGCCGGCCATGTGTGCGGCTGCCCCTCCTCTTCCCTGCCTCCAGGATGGCTTTTTAAACCGTCTGCCGAGGCCCATAGTTTACATTGGTGTATAAGGTCATTAACCTCAAGATAGTTGGTCCTTGTTCATGGTGCGCTGGAAAACTGTCATGACCCCTGGATACAACCCATCTTTCCTTTGTTATAAAAGTTAAAATGTAAGAAAAAACTATAAGCTACATTAAATATATGTTTTAATGGCAGGTAGTATATTATTGATGCCAGGAGAACTACTTATAGAGAAGTGCTTTCCAATTGAGTCCATCTTGTCAACCTGAAAGCAGTTGTCCAAATTTGTAGACAGCTCCAGACTTGGAGAGCTTTGCAAAGTTCAATACTACTTTTTGAAGTTCTGGTCCAGGATCTCTTAGAGAGGTCATACTCATCATCTACTTAATCCCTTCCCCTGGAGGATAAACCTTGGGCCTTCTGAATGCAAACCACACACTATCCTGCTCAGCTATAAGTTATCCCCTCAACATTTAGTAATATTACAATGATCTGTGTTGGCAAATCAACCTGATATCCTTTAGCTTGTTGAGACTCATCTGATCTCCCTGACTTTATATGAGTAATAAAAATTGAGCTAAAATTCTCATGAGAACAAGCCTTCTCAAGTTATTTTGGCATGTCTGCTTTTAGACCTATTTGTAAAGCAAAACAGGAAGTATCCTCAAAGAAGGTTCTCACCAATTCAGAACTACATAAACTTTATCTGGATCTCAAAAAGATTATCCTCTTGGAGCAAAAAATGACAGCTCTGGTTTCATTTCTTTGCTTTGTTTGAAACATTTTGTTTTTCCTTCTTTCCTGCTCTGGCAAACAGACTTTAAGGTGGCATACATTTTGCCAAGGATTAACTTTCAGCAATTGGGAAGTCACACTCTCTCACCCATGGAGGAATGCAATCTCAAACTTCCTCAAAATAAATCTTGCCAATGAAACTCCACAATAGGATTGCCATAAGTTTGAGTTGACTTGAAGGTACAGAACAACAAAGTGGCTCAGAAGTAGATTCTACTTGTGGTGTAGCTATGGGGGGGGGGGGGGGAGAAGAAGGGTATTGTTTCCCCAAATAAGAATTCTGACCCTCTAGGATTCTGGCCAAGATGGCAAACTGCCAGCAGCATGGCTCATGTGCTGTCTCAGTTTTACATGATTTATTACTATCTTTTTGTTTATAAAGATACAGAAGGAATCCTCAATGGGCAGAATCACAGTCTTCTGGATAGCCCCCTGAACCAACTACGAGCTAGACATGTACAGAGGAAATAAATTGCTCCACACTATGAAGCTGAAAAGAATTATATCAATTTAGGCTGACCAGACAGAATTCAAATAAGGATTTGCACAATGATTAATAGGACCTTTGTTGAGTCTTGCTAAATAAGGAAATAGGACACGCACACCCCAAGCAGGACATTTTTAACATTTGAGTGAGTATAAGGTGCAGATTCGATTATCAAGATATTTGCAACCAAAACTAACTTTGGCAGAGAAAAACACTATATTGCTCGATAACTGAAGTTGAAATTAAGTAGCAATTTTGAACAGAGGATAAGAATATTTTTAAGACTTAAGACTTCGAGACTTAAACAACTAAAAGGTGGGAAAATAAAACATCTTCTGATCCTGGAATTTAGTAGAGTACTTTACATCACATAATAAAAAAAATGGCAACCACCAGAAAATTTTCTAAAGCAGTCATATTGGACAATAGCAAGGACAGAAGTTGCTTTATCCAGGATATCCACCCAGATTACAGATTTTAATAAATGTGTAACATTCAGCACCCTGGCTCTAGAACACAAGATAGAACAGAAACTGGATAGGCTAAGATCAGACTTCTCAGCAGAAGATTTTAAGGAGGTTGTTAAAGGATACTTTAAAGAGAACACTGTTTTTGTCCAGAATTTAACAGTCACTGTACATAAAAATGAAGAGAATATCACTATCCATACCAAGGAAATTGCAAATTTTTAACAGGATTTGGAAAATACACAGGATAGACTTATGATGATTGGTTTAAAGTCCAAAGATTCGATTAGACCTTGAGGTGTCCAGGTTGATTTAATGCAGGTAGCTTTGACTTATGGCATGGCTCATAAACATTCCTTTGGAAAAGCTTGATTTGCAAATTGTAGCATTTTTACAGATGAAACTATGCCCTTGTGTAGAGGGAAAAACTTCCAAGAGATGTGATAATTTGCTTCACATAGAAAAACCTCAGAGATGAAATATTAAAAGCATTACATCAGGGGTTGGTAACCTATGGTCAGTGGGCTGGATGCAGCCCGCGGAGGCCTTCAGACCGGCCCCTGCCCGGTCCTGCCACCGCCGCTGCTGCCGCTGCCACCGCCTTTCATGGCCGTGGGGCTGGGCCTCTCGGAGCCCTGGAGCAGCCGAGGGAGCCCTCCTGGGGGGACCCTGCTATCATCCGCATGTGTGTGCGGTGCAGGTGGGGGTGGATGCCATTTTGTTTTTCAAAATGTTGGCCCGTGTGCGCCCGCATGTGTGCGCGGGGGGCAAGCATGCACGCGCATGCACCGGCTCCCAGTGCCATTTCCACCCCTCCCAGCCCATCAGCAAAAAAGGTTGCCAACCCCTGCATTACATAAATAAGAACAAAATAATTGTATCTAAAGAAATCCCAAAGAGAATGCTGAACAAGTGTAGAGAATGTATGTTTTTTTGTGGAGCTGCTTGAAAGAGAGATATGACCTTTGCTTGAATAATGTCAGAGGGTCTGATAAACACTTATGAAGCCAATAAGCATATGATAAATTTTGTTGAGAAAGTGTGCTATTTAAAATGTTGAAGGAGGGTGGCTTAACTGTGAAAATTAGCTATAGTGGCATAACAATACATTTATTGGGAAATTATGCCCCAAACAATGAGAAAGCAACATTTTGAAAGCAACTTAAGGAAGATTTTGATAAAGGGATTCAACAAAATATTAAGCTACTTCAACAAAAGTTTTCAATGTTCACAGTTCAAGAAATAAATTCTAAACGATTATATCTTAAACAAAAGAATTTTAAATTTGCCAATAAACCCAGGAAATGGCTCTTTTATAAATTGAGACAGAAAATGATAAAGAAATTTGTTACAAAGATCAGGAAGGGAAATTGGTATGACATGGACAATATGAAAATTAAAAGTATTTGAAGAATATTACAGAGGTTTATATGTGAGGGGAAATGAAAAAAGTCTTAAACATGGTAGATTATTTGCAGAGACTTAAATTGGATAAATTGAGGGCTGATGCAGACAGCCCATTTGGGATGGCTCTGGGCCACCCCTGGTAGTGGTGGGTGAGGGCCAGAGCAACCACACGCCACAGGCCTGATCCTCCTTTTTGTTCCTTTTGGGGGTGGCAAAAAGCCACCCTTAGAGCTACTGCAGTAGCTCTTTTGTGCCCTTTTGGTGCAGTGTGTGCGTGCAAATGGATATGCAGTGTTGGGGTGCAGTCGGGGTGGAGTCAGGTGGCCAGAATTGTGGTTGCCCCACTCCAGCTCCACCCCCAGGCCAGCCTATTGTGCCAGTCTGCATCGGCCCTGAGTCTGTAACAAAAATAAAATTTTAATGGAGCCGTGACAACTATGGAGCTTGTTGAGGCTATTAAAACCAACAACCCTAAAGTTAAGAAAGCTCCAGGCCCAGATGGCCATTCTGGAGTATAAGAAATGTGAAGAAAATAAACTGAGGGCTTATATTATAATTTTTTATTATTATTATTATTATTATTATTATTATTATTATCTATCCCGCCCCTCTGCAATGCAATCGGGGCGGCTTACAATTATAAAACATCACAGCAATAAAACATCAATGTCAACACCCTAACCCACCCACCCCTTAAAAAAGTATTAAACTAATCAATTTTAAAAACATAGTAAAACAATGACAAAAAGAAGGAATATATCCAATACAGTTTTGCGGCAGATTGGGTATTCAGTGGCAGCATAAGAAAGGGGGGAATTATTTAAAACTTTAGGCCGGGAGAATCATTCTGGAAAGGCCTGGATGCTCTTATGTTAGTGACATAAAATCCATTGAATCTGATGGAAAAGATTACGGTATTTGGGAAATGTTCTGTGTTTAAAGTGACAAAATTGTTGACTTAAAATATGACATCAGAAGAGGCAAATAAACTGTCTGTCCTTTCTAGTTTTAAAATGGATAAAGGGAATCAAATATTTGGGAATTATAATTACAAAGATTTAATTACAAAGATATCTCCAGTTCAGAAAAAAATGCACATTCCTGAGTTCAAATGATATATTATGAGCTCTTCCAGATTAGTCTAATGAAGCATGTGTTCATGCAATATGGCTCCTTGGGTTTTCCCCAGGTTTTTCAGAATGTTGTACTTGTTGTTTCCTCTTTGGGGCCTGTTCATAATGATTTGTTGGATTTGCACTAGAGCTCTCCCAAATTATTTCCCCACCTTTAAATAAGAACATGGTTTGCTGCGGTAGTCCTATGGTTTGAACAGCAAATTTTATCCTCTCTAGTTTTGTAGTGCTCTAGTGCAAAAGTGCCATTTCACTGATTTCACTGTTGTTGTTATGTGCCTTCAAGTCATTTCAGACTTATGGTGACCCTAAAGCAAACCTATCATGGGGTTTTCTTGACAAGGTTAGTTCAGAAGAGGTTTGCCATTGCCAACCCTGAGCTGACAGAATGTGATTTTTCCAAGGTCACCCAACGGGTTTGATGGCTAAGCTGGAAATCCAACCTTTGTCTCCAGAATCTTAGTCCAACATTCAAACCACTATGCTATGCTGGCTCACTGATTGCACTAGAACAATCTATTTATTATATTATTGGAATAAAATAAATAAATAAATAAATAAATATCATTTTTGTTCCAGTCTGTCCTTGAATTAAAAGGAAATTTTGCAACTGGTTCTGGGCATTGTCAGAAAATAGTATGAAACAATATAATCATAATTTGAATGTTTTAAATTTCCCCACCCCATCCCCAAGAAAGACAACAACAACAAAAAATACTGCAACCTCCCGACACATTTGCCCTTTCTCAAGGAGTGCAATATCTCAAGCTGTCTTTTACCAAATCAGACCACTACTCCCTTTGGTACAGTACTCACTACACTAAATGTCATCAGTACTTCAGGGTTTCAGATAAGGGAGCACATTACATGTATCCATATGGATGGCTCCTACTACTGAGACTCAGAAGGTATTGTTTAGCTATTCCAGTTTTTCTCGTTAGTGGATTTTTTTTTCTGATGTGAAAAACATGATGTAACAAGGAGTGCAAAAATGTGGGTGGGCTGTAAATGGAAGATGGTGTCATTTACACTACTCATAAAATTCCATGAATGGGACAGTACCAAAGTTTCATCAGAAGCACCCTTCATGTTGTAAGACTGATAAAATGATATTGCATATATTTCTATGGTATTACTGTGCATAAATTCAATCTACTAGATAATGAGGATATTGTAATAGTTAAAGATTTCCCATACCTTGGATCAAACATTGCTCAGAATGGAGACTGCAGTCAAGAAATCAGGAGATGATTAGGAATGGGAAGGGCAGCTATGAAAGAACTAGAGAAGATTCTAAAGTGTAAAGATATACAATTGAGTGCTAAAGTTAGAATCGTCCAAGCCACTGTATATTTAGTAATGTAAGGGCTGGACAGTGAAGAAACAAGACAGGAAGAAAATCAACTCATTTGGGATGTGGTGCTGGATAAGAGTCCTGAGCTTTGGACAACAAAAAAGACAAACAAATGGGTGTTAGAATAGATCAAGCCTGAACTCCCTCTGGAAGTCAAGGTGATAAAACTTCCATATTTTGATCACATCATGAGAAGGCATGACTCATTAGAAAAGATCATAACTCTAGGGAAGAGAGAAGGTAGTAGAAAGAGAGGAAGATGTGACTAGACACAATCAGGGAGGACATGAGCATAGCAGTAGAGAAATGTCTCATTTACAGGGTCACCATGAGGTGAGGTTGACTTGAAGACAGTTATCCATGACAACTGTTCACAGAATACAACAGTTAACAACGAAGGACCTAAATTTTATTAGCCCTGACAAGGATAGACTCATTCAATCAATGGGATTTACCAATATGTTGACTCACCATACAACAATTGATGGAATAGGTCCCCTGTAGTTGAGGATAACCAACAGGGGACCAGCAATGTTATTTGCTTTGACATAAAATTTGGTACCAGAGGCAGAAATAACATGGAAAGAATAGGGATAGGTTTCTGTACCACAAAAAAGAAGAGCAGTTCAATGTGTTTCAGCAAAAAATTATCCGGGGGTAACAATGTGTACATGTGAAATGAAACACATGCCTCAGGTAAGCCTTGAATAAGAAAAAAAAATTGAGCTTCCAAAATGCATCCAGGGATTTTTTTCTTTTTTTCAGCAGTCTCCAATTTTCTTAAGATTTCCATTTTGATGGCCAAATCTATGTTTTTAATATGCTTGGGGAACCTGGTTTACCGGCTTTTCCCTTTTCTGTTCTTTTATTTTTGTTTTTGTTTTGCTGTTCATCATGTTGATAAGGATTTCTGGAGGCAGATGCTGTTTACTTTGCCTGTTGCAGACAGGCTCACAGAACTACAGTAGGATCAGCTATAGTAGAATCCCCCCTTTTTTTTCCAGCTCAAGCGTCATTGCATTTTTTATAGCAGTCACACTGCTCCAATGTGTAAGTCTGCTTTTCTTCCAGCTTCCTTCATCATCCTCCCTGTGCTGATACTGTTTTAATAATATTTTTTTAAAAAAACCTTTCTAGATAGAGAACAAGGAGGAAAAGAGGGATGGGAAGGCATAAAAAGACATTGTTAAAAGCAGCTTCTTTGTTAAATGAGGTATGTCTAATGTAATATTACTGTAACATTAAAGTATGTTATGTGATATGAAAGATCTGCAATAAAGCTGTGAATAGTTAAAAGGAAAAGGAAAAGAAATCAGTACATCTGAATTTTTAAATGAACAGGGTTTTTTTTGGGGGGGGGGGGTTGAGAGACATATATATGTCGTGTTTAACACCTATTTGCATATGTAACCCAGCTGCCTTTTGTGGCTGAAAAATTCATTGAAATTGGCCAGAAACCAGATCTACTGAGCGGGTGTACTTGAAAATGTTTTTATTCACTCTAGCAGTTCAAGCAGTTTCCATAAGATATTTGAGCCCCCTGATCATCCCCTCCCCTTGCTTTTTTTAACTCTCTGGAATGTAGATATTTTGGTTAATTTTCTCCAGCTGTCACAGAGTCTCACAGGAAAATGACCTCGTAGAGTGACCACTTCCCTAGCTCTTGATTTAAGTAAGCTTTTTTCTAAACTTTTACCACACCATCCTCATCACTGTCTGGGGCTTTTAATGAGTCAAGGGATATATTTTCACATGTATGAATGAAAACAATTTTAAGGTATTCATGAGCTCAACTACCACTTCAAAATCATGGCCAATATTGTCTATCAACTAGTTAATGAAGTAACCTCCACCGCTAAGCCAAAAAACCCACAAAACCCTGTTGAAATATAGGCCCGATACAGACTGACCATTTGGGGCAGCACAGAGCCACCCTGGGAAGTGGTGGATCAGGGCTGTGGCAACCCCATGCTGCAGCCCCATCCTCCCTTTTGCCGCCCCAAAAAGAGCAGCAAAATGTCACTCCTTTTAGAGGTGGCAAAAGGCCGCCTTAAGAGCCAGTGCCACTGTTCTTCTGTACCCTTTGAGTGCCGTGTGTTTAAATGCTACACCGGGAGGGCATACTGATGCTGTGTGCCATGCGTACAGCCGCACAGCATCAGGATGGCATCAGGGTGGGATTGGGGCACCCCAACTCTACCCCTAGGCTGGCCCTTTGGACCGGTCTGCAATGGCCCACTATTTCCCTGTGCTCTGGTCACCAGCAAAATGAACTTCCTTCTCATGCAGCTGATGCCTGGTAAAGTAAGTTGGGAGGGAGAATTATGACCATGACAATAGTGTTACAGTTGTTAAGTAGCACTTGTGGATATGGGTGAGTAAATCTTGGTAACTGTTCCTTATTTATGATCACTACTTAGTCAAAACTGTTATAGTATTGACACAATTGTAACTCCCTCTTTCCAACTGATTTCAATTATGTTTTAGTGGCATACAGACAATTCCTAGGTCAGAAAACTTGCACAGGAAATTAAAATGAGTTCATTAACAAACAATTTAACTAAGCAAAAAGGAAAACAAATGTTCAATGTGAAGTCGGAGGCATTCACAGCCAGCATCCATAGGTTTTTGTGGGTTTTTCGGGCTGTGAGGCCATGTTGTCCTCTGAATATGCCAGCCACAGATGCAGGCAGAATGTCAGGAATACATTCTTCTAGAACATGGCCTCACAGCCCAACCCCCCCCCCCAAAAAAAACCTATAAAATAAATGTTATTAATTTCAGTCTCCTATAGAACATCATATGAAAAGCAGGATTAGACTCAGACGAGAAGTGTGTGAAAACTGGAAGAAAAAACATCAACAATCTAAGGGCCTTTGCAGACTGCTAGAAATAGTGCAAATTGAGTCCACTTTAACTGCCCTGGCTCAGTGTTAGGGAATCATGGGAATTGTGTTTTTTTCTGAGACACTGAGCCTTCTCTGTCAGAGAGCTCTGGTGCCATAATAAACTACAGTTCAAATGATTCCCTAGCACTGAGTCAGGGCAGTTAAAGTGGACTCAATTTGCACTATTTCTGGCAGTCTGCAAAGGCCCATAGATATGTAGATGACATCATAATAGTAGCAGAAAACACCAGTGATAAAGAAAAATGATTGAAGAAGGTCAAGGCAGAAAGTGAAAAGGCAGGCTTACAGCTGAACATCAATAAAACAAAAAATATGACCATAGGTGATCTACATAATTTTAAATAGACTATGAAGAGATTGAAATAGTTCAAGATTTTTCATACTTGGCTCAATCATCAATCAGAGTAGAAACTGCAGTCATGATATCAGAAGAAGACTAGGGAGTTTATCACACGGGGACAGTTGGAAGTATAAACGGTGATTAACCCATCAAAATCACACATTTGTGATTAACATTTTCACACAACGTCACATTCAAAGTGCGATTATCCTGGGAATATCCCAGGATAATCACACAATTGAGCTAATGGTTTTCACATAACGTTGTGATTAAAAGTGATTAAAGTGCCATTATCTCATGAATAACAGCAACAAAATATTCACAGGATTTTTCCATGAATGATTTTTTGATGTTTATTGTCTGGTTGCCCCTGGTTATTCCTGGGATAATGGCTCTTCTGTGTGAAAATGTTTTAATTGCTTTTTTTGATGGGTTAATCACTGTTTAAACTACCAAGTTTCCTCTATGTGATAAACTCCTAGGATTTGGAAGGGCAACTATGAAGGAGCTAGATAAGATCCTGAAGTGTAAAGATATATAATTAAATATTAAACTTAAGTTTGTCCATGCCATCGTATTTCCCATTTCTGTGTATGGTTGTGAGAGTTGGACAGTGAAGAAAGCTGATAAGAAAAAATCAACTCATTTGAGATGTGGTACTGGAGAAGAGTACTGAGAATACTGTGGACTGCTAAAAAGACCGATGGATGGGTCCTAGAGCAGATCAGCTCCAAACTCTCCCCGGAAGAAAGATAACTAAACTGAGATTGCTGCATTTTGGCCATATCATGAGAAGAAATGACTAGAAAAGACTACAGTCAGCCCTCCTTAGCCAGAGATTTATTTATTTTTTTATCTATGGCTTGAAAATATTTTTAAAAAGTATGAATTCTAAATAGTAAAGCTGGATTTTATATAAGGGGCACCATTTTGCTATGCCATTGTATTTAGTGGGACTTGAGCATCCATGGATGTTGTTATCCACAGTGGGTCCTGGAACCAAATCCCAGTGGATAACAAGGAACCACTGTATAATGTTTGGTAGTGTGGAAGGCAATAGGAAAATGTGAAGATCACATTCCAGATGGAAGGACTCAAAGAAAATCATGTATAGGGTGACTTGGATGTCTCAGTCATAGGGTTGCCATGGATGAAGTCAATTAAAAAGCATTTAACAGCAAAATAGAATTAAATGGAAAACATTTTATACATCTGATTTTTCCATTTCTTTGGAGATTTTTTCTTTTTCTTTTTTTTTAAAAAAAAACCTGAATGCTCCATAGAAATGATGTATACTTTAAATAAAAAATATTGGTACTAGGGTGAGAGTGATGGTATATGTGGAATAATACAGAAGAGGTAAGGAAAACATGAGGGCAGATGTTGACATCTAGCATTCTCTGAGTGGTGAGAGCCTGGAAGCTACCATTTAAATGCCCTACACTGTCCAGAACATTTCCAAGAAGAGGAAATATTTCTGATTACCCACAGTCCAGCAGAGTTGCTCTACATTGCAGGAGATCTAGGAAATTTAAATGATAATTTTATGCCACCCTTTATCCCACTCTGGGGTGGGATGGGGGATATTGATGGAAGGGCATGAAAGAATTCTGTGGCTGGCACCCTCAACCCTTGAACCAATCCTAGAGAACTTATATAAAAACAAAAGTATAGTGTTGCCCTGGTTTTAATAAAAAGTAAATCTCTTGATCTACTGTTGTTGTTTTTAAAGACATGGAAACAAACCAATTCTCAATTTCTGCAATATTAAGTATATGAATGTCTCTTGGCAAGTGAGATTGGAGTCCAATCATAATGTGTGGGTTAGCTATGAAATACACCAAGGAGATCACTTTCTGCTGGATTCAGAATTCAACTTTCATTATTGGATTCAGGAATCAAATCAGGTTGAAATGAAAATAGGGGTATTATATGGGGAGGGAAAAGAGTGGAAAACTTCTGCAGATTTCCTAAGGTAAAGGTATTCCCCATTGACAAAGTTGTCAAGTCATGTCCAACCCTAGGAGGCGGTGCTCATCTCCATTACTAAGCTGAAGAGCCAGCATTGTCAGAGACTACTCCGTGATCATGTGGCCAGCATGATTGCACAGAATGCTGTTTACCTTCCCACGGAAGTAGTACCTATTTATCTACTTGCATTTGCATGCTTTCAAACTGCTAGGTTGGCAGAGCAAGAGCTCACCCCATCATGCAGCACCTGGCCTTGAATTGACAACCTGCAGATCTTGCAATCAACAGAGTCAGCATCTTAACCACTTGAGCCATTGCATCCCAAATTTCCTAGATTTCCCTTTACTGTCTCTGTCTTCCTTCTAATCCTAGGCTGATATCTCCTCTTTCAGAATTAGGCCTCTCTCCTACTACCAAAGAACCTAGGGGTCAGAATAGCTCCTTGAATCTCTGCCTCAATGACACATGATTCCTGTCTCCTTTCCTATCACAGCTACAGTGAATCTATAGATAATATAGTCCTCCCTCCATATTGGCACACTTGCCATCAGTGGATTTAACCATACGTGGCCAGCAAGCCCCTGTTTTTCTTAATGGCACCACGTGGATGCAGCTGTGCTAACGGGTGAGTGTGAGCTGTGCCACCATTAAGAAAAATGGGTCTTCAACATGCACTGACTTTGGTATCTGTGGCAGGGTCTGGAACAGATCCCCCGTGGATACAGAGAGGTCCAACTATACATTTCTTTTTTTCCTTTCCTTTCCTTTCCTTTCCTTTCCTTTCCTTTCCTTTTTTTTTTTTTTTTTTTTTGCTAAATGAAGAACCTTGCTGTGATTTATTGCTTTTCAAATTTAAGTGTGCTCCTCCAGGCACATCTGGATATTTCAAAGGACTGAATCCACTTTTCAGTCACTGTGCACTCACATAGTGAAACCATAGAATTCTTTATGTGATTAGTCACAATGCACAGTGACTAATGGCTAATGCACCAGTTCTTTATGTGACTAATGCACAATTGGACCAATGCACAACAGGACCAAATAATATTCGGACACTAGCTAGGTGTGCCGGTTCACATTGGTAGAGCCCAATGCACATCATGAGACTCTTGCTATTGTCCCATCTTCACAATTCACTAACAGGATTTCTGATTGCCTCTGCTTTGTAGCTAAATGATTCCAGCTTTTTTCAACAACATATTATGAGACAACATGACTCATTAGAAAACACAATAATGCTTAGCAAAGTGGAAGCCAGTAGGAAAAGAACACATTACAGTTGGATAGATTCAGTCATATAGGTGGATGAACTCAATCAAGGAAGCCACAATTCCGAGTTTGCAAGACCTAAATGGACTAATGCTGACAGAGTGAATTAGAGGTCTCCCTTTCATAGGATTGCCATAGATCAAAGTCCACTTGATGGCAGTTAACAATGGCAACAGGTGCAATCAAAGCCATGGCCATGCGTTTTCAAAATCTTAACATGGCTGTTAATAACAAGATGTTTTGGAGCTCTCTCATTCTTAGGGTCACCATAAGTCAAAGCTGACTGAGGGGTGAAGCAGATGCTTAAAATAAGCAGGTTTCCAGCCAGCTTCAAGGCAGGGTGTTTAGATGACGCAAACCTCAAAGCTGGCTAGAAACTGCTCTCAAGCCACCATGAAAAGAAAGATTGGACTAAAAAGGAGTTGAATTTTTCTGCTTCTTGCCAGAAAATGTGTAACTTTGCTCGTACGACTAAATCCAGTGTCACCAGAGTGGCTGTAAAGGGGTGCTCGACCCTGACCCTGATTGGGCATATAAATGCTCTGTCACAGGAGTGCATTTAAAAGGGACAGAGCTGCTGTACCCAAGCAATGGGAGTGGCAATGCCCAAAAGAGAAAGCATGACAGCTTTCATGTGGATGAGTATAACATACACAAAACAGACAGTCAAAAAGGGGGCATGACTTACCTTACCAGCATCTGCTGTACATGCAAATGTGTGCAGGTGCACAGGGACAGCCGTGCAGTGGGATGGCAGTCACCAGCAGTGTGCTCCTGAAACTGTGCACAGGGAGGTGGGGGAACAGTTTAAAAAGGTACCCAGTGGCGCAGCTTGAAGCAACACTGTGGTCATGACATGTATACTCCAATTGCCTTGGGAGTGGGTGTTGCAGTGGTGGAGTTTCAATGCAGCTTCAGAAAAGGCAGCTCCAAGCTGCTTTTTCCTGCCCATCTGTTTCAGCCCTTAATGGCAGTTAATAACAAGAAGATTTACGGGATGTCATATATACTTCACTTGATCTTGCAGCCATATACATGTTTGACATCTCTCCTGAGGCAAGGCAATGTACCCTTCCACTTATGTGAATGTTCGTGATTGCGAGTACAAAACTAAGAAATGAGCCATTCTTTTTATAGTCTGGAAAGATAAGGGCCTGAATCCAAAGGGATGGTTCAACTGGTGGATTTCCTTCTATTCATGCAACCAACTGGATCATCAGCAGTTCAGCCAAGATACTTGGGAAAGTCTCTGGAAACTGGCTTTGGGCTGCACAGTTAGCTGCAGCAGGGAGGGGAATTTAAGAAAGATCTGTTATGCTGGCAATGGAGTGCCCATGCAATGTTCGTTCTAGGTCATTAAGAGTCTTTGGCTTCATAACCAGCAGGCCTTTGTTTTCCTAAGAAAGCACTACAAGCTCAATTTAGTTTTATGATCTTAGGAATATATTGATGATCTGTTATTTTTGTTTACAGTTTAACATATATTTTAATTTAGAGTTACCATACGTCATTCTTTTCGCAGACATGTCCTCTTTCTCAAAGATAAAGCTTCTGTCCAGGTGGATATTTAGAATGTCCAGATATTTTTAAAATGTTTGCTGCTGCTGCTTCATCCCTTGTCTACTGCCATTGCCTCCTCATCGCTGTATCACTGTCTCCATCAAGAGCTCTGCTAGGACAAGGTACAGAAGCCAGGCCAGTGGAGTACTTAGAGAGACAGACAGACACTTGCGGGAGAGAGGGAGAAGGGAGACAAATCTAGAAGAAGGAGACAAGATTGCCAAGAGAGGCAACTGAGGGATCATCCAGCAATGCAAGGGGGATGGAACAGGGTGGCTTGGTAAAGCAAGTGAGACAGCTTTTAGAAGTACCAGAGAAGGGGAAATAATTGTTATTTAAATACAATGAAGGTTAGGAATATTTCTAGTAGCAACTATCAGAGCTTTTATAGGAGGGACATTTAAAGTGAAAGTCATAATGATTGGTGTTTGAAGTAATCCATCAGTAAATGTTTCCTCTTTTGTGCTTTTCAAAATATGGTAGCCCTATTTGATTTTTAAAAATAGATTTACAAGGAAATAAAAAATAGGGAGAAGTGCAAAGCATTTGAGCATGGGTTAAGTGTACACATTAATAGAAAGTGACATATTTTTGAAGCTGCATTCATTTTACAAAAGTAGGTTCTTCTTAGCATTGAGCAATTTGATAAATTAATGTTTATCTTTCCAGTCTTGCAGTATTAGTGCTCTAAGAACAGTAAAAGCACAGAGGATCTAACCATGCTAACCATCAGTTAAATTCCAAGCTGAATATAATTTAAAAGTGAATGTGTGTCTACAAATGTCAAAGATTTTTCTAATACAAAATTAATGTTCTGTTAATATCTCCAAGCAGAAAGGAATGATCACCAAGCCTACCTACATCATATGACACATTATATTTATTGCAGCCCCCAACTCAAGTTGAAGGAGACCATTTCTTTCTTTATAAAAGTCTAGTGCTATCCAATATACCCAAAACATCACTTTTTGTTGACCCAAGTGTATTTCTAAGTCTAAAAATATTTAGGTATTGAGGTTAGGTCAGTTTTCAAGAATAGCACGAATACTTAGTCTGGACCTATTATTACCTGATTGATCCAAATGACAAATCCTATTTCTTCAATTTTTTAAAAAATATCTTGCAATCTTTAAAGTAGAAGTATAATTAGTTTGACATCACCATATAGATAGAATGGTGATTTTCAAGAAAATGTATGCTAGGCCACCTTAGCAACAGAAATTGTAGGGGTCAGAATTCCACTCTTCCTTAAATAAACAACACCCAAGATAATCCAACCAACAAGAGGTCCAAGTAGTTTGAGTCCAAGATCATCCATGGAGATGTATGTGAGGCTGTACTTGCTACTTATTTGTACAAGTCAGGACATGTCTTGTGATCCAAACTTGAACATGGAAAATTAAATCCAACTTCCAAAAATGACAGTTGCACCCTTTTAAGTGAAAAACTAGGTGATGAAGTCCCCCACATGAACATCCTAAATGCAGTAATAATTTTCTGAAAATAACCTGAGGGATATAATACAAGATATCTCACATAACAGTCAGAATCCATGGTGCTACCTCTCTTAATATGATAGCCACATACTTAAATAGTTTAAACTTTCAACAAAAGCCTCAACTAATACTCTGACCGGTTTGACTGCCAAAGCAATGTATTTGCGTCTTTCCTTCAACTTTGTCTTACAAATGGCTTCAGTAGCAGTTGCCTGGACATGTGTAAGGCTAAAACTGAGTTGGGGAATGTGGGTGACATCTTTAGAAAAATATGTTAAATACCACATAGCTAATAGCCCTACTCAGATGTTCACCTGAACTTGCATAGAGCTAAAACAGGGGCCAAGGATGAGAGTGATCATGGAGGTCAAGTTTGCCAAGTTCCCCAGACACCTGGAATTAAGTAAAACCTGCATTTGTAACCATATTCAACAGAATTTTGTAACTGAACTCAGCTGCAGTTTAGCTTTGCATGTGTCTTGGTGAACACCTGAATACATTTATTATCTATGAGGTATTTAGAATATTTTCCAAAACAGCCTTTTTTACTTCACTGTTTCCATGGGACCAAAGCTTGTTTATGTTGGGGTAATTTTTTTTAAATGCAGTAAAAGAAATATAATAGCATTGCACACATCCTGGGATAGTCAGCATCTAGCATTCATTCGGAATAATAGTTATTAATGATATGAATAATAGTTATGATGAAATTAATAGGTAATTACCTTGGAATGAGCACACTCCAAACATTATCATTAGGAATTCTTTTGCTTTTACTTTTAAAGCAGCTAGCAGTTTCCAACATGTCAAGTTTCTAAATCACCTGATAGTTTGAAAGGAGGTATTTGAGTAATTTCTTCAAGGTATAAGGTGAGCACCATACCGGCTGTATTATTTTAGGAAATGAGCCCAAGCCCTGTATATGTAAAGCTAGCTTATAAATTAAAAACATCTTCCTCTCCATTTAATTGGCTTCCCTTGTGCTCCATAATTTTGTGTCAACAATTTTTACAAAACCCAACAGTGTTCAGTGATATGTATTGAACTTATTAATGCATTAAATATTTATAGATCATGAATAAATAAATAAACCTAGACAGCCAGATCCACTGTGGTCCTGCATAAAAATATGAAATATATCCAGCTATGGATATTTGCAACTAGATTGGGAAACTTGAGAGTAAAGTGAGTTGTATGTATGCATTGTTCCTCCTGGATCACTTCACACGTGTAAACATCCCTGACATATAACACTATTCCTCCTCCTTTCCTGTTTGGCCTATTTCTCTTTAAAAGGTTATACCCTCCTATTCCTGCATTCCAATCATGAGACTCATCTCACCAGGTTTCAGTTATATCTATTATATCGTATTTGCTTTGTTGTGCTAGGAGTTCAAGTTCATCTTGTTTATTTCCCATGTTCTGTGAATTAGTGTAGAGACATCGAAGACTGTGGATCCTTCCCCCCACCCCAGCTGCCTGAGTATAGTTTTTTCCCCTCCCACTATTGGGTCCTTGCACTATTTGCCTTCTTCCCTCAAAAAGGCAAAAAGATAATTTGACTATTATCTCCAGCCCATGATGTAGTCCTGCCTTCCAAGATACTGGCTTTCTCCCCCATATGATTCATTTTAAAGTCCTCTGGATCAATTTTTTGAGACTACTGGCAAAAATGCTTCTCCCAACTGGTCTGAGATGCAGCCCATCTCTTGCCAGAAGTCCACCCTCATGGAACCGCAGCCCATGATCCAAGAATCCAATCGTTCTTGGTGGCACCATTTGTGGAGCCAGTTATTCACATCTGCTGTTTTCCTCTCCCATCCTGGACCATGGCCTTCAACTGGGAGAAGAGATGAGATAGCAACCTGTGCATCCAGCTCTTTTAGCTTCCTACCCAAAGCCTCATAATCCCTTCTGATATTCTGAAGGCTATGCTTTGCAGTATCATTGGTTCACATATGGACTAAAAGAAAGGTAAAAGTCAGTAGTAGGCTTGACATCTTGTCAGGCCCACAAACCACTATGTCTGTACCCCTCATTGAGGAGTCCCACCACCACCACACACCTCCTCCAAGGCTTAGCAGTAGCTGTTCCCTGCTGTGGTACTCTGAGTCCCTGGCACAGTCCCTGAAGTCTGTCCCTGCTGTTCTTCCTCATCATCCCTGATAAGAGAGAGTGCTTCAAATCAATTCTGTAGCTGCAAGCTCCCAGAATGATCCCTGGTTTCCCTACTTATGTGTGTGATGTTTCTCCAGCTGTCTACCTCCTGTATCTGTGAAGTGACCTCCTCCCAGGAACTTCCTCTGTGTGGTCTCCATACAAGACCATTCATCAGGTTCTGCCCAGGAAAACTTCTTGCTCCCTAATATACTGAAGTGTATCTAATCAGGCCCCCCAACTGCTGGACTTTCTCTTCCAAGAGGGCTACCAACTTGCACTTGGTACAGGTGAAGTTCCCAACATCGCTAGGCAAGAAGACAAACATCCTACAAGTGTTGCAGGTGACTGCAGCAGCTACCTCAGGGTCCATATTGAAAAATCTTAAGTAAGCACTGAAACAGGACTGTGAGCTTTCCCCTCAAAAAGTCTTCTGGTAAACACTCATGTAAAGGGCCCCTGTTGGCTTGGCCTTTGTCACCAAGCTCTGTCAGCAAGCTCAATTAACTGGTGTTATACCTCTGTAGAGAGCTCCTAGCTCCTAGCTTGTTCTGGAGGCAAGTCTCTGACCTACTTCCTCTGAACAAAAAAAAACCCCAAAGCCCTTTTTTTTAAAAGTGAAAAAAAATGTAAAGGAGAAGCTCTAAAACAAAGTTCCCAGTTCCCCTTCTACCTGTGTTATGCTTCCCTTGTCTGTGAAAAAAATTGTGCACCATTAGCATTTGCAGGATCAAGAACAACATAGCCTTGATCAGATTGTTAGAGCTGACAGAAGGAAACCCTTGTTAAAGGAATTCAGGGATAAACTGGCAGACACACTTATGTAAAAAAACTTTTATACTCCTTTTCATGAAAAATATACAATGGGCCCTTGGTATCCACTGGGTTTGGTTCCAGGACCCCCTGTGGATCCCAAAATATCTCAATGAAGAAGTCCTATTGTATGGTGTAGTAAAATAGTGCCCCTTAGATACAAAGTTTGCTTTTTGGATTTATTTATTTATTGGGAATATTTTCAAGTTTGGATGGTGGAATCCATGGATGCTGAATCCATTGACCAACTGTACAACCCAAAGGCCTTAACAACAAGTTGCAGTAATGAAACAATTATAAAGCAATAAATATGATAAATTCATTTATTAATAACTGGAAGTAATTTTTGACCATATGGGTCAACAGAAAATGGGTCAGAAAAATGATATTGGGGGGGGGGGGGTTTGCAGACTGCCAGAAATAGTGCAAATTGAGTCCACTTTTAGGGTCAGGGTTAGTGCTAGGGAATCATGGGAATTTTTTTTTCTGAGACATTGAGCCTTCTCTGTCAGAGAGCTCTGGTGTCACAATAAAATACAGTTCCCATGATTCCCTAGCCCTAACCCTAACCCTAAAAGTGGACTCAATTTGTACTATTTCTGGCAGTCTGCAACCCCCCTAGGACCCATCCCACCCCAGAAAACAAGTGTTCAGATTCTGGCAGAAACACTCCACACTGGGAACCTACAGTACAGTAAGCACACACACCTAGGACATAAAGAACAGGGCAGTCTCTATAAGAGGAGGCAGTCTCTCAGGTAATGTGGGAGTTTTCTGCACCAATAGGAAATCCTGTACTCACCCCATAGCTACAGTGCACCTAGTCTAAAGTGGCAAGATCAGAGCAACCTGGAAGAAAAGGTAGTCCTATGATGATCACATCTCCTATAGTGCTGTGTATTAACAGACACAAAGCTGTGTCTTCACTGTTGATCCAGATTTTCCAGGTGAATATGAGGCAAATCTCTGGATTTTTTGGGAAAAGCCCCATTTTGCCTGTTAATTCTGAGGAATGTCAGGTGCCCAGGTTGCATCTACGAAACCTAACCTAGAACACATTATTCTTTTTTCAAAGAAAAGGGGAAGATATAGGGACTGAGGAAATGCAAACACAGCAAGCATGAGATGTTTAGGTATGAACAATTTCCAATATCCCGCTCTCTGTGATGCTAAAAATCTGGGGACTGAAGGAAAATTTAATGGGGACAGAATTCTTATTGAAGGCAATTTTACCTGTCTTCTCATAACTGCACCCTTTGATGGAGGGATAGCATAAAGGATTTCCCCCCTAAATTTTGGAAAGATTGATAGATAGTTGAACATTCCCACACACTCTTTAAAAAAACACAACAAAAGAAAGTCAAAACAATGCAAATTTAACCAATTATTTTTTTTAAATGTCCAATGTCCTTGGAATTGTATTAATTGCCAAGCACATTATTTTGCAGACCTGGGAATTTGAAAACTTATTAAATGTAGATCAGTGAAATACTGAACTCTTAGCTTTCTCTGACAAACTAACTTTCAGATCTAATTAATTTCTGAAAATAAGTTGGTGATCAAACTGTCACCACTATAGATACTTTCCAGCCATTTGAAGGGAGAACAAACCACATTCTTCTTTCCTCTTCTCAGCCTCACAGCTATATATTACCTCAAAATCTCCAGCCTGGCACTCTGCCCACCTTGGTATGAACATCTGGCTGAGAGCCCCCATCCCCAACTACAACAGTGTCACCCATTGCCCAAACATGCTGATCTGTCTATTCTGGAAGGAAAAAAATACATTTGGATGGGCTACAACTCCCAGAACTACATAGCCACTGACCACATAACCAATAGAATGGTGAAATTTATCATACCAAAGATAGTTTATCTGATTCTAGCTCTCTGATTCTTGAAAACAAAATGAGGAAGAATGTAGAAATAAAAGAAACAAGGAGGGAGGGAGGGAGGGAGAAAAAAAGACAGACAAGCATGAGAGTGCAGAGGGAGAAAACATTCTTCTACTTATCCTTCTCTAAGCTCTGAAAATTTCTGCAGATGTTGTCAGACTGCAGCTCCCATCAGTCCTAGCCTGGATAATCAGTGCACAGGTGTTATGGCAGTCAAACGACATCTAGAAAGTCCAATTCTTGCTCTATATGAACCTATGGTGTGGCTATCCTTAAAATACCCCCTACAGTCCATAATACCATTTGTAGTCCAAAAAAGTGTAGATGTTTAACCAATATTTTTGGAATTCCCTGCTCCTTCCCATGCTCCCAATATTTTGTACCACCTAACCTGGTGAAGACCTCTGGAGAGTCAGAAAACTTGCACGTGTGTGGATGTCATCTCTGTTCATTCCTTTCTAGATAAAGCAAAACCAAAATCCACAGGCAGCACATTGTTAAACTAAGGAATTCCCCATCACACGTGGTACTGATACCAACTTTAGAGGCTTTAAAAGGGATTAGACAAATCCAGGCAGGATAAGGCTATCAGTGATCAGTAGTCATGACAGGAAAGAACAGTCGGGGAAAGCTATTGCCCTGCTTGTGTGGGCTTCCTATAAGCAACTGCCTGGCCACTCCAGGAACTGAACACTGAACTAAACAGGCCTTCAATCTGATCCAGTGGGGCTCTTTTTTATGTGGTCCTGTGCTTCCATCTTAGTTTGAACAGTCTTATAAGCAGCTTCAAACAGAAGACTCTCATCTGGGTAGGACATTTGGCCACTCTATCAATTCCAGAAAGAGAACCAACTTCTGGACATCAGTGAGACAGGTTCAGAAATGGAAGGACACCAATTAGCAATTCTGATGTGCTAAAAAGGCTCCCCAAAAAACATTCCAGATGCCAGAACAAAATGTAGCCAGGGACACACTCATTTATGAGGAAGGTGGGGAATGTCCCTGCTAAACAGGATCAGCATTTGATATTTTGACATGTATAGTTTCAGTGAAGAAAATGAATATGAAGGAATCATGCCAATTATTAGTTGTTCACCTTTGCAAACCCCAGAATTATGACGTTGCATTTTGAGGTACACCTTTGGAAAAGCTTTCGTTTGCTTTAGTTGACATGTAGGATTACGCAGTATCCATCTTTGTTATTAGTCAGGTTTCCCCCATAGTGACAGTTTCCAGTATCTAGGATCCCCTTTTTGACTCAGGCACATGGTCTGTTTTAGACAGCTAGACCATTAGCCCTATTACCAGTGATTACAAAAAGACATGATTCTATTACCATACTATAATTGTGGCAATGACCATAGCTGAGAGAGTTTCCTTCAAACGTGAAAAAAATATTATTAGTGAAAGACAGGTAAGTACAGTGCTATTTGCATGGTGTTGCCAAATATTGTAGATGATCCAAGAGAAATATTAGCTCATGTTTACAAGCCATGTTTTGTGAATATAGTTTGTCAAGCATCATTTTGTCTATCTCAACTTCCTTATTTCATCCTGGCTTGCTAGTCATCCTGTTATTCACTGTCTCTGGAAGCCCAGGAGTTTTGTTTCATCTATAAAATGTGATTTGTTTTATTGTAAAACAAGAGGAGAACAAAAAAGGTACTGTATGTAGGCTAGATCTTTTTCCTTGTATATAAAATCCTTTCAGCTCAGTTTTAGGTGACAAACTGCACAGCTGTAATGCCTTCCATTTACCAGCCTGCATATATGAAAGATGTATAATGTTAACTGAGCCTCTCCCCCTGTCGTCCCCCCACCACCACTCCCCATCTAGTCCCTAAAGGAGGACCACCCTGTCTGCAGAATCTCCAAGGAAAAACATGGGGCGGTCTGATCAGAAACTGCCTTTGTTGGCAGAAAAGACACTATTGCATTAACCAAAACATATTTTTTTTTAAATAAAACCTTTTTTATAGTGGCTGCTTTTTATTTAAATATTCATTTTATTTGTGTAAACAGATCTCATTTGGTCTTTACATACCAACATCACAGAACTATCTGTAAGCCTTGTTTACATTGAGCAGTGGAAATTGTTTCAAGCTTTTTACAGAATCTTCAAAAACAAGATACACTGAGCAGAAAATGTGTTAGATCTCCCACTGCAGTGCCTCATTCCAGATATGACATCTACCAAGGATAACCATTTGTGGGAGAGAATGGGCCTTATCTTTAATCCCACCTTCTAAACCAGGTTTTTACACTATTAGAAGAGCTGTTCTGTTGCTGCTTCCTTAACTACAACAATCTTTACCCTATTCTCAGATAGACTATTTGCACTATTTCTGGCAGTCTGTAAAGGCCCTATGGCTTTAGTGGTCATGTGTTTGCTAAGCTGGAGACATTGACCAGAAACCAGCAGCTCTTTTCTACACTATTATGGCAGCATGATTTTTCCAAGCTTACACATTAATGGTAAGGGAAGGCAGATAGAGCCAGAGATCCAACAGTAACAACAGGAAGTGTTAAACTCCACCAGTGTCACTATGCTGAGCTTCCCTCAGCAATGTAATGCAGCTCAGTAGTGCAGTGGTGCATCCCCATAGGCCAATAGAATGGAAGTGGGGCAAGCCTAGTCAGGGATATGGCACTCCAGATGGTGTTGGGCTACAGCTCTCATCTCCCTCACTATTGACTATGCTGAATAAGGCAGATAGGAATTTCTGTCCAACAACATCTGGAGAGCCACAAGTTGCTTACCCTTGTAATAGATGTGAAACAGTTCTTTCTTGGACCAACACCCTTGCTGCTAATCAGAGCAGATGGTACTAGGTTAGATGGTCAAAAAGTCTGACATAATTGCATATGTCCCTCCTTGCACTATTTTCTGAGTCTAAATCCCATTCCACTCCACAACTGTTGTGAGCTTCATTGTGGCAGGCAAGTGGAAATGGTCCCTCACTGGTTTCTGAATGGGATTGGTTTTGATGCCAAATTTCCATTTGTGTGTAGAAATTGACCTGTTTGTCCTCTATAGGCAGAATAAGTCCATTGTTGACAAGTTACCAATGGCATAATACTGGTAAGTAGATGTATCGTGTGTGATAATAAGTGGGTGAATAAGCTCTTAACAATTTGGCTGATGATATTAGGAAACAAGGTTACCCAATTGGCTACGGTAAAGTTTTGGGTTTTGGCACAGGATACTCTGACTGGGCTAATGTCTTTAGAGGGTCCATTGGTAAGTGAATAGCCAGCCTCTGTTATTTTTTCTATGACAGACTAAAGTGACTAACCCCTAGAATTTCCTTTTTGAGCAGATCTATTGTATTCTGCTGCTTCTATGTGCATAAAAATATGCAAACAAGCCTTGTAGAGATTTTGACAACAAGCTTGGGAGTGGTGACAACTTTAAATATACATGAAATAGTGTGTTAATTATCCCATCTTAGTGCCAAATCAGTTAAGACCTACCAAAAGATACCTCTAAGCTCCTTGCAAGATTACCCTCACTGATTTTAAAACTGAGCCAAAAACATTGTATTAAATCAATGTCTAAAAAGAATTAGGCTTCTGAAGAGGGGTTTGATGGTACTGTGTCTTCACTTTGCTGTTGCTGCTTCATCCTTCTCTTTTCCCTCCACCTCCTTCGCCCTTCCTCTGTCTTTGCCTGGCATTCCTGATACAGGCCAGCTTGGCTTTCTGAACCATATGAATCAGAGAGAACCTACCCTATGCTTTGGCATGTCTGAAAGGACTGACAGTACCTCTTCAGTAATAATTAAACAAGTAAAAACTGGTTGCTTTGGTTAGCAAATATAAGTATGGAAAAGACAAATACATATTGCTGGGTGTGTTTGCCAAGAGAATTTAAGTTACTTGTTGCTGGATATATTTTCCTCCAGAAATATAACAAAGGTCCTTTATCCAGTAATTTTGGTATCATCTTGGTTTGGTTAAATTGGGCTCCCTTTGTGTTGTCCTTGTTCAGGCATTATAGACTTGCCTTTAATTCAAGCAGGGATATAGAGATGCAAAAGGAATGAGCCAGAGCCATTTTATTTATCAAGGAGGGTGCAAGGGTATGTGTGTACTCAAGTCACTTTATGGTGACCCCATGAATTTCATAGGGTTTCCTTAGGCAAGGAATACTCAGTTTTGCTAGTCCCTTCTTCCGAAATATAGCCTACAGCAACTAGTATTTGTTGGTGGTTTCCCAGCCAAGTAATAACCAGAGTTGACCCTGCTTAGCTTCTTAGATCACACAGGATCTGGTGGTTTTAGAGTATTTAGTTCTATAGGGAAATAGACATGGGCATTGCAAACTGGAGCCTTTCAACAAATACCCAGACAGAAATGGTGACTATGAAGCCATAGGTCTGGAATATTGCACCTAAGCTTTGATGTCCAAGAGTGAATCATCAGGGTTTTTTTAAAATACTTTATACTTTTATATATTTTAATTTTAAGATGTTTTTAGTCATTTTCAGAAAAAGCAATCAAGATATGCAATAATTAAATTCACACAAGAAAAAGAACTACAGCAACAACCACCTTTGCAATGGGACAATTGTAACAGTTTTAACTAGATTATTTTAATTATTTTTTTTTAAAAAAATGTTTTCACATTGTTTTTATCTTGTGAGCCACCTTGGGTCCCTTTTTAGGAGAAAGGCAGCATAAAAATGAAATAAATAAAAAATTAATAAATACATTGTGATGGAAAGCAGTCACTGGAACCCCTATTTTTAAAAGAGGAAAGAAAAGGAGAATTCAGTGAATTTGAGGATGTTTAGCTTAATGTTTGTGCTGGACTATTAGGTGGAAAGCATTATTAAAGGTAAAATTATCATGTATGTAGAAGAACAAGTCTTGCTGAAGAACAATCAGCTCTTTGCAAGTCTTGTCTTACTGATATTTTAGAGTTTTATGAGAATGTCAACAAGCATTTGGTAAGGGGTGACCAAGCAAATGGTATGTGGTTATACTTACAAAAAGCTTTAACAGAGTTGCTCACTGTAGGTTAGTCAGATGTTATGGCTGGACCTCTTATGGACTGGTTACTTTAACCCACTTAAGGCTTAGAATCACACAATATGAATAAACAAGATCTTACAATGGATATCCTGAAGGATCTTTATTGGGTGATAGTATTATTGATTTGTAATCTCTTAAATAATTAACTGGTGAAATGGTTTTCTTAAAAGCTATTTTAAGATTCTCCACTGATAAATTAAAGAAATTAGCTTTAGACAATTATTTAACTGCTTACATTTTTTGTACTAATGGATCAAATGAATAGTTAGATACTGTTTTTTGAATGAAATTTAGGGCCTTTACAGACTGCCAGAAATAGTGCAAATTGAGGCCACTTTAACTGTCCTGGCTCAGTGCTAAGGAATCATGGGAACTGTAGTTTATTGTGGCACCAGAGATCTCTAGCAGAGAAAGCTCAATGTCCCAGAAAAAAAAATACAATTACCATGATTCATTAGCACTGAGCCAAGACAGTTAAAGTGGCTTCAATGTTCAATAAATTTCTTTTTTAAAAAAATATATATATCTGTGAATTACAGTAGGGAGAAATCTTTGATTTCTTAAATTTATAACCCACCTTGAATCTCATTTTGAGAGAAAGGTACAATATGAAAGAAAGAAAGAAAGAAAGAAAGAAAGAAAGAAAGAAAGAAAGAAAGAAATATTTGCAAGGGTGAAATGAATTTATAGTGTAGTGACATATAGGACATGATTTAGAAAGTGAATAGTTAATGATTAATTAATGCAATATGAAGACCATCAGCTGTTTCTTATCAACACCCCCCAGCCACCACCACACAAAAATATTATAAAGGGATATAATAAAAGGACTGAGGCTGGGAATGGGACTTTTTAAATTGTACATTGTATTGGTTTTAATGATGAGCTGTAAGATGGCACTGAAATCTTCATGACAGTAAAAGCAAAGCAAAGCAGCGTGTTTGAATGCTGCGCCAGAAGGGTGTCCTGACACCGTGCACCATGTGTAATGGCATGCAGCGTCAGGACGCTGTTGGTGTGGGGTTGGCGCAGCCAGCGTACGGCTGCCCCGCCCCATCTCTGCCTCCAGGCTGGCCTTTTGGGCCAGTCTGCAGAGGCCTTAAGTAGAAAATTAGCCTTAGAACTGGCCTAGATAATAAAAATGAACCAGTGTACAGCAGTGGTGAAAAAGTAGAAGAATCAATGATTTGGAGTCATTATAAAAATAAACAAATATATAATTTGTCAATATTGGTCTGCCTTGTACCATTCTGATTTCTGCTTTTCATAAAATGTCATTGGAAGCCTGGAAAGATGCAGACTTAGGCCTAAACCAGACATGGGCAAGACAACATTCCAAAAGGAGATTGTCTTCAAACAGAGGACCATCCTGTGGTTGACCCTCAGGTAAGGTGTCTTTTGCAGAGTGACAAGAAAAATGCAATGGGTAGCCTGAAGGAATGGAGGTGCATTGACAGCATTTAGCTCAAGGACTTTTCAGAACCTGGAAAACAGCAATGAATATAAAATGGACCCTCCACATTTGATGGAGTTAGGGGCACAGGACTTTTGTGTGAGTGGGAAAAATGCAAATAAAAAAAACACTATTTTTTTTTTACCTGTGAGAACAACTCTCTAGGAATCTCTAGGTTCTGCAAGGCAATTCTGTGGGCAAGATCTGGCAGAAAATGTCCATGAAATTGTGCTGGAGGACCTACAAATGCCCAAGGAGTGTTATCCCTAGCAATCTCTAGGTCCTCCAGTATGACTTTTGGCAGAGGTTGACAATAGAGTCATATTGGAGGACCTAGAGATTCCTAGAGAGAACATATTAATCAAATCCATGAATAATCAAATCTGCAAAAGTCAAGGCTACAAATGTGGAGGGATGACTGTACACATTTAGGGCTCATTCACACATACGTACATATCACATAAGGACCTAAGGTTGCAGCTGTTGTGATTATTGTATGATAAAGAAGTACAGTTGTCCCTCCATTTTTGTGGACTTGAAGTCCATGGTCTTGATTTTTCATGGAGGGCTGAGCTCTATTAAATTAAGTGGCATGTGTGCCTGTGGCACGCGTGCAGGGCCGCATGCGGGAATGCACAGTCATTCAAGTCCATGAGGCTTGATTATTTGCGAGTTTCTGTTTTCATGGGGGGGGGGGGGGTTGTCCAGAACTCATCCTCCCAAAAAACAGTATGTATAAAATCACCTTGTAAGACTGTAAAATGGGTTAACTGCAGTACCACCTCACAGTTTCACCCATCTCCTTACGTCTCCTTACATATCTCTTAAAGATACTTGGATAGTCTTGTCCAGATACATACCTGGCTATTCCCTCAATAAGAAAGAAAGGGTAGCTTATTAGAAGGAGAGGAGGAAACCATTCTTGGGCATTTTGCAATTGGCTGTAAGAGGAAGGAAACATAAAGCACAGATGATGAATTCATAATGTTTTGGTTAAACATTTTGTAGTTTTAAAACATTGCTTCAGTGTGGTCAGGATTTTTAGGGTAAATATATCTGACACCAGATGTGCTTTTGGATATGTGTTTTAAACTTTTCCTGAGGAGTAAAAAAAAAAAAATAATGACAGTTTTGCAGAGGCCTTACAGGTTTCACAAAAGTTTTTTTCCAGTGCTTTCATCTTTCCCAGTGGATTGTGGTCAAAGGAATAAAGGGCTTGGAAGAGGCTTCTGACCCCTAAAAATGGAAACTTTCAAATGATTTTTAAACATAGATGCTAGTGTTCTGCTGCCACCAGTAGAGTGAATAATGCCTTTTGTTCCATGCTTTATTGCAGGTGGTACTGCCATGAGAAGAGCAGACAAATGTTCTATCCATACCACAGACATACCCTCCAACATTTCACAGATGAAAACTGAGATTCATGTGGCCAAGCAACATCAGAGTGTGGTCAAGGTGACAAAAGTTATTAATAAGGGGAAACACACAAGCTAGGAAAGGTTGCAGCAGCAGAAAAATGAACTAATGCAAATGAAAAGAGGACAGATAAAAGACTTGAGCAAAATTAGAGAATACAGAGGTCTAAAAAGAACATGTGGAGGATTAAATTAGAAAAGGAATGAAATATCAAACGAGCAGTAATAATAAGAAACTAATCGACAATGTGGTTAAATTTATAAAATTAAAAGATAACGGGTACAGGAATATAATTAGGAAAAGAAAGATTCGTAGTGACTGTTCAATGGAATGGTGTGAGCTAGAAGAATAAGAAAACAAGTTATTTACATATACCAAATCGCAGGTTACTTAACATGGAAGAGAGATAAGAAAGCTAACCGTTAACAGAAGTAAAGTTTGCTCAAACTGGGAAGAACGAAGCTACAAAGAACAGTAATTATTGTTACTGCTGCATATATATATATATATATATATATATATATAGGTTGAAATAGAATCATGAATTGAATGATCGTTAATAGAATAAGAATAATAGAATAAGTATTAATATCATGATCTAGTAACAAAGAAATGTAAATAGGAATGAGTGCTGTTTATGTTTGGATACTGGTATGTTAGAAAGATGTGTCTGTATGTTTGTTTACTTTTTTAATCTAATAAAATTAATAAAAAAAGAAAGAAAGGTTGCAGCAGCATGCTTTTGCCTGAGTCTACAAGCAAGGGCAACGTTTCATTCCTTCAGCTCTCCTCTCCCCTTTTAAGTTAACTGAATATAAACTACTTTTGCTCTTTGAACTCAATTTGTAACAGTTGAAATAAGCTGAAGACAAAGCATGGAGGGGACAATTGAGAGAAGAAGAAGAGAGAAGTTAGGACATTTTTTGTCTCTGCCAAAGCAGGACACTTGGAGGGAATGGACAGAAGGAGCAGGAAAACACATGGTAAAACATTGCTGGCAATTTAGCCTGGGTATTTATGGCCTTGCCAGTCATGGGACCTTATCAAACGCTGGCTACGAAGCGAAAAGTAACAGAAAAGTAACCGAAGTGAGAATAAATTCAGTTCTATACCGAAACGAACTGAATTTCGCCCTGGCGGCCATAGCGCAATGAATACGAAGGCTCCAAAGGGGATTTAGCGATCAGGCGCCGCGGGATGCGGTTCACGTGGGAAGAAGGAAAACACACACACACACACATTTTCTTCTCTCTCTCTCTCTCTCTCTCTCTCCCTTCCCGCCACCCAAAAAGCCAGCGTCGCAGAAGGCGCTTCTGTGGATGGCAAGGATGGGATGAAGGAGTGGGGAGGAAAGGCAGCCAAGGGGACTGAGGAGGAGGAGGAGGGCTGGAGGACTGGAGGAGGGAAGGGGTGTTGGTGGGGAAAAATGCGAGAGAGATGGAGAGAGAGAGATCGCCTCCCTCTTCCCTCCTCCTCTCCTTCTCCTCCTCTTTCTCAATCCGGTTTGCCTTTTGCCAATCCCTTCCCCTCGCCTGGATTTTCTGCTTGGGAGAGCTCTCCCTGCTTCCCCGCCCCGCCCACCATTGCGCAATGAATACGAAGGCTCCGCTTGTACTTCCCCAACAAACCGAATGTCAAAATCTCCCTACTTGCTACGGATTAGCTTCGGGTTCTGTGGAGTTTCGGGGCAGCGTCGTGTGTACACGCGGGGAAACAATACAGATTAGCTCCGTGTTCTAGGGCAGCGTCGTGTGTAAACACGGGGAAATAATATGTATTAGCTGCAGGTACCCTTTGGATTAGCTCTGCTCTAGACCCCATGTGATAAGGTCCATGGAGAATGTGTGAGTGTGTGTCAGGGAGAAACCTCCCAGACATGTTTGCACCAAAAAATATTATATATTGCATATAATACGGTTTTGAATTCTGGAACTGGAACAAAAACTGATCTATGCATAGATGAGAAGTTTCAAAAGACTCTGCTTAAGCCCAAGGTTTTGTAGCAATGAAAAGAGGAGGGAGGAATCAGGGAACATCCAAGCCACTTCCAAAATTCTATAATAATGGATACAGAATACTGGTTGATTTAAGTTTGGATGGAAGGGATGGAAAACTTGATGGAAGCAGGAAATGAAAGAGAGTGTCTGGAAGATACGTGTATCTGTGTGTGTCTTTGTGTTACAACATTCTGGATAGGTCACTTCCTGGTTTGTACTGAAATATTTACATGTCCTCTGGGAGCTGTCACCAGACCTCAATGCAGCAACTAAAGAATTTAATGGAACTGGAATTAATATATCCAAACTACCACACATCCCAGTCTTCCCCAAAGTAGCAGTAAAGAGAAGACTTTCTGTTCCAATGCAGTTCATGTTTAACAGAGATTGGAAAGTTACTTTCAAAACAGAATCCATTCCCATTACTCACTAGTGTGTTTAAGAAGTAACCCATTGCCATCACATTCTTAGGGGAAATAACTCACTTCTTTGGAAGTTTTTAAACAGAGGCTGAATGGCCATCTCTCAGGAGTGCTTTGATTGTAAAGCAGCTTCATTTATATACCACTTCATACCTCGCTATGGAGTGTCTAAGCAGTTTACAACTGTAAGCTCATTGCCCCCAACAGCTGGGTACTCATTTTAGCGACCTTGGAAGGATGCAGGCCTGAGTCAAGCCTGAACCCTGGCTAGTATTGAACTCACAACCTTATGGTTTATGAGTGAGTGTCTGCAGTACAGGGATTTAACCACTACACCACCTGCATGGCAGGGGATTGGACAGGATGCCCTTGTGATCTCTTCTAATTCTATGATTTTTGCACTGCTTGTTGCTTTTCATTGGTTGTTTTTTGTTTTTGAAATAGAAAGAAAGAGAGAGAAGAAATCCTTTGAAGTGGTAAGAAAATGGCATAAAATTAATAAATACAATTGCTCCTAAGTGTTCAGTCCAGTGTTGTGAAGCCCGTAATTCACCTTGGTTTACAGAAGATCTGTGGGCAATGAAGCAGGCTAGACAATGGCTAGAGTGAAGGTGGTGTAGGTCTCAGAGTGAATATGATCAGAAATCAGCATACTTTTCATTGTGGCTAATATTTAACAGTGATGCGGGGGGGGGGAAGTATTATCATATTTTACCACTAGGATTTCATCCCCTACCTCCCATCCAGTAACATTATTCCAAGTGGTGAGGTGTCTTTGGGGTATGAGGCCAAAGAAGTCAGGTATTCAAGCCATGGCTATCTGCTGTGAAAAATTTGCTAGGAAAAAGTTGTTGTCATTTGCTCAGAACTTGACACCACACTTACTACAAAGCCTAGAAAGGTGTCAAGTATACCATCTCATTAGTTTTTGTGGGATCAGTTCCAGCTATTGAGACCTGATGACATGGACAAGGCACCTGGAGCAGTTCTGCCTACCATATATAAGTCTGACCCTTACTCCTCTCAGCTGATAAAATCTAGTGGGGATGGATTGACTGGGTGGGCCCAATGGGTGGTAAATGCCCTACTATGCCATGGGAGGTGCCTTCTGCCTTGACAAGGGCTGTACTGTGCCCTCTCCTGAAAAGGACCTCCCTGGACCCAAGCAGATCAGAAAGTTGCTTGAGTATGTGGTGTCTGGGCAACTTCAGGTGTTCTTGTAAGAAACAAACTGCCTGGACCCATTTAAATTTGGTTTCAGGCCAGGTTATGGCACTGAAACAGCCTTAGTTGCTCTGATTAATGACCTGCTTTGGGGAAAGACAAGTGAAGTGCTACCCTATTGATCTTCCAGGATTTCTCAGCCACTTTTGATACCATTGGTCTTGGTGTCTTACTAGACTTGTGGGGTCCCTCAGGGAGTCCCACTAAGAGGGAACTCACTTGTGGGGTCCCTCAGGGAGCTATTTTGTCCCCGAAATTATTTAACATCTACATGAAGCCGCTGGGTGAGATAATACGGAGTTATGGTGCTGGGTGTTATCAGTATGCTGATGACACTCAAATCTATTTCTCCATGTCTCGTTCGTCAGCCTTGAATTCCAATGGCATCTCTTCTCTCAATGAATGTCTTCAGGCGGTAATGGGCTGGATGAGGAAAAACAGATTGAAATTGAATCCAGACAAGACGGAGGTGTTCACGGTAGCGGCCCCGAAACTAGGAATTGGGTTGCAACCTCCAGTCCTGGATGGGGTCACACTCTCCTCCAGTGACTGTGTTCACAGCTTGGGGGTGCTCCTTGACTCGTCGCTCCTGATGGCAAATCATGTTAACGCGACGCTCAGGAGCGCCTGTTATCAGCTTCGGCTGATACGCCAGCTGCGCCCTTTTCTGGAAGTAAGGGATCTCGAGACCGTTGTGCACGCACTGGTAACCTCACGCCTCAACTTCTGTAATGCGCTTTACAGGGGGTTACCCTTGTGCTTGGTTCGGAAGCTACAGCTGGTTCAAAACATGGCAGCCAGGCTTATTTCTGGAACATCCAGGAGGGACCACATCACTCTGGTTTTGAGGTCCCTCCACTGGCAGCCTATTCAATTCCAGGCCCAGTACAAGGTGTTGGTTATCACCTTTAAAGCCCTAAATGGCTTGGGTCCAAGCTATATCAGAGACCGCCTCCTCCCGTACAATCCCCCCACGCACTCCGGTCCTCGGGGAGAAATCTCTTAGTGCTTCAAAGATCGAGGCTGTCCGCGACCTCCCAGAGGGCCTTTTCTATCATCGCCCCTAGACTCTGGAACGGCCTGCCGGATGAGATCCGTCAGCTAACATCTTTGGACAGCTTTAAAAAAGCTGTCAAGATGGATCTCTTAAGGCAGGCCTTCCCAGATTAACTGCCCAGTTCCCAGCTGTTCCCTCCTTTAGTTGATCCTGGTTCCCTGTAATGTAACAATGGGGTGATTTATCTTGTCCTTTATTATTTAATTTTTTGTATTTTGTCCTAGGACTTTTAACTATGTGCTGTTTAATACTGTTTTAAGGGGGTATTCAGTATTCAGAAATACTATGGCATGGGTGAATGAGTTATACACCTTTCCTAATTACATAGTAATATCTCATGCCCCTTTGACTTGGATCAGAACTGGCTATTTTTTTAAAATGGTCAAAACTTTAAAAAGTAAATAAGTTTTTCACACTAAGACCCACATAAAAGCAGAGAATGCTGCGACACACACCCTTCCTTCCCAGCCATAGGGCAGAAATGGATCTTGTTGCAGAAGGACAACCTTTCTCCATTGTACAGCCATATAGGTAACTTCATATATATATATATATATATATATATATATATATATAATCCTATCAGTGTTTGCAGCATGCAGTGTCACTGACTGCACCATGGATTTTTTCTTCCCTTTTCAACAGATATATTTTAAATTGTTTTTAATTCTATAGATAGTTGCATTGTATTTTTAAAGAATTAATTGTTTCTTATTTCTGCTCATATGTGTTTTATCTATATCTGTTTTAATTTTTGGAAGTTGCTTTGAGTCCCAAGTCTAAGTGAAAGGCAGAATATACATAGTTTGATAGATAAATGGGACAATGACATAGTCATTTTTATTGTTATATGTTTAGAATTAGTACTGATGCTGGATTCTGCCTAAAAGAGAGTTTGTACTAAAATCTAGGCTGGACAATTGCATAATATGCATATTCTTTCTGTATGCATTTGCCTGCTTCTGTTAACATCACTATTATTCCCTGTCTTGGATATTTTCATTCATAGTTATATCATTTAAAATCTTGCTGCAGCACAGTTTTGTAGTTACCAAAACCCACAGGGCATTACATCTTAGTAAGCTCTGGTATGAATAATTTGATTTGATTTTTTTTAAATATATATATTTTTTAAATATATATATTTTTAAATATATATATTGACATTTAAAAAACAAACCTAAAATATATATTTTGACTATAGGCCAAAAAACCCTCACAAGGCAGCTTGCAAAATTCATATGCCCAAATCCAATTGTTTCACTTACCTGGAGTAGACTCACTACATATCCTCCAACATGGTCAGTTTCGGCCAGGACAGGGAAGGAGGAGGAGGAGGCTCTCCAGGCCAGTTTCTAAAAGAGAAGAGAAAGAGAAAGAGGTTTCTGCCAGGAAAGAAAGCTTTCCAGGCCAATTCCTGCTAGGAGAGAGGAAGAAAACAGTTTCCAGGCAGCCATCTTGAGAGGGTAAGTTTTTAAGTTCTTTTTAAAAACTCTTGGGGGAAGTGTGACTGTGACTCAGCGGGTGGGGCTTTGTTAAGAGCATTTGCAAATCAATAGGGGGTGGGCTAGGCAGTTAGCTCTTTACAACTGCTCCCAGAGGTCAGTTTCAAGTCAGTTTCGGCCAGGACAGGGAAGGAGGAGGAGGAGGCTCTCCAGGCCAGTTTCTAAAAGAGAAGAGAAAGAGAAAGAGGTTTCTGCCAGGAAAGAAAGCTTTCCAGGCCAATTCCTGCTAGGAGAGAGGAAGAAAACAGTTTCCAGGCAGCCATCTTGAGAGGGTAAGTTTTTAAGTTCTTTTTAAAAACTCTTGGGGGAAGTGTGACTGTGACTCAGCGGGTGGGGCTTTGTTAAGAGCATTTGCAAATCAATAGGGGGTGGGCTAGGCAGTTAGCTCTTTACAACTGCTCCCAGAGGTCAGTTTCAGGTCAGTTTCGGCCAGGACAGGGAAGGAGGAGGAGGAGGCTCTCCAGGCCAGTTTCTAAAAGAGAAGAGAAAGAGAAAGAGGTTTCTGCCAGGAAAGAAAGCTTTCCAGGCCAATTCCTGCTAGGAGAGAGGAAGAAAACAGTTTCCAGGCAGCCATCTTGAGAGGGTAAGTTTTTAAGTTCTTTTTAAAAACTCTTGGGGGAAGTGTGACTGTGACTCAGCGGGTGGGGCTTTGTTAAGAGCATTTGCAAATCAATAGGGGGTGGGCTAGGCAGTTAGCTCTTTACAACTGCTCCCAGAGGTCAGAATTTTATAACCACTACCAATTGTAGAAAACTTTTGGTCATCTGCAGACTTTAACATTGGTTTTAGCAAGAGATTTTCTCTGAGGAGGAAAGCCATAGTCCTTTTTAATACTTAGTATGGATACTGAAGGAACTGCTGCCGTCACCTGCAATACCTGTGGTATGTTTGTCTTCCTACCTACAGAGGTCGGGAACTACACATGCTCCAAGTGCAAGTTGGTAGCTCTCTTGGAGGAGAAAGTACAGCAGCTGGAGGCGCGGGTAGCTACACTTCAGAATATTAGGGAGCAAGAGGCTTTCCTAGACAGAACGGAACGAACGGTCTTGGACAGGGACCACACAGTGGAAGTTGCTGGGGAAGAGAACGTCACACCACATACACAGGAGGTAGACAGCTGGAGGAATGTCACACGTAGAAGTAGGGAGACCAGAGATCGTTCTGGGAGCTTGCAGCTACAGAATCGTTTTCAAGCTCTTTCCCTTACCAAGGAGGACGAGGAAGAGCAGCATGAACAGACTTCAGGGAAAGAGCTGGGAGTACCACCACAGGGAACAGTCGCTGCTAAGCCTCGTAGGAGACGTGTGGTCGTGGTGGGGGACTCCTTGCTGAGAGGGACAGAAGCAGTGATTTGTGGGCCTGACAAGATGTCTCGGGAGGTGTGTTGTCTCCCTGGGGCAAAGATCCGAGATGTGACAGAGAGGCTGAGAAGACTGGTCAGGCCTACCGACCAATACCCCTTCCTTTTGGTTCACGTGGGAACGAACGACACAGCAAGACACAGCCTTCAAAACATCAAAAGGGATTACGAGGCTCTAGGAAAGAAGCTGAAAGAAATGGAGGCACAGATTGTCATCTCGTCTCTACTGCCAGTTGAAGGGCACGGTCCAGGAAGAGAGAGGAAGATAGCAGATGTCAACAATTGGCTCCGCAGATGGTGTCGTCGAGAACGATTTGGATTCTTGGATCATGGGCTGCGGTTCCATGAGGGCGGACTCCTGGCAAGGGATGGGCTGCATCTCACACCAGTTGGAAGAAATGTTTTTGCCAACAGTCTGAAGAATTTGATCAGGAGGGCTTTAAACTGAGTTATGTGGGGAAGGGAGACAGCACCCTGGAAGACAAAAGGACTGGAAAAAATAGTCAAACTGTCATAGAGGAAACAAAGCAAACAGTAGAGGGACCCAACAGTGGGAGGCAAAAAAACATGCTAAGGCAGCAAGTAAAGGAGACATATGGTCTTAGATGTCTCTACACTAATGCACAGAGCATGGGAAATAAGCAAGATGAACTTGAACTCCTAGCGCAACAAAGCAAATATGATATAATAGGCATCACTGAAACCTGGTGGGATGAGTCTCATGATTGGAATGTAAAAATAGAGGGGTATAACCTCTTCAAGAGAAACAGGCCAAACAGGAGAGGAGGAGGAATAGCATTATATGTCAGGGATATTTACACCAGTGAAGAAATCCAGGACAACAATCCTGGAAGCCAGGTGGAGAGCATTTGGATAAAAATTAAAGGGGAAAGAAACAACAGGGATGTTATTGTGGGAGTCTACTACAGACCCCCGACTCAGGCAGAAGAACTGGATGATGCCTTTCTAGAACAGATGACCACACACTCAGAAAGGAGAAATATAGTAGTGATGGGTGACTTCAACTATCCGGATATTTGTTGGAAGTCAAACTCGGCAAAATCCTTGAGGTCTAGCAAATTCCTCACTTGCCTCGAAGACAATTTCATTGTTCAAAAGGTGGAAGAGGCAACGAGGGAGTCAGCTATTTTGGATCTGATCCTAACTAACAGGGAAGACCTAGTTAATGGGGTGCAAGTGGTTGGATCCTTAGGCGGGAGTGATCATGTCCTCCTGGAGTTTATTATACAGTGGAAAGGAGAAGCCAGGCATAGTCAGACACGCATTCTAGACTTTAGGAAAGCTGATTTTACTAAACTTAGAGAAATACTGAGGGTGATCCCATGGACAGGAATACTAAAAGAGAAGGGAGTTCAAGACGGATGGGAGTTTCTCAAAAGGGAGATACTGAAGGCACAATTTCAAACCGTGCCAATGAGGAGGAAGAATGGGAGGTGTCTCAAGAAACCAGGATGGATGACTAAGGAACTTGCAACTGAACTATGTTTTAAACGGAACATGTATAAGAAATGGAAAAATGGGGAAATCACAAAAGAGGAATTCAAACAAATAGCTAGCACATGTAGGGTTAAAGTCAGAAAAGCTAAAGCGCAGAATGAAATCAGGCTTGCTGGAGCGGTTAAGAACAATAAAAAGGGCTTTTGGGGGTATGTCAGTAGCAAAAGGAAAAAGAAGGAAATGGTAGGGCCACTGTGTGGAGAAGATGGCAAAAAGTTAACAGGGGACAGAGAAAAGGCAGAATTACTCAACACCTTCTTTGCTTCAGTCTTCTCAGAAAAGGCAAAGGGTGCTCAACTTGAGGATAATGGAGCAGAGGACAGAATAGGAGAATTTCATCACAGAATAAGTAAAGAGATAGTACAGAAACATCTGGTTAATCTAGATGAATATAAGTCTCCAGGACCAGATGAATTACATCCAAGGGTATTAAAAGAACTGGCAAATGTAATATCAGAACCATTGGCAATAATCTTTGAGAATTCCTGGAAAACAGGAGAGGTCCCAGCGGACTGGAGGAGGGCAAATGTTGTCCCCATCTTCAAAAAGGGGAAAAAAGAGGATCCCAACAATTATCGTCCAGTTAGTCTGACATCAATACCCGGAAAGATTCTGGAGCAGATCATTAAACAGAGAGTCTGTGAACATCTGGAAGATAATTTCATAATCACAAAAAGTCAACATGGGTTTCAGAGAAACAGGTCATGCCAGACAAATCTGATCTCTTTTTTTGATAAAATTACCAGCTTGGTAGATGAAGGGAATGCTGTGGATATAGTATATCTTGATTTCAGTAAGGCCTTTGACAAGGTTCCCCATGACATTCTTGCAAGCAAGTTGGTAAAATGTGGGCTAGACAAAGTAACTGTTACATGGATTTGTAATTGGTTATCTGGTCGAACACAAAGGGTGCTCAACAATGGCTCCTTTTCAACCTGGAAAGAAGTGACCAGTGGGGTGCCACAGGGCTCTGTCCTGGGCCCAGTGCTATTCAATATCTTTATTAATGACTTGGATGATGGTATTGGGGGCATAGTTATCAAATTTGCAGATGACACCAAATTAGGGGGAGTAGCTAATACCCCAGAGGACAGGATCAAAATTCAAAATCACTTGAGCAGACTAGAAAGTTGGGCCAAAGCTAACAAAATGAAATTCAACACAGAGAAATGTAAGGTACTGCACTTAGGGCGGAAAAACGAAAAGTACAGATATACGATGGGGGACACTTGGCTGAATGAGACTACGTGTGAAAGGGATCTAGGAATCCAGGTGGACCACAAGTTGAACATGAGTCAACAGTGCGATGCAGCAGCTAAAAAGGCCAATGCAATTTTAGGCTGCATCAGTAGAAGTATAGTGTCTAGATCAAGAGAAGTAATAGTGCCACTATATTCTGCTTTGGTCCGGCCTCACCTGGAATACTGTGTCCAGTTCTGGGCACCACAATTCAAAAAGGATGTGGAGAAATTGGAGCGTGTCCAAAGGAGGGCAACTAAAATGGTGAAGGGTCTGGAAACCAAGCCCTATGAGGAACGACTTAGGGAGCTGGGGATGTTTAGCCTGGAGAAGAGAAGGCTGAGAGGTGATATGATAGCCGTGTTTAAATATTTGAAGGGATGTCATATCGAGGAGGGAACAAGCTTGTTTTCTGCTGCTCCAGAGACTAGGACCCGAAACAATGGATGCAAGCTGCAAGAAAAGAGATTCCACCTCAACATTAGGAGGAACTTCCTGACAGTAAGGGCGGTTCGACAGTGGAACACACTCCCTCGGAGAGTAGTGGAGTCTCCTTCCTTGGAGGTCTTTAAGCAGAGGCTGGATGGCCATCTGTCGGGGATGCTTTGATTGGGAGTTCCTGCATGGCAGGGGGTTGGACTGGATGGCCCTTGTGGTCTCTTCCAACTCTATGATTCTATGATTCTATGATTCTAACATTTCATAGATGAAAGCCAAGACACATGGCCAAGACACATCAGAATGTGGTCAAAAAGGTTAAGTCAAGCAACAAGAGGGGAGAAAGTTACTAATGAGGAAAAACACACAAAATTTCTATTTTTACTATTTTTACAAAATTACTATTTTTACAATTAAATTACTCTGCTGTTCTATGATCATAATAAAGATGAACTGAACACAATATTACTACACTTAGCCTTCCATATCCATGGATTCTGCATCCATGGATTCAACCATCCATAGCTTGAAAATATTCACACACATATGCACAAAAAACCAAGACAAACCTTGATTTTTTTCCATTTTATATATGAGACATCATTTTACTATGTCATTGTCCCATTGTACAAAAGGACTTTGGAATTAATTCCAAAATTATGGTGCCACCACCAAAAATGCTCTCTATTTTGAGCTTGCCAGTCTGATTGTTCTCAAAGTTACTCACAAGATGGCCTAACTCTAACAGCTCAGCTCCCTCATAGGCATAATTAGTGATTCCATTATTCCCTTATAATATTGGACTGAACTTTTCTCTTTCAGATTCTATTAGAAATTGTAGGAGGATGTACTGGTTCCATTAATTGGACTGGAGCTAAGCTCTATCACTCTCCTTAACAACACAGTAAAGGAGATAGGAAAAGGAAGGAGAAAAAAAAGCTAACTGTAGAAGAGGGGGGGGACCCTCTAGCCTAAACAGTGTAGAAAGAAAAAGAAGACTTAATTAGGAAACTGGAAGGCAAAGAACAAGAACTCATCCTAAGTGAATTGGAGTGTGATGAGCATAAAGAAAACTCTTTTTACAACATGTTCTTTGACTCCCACTGAGTGCTTGTTTCTTAGACTTCCTTGCCTAATAATGTTAGCATTTAAATGGAAGAAGGAAGCTTTGATGTTAACACCTCATTGAGGTATAGAGTTCATACGTTGGCTACTCCTATTCTTTGGCTGGAAACAGTTTTCTGCATGGCTAGCTTAACAGGACAACAGAACCTGGATTTGTATGGGGATTGGAAAGGCTATCCCCACAAAGAAAAGGGCTACAAACTTCATTTATTTTAACAGAAACCTGCCTTTAATAGAACAGAGCAAATGTCTAAGGAGTGCCTCAGACTAAACAATTAGCAGGTCCTGTTAGTAGCATGGTGATGTACAGAAGGAACTGGGTTTCTTTAAAGCTAACAAAAAGGATCTGTTCTTGTGATAATGTGCTAGATAAGGAAGAGGGGAAATACCTTTGTCATGTGATCAGTGCTAACCTTAATTGCAATAAATCCCATATATCACAACTTTGGTTGGGCACCACTGTGTTCTAGCATGATAACAGAAACTAGATGTGGGCAGAAACAGAAAATCATGTGAGATGGCCTGCAAGGATTAAAAACAGACCAAAGTTAACTTGATCTTACTAGATCTTAGAGTGCCATGTACATGCATTTTATCTGAAGGGGCTGCTGTGCTACTTACTGGTGGGGAGGGGAGATTGTGGGGAGGAAGAGACAATTCAGATGAGGAAGATGCAGCTGATCTTGGTTCCAAGAAGAAGGGAAAGGAGTTACATTTCATCTGGAAACAACCTCATTTCTTTCTTCCTCACAGCCAAAACCAGCCCTGTCAAGGGTAACACATGCATTGTTGTGCAATAACCGTGCTGCACATAATGCAGCAAGTCTTACTTTACAAATAAAAGAACATTTGTACATTGATCACTGACGCTTTGGGTAGGCCAATATGACTAATATAATAACTAGTTAATGCTGTGTTTGAATGTCAGGTAATTATACATCTTCATCTGAAGTTTAATTATTTCTTTGATAATCTAACTTTAAATGCAGTAAAGTAATAACTGACACCAGTTATGTACATAAAGGAAGAAGAAATGGATGGATGGAAGTGATGAGAGGAAGATGCAAAGATATCAGCCAACCTCTGCTGCATTGCAAAACACTTTTTACACTTTTACAATCAATCTAGATCTGTTGAACTAACTTTATGGATGTTCTAGACAGTATCTGCCACACATATTGTACATTTTTGTTCAATATACTTTTTTTTTGAAAATTTCAAATTGTGGATAAGTTACCATATCATACTTCTCTTTCAACAAAGTTGCCTGTAAGTTATACACCAGATAGAAGGTATTGAAGGTTTCAGTGGGATCTTTTGTATTCTGAAATGGAGAACCAAATTTTATTGCTTTGCTTTTATTGTCTTTTTGTCCCAGTGACTAAAGAGCCATTGTGGGTATGGGCTGATGATCCTACTTTGATACATCTGCCTATCCTTCTTTCACACCTGCTGAAGACAATATGTTGACTATGAACTTCGACATCATCAATCTACCCCACCCCACCCAATTTTTCCTATTTTTGCTCTATTTAAAATATCTTTAATTGATGAAGAAGTTTTGGTTTGAAATTTTGCACCAAGATTTGTATGCCTTTTTGTTTGGCCTGGAAAAAGTATTACAGTCACCCCTCTGTTTTTTGTGAGGGATCCATTCCTGACCCTCTGTGAAAATGGAAAATTGCCAATATTCAAGCTCCATTGGCTTGAATGGCAGTGTGCACCCACGGACATGCCCCCCATTTTGTTCCCCTCCATTTGCCACCCATAAACGGGTGAGGGATGTGGACTCCAAATCGGTGAAAATGGAGGGGCAACTATAGTGCAATAGGCACTCTGAAGTTTATTTTATAGTCAAAATGTTCTTGTTAATTGCCCTTGAGTTGTCCTTGACTCATGGCTACCATGTGGATGAGACATCTCAAAGACCCCTGTCCTCCACTGCTTTGCTCAGGTCCTGCAGCTTCAGGCCCATGATCTCCCTGATTGAGTCCAGCTATCTGGCAAGCAGTTTTCTTTTCTTTCTAGTACCTTCTACCTTTCCTAGCATTATTGTCTTTTTTAATGAGTCATGCCTTCTCAAGATGTGCTTGAAGTATAACAGCCTCATTTTTGTCATCTTGGCTTCAAGCAAAATTCAGGCTTGATCTGTTCTAAGACCCACTGTTAGTCTTTTTGGCCATTCAGAGTTTCCTCAGCACTCTTCTCAAGCACCGCATCTCCAATGAGTTTATTTTCTTGTTATCCATTTCCTTCACAGTCCAGCTCTCACATCTATACATAGTGATGAGGAATGCAGTGGCTTAGACAATTCTAACTTTAGTGCTCAGTTGTATATTTTTACACTTTAAGATCTTGTCTAGTTCTTTCAAAGCTACCCTTCCCATTCCTAGTCATCCTCTGATTTCTTGACTGCAGTCTCTGTTCTAATCAAGTATTTCAACCAAGATATAGCAAATTGTTGACTATTTTGATTTCCTCATTTTATGTAGACTTATGTAGATCTTAAATTTATGTCGATCCTCTGTGGTTATTATTTTTGTTTTCTTAATGTTCAGCAGTAAGCCTGTCTTTGCACTTTCTTCTTTAACTTTTCTTAATAACTGTTCCAAGTCTCTGATATTTTCCACTAGTAGTATGTGATCTGCATATCTTAGATTGTTGATCCAATCTTCACTTCTGTCTTCACTCCTCCTTCTTCTGAGTCTAAACCTGTTCTTTGTAGGATATTTTCTGCATACAAATTGAACAAATAAGGTAACAGAATGCAGCCTTATTGACAAACCCCCTCTGTCAATTTGGAACCATACTATTTCTCCATATTGTGTTCTAACAGTAGCCTCTTGTCCTAAGTACAGATTACTCATCAGGACTATCAAGCCTCGTGGCACTCCCATTTATTTAACAGCATTCCATAGCTACCCATTAATATATAATACCATATTGAACGATTTGTTAAAGATAAATACATCATTGGGATAAACCAACCAACTCTTTAAAATTTGCTAGTACACATTTTGAGAAGAATTCAACCACACCACTGTAGGCATACAATCATTATCAACCAGTGCCCCAGTGAAAACTAGCAACTCTTTGGAAAGCTCCCTATATCACTGTTAGCATATTGCCTCCCTCATAGTGTAGAAAGAAATTTGAAGCAGTACAATTTTCCTCCTTAAGTTGTTCTGAGGAGTGTATCAGAGTTTCTACAAAAAACAAACAAGTGGTATCAGTATGCACTGATATTACATACATACACATGTATTTTTGGTTTTTGAAACACATATGCACATACAAATCAAGAAAGCAAGAACCCAAGTTTAGATATTAATTTCCAACATAGTACACATAGTAATCAAGAATCACGTGACCCTGAATCTGCAGAACCTGAGCACAGCTGTTGAGGACAGGAGATCTTGGAGGTGTCTCTTTACAGGGTCGCCATGTGTTGAGAGCCACTTGAAGGCAGTTCACAACAACAAACATAATGCAAGGGAATGACTTAACAGTAACATAAAAAGACAGCCATCCTCAAAAGTACCCAGATTACTTATGTAAATGGTTCTTGAATACTATTGTCAGAGGGCTCAACTTTACATGACTTTAAATGCAGTGTTGTGTCTAACAAGCACGGTTTTTCCAACATAAATTATAACTAGAGGTATTTTAATTCTTTTAATCCTTGCTTAGTAAAGAAACTTCTTCCCTACAGTTGGTATTTGCTCTGGACAAAAATACAAGGTGCAGAGGAATCACAGAATCATAGAGTTGGAAGAGACTACAAGCCCATCCAATCCAACCCCGCTGCCATGCAGGAACTCTCAATCTAAGCATACCTGACAGATGGACATCCAGCCTCAGTTGAAAAACCTCCAAAGAAGGAGACTCCACCACTCTCTGAGGGAGAGTGTTCCACTGTCAAACAGCCTTTACTGTTAGGAAGTGCCTCCTAATGTTGAGGTGAAATCCTTTTCCTGTAGCTTCTATCCAGGGTCCTGTTCTCTGGAGCAGCAGAAAACAAGCTAGCTCTCTCCTCAATATGACACCCTTTCAAAAACTTAAACTGGGCTATCATATCACCTCTTAATCATCTCTTCTCCAGGCTAAACATATCCAGTTCCCTAAGTCGTTCCTCATAGGGCATAGTTTCCAGACCGTTCACCATTTTAGTCGCCCTCCTTTGGACACACTCCAGTTTCTCAACATCCTTTTTAATTGTGGTGCCCAGAACTGGACACTGTATTCAGACCAGAGCAGCACTATTACTTCCCTTGATCTAGACACTATACTTTTATTGATGCAGCCTAAAATCTCATTGGCCTTTTTAGCTGCTGCATCACACTGTTGACTCATGTTCAACTTGTGGTCTACTAGGACTCCTAGATCCCTTTCACATGTAGTCTTGTTAAGCCCCATTCTATATCTATGCATTTCATTTTTCCACCCCAAGTACAGGACCTTACATTTCTCTGTGTTGAAATTCATTTTGTTAGCTTTGGCCCAGCTTTCCAATCTATTAAAGTCATTTTGAATGTTCATCCTGTCCTCTGGCATATTAGCTAATTCTCCTAAATTGGTGTCATCTGCAAATTTTATAAGTATGCTCCCTATTCTTTCATCCAAGTCATTGATAAAAATGTTGAATAGCACTGGCACCCCACTGGTCACTTCTCTCCAGGATGAAAAAGAGCCATTGTTGAGCACCCTTTCTGTTCAGCCAGTCAACCAATTACAAATCCATGTAACAGTTACCTTATCTAGCCCACATTTTACTAGCTTGTTATCCAGAATGTCATGGGGAACCTTGTCAAAGGCCTTACTGAAATCAAAATATACTATATCCACAGCATTCCCTTCATCTACCAAGCTGGTAATTCTATCAAAAAAAGAGATCAGATTTTTCTGGCATGACTTGTTTCTCAGAAAACCATGCGGACTTTTTGTGATTAAGGCATTCCCTTGTAAATGTTCACAGACTTACTGTTTAATTATCTGCTCTAGAATCTTTCCTGGTATTGATGTCAGACTAACTGGACAATAATTGTTGTGATCCTCCTTTTTTTTCTTCCCCTTTTGAAGATGGGGACGTTTTCCCTCCACCACTCTGCTGGGACATCTTCTGTTCTCCAGGAGTTCTCAAAATTATTGCCAATGGCTCCGATATTACATTTGCCAATTCTTTTAATACCCTTGGATGCAGTTCATCTGGTCCTGGAGACTTATATTCATTTAGATAAGCCACGTATTCCTATACTACCTCTATTTATTCTGTGCTGCATTTCTCCTATTGCGTCCTCTGCTCGATTTTCCTCAGGTTGAGCACCCTTTTCTTTTTCTGGGAAGATTGAGGCAAATAACATGTTGAGTAGTTCTGCCTTTTCTCTGTCCCCTGTTAACATTTTGCCATCTTCTCTGAGCAGTGGCCCTATCATTTCCTTCTTCTTTCTTTTTCTATGGGCATACAAAAAACTCTTTTTGTTGTTCTGAACCTCTCTAGCAAGCCTGAGTTCATTCTGTGCTTTAGCTTTTCTGACTTTACCCCTACATGTGCTCACAATTTGTTTGAATTCCTCTTTGGTGACTTCCCCTTTTTTCCATTTCTTATACATGTTTTATTTAAAACTTAGCTCAGTTGTAACTTCCTTATTCATCCATCCTGGTTTCTTGAGACACCTCTCATTCTTTCTCCTCATTGGAACTGTTTTAAATTGGACCTTCAGTATCTGCCTTTTGAGAAACTCCCATCCATCCTGAACTCCCTTTTCTTTTAGTATTCCTGACCATGGAACCACCACAAGTATTTCCCTAAGTTTACTGAAATCAGCTCTCCTAAAGTCTAGAATGCGTGTCTGACTATGCCTGGCTTCTCCTATATAAGAAGCTCCAGGAGAACATGATCACTCCCACCTAAGGATCCCATCACTTACACCCCATTTACCAGGTCATCCCTGTTGGTTAGGATCAGATCTAAAATAGCGGATCCTCTTGTTGCCTCATCCACCTTTTGGACAATGAAATTGTTTTTGAGGCAAGTGAAGAATTTGCTAGACCTTAAAGTTTTAGCTAAGTTTGACTTCCAGCAAATATCAGGATAGTTGTCCCCCATCACTACTACATCTCTGCTTTCTGAGTGTGTGGTCATCTGTTCAATAAACGCATCATCCAATTTCTCCATCTGACTTGTGGGTCTATAGTAGACTCCCACAATAACATCCCTGTTGTTTCCCACCCCTTTAATTTTGATTCAAATGCTCTCTACCTGGCTTACAGGATTGAAGTTCTGGACTTCTTCACTGGTGTAAATATCCCTGACATATAGTGCTATTCCTCCTCCTTTCCTGTTTGGTCTATTTCTCTTAAAAAGGTTATACCCCTCTATTACTACATTCCAATCATGAAATTTATCCCACCAGGTTTCAGTGGTGCCTATTATATCAATTTGACTTGTTGTGCTAGGAGTTCGAGTTCATCTTGCTTATTTCCCATGCTTTGGGCATTAGTGTAGAGACATCTAAGACCATGGGTCCCTCCTACTTGCTGTCTGAGCTATTTTTTATTATATTATTATTATTATTATTATTATTATTATTATTTTATTATTATTTTGCTTCCCACTCTTGGGTCCTTGCACTGTTTGCCTTGTTCCTTCTATGACAGCTTGACTATTTTCTCCAACCCTTTTGCCTTCCAGAATACTGTTTTCCTCCCCCACATAACCCAGATTCCTTGTGATTGGGTGGGCTATAATTTATTTATTTATTTTATTATAACTCAGTTTAAAACCCTCTGGATCAAATTTTTGAGAATATTGGCAAAAATGTTTCTGCATACTGGCGTGAGATGCAACCCATCTCTTGCCAGAAATTCACCATCGTGGAACCGAAGCCCATGATCCAAGAATCCAATTGTTCTTGGCAGCACCATTTGTGGAGTCAGTTATTCACATCTGCTGTTTTCCTCTCCCTTCCTGGACCATGGCCTTCAACTGGGAGAAGAGATGAGATGACAACCTGTGCACCCAGCTCTTTCAGCTTCCTACCCAAAGCGTCACAATCCCTTCTGATATTCTGAAGGCTATGCCACATGGGCCAAAAGGAAGGGGTAAAGGTCAGTAGGCTTGATTTACCCCAGAATCATAGTAGGGGGAAAAAGTGTTACATTGCCTCTCCATGCTAGCTCCCAATATCATCCTCCCAATACTGTGCATTTTTAAAAAGCTCCCAGGTTAAACACAAAGACATGTTTTTAACATTACGTCTACCTTGGCCCTAAGCAAGTCCCATTGCCTTTTCCAGGGAGGGTATTTTGTTTTATTTTAACATATTATAATTTTCAAATGACTTAAAAGTGTGACTGCACTCCAAGTCAACACCTGTGGGTGGGGAAATGCCTGGAAAGTCTAACATAGATACATTTCATGTTGAAAAGGGAAATTTCACACACCAGAAACTGGGGGAAGAGAAAAAAAGGACAAGATAACATGGCTGATCATTTCTAGGAAAGGGAGGGGGGAATCTAGAACCAAGAAGTTAAACACGATGAGACAGGACTGTAGATTCTAGAACAGCAAAACAGAGGTGCCTTGTCAGATACCTGACTGGAGTTACCATGATCACATCTATTTCTTGTTAGCATTCAGGCTTGACTACTGCAATATAGTGTGCATAGGCTGCCTTCAAAGACCTCTCTGAAATGTTAATTGATTTTAACAGGGGGGAAAATGCTTCAGTGACCAGCACAGGTAATATAGAACATAGATCACCAGATTATAAAGATCTATGTAGGCTTCCAGGCCAGGAGACCTCAATTGTCACCTGCTTCCATATGAACCTGCTTGGATTTGGCGAACGTCTGTGTTTCTTCAGGTGCCTGTTGAAGTCATGCTCATTGGAGGGGAAAGAAAGGGTGCACCTTCTGTGGACCTCAGATAGGTTTGCTCAGTTTTGTTTGAAACACCATTACCATTAGCTTAGATCATACATTAAGGATATTTCTGAAAACGTATTTCCTTATACCTTTTGTCCAGATCTTTTTCTGAGATGTTCTGGACCCAATCTAATGCAGTGATGCAACAGCAAAACAAGAAAGAAACAGTAAAGTACTGGCACAGGACCTGCTCTAAAACAATGAGTTCATTTATACCAGAATGTACACTTTGAGAGACTATAGCCCTCTTGAAGCATTCACAAGCTGTATGAAAAGTGGGAGTGATGGCTGTGCTGCAACCCCCCCCCCAAAAAAAATTGATTGGTATCTGCAAATTCAGTACATATATCTGCAGAAGGGAGGTCTCTGTGTGTAAATGTGGAGTCCTTCACACAAATTAGAAGCATGTACTACAGGGTTCCTGGATACCAACAGCTCACATGAGTTCTTCAAGAGGTTTGACATTATGTCCTCTGAGCTGGATGATGATAAAGGCTTTTTGTCAAAAAAAAAATGGTGTGATTAATGCAACAATGTCTATCTTACCCTCAGCTATTATGAGTTAATGGTAATGATCACTTGAAGGTAATGATCACTATGCTTTTGGACTGCTGATTTTTCTGTTTTTGCTTTAGTGATCACTTCTTTGTTTCTGAGTAGGTTTTTGGAAGAACAAAAAAAGAGAGAGAGAGAGCAAAACCAGTCATCATACCAAAATAAGATTTAAACTATATTTCCACAGAATTCATTGAACAGCTTTGCAGTACTAAGAATAATAGATCGTGAACTGGAAGAGCTTAGGTCTGAAGACAGGGATATAATAAAAGAAGAACGCATAAAGACACTTCCAACAGACAAAAGGAAAGTGAAGAAACCATGGATGACAGATAAAACACTACAAGTAATAAAGGAAAGAAGAGAAACAAAACAAAAAGGAGATAGGAATAAATTAAGAACCATGAATGCCACAGTACAATGGCTAGTGCGCGAAGATAAGGAAAATTACTACAATGACAAATGTAGAAAAATAGAAGATGACAACAAAAAGGGAAGAATGAGTGACCTATTCCACAAAATTCAAGAAATCAAGGGAAGGTTCAAACCAAGGACTGGGATGCTCTCCGACAATAAAAATAACATAATTCAAGACCAGGAAGGAATAAAAAGATGATGGATGCAATATACAGAAGAGTTATATAAAAGAGATGACAGCATGAAGGACACATGGAATGAAGATGAACCCCAAATTCTAAAAACTGGAAGCTGCAATAAATGCAATGTCAAAAAACAAACAAATGATATTCCAATAGAACTGTTGCAATCCACATTGACAGAGTCAATTCTAGTGCTAACCAACATATGTCAGCAGATATGGAAAACAAAACAATGGCCAATAGATTGGAAGTGATCAATATACATCCCCAACCACAAAAAAGGAGACACAAGAGATTGCAGCAACTATAGGACCATAGCACTGATATCCCATGCAAGCAAAATCATGCTCAGAATTCTGCAACATAGGGTCCAACCATACATGGAGAGAGAAATCCCAGAGGTCGAAGCAGGGTTCAGGAAAGGAAGAGGCACCAGGGACCACATTGCAAATATATGATGGCAGCAGGAAGTCCCCCCCCCCCCAAAAAAAAATCAGCTTGTGCTTTATAGACTACAGCAAAGCCTTTGACTGAAAGACTATGGAACACCCTTAAAGACATGGTGGTGCCAACACATCTGATAGTCCTAATGAGGAATCTGTACTCAGGACAAGAGGCTACTTTCAGAATAGACACTAAGAAACAGAATGGTTCCCAATTGGCAAAGGAGTCAGACAAGGCTGCATCCTATCATCCTTCCTATTTAACTTATATTCAGAACATATTGTAAGGAAAGCAGGCTTGGACATGGAAGAGGGAGGAGTGACAATAGGAAGGAATATCAACAATCTGAGATATGCTGACAACACCATAATACTAGCAGAGAACCTCACAGACCTTGAAGAACTACTAAGGAAGATCAAAGAAGAAAGTGCAAAGGCAGGCTTACTGTTGAACATAAAAAAAAAAAAAACAATGACCACAGAAAACTTACACACATTCAAACTAGACAATGAGGAAACAGAAATAGTAAAAGAGTTCTCATACCTGGGATCAAACAAGGCTTAAGCATGTAGAATATTGGGCTGATTTGGGGGGCCTTCTTGTTGTTTGATTGTGCAATTTTAGTGCACTCCTCCCACATTTTGTTGCTTCCATTTGATCTATCAATATCATGATTGATTTTTGATGGCTTACAGACTGTTTTTCACTACGTGTTTCCTACATGGAGGTATTTTTTCCTAAGAAAGAACTGTGGTGCTAGAAAAGAATGCTGAAGATACCATGGATAGTCAAAAAGAAAACAAATGGTTCCTAAAACACATCAATCCTGAACTCTCTCTGGAAACTGAAGGCCAATCAATCCTGAACTCTCTCTGGAAACTGAAGGTCTATCCCAATTGGTCAACGGGCCCACACATTGTGCAGGTCATACACTCGATGCGGCCTTCTGTACGGAACAGGAGTATCCGTGGGCGGAGGTTGTAAATACCTCCGCATTGTCATGGACGGATCATTTCCTGGTTAAGTTGAAACTGAGAGCCAATATCTGCCCTGCCGGGGATGGAGGACCCATTAGAATGGTCCACCCTCAAAGGCTAATGGAGCCTACTGGATTCCGGAAAGCCTTGGGGGGTTCATTGGTTGGGAATGCTGGTGATTCTGTCGACACCCTGGTTGATACCTGGAACATCGAGCTTACCAGAGCCGTCGACACAATCGCTCCCAAGCGTCCTTGCCGGCCCGCTTCTAACCGCAGGCCTTGGTATACGCCTGAGCTTAGGCAAATGAAGCGGGCTGGACAATGACTAGAGTGCAGGTGGCAGAAGACTCAGCTCTTATCTGATAGAACTTGCCATAAGAAATTTTTTTATTCTTATCGGGAGGCGGTACGTGCTACGAGGAGAGCTTTCTCCTCGGCACGTATTGCGTCTGCAGAGTCTCGTCCAGCAGAGCTGTTTAGGGTGGTGAGGGAGATGACGCAGGTTCCTCCTGCGCCAAATCCCTTGCTTAACCCGACAACGGCCTGCTGTGACGCTTTTAACAACTTTTTCGCAGACAAAATCTCTCAGATAAGAGCCGACTTAGATGCCGCCATTGGAACAGAGTCGATAGGCGAGGTGTCCAGTGACTCTGCCGATGTAGTTATACTGGATCAGTGGCAATCTGTGAGTACCGATGACGTGGACAAGCTGCTTGGTAAGGTGAGGAAGACAACATGCCCTCTCAACCCTTGCCCATCATGGCTGGCTGTCCAGGGGGGGGATGCGTTGGTGTGCTTCCTTACGGATATCATCAATGCATCCTTCAGGGAAGGACACATTCCATCATGTCTGAAGGAAGCGGCGGTTAAGCTGCTTCTGAAAAAGCCTTCCCTGGACCCCCTGGAAATGAAAAACTATAGGCCTGTGTCATTACTGCCATTTTTGAGCAAGGTGATCGAGAGGGCGGTTGCTCTTCAGCTCCAAGCTGTCTTGGATGAAACCGATTATCTAGACCCATTTCAAACCGGTTTCAGGACAGGATTTGGGGTTGAGACTGCCATGGTTGCCTTGACCGACGATCTGCGTCTGAGCATCGACAGGGGTAGTGTGACCCTGTTGGTGCTCCTAGACCTCTCAGCGGCTTTTGATACGATAGATCACGGCATCCTCTTGGACCGCCTGAAGGGGTTAGGTATCGGGGGCACTGCTCTGCAGTGGTTCCGGTCCTTCCTCTCGGGTCGGTCCCAGAGGGTGCTGATCGGGGACTGTAGCTCCAGTAAGAGGGACCTCACTTGTGGGGTCCCTCAGGGAGCTATTTTGTCCCCGATATTGTTTAACATCTATATGAAGCCGCTGGGTGAGATAATACGGAGTTATGGTGCTGGGTGTTATCAGTACGCTGATGACACCCAAATCTATTTCTCCATGTCTCGTTCGTCGGCCTCGAATTCCAATGGCATATCTTCTCTCAATGAATGTCTTGAGGCGGTAATGGGCTGGATGAGGAAAAATAGATTGAAGCTGAATCCAGACAAGACAGAGGTGCTCACGGTCTCGGCCCCGAAACCAGGAATTGGGTTGCAACCTCCAGTCCTGGATGGGGTCACACTCTCCTCCAGTGACTGTGTTCGCAGTTTGGGGGTGCTCCTTGACTTGTCGCTCCTAATGGTAAATCAGGTAAATGCGACGGTCAGGAGTGCCTGTTATCAGCTTCGGCTGATACGCCAACTGCGCCCTTTCTTGGAAGTAAGGGACCTTGAGACTGTTGTGCACGCACTGGTAACCTCACGCCTGGACTTCTGTAATGCGCTCTACATGGGGCTACCCTTGTACCTGACTCGGAAACTGCAGTTAGTGCAGAATATGGTGGCCAGGCTGCTATCTGGGACATCTAGGAGGGATCACATCACTCCGGTGCTGAGGTCCCTCCACTGGCTGCCTATTGGTTTCCGGGCCCAGTACAAGGCGTTGGTTATTACCTTTAAAGCCCTAAATGGCTTGGGCCCAAACTATCTCAGAGACCGCCTCCTCCCATATAATCCTCCCCGTGCCCTCCGATCCTCTGGGAGGAACTTGCTGCAGCCCCAAAGAGCCAGGCTTGCGGCGACCTCCCAGAGGGCCTTTTCTATCGTCGCTCCCAGACTCTGGAATGGCTTGCCGGATGAGATCCGTCAATTAACATCCTTACACAGCTTTAAAAAGGCTGTCAAGACGGATCTCTTCCGGCAGGCCTTTCCGGACTAGATAGTTAATTTAGAGACCTTCCGAAGCTGGACACTTATAGGACCCTTTCTCTTCCCTTATGTAGATTCACGGGAGATTATGGACTGCTGTATTGCTCCATCGTTGCTGTGCTGTGTGTATTAGCCGTAGTTGTAATTGTTATTATAATTGGTTTTAATTAAGTACTGCTTAATTGCGGTTGTTTTAATTGTATTTGATTTAATAATGTTTTAGGGGGGGAGGAGGGATTGTTGTTATTTTAACTTGCTGTAATTTCTAAATTTTATTGTTCACCGCCTAGATTGGTTTTCCACTAGGGCGGTATATAAATAAATATTATTATTATTATTATTATTATTATATTGGCCTAAAGGGGGTGGAGTTTGGGCTGAGTGACCACACGCCATCCACCCCAACTCCACCCCAATGCTGCCATCATGCCGCGCACCGACTGCATGGCATGCAGCACAAACACTGTGCCAAAGGGGCACAAAAGAGCCAGAGCAGAGCAGCAGCTCTAAGGGCCTAAGCAGACGGTTTAATAGGCCGTCCTCGGCGCAGGGAAGGGGAGGGGCAGCCACATGCTCAGTGCCCCATCCCCCTCCCGAGGTTGTCCTCGGAGCCGCCGGCCCTCCGCACGGCCAGCGCTCCGAGGAGGATGTCCCGCCGCAGCGTCCGGACACGCTGCAGCGGAAGGGTCGCCGAAAGTGTACCGCAACATTTTGCGGCGCACTTTCGGCGACATATGAAAGGAGCACTATTTTAGCGCTCCTTTCAAGGGGTGCCAACGGTGCGCTGCTGGATCGAGGCATGGGGATGCCTCAGTCCCGCGGCGCACCTTCCCAGGGTGGCCCATGTCTGCCCGTCTACTTAGGCCCTTAGGGTGGCTTTTTGCCACCCCAAAAAGGAGTGGCATTTGCCAACTCTTTTTGGAGCGGCAAAAAGGAGGATTGTGGCCACAGCGTGTGGTTGCCATGGCCCCAATCCAGTGCTCCCAGGGCCAACACAGTGCTGGCCCTTAGGGGCTGTCTGCATCGGCCCTAAAATGACTAGGAGCCTTTGCAGACTGCTAGAAATAGTGCAAATTGAGGCCACTTTAACTGCTGTGGCTCAGTGCTAGGGAATCATGGGAATTGTATTTTTTTTTGAGACATTGAGCTTTCTCTGTCAGAGAGCTCTGGTGCCACAATAAATTACAGTTCCCATGATCCCCTAGCACTGAGTCAGGACAGTTAAAGTGGACTCAATTTGCACTATTTCTGGCAGTCTGTAAAGGCCCTAAATTGAGGCTGTCATACTTTGGGCACATGATGGAAGGCATGACTCGTTAGAAAAGGTGATATTGCTAGGGAAGGTAGAAGGCAGTAGAAAGAGACTACATAATCATCATCATCATCATCATCATCATCATCATCATCATCATCATCTGCAGTGCAATCGGGGCGGCTTACAGCATTAAAAACATCCATAATACAGCAATGCCCTAACCCACCCTCCCCTTAAAAAGTATTAAACTAAACACATGCCAAATGGTTAGACCAAGTCAGGGAGGTCATGGGCCTGAACCTGCAGGACCTGAACAGAGTGATTGAGGATATAGGAATTCTGAAAGTTGTAGTCCAAAAAGTAGCCTTTTCTAGCTTTGTTAATTGTTCCATTAGGTCAGCTGGCTAATGCTATTATGGTTCAAATAAGCAGATTAATAGTGATGCAATTTTCTTTTTTGTTTCCTCTTCACTCACCTACACTTCACACTAAGTACAAGAGAATACATCACAACTCACTCAACAAGAGAGAACAATACTGGTTTTTATTCAACATATATGAATTTATACAAATAAACATCCTACTGTCATTTAAGCAATACAAGAAATCAGCAAATAGGGTTGAAAATGAAGTTGGGAGAACAAGTGCTAAAAATCTCCTCCTGAAGAGCTGCCTTCAGTTCTTTTCCCCGACCTTAGGCCTCACTTGTGAAACTTCATTTATTAGCAGCACAATTGCTAGCACTGTCCTTTAGTTTCACTCACTTTTCATTATGCCACAAGGCCTTTCTGAATTCCTGGCTGTTCTAGTGGATGTAAAATGTTTTCTTGTTCCCTGGGATACAGAAAGAGAATTAAAGTTATTTCCCTTCAGCACCTTTCTGATCATCAGGAAAAATTATCCCAGCTAATCTTGTCTCCAAACTAATCTCATTCTTCTTAGCTCATTTCCCCAGTATAGCTTTTCTTGGAATGCTTTTCACTTGAGTACACTTATATCTGAGCACACCATGGAATATCCATATCACTTGCCATATCTGAATATTATTGATGAATGGATCCTTTGAAATATAAAGAAGCAGAGGACAAATCCTCTTCCATTTGCTATTTCTATGCATTTTAAGGAGACAACTATGGGGAGATTTTGGAATTACATATAGAATATGCCTACTTATGAGAAGCCATCAGTGGTGTTTGCTTTCCCAGAGAGCAGTAGATTAGATCAGTGCTAATATAACTCTTTCCATTCTGTTGAGTTTTATTCTTGATCAAAATTCTTAGACAAATAAGTTTGGCTCATTTCAGTAGTAAAGTTATATATTGAAGTATAAATACTATGTTTTCTACTTTTGGCACAGCTAGTCCACAGAACAGAAAACAAAGTATTGATATGACAGTCATCTTTAAGTAACTGAAGAGATGGCACATGGAAGATGGAGTGGTCTATTTTTTGCTATTTCAGAGGGCACGAACTAACCCAATGGATTCAAATTAGAAGAAAGTAGATTCTAACTAAACATTAGAGAGAACTTCTGATCATCACAAATTTTTGACAGTGAAATGAACTACAGTGGAAGATGGTGGACTCTCCTACATTGGAGGTTTCTAAACAGAGGTTGGTTGGCTACCTGTGAGGGGTGCTTACTTGGAGTGAGAAATCCTCAGGAGTTTATCACAAGGGGAAAATCTCATGCAGAAATGGGGTTTTGAATTGAAAAACCCCCACAAAAGTGGGCAGATTTTCAGATGACGTCGTCGTTAAAATGGTGTTAACCTGAACGGAAAATAGTCAGAAACTGCTTCTTTTTACTTTCAAAAAATCCCAAAAGTAAAAAGAAAGCAGTTTCTGACTACTTTCCGTTTGGGTTAACCCCATTTTAACAGCAATGTGTGTGAAAATCTGCCCGCTTTTGTGAGTTTCCCCCACCTTTTAAATCCTGTTTCTGCACGGGATTTCCCCCGTGTGATAAACTCCTTAGAGTGCTACAAAAGAGAAGGCAGTCTTCTCAGTCATCTCCCCTGAAAAAAAGGTGCCTTGAACTGTTTGTGTGAAAAGGGACATTACACAAGTAATGTGTGTGGCCCCAGTCCTGATGCTGGGCATTTATTGCCTGGTCTGGCCTACAGATATCGTCTCATTTGCTTGGTCATCTATAAGGAGATGCATTAGCTGCTGCTTCTTTATAGGCTTTTATATCCTCAGGAGACTTGATCATACCAGTTCCTGATCACATGGAAGCCAACATATAAATACCTAGTCATGTCTTCATGTTTTCTCACCAAAAGACCATGCTAACTTAAAAGACACCTGTAGGTGGGGCAAGAAAATCCCACTGTTGGGGTAGAACCATACTAGTCCAACACATATTGCCATGTACACCAGAGACACACAAAGGAGCAAAACAAGGGAGTTTATCACTCATCATTTAATGTGACTTATCACAGTTGCATTAAATTCTGAAGCCGGATCTTATTGCACACACCAGGAGCCAAATGAGTGCAACTGGGCTGCATCCTGGACCCCAGCTGCACTTAGCCAGCATTTTTTTTTTCAAAAATAGAAAACTCCTGGTTTTGAAAAGATACCGGCTAAGTATGGCTGGGCTCTGGGATGCAGCTGGGTTGAACTTACCTGGCTCCCAGTGCATGCGATAAGATATGGCTTCAGAATTTAATGTGACTGTAGTAAGTCGCATTAAATGACGTACAATAAACTCCAAGGAATTAGTAACAAATTACCTTTTGCAATAAACAACTGGAACAGACTTATTTTTTTACGAATTCACTACTTTTTAGTGGAAGAGGGAAAGCTTGCCTACTTTTAGTTTTTGTTTATGTGTGGGGATTCAGTGTAATCTATGGAAGGATCACCTTGTGCTGCAGCTTTAGTAATGTCTTTTGTGTTTTTGTCAGAATTTCCAAGGTGCAAAATCTGAATTGGCCACTTGGGCAAACTGATGAGCATTTTCCTGTATTTTCCAATGGCACAATAGTAACATGAATGGTAAGTTAGCTCCATTGAGCCTAGCCTAGATTAAGAAGGAGAGCCCTCCCTCCAATCCATCTGCCATGTTCCAGGCCTCAGAGGGATAGAAGAACTGCTTGACCTGATCCCCTTCCCCACTACTATTCCTTTTTTCCTTTTGTGTCATGTCTTTTTAGATTGTAAACCTGAGGGCAGGGAACCCGTCTAATCAATCATTTGTAAGCTGCACTTAGCCTTTGTGGCTGAAGAGGGGGGTATAAATAGGCCAAATAAATAAATAAAATAAAATGTTGGTAATGAATTACTAAGAAAGAGCCAGAACAGACCAGCATGAAACGGCAGTTTTTCGGCGCCTTACGGGCATGGTGTTTAGACACCGCACATCCCCCAAGATATTTTAAAGCCGTCTGGCTGCCCAAATGTGGGCCAGCTTCTGGGTGCTCTAGCAGCCTGGCATTTGCATGCCACATGCCGCTGGAGTGCTGTAAAGCTGGCTTCCATCTGTGGCAGGACAGGAAAAGTTAGCTTTTTGCCGGCTCAAAAAGGAGCGGCTTTCTGCCACTCCTTTTTTGGCCAGCAAAAAGGTGTGTTGAGTATGAGGTTGCCGTGGCCCCAATCCATCTTTGGCAGGGGCAGCTTGACACCGCCCCTTTGGGGTGGTCTGTTTCACCCCTAAGTTATCTTTCTGGACTGCAATAGCATAAGCAACAGTCTCTTGGATAATCAGAGTAATGTGTAATGGAAGTAGTTTTAAAAAGAGAACATATCAAACTCTGTGAAGGAGACTATTGAGTCATGCTTTTCAGTGCCCAGTTCTAGCCAATAATGTGGAGAGTAAAATATACACTGTGGAAAATTTACAGTATATTGTATTCATGCATTGTCAGCTAAACAGTTATGCCCGTGCCATCACATCTTTCTTGGCCCTGCCTACCCTCTGCTGTCCACACAGGTGGAAGATGTGAAGAAAAATACTGATCTACACTTGTAAACCCTTGGTAGACCCATTTAGACCCTGAAAGGATCTCTTTCCTGATATGGAGAGATTAAAATCACATGGAAAAATAACACCTGATTCACACCACATTTCTCTAATTATTCATTCTTGACAGTAATTAATAAAAAGAGAAAGGAAACCTTAATCTGTGGTAACAGAAAGAGAAAGGAGAAGGTGGGGTTTTTTTTAATGTGGATGCCATTTTTGAAGCTTTAGCTTCTGAAACAGTAAAGTATTCCAGTGGGATCCAACTAAAAATGTACAGTGCTGTATATTCATGTACTACAAAATGTGCATCTTTGCATGAGCATGTGCACAAAACATAAGAAAATTGACCGTCAGTATGTACATAAGAGCTATGTACAGCATAAGACCAAAAGCTTCTCTAGTCCAGCATTATCTTTGCACTTTGGCCACCCTGTGGGAAACCCACAAGTAGGACATGAAGGCAACTGTGCACTCCTGCTGTTGTTCTCAGACATTGAGAGGCACACTGCTGCCAATACTGGAGGTACTACATGACTAGTAGCTATTGATACCCTTATCCTCTGGGAATTTGTTTTATCCTATTTTAAAGCTGTCCTCAATAGTAGCCATTACTACATCTTGTGGAAGCAAATTCCATAGTTAAACTATGTGTTGTGTGAATATTTATCTTAAATTTCCTATCTGTAACTTTCATATATATATTTATTTGATAATTCAATTGTTTTCAGGGTGACTTCTACAAATAGAGATAAAAAAATGAATAAACATTCAGCAAAATTTCCATAGATCAGCATCAGAGCTTCAGGCTGAGTTACAGAGGGGGGTTGCAGACTGCCAGAAATAGTGTGAATTCAGTCCACTTTTAGGGTTAGGGTTAGAGTTAGGGAACCATGGGAACTGTATTTTATTGTGGCATCAGAGTTGTCTGACAGAGAAGGCTCAATGTCTCAGAAAAATAACAGTTCCCATGATTCCCTAGCACTAACCCTAACCCTAAAAGTGGACTGAATTCACACTATTTCTGGCAGTCTGCAACCCCCCAGAGTCATTGAGTCACACCCACTCCTGAATCAATTTAATCCATGCAGTTTGTGCATTTAGCATGATGGAAATGAGGCTACCTCTCTTTTTTCTGCCTTTGTGTAAAATGATGAGGCATATTTGACATAAGGAGGGTTTACAAAAATGGTAGTTCTTCATGTTTTGTACAACTGTATGAAATGTCCATAGAATCATAGAATCACAGAGTTAGAAGAGACCACAAGGGCCATCCAGTCCATTCCACTGCCATCAAAGCACTCCCAACAGATGGCCATCCAGCACCGGTTTAAAAACCTCCAAAGAATGAGGCAGCATTTTCCACAGTTAAACAGCTCTTATCATGAGGAAGTTCTTCCTAATGTTTAAATAGAATCTCTTTTCCTGCAGTTTGAATCCATTGCTCCATGTGCTAGTCTCTGAGGCAGCAGAAAGCAAGCTTGCTCCATCTTCTATATGACACATTCTTACGTTGTTTAAACATTGAACATTTAAACATGTTGTTTAAATATTTAAACATTACTATCATGTCACCTCTTAGCTTTCTCTTCTCCAAGCTCTCCCTTAGCTGCTCCTCATAGGGCATGGTTTCCAGAGTACAAAATGATGTAGTCTATATTTCAGAGGAAGGCAATGGCAAACCAATTCTGAGTACTCCTTGCCTAAGAAAACCCTATGAAACTGATGGACTGACACCTTGGAGCTTTTTATTAGGATGATAGAGCTTATAAAATATTATTTTTCCCCTTAAAGCATTTGAAGGTTGATTCCATGGATGTATTTATTGGAGGGGCAAAATGAGATCATTGTCCTAAATAAGAATTCTGGCTCCCAATGAAATTGTCCTACAGTTCCCAAATTTTTAGCACTGCAGTAACTAAAACATCAACTGAGCATTTAGAAATACAGTCTAGGCATCCAAAGAAAAGGGTAGGCAAAGTTACCAGGGGAATGCAAACACAGCAAGTATAAGAATTCTAAGTATTTGCTATTATCAACATTTCATTGTCCTCAATGCTAGAAATTTGGGACTAAGGGGAAATTTCAATGGGGGGGGCAGAATTATTATTTGGGGGCAATGCCTCCAACCTCCCCCCCCCCAAATAACTGTACCCATGGTTGTTTCCCCAACATCTTGTCTCTTACTAACACCAGTTTTGTTTCTCCAAATCAGTGGTCTCTTTATCCTCTTGCTGGCATGAAGTTATTAGGGACCACAAAGTAACAGTCATATTTAATGTGCTCCAGTCATTTCTGATGAATGTATGTAATTCTACCATTTTCATGTGAAAAAAAAATACTAATAATGAGGGGCCAGACAAGACAACCCTATGCAGGGATATTACATGCAGTGGCTTTTGTGAAAAGAATTAACATGAAAGAGGGTTCAGCAGCAGGCTAAAGGTCAGGTCAGATAAACTCTTTGGTTCTGATATGTTTTTGTAAAGAGGAAAGAGCTTTAGAAAACCCGTCTGTGGGAAGAAGCAGTCAAGAAGGGGGTGGCCACCAATGTCAAGGGTGTTGGCCCATGTTTTTCTTCTGGTGCAGCCTTTCATCCTCCAGCTGTCAAGCTCCATTATTTTCAAAGCAGATTGTCATTTTTTAATATCAACACAAGCCTATCTGGTGTGGCAATGCCTCTTTGATTAGAGGAACGTCACAATATTGACAACAGTTTAGAGGACTGCTGTGCTTTCTTTTGAGGGCTCAGCCAGGCCTCTGTGAAGAATGGTGAAACACTTGCTGATCCTGTGCATGGATCAAGGAGTACTTGATCTGTTGGGCCCATAGAGAAATATAGAGAATTTTTTCATTGGCTTGCAGTTTCTTTAAAAAAAAAAACCAAACAAACCAGTAACCATAATATAGGACTGATGATTCCACTTAAAAAGAAAGAAAGATGGATTGCTAGCAAAATATTTGCATGGCCTAGGCCAATGAGCTAATAATGCCCTGCATACTGTGACAATGGGCCTAAGCAGACTGCCAGAAATAGTGCACATTAAATTGAGGCACTGCCCTGGCTCAGTGCTAGGGAATCATGGGAACTGTATTTTATTGTGGCACCAGAGCTCTCTGACAGAGAAGGCTCAATGTCCCAGAAAAAAAATACAATTTCCATGACTCCCTAGCACAGAGCCAGGGCAGTGCCTCAATTTAATGTGCACTATTTCTGGCAGTCTGCTTAGGCCCTAAGATTCACTGGGGGATTCTGGGGGTTGAAGTTTTCCGGGCTTTGTTTATCTGTCACTTAAGCAGAAGGAACACACAGCCCATGAAGCTTACAGCCTATTTTACACCCGGCTTTAAACAGAGACTCCTAATAATGGCTGGTGATTTCCATGTTAGTGGGCTGACAAACCCTCTTATAAAAGAAACTATCCTATTTCCGAAATAGGATTATCCTTTTTTTAATAGCTCATTTAAATTCAGACTAAACCCCTGAGTGGATTCACTGCTCCGCTGACATGGAAACCACCAGCTGTCACTAGAGTCTTTGTTTTTGGATGGTGATGTGTCTTGTTATTTCACTTACTTCAATGTGTGATCAGCTATGTCTGGGATCCTTTGGCTCAGTTCTCCTTCTGTTCCAGTGTTCTGTCTGGGAGCACCACTGGACCCAGAAAGTGGTACTGTCTGGTTAGTGAAATGTGGTCAGCTTGGTGGTACAGTTTCAAAACATGGATTATAACTTAATGGAAATGATACAAAAGAAAAAAGGGATGGGGAGGAAAAGGAAATATTCACTCTCAGTGATGTAGGGCAGAAAATATTCTGCAGCTGTTCTGTTCCTTCATTTTCTATTGCTAAAATTGCTTTGTACGCTTAATAGTAGTATAATGAATAGATACACTACCAGTCATACATGAATAGACACATTGCTAGTTTCAAAGTTGTAATTAACATTGTTCAGTTGTCTGTCTCTCAGAAGGGTGCACATGTGTATAATGAGTATAAATGCACAATGTTATTGGCGTGCTGAAGTTAGTTGCCTTTGCTCAGATGCCTTTATTCTCCACCCCTTAAACTTTCAACAATTTAATTTTGAAGCAATGCTTTTGATTTGCTTACAAGTGACATTTAAACCACATCATGTGTGTTTTGTTAATGTGTGTTTGTATGTGTATGTTTCTCTCCTAATAAAATGTTTCAGTTCAAATACTTTTGCCTATGGAAAATGAGAGAATTGAGAAACAAATATGAATTGGATCATCAGCAAAATTCCTGATTCATATTTTCTCAGGAATTCCACATCACTGACCACCTAGTGGTGCGGGGGAACAATCTCTGCAAGAAATTGTTCTGGACATCATTCTAATGGCATTTGGTCCCACCTGGGGCAGTAAAGGAGGTGTCACTAACCAAACTCTTCCCTTCTAGCAGCCATGACTGCTGATGAAGACAGTTCTGGGAGGGGAAGGCAAATGGCTGTTGGTCAAAGCAAGGCTGATGAATATTATCTGGCACCATTAACTTGTTTTGATCTTATATAGCCTACTGTGTTATGCTGCGTGGGAAGTTGTAAAACAAATCGTAACATAAAAGTATAACTCTATATTTTAAGCTGGCATACATGCCGATGGCTACAAAACAGTCTTAATCACTACCTTATGGCTTGTAAAAGAGGCAATCTAAAACCAAATACCAAGGGGATGATTATTTCTGCCGTCCCCTTCATACCTCTACAAATTATATATTACCTTTTTGCTGAAGATCAAGATGTTGAACTAATTAGATGATTAATTGCTCCTTCTTGCAGTGGGAAGAAACAGTGATCAGCAGGAGTAACTGATTAAATCAAAAAGCACAAAATAAATCCTGTTATGTAGTTGCTGAATATTTGTAATTCCAATCAAATCTGACCTGGAAAATGTGGTAGTAAGTTTTGGGAGCAGAGTGTGTGATTTCTTCCATTTTGAAAGCAAACATTTATGACACCTGATGCTTTCTTTAAATTATGAACAGTTTAATTTATTTGCAACATTCACATTCATGTTTTAAAAAAATTACAAAATTAAAAAAAAATTAAAAATATGCATGCACACTCTCTCAGCCCCAGAAAAGCCATGGCAAAACCCCTGTGGAGATTTTGCCAAGAAAACCCCAAGAACAAGTAATAACAGCAATAATCAATATCATCATGGCGGGGGGCGGGGGCGGCAGGGGGGCGGCAGCGGCAACGGCAATGGCAGGACCGGCCTGGGGCCGGTCCAAAGGCCTCGGGGGGGCTGCATCCAGCCCCCGGGCCTTAGGTTGCCTACCCCTGGCTTAGAGAATAAAAATATAATTGCAAAAATTCAAACTGTATTAATCTTAGCATATGTCTTATATATGGAGGTAGAGAAAGGCTATTCCAGAGCATAGGTGGTTTACAGAAAAAGCTGTTCTTCAACTAGAGGTTAAGTGTAAATGGGACTTCTTGGTAATCATATTTGTGACTCCAGCCTTTGATAAGATTACTAGCAACACAATCAAGCCAGCAGCCTTACATATCCACCAGTATTTCACAGATGAAAACCAGCATATATATAGCCAAGCATCCTCAGAATGTAGGCAAGATGGCAAAAGTTATTAATGGGGAAGAACATACAGACTAGGAGAAGCTGTAGCAGTTTGCTTTGGCCTCAACCTGCAGGGAATAGCAAGATTCTATCCCCTTTTCTAGTCTTCCATCCTTTTGAGCTAAATGAGTGTGCATTAGTTTTGCATTTTTAGCTCAGTTTGCAGGTATTGAAGTAAGCTGAGGACAATGGGAGAAAGTCAGAAGAGAAAAAAAAATTGACATTTTAAAAGCCACTGAGAAATGGGATGACAGGATTGATCAGGATTGTCCCAGCCAAATTGGAATGGTTGGTAGTTGTGGCCTTAATTGTATGGAAGCAATGTTGCTGATTTTTGAACTACAGGTCCTGCATTGAAAATGTGCCTCCAGGCATGCCAGCAAAGTGGACATGGAATAGCTTCTGTGGACTTGCCTCCCCTGAGTGTCTTTGGTTATTTTATTTTTTTTCAGAGCCAGGTGAAGATCTTTTTCTTCTTCCAGGCTTCTAAGGAACCATCATTAGTATTTTTATAACATAGATTTTTTTGAATTTTTCCCCAGAGCTTGAGAATAACTAATTACAAAAAACTATTAATTTGTAACTTGTTTTTCCTCCAATAATTGATGTAAATAGCATTATGGTTGTAACTGAACTGTAAGCATAACTGTAATTTCTTTTTGTAGTTATGTGGGTGAGGTCTCACTAAATGGTAGAGGAGAAATACCACATGGTTTAGGTATCAACTTATGTTCTGTTGCAGTTGTTGAAATGTCAACTAGAATGAGAATTTAGTACATTTTCTATGATACACAAGCAACATGAAGCACTCAGATGTGCATAAAAGTAAATAAAAATGAATATTTTAGTAACTTCTCTGAAATGACAAAGTAAATATTTACTTTTTTAAAAAATTGTGACTAACTAGTAACTAACTACTTCAAGGACATTGGACCTATGATTCTAACCAATTACTTTCAAAAAGAGTTTTCTGAGCTTGTCTTACTGACTGTTCTCTGGTTTTTGCTTGATTTTATTATGTGTTATCTTCAATCATTGTTATGATTGTTGATATATTGTTAATGAATTGTACACCACCCAGAAAAAATTAATTATCAAACTTCCAAAACTGCATAATAAAGCTTATATATGGTAATCCTACTGACAATAATACAGTAATATCTGGAAATAGAAAATCATTTGAGCAAGTGCATGTCTCTGTCTTGGCATGGAGCTGGTGAGGTTTATATTTAGGTGATGTGATGTGCTCAACTTTGCTGTTTCTTATTTGTTACTCCTTATACATTTGTTTCCATGGCTAACTGGGAGGAGGGAAGTTATTCCAATATGCTGTAAAAAGTGTGATCTCTCTTGAAACTTCAACAAAGTGCTCTGCAAAATGAATGACTAAAACACATTCTTCGCAATAGAAATGGTTCCCATAACCTGATGCATGTAGGACCCACAGTTGGCATCTACAGAATGAGGAGGGTTCTTTTTCTGTTCATCTTATTTGGGAATTCTTAGACCCGGGAAGTGTTCTCGGGTAGCAGAAAGCTTGAACATCTGGCTCCTACATTATTTCCAGAGGAGTGTGTGTGTGTGTGGTAGGAATGCCAAGGCCTCAGTTCCAGATACTCTCAGCATGTGGAAAAACCCTTTGGGACACTTGCTAATGGCATAGGTTAGAGCAGTCAACAAGCAGCTCTGTTCTGTACCAGGGCTGCATATTGAACAGACCAACAGGGGGTTATAACAAGCCTGAATGAATTCTGGCTGTATGAGCCATTATAGGCTTTTTCAAAAGCTGAGGTGAATTTATTGTCAGTGGGTGGGTCTTCTTTCCAAATTCACTATTACTTTAACACATTGTCATATGTTCAGCACTGTTTAACTAAATACTTTATTTTGAAAGAGAGATGCTGCTGCAACAGCAGTCTATGGGTCAATTAATGCTGGCCTCATGTTTTGCTGTGCCATTGAAATGACTGTATTGTCATCTAAGCAGTTCAGATGGAAATTCCAAATTTTCTCCCATATCACACAGTAATTGGCACAAGTTTTTAAAAATTTCTCTTGGATGGGAGCCGCAATGAGATAACATGCTTTTTGAGGAGGGTTGGTCTCAGAGAAAATACTTGAATTTTTGCGAGTGGATTTTAGCATATTTCTGACAAACTGTCAGTACTGGGCAATGTAAAAACTGTTATAACTAGTCAAATGGGATCATTGGATGGACTGTTTCCCTATTTTCCTTATTGTTTCCTGTAGGACTTGGCTTATGTGGGTAGGTGGCTGGGTGTAGGTGTGCTTAAACTGATAAAGGGAGAAAGACACTTATTTTATACAGAGAAGGGGAATTTTATGCAAAATATAAACCATGCAAAGAAATATCAATGGGAAAAGAAATTAGTATCTCAGGTTGCATCTGCACTGCAGAAATAATAGGAGGTTGACACCACTTTAAATGCCATGGCTGAATGCTATAGGTATCTGGAAATTGTAGTTTGTTGTGGCACCAGAGCTCTCTGACAGAAGACTAAATGGTCTTTTGTGGGTTTTTTGGGCTGTGTGGCCATGTTCTAGAAGAGTTTCTTTCTGACGTTTCGCCAGCATCTGTGGCTGGCATCTTCAGAGAAGGCTAAATGTCTTACAAAACTACAATTCCCAGAATTCTATAGCAGTGAGCCATGACAGTTAAGGTGGTGTCAACTCAGATTATTTCTGCAATGCAGATGCAGCCTCAGTCTTGTGCAGCAGTAAGCTTTCCTGAGGCAGTTGGATAATCTTATTGTGGTATCTCACTGTGCCAAAATTGCCAGTCTCAGCTGAAATCTCAGCTTTGGTCAGAGTTCTTCACATCCCCATTAAACAGCCAGTCACAGACCCTAAAACAGAAATATTAAGACCCCATCCCTACCCAAATGGATGGTGCCAACATTAGACCTCCAAGGCTTCTATGTGAGCAATCAGGAATTATCAAACAGAAATCATAGAATCATAACATCATAGAGTTGGAAGAGACCACAAGGACCATCCACTCCAAACCCCTGCCATTCAGGAACTAAAAATCAAACTATCCCTGACAGATGGCCATCCAGCCTCTGTTTAAAGACCTCCAAAGAAGGAGACTCCACCATACTCCGAGGGAGTATATTCCATTGTTGAACAGCTCTCACTGTCAGGAAGTTCCTCCTAATGTTGAGGTGGAATCTCTTTTCCTGCAACTTGCATCCATTGTTCTGGATCCTGTTCTCTGGGGCAGCAGAAAACAAGCTAGCACCATCCTCAATATGACATCCCTTCAAATATTTAAAGTGGGCTATCATATCCCCTCTTAACCATCTCTTCTCCAGGCTAAACATACCCAGTTCCCTAAGTCGTTTCTGGTTTCTAGACTCTTCACCATTTTAGTAGCCCTCCTCTGGACACGCTCCAGTTTTCCAACATCCTTTGTGAATTGTGGTACTCAGAACTGGACACAGTATTCCACGTGGGGCCTGAACAATGCAGAATACAGTGGCACTATTATTTCCCTTGATCTAGATACTATACTTCTATTAATACAGGCTAAAATCACATTGACCTTTTTAGCTGCAGCATTACACTGTTGACTCATGTTCAACTTGTGGTCTACTAGGACTCCTAGATCCCTTTCATACGTAGTCTCACCCCATCTTATATCTATGCATTTCATTTTTTATTTTTATTTTTGCCCTAAGTGCAGTACCTTACATTTCTCTGTGTTGAAATTCATTTTGTTAGCTTTGCCCCAGCTTTCCAATCTATTAAGGTCATTTTGAATTTTCATCCTGTCTTCTGAGGTATTAGCTATTCCTCCTAATTTGGTGTCATCTGCAAATTTGAGAAGCATGCCCCCTGTTCTTTCATCTAAGTAACTGTACTAAATGATCAGGCACAAATAAATATTAAGAGAGCAATGACCCACAGATTGTACAAGATCAAAAGATTGCAGTAACTACAAGATCATTTCATTAATTACCCACCCAAGCAAAGTCATGCTCAAAATTCTACAGAAACACTCCTACCAGTGCAAGCTGGGTTTAGGAAAGTAAGAAGCACTAGGAATCACATTGCAAACATATGTTGGATATTGGAGTGCACCAGAGAACTGCAGAAGAAAAGCAGCATATGCTTTATAGCAAAGTCTTTGCATAATTCATGAAAAGTTATGAATTGCTCTTAAAGCAGAGGTAGGCAACCTTTTTGAGCCAGGGGCCGGGTTGCTGTCCCTCAGACAATTGAGGGGCCGAAGCACCAAAAATAAATAAATAAATAAATAAATAAATATGCATGCACACTCTCTCAGCCCCAGAAAAGCCATGGCAAAACCCCTGTGGACATTTTGCCAAGAAAACCCCAAGAACAAGTAATAACAACAATAATCAATATCATCATGGTGGGTGGCAGTGGCGGCAGCGGCGGCAGGTCCAGCCTGGGGCCAGACCAAAGGCCTCGGGGGGGTGCATCCGCCCCCCCCCCCCGGGCCTTAGGTTGCCTACCCCTGTCTTAAAGAATTAAGTGTGCCACCACATTTCATTGTCCTGATGCATAACCTTGAACAAGAGACTACCATTGGAACAGATTATGGAGCAATATATTGGTTCTCAATTGAAAGAGGATCAGGCAAGGATGCATCCTATCACCCTACTGGTTCAACTTGTATGCAGAAAATATCTTATGCAGAGGAGATTTAGGCTTGGAGGGAGGAGAAGTGACAATAAGACGAAGGAATATCAACAATGTGCAGATACCATACTACCAGCAGAAAATAGCAAAGACTTGGAACAATTGGAACAACTATTAAGAAACAATTACGAAAGAAAGTGCTAAGGCAGGTTAGTCAAACATTAAGAAAACAAAAATAATGATCATGAAAGATTTACATAAATTCAATGTAGAAGATCAGGAAATTGAAATAAAGACTTTCCATACCTTTGATCAATCATTGATCAGAATTCAAGAAATCAGAAGAAGACTAGGACTGGGAATGGCAGCTATCAACAAACTAGATAAGATCCAGAAGTGCAAAGATATACAACTGAACAGTAAGGGTTGGACTGTCCATAGCATTGTATTTTCCATTGTATTTTCCATCACTACAATAAATGTGAGAGCTGGATGATGAAGAAAACTGAAAGAAAGAGAATCATTTGAGATCTGGTGTTGGATACCAGTTCTGCTGATACCGTGGACTGTGCATCATTCTGGTTATTTCAATCCACATTTAACAGCTATGTAATAAATTTAGATGACTTTTTACAATGTAGCACTGTTATTCAAGATGTACTTTCAATATTCAGATTTGAAGGGATCCTGAATGAAACTGCTTACTCTTGAGTAACACTAAAAATCAAACTGCATTCCAGGAATGCAGGCTTAGTGTTTTGGAAGGCAGGAAGGGGCAGGTTGCCCCATTTTTGTTTTATAGCCTTGCCTTTCTGTAAAGCAACCAAGTTAAAACAACAGGATTTAATTTCCAGATTGCTGGGGCAGCTAAAGGCTAATGCAGTGTACAGGCCTCCTTTTATCTTTCCCTCTTTCACCTCACTCCTCACGTCTCTTTAGGTGTTCCACTTTGCCACTGTGTTGTTCAACTTATTGGCCTAAAATATCATTGCAGGTGATTTATAGAACCCAACAGTTATTGTATGGCTAATGATTCATGGAACTTCATTAAATACCAAGTATGTGCCTGCTTACTGTCTGTGCACACTGCACATGAGAACTCTTGTACTCCCCCTTTGCAAATTGCCCCCATTAAAATCCCAGACAAAAGGTCCTCTCAGTAGCTTACATATTTTCCCACATGTGAGAGAGCAATTGGAAACTTCCTCTTGATAACTAAAAACTTTTGAATTAGAATTTATGAGAAGGGTCTTTTGGTCTCATTGCCTCAGGGTTGAAACAGATCCCAGTGTGTACAAGCGCTCCTTTGAAGCATGGCACTGCACAGGGTAACAGTTTTGAACAGGATCAAAAAGTGTAATGTGGAGACAATGTGTGCAGGCCTGTACCCTGACACAAGGAGTCAAGTCTGTGTTTTTCTAAGGCTCAAAATGTAAACGTACATGCCGAAGGTAGTCACAAGCACTATTTTATTTTTAATTGCAGTCAAATCTGAGATTTTTAGCAAAAAAAAAAAAAAGCAGGAGGTATTACAATTTCCTTTTCTTGAAGGTCCGGTCTTTGAAGTTATAATTGCTTTTGAGAGAGGCTGAAAAATAACTCATTTCATAGATACTTAAAGAAAGAAAATTAAAGTGTGATGGATCTAATTCTCACTAAATAATTTTATGAACCTCTCCTGACAGAACACCATCTATTGTTGTTAATAATTATTATTGATTGCTCAAAGGTTTCCTTTCAGACGTTATCCAAGCAACAGATTCATGTAAAAATGTTACACTGGGATCCATATCAAGGATGGATATGATCTTGATAAATTAGAAATGTATCAGTTTCACTTCCTCCAACATTCATTTTTACAAGAAAAATCACAAGAGCAGGTTGGTTAAATTTATTGGGGGGGAAATGTGAATTTCGAAACATTTCTATAAAACTGAACCAACTAGAATTCTCAGCCATCTGCACTAACCAAATTAAATGGGCACTACTATTTAAGCTTGGGGAATACCATGTTATACCAGCCTACCATTTAGCAGTCAAAGATGAGAAGCCCGTCAACATAAAGAACCATCCCTAATCCAGCGCCATGAACATGCCTGTGTACACTATGATTCAAAGCAAGACTCAGAAGAAGGAAGAAATCAAAGTCCTCTTTTTGGATGTTCTGCCATTTTTGCTTTCTTCAACAGTGATTATTTTTAATGTTGTTTTCATCAAATTTCTAGAGACATTTGTGGATTCTGGGAAATTCTTATATATACAGTATATTAAAAAAAAAAAGGAAATCAATTAATTTCTCAGTTGCCACCCCTAGACTCTGGAACGACCTGCCGGACGAGATCCGTCTGTTGACATCGTTAGACAGCTTCAAGAGGGCTGTCAAGACGGATCTCTTCCAGCAGGCCTTTCCGGATTAAACCATCCCAGCCTCGGGCACTCCCACCCCAGTGATCCTTACGTGGCCCCATCTAAGGATGGCGAGGATTACTGCAGTGGGTTTTATTATTGGGTTTTAATTGTTTTGTTGATTGTGGATTTTAAATTCTGTAGATTTAATACTGTTTTAAGGGGGGGGGTTGGATTGGATTATTGTATTGTTTTTATTGTTGTAAGCCGCCCTGATTGGGCCTCCAAAGGGCGGGATATAAATAAATTTTATTATTATTATTATTAATATTATTATTATTATAATTTCATGGCCATTTCTATCTATTCTTGTGAAGGTTTCCCCTGTGTTTCAGGCTGAATCCACACTGCAGAAATAACCCTGACTGTGGTATTCTGGGAATTATAGTTTTGTGAAACAGCCTTCTCTGTCAGAGAGCTCTGGTGCCACAAAAAACTACAGTTCCCAGAATTCAACAGCATTGACCTATGGCAATTAAAGCAATGTCAACCTGGATTACTTCTGCATTGCAGACACAGTCTTGGGAGTTTATCACATTTTTTTGCTCCTGCGACAGATGTAGGATGTAACTTTAAGAAGGCGGATCTTATTGCATTTTCCCGTTGCGGGTAATACGCAGCCCATTTGCAACCCAAGCTTCTGTGGGCTCATCCCCCATCTTTTCAAGAATGGGATTTTCCCATTCTTGAAAAGATGTGGCAGAAACCTGGGTTACAAATGGGCTGCATACTGCCCAGCGATGGGTGAATGCGATAAGATCCGCCTCCTTAATGTTACATCCCACGTCTATCGTGGGAGCAAAGCCAAATGCAATAAACTCCTTACTCTCTTCACTTGTGTTTGTGTTTGGGAGGAGGAGAGTTTTCAAGAAGAAATTACCAATTGCCCTCCATTATGTGGGAAAGAATGTCTGAGGATGCATCCAATTGATATCAAAAGAGATGTCTTGTCCTTCCCAACTTTATTTTGGAGATCCATTGTTTATCGCAGAATATTTTCTGCCAGTTCCTAGTATGATCAGAGACTTTTTATCCATGCTCCCCATGTTGGTTTATTTTAACCTAGTATAAGATTAGAAAGAACAGGAACAAAATCTGAGATTTTCAGTCATCTGGATGCATCCTAAGAAGATTCATTAAGTACTGGGAAAGAAAGAAATGTCTTGGATATTCAGAAAGTGAGCCTATAAGCAAAATGTTTGAAATATTTTATGTCTTCTCATAGTTTTATTATTTCAGAATAGATAGTGGAAGGAATACAGACATGGGCCATACCATCCAGTCCACTCTTTCTCAAAACTGTTTTGCTGCCCTGAAATCATCATTCCACTTTGCAAGAATATTATTGAGACAGCAGAGAACAAAAATACCAGATGAAGGAGAGCAATTTCATAGGTTGAGCTGAGGCTATGACCCTAAGCACACTAAACTGGGAATATGTTCCACTGGCTGATCTTTTTGGGACTGAGTAAACATGAATGGAATTGAATATCAGTCTGCTTGTCTACTGGAACTGATAGAGGTTCATCAAACTGCCACAAATTGTTCATCCTTTGTTACCTTAAGCCTCTTTCTTTATCCTCCTTACCAATAAAGCTATACTGGAAGGAAGCTGCCTTCCTTATTTAAACAAAACAAGGCATTACTAAGCAAAGGCACAGAAAGGGATCATATTGTTGAAATGAAAAGTGCTCATGTTATGTAAACCAAAATAAATAAGAAAAAAATAAGTGAATGAGGGTGATAGTTTAAGATTAAATAATTCACAAGTTGTTGTTAACTGCCCTCGAATCAACCTCGACTCATGGCAATCCTGTGGAAGAGGCATCTCCAAGCCCTCCTATCCTCCACTGCTCTGCTCAGATTCTTCAGGCTCAGGCCTGTGGCCTTTCTGATTAAGTCTAGCCATCTGGCATGCAGTCTTCAGGCCTTTACAGACCGGCCTAAAGGGCTGGACTGGGGGTGGAGTTGGGGTGGGGAAGCCACACGCCGGCCACCCCGACTCCACCCCAACTCTGGCCTGATGCCATGTGCCAGTCTGCATGGCACGTGGCATCAGGACGCCCTCCTGGCACAGCGTGTACACATGCTGAGCCAAAAGGGCGTGGAAAAACCGTGGCGGCAGATCTTAGGGTGGCCTTTTGCCACCCTGAAAGGAGCAGCATTTTGTCGCTCTTTTGCGGGTGGCAAAAGGGAGGATCGGGGCTGTGGCATGCAATTGCCACAGCCACAATCCGCCACTCCCAGGGTCTGCTCTGTGCCACCCCAAAAGGCGGGTCTGTAAAGGCCCTTTCTCTCTTTCTGTTGCCTTCTACCTTTCCTAGCATTATTACCTTTCCTAATGATTCATGCCTTCTCATGATGTGGCCAAAGTATGACAACCTCAATACAGTCATCCTGGCTTCCAGGGAGAGTTCAGGCATGATATGTTCAAGAACCCATTTGTTTGTCTTTTTGGTCATCCACAGGATCCTCAGTACACTTCTCCAGCACCACATTATCTCAAATGAGTTGATTTTCTTTCTATACACCTTCTTCTCTGTTCAGCTCTCACATCTGTACATGGTAATGGGGAATATGATGGCTTGGACAACCCACACTTTAGCATTCAGAGTTATGTTTTTACATTTTTTTAAAAAAATAGACTTTATTCATTAGTTTTAAAAATACATTCATCCTCTCCCACATATACCACACACTTATGTATACACATATTTGTGTGTACACCTACACATATGGAACTATATATATAACAAACTTATATAAACTCATATCCACCCCAACACCTCCCCACCCCTTCCACATCATCCATCTCACCTTCACCCATAAAAACAATTTCTACCCTCCTGCTCTCTATCTCAATAGTATTTCTATTTTTGTCTTCATTCTTTCACCTACCTTTCTCTTTTTTATTTGCTGTGAAACTTTTTTTTTACGCCTTAGTTATTTTATAATTTGGATATTCTTTATTATTTTTCTCTAATTCTGTTTTTTTTTTCATTCAAAGGAATCATATCAAAAATTAATCCCTCTTTTATGTGATTCTTCTCTTTGTTTTTCTTAATATCTCTACCTTGTCTATTCTTACTCTTTTTGTTTTTCCCACACTCCTTATTTCTTATACACACATGCCTCCATTTTCATGGACTTCTAGTGACTTTTCACAGACTAACAAGCAGGAAGGCTAAAATGGCACATGCGCATGCAGAGCACACACATAACTGCATGGTCATTCAAGCCTATGGGGCTTGAATATTTGTAAATTTCCATTTTCACAGGGGGGCTGTCTGGATATTTCTTATATACAAATATATTTTCTTTCTGCTCATTCTTTAGTTTATTTACTCTTTTCATTACTATATTTCTCTCTCCAATATTTTACAGCTAAATTCAAGTCATCTTCTATCATATTATCTTCCTTTATTTTCTTTGAAAGTCTATCTAAGGGCTGATGCAGACTGGCCTAAAGGGCCAGCCTGGGGGTGGAGTTGGGGTGGGGCAACTGCACACCAGCCGCCCTGATGCCACGCACCTGACCACACAGTGTGTGGCATCAGGGTGCCCCGTTGGTGCACACACGCTGTGCCAAAGGGGTGCTATAGAGCTGAGGCAGCAGCTCTAAGGGTGGCTTTTTGCTGCCCCAAAAAGGAGCGACATTTGCTCCTCTTTTGGGAGCAGCAAAAAGCCGGATCAGGGCCGTGGTGTGTGGTTGCCACAGCTCCGATCCAGCACTCCCAGGGGTGGCACAGAGCCACCCCTTAGGGACTGTCTGCATCAGCCCTAAGTATCTCATATCTATTAATGTTTTCAACCAGCCCTCAATTGTTGGTATTCTACAAGACTTCCACTTTTGTCCATATAATAACCTAGCCAAAGTGACCACATACATTACTATTTTCCAATATTTTCCATTTCTTTATCCATTACATGAGTCACGTTTAAAAGATATAATTTCAGTTTCATAAAGAATTTTACTCCCAAGATTTCTGTCATCACAATATGTATTTTTTCCAGTACTTTCTGGCTTTCTTACAATTGCACCACAAATGGGAGTAAGAGCCATCATTCTCTTTTCACCTCCAACATTTAGTATTTAAATTTTTGTAGATCTTAGCTAATTTTGTTGGTTTTAGGTGCCACATGTATAACATCTTATAATAATTTTCCTTTAAATTCTGCCTTAATGTACATTTATTTGTTTTATACCATGATCTTTCCCAGTCTTCCAACTTTATGCTATAATGAAGTGTCTGACTCCATTTTATCATTGTCTCTTTTATAACCTCTTCTTGTTCTCTTTCTAATAAAATCCTATAGATTTTGTTATCTTTTTCTTTCCTGTGTCTAAAAATATCTTATCTAGTTCATTTCTATCGTCTTCTGTCCCCTGCAGCTTTAAATCCATTTTAAATCTCTTAGATACCTGTATGTGAAGAAACCATTGTATTTTTATCCCTTCTTTTTCTAATTCTTCTCTAGACTATATTCTGTATTCTTCCATATCTTCTTTCTTTATTAACTTTTCATATTTTATCCAATTCTCTACTGCGTCTTTTTGTCTTCCAAATAGTGCTTCATGTGGTGAGAGCCAGGTGGGCAATTTATTATAATTTTCTTTTACATTTTTGCCAAATCTTCAGTAAAGCTCTTCTAACATAAGGATTATCAAAATCCTTATTTTCCTTTTCCTTACCTTACCACATATAAGCATGACCTCCAAATCTTAAATCATGATTTTCTAAACTGAATGTTCTTTCAGTTTATAAACTAATCCATTCTGTCAACCATGTTAATCCACAGGTATAATACTACAATTTTAGGTCTGGTAAACTGAAACTTCCTTTTTCCTTTACATCCGTTAAAGTCGTCCATTTTATCCTGGGCTTTCTACCTGCCCAGAAATATTTTGTCAATTTTCTGTGCCATTCTCCAAAGCATTTTTCATTTATGATAATTGGTAAACTTTGAAATAAAAAGATAAATCTAGGTAGAATATTCATTTTTATGACCGCAATCATACCCAGCATTGACAATTGTAATTTTGTCCAATTCTCTAAATCTTTTCTTATTTCTTTCCACATTTGTTTATAATTATTTTCAAATAACTCACTATTCCTCTTTGTTATCGAAATACCCAGATATTTGACTTTATTCTTAATCTTAAATCCTAAAATTTTGTTCAATTCTGTCTCTTCTTTTCTAGATAAATGTTTTGTGATTGTCATTATTTTCTCTGTATTAATTTTAAATGCCACTACTACTCCAAATTCATGTACAGATTTAAGCAATTCTTCAATATTTTAATGGATCTTCTAAAAATATAACTAATGCATTTAATTTATAGTGTTGATCTTTTATTTTTAATCCTTGTATATTTGAATTTTCTCTAATGTTTTCATTTAAGATTTCCAAAATCAAGATAAACAATAAGGGAGACAAGGGACATCCTTGCCTTGTTCCTTTAAATTCTTTTGTCTTCTCTTATGTTTACAAAAAAATTATGCTGTTTGTTCTTTATATAATACATCTATCCTTCTTAGAAATTGTTCTCCAATATTCATTTTGAAATAATTCTTCATAAAATTCCAATTTACATTATCGAATGATTTTTCTGTGTTGATAAATTTCAGTGCACCTTTTTTCCCATTGTGACATTCATAGTATTCAATGACATCCAAAACTGTCCTTTGATTATCCCTCATTTGTCTACCGAGAAAAAAGCCATTTTGATCTATATGAATTATTTCTTTCAAAAGATGTTTTAACCTTTCTGCTAATATAGATGTTAAAATTTATAATCACAGTTCAATAATGCAATTGGTCTGAAGTTCTTAGGTTCTTCTTTTGGTATTAGCGATATATTCACCCTGTTCCAAGAATCTGGTTTCTTTTCTCATAATATTACATTATACATTATCAGAACACAAATCAGGTGAATGCGGTGGTCAGGCGCACCTGTTATCAGCTTTGGCTGATACACCAACTGCACCCTTTCCTGGAGGTTAGGGACTTCGAAACCATGGTACAAGCTTGTTTTCTGCTGCTCCAGAGACTAGAACACGGAACAATGCATGTAAGCTGCAGGAAAAGAGATTCCACCTAAACTTCATGACAGTAAGAGCTGTTTGACAGTGGAACACACTCCCTTGGACTGTGGTGGAATCTCCTTTCCTGGAGGTCTTTAAACAGAGGCTGGATGGTCATCTGTCAGGGATGCTTTGATTGTGATTTCCTGCATGGCAGGGGTTTGGACTGGATCGCCTTTGTGGTCTCTTCCAACTCTATGCTTCTATGATTCTATGAAGTGCAAGTCTATGCAATGGCTACAACTGCAGAATAAATTATTGCAAATATACTCAGTGAATTGTATTATTATTTCAAGAGTACAGGGCAGAAAGATGTGCCCTGAATCGATTACTGATGACATCCCAGAGTTCCAAACATTCCCACTAGCTTAAGTCAGAGCTCATTCTCCAGCTTGCAAGCATTGGGGTTTGAAGCCAAGGCCATGAGCCTGTGTATATGTTCAGGACAGTTAATATTTATGATGTATCTTACTGGGAAAAGTAGTATAAAGCTGTTTTCCAACAGTACATTTATCCCATGACCCAGTTTTATGAATAACATGCTGAAATATAGCCCACATGATTTAAAACTTTGTCACCCATTTCTACTAGATGCAATACCTAGTTTAGCTTTTGCAGTGCAAGTTGGGCTTTGTGCAAAAATCCAGTACATATTAATGCAAAGTAAACAGATGGTAATAATTTGCTAATACTGAACACACATAATGTTATTTATCAAAGAACCACATGTAAGACCCATTGCTTTTGGCTGGATTCCCTGGACTGTTACATCAGCATTTTACTGCATTATTTACAACTTTTGAAAGAGCAACTTTACTTGTGAATTGGAGATGCCTGGGGTGGCACAGACAATTGATGGGTCTCATTCTGGCTAGTGTTGCTTAGCAGTCCACTTAATATTTGGTTACCCTTGAGTGCTGTTCACCAACTTTGTCAACATCTTCTCATGGGGAATACATTTGCTGTGTGTTTGCATATTCCTTTTTTCCCAGTAATTTATATTCTGACCTTCTGCCAAAATGCACTCTCTCAGAGATGTGCAACCACATAAAAATTTAATCTGATTAACAAAAGATGATACTATTCCCTGTAGGAAGTTGAGAAGAAGAATGGCAATTACAGTGGAAAAATAAGAATACATTCAAGGTGGGAAAAGCCAAGATATTTAAAACATCCATGTACAGGTGCTGAAGGATGCTTCTATGGATACCATGGACTGCCAAGAAGACAAATAAATGGGTCTATGAACAAATCAAGTAGGAAGTCTCACTAGAAGCCAAAATGCAAAGAGATCTTGTAGTATTTTGAGGCTAACTGAGCAAAGGAAGTTGTAGCATAAGCACTCAAAGACTAGCAGGTCTACTTCCTTAGATGCATGGAAGAAGTAAACCATTCATCTGAGGAAGTAGTCTACAAAAGCTACAACTTCTTTCACTCAGTCTCAAAGGTGCCACAAGATCACTTTGCACACCGATATTCCAAACTAACATGGCTATAGTGTAATCTGTACTGTAGAAATAATGAAATTTGACACCACTATAACTGCCATGGCTGAATGCTATGGAATTATGGGTTTTGTAGTTTTGGGAGATATTTAGCCTTCTCTGTCAGAGAGCTCTGGTGCAAGAACAAATTACAATCCCAGAATTCCATAGCAGTGAGCCATGGCAGATAAAGTGGTGTCAAATTGCATTACTTCTGAAGTGCGGATTAGACCTATGTCTCAATGGAAGCCAAAATGGGGGCAAGCTGTATAGGGCTTTATAGGTCATAGCCATAAGTTTGAATTGTGCCTGGAAGAAAACTAGGAATCCATGAAGGTGTTTCAACAGGGGAGCTATATGTTCCTGTAATCAGCCCCAGTCAGCATTCTGGTCTCAACATTGTGCACCAGCTACCATTTGTGAATAGTTTCCAAAGGCAGACTCATGTTACATTTATTACAGTAATCCAAATGGGATTGGGGGTTAGGTTGGCTTAATCCTTGCACAATCAGTTGTGCTCTTTAGGACATTCATTTTATTATACTTATTTTATACCATGCCTTTCTCCCGACATAATGTCCCTGGTGACCCATAGTGTAAAACAAAGTACAGATTTTTAAAAAAATAAAAACCAAATAATTAACATAAAAATTGAAAAATAATCCTATTAAAACCAGCTCTAATTTTAAAAATATATAGAAGCATTTAAAACCTTTTCATTAGAATAAAGTTCAGCACACACACACATTAAAAGATCCTTCTGAAATAACCAATTAATAGCCAAAAACCTGTTTAAACAAAAAGGGCTTTGCCCATTAGTGAAAGAAGAGCAAAGAAGAAGCCAGCTAAAAATCTTCTGTGGGAGAGAGCTCTACAGTCTGACAGCAGTCGCAACTTTGCTCATGTAAGCTCTTGATGCAGACAAGCAATCCACAATGGCATACAGCATGGCAAACTTTTGTTGTTGTTAACTGCCTTCGTGTTGATCTCGAGCCATGGCAACCCTATGAATGGGACGTCTCCAGGCCCCCCTGTCCTCTACTGCTCTGACCATCTCCTGCAAACTCATATCCATGGTCTCTTTAATAAAGTCCATCCATCTAGCCGCCCTCCCCATTCTTAATCTTCTTCTGATTTCCTACCTGCAGTTCCTGTTCCGATCAATGTTTGATCCCAGTTATGAGAACTCTTTTACTATTTCTATTTCCTCATTGTCTAGTTTGAATGTGTGTAAGTCCTCTGTGGTCATTATTTTTGTTTTCTTTATGTTCAACAGTAAGCCTGCCTTTCTACTTTCTTCTTTGAGCTTCCTTATTAGTTGTTCAAGGTCTGTGAGGTTCTCTGCTAGTATAATGGTGTCATCAGCATATCACAGATTGCTGATATTTGTTCCTCTTATTTTCACTCCTCCCTCTTCTATGTCCAAGCCTGCTTTCCTTACAATATGTTCTGCATATAAGTTGAATAGGTAGAGTGATAGGATGCAGCCTTGTCTGACTCCTTTGCCAATTGAGAACCATTCTGTTTCTCCTTGTTCTTTTCTGATAGTAGCCTCTTGTCCTGAGTATAGATTCCTCATTAGGAGTGTCAGATGTGTTGGCACTCCCATGTCTTTAATGGTGTTCCATAGCCTTTCTTGATCTATGCAATCAAAGGCTTTGCTGTAGTCTATAAAGCACATGCTGATTTTTTTTTAACTCCCTGCTATGCTCCATTAGCCATCGTATATTTGCAATGTGATCCCTGGTGCCTTTTCTTTTCCTGAACCCTGCTTGGACTCTGGGAACCCTGCTTGGACTCTGCAATGTGATCCCTGGTTCCTGTGTCTCCATGTACGGTTGGAGCTTATGTTGCAGAATTTTGAGCATGATTTTGTTTGCATGGGATATCAGTGCTATGGTCCTATAGTTGCTGCAGTCTCTTCTGTCTCCTTTTTTGTGGATGGGGATGTATATTGATCACTTCCAATCTGTTGGCCATCGTTTTGTTTTCCATATCTGTCGATATATGTTAGTTAGCAATAGAGTTGTTTTTTTGCCATTTCCTTTATTGCAGCTTCCTCCTCAGTTTCTAGAATTTGGGGTTCATCTTCATATGGCTCTTCCTTCCATGTGTCCTTCATGTTGTCATCTCTTTTATACAACTCTTCTGTGTATTGCATCCATCATCTTTTTATTCCTTCCTGGTCTTGAAGAAGTTATTTTTATTGTCATAGAGCATCCCAGTCCTTGGTTTGAATTTTCCCTTGATTTCTTGAATCTTGTGGAATAGGTCACTCATTCTTCCCTTTTTGTTGTTGTCTACTATTTCTCTACATTTGTCCTTGTAGTAATTTTTCTTATCTTTGTGCACTAGCTGTTTTACTGTTGCGTACATGTTTCTTAGGGCCTTTGCAGATTGCCAGAAACAGTGCAAATTGAGGCCACTTTAACTGTCCTGACTCAGCGCTATGGAATCATGGGAACTGTAGTTTATTGTGGCACCAGAGCTCTCTGACAGAGAAGGCTCGATATCTCAGAAAAAAATACAAGTCCCATGATTCCCTAGCACTGAGCCAGGACAATTAAAGTGGACTCAATTTGCACTATTTCTGGCAGTCTGCAAAGGCCTTTAGTTTATTCCTATCTCCTTTTTGTTTTGCTTCTCTTCTTTCCTTTATTGCTTGTAGGATTTTATCTGTCATCCATGGTTTCTTCATTTTCCTTTTGTCTGTTGGAAGTGTCTTTATGCATTCTTCTTTTATTATGCCCCTGGCTTCAGACCAAAGCTCTTCTGGTTCACGATCTATTATTCTTAGTACTGCAAATCTGTTCCTTATATTGTCAATGAATTCTGTGGGAATGTTGTTAAAATCGTATTTTGGTATGATGACTGGCTTTGTTCTCTCTCTCTTTTTTTTTTTACATGGGAAATACCTGCCAAATTTTTGCACAAGAGTGCAATCTAGTGTAAGTCCAATATAGCTACACAGTTATAACATTACACTATGCAAACAGTAAAACAGATCTTAGCTGGAGTCTGCCTTCCATAAATAAAAGGACTCTTTCCATCTTCACAAGGCTTCTGATCCCATGGAGCATTTCTGCTGGCAAAATGATGAAGGAAAACCACCTTTGTCCATTATTCTCTCCTTCTGTCATCCCCTAAATGTCTTTCTTGAGTTGTAGAACTCTGAAATAGCATAGGATGTGAAAAGTGAAAATGTCTCCCCTTTCTAATCAATTTGGATCCTGGATCCAACTCATAGTTTTGAGTCTCATTCAGCAATTCTGCAGCAATGGACTGTGGCAGGTGTTCTCACATTATGAATTCTGGATCTCTTGAACTATCAATTTAAAAAGCACTAACAGGGTCCCTGACAATCCAGATTCTTGCATTTAGCAGCAAAAATGTTTTCAGAATATTGCTTTGTTCATTTTGGGTTTTCACAGGCAGTCACACAGAAGTAAAGTTTAGTTTCTACAAATCCAAATGGTACTGTTCCAATTTATTTTCTGGATTTCAGCCTCCCTCACATTTTGAAAGTTCTAATGGGATAACTTTTCTTCCACTTTGATTTCTAAATATTATAAATCATGACATTAGAAAAAAAACTATGTGCCTCCCACCTTGTCAATTTGGAAATGCAACACAACTTACCCAGCTCACCCACTCCAGGATTTTCACTGTGAGGAGAACAGCCATGCACAGATGGAACTTGGTAAAAACAGAAGCTGAACATAGCATGGGGCTTTTATACAATCGCAACAAGCACACCCATAAATTATGCTATCCAGATCTCCGTCTCCATATAAGAACCCTCCAGAGTCGGGGAGCAAATCCAGTATGGGCTAGTCTACACAATTACAATACTCTTCATTCTATTTGAATAGAATGTGATCCTTCCACGTGCAATTTGGAGGATTTAGGGCTTTTTGTGTACACTCCACAGAAAAGGGAATTGCTGTTTTTAGTGAAGTATCCCCAAGCATCTGTGCAGATGTGCATTATCGAACATGGGACCATCCAGCCGCTTCTTATGGATTTGCATGACTTAACACTTTCAGCAGAGGGAGGGTGAATAGATGCAAATTTGCAAAGGAAAGTGAAGACAATTAAGGGCTGAAAATAATGGGAGAATAATGCTGCACCTAAGTTTGGGTGGGGAAGCTTTGGCCTGCTAGATGTTTTGAGCTATAACTCCCACAGTCCATTCCCATTGTCTATGCCAGCTGGGATTTCTGGGAGTCAAGTCCAAAACATCTGACTGGTGAAAGTCTTCTTGCTTCTGCAATAAGCAAGACCCAATAGTTAGTCATGGGGTTTGGGAAAACCCTATCCTCCGTGTACTACACCCTTATATTTGGCAATCATTCTGACTCATGAATTCTTAGCTTGCTACATGGATCCCCTGCAAGGTAACTAGTTCTGAGTAGACCAGAATGTATTCAATATATTTTGGGATGTTGGAATACAATTCCAGGTGATGGAGTATTGTTTTCTCAGTACAAAGCTGATTGTTTCACACTTGCGCTGATATTTGGCTTATTTAGCTGGTTGTGTGTGCTTGTTTCTTGTTTGTTGCCAGCCACCTGCTGATTTTTAAAGCTTAACTTCAACTTGAGCAAAGGGTGCTTCTACTATTTGCATGCATTTAAATCAGGTGACATGGAATTCACAATGATACATAAGTGATTTAAAGAGTTGAATTTCACCTCATTGTTTTCTGGGAGAATCTAAGGCTGTGATGGGAGATACAGAAAGGGATGCTCTTTCTTTGGCTCATTCATTAAATAATCCCAAGCTTTGTTAAATGCTAGCCTAGTAGATGTGGAAGGGCAGGGAGGAGACCTTAGATTGCTGGGGGCAGAATGTCAAGACTTATGGGCTCTTCCGCTTGAATGAAGTTGAGAAAATGGATTGTTACCGAGGCTGCTCTTTTTACAGCAAGCTTCAGGGCATAGTGGACCCTCCACTTCGAAAAGGAACCTTCCATCTGGTAAATTGATGCACTGCCTCCATGACAGCAGTGAATTTGAGGTGGAAAGTTTTGCTTCTTTTAGCTGCAGGCTTGGATCACTTCACATTCCATGCAGCCTGACACAGAAGGGAAAAAAGACACACAAAGAGAGAAACAAATACTTTTAAGACCAAAATATGTTTCATTTAAACAAGATCCTGCAAACAGGGAAGGGGAAGGGCTCTAATATTAGGCAGAGTGAGGTGGCCACCTCAGGCATCAATATTTTTGGTGTCTTGACAAGGCAACTAATTGTCAACTATTTAATGTTTTAAATTGAGCTTTTACTACTATGGAGGGAGAGGTCAAGACACTGGGGGTTTATGTTATATGATCAAATTCCTATGGTTGTGTAATGTGGATACACCTGACATCAACACCCAATTTAGGATCATCACCATAATATAGGCAGGAGCGCAGAAATTTCCAGTCAGCAATTTGGTACTTTTAAATATTGGAAAATACAACTCCTTCATGTTCCAATCACAATGAAAAACATGTTAGATTTTTAAAAATTATATTCTCTTCATATCTTAATATATGCCCATCCTACCCAGCTTTGATGATTGTAAATTTATAGATATTATAGTGCTGTCTCACTCCAAGCACATCAAAATAAAATGGACCATGAGGTCTCTGTCTGAGGAAGGGGTCTGTCAGATATCAAATGGAATAACCCATTTGTACTTTTTATGACTGACGTCATGTGGAGTGAAAGCAGTGCAATGAGCATTATGATGACATCAGGTTTCAATATTTTTTTATATTGTGCTATACTAGGTTCCTAAACTGGTCTAGACAGGAAGAAAGTGGCATGGTGATGCTTAACTAAATATCTGGATGCTAAAAATGATTTTACGGCTAAATCCTCATGTCAGGAAATAAGTGTGCTAACAAAATGGGAAGTGATAAAGAACAAGTTTTAAAAAAAATACCCCTTTGCTTAGAGAGTACAGGAAAGGTCTTTTGGGCTTAGAAAGATACTGGATAATGAATGAACATGGTATTGACAGCTCTAAACAGAAGAGCCCATTTTGTAAATTAGCATGAGGAGGGGCTGTTGTCAAGTAATGCAAATGGTACCCATGTGAATAAAGCAGATTAGTAATTCAGGAGAGGACATGTTGGGTCTCATTATAGAGAGGCCAGATTTGCCTCTCTTTTTCCTGTGCCACTTAACTAGGCACATACATTCAAATGCCTTTTAGATTTGGGAAGGGGGAAAAGTTTTCCTAACAAAGAGAAATAATACATTATGCAGCAGTTGTCATGTTCGATATAATAATCTTAAATCTTCTACTTTACGTCTGTTATCTACTGGATTCAGTACGCATTTGTATTCACAGTTGCAACTTTGCATAACTTAAAGTGGACATTTAAAAAAATTCTATTTTGGATCATAAAAAAGATGTGAACCCACTATGTGGAAACTCACATTTCAGTTTTAAGACCCAAAGAAGATAATTAATGTTTTTGCTGTTAGCAGGCATTTTGAAAATTTGGGGTTTCATTTCATTAATTTTGGATGTATGATATCAGCTAAATTGTAAAATTAGTCAGAGGAAAGAAAGAAAGAAAGAAAGAAAGAAAGAAAGAAAGAAAGAGTTGTGCTTAATCTACCTTTCAGAATTCTGAGAAAGAATTTGAGTGTTTTTTGCTGTTCTGAAACAATAACACTAGTTTTGATATAAATTGTTTGGAGAATGGTAGTAACCATGAAAAGCCATGACTAGACGCAAATAGCAAAATAAATGATGTGTCGTTTTACCCAAGATGAATTGCTGCCATGGAAGTCTTCCTCCTGTATCAGGTGAATGGCACCATTTTCCACATAACACTGCCTTGCCACACACAAATGCACTGATTGCATGCTGTCACATCTGAAGATATGGACACTTAAATTTTCCACACACTATTAATCTATACTGTACAAACCTATATCTACTCATACTTCCCCACTTACATCTTCAAGGCAAACAACTTGCTCACACATGCCCCAGTCATAAGTAGAGTAAGCTCCAGAGAACCATGTCTAGGATCATGACTAAACCAGGATTGCTTGAAATCACTTTCTGTGTGAATTTCAAAACTCAGAAAAAGCAGCCTTCACAAACTGGAACTATCCTACAGTCTTACTATCACCAAGATATCCATGACAAGGTTATCTGGTTATGTACTGTGTGCAGAGTTATTTTCCCTGTATATATCTTCTGTGCTCGAAGTGAGACTCACAAAACCTATAGTTACTACAGTGTTAACACATGTGTGAGGAAGGAACAAAATTGCATCTAAAAACTCATTCACATTGTGGCTTCATAACATATGCATGTGTAAGTTAGCCCTATGCCTATGTGTGTCTACTGTATTTCCTTCCATAGCACTCCATAACAACCAAAACCGCCTACCAGACCTACCATATTGCTGTTGAAGCCCCCTTTCCACTTCCATTCATGCCTGGAGGAAATCAGGGTTGGGATTACAGAAACTTTGCACCCATAGCCAGATGCAAACTGATTACACCAGCTGCTGAGACCTCTAGACATCAGCAGACTCGGGCTACTACCATACTGCAGAATTAATGCAGTTTGACATCACCTTAACTGTCATGACTCCAGCCTATGGAATCCTGGGATTCATTGTTTGTTGTGGCATCAGATCTCTCTGACACCAAAGGCTAAATATCTCCCAAAACTAAAAATCTCAGAATTCCATAGCATTGTGCCATAGCAGTTAAACTGGTGTCTGACTATATTAATTCTACAATGTAGATCCAGCCTTAGTAGATGATGTAATTGCTTTATGTTTCATTACAGGAGCATAGCCAGATGCTTCTACAATCCCCCCTCTTCCAGGCCTGAGTGGCCTTGTGTGGAGACTTGGAGGCTCTCTGGGGAGTCTGGGGACTGCAAAGTGGCTCAGCATAGCCTAGTTCCACCTGCAGGACTACTATGCTATGCTGAGGCATGCAGGATTGCAGCAACTATTTTCTTTCTTGTACGTAAGGCCTGGAAAATGTAATGTATGAAATGGCTTCAGCTCATGGATATTTAAATATGTTTTCACTTCAGAGGCCCATTGGAATAAATAATTCCAACAATGTTTAAAATACAGACATAACACTGCAGCTGACATTATTATACAACAGAGCCATCATATATAAAACCTGAAGCATACCTGTCACAAAACAGTGCTGTTTTTATACTTTCTACACATAGATGCAATCACACATGGCTATAGTTCTATTTCCTCCCTTGCCCTCCACCCCCTTCTCCCTCTTCATTCCTTTTAAACAGATATAACCATTCCTGTCCCCATCTGAGTTAAATACCAGAGTATCCATTTCAGCAGGCATCTAAGTTAAATCTAATCAAGCTGTGTCACAATTCTGTCAAGGCAGGTTGCTCTCTCTTTGGCCTTGTATAATTGGAAGAATGTTGGCACTTGTGCCTGGGCCATGAGAATGTGACCTGAGTTGATATTTAATCTATTCCAGTGCTAGGCTGCACAAGGTCTGGAGCCTTAGTCAGGCCTCAGGAACAGTGTGTTAGACATCAGCAGTGCTCCTTTTACCTTGAAATAGATTCCATTTGATGCATCATTACACTGCTCCAAGAGAATGCTTTAATGAGACAGATATACTCACTGGAAAGAATTAAATTCTTGTCTTTTTTTTTTTTAAAGTACTTTGCTAGCCTAATCATTGCAGGGTGTTGGGAAATACCTGGTAGAAGCAAACAGTTATGGGGTCAATCAAGAACCTCTAAAACCCAAATTGTGAGTGTTTTCCATGAAAAATGAAAACTATTTCTTCTGTATTTGATTCTTTTTTTCAATATCCACTCCCTCCTGAAGCTTTACAAGAGAAGGACTATATATTAGCTCAATTCTGAACATTTCAGAAAACTGCCATTACCAGACGTTTGCAAGTCAGTAAATCAGAAGAATTTGACTTGTCAAATCATAATCAATTAAATAATCATTATTCAATTTTAATGCCTGTATATCTCAAAGGCTTAAACTGTAAAATAAAATTTATAACTAAAACAAGATATAATGCTTTAATGCCAGCTTCTAAAACCACATCTAACCAAATAAAAAAGAGGTTCACTTTCTGAGTTTACACATTTTACAGTAGGCAGGATTCCAAACACTATGCAGCAAAACTGATTTAGTGCATTGACTTTAACAGTTCTTAACATGTTTTGAAATATGAACTTAGGGCCTAAGCAGATGAGAGGCTGTGGGCCGCCCCGGGAAGCTGCGGATTGGGGCCGAGGTATCCGCACTCCTCGGCCCCAACCCGCAGCTTCGCAGGCCCTGGAAGGAGCACTAAAATAGCACTCCTTCCACAAGACGCCGAAGGTGCACCGCAAGAGGCCTTGGGCGCACCTTTGCCACCTCTTCCGCCACAGTGTGTGCGGACGCTGTGGCAGAAGTATATCGTCGGAGCGCCGGTCATGCAGAGCGATGGGTGCTCCAATGACATGTTTAGGAAGGGGTTGGGGCACCCAGCTTGAGGCTGCCCCTCCCCTTCCTTGCCTTGAAGACTGCCGTCTGCTTAGGCCATTAGTGTGATCTAAAGAGCAGTTAAATTAGGAGTGCTGGAATTTTAGGTTGCTACATTCACACTTGCAGAGTCAACTCTAGTGCTAACATATGTCAACAGATATGGAAAACAAAACAATGGTCAACAGATTGGAAGCGATCAATATACCTCCCCCTCCACAAAAAGGGAGACACAAGAGACTACAGCAACTATAGGACCATAGCACTGATATCCCATGCAAGCAAAATCATGCTCAAAATTCTGCAACATGGGCTCCAAACATACATGGAAAGAGAGATCCCAGAGGTCCAAGCAGGGTTCAGGAAAGGAAGAGGCACTAGGGATCACATTGCAAACATACGATGGCTAATGGAGAGTACCAACGAATTCAAAAGAAAATCAGTATGTGCTTTATAGACTATAGCAAAGCGTTTGATTGCATAGATCATGAAAGACTATGGAACGCCCTTAAAGACATGGGGTACCAACACATCTGATAGTCCTGATGAGGAATCTGTACTCAGGACTAGAGGCTGTTGTCAGAATAGAACATGGAGAAACAGAATGGTTCTCAATTGGCAAAGGGGTTAGGCAAGGCTCTGTCTTATCATGCTATCTATTCAACTTATATGCAGAACATATTGTAAGAAAAGCAGGGAGAAGAGTGAGGAGTGAAAATAGGAGGAAGAAATATCAGCAATCTGAGATATGCTGATGACACCATAATACTAGAGGAAAATCTCACAGACCTCGAACAACTAATAAGGAAGCTCAAAGAAGAAAATACATAGGCAGGCTTACTGTTGAATATAAAGAAAACAAAAATAATGACCACAGAGGACCTTCACAAGTTCAAACTAGACAATGAGGACATAGAAATAGTAAAAGAGTCTTCATATCTGGCATCAAACATTGACAGGAATGGGGACTGCAGCCAGGAAATCACAAGAAGAGTAAGAATGGGGAGGGCAGCTATGAAAAAACTAGAAAAGATCCTAAAATGCAATGATATTCAACTCATCACAAAATTTAGAATCACACAAGGCACTGTATTTCCCATTACAATGTATGGATGTGAGAGCTGGACAGTTAGAAAAGAAGATGGAAGAAAATCAATTCATTAAAAATGTGGTGCTGGAGAAGACTGTTGAGGATCCCATGGATAGCCAAAACGATTTCAAAAATGGGTTGTAGAACAGATCAAGCCAGATATCTCCCTGCAAGTCAGGATGACAAAACTTAGCCTGGCATACTTTGGACACATCATGAGAAGACATGAATGATTAGAAAAAACAATAATGCTAGGAAAGATGGAGGGAAATAGGAAGAGAGGAAGGCCACATGCTAGATAGATGGACTATATTAAAGAGATCATGAGTATGAGTTTGCAGGAGTTGGGCAGAGCAGTAGAGGACAGGGGGTCTTGGAGATGTCTCATCAGCAGGGTCGCCACAAGTGAAGATCGACGCGAAGGCAGATAACAACAACAACAAACATTTTTGAATAATTCACTGGGGCCAAATTCACTGAGGCAAGAAAAAGAGTGCTAGGGTGGTTGAACTGGCTGCTGTTCAACACGAGTGGGGGGGATTCAGGTTAAAACTTACTAGGAATCATCCTGTTAGTAACATATAGAAGCCTAAAGCCAACATACATCTGAGTATCTCTCTCTTTCTTGGTTGTTGCAAATGTTGGTATTCTCCTCCATCCTCTGCAATGACCCCAGGCCCCATTTAGCCACCACAGACCTCCCCACAGCTATTCAGTGGTTGATGGACAGCTGGAAGGTGAGAATGAAGAATGGGCCGATGCAGACGGCCCCTAAGGGGTGGCTCTGTGCCATTCCTGGGAGTGTCAGATTGGGACCGCAGCAACCACATGCCACAGCCCCAATCCTTCTTTTTGCCACTCCAAAAAGAGCTGGCAAATGCCGTTCCTTTTGGGGGCAGCAAAAAGTCATCCGAGGAGCCACCTCTGCGGCTCTTTTGCATCCCTTTGGCACTGTGCACCATGCAGTCAGATGCGCAGCATGACGGCAGTGGCAGGGCAGAGTCAGGGTGACTGGCATGCAGTCAGCCTGCCCCAACTCCACCCCCAGACTGGTCCTTTAGGGCGGTCTGCATTGGCCCTATGTCCCCAAAGCCAGGCATAGAATGATTACATCATCCACTAAAGACCTCCAAAGGACCTTAACAGATCTCTGTGGCCTAAAAATATTCTACATAAACATGGATAAAGGGTGACTTGCCCAGGGTCAATCAATGACTATCTTGTAAATTTAATAATTCATCGTGTTTCAATAATTTATTTAATTTAATTTTGCCAGTAAATGATTTTGGAATTCCTTGTTCTGAAGCTTCTTCAGGTGGTCTCTGAAGAATTTATGTTACTTTTTTTATTTATATCCTTCCTCCCTCCCAATATGAGACCCAGGGCACCTCACAGCATAGAATAAGAATTCTGAAAGATTATCTACAAGTAAAAATGCATCAGACCTTTTAGCTGATAAGAACCATCTTTCAGAATCTTCCAAGATATCTTCCTTTCTTGTTTTGTATTTGAAATACACACAGAATGTGTACATTTGAAAATATTCACAAAATTGCTTCCTTGATGGAAAAAAAAGTATCTTAGCTTATATCCAAACATCAGCCCTAATTAGAGTAGGCCTATTGAATCAACAGGAACTAAAGGAGTCGAGCTAATGTAAAATCCATTGATTTGACTTGGGAACAAATAATTGGATTTAGGCCCAAAGGCTAAATGTCAGAAATCTACACAAATAATGTGAGCATTCTGACAATGTTATGGAATAATGATGATTTTCTGTGCAAGGAAGAAAAGCTTATAATATATTGCAAATCCAAACTGCAAAAATTATCTTGGTGGGAGAAAATCAATAGATTTGCCCATTCCAGTCTGTAATATAGATATGAAAAGCTTGAAAAGGTTACTTTCTTGGTCTATAGTTCCCAGAATTCCCCAGCCAGTATAGATTTCCATCTGAAATATGAGGCCTTCATAGTTCTGAAAAATAACTAAACTCTCTTGACACCCAGTTGCAGCTTTTATTTCTGGTACTTACAAAGAACATTTTCCTTGCAAGATTTTTTTTAACCAAATTTGTTGAGAAGCATGGTTTTAACTGATTATCCTCATTGTATATTTGCTGATATCTCTGATACTCTAGCAGAAATACAACCAGATCATTGCTTAGTTTGCTGTGTACATCATAAGCATATCTCCTTTTCATAATTTTTAAGAGTCAACATGATCAGTTCTTAACAGTAGGCACATTTTCCAGACATACTGAGGGAATCAACAATTGGCATAGTTAGGCCCCAAAAACTGATATAGCTTCAAAGAAAAGAGAAGTGTACATTTCAAAATCAGTAAATATCACTGGCAGAGCCAGGAAATGTTCCCTTTTTGGATTACAATGCCCAGAATCCCCAGGAGTTGCAGTCTAAAAAATGTCCAAGCCCTGATCATAGGGACTGAATACCACAGGTGCATGCGCCATGCATTATGTGAATGGCCCTCAGTCTTTCCTCTTTTTTTTGCATTACCTCTTTTAACTGTGGAGACTGAGAAAATACAAGTGATTTGCACTTCTGAAACTGCCCATTTAAAATAAAATGCAAATTGGCTCTTAGAATCCAACTGATTTACTGCTGCAAGAGCTGTTGCCACAATGAAAGGATATGGCACAATAAAGTACTTAGCCTCTAAGGTGCCACAGCACCTTTTGTCTTCTTGCTTCTGCTTCAGACTGCTGCTCTTCTGGAATTTGTCACCCCGGTTAAGGACGACCCAGAGCTCGTTTCATGCCTGAATGATAGTTCATTTGCTCTTAATCTTTAATAACAAGGTGACCATTGTATCCCACACATCCAGAGCATCCCAATCTGAGCAAAGGTCATTTCCGCATTAAATGAAGGGTCATCATGATAAGTAGAACTCTCTGAGCCATATTTCACCACTCCTGTATTATCACCCTTATCAGGTTCTCTGCACTGTAGCACCCTTTAGTCAAGCCCAAATGCCTTTTCTTCAATCTTCTACCAACCCATTCTAGAGATCTGAACAATAGCAGAATGGAAGTTTTGTTATGGAGTCAAGTCCTGAGAGATTAATCAGGTACATTACTGCCTGCTTTGGAATGTCAAATACTTCCTTTCTTTAATGCTATAGTATGAAGTAACAAGATTTTTGTCCCTCTCTGATGCACTCCCCCAATCAAATTTCCACTTAGGTAGCAATTGAAGACTGGTGTCTGTTTTAAAATCAATATCTGAGGCTCTGATGGTCTCATAGCATTTAATCCAAACAAAAGCACAGTTTATTTGCAAAGGCAATATCAAGCAACCTTTTTTGGTTTCACTCTTCCTATATCAACAATCTGCCCAGGCCTTTCGCCTTAGTTGAAGAATAGCACTAACTTCTGGAGGCTTACAAAATTCTTCTTTTTGTTATTATGTCCCTTCCAGTCAACTCCAATTCATGTTAACCCTCTCATAGGATTTGTTTTTTGACAGATTGACCTTGGGCAAGTCACACTCTCTCAGCCTCAGAGGGAGGCAAAACAAACCCCTTCTGAAAAAAGCCTGTGGGGAAAACCCATGGTAGATTTGCTGTAGAGTCACCATAATTTGTAAACAACTTGAAGGCATACGACAGCAGCAACTCAGCAGAGGTTTACCATTGCCTTCCTTTAAGGCTGGGTTTTGTTTTGTTTTTTTGGCTTGCTCAAGGTCACCCAGCTGGCTTCTATGGCTAAGAGGAGATTCAAACCCTGGTCCTGCAAAGTACTATTCAAATGTTCAAACCACTACACCAGGTTGGCTCTCAGTACATGGGCTCCATACAACTGCATCCACATTTGCAAAAGTTGCATTCCAAAAATGGATGAAATCCCATCTTCATGCTGAAATTGGAATCTAAAAAGAAGTTTGCTTCATGTAAGTGGAAAAATTCCTGCAGCAGATCTTATTATACAGTGATCTACAAATGAGTTAAATCAGATTTCTTGAATTTAAATTGAGACAGTCTTATTGAAGTCAGGGTCCTGATCCTGGCATTTGCACTTGTGACAATACAGAATGATATGCGCTAACACATTACAGTGGCAAGGGGGATGAGCCAAATATGTTCAAGTGTGTTGCATGGAAGAGAATTGAAGTCCTGGACCATTTCTAAAAATAGGACCCTCTTTCTGCATATGTGAACCTATTCTAGGAGTGGTGGCACTGAATGAATCAGTGAATGAACTGATAATAAATTAAATACAAGGTACAACAGAGAGGCAGTGAAATATTTGGGAGCCAGTGTGGTGTGGTGGTTTGAGTCTATGAGGCTATAAGTCTGGAGATCAGGATTCCAAATCCCTACTTGGCCATGGAAGCCACTAGGTGACCTCAGGCAGGTCACACTCTCTCAGTCTCAGAGCAAGGCAAAGTTAAATCCGCTCTGAACAAATCTTGCCAAGAAAACCCCATGATAGGTTCACTTTAGGGTCACCATAATTCAGAAATGACTTGAAGGCACACAACAACAGTTCTATTATCTGCCTTTTTGTAAGATGCCTTGAGTCCCAACCTGGGAGAAAAGTGATATATAAATAAAATGATGGATGGATGCTTTTCTTATACTGTGTCAGACCAAAGATCCATTTAGGCCAACTCTGCCAGCTTGCCAACACTGAATGGCAGCAGGTCTCTGGTGTTTTAGGCATGATTCTTTCCAGGAACTATCTGGAGATAACTCTACCATCCAAAGACCTGACCCTGTTTAGCTTCCCAAATCAGTCACATTCTGTTGTATTCAGGATGATACCTCATGTGTTCACTCTGTATTAAAGCAGAACACCTATTCAGTGATATAGTAAAGATAGCCAGTGTAACGTAGTGGTTTGAGTGTTGAACTATAACTTCGGAAACCAGGATTTGATTCCCAACTTGGCCATGAAACCAAGTGGGTGACCATGGGCAAGTCATATGCTCTCAGCCTCAGGGGAAAGCCATGGCAACCCTTCTCTAAACAAATCTTGCCAACAAACCCCCATGATAGGTTCACCTTAGCATTGCAGAAGTCAGAAACAACTTGAAGGCAAACAACAAGATGCCTTTACAGACTACCAGAAATAATGCAACTTGGTGCTAGGGAATCATGGGAATTGTAGTTTTTTCTGAGACATTGAGCCTTCTCTGTCAGAGAGCTCTGGTGCCACAATAAACTACAGTTCCCATGATTCCCTAGCACTGAGCCAGGGCAGTTAAAGTTGACTCAAGTTGCATTATTTCTGGCAGTCTGTAAAGGCTGTAGTTAAATGTATGTTCATTGTCTAAAATTATTCATAGTTTGCCTTTGTTTGATCAATACTAAATCTTAAATGCATGCATTCATCTTTTTAAAGAGAAAAAGAAACTATATATGAAATTATATGTTTATCAGCAATAGCTCCAAATACATGAATTTATATTTAATCATATAAACGTAAAAGTAAGGCCTGTTTTAGCAACATGTTAAGTATTTCAGGAGGGAAAGTTGAAAAGAAACAAGGTCTGGATGACTATTCTGTCCAGATTCCATGTAAATAATCTCTTTTGCTAACTCCTACAACTGTCTTGCCCTAAGGTGTTATTCAGAACTTTGGATTTTATCTGCTTCCCCTACAACCTTCTTTGCATTAACTGAATACAGTTTGGGAACTGTGAGGAAACAATTAGATTAGCCCAAGTACTGGCCAGTTTTAACAAAATTGGGTGGAGGAGATCAGTCCCTTTCATTTGCAAAAAAAAAAAAAACTTCAAACCCACCAGATCTTTTTCACATCCTATCCCCATTTATTTTTGCCTAATCCTGTGGAATCTAACAAACAAAAGCCTTCTGAGAAGTCAGATGGCTTTTAATTTGGGTAGTAGGTAATCAGTGAAAGAGAGTCTCCTGGAGAGAAGGTAATTTGTCTTGAGCTGGCAGCTGGAGATGGATGTGCTCAGAGGTTATCTGCAGTGTCAGTGCAGTCAGTCAGAGATGATCTGAACTCTGTGCCTCCTGCCCTGAAATCTGAATCAATGGGTGTTTGTAATGGCCATTCCCACCCTAGAGCTTCTGTATCTCTCTATAACCATCTCTATCTTCTCTACCACTGCCACTACTGCAGAGTGACCCTCCATGTATGCTTTGCTTAATCATTGAATCTGAAAGAGAAATTTGCTACAGTGTATGTCGCAGGGACTGAAAAATGTAGCATAAGCAGAGTATTTATTTATTTAAGGGTCCAAATAGTATGCAAGTTTCTGAATAACATTTCTGTCCAGTTTCTGCATAAACTGGTTTGCAAACCATTGTTCTGATCCAGTTCAGAGCCTCTGGAGTGAATCTGTAAAGAAAGAAAAACATCCACTTGCAATGCTTCAATATCACCTATGCCTATGGTAGAAGTAAAAGAAATTCTTTTAAAGTTATTACATTTCTAGTGCAACTCTAAGGAAGTAGAATATGAAACAGAATTGTCATGAAAGTCTGAAGGCCTCAGCTTTAAACACAGAACTCCCAACTGAAATCCCTGGGGATTAATTTTGGCCCCCTCAAAAGCCTCAAAACCTCATTTAAAAAGAACAAAACCATATCCCATACCTTGCCAGAACTTTGGTCAAGTTAGGGACTCAATCTGGAACCTTCCATATGCAAAGCATGTGCACTATCTCTTGGTCATAGTGCTTTCCATAAGGCTGTTTGTAGGAGAATCTCCCTAGTTACTTTTTGCCTATAGACAAAGTAAAGACTTTTCTATTTCAACAGCCATTTGACGAGTGACTATGGCTGCATCTACATGGCAGAACTGAAGCAGTTTGACACCACTTTAACTGCTATGGCTTAATGCTGTGGAATTATGGGATTTAGATTTGTGATATATTTAACATTCCTTGTCAGAGACTTCTGGTGCCACTACAAACTACAAATCCCTGGATTCTGTAGGATGGGGGCATGACAGTCAAACTGCATTAATAAGGTCTGTCTCACCTAAGCAATGTTCTGGCTCTTGCTAATTGTCGTGCTGGCATGTGTGTGCATGTATGTATGTACATGTTTAATGATATATGTTTTAATCTGGTAATTAGTAGTAGTAGTAGTAATAGTTATTATGATTGGAAACATAACAGTCGGGGCATTGTTTCTTATTTAAGCAACATGTTCACTGTAAGTGCGAAATCCTATAGACCAGTTGTTATTCAGCATGTTCATTTCTTGTGCTAACAATATGAATGCCATTCATTGGATGAAAGACAGGGGATAAATCCAATCAATAGATAAACTCAATTTTTAAAAACCTGCATAGAGAAGGAGTCCTTCAGATGTAATCTTTCAGTTCCACGAATGGCTATGGCTAATGAGAGTCCTCATCCAACAACATCTGAAGGACTACAAGTTGTCAGCCAGGTATAGACACTCAGGTTTTTAACTGTATTTCCATTTCCTTTTTTCTTTTTGAAATCCCATCTGAAAATGTGAATGCTCCAGGAAGTAAGATAGCTCATGCTTTTAAATATATGTGTGCTACTGTAAACAGGGATATTTTTAGGCAATGATCTTTACTGGTAATAAATATATGACCCTTTGAGGTGTGGAAAGGGCTAGAGTGGGGAAGAAACATTTAGAAATTAAACTGAAATTAAGAGTAGTTTATTTGCAGGAAAGGAAGGGGAAGGCCAGATCAGTAGACAATGAAATTCAGCAATGATGGGATGGACTTGAATTTCATAAAAGGTCCCAAATAAGCATTGTCAAAGTGTTCAGTGTCATGAATGACCGCACCAAAATTCAGTCAAACCTGCCGATGTTATCAGATATAGCCATACTGGTCTGGCTGGTGGTGTCAAAAATGAGAACTCTTCTATGGCCGACCTCACACATATGCTCTCAGAGTGTCCTTTTCAGGCAACCCAGGGGGGTGAGTTAGAACAAAATTTGGATTTCCATGTGTCATTGATTTAACATTTCCCTCTGTTCCCTGTCCCAGTACAGCTGCCTGCAAATGCTCCCGTTGTCACCATATTCTTCAAACAACAAATAGACACCAGGTGATTAAGCTCTGCAAACAAACAGGGCTTTCCCAGCAACAAATCAACACCTCTCAGTGTCTGGTATTTGTGGAATTTGATAAGCCACCCACTCAGCCCCCTCCCCATTCTTGTTATGTCTCTCCTCAGCCTTCTTCATCTTTTATCCTCCCCTTCACCCAGTCTCCAAAGGAAAGCATTCATAGTTAATTAATTGCTGAAATAGGCAAAGAACTTGCTTTGGGAGGGCTGAAGCTTTATGTCTGAATTTAAAATCACTGGAAAGCTCTTGAAGTTTAAAAACAAAACAAAACACCCAGAAGTGGCAAAGGAAAGGGTGAAGTGAAGGCGGGGTGAGGAGAGTGGAGAGAAAGAAAGAAAGAAAGAAAGAAAGAAAGAAAGAGGAGTGGGGAAATGCCATCAAACCTTTCATCAGTCTTTTTCAGATATCTGTGTTCTTGATTTGTTAAATAAAAGCAAAGACAGACAGAGAGAGAAAGGCTGCACAATATCTGGTTCCTTTCCTTCCCCCTCATCATTTTTACCCTATGTAATGGGATCATAGGGCTGTGTTGAATCTTGCAAAATTTCTTAATGGAAAGTGCTTCTGTTGATGAATTCACATGAACCTCACATGTGGACAAAGTATGTTTTAAATTTCTTGATTACCTTCATACCCCATCTTGTCCCCAAGGTACTCAATGCAACATGGTTTCCTTCTTTCATCCACCTCACATTTTACCCTTGCAACCACATTGCGAAGAAGGAGAAGGTGATTGTTCCAATCAAGAGAGGGTGATTGTTTCATAATAGCCATCAGGGACCCTTTGACACTACACAGTCATAGTGCTACCATGGCTGCATCCTATGGAAGCCAGGGGCTTGCAGATTGACAAGGAACTAGAGGAGCTCTCTGGCTGAGGATTCAAAATTTGTGTAGGTATATGTGCCTTCAAGTTGCCTGTTGACTTGTGGTAACCCTGTGAACTTCATAGGGTTTTCTTAGGCAAGGAATACTCAGAAGTGGTTCTGCCAGTTCCTTCCTCTGATATGTAGCCTACAGCATCTGGTATTCATTGGTGGTCTCCCATTCAAGTACTAACAAGAGCTTAGCTTCCGAGATGGAACAAAGGATTCAAACTACAGGAAAAGAGATTCCACCTAAACCTTAGGAAGAACTTCTTGACAGTAAGAGCTGTTTGACAGTGAAATAAGCTGCCTCAGAAAACTTTTCTTTAGATGGCCATCTGTCAGGGGTGCTTTGATTGTGTATTCCTGCATGGCAGGGGTTAGCCCTTGTGGTCTCTTCCAGCTCTATGATTCTATATCAGGGGTAGGCAACCTTTCCCCTTTAAGGGCCGAGGGACTTCAGCTCCCAGAATCCCAGGAGCTATTGGCCAACATGGGACTATTGGCCGACATGGCTGAGGCTTCTGGGAGCTGAAGTCCCTCAGCCCTTAAAGGGGAAAGGTTGCCTACCCCTGTTCTATATGATTCTATTCTCTTTGGCAGTTACCCATTCAAGTACTAGGTAGCTAACCTGATTAGCTTCTAAATTCTGCTGGGATCTGATGCTTTATGGATTTTTAGGAGCAATGGTAAAAACATCTCCACATTGGGAAGATGTGTAATTTCTGCTGTTTGGAAGGCTGGCTTTCCACCTCATTGGATGAGGCTTGGCAGTGCTCTCAGGCCTTAAGGACCCTTCCTGGGGGGTGGGGGGCATTGTCTTTTAGTCCCAAGGGAGGGATGGCTCTGGGCACCCACTTGGTGTGACCAAGACAGTGACTCCAATGTACCACCCACCCTCTTTCTCTCTGCAATTCAAGAATGACTTCAGAGTGAACTATGAGTGCTGCCAACCCTTTTGGCTGATGAGTTTGGAGTAATCTACCACCTCCCACTTCCCACATATTGCCTACATCAAGAAATACATGAAGCTTGGTGATAAAAACAAATCCATATTCTTTCTTGAAGAGTTGTTTCAGTTAAAACAATACCAGAATACAAGAAGCCTGGGTGTGTATGTCTGTTTCTGTGCTTATGTGTAAAGCCAACACTAGCATGGAACCCCTAGTCACTGAGGTCCTTGAGCAATTACGCCAGACTTGGTTTTAGCATATTCTTTCATGGATTATAATGGACTTCCTCAAATGGGTTGATGGCAGTCCAATATTCAAGCCTCAGGTATATATGCTCAGTTACCTCATTATAAGGTGTAAGATCAGACTGGAATAGGGTATAGAAAAAGGTAATTGTAACACCAGTCATGACAGAATATTTTTCTCTCTTGAACTCATTTTTTTTTAAACACTGCTTGTATGGTACTATAATAGACCCTTGGTATCTGGTGAGGTTTGGTTCTATGATACCAAAACCCATGGATGCTCAAGTCCCATTATATGTAATGAGGTAGTAAAATGATGTCCCTTACATAAAATGGCAAAACATCCCTTATATAAAATGGCAAAATGTCCCTTATATAAAAAGGCACAGTTTGCTTTTTGGATTTTATTTTATTATTATTATTATTTATTTATTTATTTATTTTGGCGGTGGGGGGGATATTTTCAAGCCGTGGTTAGAATCTATGGATGCGGAATCAGTGGATATGGAGAACCTTTTTCTTTTTCAGAAAAGAAAAACAAGGCTGCAAGCCTGAGAAGAAAACTCAATGGACCTGATCTAGCCCAGCTCAGGGAAAAGGAGAATTGCCTATGAATCCTCCCCATCCTGTCATCATGGCAACCAAGCCATGTGCCCATGAACAGCTGGAAAAGGTGAAACATCTCAGTGCTCCCCAAATGCTTACAGCCACAGGCAAAATTATAGGATTGATTGATTTCCTACCTTTAATATGTAGGGAAATCGACAATGAAGGTCTAGTCTATCCATTCTGAACTGATTATTCACAGGGAGTATGTATTGTTGTGTTTAATCTCTACAAGTACATATGGATTGGGGGAGCAGTTCACCAAGTGAGTTTGGGCATGCTTGGGGGGTAAATATTGCACTACAATTTAAAAAATTGGGGGCTCAAGGAGCTTTGGGAGGCTGGCAGAGCTTTGGGGAACCACAAAAGTGGGATTTAAGGGCTGCTTTTGGCCCACTGTCTGTGCATCCCTGCCCCCTCAAAAAAGAGACATTTCTAACTGAAGGTACCAATTGTTTCTGTTTAATGCTTTTCATCATGTTTTAACCAGTTTTAAAATGTATTAATTTTCTGGGTGTGTGTGTGTTAAATTTTGAATTTTATTGTCAGTGGACACTTTGAGTGACATTTTCATCAGAAGGATGGATTAGAAATTTAATTTTTAAAGACCTTATCTTTCTCAGTGGCTTCTCTTCTCCCCACATGCAGCATGAATTGATACAGAGCAAGGATGTGGGACCAATTTTCACTTAAAGACAGAAAAACAGCACAGTATTTCCCGGCATTCTAGTAAGCAAAAGTTCAACAGTAGTTGGAGCACAGGAAACACAAGAGCAAGTATTTTATGAATGAAGGGTTACAAAAATATCTGAAGTTCAGAGCTGTTGTTTAGATGTTTTAATACAATGGTTGTTTCCCCCTCTACTAGTCTGTGCCATATCAGTCTAAACTAGAAACCACTCAGTCATATTGCTGCCATTGTTTGCATCATTATCAGTCTAGCAGTCAAAAGCATGTTTGTGGAGTCCCAACAAAGTATTGCTAACTGGGCTACTCTGCATCTAGCAGGGCTTTCTCAAAGGTGGGACCCCATTGAAAGCATTTCTTCATCAAAAGTCCAGTTGTCCACTGTACTTTTTTCTTTCATGTATCATTTGTAGAAGCTGTGGGGAAATAAGCAAGTGTCTAATTAATGACTGACTGCTGAATATTTGTATTTCTTTTGTTGTATTTTAGGTGATATTTGTTATTTGTACATTTCAGGGATTTGTAATTTTACTTATACATAGTTCACAACTATAAATTTGTGATATTTAGATATTTGCAAATTGTGATATATTTTTTTAACTGTGTGCTTTTATGCAGAATTGCAAGCTGTCTTGAGGTCTTGTGAAGAAGAAAAGGGTATAAAGTGAAATAAGAACAATCACAATAATACAGTTTCTGAAGGTTAGAGAACTCTTTATGCTTGTGAGAGGGATGTTACCAAAATTGATGTCCCCCATGTTTTGCCAACCTTACCTTCCCCTGGAGGCAGTGATTCTTCAAATACTAAAAGATTCCATTGACTTTTGAAATTTCATATATTTGTTCTATGTTCCTGGCTGCTGGTGAGATTTGCAGAAACTCACATCCCTGTGCCATCTCTGAGTGGGATGGAAGATCTGTTTTGGGTGATCATGGATCATAACCACACAGAGATTTGTTCTATGTGGGCCCTCCTCCTCTTCCCTCTTTCCAGTTGTTTACATTGGAGACTATCACCACAAATTGTGGGAATGAGCACTGTAATTTGTGATGCAAGTGCATGAGACAAAAATGGTTCCTTGCTCTGTGTGTGTCCTGAATCTGTTAATCAATTGATACATTTTGTTCATTTGCTTTGAACATTTTTATGCTACTCCTCAGCCAAAAGCCTCCTACATTCACATATCACTGGATCAGAGTCTGGCTTCTTGTGGGGGTGTCCCCTGTTCATATGTTCTTGATTGTTTCAGCCCACCATCATGTCTTCTCTCCCATTTAGATATCTTATTTCTACACCACTTTTTTTTAAAGACTCATTTTTTAAAAACTATTCTTAGCCTAGCCCTGCAATAGGATGCTCCACTTTGGTTTTACAAGGCTGCTCTCCTCATCCTGACTACAATTTGCCACTTACAAGATAGCAACTGGGTGGCCATTTATGCATCCTCATCCTCATCTAACGCCAAAAGCATTATCATTTTTTAAAAAGAAGACAGTGGCTCCCTTATCTTTGTACATGTTGATTTATAATTATAGACACAAGATATATGTAATTAGAATTGCTATAATTTAAATGGAAATGCAATACATCTCAACACAGTGGACTATGCCAGGTGACTTGTATGCCTGCTCAGTTTGCTTCCCAGAGGTTTACTGTTGATCATTTCATAAAAGACCAACTGGGTTGGGGAGAAGAAGAGAAAGAGAGATGAAGGGTGACAGAAAGACAGAGAGAAAAAACAAGGTAGCAGAATGAGGGGGTGAGGAGAGAAACACTGACAGAAAAGGGAGAGACAATGAGAAAGATTGTCCAAGAGGGCAGCAGAAAAGACCAGTAAGACAAGACGAAACAGAGAAATGGGATCAGAAAAAGAGAGCCCCTCTATATGGATTAAATGTGTTCGGAGGTTGCTTCAGTTTGAGGGTTATTTTAAAAAATATCCAAACAATATTTCTGTCCTCAAAGACTCTTGTTGTTGTGTGCCTCCAAGTCATTTCCGACTTATGGTGACCCTAAGGCAAATCTATTACAGAGTTTTCTTGGCAAGTTTCTTCAGAGGGAGTTTGCCATTGCCATCCTCTGAGGCTGAGATATTGTGACTTGTCCAAGATCATGCAGTGGGTTTCCAAGGCTGGGCCGGTATTGAACTTTGGTCTCTAGAATCATAGTCCAATGCTCAAACCACTACACCATGATGGCTCTCAGGATGGTTTAATATCACAAATGAAATCAAATATGGAGTGTTAAGAGCAGAAAAGAAAAGTATTGAATATTGTAAGTACATATAAAATGGATCAACATGAGCCAACTCTTGTTCTTTCTTGTTCTTTAATTTGCTCCTCTAATGCCACTGTCTCCCACATATCTAGAAAAGGCATCTACATAGCAGTTTTCTGCTTGATATAAGTAGATTTACAGTGGTAAATGGGATACAGAGAAAGCACATTGGCAAAGAATGGCCCATTCCCCTCCCACTTTGGCTTTGCACAGCTGGCATTAAACAGAGGTGTCACTAGGTTTGGTGTCACCCGATGTGGTAACTCATGGTGTCATCCTCCTCATTGACCTCCTCCCATACAACACCATACAGAATCATTAGTAATGTCTTTTGTACTAATGTTACCCACTGATTGTAATTCCTGTATATTATTTAAAGTAATGCTATGCCACAACTGTAACAGTTGTGGCATAAACAACTAGACAAATTAAAATTATACCTTTAAATTACAATATCAGATGAACAGCCTAAATGCATTTACATGTACATGTACATAGTTTCATGTAGTTGAAGTGAACATTTGGTAAAATGTGATGTTTTTAAAGATTTTTTAAAAAAAAAATTAATTTAAAAAAAATTAAAAAATGGGGCCTCTTCTTTCTCCTTCCACTAACACCATATCTTCACCCCACTCACACCATTTCTTCATCATTTTAATGGGTCATAGGCACATGTCACAGCTCATTTTTGCCAAAAGGCAGATGCTTGAGAAGCAGTGGTGTCACCGTCCTTAGGGTATCACCTGGTGCGGTCCGCATCTTCCTAGTAATGTCATTGGTGTTAAACACTGATTAAATTTATTCTATGGCTTGCAAAGGTATTGCAGTGCATGTGTGCCTGGTCTGAAGTGGCAGACAGATTAGTGGTCAAGAAGTTGAAATCTCAGAGATATTGGGAGCTGGAATTATGTGTAGTACAATTCCACTGTCCTACTATGTAGTTCTGTGGCTTCCATTTTGGGAGGGGGCGATGAATCCATTCTAGCTTTTACTCCAGACATTCAAGGCATTTCCAAGATGATGAATCTGTATTGAGGAGAGGGTTCAACATGTGGTCTAGTTCAATTAAAGTTGGGTCTAAAACCCAGAGGGGAATCACTGATCAGCTGTTATCAAAGTCACCAGCTTCAGCTGAACTTTGTTGCACACTGGCAGATAACTAGTGTACATTGGACATTCTGCATAGTATTTTATGTTCCTTGGAGTGGTGAGAACAGATTTTGGTATCTCTGTGTAAGTGTGAGAGTGTGCGCAGGGGAGACGGGTTATGGGTACATAGATTTTCTGCTATGCATTAGTCAACTCATCCGAGTGGAGAAATTGTGTCTTTGTTGTTTACCTTTATGTAGAAGTTCCAAACATTCTCCTAGCAGCTGGCCAATAGCTATTTGAGCTTTTGGGATAATTTTAGGGTGCAACATGTTTCAACTGACAGAAATTAATCTTGAATCTATTGCAGTTTTTGCTGTGAAAAGTAATGATTTTTAAATTTCAGTTCCTCATTCACAAGACTAGTAGTCACTTAGGGGCTGTACAGATGGCCCCTAAGGGGTGGTTCTGTGCCGCCCATGGGAGCACTGGATCAGGGCTGTGGCAACCACATGCCGCGGCTCCGATCTGGCTTTTTGCTGCTCCAAAAAGAGCTGGCAAATGCTACTCCTTTTGGGGGCCACCACGGATCTTTTGTGCCCCTTTGGTGCAGCATGTCTACCCTGATGCTGTGTGCCATATGGTCAGGTGTGCAGCATGATGGCGGCATTGGGTTGGAGTCGGGGTGGCTGGTGTGTGGTCCATCCCAACTCCACCCCCAGGCCAGCCCTTTTGGCTGGTCTGCATTAAACAGGATTATTATTTAAAGGTAAATATAATAAAAGTTATAAAGTACTGAGAAAATTAGGGGCAGATTGTAAACAATTCATAGTGTTATTTCTTTATTTTACATACAGGATTTATTGGCTGTTCTACAGCAGGGTTTTTAGAATTGCACACAACAGTTTTTGCTTTAAAGAAAAGTTTGGGAATCACTAATTCCCTACTCGATGAAACCCACTGGGTGACCTGGGCAAGTCACATATTCTCAGCCTCAGGGAAAAGCAATGACAAACCTCTGAACAAATCTTGCCAAGAAAACCTGTGATGTCCAGCCTGGACTGTTTAAATTCTCCCCTGCATTTTCCCTCATTTTTAGTTCAGTCCTTAGATTGTTTGAACATAGGAATGTTCCACTGTATTAGTTTGTGGGAGGAGCTGTAGGAACCCGCTGCATTTTTCTAGTTTTTGGTTTGCCCCTTCCCAGCAAGCTCTGCTTTAGCTTGGGATTTTTAGTTTTTCTTAGGCAGGCTTGGCTTCATCTGTTTGGTGGCAAAAACAGGCTCAGACAGAGGGAAAGGGCATTTCATACACCATTTAGCCAACTTATTTACCAGTTAGCCAATTTAGTTACCAGAAGCAGTTAATTCTATTAAACATCAACAACAAAGAAATCAAGAGCACCAGAAGCTGAAAGACCCAGCACCAGCTTCATTGAGAAGGAGATCAAACCCAGAGAGATGACAACCCTGAAGATTGCTGAAACCTAAACTGTAAAGTACCTTTTATTTTAAGCCTGTTAGAGCTGGGAACGAGAAACCCTTTTCTTTTGTTCTTCAAAATAAATTTCCCCTTTTTAGACTTTACATTCAGCTTTGGAGCCTTTTTGGGTATAAGAGTTTGATCTCACCAGGGTACTGGCGTTGCACACCCATATTTGCCACCACCTTTAATTGGGTGTGTCTTCACAAAACCCATTAGGATTACCATAAGTCAGAAACTATTTGAAGGTACACAACAGCAGCAACAAGAACACTAACTTGCTGATTGCAACCAACTTGACCTCTCCTTCTCATCTGACTCCAAAGAAGCTTTTTGTTTACTAAACCAGTATATGCAGTTAGTAACAGACTAGATGAGGGTAAACAAATTGAAACCTAACACAAAAACCAGACAAGACAAAGGTATTCCTGGCCAGTCATAAGGCAAATTAAGGGATTCATTCTATCCAGGTTGGAGTTACACTCACCTTGAAATCTCAGCTTTGCAGCTTGGGTGTAGTTCTGAATTCATATTCCTAGCTTTCAGGAGTGGCTAGGAGTGCACTTGCAGTTTGCCACCACCTTTAATTGGGTGTGTCTTCACAAAACCCATTAGGATTACCATAAGTCAGAAACTATTTGAAGGTACACAACAGCAGCAACAAGAACACTAACTTGCTGATTGCAACCAACTTGACCTCTCCTTCTCATCTGACTCCAAAGAAGCTTTTTGTTTACTAAACCAGTATATGCAGTTAGTAACAGACTAGATGAGGGTAAACAAATTGAAACCTAACACAAAAACCAGACAAGACAAAGGTATTCCTGGCCAGTCATAAGGCAAATTAAGGGATTCATTCTATCCAGGTTGGAGTTACACTCACCTTGAAATCTCAGCTTTGCAGCTTGGGTGTAGTTCTGAATTCATATTCCTAGCTTTCAGGAGTGGCTAGGAGTGCACTTGCAGTTAAAACTAGTGCATCAGCTGTGGCCATTCCTTGAGAAATAAGATATGGCTATGATGACCCATGTCGGACGGCCAGGAGGGAAGGCTAGAGCCATCATAGCCCTTACCTTGCCCCCACAGAAACACTGGAGGATAAAAGAGGAGAGGCAAGCACTAGGCGGTCAGGAGGGGAGGCTAGAACCATCATAGTCCCTTCCCTTGCCATCCACAGAAACACTGGAGGATGAGGACAAAGGAGGGGAGGCAAGTCATAAGGCAAATTAAGTGATTCATTCTATCCAGGTTGGAGTTACACTCACCTTGAAATCTCAGGTTTGCAGCTTGGGTGTAAGCACTGGATAGCCAAGAGGGATATTAGGCAAGAGGGTGAGGGCATTGGTGAGATCAGGCAGAAAGGTGGCAGGAAGGGAGGATGGAGGACACCAGACCCCTCCCTCAGTGGAGACCATGGGGTAACGCTACCAAAGAGAAACTAAAAGAAAGAAGAACATGAGTGGGGGAGGAGGAGATGGATAGGGAAACAGCCAATTCAACAATAATGGGGAAGGGAGGATGACATAGGAAAACAACTACTATGTAGCAGCAGTAGTGGTGAGTATCACTAAAGTGAAAGAATAGCAGTGACATCATAGCTAACACTTGTTAGCTCTGCATACAGGGAGATGTAGGTGGCTCTCCTTGTGTAACCCCTCACCTAGAAGACCCTATGATGAGACATCCCAAGTGATACACAGGCAGGATAAGAGCACTAACAGAGAAATAGGTAAAAACTAAAGGAAAACACACTTGCAAGAACAGCTAAGGGCAGAGAAAGATGATGAGACAAATAGTAAAAATGCTCAGAAAGGCAAATGCTATCCAAAGTAGCATCACACATAAAATAGAGACATGGAATGTAAAAAGCATGAGCCAAGGGAAGCAAGACATAGTAAAAATGAAAATGGAACATATGAACATAGATGTATTGGGAGGGAGGGAGTTAAAATGGACAAGAATGGGCCAATTTGAAGCACACAACTACAAAGTTTTCCACTCAGGGAATGAAAAGATATGAAGAAACGGGACGGCTTTCATACTAAGAAGAAATGTGGTAGAAGCAATCAGAGAATACAATGCAAAATCAGACCAAATCATCTCAATAAGGCTTCATGGAAAACCTACGAATATCACCATAATTCAAGTATATGCACCAACCACAAATGCAGAATAAGAAGAAATTGATAGATTCTATGAAGGACTACAGGAAGAAATTGACAACACACCAACACAGCTGATCAAGCTGATCATAGGAGATTGGAATGCCAAAGGTGGAAGCAAAGAAAAATAAAAAACAGTAGGCAGATTTGGATTAGGTAAAAGAAATGAAGCAGATGAGCATCTGAAAGTTTTTTGTGAAGCCATTCATTTCACACACATTTTCATACAATGAAAGTATATGCACCAACCAGAAAAACTGTTATACATGTAGACATCACCAGATGGCCAACACAAAAACCCAAATAGATTATTTAATCAGAAGGAAAAGATGGTGAAGCGCTATGCTGATGGTCAAGACTAGACCAGCTGCTGACTATGGTACAGACCATGAATTACTCATATCAAAAATAAGAGTAAAACTCAAGAAGAAAACAAAACCAGTCATCATACCAAAATGTGATCTAAATAATATCTCATCAGAATTTATTGACAATATAAGGAACAGATTTGTGCTACTAAGCATAATAGACTGAGAACCAGAACTATGGTCTGAAGCCAGGGACATAATAAAAGAAGAATGCAAACAGACACTCTCAGTAGACAAAAAGAAAGAGAAGAAACCTTGCATGATAGATAAAATGTTACAAGGAAAGAAGAGAAACAAAGGGGAGATAGGAAAAAACTAAGAACCATGAATGCAACAGTATAACACAGGAGTAGGCAACCTTTCCCCTTTAAGGGCTGAGGGACTTCAACTCCCAGAAGCCTCAGCCATGTTGGCCAATAGTCCCATGTTGGCCAATAGCTCTTGGGATTCTGGGAGCTGAAGTCCCTCAGCCCTTAAAGGGGAAAGGTTGCCTACCCCTGGTATAACAGCTAATGTGAAAAGATAACGAAAACTACTACAATGATCAATGTAAAGAAATAGAAGACAACAACAAAAAGGGAAGAATGAGAAACATATTCCACAAGATCTGGGAAATCAAAGGAAATTTCAAACCAAGGACCAGGATGCTTTATGACAATAAAAATAACATAATTCAAGACCAAGAAAGAATAAAAAGACGTTGGATGCAATACACAGAAGAGTTATATAAAAGAGATGAGAAAATGAAAGACATGTGAAATGAAGAGCATATGAAGATGAATTCTAAAAAGTGAAGTGGAAATCACAAAAAAGGAAATGGCAAAACAAAACAAAACACCAGGAACAGATGATATTCCAACTGAATTGCTGCAGTCCATACTGACTAAGGGGGGAAGCAGCCGGCGCTTTGTGCCATCTTGGAGGCAAGGAAGGGGAGGGGCAGCCTCACGCTGGGCGCCCCAACCCCTTCCCGAACACGTCATCGGAGCACCTGTCACTCCGCACGACCGGCGCTCCAACGACATATTTCTGCCACAGCGTCCGCACACGCTGCAGCAGAAAAGACACCAAAGGTGCGCCCAACACCTCTTGCGGCACACCTTCAGCATCTTGCAGAAGGAGGGCTATTTTAGCACTCCTTCCAGGGCCTGAGAAGCTGCGGGTTAGGGCCGAGGAGTGTGGCTACCTCGGCCCCAATCCGCAGCTTCCTGGGGTGGCCCACGGCCGCCCGTCTGCTTAGGCCCTGAGTCAACTACAGTGCTAACATATGTCAACAGATACGGAAAACAAAACAATGGCCAACAGACTGGAAACAATCAATATATATTCCCATCCCCCAAACAGGAGACACAAGAGGTGGCAGCAACTATAGGACCACACAAGTAAAATTATGATCAAACTGCAACATAGGCTCCAACCATACATGGAAAGAGAGATCCCAGAGGTCCAAGTAAGGTTCAGGAAAGGAAGAGGCACTAGGGACCACATTGCAAACATACAATGGCTAATGAAGCACACCAGGGAATTCCAAAAGAACATCAGCATGTGCTTTATAGAATACACAAAGCCTTTGACTGCATAGATCAAGAAAGGCTATGGGACACCCTTAAAGACATGGGAGTGCCAATACATCTGATAGTCCTAATGAGGAATCTGTACTCAGGACAAGAGGCTACTGTCAGAACAGAATACAGAGAAACAGAATGGTTCCAACTGCTAAAGGAGTCAGATAGGGCTGCATCCTATCACTCTACCTATTCAACCTATATGCAGAACATATTGTAAGGAAAGCAGGCTTGGACATGAAAGAGGGAGGAGTAAAAATAGAAGGAAGAAATGTCAACAATCTGAGATATGCTGACAACACCATAATACTAGCAGAGAACCTCACAGACCTGGAACAACTACTAAGGAATATCAAAGAAGAAAGTGCAAAGACAAGCTTATTGTTGAACATAAAGCAAACAAAAATAATGACCATGGAGAACTTACATAAATTCAAACTAGACAATGAGGAAATAGAAATAGTAAAAGAGTTCTCATAACTGGGATCAAACATTGACAGGAATGGGGACTGCAGCCAGGAAATCAGAAGAAGATTAAGATTGGGGATGGCAGCTATGAAAGAACTAGGAAAGATCCTAAAATGTAAAGATATACAACTCAGCACAAAAGGTAGACTCATACAAGGCATTGTATTCCCTATTAACAGGTATGGAGGTGAGAGCTGGACAGTTAAGAAAGAAGATAGGAAGAAAATCAATTCATTTGAGATGTGGTGCTGGAGAAGGGTGCTGAGGATACTGTGGATAGCCAAAAAAACAATCAAATCAGTTCTAGAGCAGATCAAGCCAGAAATCTCCCTGGAAGCCAAGATGATAAAATTTAGGCTGGCATACTCTGGACACATCATGAGAAGACATGAATCATTGGAAAAAACAATAATGCTAGGAAAAGGTGGAGGGAAGTAGAAAGAGAGGAAGGGTGCATGCTAGATGGATGGACTCTATTAAAAAGAACATGAGTATGAGTTTGCAAGAGTTGGGCAGAGGAATGGAGAACAGAGGGTCTTGGAGATGTCTCATCAGCAGGGTTGCCATCTGTTGAGATCGACATGAAGGCAGTTAACAACAACAAAACATGCTGTATGTGGGGCTGCCTTTGGAAAGTGTTCAAAAACTTCACTGGGTTTAAATGCTACAACCAGGCAGCTGACTGGGCCTGGTTACAACTCTTTAGTTGAAAAGCTTCATTGAGTACCAGTTTGGGGATTTGGTGTCACCAGTATGGTGATGACAATGAACTCTCTCTCCTTCCTACCTAACTCCAAGGATGCTGTTTCTGTACTAAATGCTTCACCCCAGTCTGGTTGCAGGGCTGATGACTACCCTGTTGCAACAGCTTCACTTGCTACCAGTCCATCTGACAGAATTCAGTGTGCTGGTTATGTCCTTTAAAGCCCTACACAGCTTGGGTCGAGACACTGTAAGAAGCCATTTCTCACAATATGAGCCAGCCTGAATTTTAGCAGCTTCGGGGGAGAGCCTTTTCTTGGTTCTACCACCATCACACACTTGTCTGGTGAGGACAAGCTGTGGAACTCCCTTCCCTGGGACATCTGCTTGGTCCTCCCCCTTTCTATTTAGGCAGGTCTTTATTTTTTCATTGCATGGCAGGAATAGGTTTGAGAGTGGTATGTTGTGTTTTTGTATCTTCTCAATTGTCTTTTAAATGTCCAGTAGTCCCTTCCTATCAACAAGCTGGTGATCCATGGATTTGAACGCTTGAAGATCTCCACACCCCATATTATTCAGTGTTTTCTGCCACTGAATATTATTCAATCTTTGCCACCATTTAACATTATTCAATATTTGCTGTCATTGAATAATATGGGGCAAAATCATGCACATATTTTGCCATCCACTGGGGAAGGGGCTGGAACTGAACCTCTGTAAATGGGAAGGATTTTTAACTTTTGTAAAATACGATTTCATTTTTAAAAACTTTTGTTTAAAATTATTTGCAAGCCACTTTGAGTCCCATACTTGGAAAAAATTGAGTATATATTGAACCAATAATAAAGAAAATTTTGCAAAAGAAAAATACAGACGTTAATAGTGAAATCCTATACATGCATATCCCTTAAGTCCCCATAAGCAAGTCCAGTGGGGCTTACTCCTAGATAACCGGATATAGAATTGCATCTTAAACTTTTAAAAGAAGTGGTAATTCTGTCTTCCTATCCTGATTTGCTTCTACATTATAATTACTTATATTTGTGTGTATATGGGAAATTGAGTGATCTCACTATTGTACGAAATACTTTGTACTCAAATAGTAAACTGCACATTGCAAAGATTTGCCATTAAAGATTAAGAATTTGTTAAGCTGATATTCATGCTTCACCCTATGATGATATTTTGTTTGAAAGAGTATTTTACAAAGATGAAGATTAAGCACAGATCCAGTATCATCTGCTAATATCATCTGGAATAACCCTGTGTTTTCTATAGAGTTGCTCCAGAAGTTTTTACTGGAATAGTTGAATCTTGAATCTAGTTCTTTGTGTAAGTGGACTAAGTGGTACTTTATTGCAAAGGGCAACCACAGGAAAGAGCTTTATCTGTGTAATGTAACACTATACCCGATAGACAGCTTAATAGCTAAACCTCTGGCAAGTTGGCTTATTTGGCTTTTAAAGTTCCTGAAAAGACTTCTTGGATGTTCTAATTCTTTGGAATCTGAGCTCTTGCTGTGATGGATTTAAGGGTCTTCTGGCCTCTGTTATACCAACCCACCCCCCTCCCCAGGTATTGCATGAAAGCTTAAGAGTGGTAAAATTGCAACCAGCCCTGGAGGCCACCTCAGCTGGAACTGAAAGACAAGATGCATGCCTTCTGGAGTCCCTACCAGGAGCAAATCTTTTCCCCCTAAGGTCAAGAGACTGTAGCAATAGGAACTACAATCAGTGAAACCACCCTGCTCAGTTGCAAGACTGTAGCTAAATGTTCAAAAACTCTCATGCAAATATCTCTGAAGAAATAGTGGGGAAAGCATGGATAGAGAGAGAGTAGTGTCTTTCTGAAACATTGCTGGCGGTGACTTTTTTTTTTTTTAAATCCAGATGAATATCAAAACAAATTTTAAGATTTCCCCTCTTTATATCCACTAGTGCACACAGATTTGTGTGGCACAGTATAAAAGGTAAACAGCATAAGGAAGGTTCTAAAATGCATGTGCTTTTTCTTAGCACTTGGAGGAACTATTATTTCAGAGGAAAGAAGCCATACTTGGCTGAGGGAGTTATAGTCCTCTGCCTACAAAGCACAAAAGAAATCCACTTTTCCCAAGCTTTTCTTTTCTTGCCTGCTTTTAAGTGACCACACAACAGCTTTTCCATAATATCCAAATAACAGTAGTATGAGATTGATCTTATTGTATAGATCAACCTTACACCAATGTGATGGTCTCCAGAGGTGAGGTGGACTTCAGCTCCAGATGTGGTAGTCTTCAGCTTTTGCCCTCCCCTGCTACCAGGGCTTCCAAGGTTAAAAACCCAGGACTTTTTGACTAGCAGGGTCTATGACATCTATTGTCATCCCTCATAACTACCCTATTCCCTCTCAGTTTAGCAGCAAATCATATAGTAGCTGGGGGGGTATTAATGGATTTTTCCATCAACAACATATAACATTATGCACCAGGAGCAGTCTTTTGTAAAGCTAATGAGCCTTGTTCACTCAAGACCACACCACCTGAAATACTTTGTATTATAGCAATATTTATATTTTGGATTATATTTCTGTTAACAGTATCCATAAGGATTTCTTCATAATCAGATTAGGTTTTGTCTTGTGCTAGGCTGATGGGAATTGCAGTCCAACCACATCTGGCAGGGTCACACATTGTCCAGTTTTGTGTTAGGCGAAAGCCAACATTAATAAATGAGAACACTTTTGGTGTTATTGTTGAAATTATTCAATGACTGTTTCAATGATGTGTTGTATGCCAGAAAGCCAAGAAGATGAAATAAGAAATGACAATAAACAAAGAAGATAAAAGCTACTATTCATTTTTAAGATCAAGCAGGTACAATCAGCATTAAGCCAATATTTGGATTCCCATTTATCTGTAGCTATGGAGGAATTCTTTAAAATATAGATTTTTTTTAAGTCCCAGATTTTTTTTTTAATGAAGCCTATTAATTTTGCTCAGTTCTCCAAGTACATACCTTTTCCTGAACACTGTTCCCAAAAAAGTCATAACATTCACAAGGACAATTAAATTGTTTTGGCTCTGCATAGCAATTTGCTAAGTTTTTGTTAGGGAGGGGGCAGGGGAAGGAAGACACATTTCTAAAGCAGATTTCACTTGGTATGCTGTGAGAATTTCTATAGCTTCTGTGTCAAGAGAGCCTAGAAAATCCTTCCCTTTTTCTTTTTCTTTCTTTCTTTCTTTCCTTCCTTCCTTCCTTCCTTCCTTTTCTTTTTTTCTTTTTTCTTCCTTTGTCTCTTAGTGGCACTGCCGGGATATTTGATGGTTACAGTTGTTTTACTGAATGAAATTCAAGCCAGCAGGAGAACATGTACAGAAATGAATTTCTAGTTATTCAAGCTTACTTTCTCTTCTGACATAAGATCCTTAAAGTCAACACACAACCAAGGAGGATAGCCTGTGGGCTGTTGGAAGAAACCACAGCACTAGTACAAGAATGATACAATTATACCAGAACTCTCATATGGTTTGTTTCCAAAGAAGAAGAAGAAGAAGGGGGAGGAAAAAAGCATCATTTCCTATTTAAGAAAGGGAGCGGGAGGTTCAGAAAGGTATGAGACTGGAGACGGAGTGGGGAGGGGGAGTCATTCACAGCCCACACAGAGGCCTCACGCAGATCTTGTGTGTGGATCTGATTGGTGAACCTCAAGAAAGGTTTAGCCAATGGGTACCCTGGGATACCTGGCCATTCATGAAAGCCAGCATGGCACTGTTTTGTTTAAAGAACAGGAAGTGTGGGGATGGAGGGAGAGAGAGGCTGTCTGTTATCACTTTTCATCAAGGTTTCCATTGTAGCTCAGAAAAGGAGAGGGGGGGGGGAAACCCCTCTGAACTTTACATTCTGACTTCATTTACTCAAGACATCAAAAAGCTCTGTTTCTTGAAAGATTTCTGGAATAGTGCTCAAGCAGCGTTTAATTCTAGGGGGCCACTTGTTTGTATATTGGAAATCAAATTCTCTCTTTACTAGCATGCGCCTGCCATGAAGTCATTTTTCTGTGCTGATTGAAATCATCTGTTTTCAGTTCTCTGACAAATTAATTGAACTTTCCTCTGACTCAGGGGCCTTCTGACTCTTGAAGCAGATTTTGTCTACATGCCGTCTCCCAGACGAACACAATTTAATCTCCTCGGCTTTAAATGAACTTTATGTTTCCAGAAAGCTAGTGAAAGAAGCATTTGTTCTGGTGATAGTAGTTTGCTGCTTTTACAAACAGGGAAAAAGAATAGAGGGTTAAAGAATATTTATTTTACTGCAGCTGATAACTAGCTCTTAAAATGTGTCAGATCTCGTGATGCACAGTGACAAAGACATTTTGAAATACTTGTGTTAAAGAATGCAGAAACAGGGTATTGTGGGTTTCTTTCCCAGATAAACCTGGAGAAGGACTGCAGCTCACAGTGCATGCTTTTCATGCAGATTGGTTGAGGTTCAAATCCTGGCATCACAAGGAAACGTTGCGAGGGGGTGCTAAATAATATTTATTTGTTTTGTTAATGTGCCACCTTTTTCTTGGAAAGGACTCACAGATAAAATAAAGAACAAAAATATAAAGACAATTTTAAAGAACACAAATAGAACACATACCCCATATAATGGCCTCCCTGCCAAAGATTATATATTAAAAGCCTACTTGAATAAAAAAAAACATCAAAAAGAATGCCTTAAGGAGGCCAGCCTAGTCCCATCATGGAAGGATGTTCCAGAGGGTGGGAGCAGATACTGAGAAGGCTCTCTCTAGTGCCTGTGATGGTGGCGGGACTGAATTAAAGCCTTCCCCTGAAGATCTTTAGACTTTTTGCAGGATTGTATGTGGAGATATGGTCCTTCAGATAGTCTGGACCAAAGTTGTATAGGGTTTTACAGGTCATGACCAGCATTGAATTGTGCCTGAAAATGAACCAATAGCAAGTGAAGCTGTTTCAACAAGGGAGTTATATGTCTGCTTTAGCTGGCTTCTGTCAGCATTCTGGTCCCTGCATTTTGAACCTGCTGAAGTTCCCAAACAGTTTCTAATTGCAGCCCTATGTAATAATAAATAATAAAGAATAAATTTTATTTATATCCCGCCCCTCTGCTGGGCAATCAGAGCAGCAATAATCCAAATGGGATATAATCAAGGTATGTGTCACCATAGCCAGATCTGATGTCTCACATCAAGAAATGGGCACAAATGGTGCACTAGTTTTAACTGTGCAAATGCACTTCTGGCCACTGCTGAAACCTGGGCATCCAAGCTCATAGGTGAGAACACCCAAGCTGCAAGCCTGAGATTTCAGGGAGAGTATAACCCCATTCAACACAAGCAAAGTTCCCATTCCCTGATCTGCCTTTCAACTAATCAAGAGCACCTCCATCTTGTCTGGATTAAGTTGTATCAAATATCAACTTGACAGACCATCGATCTGAGTGGGTATAAGATGACTATTAGGTCCAAATTTTAAAAGGCTTATCTTTGTAATATTTATTTATATTGTTTTGTTTCTATGTATGAATCCTGTATTTTAGTTTGGAAGTGTTTTTGATTGAAAATTAGTCTTCCTGGTGCTGCAAAATTTCTAAAATTCTCAATGGCCAGGTTCAGGAATGCTCTTTACCATGTGGAAACATTACACCCCATGCCTAATTCCAAATAATGGTTGGATTCAAATTTACTATTTGGCTGTGGATGATCTCCATATACCGAACAAAGGCATTCTGTACATTCTCAGAAACAATTCTGGTGGTTTTTTTTATTGGCACTAGAAAGACATGTCAAAGTTAAGCCCAATTGAAGCCTGGATTTATAATAAATCCTACAGAGTCAGTGTGCAATGGCTGGACACAATGGCAGCTAATGACATTCATGCCAATGGAACAGTGATTCCACTCTGGATATTTGTCCAGATTTTAAAGGAGCCATCCAAGGTTCTGAGAATCAGTGCAGCATAGTGGTTTGAGTGTTGGATTACAACTCTAGAGACCAGGATTCAATTCCAGCTTAGCCATGGGTGACCTTGGGCAAGTCACATGGTCTTAGCCTCAGAGAGGAAGGCAATGGAAAACTTCCTCTGAAGAAATCTTGCCAAGAAAACCTTGTGATAGTGTCAGAAACAACTTGAAGGCACATAACAAGAATAAGAACAACATCCTAGGTGCTGCACTCTAACTCCCAAACAGGCCCAACACTATTGGACAGCTCTTTCAGACTAAACCCAGGAGCAGATCCACCAGCTGCCACAGACAGGATGACAGTATTTTAACAAAATAAATCTACACAATTTAAAAATAGTATATACCGTATATATTACTATTTTTAAATTGTGTAGATTTATTTTGTTAAAATACTGTCATCCCGTTCTATATATACAAAGCCCTTATAGAAGTATCCAATAAAGTTAATTTAAAACAATTTAAAAACTGAAATAGTAAAAACATTTTACTGTGTAAAACATATTTATCTAACAAATCAAAACAGTTAAAGCCACAAACATGTACAAGCAGGATAAGATAATCAGACCTACCCACTTCAAATTATTATTATTATTATTATTATTATTATTTCATTAATTTATATCCTGCCTTTCTCCCAGTAATGGGACTCAAAGTGGTTAAGAACATATTTAAAACAATACAAATTAAAAACTATACAAGAGCATGAATAAAAGTATAAATATAAGATTGAGAGCCTTATCACATTATAAAAGACAGGACACAGCAAGATAGAAGTGGCTTTCTGTTTACCTTCCCACATGACTTTGTCCCTCTGTTGTCCCTCCAGAGGGAAATGGTCATAAAAGCTTGCCTTTTGCCAAATGGGTTTTTCCAGAATGACAAAAGGTATGCTTTTGCAATAGTCTCCCTAGGAAATAGAACGGAATTGCTTTGAGGGCACATGGAAAGGTAAACAGAAAGTGAGTTCTACCTCACTGCCTTTCAACTTACTTTTGTAATGTGATAAGGCTCTTATAAAACAATTACACTATTTATAAAGTTAACACATTAAACATTAAAAATATTAAAAATTATTAGAAGACTATATGGATATGGCTGCGACATCTGTCACCCCATTGATTGCCAGGGTTGATGTGGCTGATGTGGCTGGCTAGGCAGGTGTCCCCTTCCTCCCTCACCACTCCATGTGAGTCCCTCCTGAACCTGTGTGCTTGGTGGAAGAGGATGACCATCCCAGATAGGAGTGTACCGTTCTTCAGAGTGGTATATGATAGCTGCGTGCCCCTGTGAGAACCTCCAAACAAGCTCAAAGATTATATAGAAACACTCCCACACACCATTAAAAGCCTAATCATAACTATTCAGTGAAAGTCTGACATGACAATAATATTTTGATCTGCCAATGAAAAGAGAGGAAGGACAAGGCCACCCTGGCTTCTCTAGGAAGGGAGTCTGGGATCAGCCATTGAGAAGGCCCTCTCCCTTGTTCCCACCAAAGAAGCCTGAGAAAGTGGTGGGACAGAGAGAAGGGCCTCTCCAAATCTTAGAGCTCTGAATATCACCCCTGGTAGAAGTGCATTGTTGCGTGCATTTATCAGGAACACTTCCAGAGGACAGGGGTCTCACATTCTGTTCTCCTCAGTGACTTAAGAGGTTTTCTGTGTGCCTTGCCACCAGTAAGCCACTCTTGCTCTTAAGGGATCCCTATGGAAATTTCATGGTGAAATACCATATTTCTATAGTTAATAAAGCACATGTGGGGCTTGTTTGTTTGCTTATTAAAACACATATATCCTGCCTTCTGTCTGAAGATCTCAGGACAGTATATAATAAAATCAATTTAAGATAACAAATAACAGTAACAATAATTTTGAAGACTAAAAATATATGATGCCATTTATCACTTCAAGTCAGACAATTTAAATGCATTTTAAACAATTTAAAATTATGCCACCGATAGCACATGTACAAATTGGATACAATTAGTTAGGGCCCAAAGGCTCTCTCTCTCTCTCTCTCTCTCTCTCTATATATATATATATATATATATATATATATAAACTTGGCACTGAACTGATAGTGGTGTTGCCACCAAGTAGGACTCTGAGGGAAGGGTATTCCATAATTGGAATAGCACAGCACAGGAGGCCCTCAGTGGTGGTTGCATTATAGATTTACAAAGGATATGATTGAGATTTCATTATTTCTTTAATTTACATCCTGCTTTTCTCCCACATGAAAGGTCTGAAAAATAAATCAAGGGATAGAGGGAAGATACTTCAGAGGCCCACAATGACAGGAATTATGTATTTCTAAATTGTATACTTTTAATTAATCTTATTTAAATTGTTTAGTATGTCTTTGGGGGGATGGATGGGTGGGAGTTGGAGTGATGGGATTTCATTGTGATTTATTGTTTTGAAATTTTATAATGTTGTACGCCGCCCCGATGGCCTGGCAGAGGGGCGGGATATAAATAAAATTATTATTATTATTATTATTATTATTATTATTATTATTATACTTTACACTGAGCCAGATTATGGACCTGCACAGACCAGCTCTTCCCAGCAGCTTGGGGGCATGTCATTTAAATGCCACACCTCCCAAGATGTCTTGAAGCTACCCAGTGAATCAGATGGCTTGGGGGCATGGTGTTTAGACACCACACACCCAGAAGCCACCCTGGAATTGGAACTGCATTGGGGTGCCTTAAACCTGGCCCAAATAGGAGTGGATCTTTCCCGCTCCTATTTGGGCTGGATTCCCAGTAGATTGTGGCTGAAGGATGTGCTTACCGTGGCCTCAAGGCATCTTGGGCAGGGTGGCTTCAGTCTGCCCCTTCGTGCCCATCTGTTCTGCCCCATTCTCAGTTTCCAGGGCCTGGACCCACTTATCTGGTGTTGGGGGGGGGGGGGCAATTTCAGGGCAAGAGCACTGTCTTGAAAAGTGTGCATGTACTTATGGTTCCTCATTTATTAGATTTTGTGTTTTGATTTTTTAGCTATTTGGATGGAGTACTCAGTGGTGTAGTGACTTGAATATTGGATTATAGCTCTGGATGCTTTTTTTGGGGGGGGGGTTCCCATTTCTCTTTAAACATGGGTGGGGCAGGGGTGTGTAAGATTCCCTCTCTTCTTGCTTCTGTTTTGGTGTTGCAATAATTTGCTACCTTTTTGGTTCCTGTCACCACTTGCATTTGCTACTAGAAGGAGTAGTAGTAATAGGACTACAGCAAGGGCTGGATGCAACTGATACATTTACTCCAGGCTGCTTACTGGTTAAGGGCCAAGGGGAAGGATGTACTTTACTTCTTTCCTTCCTTAGCCACTTCCTGAATCTCCTGACGTTTCTGTTATCATCAACATTTTGTGTATTATTTGAACTACCAAGTAAAAATGCATGGGATCAGGTGAAGAGTCTCACCAAAGTTACAGGGATGAAAGAGGGTTTACAGATTAAGACTTTATGTTGCTCCCTATTGTGTTATGTGTGTTTGACTTGACTCTGACTTATGTGACTGTATCACAGGGTTTTCTCAGAAAGAGTTTTATTCATAGTTATTGGCCATTGCATTCCTCTAAGGTAGAGAGTGTGGCATAGGATTCTGGAGACCAGGGTTCAAATCCCCACTCAATCATGGAAATTCACTCCTTTTCTTTCCTTCTTTCTCTCACAATTTACATTCTCTCACCTTCAGAGAAAGGCAGTGGCAAACCCCCTCTGCAGAAAGCTTGCCAAGAAAACCCTGGGATAGATTCACCATAGGGTCTCCATAAATTGGAAATGGTTTGGAGGTAACAACAACAACAACAACACCTATCTTGGCACACTAAAACACCCCTTTGAGCTCACCTCTTTTTGATCATGATGTTGTTTTCCTTCATAAAAACTAGGTTTTTAAAGTAACTCAGCAAATTAATGGGAAGGGGGATAGATTTGTAGATGTGTAAATTGTTGTGGCACCAGAGCACTCTGAAAGAGACATTTAAATATCTCACAAAACTACAGTTCCCAGAATTCCATAGCATTGCCATGGCAGTTAAAATTGTGTCAAATTGCAATAATTCTGCAGTGTAGATGTGCAGCCTTAGTTCAAGATACATGTGTATAGGACTACAACCTCAAAGGTATCTGTCTCAGAGTGAGACATATAACTCCCAGACTGAGGGTTTGGAGAACTGTAATCGAAACAGTTTTGTATGCTCCCTGGAGAATTTGAGGACTTCTAGACCAAAAAGTGACTTTCCCAAGCTCTGTTATTTCTTTTGTTGATGAGTGATGTCAGTTGGAGAATTTAGGAAACTGGTTATTTCTTTATAGAAACTTAACACTGATTTCCTCTAGCTGAAACCACAAAACTCTTTTGCTTATGTCCTGATGTCAGCTTCACAAGTACTGGCTAATGCATGTTTGTCTGAACAATAGTTTTGGTTTTTTTTAAGTCCATAGTAGTAACTGAAAATGAAATAAATCAATTTAAATTTACAAACAGGGAGAAAGAAATAAGTAGCTTTTCTCCATGCCCTTGAGCTTTTTAGTTATAAGCAGCTTAGGACCTCCTAGTGTCATTAAGAAGCAGATGCAGATACAGAAGCAGAAGTAACAAAATATAATTGGTGATGGTGGTAGTTGATAGAAAGCTATTCTTGTGATACTTCCGGCTGTACTGGAAAGACAGAGACAGGATATCCCATTGAAACAAGCTTCAGTTACATAACATCCATCCTTGTTTTGCAGAAACAAGTGTCTTGGCTTAGAGACACTGCACAGCACAACTTGGAAAACATGTTCGTTTGGACATTAGCTCCCTGAACCTTCCACCAGTGGCCATGATGGTTGTAGTTTTATTCCAAAACAAGCACTGGTAAGATTCCTGAAGGCAAGATGAGCCAATCGGCAAAAGTATCACTCTCATTGCTAAAAAGCAGCAGAAGAATAACAAGAGCTCAACTAATCTAGCTTCCTCTTTCAAACAGTAGCCCTTTCACACTACACAGTTATTGTACTCTGGTTCCATTTTTCCTGCCATGGCTATATCCTGTGGAATCCCAGAACCTGTAGAGGCACTAGAGCTTTCTGGCTCAGAATTCTAAACACCCTTCCCTAAACTGCAAATCCCAGGATTCCATAGGATGGAAAATGTGGCAATTAAAATGGAATCATAGGACTACAATTATATCATGTTAAAGCAGGGGTAGGCAACCTTTTTGAGCCGGGGGCCGGGTTGCTGTCTCTCAGACAATTGGGGGGGGCGAAGCACCAAAAATAATAATAATAAAATATATATATATATATATTTTAAAAAATTAAAAAAAAATTAAAAATATGCATGCACACTCTCTCAGCCCCAGAAAAGCCACGACAAAATCCCTGTGGAGATTTTGCCAAGAAAACCCCAAGAACAAGTAATAACAACAGTAATCAATATCATCATGGCGGCCGGCGGCCGGGGGGGCAGTCCAAAGGCCTTGGGGGTGCCGCATCCGGTCCCCGGGCCTCAGGTTGCCTACCCCTGTGTTAAAGGATCCCAGATATCTTCAGAGCATTCTCCACTAAACAAAACCTTAACCGTATGCAAAGGGATCTTATAGCACCTTACTGAAAGAATGAAGTTGGTAGCATGAACTCTCGTAGACTTGACCCTGCTTCCTCAGATGCATGTTTGGAGAGCCAATGTATCTGAGGAAGTATACTCAAGTCCACAAAAACTCATGCTACCAACTTCTTTCTTTCAGTTAGTCTCAAAGGTTACAAGATCCCTTTGCATACTGATTTTCCAGACTATGGCTATGGACGTTATCACACGGGGGCCAGTTTCATGGTTAAAAAGATAATAAAGTGGAAATAAAGCATCCCAAAAATAAAGCGAAAATAGCGCTAAATTGTGCAAAAGCATTTCTCACGTAATTAGAATAAAAACGGAATTAAGTGAAAAGCGAAAAAAAAGAGGTTTTTAACTTTCATACTCAAGTGAAAAAAACCCGTAAATGTACTAGAAATGGGCGTGTTTTGTTTTGCTTTCGGGTGACCAGACTCCTCCTTTTCCAAGGCGGGTCCTGCATTTCATTCAACCTTCTCTCCTCTCCAGGAGGAAATGTCAAACTGTCCTCCATTTGGAGCAGGAGTAAGAAGCATGATTTTCTATTTCTATGTGTGTGTGTGTTTTTAAAAAGCTTTTCTTGAGTCCTGTCCTCCTGGACAGTCTTCCTTTGGGGTTAGGACCTCTGGTCCCCCTGATGCGGACAGAGTAGAGGGCAGCATCCCTCCTCCTTCCCTCCTCCTGTGGGCAAACCTTTTGCCAAGGGAATAAGCCTGCCACTTCTTCAGCTGTGAGGACGTCTGTGGGGTTGTTCTTTTTGCCTTGGAGAGCAGCCACTTGCTAGCCTAAATCCTCTTGTTCTGGGATGGGCTGAGAAGCAAGGCACCCCAAATTGGGGTCTGACTCACTGGAGGGGTCCCCCTTTCTCCCGCTTTGTGGTGTGCCTTCAAGTTGCTTCCGATCTAGGGCGACCCTAAAGCGGTGAACCTATCCTGGGGTTTTCTTGGCAAGTTGCTTCAGAAGGGTTTTGCCATTGCCATTGCCATCCCTTGAAGCTGAGAGAGTGTGACCTACCTGAGGTCATCCAGTGGGTTTCATGGCTGAGCAGGGATTCTGTCCCACTTCCCCCCCCCCCCAAAATAGGGACAAATCCATGGTGGATTGTTGGCATGGGAAACCTTTCCCCTTCCTCAGCCTTCCCCTCATCTTTTCGACTCTGTAGTCATTCTTTAGTTTGAGGGAAATGCGCCTGTTTGCTCAGCTACCAGACAGGAAATTTTAGAAAGAGAAGAGCGGAGAAGCTCATGTCTGCCTGGCATGTTGTCACCCAAGCAAACCAAGAAGTAAAAGCAGCCCCACAGAACCATGGGAAAACCAGGAAAAAGCTTTAAAGGAGATTTGTTTGTGCGAATTTGAATTTCATACTACAGTAAATGCGCAATTACTGTAATATCACAAATGCATTTCCTCTATACTCCCGAAATTAAAAAGATCTTGGATAACATCACTTTGTGACCACTTTAATGTCAGTTTCTGTGCGACGTCGTGTGAAATTGTTAGGCGTAAGTGCGCTTTTTTGAGGGGATTTGTGTGGGATAACCTATAGATTTTCCCCGTGTGATAACGTCCTGAGTCTTTGAACAAAACCTAACAGGAGTAGAATTCAGAGGATAGCCATGTTGTCTGGAATATCAGTATGCAAAGGTATCTTGTAGCACCTCAAGTATGTAGTGGCATCTGAAGAAGTAGGCCATGTCTATAAAAACAAATGCAAGCACAGTCAGTCTCAAGGATGCTACAAGATCCCTTTGTATACAAAACCTAGTTGTTTGGAGTGCTGGCTTGGGCTGTGCTGGCTTGAGTGATGAGAGTTGTAGTCTAATACATCTGGAGTTTTTTGGGTTTAAAAAGGTTATGGACTAGGATCAGAAAAGGAAGTCCTTTTCCCTCCTCAGTAATGTGTGGTAAGAAATAAAATCTCCTTGCTCAGAGCTGGATAGGTCTTCCCTCCTGCCTTTCATGCCTTCTCTCTCTCTCTCTCTCTTTCTTTCTTTCCTTTCTTTCACAAGAATAGTTTTCGATCAGAGCAACCACCCACACCACCTCAATGGTATTTTATATCTCACCTTACTCCTGGCACAATGTGGCAAACAGCTGAGATTAAAACAAAGTACACCTAAAAAAAATTAAAAAATTAAAAAATTAAATAAACAACCCCATTAAATCAGTTTAAAAGACATATAGAAACATAATGTGACATAGGGGGGAAGCAGACGGCACAAAGCGCTGTTTTCAGGGCAAGGAAGGGGAGGGGCAGCCGCACGGTGGGCACCCCAACCCCTTCCCCAAAACGTCCTCGGAGCAGACAGCCCTCCGCATGGCCGGCGCTCCGAGGATGACCTCCCGCTGCAGCATCCGTACACACTGCAGCGGAAGAGTCACCGAAGGTGCGCCGGCAGCCTTTTGCGGCACACCTTCGGCAATTTGTGGAAGGAGTGCTATTATAGCGCTCCATCCAGGGGCGGCGAAGCTGCGCCGCGGAGCCGAGGTGTGCGGATACCTCGGCCCCGCAGCGCAGCTTCCTGGGGCAGCCCCATGCCGCCCATCTGCTTCCCCCCATAGTGGTTTGAGTGTTGGATAGTGACTCTGGCGATCAGGGTTCGATTCCTCACTCAGCCATGAAACTCACTGGGTGACCTTGGGCAAGTTACATGCTCTCAGCCTCAGGGAAAAACAATGGCAAACCCCCTCTGAACAAATCTTGCCATTAAAAATTCTATTTAAACTAATTCATTTCTCTAAACGCATGACAGTGTTTGAAAATGAAATCTGTTGCTGTTACACATTGCAAAGTTGAGAAGGTAACTGGTAGCATTACAGTTGTGCTGCTCATTACTTTTCTATTACACTAGTTGGAATTCTGTTCAGTGCCTTGATCCCATCCTCTCAAGCACTGATTGGCTCTTCACTGTAAAACTAGCATTACACATGCCAGAAGGTACTAGATATTTCCCACAATTACCAAGACAATACATATATGCATCAACTGTGGAATTCCAGCCTTTGTGTTACTTTTAAAGAGAAAAATACTTTAGATTGATAAAAGAGTAGCATCAAACCTGAAAAATGCTGTCAAGATGCTTCTAAGAATGCCCTTGAAAGCTAATTTTTGAAACAACTAATTATTACATAAGTTACATGTAAAACATTGCTTCCAAGCTCTGGGCAGGGCAGCAGAGGGCAAGAAGATAAGATGCAGAATCTGCCTACCCTTCAACATTTCACAGATGAAAGCTGGGCATATCTGGCTAAGCAACATCAGAGTTTGGTCAAGATAGCAAAAGTTATTAATGAAGAAGAACACACAAGTTTGGAGAGACTACATTAATTTGCTTTAGCCTGAGGCTCTTGAGAAGAGCAAAGCTGTGTCTCCACCTCTCTTCTCCACCTCCAACCCTCAGTTAATTGAGTGCAATATTTTTGCATTTTAAACTTGTGTGCTTTCAAATTGTTTCCGACTTATGGCGACCCCAAGGTGACACTATTGTGGTGGTTTCTTGACAAGTTTCTTGGGGGGTGGGGGTGAGGGAGTTATCATTGCCATCATCTGAAAAAGTGTGACTTGCCTAAGGTCATTCACTGTTTCCATAGCCGAGCAGGGATTTGAATCCTGGTTTCCAGTCACAGTCCAACATTCAAACCACTATGCCATGCTGACTTTCTTGAATTTAATTGCACAAATTGAAGTAAACTGAGGATGAAGGGGGAAAGTGGGGGGAGGAGTGAGAAACTTGGACATATTGAACAAAGCTGAAAAAGTAGGATAACAAAGGATTAATCAGGAGTGTCCATGACAAATTGGAACAGTTAGAGGGCATGCATCTGCTGCCTGGGAAAATGTCTCTGTATAATAGTAGGACCAGTCCAGCAGTTGGGAAAAAGCTGCTGTTTCTGTTCCCCCACTTTATGTTTGCCATAGGAATTGAAGATAACACCTTTCTTTCCCAGTGTAAACATATTAATTATATAAATGACTGCCACTGAATGGATTTGTCTGAAAGATACCAAGGTCACAGCAATGAAACACATATATGGAAACACAAGAATGACCTTTTAAAAATAATATGCGTCTTGCTCAATGACTGCAAATTGAGATCTCTATGGAGTTTATCACACAGGGAAAACTGGAAGTTTAAATGGGTCAGATCTCGTGGTAATCCAGTGTATTAGGCACAATTACACAAATGGTTTTCACACTATGCTGTGCGCAAACCGCTTGGAATCTGACAGAAAAGTGACATGAACCAGCAAATAGACATTTTTGAGGAAATACTGTAAATTCATTTCCGTTTCATTCACAAATTCACTTTTTTGCACAATTGCTCTAGTGTGAAAGCCATTTGCGGGATTCTCTCCATTTCTGTACTTGTTGCCAGATTTCCCATGGTTCTTTGGGGTGAGTTGCCAGGGCTCTTAAAGGAACAGTTGCTGAGGCAAAGGCAGGGACACAGAGAAAAAGCTTGCTTCTCCCTAGTTTGTGTGAATGTCTCTTCTCCCTCGCCCTTCTCTGTTAGCTGGAGCTCTTAAAGGAACAGCTGCTCAGGGAAGACAGGGACACCAGTTGCTGAGAGGGACGCAGACTTTTATGCTGTTTTTCTACCTTTCCTACTTCTTTGGGTAATGTTTTGTTCTTTTTACTTAGGGCCTCGGCAGACAACTAATTGGGTCATCTCCGAGGCAAGGAAGAGGAGGGGCAGCCGCACGAGCGGCGCCCCTTCCTCCTCCCGAGGTTGCCCTCAGAGCTGCCGGCCCTCCGCACGGCCGGCGCTCCCAGGGCAACCTCCCGCCGCAGTGTCCTCACACGCTGCGGCGGAAAAGTCAGGGAAAATGCGCCCGACGCGTTTTGGGCACACTTTCCCTGACTTCTGAAATGAGCGCCAATTTGGCGCTCCTTTCAGGGACACTACCGGTGCGCCGCCGTTGGAGATCATTTCTTGGAAAGTAAGAGACAGTACAGTATATTTTTATAAATAAAATTATGTATTTCTCTGGGTGATTTTTGGTGACATAACTACTACTTCTGTGCACATACGCAAAAAAAGTTATTCCCAAACCATTATTGGGATTTACACACATCTGTGTGAAAATAAAATGCACGTTCTACCCTCCTTCTCACTTTAGTAATGAGCTTCTAATGCATCATTGTGTTCTGTGTGTATAAATCATTCGCATATTGTATGCTTTTGCAGGTCGCAGCCACTTTAATCATTATCGGGATGGCAGTTCATATGGTCCCCATGTGATAAACTCCTATAAGGAGTTTTTCTCCCCATTCTGAAAAAACTCCAAGGCAATACAAAGTGGAGTCAATCAAAAATGTCTCTCTTTGCCACATGTGCGGTCAGTCCTTTGTTGAGAGTTCTAGAGCAAGGACTGGTAGGAAGTGTTTGGGGATTTGCTGGATAGTTTGCATGCCTCGGTCCCGCGGCGCACTTTCCCAGGGCAGCCCACGGCCGCCCATCTGCTTAGGGCCAAAGTCAACTCATTTGAGATGTGATTCTGGAGGAGAGTGCTGAGGATACTGTGGATGGTCAAGAACACAGACAAATGGGTTCTAGAACAAATCTAGCCTGAATTCCCCCTGGAAACCAGGATAACTAAGGGCCTCTACAGATGGCGCTTTGTGCTGTCTTGGCGGCAGGGAAGGGGAGGGGCAGCCACACGCTGGCTGCCCCAACCCCTTCCTGAGGACGTCATCATGGTGTGCACCATTATGCACAGCGCACACTGTCAAGACGTCCTCCCGGCGCAGTGTCTTAACGTGCTGTGCCAGAAGGGATACAGAAGAGCCGTGCGGCAGCTCTTTGGATGCTGTTAGAATCCTGTTAGTGTTCTACCAGATATAGAGTTTAGGGTTAGTAGTTGCGGATGATGGGAGAAACTTTAGACAATAAGAATTTAGACTGTGAGATATAGTGTAGAGCAGGTGTTTTATCAGTGACCTTGGGAGCCTGGCTCCTGGAGCTGGGAATGCAGTTTCTGTTTTGTGGGAAACGGGAGGGGCTTTGTGTGCGGGCTTTTGGGCTATTCCTTTTCTTTGTCTGTGGGGGGGTGGTGGTTAGTCTCAGCTGAAATGCTGAGTGATGCACATGTCTGACTTTTGGATCTATCAATAAAGTGCTGTTGATTTATTAATCAAGCTGACTGGTTGATTGTCCAAGGTGCTGGTCCTAGCTCTGACAGATACCCTATTTGCCGGCTCTGGAAGGACCGGCATTTTAGCGCTCCTTTCAGGTCCAGCAAAAGGGTGGATTGGGGCCGAGGCATAGGGCAGCCTCAGCCCCAATCCTCCACTTCCCAGGGTGGCCCAGGGCTGCCCATCCGCATCCCCCCTAAGATTGCCACATTTTGGTCACATCATGAGAAGGCATGAATTATTGGAAAAGAATGATGCTGGGAAAAGTAGAGGGCAGTGAAAAGAGAAGAAGATCACAATCCAGATGGTTAGACTCAATCAAAAAGACCACAAGCCTGAGTCTGCTAGACCTGAACAGAGCAGTGGAGGACAGGGGGTCTTGAAGATGTCTCATCCACAGGACAGTTAACAACAATAATTATTGTACCAACCGGGTGGTGGTGGGTGGTTGGGGTAGACTTAACATAAGTCAAATTGACCTATGTATTTTATTTATTCTATTATTTGTTAGTTGCATTTATATCCTGCTTTTCTTTAAATGAGATTAACGCAGGGTGCATGGTTTTCCTCCTCCTAATTTTATCCACATAACAACTCTGTGCAGTGTGTGAGGTTGCAAGAGAGTGAAGAACCCCAGGTCACTCTCACTCATGGGGTGGGTGGGTTTGCAGACTGCCAGAAATAGTGCAAATTGAGTCCACTTTTAGAGTTAGGGTTAGTGCTAGGGAATCATGGGAATTGGTTTTTTTTCTGAGACATTGAGCCTTCTCTGTCAGAGAGCTCTGGTGCCACAATAAAATACAGTTTCCATGATTCCCTAACCCTAACCCTAACCCTAAAAGTGGACTCAATTTGCACTATTTCTGGCAGTCTGCAACCCCCCTTAGTTTCATAGCTTGGTGAAGTCTAGGAACCAGATATCCTAGGTTCCAGTCCAATGATCTCAATGCTGTGCCATACTGGCTCTCCATTGGGCTTGCACTGGTATTTATATCTTAAATTTGGATCTTCTTACTATGTGGGCTTGGATCTAGTGAAGAAGACACTTTCATTTAATCTGAGAGGTAATTATAGGTTGCAAGAGAGGACACTATCTCTTTGGTGATCTCTGCAGAGCCACATATATCAACACTTCTAATAATAAATCATGTACATTTGGACTACTGCTGTGTATACTCTAGTCCAGGGATGGGAACCATATGGTCCTTCAGATGTTTTTGGACTACAACTCCCAATTTCATTAGCTGGCATAGCCAAATGTGAGAAATGCTGAGAGCAGCAGTTCACAAACATATGGAAGGCTACATGATTCTTATCTCTACTCTCATCGTATACATTTTTCTTACAGTGCTTTCACCAAACTATAGAGGGCAGGTTCTTATGAGTATGGGGGTATGCAGACAGGCAAAAAGGGGTGCTTGAGGGTGACTTGTAGGCGTGGCCTTTAGACAACACATGCCTAAAAGTCTCCAGGAAAGCGCTCTCTAGCTGTCATCTGCCAAGAAAAGCCACTCCAAAAAGGTGCCACTGTGTATGTATGCAGTGACACTGATGCAACAGAAAACGGCTGTGTAAATGTACTGTCACACGTGCAGCGGAAATTGACTCAGCGATCCAGAGCATGCACCCTATGATGCAAGCTTTAATTTATAGCACCCTATGCTTCCAGGTGTGGATGCACTGGTGCAGGTGCCTTTGAATATTAGAACCCTAACCCTAATTGTAACCCTACCCTAACTCTAATTGTAACCCTGTGCATATGCCCTGGCAACTGTCCTCTGTTATGACAATAAATGCATTCTGTTGGATATATGCTTGCTGTCAGCATGCACAGCAGTTTGCATGAAAGAGGCTTTTGTGACCTCTTCTATGCAGGTGTGCAGGTGTGCATAAGACCTACACACCGTTTCCTGGCATGGTTGGGGAGGGCTCCTGGAGTAACATTTGTCCGTGTGTCCTGTTGACCATGTCCCTTGCATGACCACCAGCTGCATGTATCTAGTCTGTCCACACAAATCTCCCTTGCATGTACCTCTCCCCTCCCCCCGATCTGTGTGGGACATCTTTTTGTGGAGGATGATGGAGTGTCTTTTCAGTTGACAAACCCGTTTCTTCACCCCAAGGGTGGCACAATCAGACAGTGGCACCAGTCTACTGCACCCACTCCTTGGGGGGAAGCAGAGGTCAACGAATCCTTGCATGATATATGGGTGTATGACAGATCCTTTGCAGGTGCAAAGGGATGCCAAACTTCAGTCACCTCTGTGCACAGAGAGTGACAGACTTGGGGGGGGGGAGCAGATGGCGCTTTGCGCCATCTTGGAGGCAAGGGAGGAGATGGCGCTTTGCGCCTTCCCGAACACGTCATCAGAGCGCCCATCGCTCCACACGACGGGCGCTCCAATGACGTACTTTCGCCACAGCGTCCACACACGCTGCGGTGGAAGAGACGCCAAAGGTGCGCCCAATGCCTCTTGTGGCGCACCTTTGGTGCCTTGCGGAAGGAGTGCTATTTTAGCGCTCCTTCCAGGGCCCGAGAAGCTGCGGATTGAGGCTGAGGAGTGCACTACCTCGGCCCCAATCCGCAGCTTCTCAGGGTGGCCCACGGCTGCCCGTCTGCTTAGGCCCTAAATAACACCCTATAACAGGTCCTGTGCAGGTGTGCAGGGATATTTTCCTGCACAAATGTGCAGGTGTGGAGAGATGTTCCTGAGCATGTGTGCATGCATTTGAGAACAACAACAACAACAACAAAAATTAAAGCCGCCGCTGCTGGCCCATGCAGTTGCTCCATCTCCCTTTGCGGCATCCTTGGAGCTGGTGGTGCGGTTGCTGGGGCTTCAATACAGCCTCGGAAAAGCTGCATTGACTCCCCCCAGTGCAGTTGCTCTGTCCTCATTTAGGGCAACCTCAGGACAGGCAGTGCAGTTGCTGCAGCTTAGGGAAAAGGCAACTTCAGATCACCTTTTCCTGCCCGTCTGCATAGCCCCTATATTCCCTTCAAAGGTCCAAAGCACACTGCAGAAATAATCCAGTTTAAGACCACTTTAACTGCTAAGTTAGCTCAGTGTTAAGTAACTCTGGGAACTGTAGTTTTGTGAGACGTTTAGCCTTCTCTGTCAGAGGGAGCTCTGGTGCCACAATAAACTACAGCTCCCAGGATTCCCTAGCACCCAGCCAGGGCAATTAAAGCAGTCTCAAACTGGACTATTTCTGCAGTGTGTTTTGGATCTCTCTAATTTCAGTGGTATGGACTCCCAAGAATGTATGTCTCTTGATGATTTGTTTGCTTTAAAAAAAAAAATCTTCCCAAAGCATCCGATTTGCTTTGGAGTTACTGAATAAACAAAGCTGTTGGGTTGATGTGGTTTTTCTGTGAGGAAAATGAATTGTTACCAATTAAAAGTACTAGGTTAAAAATGGTGTGGGGTATGATCCAAAGCCCACTGGAAGCCACAATATGCCTTTTGTCCATTTGTGTGATCTCCACATCATCATGTGTGCCGTGTCCTGGGACTATAAAACAGCTCCAAAAAGTTTTGCAGTACCCCCTCCCTCCCGCTCACCACTGCTTGGTCAAGTTTGAAGATGAACTCACATGCCATCAGAGTTGATGATTCAGAAGTAAACTCTCCTGCAGTGTTGCTCTTGAGAACAAATATCTTCCCTTTTCAGTGAGCAATATAATATTTCTGGCTTGGCAATTGCAAGACCAGCGTAAATACCCTAAAGTCGCCAGATCCTGTCTGATCTTGGAACCTAAGCAGAGTCAGCTTTGGTTAGTACTTGCATGAGAGGCCACTGACAAATACCAGGAGCTGTAGGCTATATTTCATAGGGAGGAACTCACAGGATTGTCATAAAGTGATGGGTGAAGGCATCAGACTGCATTTTCAGTATTCCTTTGGTAACACTCAGGGCCTAGGAAAGTTGCTTTTCCAATGCTGTTTTTCTTTGTTTCTTTTGCACGCCTGCAGGATGTGGCTCCCTCCCCTGTTTTTTTATGACGTGAAGCACTTTGGGATATTAGGAGATGGAACGTAACCACTCAAAGCTGTTTGGTTTGTCACTTTGGATTTGTTACATAAGGCGATGTTAATGCAAATGGGGCTTTCTGATTATCCAGCACAGACTGTGGGAGAGGTTGCCTGATGTCTGTCTAAAGCAGCAAGCAGACTCCTTGATTATTAACATATTGGTTGTATTCTGATTTCAAGCATTTGCTGAGAAATATGGGAATGGGTAAAAGAGCAACACACACACATATGGAGCAAGATGTATGAGGTTAGCAGATTCAAGTCTAGAAAAAAAATAATGAAGTACAAAGGAATTGATTGGGGGGGTCTCTGCTTTTCTTGGACTGCAATCTGAGTGAGTTTATAGATTTTGTCTCAGCCTCTGCTTACCCTTGTCATCTTTCTCAAGACCCCAAATTTAAGTCTCACCCTAAAAACAGTGGAATCGTTTTTCTTTTCTTTTTTTAACAAAAAGGTTTTAATTAACTCTATATTGTACCATCATTACTAACAATCCCCAACAAAGGACAATGGTACCCAAAGTTACATTTCTTATTAAAGTATGCATCCATAATACATAAATTAAAAATGTCAAATGTCAGCCAACAAAGTTTGAATGGCTTTGAGCAGGGGTCGGCAACCTATGGCCCGGGGGACGGATGCGGCACGCGGAGGCCTTCAGACCGGCCCCTGCCCAGTCCTGCCGCCGCTGCCTTTCGCGGCCATGGGGCTCCTCGTGGGAGAGCTGGGCTTCTCGGATTGTTGCCAGGTATGCAATTCCTATAACCTTTGAGAATAACAAAGATGGAGGACCTTACTTGGCTTGATGTCTCACAACTTGTGCTGGGATAAATTGCAGTAGTAATCCTGATTGCTGTGACATCTTGAGATAGGGAGAAATTCTTGGTGTTAGAATGTGTTTGGCTTGCAGTAGGGCCCTGGTTCAATCTATAGCATTTGGGATGGGAAAGTCTAGAAAAGAAAGCTTCCTAAAACCCCAGCAAATCATTGCCACTCAGAGTTGAGAGTATAGGGCTGGATGTACCAATGATCTAACTCAATATAATGGACTTTTCTAAGTTCATCCTATATTCCTTTCACATCGCAACCCAGGGTCTTCTTTCACTAGGTTTCTCTCCAATACTTTTTCACTTTTTTCTGCCTTTTGTACCTTCCCACTTCTATTTCTGTTTCTCCTCAGCTCATTTTATGCTCTTTGACAAATAACTAGTTCATTGTAATAAATAAAGAATTAGTTTGTGGCCTTGGTTCTGAGCCTGCAAAATGGGAATAAAAGTGACCCACTCATCTGTAAAATATAACAGGAACATCAAAGGATAAGTGCAAAGGCAAAACCTAATAGTAATTGTAAATAAATTAGTTTGTGATCATTGCTAAAATTACAAATAATACAAATTACAAAATAAGGATCTGCACCTCTGCCATCTTGGAGCATGCAAGTTTCCTTTCCTTCTCCAGCTTTATCACTATCAAGGCCTTCAGTGACAAAATTTTATCCTTTCTTCAAGGCCAGATTCTCTTACCACTCTGCCTTCTTTGCAAAGCACTGTGTAATGGTATTTTTATCAGATCTTTACTGTACGGACCAATACTCAGAAGAGCAAGTGGCACTTAACACTTGGCTTCTTCAATAAATGTGGTGACAAAAGTCTAACAGATTTAATTAATAAAAACAAAATTTCTCAATGGAAAAACTGAGATGCATCTTCTCCATCTGCAGGTGATAGAGTTATCGTCCAACACATTTGAAGAGCACCATGTTTTGAAGGTTGCAGTATGAAAGATAGAATAGATAGATTTATATATGGTAGATAAATAGGGCAGCTGGAAAATATGAGTTTACAGTCATACTCACCGAACATGGTGAGTCTCATTGAACTAGGCGAGGCTGCATCCAAACTGCAGAAATAATCTAGTTTGATACCACTTTAACTGCCATGGTTCAATGCTATGAAATTCTGGGAACTGTAGTTTTGTAAAACATTTAGCCTTCTCTGTCAGAGAGATCTGGTGCCACAACAAACTACAGTTCTGAATATTCCATAGCATTGAGCCAGTTAAAGTGGTGCCAAACTGGATTATTTCTGCCACACAGATGCAGCCTTGGAGTATTTCCAAGTGGACTTTTAAAATGAGTAATACCTATATGCTGCCTTTCCATCCATAAGCTCAAGGCTGTCTACAGTGCATCCCCCCACACACACACACACACATTTTATCGCCAAAACAACCCTGCGAGATAGCTCAGTCTTAAAGAAAATGATTGGCCCAAGGTTGCTCACTGAGTGTGATGGCTGAGTGGGAAATCAAACCTGGATCTCCCCCCCAGCCCCAGTCCCAACAGTCTCAGCAATGCACTGCACTGGCTCAAGTGTATAGGTTGTGTATAAGACGGCACTGTGCATTTCTTGGTGTCTCAAAACTTGCATGAAAATTCAGCAACTGTAAAAGTAGGCACATGCGGGAGTATGTTTCTCAGGGAAAGAAGTGGCTAATGCAGCTGGCCCATCATCTCACCCACCATTCTTTTGCAGCTCACAAGAAATTCTTCATTTTTCCAAGCTGTGTTGACAGCTAGAAAGCAAAGAATCCCAAGCGTCTGACCACACATGAAAATAGTTTCTCAGGAAGAGTCACAGCAATCTTGAGTGTTTTTGATCGGAAATAACTTCAGAGGGTATTGCCTGCTGCTCTATCCTGTCCCTGGTTCCTTACCAGCTTACAGTGCTTTCATTTGAATAATACTGCACATTTTTGGATGCCTGAGTCACTCGGAAAACAGCAAGTATTTTTGGTGCTGCTCAAGTGTATTCATCCCCTGGGGCTTATCTGTTGTGTTAATTTGCTGTTTGTTATTTTTAAGGAAGAACTTTCACTTTCCTCGAGTTGAGGAGCCCACCCTCAATATCCCCTGCATGGGCCAAAGTTTGTTTGGGACATACATGCTTCCACTAATGTGGAAAGTTAGAAACCCAGCCCCACTTGTCCCGTTGCCCAAAAGTGACTCATTGTCGCTTTGCTTCCTCCAGCCAAAAGCAGATTCAGAAGCTGTGAGAGTTTCCTGAAGATAAGAGACAAATCGAAGGAAAAACAGTCTCCCCACCACCACCTCTTAAAAAGATGCTCTTGTTTCAGGATATCATTTCCTTAAAACAAACAAACAAACAAACAAAAACACCTGCATGTTAATTAACCATTCCAAACATATTTTCTACAGCATTGAGGGATTTCCTCATCAAAATAAACTTCTTCCCTTGCTATCTACTTTTTTCCCCTTCCTTTTTACATTTTGGCATCTGGGAATATGTTTTGCTATACCCATCAGAGTTAAAGATCCGAATACCACTTGCATGTATAAAAGTGTGTCTCTCTCTCTCTCTCTCTCTCTGTATGTGTATTTATATATTCATTTGAAGCCTTGCCAGAATGGCCCTGGAATCTCTGTGCCTGATCCAAATCCTATTTCAGTTAATGGGTTCTTTGCTGTGAACTTCAAGGGAAAGGAGGATCGATCGCCTAGCCTTGTGTGGCCAGATTGTTTCACTTACGCTTCAGAATGTGCTCCTAATAAGCTGCAGATGGGCTCCAGCCCAAAATTCCAAAGCCAGTCCATTTTCAAAAGCTCAAAGGTGTTCACACCTACAAATGTGTCCTGAAAACAAGCCATTTAATTTTCACACACACACACACACACACACGTCTGTCTGAAATGTGAGGTAATCACGTCTTTAATTTCTAACATAAGTGGCACTAGAATGGAAAGCCCTAAACTCTTTTGGTTAGTCCTAACTAGGGCAGGCCCATTGAACCAATTATTGAGGGCTGAATTAACACAGGGAACCCCCATTGATTCAGCAGGTCTGCTCTAGTTGGGACTAATGATAGAATTTAGACCAGGGCTTTCTCGAAAGCCACTTCTTACAACTAAGAATAATTTTGGACAAGAAAGAGAAGGTTGTGATTCTTCAGTGGTGAGGGGAAGGTACTCTTCACACCAAGAGGGGTCAAGACTGGCAGGCATGTGGGCCAATTTTTGCTCCCACAGGCTGATAATGGGCATCAGCACCCCAAAATCAGAAGTGACTGGAACTCAGTCTGTTTCCTATTTCTGGGGTTTTCAGTAGGTTAGGTGTTAGAAGGGAAACCAGCATTCCTGGGAAATTTGAGGAGTGGCATTTGAACATTTCTGACACAGGGTTGCCAGAGTGAACTCTGGAGAGGGCCCCTGTACTTCAATGCAGTGTTGGGCAACTGCACAGGGGGCACAGTCCACCACTGGTCTAATGGGCCCCACTACTAAGTTTCGGAGTGGCTAAAGTGACATGATGTCACTTCTAGCCAATATTTTGGCCGATATTTGGACATTTCCCCCCTTTGGGTGTTTTGGGGGAGTTTGGGGGGCTTTGTTGTGTTTGGAGAAGAAAGGCTATGCATTTTTAAGCAGTTTTGGCCCATTTGGAAACAACAAATTGTCAGAAAATTGCCCCCACAGCTGAGGGCTGGAGAAGCCTTTTGGGGGTTCCTAAAGCTGTGTGTGGCCTGCAGGCCCACCTCCAATTTGATGATTGTGGAAAAGAAGGAATTTTATCAGGTGCTGCTTGTCGTGCAACCAGGTGCCATCTTGAGTCCCTATATTGGTAGAAAGGCAGGAAATAATAATAATAATAATAAATGTAACAAGCAATACTTGCTGAAAGTCCCTCTTTTTCACAGCCATTAAATATACAGGAGCCTTCTACAGTGTTCACTCTCGCATCTATTGGGCACCTATCTTTTTCAGTAGACTCAGAGGCTTTGGGGGTTGGAGAAAGCGTGTTGATGCTACAGAAAGGTTTCTGGGTGGCACAAGCAGTCCACAGGCCAGACTTTTCCCACTCCTGCTGTATGTACTTCAAGGCAGAGCTCTGGCACTCATAAGATATATTCCAAAGACTGAACTTGGGTGAGCACTAATATCAAAACCATGTTTTTAGTCTTAAGCCTTGTGTAATGTGGCTTCTCGGCAGCCTTCCTTACTTTGGATCCAGTTTCAGTAAAGGAATTTGATTCCTTTTCTCCAATCCACAGAAGAATCATGAACCATGTGTGGTCATTGCATTCCTCAGGACTGGGCTCAGAAGCTGGGATCCCTCCAGGAATGGATAGAGATAGTGATTGGATAAGACTTTAGGCTTGATATTGTCTTTTGGCACACACTCTACCTTACAGGGTTGTTGTAAGGATAAAATATGAGAGAGTTGTCTGTGCTGCCATGGACAACTTGCAAAAAGGACAGGAATTTTTTTAAAAAATACAGGCTGAGATCCTGAATTGGCAAAAGTAACCACAATTTGTTTAAAAAATAATTGTATTACAAAAAAAAACAATAAAAGTAACATAAACAAAAACAGTGACACAACTCATTTCTGTATGTCTAAGACAAACATCTAGGAATAACAAATCACAGTGAACTACAAATCTAACTAAAACTAACTACTAAAAAAATGAGGAAATTTTTAACAAACATAGGCAGGAGAACTATGGCTTCCAACTTGCCTGTCTGTAGTTCTTTAACATTAAACATTTCTACTCCATTCTTTCAAGCATTGTCACATACCTTAACAATAAACTTAGAGATTAATACTATTATGTTATAATGTTATATTATATTTCATAGAAAAACTTAAAATAATTCTATAAACCCCTACATTATAAAGCATTACTTATTTAGCATCTTAATATTTTCTCATTTTTTTTAAAAGAAAAAAGCTTAAAATAAGTCTAGAAACCTCTACTTTTATATTATAAGACATTTATTTCTTAGAATCCCATAGTCACCTCAGGTACCCACTTCTTTTCCATATAATGCAGGGGTAACTATGATGATGGAGCTCCATTGTCTTAGCCCAAAAACAACTTGTGTTTCTTCTTTACTATAACCCCTTTCACCCATGTCATATATATAAGATCAATAGAGGAAAAATGTTTGATCTGTTCATTGGTATGAAATAAGAGAAAATTGGTTCAGGGAGTGGGACATTCTTTCACACTAAAGAGCAGTTTGTCCATAGAAACCGTTGCCTAGAAGGATGGTAGGCTGTCTGGCACTGAAGAGCTGCAAGCAACGGAAAAGCACTCCTTTCTTTTGAGGAAGATCTAACCCCGGAATTACTGCATCCGTACCCTCCAATGGTCCTGATTTGGCAGGGACCGCCAAAATTGATCCTCTGCCATCCCATTTTTCAGCTGCCTTTAAAATCTCCCAGTTTATCATTCCTCCTTCCACTTTGCCCCTTTGTTCTCGACTTACTTCAGTTGCTACAAACTGAGTTCAAAATGCAAAAGGAGCTAACCAAATGCAAAAGTAATGAACTCAGCAGCAGGGGGGAAAAGAAGAGGAGCAGCCAAATCTTGCTCTTTCCAGTAGGCTCAATGAAAAGCAGGCAGCTGCAGCCTCTCCTAGCTTGTGTACTTTTCCTCATTAATATTTTTGGACATCTTGACCACATACTAATGTTGCTAGACCACACATGTCCCCAGTTGTCATCTGTGAACTGATGGAATGTATGCTGCATCAAGCAAGAGGTGTTGCTGGTAGGCTGGCCTCCAAGACTCATTCCAATTCTATGATTCTGTCCTGGCCTATGTTGTCCTAACAGAGGTGTAAAGAGTGGAAAAGATGCACCCCAGAGATCATTTTCCAGATTACCCCAGAATTTGGCTACTTCAGCAATGCCACGCCATGCCTATTGGATTTGACTGTTTTTGGCTGTTCATGTTAAATTTTTCTTCATAACAGGCCAGTGGCATCACTAAGGTTGGCACTACCTGGTACAGTATCTCAGTGTCACCCCCATTGACTTCTCCCCATACCATAACATACCATACCATACCGAATCCTTAGCAGTGTTTTTTGTACTAATGTTACTCTTAAATCATAATTCCTGTATATCATTGAATGCAATGGCAATAGTTGTGCCATAAACAATTACCAAAATTAAAAATTACACCTTTTAAATTACAAGATCATACACATAGCCTAAATGTATTTGCATGTACATAGTTTCATTTGGTTTAAGTGAAAAATCTGGAAAGATGTAATTTTTTAAAAAAAGAAAAGTTAAAAGTAATATTTTTTGTAAAAAAAAAATAAATTTCAAAATTTAAAATTTTAATTTATTTTTTTAAAGGGGGGCCGTCTCCTTTCTCGTCCCACTGAGTCTTGCCCATTCACACCGTATCTTCTGCTGAGCTTCAGTGTTTTAAAGGGACTCAGGTGAATGTCACAGCCTATTTCTGTCAAAAGGCAGATGTTTGGGGAGTAGTGATGTCACTCCCTCTTAGGGTTCACCTGGTGCAGCCCGCACTCTCCACTCTTAGTGATACCCATGTAACAGGCTGGGGGGGGGGCATTGCTTGTGAAGACTTTTTAAAGTTATCTTTGAATGCAAAGCTGTAATACCTGATTTGCCTTTTTTCTGTCTCAGCTTACCAACTGACACTGTCACTGGAACATACCACCACTAAAGGCAAATTTGAGCATAATCACTTGCTTCCTAGTTCTAAATCAATGTGAAAATTATCAAGGCTTGATCGCTCTAGTGTTTAGATGAAACAAATAAATGTGTGATTTCTGAAAGGAAGGAGATAAAGAATAGATTGTTCCTAGAGAATTGATGCTATCTATATTATGCAGTTGTGCTTAATAAGGGATAATTTCATTTATTTTGTACCAGTGACTGATAAAGAATTTTTAAAGAATTAATTTTTTACAGATTGTCCTCTTCAGCCTTAGTCCTGAAATTGGAGTAATGTGACTTTGTATGTTGTAAAGATTTCTTCTCCTTTGCTCTCAGCATCCAGCTAATACCAGTCCTGCCTGTGGTAGTTCAGGAGAACTCTGTAAGACTACTGTCTGGCATAAATGTGGGATATTACATAAAATTCTGTTTGCAGCCATTATCTGATATATACCATGTTGATGTGTGCCTGTTTTAATGATTATTATTACTTCATGAAGAAGAGATTGGAAGTACAAAGGAGAAAATGATAATCGATAAGTAAAAATTGTTTAATAATGTATGTTACATTTGTAATAGCATATTACAAATCAGCACAATCAGACTTCTCAAGTGAAATTAGTAGGACAGGAAGATTAAAATGATTGTTCTAGAGGGCCTCACAAATCATCTTTACCATCCTTTATTTACACTAGAGAGTAACCACAAGAGAGCTAAAAACAATGAGCTATAATGCTGAATTAATTAGTATCATTTTGTTATTTGGAAAGGCATATATTTTATGTTATATTATCAATACATAAATACAAAAATTCCAGTGATGTTTCATTTATGGTTTTGAATATGAAAATTGTTTTGTACATGTATCTCTATTTTTTCTTTTGATATTTCACTTATGGACATACTCCAGTATAGCCAGTCTCTGCTCTGCTCATTACTTAGAGTTACAGTGTAGAGACTAATGCAAAGTTTATAGCAGTATTTCAGTTTATAACAACAAACTTCCATTGTCTTATTAAAAGCAGCCACTTCATCTTCTGAGGTTGATCAAGAACTACTGCACAGCCCAATAGTACCACATTTATTGCTCAAAGTAAACAGAAATGAGATATTAAACTAGAACTGGCAGTATCCATTGTAATATTGTCCATGCTCTTTTATTCATAGTCTCCCTAGCCACTAATGTTAATGTAAAGTCTCCCAAGTCAACTCAAGGAAAGGCTGGGAAAAGTTACCTTTGGGACTACAACTCCCAGAACTGTCCAACCACCATAGCTGGGTCATTGTGGATTCTGGGGTTTCTAGTCCACAAATAACTTTGTCAAGTGCTGGATTCAGTAATAACATCTAATACAGACCTTGGCAATCTAGTGCCCTATACATCTAGCTTTGATGGTTGGCTGTGCTGGTTGGAGAGATACCAGGCTATTCTGCTAGAATGTGGCCCAGTTCACAATTCAGTGTGCCCAGAAGCTCATGGAAACTAGAGTTTCTGACTAAATGCACCTAAAAGGCATAACATAAGATCTGATTGCTTCCTGCAGTGACCACATCAGATATTTATAGGGAAACTGCAATAGCCCTCTCCCTCTATTGTCCCTATCAACTGGTATTTTGAAGGCATACTCTGATCCTGAGCCATAATTAAAGCAAATACTTATTATCTTTTCATCTGTGGATTTGTTTCACACCCCTTTGCAGATACAGAAGTTGGTGGCCCTCACCATATTGTATGGCAGCCAATTATATAGTTTAACTGTACACTGTGTGGGGGAAAAAATCTTTTTATCTATCATGAATCTCTCATCATTCAGCTTTGTTGGCTAACTTCAGGTTCTAGTCTTTGCAAGAGAAGGAGAGGAACACCTCTGTCTACTTTCTTCACACCATGCACATACTCTGATATGGCTCTCTTTGGCCCCACTCTTAGCCTCACCCTACTCACCATTTCTTGAAGCAGCTTCTTGAAGGATTTTGCATCCTGTGAAATATGTGTTTAGATCATATCTCTCAGTGTACTGGGGAGTAGTTGTGGAAACTCAAAGGAGAGCTCAGGAGATCTTCTGACTGGTAGAAGCAAATCCAGTCTAATCAGTTCTCTATATTCTGGATGCCCCAACTCAAAAAGGAATATTATTTATCAGGGGAAAGTTCAAAAGGGGGGCACCAAAACAACTCAGGGTTTGATGTGCTTTCCCTGTTTGATGAGCCTACACTTCAATTCAAGCATGTTCATTTAGGAAAGGGGGAAGTACCAAAGGCAGGGTGTGGGTATGTGAAATGATAACTGGGCTGGAAATAGCAAATAGACATACTACAGCTGAAGGGTCAGTCAGTAAGAGAAAAATTTGGGGAAATTAGAGGAAGTACCAAAAAGATAATTACCTTATGGAATTTGCTGTCAGAAGACCTGGAAATTGTTACTAGATTAAAATTGTTACTGTCTTTAAAGGGGGATTAGATTAAATAGATTAATTTAGGGAGGATTATTCTGTCAATGGCAACTAGTCCTAGTAGCTACATGAAACACACAGGTTTGAGAAAAGCATACCATTGAATACCAGCTGTAACTGTGGGAGAGGGCTGTTACCTTCCAATGCTGATTTGTTAGCTTCCAAGATGTATCTGGTTAGCCACCATGGGAAACAGAATGCTAGATGGGTCAGATCAAAGAAGGCTCCCCTTCTGTCCTTATTGACTTTAGGATTCTTTATTTTTATGACTTGTATACTTATACATCAATACATCCTATGCAATTTCTTACCCTATGGCTTTACTGTGGTACATGCTCTGGTAACCTCACATCTGGATTTCTGTAACGCACTCTATATGGGGCTACCCTTGTGCTTAACCCAGAAACTGCAACTAGTACAAAACATGGCAGCCAGGCTAATTACTGGAACATTGAGGAGGGAACAAATTGTTTTTATCTGTTGTATTTTTAATCTGTTGTACACTGCCTTGATTGCCGAGCAGAGGGGCGGGTTATAAATAAAACTTATTAAATTATTATTATTATTATTATTATTATTATTATTATTATTATAGTGCAAAATGACCCTGAACTCTGGTAGAATATGACCAAGATCCTGGCTGGGGAGATAAAGCATAAAGTTCTGCTCTTCTCACTTCCCACAAGAGTTACCATGATTTTGCATTCCCTATGACTATTTAGTGGGACAGGGAAGAATTCTATGCCTGTGTGTCTATAGCTGGAGGCATAATAATGAAGGATCCCAGGAACCCTTTGGAGATCTCATGGAATGATATCATCTTTGTACATCCAGCTATGGGCTTAAAATCAGATGCTTTTCAGCTATACTCCATTCTCCAGTAGCCATTATATGACTATGTAGGGCAGGGGTCGGCAACCTACGGCCCCCGGGCCGGTTCCGGCCCAGGACGCCGGACTTGCAGGCCCAGGCGGACCCCTGCCGCCTGTTTTGGTCGGCGCGCAACCGCGCACGCCATGGCCGTCATTTTTTTCTCCAAAATGGTGGCTGCGACACGTTTGCGCATGTGCAGGATTTGCGCATGTGCAAACACGTCACGGCCAGCATTTTGGAGAAAAAAATGCCGGCCACGGCGCGCACAGTCGCACGCCGACCAAGACCAGCCATTGGTGGAGGTAGCGGCGGTGGAAGCAGTGGAGGCGGCGGCAGAGGTAGAGGCGCCACCGCCTCCGCTGCTGCCTCTGCCTCCGCAGCTGCTTCTGGCTCCGCCGCCGCTGGCTCCTCCTCCTCCTCCGCCGCCACCTCCGCCTCCTCCTCCTCCTCCTCCTCCTGCGCCACCGCCACCTCTGCCTCCTCGTCCTCCTCCTCCTCTGCCGCCGCCGCCACCTCTGCCTCCTCCTCCTCCTCCGCGACCGCCGCTTCCGCTACTGCCGCTGAGCCTGCTTTTGGCAGAGCAGGACGTGCCCGGCATTTTGGATACCAAAATGCCGGGCGCGTCCTGCTCTGCCAAAAGCGGGCTCAGCGGCAGTAGTGGAAGCAGCGGTCGCGGAGGAGGAGGAGGAGGAGGCAGAGGCGGCGGAGGAGGAGGAGGAGGAGGAGCCAGCGGCGGAGGAGGAGGAGCCAGAGGTGGCGGCGGCGGCGGCAGGGGTCTGCCTGGCTCGGTAAGGTAAGGGGACTCGTGGGGGGCACGCGCGCACGTTAGCAGAGCCGCCATCCCCCCCCTTGGGCCAGCCGAGACCTGGGCTAGTGGAGTCCGGCCCAGGTCTCAAAAAGGTTGCCGGTCCCTGATGTAGGGGGATCCAGGAATAAGACAGATGGGCTTTGAAGGGATTGTGCATCATTATGCAAAGGAGGTAATAAATTCCTCCCTCAGTAAGAACAATAAAAAGATACAATTCTGGTCTATGCCACTAATAAGATGATAGCCACAATGGCCCCTTCTTTGATGGCCTTCCACCGAGAGATGAAAACCTTCCTCTTCAGTCAGGCATTCAAAACAGAATACTTTTAAAGAATGGCCTGGGGTCCTATATTGTTTTAATGTTTTTAAGCATTTTTATCTTTATAAAGTATTGGATATTTTAGCATTGAATTTGTTTTAATTATTGTAGTAATTTAATCCTATTTTAATGTAGTATTTTTGTATGTTTTTAACTGTATGGTGGTGGTGTTGTTTTTTAATTTTGTAAGCTGCCCTGAGTCCCAGTCCTGGGAGAAGGGCAGGAAACAACAACAACAACAACAACAACAACAACAACAGCCATCTTTTCATACACAGTGTTCTTTCTCGCATGCATTTGGGCAGACAACATAAGAATTAGTTTTCTGGTGTAGAATCCAACCCCCACTGGTCATTTGTATGCTGGCTTGTGTTACATATACCTGATAAGCCATTTTCCAAGAGGGATCATCTTCTAGGATAGACTTCCCAAACCATGGGAAGCTACAATAGAAGAGGAATCCTCTTCCTTTCCCCATTTCTTCCATCAACTGACTGCCATCCCTAAGGAATCCTCACTTGCCCCCACCTCATCCTCTCTGAATGGCTTTTAAAAACAGTGATGTTATTAGATGAGTCATATTCCTGTTTTTATGTGCTGGTGCACATGTTGTGGATCTATTATGAATTCAAGCTTCTGTCCATGATAATGAAGTCAGAGAGAATAGGAAGGAGGCAGCTGCTTAGATCAAGTGGCAATGTCTGTCCAACCCTAAGCTTGCAGCCAAAATCAACAGTGTCTCTTTTCCAGATGATCTAGGGAATAATGTTACATAAATGGGATGTTTGAACTAATGACTAAGTCAAATACAGCTGAAGGATCCCTCCCCCAAGAGAAATTCAGCTGATGCTTTTACACAGCAGTCTTTCCTTATTTTGTAAATCTAGAGCCAGAGAGAGCTGGGCCAGCTGAAGAACCATCTTTCTTAATCATATTTTTATTTCCTATGAAAATACGGAATACAAACATGATATTACAGGTCTGATCCCAGTATATCTACTATGGTTCCATCTTATGGAATCCTGGGATATGTAGTTTCATGTTTTGTTGTTAACTGCCCTCAAGTTGATCTCAACTCATGGTGACCCTATGGATGAGACATCTCGAAGACCCTCTGTCCTCCACTGCTCTGCTTAATTCCTGCAACCCCTTAATACCCAAAGTGACCTCCTTAATAGAATCCATCCATCTAGCATGTGGCCTTCCTCTCTTCCTACTTCCTTCCCCCTTCCCCAGCATTATTGTTTTTCCAAAGAGTTCTCTCTTCTCATGATGTGTCATCTTGGCTTCCGAGGACGTTTCTGGCTTGATCTGCTCTAGGACCCATTTGTTTGTCCTTTTGGCTGTCCATGGGATCCTCAGCATTCTTCTCCAGCACCACATCTCAAATGCATTAATTTTCTCCCCATCATTTTTCTTAACTGTCCAGATCTCACATCCATACATAGTAATAGGGAAAACAATGACTTGTATAATTCTAATTTTTGTGCTCAGTTGTATACCTTTGCATTTTAGAATCATTTCTAGTTCTTTCTTGGCTGCCCTCCCCATTCTTAATCTTCTGATTTCCTGGCTGCAGCCCCCATTTCTATCAATGTTTGATTCCAGGCATGAGAATTCTTTTATTATTTCTATTTCTTCATTGTCTAGGTTGAACTTGTGAAGGTCCTCTGTGGTCATTATTTTGTTTGTTTTTATGTCCAACAGTAAGCCTGCCTTTGCACTTTCTTCTTTGATCTTCCTTGGTAGGTGTTCCAAGTCTGTAAGGTTTTCTGTTAGTACTATGGTACCATCTGCATATCTTAGATTGTTGATATGCCCTTCTTCTATTTTCATTCCTCCCTCTTCTGTGTCCAAGCCTGCTTTTCTTATAATATGTTCTGCATACAAGTTGAACAGATAGGGTGATAGGATACAGCATTGTTTGACTCCTTTGCCAATTGGGAACCATTCTGTTTTTTTGTGTTCTGTTCTGACAGTAGCCTCTTGTCCTGAGTACAGATTCCTCATCAGCACTATCAGATGTGTTGGCACTCCCATGTCTTTAAGGGCATTCCATAGCCTTTCATGATCTATGCTATGTCCAATTCTGGGCACCACAATTCAAAAAGGATGTTGAAAAACTGGAGCATGTCCAGAGGAGGGTGACTAAAATGGTGAAGGGTCTGGAAACCATGCCAGATTCCTCATCAGGACTATAAGATGTGTTGACACTCCCATGTCTTTAAAGACATTCCATAGCCTTTCATGATCTATGCAGTCAAAGCCTTTGCTATAGTCTATAAAACACATTCTGTTTTTCTTTTAGAACTCCCTGGTGTGCTCCATTAGCCATCGTATGTTTGCAAAGTGATCCCTAGTGCCTCTTCTTTTCATGAACTCTGCTTGGACCGCTGGGATTTCTTCCTCCATGTATGGTTGGAGTCTATGTTACAGAATTTTCAGCATGATTTTGCTTGCATGGGACATCAGTGCTATGGTCCTACAGTTGCAGCAGTCTTTGGTATCTCTTTTTTTGTGGACAGGGATCTATACTGACTGCTTCCAATCGGTTGCCCACTGTTTTGCTTTCTTATTGTTGACATATGTTGGTCAGCACTAGAGTTGAGTCTGTCAGTGTGGATTTCAGCAGTTTGATTAGAATATCATCTGTTCCTGGTGATTTGTTTTTCGCTATTTCTCTTAGTGCAGTTTCCACCTCGCTTTTTAGAATTTGGGGGTTTTCTTCATATGGCTATTCACTCCATTTCTCCTTCATTTTGTCATTTCTTTTGTATAATTCTTCTGTATATTGCATCCAGCGTATTTTAATTCCTTTTTGGTCTTGAATTGTGTTATTTTTATTGTCATAGAGCATCCCAGCCCTTGGTTTGAATTTTCTTTTGATTTCCTGGATCTTATGAAATAGATCTCTTGTTTTTCACTTTTTGTTGTTGTCTTCTATTTCTCTGCATTTGTCATTGTAGTAATTTTCTTTATCTTTCCACACAAGCCACTGCACTGTTGCATTCATAATTCTTAATTTGTACTTATCTCCCTTTTGTTTTTCTTCTCTTCTTTTCTTTATTGCTTGTAGTTTTATGTCTGTCATCCATGTTTTTTTCCCTTTTGTTTGTTGAAAGTGTATATCTGGATTCTTCTTTTATTATGTCCCTGGCATCAGACTATAGCTCTTCTGGTTCTCAGCCTGTTATGTTTAGTAGTACAAATCTGTTTCTTATGTTAATAAATTCTGTTGCAATATTATTTAGATCATATTTTGGTATAATCACTAGTTTTGTTTTCTTCTTAACTCTTACTCTTATTTTTGATATGAGTAATTCATGATCTGTGCCACAGTCGGCGCCTGGTCTAGTCTTGGCCACCAGTATACAGTTCCGCCATCTTTTGCTTCCAATTATATAGTCTATTTGATTTTTGTCTTGACCATCTGGTGATGTCCATGTGTATAGCCTTCTTTCTGGTTGTATGAAAAATGTGTTTGCAATGAATAGGTTATTGGCTTCACAGAAATCCATCAGACACTCACATGCTTCATTTCTTCTGCCTATTCCAAATCTGCCTACTGTTTTTAATGCTTCTTTGCTTTCAACTTTTGTGTTCCAGTCTCCAGTGATCAGCTTGACATCCTGTGTTGGTGTGCTGTCAGTTTCTTCCAGTACTTCTTTATAGAATCTATCAATTTCTTCCTGTTCTACCTCTGTGTTTGGTGCATATACTTGAATTATGGTGATATTCATAGGTTTACCATGGAGCCTTACTGAAATGATTCGGTCTGATTTTGCATTGTATCCTCTGACTGCTTTTGCCACATCTTTTCTTAGTATGAAAGCCATCCCATTTCTTCTTGTCTTTTCATTTCCCAAGTAGAACACTGTGGAGTTGTCTGATTCAAAGTGGCCCATTCCTGTCCATTTTAACTCACCCCCAGTACTGCTATGTTCATGTGTTGCATTTCCATTTTTACTATATCTAGCATCCCTTGGCTCATGCTTCTCACATTTTATGTCCCTATTTTATGTGTGATGCTGCTTTGGATGCCATTTGCATTTCTAAGAGTGTCTGCTATTTGTCTTGGCATCTTTCCTATGCCCTTGGCTAATCTTGCAAATGTGATACCATTTTATTTCTCCCTCCCTCCCTCCCTCCCTCCCTCCCTCCCTCCCTCCCTTTCTGTTAATGCTCTGATCCTGCCTGTGTCTCACTTGCGGTGTCTCATCATAGGGTTTTCTAGGTGAGGGGGGGCTACACAAGGAGAGCCATCTACACTTCTCTGTGCGTAGTGCCAACCAATGTTAGCTAATGGTGTCACAGTTCTCTCCTGTCAGTGACCCACCACTACTGCTGCTGCCCAGTAGCTGTTTTTCTCCCTGTATCATTCATCTCACTGTTGTTGGTGGGGGGTTGGGTTGGGGGGGTTGCTTTCCTACCCATCCCCTTATGTCTCCCTGGGTTTCCTCCTTCCCTTCCTTCCTCCCCCCTTTAGTCCATTGCCATCCTTGCCCCCCTCCCTCCTTTGGTTTCTTCCCTTCTTTCTCCATGGTTGAGGGAGGGCAGAAATGTCTGGTCACCTCCTTATTTCCTCCACACACCTGCCTGGTGCCCTGGCAGCAACTGCTCCTTTCTCTGTTGATGAGAGAGGGCAGAGATGCCTGGTCGCCCCCTTCCTTCCTCCAAAACCAGTTGCCGAAGACCTCCAATGCTGTATTTCAGGGGAGTGGATTAGAAAATTCTAAGCACTTCTCCAAACCACATACCCCAGGATTCCATAAAATGGACCCATGACTGTTAAGGTAGTATCAAACTACTATAATTGCTCAATGTGAATTCAGCCTGTAAGTCAACAAACTGAATTTGCTGTGTATACTGGGTCAGTGCTACTTTGTACTGAACAAGCACACAATGAGCATCTTTTTAAATTTCACCTTGTGTCATCTCAATTAACTAAGGCAGTTCCAGGAAAAGTATAATGTCTGAAGAAATAAAACAGTCAATGAGAGGTAAATACAGCTTTGGGACTATCAACATGCCATTTGATCACCTGAGGGAGCAATCCTAATCTCACAGAAAAGGCAGTTAATGACCCATTAGATCCTACAGATCTCCCTCCTCTTCAGGTAAAAGAGGAAAATCAGAGGCCTCCTCACTGTAGTTATTGTAGTGGAAATGTCCATCACTCACTTTCGTCTCACATCAGAGATCTGCTGGCAAGAAAAGAGAATGACTTAGGGTTGCCAGAGTGAAAACAAGAGAGAGCTTCTATTTTGGTTGAATAAAAGAGAGAATTTCAGCTCTCTCCTATTCAGTGGTTGAACAGAAAAGAGAATTTCAACAGATGTGGCTTGTTACCTAGTTGCATGACAAACAACACCTGCTGAAACTCTCTTTTCTATACAACCATTATTAAATGTACAGGAACATTCTCCAGTTTTCAATCTGGCAAACCTAGGAATAAGGTGTGGCAGGAACATACAGAGAGGCTTTGGATTCCTTTTGTTCCTACAAGACAAGTTCAACAAAGACAAGAAAATTTATCAAGTCCTATAGATGGGGTACATAATTCCCTCCAGTAAATGGAAGGATACTGGAGGGGTGAGAGCAGAGAAAGATGCTGCCCTCATCTTATGCATACCTTCCAACATTTCATAGATGAAAACAAGGACAAGTATGGCCATTGAGGAAGAGCACACAATCTAGGAAAGGCTGCAGCAGTTTGCTTTTGCCTGAGCCTACAGCAGTGGCATCCCTGCACCTGGTGCAGGGGCCAGGGCTTCCAGGAGGTGGGGCTTTGGGGACGGGGCTTCCAGGGGTGGGCTTCTAGGGGTGGTGCATGGTCCCTCCCCCCTTGCCGGACCATCCTTTGATTGATGAGGAAATGGGCAATGGGGGGAGCACGCAGGGTGATGTGTGTGGTAGGGAGTTTGCCATGGGGGGAGCACACGCAGGGTGGTGTGTGTGGTAGGGAGTTTGGGGATAGCAAGTGGGGGAGTGCAGGGATGACGCGTGTAGGAACGAATATGGGGATGGCAAGAGGGGAGAGTGCCAGGGTGGCAAGCTGGTTCACCCCTCTTCTGGAGTGTCACCCAGTGCGGGCTGCACCACCACACACACCCTGATAACCACTGGCCTACAGTGAAGGGCAAGATTTCACCTGCTGCACTCCTCCTTCTCCTGCTGAGTTGCAATTTACTTTTGCATTTTTTATTCATTTTTCAACAACTGAAAATGAGGACAAAGTAGGAAAATGGAGGGAGGAGAGAGAAACTGGGGAGTTGTCTGCACAAACCAAATAAAACACTCTCCTCTCAACCTCTCAGTGGCGAGACTGGGCCCATTCCCTGGTTCTGGTGTGAACTGTCAGGACAACGTTTGGTCAGTTCAGCACTGAACCTACTGTACCCTTAAACCATTTTTTCTAGTTACCTTTTGCTCCAGTTCTTCCAGAGCCCTCCTTTGCAACACTGTTTGCACACAAGACTTGTTCTGCTGCACAGCACCAGCCCCACTGGTATGAGTGAATTGCTCTGAGATCAGAATGAGGTGCCCATCCATGTGATAAATATTCCCTGTGCAGAGATTGAGCTTGAAAGCCTCTGGTAGCACTTATAAAGAACTAAGGGGGGTTGTAGACTGCCAGAAATAGTGCAAATTGAGTCTACTTTTAGGGTTAGGGTTAGTGCTAGGGAATCATGGGAATTGTTGTTGTTCTTTCCCCTGACACATTAAGCCTTCTCTGTCAGAGAGCTCTGGTGCCACAATAAAATACAGTTCCCATGATTCCCTAGCACTAACCCTAACCCTAAAACTGGACTCAATTTGCACTATTTCTGGAAGTCTGCAACCCCCCTAAGCTGCTATCTCTGCCCCCAGTGACTCACAGAAGCCCACCCCCTCAGGAACAAACACACCCAAGTTTGAAAACTCTCCCAGTCAAAGATGGCCTCTCAGGCACAGCTTGAAAAAATGGCCACCGGAGCACCCCTTGGAGCAAAGATGGAGCCAGGCTGCAGCCAGGCAGTGATTTTGGCGGCTAAATGCACCTGATACTACTTCTACTTTTAAGCCGGCTCAGGTAAGTCAGTTTATAACCGGGTGCAATAATCTTCTAACTTAGTATCAAAGCACTGAATATAAAGGATTGATAAATACCAATCATAACAATGAATATCAATGAATAAAAACAATTCATTCATAAGTGAGTGAGATAAAGAGAATCCACTTGGTGGTTAAAAAAATAGCATAAACCTTTTAAAGATTGCTGACAGTTCTCAATCCCAGATGTTTTAAGAATAGTATGAAACATGTTCTAATTATATACTAAATACTGCAAGTTCTTTCTTTTTGTATGGTGGTCAATGTAGCAGTTTTACTGAGTTTGGCATCCCCTTCCATCAGGAACCTTATTGCAAGTAAATATGAGCAGCAGAATGGAGAGTGGCAAGTACTAGATATGAATAGAAAGCAGAACGTACACCTGTATGGGGGAAGACTGGGTGGTATATGAGAGCAATCCTGGGAGAGTTAATCCAGTTTACACAGGTGGTCTTAGTTTTATATATATATAAAAGTGTGTTGCTTGTGTAAGTGTAAAAGATGCATATTCCATTGAAATGGTCAGAATGGGAACAAAGTAGTCACATTTGAAACGTGTGTAGTATTGCCAGGTTTTCAAAGTAGCAATAAGGGACAGTTGAAATGTGGGGTTGATGATCGGAAAGCAGCTATTAACTAGCTTGTCTTCCATTTAATACCAAATGAAAGTATTGATTTCAGTTAACTTAGCCATATGTTTCTCTGTAAAGTTAACATATTGTCCACATTCATAATTTTTTACAGTATCTTAAAAGGGCGATTTATTTTTTTAAAGGCCATTCTATCTCTACAGATTTCTAGCACAGATGTCATTTCCATGTGAGGAAAACTCATCTTGAGCATCATATTGGGGAAAGGGCAGAATATAATTAAATAAGTTAATAAACCTATAATTGATATGAAGAGCTTCCCATGTGGTGATTGTATACAAAATATTTATATCTGTATCGCCACTAAATGTGGGGAACTGCAATCAATCAGAGCCTAGGGAAAAGGTTTTTGGGAATTACAGTCCCACATAGTCAATGGGAGTTGTAGTCTTTAAAAAGTATCATTTCCAATTTCTGCTGCCAATTGCAACTTTCTATTGTGTATACCATCCCCTCCAACTGTCCCAATTTGGTAGGGATAGTCTCAATTAATCTTCTGTTGTCCCACTTTTTAAAGCTGCTTGGTCCTGGTTTCTTCATCCTCCTATTCCCCCCCCCCCCACACACACACTTTGTCCTCAGCTCCCTTGAATTGCTGCAAACTGAGTTCAAAGTACCAAAGTACTTGAATCCCATTTTGGGAGAAAGGTGGGATATAAATCCAATAAATAAATAAATAAATAAATAAAATAAACAAAAATACAAAATTATTTAGGAATCAATTAACTCAGAACAGGGAGAAAAAAGGAGGGAGGAATCTTGCCCTTCACTGTAGACTCAGGCAAGAACAAACTGTTGAACTTTCTTTTGGCTTGTGTGTACTTCCTTATTCATAAATTTTGCCTTCTGGACCAGACTCTGATGTTGCTTAGCCACATGTGCCCTGGTTTTCATCTGTGAAATATTGGAGGGCATGGCATACACAGGACAAGACAGGTGTGTATGTTTGACATGAGCTGTGACAATCTACAGATAAGGTGCCCAGAATTTTCTTCATGAAATCTATGTTGTATGAAATGGCCTTAATACTTTCATACGTATGACTTTGGCTGGAATTCTATTGTTTAATCCTTGCTAGAATAGATGCATTCAATCAATCATTGAATGTTAAATCAACATGAAGGTAAATTCAATTGCTTCAATGAGTCTGCTCTAGTCAAGTCTAATAACAGGATTTAGACCTTTATGTGTACATTTGAATCATGTAAATCATACAAACAAGTAGAGTTTATTTTTATTCCATTATGAAGAAGATTTTCTATTAATATTCATGTGTTTGATACAGTCCCGTTTAGTTCTTTGTGCTTGAATAATAAATGTTCTGCTAAAACAAGCAGGCTTGAAAATAATTTTCCCATGGGTGCAACATTGCCTTCCCTCCTTGTTGGAAACTAGCTTAAAGAATTAATATCTTTTCTAAAATATGGAATGCATTTGTTCTTCAAACACATGTTCCTATTAACATCTTCCAGTCCCTGACTACCTGAGAAGTTACGGTAAAGTGCTTTTTAAGGTGCGACCCTGCAAAATATGTGTAGAATTACAGGCACACTTTTGTCCTTTTGTCTGAGCCACTGAATTGGCTTTCCTATGACTTAATCTAACATTTGCACCCCTTGCACATTTTATTTAACAAAACCATATTTCTGCAAGATAAAAAGAGAGAGTAAATGTCAGTGATAAACTGACTGTGTGGGTGTGGGTGAGTTTATGTAAAATTTCCAAATGTTGTAAGGGAAGGTGATCCATCCCCTGAACATGTTGGCTCTTTCTTTTATTTCTTTTCCCCCCAGCTGTACTATTTATTGTGGTATGGTAATCGGAATTTGACAAATATATATTATATCTCCCAGCCCCCAGATATGTTGGCAGCTGTATTCCCAACAGGAAGGAAGGAAGGAAGGAAGGAAGGAAGTCCTTCCTATAGGACCTAGGTGAAACACACACACACCATGCAACCTATTATAAAACTTTTTTAAAAAAAGAAAAAATAAACCCAGGTTTTCAAAATAGCAATAACAGACAGTTGCATACCCTCCAACATTTCACAGATAAAAACTGGGACACGTGGCCAAGGAACATCAAAGTGTGGTCAAGGCAGCAAAAGTTATTCATGACGAAGAACAGACAAGCAAGGAGAGGCTCCAGCAGTTTGCTTTTTCCTGAGCCTACTGGGAAGAGTAAGATTCTGGTTCCTCCTCTTCTCTCCACCCTGCTGAGTTAATTTAATATAAACTACATTTGCATTTTGAACTCAGTTTGTATTTGAAGTAAAATGAGGGCAAAGGAAGAAAGTTGGAGAAAGAGAGAGAAACCAGGACATTTTAAAAGTAACTGAAAAAGTGGTATGACAAAGGATTAACCAGGATTGTCTCTGCCACAATGGGACAGTTGAGTAGTGTGTGCAGTTGAAATTCATGATATGCCATGTTGACAATCAGGAAGTAGCTATTAACTAGTGTGTTCTGTTTAAATACTAAGTAAATTAGTCATGTATCCATTTGCAAATTAGCATACTGTTCACACTCAGAAATCACATGATGCTCACGTTGCTGTCATTATGAGAGGCCCACACTGCAAAATACAGGATTTTAAGCATCTTGTTCAGCCTATATAAAAGGAAAAGCTTTCCAACCTGCAAATGGGGGACATCTCTTATAATAAGAGATACCGAGCAACCCCCTGTGTTGACCATATGCTCCCATGTTGTCATCCTAGGATAAGTCTTTTTAAAATCAGGAAGTAATTGGAAATCAATTCTGGTTTGCAGCTCCTAGTTTTAGTGTCTAAAACAACTCAGCTTCCCACCATGGCTCATGTATGTGCCACTAACTAATGATTTAGCATTACATAAGAATGCAACCAATATATTTGTGGGCTGACAGGGTAATTTCCTGGGTGTTTTGCATTTAGCTTCCTTCTATATATTTGGGAACCAATGATTGAGGTTAGCTTTTTAAAGAAAATAATATCAATAATTAGTCAGGGTATCATAAATTAAATTGGTACACAATGTGCCAGCTTCTAAACATTCCAGAATAGATACTACATGCTGTAAACCCCAAAGACACAGTCTACAAATAATACAGAGTGAAAATATGGATAAACATATTTGGCAGCACATTCTGAATTTCAGCGGGATTAAGTAGATCTTACTGAAATCAATCATGAAAAATGCCAGCGTACAACATTATAATTTGATGTTGCTTGTTAAATGGGCAAATGTATCATTTCTATGTCTGAGCTCCTATTTTCTTCCGAAGAACAGATTTGTTATCAGTATTCTTCATGTCTGCTCTTGATCACATAAAGTTTTTTTTTCTTTTAACAGAAACTGGATTATTTTTTATCTGAACATTAACTTTGAAAGAACAATAGCAAATCATGAGGGTTCATATCCCTCCTCCCCATGCAACATGATTCCCATGAATTCAGAGTGTTTTCCTACTCTCCATGCAGTTTTTCAGAAACACTTTCAAATAAATAAATAAATGATTCCCATGACCTGGAACAGAAGGCAAAGCAGTGTTACTTTGTACATCAAACCCTAGCAACTCATAATGGGTCACACAATGGAAATTGTGCATAGCAGCCCTGTGACATACCACAGCATCTCATAAAAACTATAGTGCTCTGCCTAACATTCTTCAATGAGGAGTCTACACCACCGAGTATTTGCTCACTTAAACCCCAGGGTAGTTGAGAAATTTTCATGGAGCTTATAGTGATTTATAATGGGAAGCATAGGCTTTTTCAGCTACATTGTTCTCACTGACAGTGTAAAGAAAGAGACCACTAAATCTCTTCTCATCATAACTAATGATTAAGTCAGCAGCTTTTTGGGAGAATACAGAATGCCCTTCTACAAAAACAAAGTATTCTATTGTAATGCATTACATTTTTTGTGTGTGTGGAAAAAAATTCTTTTAAGTATCCATCCCATAAGGCTTTTGCAATATCTTTAACTAGATCTTCTCTCGTTGTCACCATATTGAAATAAATGGAATGTGTCAGGCTGGGTAATGCCCTTTTCAATAACTTTTTAGGAGCTCACTCAACAGTTTGGAAGGGGGAAAAAATAAAGAAATGAAGCAAATTTTCTCAGGATCTTCTATGGCTTCAATGAAAGATTAGCTTACTAAGGGAAATGGGCTCAGGCTAACATCAGTGCTAATAGCTGGAACAAGAAATGATAATTCTACAAAATCAGAGTTACTTTACACTGTCTTCTATGTGTCCCAGTAGCTTGAGAAGTAAATTACCCGATTAAAGAATGGGCTCTGGTGACAATTCTCTGTAATATAAAGATCTTATTTAATTGACTTAAATAGATCATAGCCTAATATAGCAGGACTGATTCTATAGGCAGGTATGAAGAATTCGACATGCATTCTCTAGGCTATTGTAAAGAGTCTTGCAATGTCATGCCACTGGGAACTAATTGTCCTGGGATCTTAGGTAAAGGTCATAGTTCAGATTCAAGAGTTATGATCATTTTTAAATTATCCCTCCCTCTCTTTTCAGGTCCCTTCTTTAATGCTTGATGCAAGATTGCATTGATCTTCCTTCTTGTGACAGAGTGTGAGCATGCATTTCAGCTTAAACAGCAAGACCTGTTTCCCCCTCAACAATTTTGCCTCATTCCACATCTTCCCAACACCACAAGCCAATAGAGAGATTCAAATAATCATTATGATTTTCATTACTATCATAATGCATCAAAACCAAACACTTATCAGGGAATATAGTTATAAAGTAAGTAGAATAAAGACATATAAGCAAAATCCAATGGCATCCCTTCATTATAAAAGCAGTATATCAAAATTATTTAGGATTACATTCACTAGTGGTCAGGAACTTGTACCTATCCATATTTTGCTGGACAACTTCTACCATCCCCTACCACTGGCTGTGCTCTTTTGGGCCGATGGAAGATGTAGGCCAACAGCATGTATTTGTTGTTGTTGTTAACTGCCTTCGCGTTGGTCTTAACTCATGATGACCCTATGGATGAGACATCTCCAGGCCCCCCCTGTCCTCCATTGCTCTGCCCAGCTCCTGCAAACTCATATTCGTGGTCTCTTTAATGAAGTCCATCTATCTAGCATGTGGCCTTCCTCCTCTCTTTTTACGTCCCTCCACCTTTCCTAACATTATTGTCTTTTCTAATGATTCATGCCTTCTTGTGATGTGTCGAAAGTAGAGCAGTCTAAGTCTTGTCATCTTGGCTTCTAGGGTTATCTCTGGCTTGATCTGCTCTAGGACCCATTTGTTTATCTTTTTGGCTGTCCATGGGATCTTCAACACTCTTCTCCAACACCACTTCTCAAATGCGTTGATTTTCCTCCTATCTTCTTTCTTGACTGTCCAGCTCTCACATCCACACATGGTAATAGGGAATACGATGGCTTGTATGATTCTACCTTTTGTGCTGAGTCTTTGCATTTTAGGATCTTTTCTAGTTCTTTCATAGCTGCCCTCCTCATTCTTAATCTTCTCCTGATTTCCTGGCTTCAGTCCCCATTCTGATCAATGTTTGATCCCAGATATGAGAACTCTTTTACTATTTCTATTTCCTCATTGTCTAGTTTGAATGTGTGTAAGTTCTCTGTGGTCATTATTTTTGTTTTCTTTAGGTTCAACAGTAAGCCTGCCTTTGCACTTTCTTCTTTCATCTTCCTTAGAAGTTGTCCCAGGTCTGTGAGGTTTTCTGCTAGTATAATGGTGTCATCAGCATATCTTAGATTGTTAATATTTATTCCTTCTATTTTCACTCCTCCCTCTTCCATGTCTAAGCCTGCTTTCCTTACAATATGTTCTGCATATAAGTTGAATAGGTAGGGTGATAGGATACAGCCTTGTCTGACTCCTTTGCCAATTGGGAACCATTTTGTTTCTCCGTGTTCTGTTCTGACAGTAGCCTCATGTCCTGAGTACAGATTCCTCATTAAGAGTGTCAGATGTGTTGGCACTCCCCTGTCTTTAAGGGTGTTTCATATCTTTTCATGACCTATGCAGTCAAAAACTTTGCTGTAGTTTATAAAGCACATGCTGATCTTCTTTTGCAACTCCTTGCTACTTTCCATTAGCCATCGTATATTTGCAATGTGATCCTTGGGGCCTCTTCCTTTCCTGATTCCCGCTTGGATCTGGGATTTCTCTCTCCATGTGTAGTTGGAGTCTATGTTGCAGTATTTTGAGCATAATTTTGCTTGCATGGGAGATTAGTGCTATGGTTCTATAGTTGCTGCAATTTCTTGTGTCTCTAAGCTTTTTTTTTTTTTTTTGCTTTTTTTTTTTACTTTTTGCCTGAAATTCAGGCCAATTACCAGTTCCACTTAGTAATAAGACCATGTTCATTTTTCCTCAGAGGGATCCCTTGTTACCATAGTTCTCACCTTCAGCTTTTAAAATATAACTTGCTTCATCACTTCAGTGTTTGGAAAATAATATATTGTTGTTGTTTGTTGTTTGACACTGGAGAAAGTAACCTGTTGTGTCCCTTTTAGCAAAGTTCATTGCTCTTTTGTTATTTCCCATTACTTTTTAAATTATAAAATATATTTGATTGATAAGAAAATTGCCTAAAACTCAATTAAAACTCCTGCCATGATGTCTCTCAAAATGCCTTAACTTTTGGAAGTAACTAGAAAACATTGCTCATTATATTAATAAATACATTTTGTTCCTACTAATTGCATTACTTTTGAAACATTACTCCTTTTCACCCTTGTTATTTCCTCCCTGCCCCAAAAATATAGGTAACTACGTTGCTTGCAAGTCATTATTTCCAAGCTTTGGCTTAGGATAACCAATTGTAAGGTATTTTATGTTGGGCTGTAGTTGACAATGATCCAGAAAATGTTGGCTGGTGCCAAACACTGCAGCTTGCCTGGGTGAATCACTGGAAACATATTATGCCAGTCCTGACATGTCTGCATTGACTCTGGAAATATTGCTTTCTGAAGAAAGTTCATAGTTGTTGTAAGACCCTAAGCATCTTGGGACCAGCACAGCTAAGAGAAGACTTACCCCACACATTACAATCCTCATTGTGATGTCATATACAAAATATTTCAAGCAATGTTATGGACCTATCAAAGTTGGAAACATTATATCCATTGAGTTTGAGTGAAACTATGCAGTGTGGGACCTATAGGCACATCTCCTGCCTTCTCATAAGCTGCTCTTTGAAGGAAGTGTAACCAGTGAATTGGGGCAATTGAACCTTGCCCATATTGCAATATATAAGTTCTCATTTTCCTCTGATTGCATGGCAGTGGGTGGGAGAAGCTGACATTGATCCAACTGTTATTATTGGATCAGAACCATAATCTAAAATTGATAAGCTTATCGCACTGTGTTCTCGTAACATAATGAGTACGTGTTAAGAATGGAACGGAATGTATTTTATGGCACGGTATGATCCTCATCAATTTCCCATTCTGTGCTCTGACAGTCCTTAGCCAGCAAGATCGCTTTCAGACCATTCCATATGATGTGTGTGCAATAATCCTACCCAGTCTCAATCTGTCCTCGTGTTCTGATTGGCTAAGACAACCTCCTCCCCTCCCCTTCAAGAACGTCCATAAACTCAACTCAACTCTTCCAGTGTTGACGCAAGGAAGGCGCCACAGGTAATTTAATTTAATTTAATTTTTTTATTTTTTATTCTTTGTAGATTGAATTGTGTCATGTTTACGAGAAAAAAACAATGAATGCTCGTTACCTAAACCTCTCGGTAGCATTTTTCCAAGGCAGACATAGGGTTTTTCACAACAGTGAGCATGCGTCCAATGAGGGACGGCTGAGGAACTACTTTAGTGCCAGTACTGGTACAACAGTAAATGCAGTGCGGTAATGTGTATTCTCATAAGGTTACTATCACGTTATCAATAGTCTAATGTGGTAACACCCGTTCCCATATTGTTACGTTCCAGGGACTCGATGGGAACATTACAGGTACTAGTGCAATAAGCTTATAAGTGGTGGGATTATGTAGTATCTTTTCCACAACACAGGTGGCTCCTGGTCTCAACCACTACTTATCTGTTAGCTTTCTATCTTGTATGTCTCTGCTTTGAAGTCTTCGGCCCAAAATAGATGGGCCAAAAGAAGCAGCTTCCAGACATTTTGAGGGCATGGTGTTCAGATGATGCATACCCACAAAGCAGCTAGAAGCCGCTCTGAGGCTGCCAAAGCTGGCCCAAAGCTGACCAAAAAAGGAGCTGATTTAATCCACTCCAGCTGGCAGTCCATTTGGCACTGCTGCAGTAGCCTGCTTTGAGTGCAGACCATGCAGTCACCGTAGACCCGGGCTCCTTGCTTCTCATCTGCTTTAGGCCTTAGTATCTCATTGTCTTGAATAATAGCTATGTGATGGTTGAGGAAATCTACCACCTAGTAACTTAAAATGACCCTGCAGGTTACAGGCATTTAACACTATTAAAATTAATTACAGTATTTAAAAATCAAATCATTTAGAAATACACATACATGAGGATGCCTTGGTTTAACTCTCTCATAGCTATCTATGAGACCAATATATACACATATGTTCTCTCTTATTATTATAGACCATCCAATAATAAATGTTCTCTGGGCAGCTCTCTGAATTTTCCTGAATTTTCAGTAGATTTTATAGAAATTTTATGGAAATTTTGGTGTTTGATTTTATTATGTTTCTACCCACCTTTCTCTGCAAAAATTGAAATCAAAGCAGCAACGAAATTAATGAACCAAGTACAGTTAAAACATAAAAAATAGATTTAAAAGGCAACTACAAATAAAAAAAAGTGGGACCAGTATCTAATGCTGCCCAAGGCCTGCCTGAATGAAAAGGGATAAGAGAGGAGTGGAGGAATAAGAGAGAAGGAGCCAAACTAGTTTCTCTTGGAAGAGAGTTCCATAGTTGGAAATCATCTTTCATACCCTATCAACTCCTAATTTGCCTGACAATTTGCCTTCAATGAATTTTGACTTCCCTCCCCAAATCCCTAGCACTGCACTAATTCCTATACACCAAATCCTATACAATTTTGTATGGGGAAATTTCCAAATGCCCAGCTGAAGTGCTAAGATAGTGCAATGCTAGAAATTGGGGGAGTGAAGTTAAATTTCATTGGAAGACAGACTTATTCTTGTTTCAGGGAGTGGCAATGTTCACATTTTGGCCTGGAGCTACACCCTTGCTCCTGTGATGAAAAATATGAAGTATTTGTTTTAAAAAGAGCCCTAAAATATGTACTGTAACTCTGAAGAAATGGCTGAGCATTCTAATGGAAAGGATGAGGCACATGGCCATGAACAGAAGGTTTCACATTTCTGGCTTTATGTCTGAGGAACATAAAGTGGAAAAATTCAAAGCATGCACAATTACCGGCTCTGTGCTTGCAGCTCTGAATGTATGTGTACAATTGCACATGAATCTAATCAATACATTAATTCCTTATTAGAACATAATTACACATCCCAGGAGGCTGGAATAGAAATGTCCCATTAACCCCTCGTGCCCTTTCCAGCTTTTCTCGGCCTTTTCCTCTAACAGATTTCTATGTCATTCCACTCATTAGAGGCTACTGTCTACAATATTGTTACATAAATAAGGATGTCGATCTGTCAGAATAGGTCTCCCAGCTCAAGGGTGATGATAAATATCTGTCCCCCTGAATTAAGCTAAAGACAGTGGAATACAGGACAGCTACTGTTGATTATTGGATAGTTAATGTATAGAGGACAAAAGGTGCTGGAGCTTGGTCACTTTTTGAAATCATTAATATGGATTTAGGCCTATTGTTTAAGGAAACTAGGCTAACAATGGCATGCTTAATTTTTTTAATTTATTTTGGGTACTGTCACTATATGGTAGATGGGTTCATAATGTTAAAGGCAAGCTCTTTGGTTGAGCTCAGTTAAATGCATTGTTCTTAGTGGAACAGCTGCAGACAAAGTTGAACTATATTTGCCAAACACTTTAAGTGGTAGAGAATTTCTCTCCCCAAAGAAGTGCACAGTGTACTAAGCAAAATAGGAAATCATATATACAGTAGAACAGTATTCACTCTGGGAACAGCTAAGGAGCTGACTCTGAGAAGGATCACATGGTTCATACTGTAAATGGCTGCTTTATTACTAAGATGGACTGAGCTTTCAACTTTTTTTTATTTCTGCTTTTTTTTAAAAAAAAAAAGTGGCAGAAAAAGTTTTTTCCTCAATTAAGAATCTCTGATTGTGTTATAATTTAAACACTGTTGACAGAGTGCTCATTTTAGGTAACATTTAAAGCTGTCATGAGTGGGAGTCACACAGTAGCTTTTGCATCTGTGAAAAAGTAGCTAGCTAGTTCTACAATGAAGCATCATAGTTTACCTTTCCAAACAGAATACATTAAGGAAGAATGTCCTATACTTCTCAATCTGCTTAACTTTCCTAATATAAAGTCAATACCAGAGACCAGCAACCTCATGTGCTACAGATGTTTTGGATTGCATCTCCCAGGAGCCCAAGCTAGCCACAGCTAACAATTACTCCCACTCCACTCCACCACCAGTTAGAGGTTTCACATACTGGAATATCTGCATATTTTGAAGAGCATGCTATTCTCATAACCATGTGAAAAAAGATGCATTGTATTCATTTCTAATAACTTCAGTAAAACCGTATCCAAGACACATTCTCACAGTCCTCTCAGTGTCACAGTTTGGAATGTATTCAAGGATTATAGCCATGGTTGCCCCATGCTGAAGTGGCTGTGTGCACACTGATAGAAAATACTCAGGACAAAAGAACAAGATCTGTTTCAAATAGTGAACATAAATAAAAATGAGGGGATCACATACAGTACTTTGCAGCTCACACACTGTGATGTAAAATTGCACATGAATTATGCACAAAAACGGCAGTTGTTCCCAGAACTAGAAAGAGAGCATATGCCTCCCATTTCTGTGGGAAACAGATGCATTGTATTCATTTTAAATAACTTTTGTGGGTTTTTTTTAAAAAAAATGTTATGATATACCCAAGAGGTAATTTCACAACTATCAGGGTCAAAGAGGAAATGCAAGTAGCATCCTAATAGTGAAAATCTGATGGAGGATTCTGGGAACTGTAGTACAAAAGAATACCTTTCTCAAATTCTGGCCAGCATCCTGTATGGCTCAGTGTAGCATAGTAGTTCTGCATTCCAACTTACATTGTAGCTGGAAATTCACTGACCTCTAGACTTACTAGAGAGCCACTGCAGCCTCCTCACCACGGTCATTCCATGCCTGGTGGAGAAGAGAAGGAGACTGGGGAAACTCCCTCCTTGGGGAAGGAAAGAATCAACAAAGCTCACTGTGTGCATGACAGCTAATCCCTGCTCCTGGACAATTTGCAAGTGATCCACCATGTGTACATTCAGTCTGGGTCAACTTTTTTGCTTTTAAAATGTTGTATGCTGCTTGGAATCCTATGCTAGGAGAAAGGTGGAATATAAATTAAACACACACACACACTTCCTTTACAGTTCTTTTTAAAATCAACATATAGACATCTCTTTCTCAGCACACTTTTCTAACCCTGCTTTGTACAGCAGCATGCCCTAAAAATATCATCAAACATCTCTCCAAAAGATGATGTGGCTTCAGGCTTCTTATGGACCAATGCTTTGTCAGCCAATAATATCACTGCGGGAGCCAGCTCAGTAGTGTATGGTAGCTGTAATTCTCTCCATGCTTCCCTCCCTCTAATTTCCTTCACCCTGAGGGATCAACTGTTGCAAGGAGTATCCCCCTTTTCCTGGCACAGGGACACATGGAAAGTTTCTGCTACGTTATTGTAGTCAGAATTCTCAATCATGTCAGGAGATGCCAGGAACCAAACAACAATCTTTTGAGTCCAGCAGGATCAACAAGTCAGCCTGATAAGCTACCGTGCCAGTTTTTGAAAAAGCTGATTTTAAGGAGAGCTTTGTGAGCTGACTGCAGTTCATTCACATCTTTATCCAGACACAGTGACAGAAACCTCAAGCCGCCCCTCCAAAAAATGAAGGCTGATCAATCCAGGGATATATGTACAACTCCTGAATTTCATTTGGCTGGGAAGTACTCAAAGGAAGCCTTGCTAATGGGGAAAGTTTATGCATACAGACTTGCCAGTAGCACATTTTAGTTTAGGAACAGACAATAGCCCTTTCACATGACAATGCAGGGTGAAGAAATGTATGGAGACAATAAGAAGATCAAGGTTTTGTTCTATAGCTCTCTGTCCCTGACCTTCCTGTGTTCATCCAAATGTGTGTATAACAAACATATACTGCATCTATGCACGAAATCAGGTATCCTGTAAAATTCAGACCCTATGTACAGTATTCTGTAAACAACAGACTGCATGGACAGATTCCTGTGATGTAAATACAAGGAGACTGGGACACAATCTAGACTTCTTTGTCAACATCACATATTTCTTTACTCTGGAATTGATGTATGAAAAGGTCTATAGGTGTCTAAAATGTGGATCAATACTTCCATGTATTGATTCTGGCCTCTTCCTCTTTCATGACAGAAACATTAGGAAAGAGATAAAGAAATAACGCTGCCAATATCAGAATGCCCATCTACATATCTGTGAGAAGCTCTACTTGGAAATCTATGTACAATGTCAGCTGCCATACTTCAAAAAGGACAATGACTATCATGGTTGTTTTTGTCCAAAACTATGACTTCAAAAATGTGTTTTTTAATTTCTATGCCTTCCAATTTCCAATCCATCTTAAGTCTTTCTTTGATTTAGTTATAGAGAAACCATTGATATTCAATCTCCTGGGTTTCTAGTTCTTTTTTTGTCTTTATTTTAAGTCTTCTCCTTCAATTTTCAGCACCCCTTTGTAAGTCAGCCAGTTTTCCCTTTGTGTTTACCATATTCCAAAGAGGGCTTCATGTAATGAGATCCAGAAGTACCTTTGTATAGATTCTACTTTTGTGTTTCAACCATATTTTTAGGAGAGAAAGCCTAATGTCATGATCACTGAAGTCTTTATTTGCCTTAGTTTTGTTATACCAAATGTAGGCATGCCATCCAAATTGGAGATAGAATCCTTCCAATTTTAACAATCTTTCATTGTTTAAACGTATTCAACCATTCACCCAAACCAAACTGATATAGCTTGACGTTAGATAGTCCCAGTCCTCCTCTCATCCAAATTTAAATCCAAAGTTCTCTCATCCCAATTTAATTTAATTTAGTTATTTAACTTGTTCAAACCTAGATAAACATCACCACTATGGTTGGGTCTTAAGATATATATTGGCTTAGTACATAAAGACAACATTTAGCCGAATGGAGTTGTTATTCTCTGGATAATTTATGGCTGATTTAAATTATTGTTCTAGATTTATTTATTCAATATTGTTCTGCCTCCCCTCTACTTAGTATTATAAGGTTTGGTATTTAAATATATTTACTTACTTATATATATTTAAATATATGTACACAGATAGATATAAGTATTTTAAATTTTATATTTGTAATTTGTATATTTTTTACAGTTTTAATTGTACTATTTTAATTGTTGTTTTAAAGTATTTTATATATGTTGTTAGCCACCTTGGGTCCAACTTTGGGAGAAAGGTGGGATATAAATAAATAAATAAATAAAGTATTTACAGGTATGTTTACATGTAGTCAATTAAACACCAAGTAAATCTTACTATAACTGAAACTGCTATAATAAAATAAATAAAATAAAACGAAACAAATTTAGAAAACATCTGAGAAGAATCGTAGGATAATGGATAAGAACATCTATCATATAAAAAGAAAAACCATAAATGTTCAGGGAAAAAACAATACTGAGATGGAAGGAAGGCAATAAATATTTAATATTTGGAAGAAAATACAACAGACTGGAAGATTTTTTTTTCTCTTAACATTGTTCTCATTAAACATTGACAAGCTGGAAACATCAATGACACTTACAAGTTTCATCCCGGGTGAGAAAAAATTCCCCATGACAAAAGGTTACAAAATTGAGGGCAGTTTAGAAGAAGATGTAACAAGGCACATCTTCAAATACCTGGGAAATGGAGCAAACTTGTTTTCTGCTGCTCTGGAGAATAGGATGCAAACCAATAGATTAAAATTAGAAAAAAGAGATACCTACTAAACATTATAAGGACTTCCTGGTGTAAAGAGCTGGTCAACAGTCAAAAGGAAGGTTGTGAATTCTTCTTCACTGGAAGTTTTTAAAACAGAGGTGGTTTGGCCATCTGGTAGTGATGGATTTCCTGCATCAGAAAAGGGTTGGAATGCATAATCCTGAGGTTCCTTCCAGCTCTATACATCTATGAGTGTTTCTAGAGCCATTTAGTAAATCTGGCAGGAGTGGGTTCACAAAAGTCAATGCAGTTTGTCTCACATCTTTCTTGTAGTCTTCCCATAGGCATCTGTTGGTCACGGTGAAAAACAAGATGCTGGATCAGATAAATTTCTGATCTGATCCACCAGGACAGTTCTGATGAACTGGTATATTTGTGAAACCTCCAAAAGAGGCAGAATGAAGTACCCGGTATTGCATCTTAGGGCCACACTCAGCATGACAAAGGCGCATTCCATGTGCCAAATCCCTGCCAAGTATTTCAGGGACATGAAGAAGGGGAGGCTGAAGCCTTCATTCACCCATGAAACAGCTCCTTCTCTATTATTTTTCTCTTGACAGCTGTTACTTCAAATCATGGAGAACTACCAGGAGAAAAAAATGAGTGAGTCATAACACCTAGGGGGTGAGGGAGTCAGAGCACAGGAAAAATGCAGCAGGCACTTGTGCATAGATCAGCTCCAATATATGGGTCAGTCGCTATAAGATCTAGTCTGGCTCTCTGGCTTTGGAGATTTACCATTGACAATGCTGGCTGGGGAATTCTGGAACATGTGATACAAAAAATAATGTAGAAACCATAAGTTGGGGGGGATCCTTTTTATGACCACAGCTTCCAGAAAAACTCTGTTGCTTTTTGGCTGATAGTTTTATCTCTATTTTCAGTATGAAGAAAAGAAATAAAATTGCATCACAGAAAAAGCAACAGCCTAATTCAGGGGTGAGAATGATGTGAATTTCATATGTAGTAAGGATAGAACTGCCAGCAGCCCTATACAATCAATGTTACGAAATACTGGGAGCTGCAGTCCAAAGACAATTGGAAGGCTACATGCTTCCCAACCCTAGCTTAAATCCATTTGCTTGCTCCAGTTAGAGTAGACCTATGAATCCAGCGCTGAACTGTTATGTCAATCTCACTGATTCAATGGGTCTACTCTCGTTGGAACTAGCAGTTGTATTTAGTCCAAGCTAACAAGGGATGCAGTGGCTTATGTGATTAAGACTCTGACTCTATTGATTGCAAGATTGACAGGTTGGCAGTTCGAGGCCCAAGTGCTGCATGATGGGGTGAGCTCCTGTCACTAGTCCCAGCTTCTGCCAACCTAGCAGTTCAAAAACATACAAATGCAAGTAGATAAATAGGTACCAATTTGATGGGAAGGTAGACAGCCTTCTATGCAATCATGCTGGCCACATGACCACAGAGTAGTATCTGACAATGCTGGTGGCTTGGTAATGGAGATGAACACCACCCCTATCATTGGACATGACTTGACAACCTTGTCAATGGGGAATACCTTTACCTTTAACAAGGAACAAGATCAAGGACAAGGGCTTTAGACAGACTGTAATTGTAGGTGAAGGAGCTAATACACTGCCAGGAAGAAAGAACTATTGTGAGTTGCCATTTTTAAGAGTGACATAACTTAGCCTTTCTTGAAACAAAGTTGTCTAATGAGAAAATACTGTGTGTTCCTGGTGTTTGACTATCTCTTATTCATATTAACAGCTGCCTTAATCTGACAGCAGCAGGATGCCAGATATTGAGCCATACAAGAGGACTCTGTTACTTTAGAATAAAGTGAAAAATAAAGGGAGTTCTCTTTTGCCAATGACAATTTGCCACAAATTAGTCATGGGAACTTGTGCACACCGTAATTACAAAAATTCCAAGATCTTTAAAAGAATTAGATTTGCAATTCTTCAAAGCTACCAGGAGAGAGCCAGGTCTACATTAACATTTTTTAAAAATACACACAACAGTTGGTCAAAGCAATTGCTGGCACTCATCTCGATCTCAAAGGCTGTTGAAATAAATTCACAGAAACCTTACTTGCTAATGCAGAAAATGATGACAGCTGCTGCAGCTGCTGAACTACAGGCAAGTGGTGGCCAAGACTAATATTTCCAAGTGCACTCCTAAACAGCACCCTCTGTCTATGTCTGGGGGGGAGGGGGCGCAGGAGGGAGAGAATATTATATAATTGTTGCATGTATTTCTTTGATTTGCTAATTTAAAAATACAGAAAATTACAAGAGGTCAAATTGCTAGGGTGCAATTGTAATTTAATATTTCCAAAAACATTTGGGGAAATTATTTTAAGGCACATCATTACCATTCTGATTGCATTTCCCCTATCAATATTGATGCAGCCCATACAATCCTGACATGTGGAATTTACTGGCAGGAATTGGGCTCCTCTCTAACATTTCAACTACTTACAGTAGCGGCCCCGAAACTAGGTATTGGGATACAACTTCCAGTCCTGGATGGGGTCACATTCTCCACTAAGGACTGTGTTTGTAGTCTGGGGGTGCTCCTGGACTCGTCGCTCCAGATGACTAATCAGGTAAATGTGACAGCTAGGAGTGCCTGTTATCAACTTCAGCTGATACGCCAGCTGCTCCCTTTCCTGGAAGTTAGGGACCATGAAACTGTGGTAACCTCCCATCTTGATTTCTGTAATGTGCTCTACATGGGGCTACCCTTGTGCTTGGTCCAGAAACTTCAATTAGTACAGAACATGGCAGCCAGATTGGTCTCAGGAACATCAAGGAGAGACCATATAACACCAGTCTTAAAGTCACTCCACTGGCTGCCTATCAGTTTCCGGACACAATACAAGGTGTTGGTCATTACCTTTAAAGCCCTAAATGGCTTGAGTCCAAACTATCTTTGGGACCACCTCCTCCCATACAATCCACCCCACGCACTCTGGTCCTCTAGGAGGAATTTGCTACAGCCTATAAAAACAAGGCTGTTTGCAGCTTTCCAGAAGCCTTTTTGACAACCGCTCCCAGATTATGGAATGGCCTGTTGGATGAGATCCACCATATTACTACCTTAAGCAGCTTTTAAAAAGCTGTTAAGACGGATCTCTTCCAGCAGGCCTTTCCTGACTAGATATCCCAGCCTCAAGAGTTAGTCTATCCTTCTATTCCCCTACTCTCTGCTGCAGTCATTATTGTTTGTCTTAGTGAGATTTATTTTAAGTATATTTTAATTATGATATTGTTTAATACTTTTTTAAAGGGTGGGTAGGTTTTGGGGTTTGCGGGTCGTGTTTGGTACTGTATTTATTGTAATTTTAATGTTGTAAGCCACCCCGACTGCTCTGCAGAGGAATGGGATATAAATAAATGTATTATTATTATTATTATTATTATTATTATTATTATTTTGAACATGAGAATATCAGTAATCTACTTCACAAGGCTGGTTTGAGGATATAACTGGGAACAGAAATGTTTAGTTGTTTTTGTTGATTTGTAGATATACTAACCTAGATAAAAATCACCCAACATTTAACAGATGAAAACCAGGACTTGTGTGGCCAAGTAACATCAGTGTGTGGGCAGGATGGGGGAAAAGTTATTAATGAGGAAGAACACATAAATTAGGAAGGCTGCAGCAGTTTCCTTTCACCTGAGCCTACTGGGAAAGACAAGATACACCAGCTTGTTAATTGAGTGCAAACAATTTCTACACTTTGAACCTAGTTTGTAGCAGTTCAAGTCAGCTGATAACAAAGGGATAAAGTGAGAGGGAGAGAAACTGGGACCTTTTAGAAGCAGCTGAAAAAGTAATACAACAAGATATTAATCAGGACTGTCCCTGTTAAATCAGGACAGTTGGACAGTATGTAAATACAATGTGACACTAGCAAGTGTGATTTTCAGACTTTCCACTTTGTACCTTCAGCCTTCTCCTGTACTGAAGAGCTCCTTCAGTCCCAAGTACATCATGCAATATGGTTATGCTCTAAATACCATTAAAAAGCCATTATTATTTTGTTGGTTTTTTAGAGATCTTTGAAACACATGTTTTGCTTAGCTAAATATCTTATATGTTTCCTAAGTTTTCTTGTGAACCAAACAGCCCAACTACATTTCAGCCTTTGTATGTGTGTTATGTATATATTGATTGATTTATGAATGGAACCCAAATACTGTATTTCCCAGCACAGAGAAAGACAGCATATTGTATTTTCCAGCACATGGACCCTTATCTATTTATGACACCTGCAATCTAATCCCAAGAGAACTTTGCAGAGAGTTGTTGCTGCAAAAATGTGCTACACAGTGTTACCCAAAGACCAGGTGGGGGGAATGGAGGGGTTCCCACCAGCTGCCAGTGATACTTCAAATGTTGGGGAAATTAGCTGTGTAAGAGGCTTGGATAACCTTTGGACCATGTGCATCACCTGTACTAACTGGGAGGACTCCAGGTTCTGGGTGAATTAAGAAGGTTTTATTTAGAAAATATGCAGAGGGCAATCACACACAAAAGATAGCAATCCAATATGGAAATATGGAAAGGGGATAGCAATGTTTTTAGGGGTTCCAGTGTTGTTATAATTATCTGTCTGAAGACATGACCATGGAACCCTAAAAGTGGACAAATTTGCACTATTTCTGGCAGTCTGCAAAGGCCCTTAATCTAGTTTCCCTGAAAGGTCATCAATCTTTCAAAAAACATGCAGAACTCCAAAATACAGTTTGGAGTATACAAGGATGCTTAACAATAGGAAGTGGAGAGGAGCGGGGCAAAAGAGGGGGACAACTGGAGCAAAAAGAAAGATCTTTTACCCTTTCTTTCAACAGTCTTACTAATGTTTTTTAAATGTATTATTCTTTATTTTTAATAAAATTAAGAAACTATTTTCATTATTAAATTACTCAAAAGTAGTAAGGAATTGAGTTGGAGTGTGTGTGTGTGTGTGTGTGTGTGTGTGTGTGTGTGTTAGACAGGCAGGCAGGCAGGCAGACAGACACACATGTCTTGGATATCCAGACAATGGCAGTAGCTCTCAACATATTGAGATAAATATATGCTCTTGTCTCAAGGTACCAAAGATGTGTTTTGGAATGTGAAAAAAAAAATCCTACAGAAGAAACACAACCCTGTGAAATGACATGAAAATTAAGCAGTTTATCACATAAGCCCTGTTCGCACTGAGATTGCATTAATAAAAGGAACTGGATACATACTGATTTGGAGCATTGCATGTTGCACATCTCTTCAATAGTGCAACTAGGCCCTCTTGCTGTCTTCTGCATTCCTCCCTAACTCTGTCTTCCTGCCCTTTGCCCTACCCAGCTTGGCTTTCTATGTTGTTGTGGTTTTTTTTAAAGTTTTATTTTTAATGCAATTCCAGTGGTATGCTAATAAGTTTTTTAAAAAGAAATGGGTGAGGGGGAAGAATGTGTGTGCTTTTTTAAAAAGGAAAACAGCCTACTTGGGAATAGTGAGGAAGAGGTGAGAAGAGGACACTGACTGCCCAAAACCAGAACTGCTGCAGGAGGAACTTATCACACTTAATAGATATACTAACCTATATATCTATATATCCTTGTACCTAATGCAAGGTGTTTGGGAGCTAATTGACATTTCTCCCCCCCCCCCCCCCCATCATTGACAAGTCTTATAAGACTTTGAAGGCAAGGCAGGAATGAGAGAGAGATAACATCATGCAATAAGTATTGCCAAAGGTGCTATTTTCCAACTTTAATGGTGGTTTCAAAGCTGTGTGTGATAAAGTCTTACGAGAATTGAGAACAGTTGAGAAGAACCAATTGTGAAGAACAGTTGCTGGGCCCTTTGAATATGCACAGTTATAGCACTATGATTCCACTTTAACTACCATGGTTCCATCCTATGGAATCCTGGGGTTTGCTGCTGAAGGAGGGGAATTTAGAATTCTCTGCCAGAGAGCTCTAGTGCCTCTCCAAACTATAAACCCTAGGATTCATAGGCAGTTAAATTGGGAATCAGAGTGATAGCCCCCTGACTGGAAGATTAGGAAAGAGGTAAAACAGCTGATAGTGGCTTATGGACAAAGAAAAAAGGGGGCTGCTACAAACTGGGGAGAGGGAGTGTACACCCCTACTTAGATTACTGCCTTTGAAGTAATTAAAGCTGGGTTTAGGTTCCTTTGCTAATGTATGGGCATATGCTTCAATTTTTCATACTTTGGGTAATGGCTGACTCTTTTCAAAGGCTATTCAGGATATCATCATGTATGTTGTGTTTCCAAAAAGAACTGATTGTATGGGCACCTGGCCAGTCACTGAATGCATTGTAGCCATTTTGGCTATCAGAGAAATTCCAAAATCCTTCCTAGGATAAACCCTTTCTTAGGCCAACTAGAATGCCACAATATCATCTGTGTGCTTTTACATTTCCCCAAAATCTTAATCAGGCTTGAAAGTAAACATTTTTAAATATATATATATATATATATTATTATCCCTTTAACTCCATTACATACGTACTGTTCCCACTGACCTGAGGTAACTGAGATCATCTAGCAATGCTGTTTATTACACAAGACTACAATGACATGCAGACCTGAAGGCAGTTTGAATAACAAGGCATTCCAGATAAGAAATTTCATCACAGGGAACAAATTTCAGGAGGGGGAAAAATCCAATCATTCAAGTCTAAGGAGTTGCTGACATTCTGGCAAAGGGTAGGTCTGGGCTATAGGAAAATAGAATAGTAACCCCCATGCCATGGTATGAATACAATGCCCAAGCCAAGTAGAGGCTGACAATGATTTTTCTGGCACTGCTGTACTCATAGGCAACAAGAAAAAGTGGCTCTTTCATACACTCCAGTTTGGACACTACATCTGTAGTTCACTCTATTAAATTTGGTAGCACTTGTACTACTGAGTTGGACTGTGCAGACTTAATCTATGTCTTTACCACTAAGGTCAAACCTAACTATTGACCATTGTCCCAAATGGCAGAAAAAATGTTTTGTCAGACTTGTTGACACTAGTCCAACAACAAATGAGATGATGTCTTTGACCTATGTGTCAGCACGGTAATTAATATTTGCAACCAAAGTTTAACCACAGGTTTAGAGCACTTACATTTTCACAACAAGCTTTAACAAATAAGTGTCTCTGTGTCCAAGGCATCAAAGGAAGAGTTATGGGAAAATTATTATACTGTTCTATGGTCTTTCTGAGCACAACTTTGGGCCTTTGCAGACTGCTAGAAATAGTGCAAATTGAGTCCACTTTAACTGCCCTGGCTCAGTGCTAGGGAATCATGGGAATTGTATTTTTTTCTGAGACATTGAGCCTTCTCTGTCAGAGAGCTCTCATGCCACAATAAACTACAGTTCCCATGATTCCCTAGCACTGAGTCAGGGCAGTTAAAGTGGACTCAATTTGCACTATTTCTGGCAGTCTGCAAAGGCCCCTAGTTAATAATAAGCCATTTCAATAGCATATTAAGTGTACCAATTTCAGAATCAGTCTAATCTGGCAAAAAGTATTCATGTTGTGATTATATATACGTATATTCTACATAGGGCTAGCCTTGAACTGCATCTGGAAACTTTGATTGTTGAAAATGTGTCAACTAGACTTCGAGCATGGTACATGGTACTTTGATTGTAATACTGAAATCCTGAAGTAGAGGTACTTTTCAATCATTTGGGGGACTCAATTCAGGCTTTTGGTTTTAATGTTTAAAGCCCAAGGTGGCCTTGGGCCTATTGCAGGGATTGTCCGTCTTGATTCCAGGAGAGGCTGTGTAGAAGATACTCCTGCTTGTCATGTAGAAAATTGTTTTCTCCTATGTCAGTCACACTTTGGAATGCACTTCCTTTAAAGCTACTACTGGTTCCCAGGAATGGGCTCAACATGCATAATTGCTTTTCAAACTATTTTAAATGTTTCTAGAGAATGCCATAAATTATTTAGTAATTTTTTTCAACCAAATCTATGGATGTTGAATCATTCCTGAAATTTGATAAACAGTTAGTTTTATTACATTACTCAAAACAGATATTGTCAAAGTTTGCAGTGGCTACAAAACAAGGAGCTTCATTGGCTGTCTCCTAAGAATTTGCAACAAGTTTGAATTATGGTAGAATTTACAAGATACATGAACAAGAGAGGCATGCAGTATGAATTCTGAGGAGGATTTGGAACCAGCAAAGGATTACTCTGCATTGATAACAAGAAAGCTTTTCATAAAGTACAACATGGCAAGTTAATTGGAGTTGTTGGTAAACCAAGATTTTTGATTCAGAAGATATCTGTATAATTGGTACCTTCTATTGCCAACAAAAACTGTGGTGGAATTTGAAGATCAGATGACAGAGGACATATTAAAAACAAAGGCGAGTCTGACAAGGATGTATATGTCAACTGTGATTTGTTCTATCAAAACTGGACTTATTTAGATATATGGTAAATATATCATATGATCTGAACAAAGGGACCTGGGCTCCTATCCTAGAAAGCAAATGAAATAAACATGCAAAGACACACACCCCGACGCATCGGGAGGGGCCTTCTGTTGCGCCGGCCATGTTAAGAAGGCTGACGCCACAATTGGCTGGGAGGGCAGGAAGTCCCGCCCTTCCTGTGGCTCCCACCCAATGAGGGGGGGATCTCGTCAGATCCCCCATCAACCCATGAAATCTTGCGAGACTTCATAGTCTCGCAAGATTTTGAGCAAGAATTGGGGCCTATATAAGGGTCTTCATCCACGTGGCGGCAGCCATTTTTGGACAGGCAGCCGAAGATTACATCAGGAATTAAGGCATGCGCACATACACATGTGTCAAGAAGGAAGTTAAATAATGTGAAAATTTATGGCTGTCAAATCCTTGTATAAGACCCTGTACAGATGAATAAAGTTGTGGCCATTTGTTACCCACAAATGGTGTTTGGACTTCTTTGTGCCAGTGCAACAATAGAAGCCATTGCTATATAGAAGATAAAAAGGAACAAGACTATTAAAAGGTTGGAAACACTGTGAAAACAAATGATTGTAGAAGAAATGCCAATTAAGTCTATGATTGTCATACTTCATGGAAATATAGCTTGGAATGAATTTAGATAAACACAAAGCAGCCTAATTCTACAGAATTTTCAACTTTCACTTTATTTCACAGAGAAAAAAATGCATTTTGTCATGTAGAAGTGGCTTGAACCAGAGTGAAATGGTGTTGAAAGCAAAAGAACCAATATTATGCTCATAAAGTGGAGTGGGCAAAGGGTTGAGCAAGTACCCTTGGAAAAGCAGTTCTGTGGTGAAAGGCTACAACCCATATTTCACTAAATTTGACCCTTCTTCATCAGTGGTAGATAAAATCCTTCCTGAGGTGCCCTTTTCACTATATAATTTAAATTGAAATAACCTACAACAATGTCCACCAAAGATGCAGTTACAGCATGGTAGCAATCAATGGCCACATATTGCAGCCATGTTCCATTTATGATTTTCCCTCTGTCCATAAAAAGTGCATTGGACAAGAAATATTGCAGAAAGTCTGCTTATTTTTATCATTGGGATGCTTTTGCCACTGGGGTGCAAGTCAATATTAATATCAATACTAGGGTGCCAACTTTCCAATGTATTTCCCCCCTCAACAAAAACTGATGGAGAGAAAACAACATTGTGTCACTATGGGGTGAAGCAAATAGCCAGGAAGAAGTGGCCTCCAACCATGATCATGCTAGGACCGTGGTGACTGCATGGCCCACTCCCAAGGGGGCTGCCGCCACATGTCTTGTACTGTGCTTTGAGGAGTCAGTTTAACTCCTCAAAGTCAACTCCTTTCTGCCGTGGCCTTGGACTCCTTTGGGCAGTGTTGGGGCAGCTTCGGGCCACATTGGGGGGGGGGGTGTCATCTAAACGCCATGCCCCCAAAGTGACTAGAAGCCACTTTTTTGGCCCATGTGTTTCGAGCCATTGACTAACAAATTGGTATAAGCTTTATTTGATGTAAGCTTTCGTAGATTACAGCCCACTTTATGAAGTGTTGTTTCCATGGTCTAAAGATTATACATATGATTGGAGGTGGTTCATATTCAGAAAGTATGGGCAGACAGAGAAAACTGAAATACAAAAGGCAGAAGAAGGGAGCAGTAGTTTGATGATAACAGAGATGCATTGAGAAGCTGATTGTGATAATATGTAGGGTAAATTAAAAGCTTTTCCCCCATTCAAGCCACAGAAGAGAATTCATCAAGAGGTTTAGTTATACACTCATCCCTCCCCATTCACGCACTTGGAGCCCGTGGTCTCACCCATTTGTGGATGGCAAGTGGGGAAGGATAAAATGGTGTGCATGCCTGCGGCACACGCAGGAGCACACAGATATTAAAACAAATGGGACCCTAATATTTGTGATTTTCCTGATTGCGGGGGGGGGGGGGGGGATCCAGAATGGATCCCCTGTAAATTGGTTGGAACAAAGGCTTTTTGTACCACCATATATGTTAACCCATGAATGCAAAAAATTCTGTGTTCCCTTGTTGTTGTTAACTGCCATCAAGTCAACTTTGACTTATTCAACCCTATGAATGAGTGAACTCCAAGACATCCTATCATCAAGAACCCTGTCCAGGTCTTGCAAAGTCAGTGCTATGGCTTCCTTGACTATGGCCTGAAACAGACAAGTCATAAGTGCCAGCTTTAGACTGCGTTGGGGTTGTGGTGTTTACACAATACACACCCAAATGCAACCAGAAGTCACGCCAAGCCCACCCCAACCTGAAAGCGCTGGCACAAAAAGGAGGTGTGAAAAGCCACTCCTTGCCAGCAGCTGGGTTGAGGACTGCAGTCACTGCAGTCCCAGCTTGATCAGGGTGGGAACAACCTCTGGCTGCTCCTTTTGCGCTATCTGCTTGAGGCCTGAGTCTATCAATCTGCAAAGTGGTCTTCCTCTTTTCCTACTGCCGTCTTCCTTATGAAGCACTATTGTCTTTTTTCATGAGTCATATCATGATATGTCCAAAGTCATATAGGCTTCCAGGAACAGCTCAGGCCTGATTTGCTCTAGCACTTATTTGTCCTTTTAGCGTTCCAGGATATCCACAGAACTCACCACCACATCACGAAAGAATTGATTTTCTTCCAGTCATCCTTCTTCACTGTCTAACTTTTACAACCATGGGTAGAAATTGGAAATACAATGGCATGGGCAATCCTGACTTTAGTTTTCAATTATACATATTTACACTTGAGGATCTTGTCTAGTTCTTTCATAGCTGCCCTTCCAAGTCCCAGTCTTCTTTTGACTTCTTGACATCAGTCTCCATTTTTAGCATCACTTTTCCTGTGTGAGAAATTAATGCAGTAACCCAGTGGTTACTGCAATCCCTGGCATCCCCTTTCATGGGAATTGGAATGTATATTGAGCATTTCCAATTTGTGGGCCGTTCTTTTGTTTTCTGTATTTTCTGAATACAGTCAATGCAGTCCATTCCAACATACTGATTTAACAATGGTGGATGATATTTGCCAAATTTCTGTCCCATGAACTGTCATTATTATTAGATGGCCAAGTAGATGGCTAAGTAGAATGGGATTTATAGAGCAACAGGTCTATATTTGCTCACCATCTCTTCCTGAAAACCACAAAGCATTTCACAAAAATATACATACTAGTTCACATAGATCCCTCCTAGAGAGCCTCTGAGCTACCCAACTCAAGACTGCTTTGTATAATAGATTTCAAAGGCTTTAAATGATTTCTATAATTCCTTCTTATATCCACAAAGATGTGCAGAATGAATGCATATGACAAATTCCAGGCCAGAACTGTAACATAATTGAATACTGCAATTCACAAAGTCTCTCTGGGAGCCAACTGTCTTTGTTATTTAGAGTGAAACTGCACATTTACATGACAACAGCAGATCCAGAGATTCCTTCTCCTCTGTCCCCTATAGGGCATGACATCATTGCATTTTAAGTGTCCCACCTCTTCTCCACACAAGTGGCAACCACCAGGAAGAAAGAAATGAAGCCTGTTGAATAGCCTTGGCTAGATGTGCTACTTGGAAATGAGAGCAACATCAAACATTATGTAGAAAGGTGATGAATGGGAAAGTGAAGCATGTAAGGTATAGCTCTCTGTATATGAACATTCCCAACAATTTAGAATATACAAAGTTCTGATTTCCAAATGCAACATGGTATAACATGGTATAACAATGGTATGGTATAACCAAGAATAGTTATGGTAGCAGGATAGAACAGGGTGTTTTATGAACTAACACCAGAAAATGCAAAGCTTCCAGAATAGGGGCTTCTCATGTGCTAGGTAAAACTTGGTTTCGAAACCTGAATTACTCCCAACCCAGTCCCTGGTCAAATTAGTGGAAAAGGTTTGAAGTAAAAGGATGCCAAAATATCCACTATGAAGGATTCTAGCAGAAAAAATAAAGTCTAAATGGATATACATTTGCAGGTTAAGCATTTGTGGATTTGATTATTTATGGATTACTGTCCCTGCCACTGAAAAAACATGTTCTTACTAGGCATCTGTAGGTCCTCCAGTGTTATTCTATGATCAGCTTCTAGAAGTTGACCACTGGAACTTGTCCATAGAGTCCTGCAGAAGGACCTACAGATGGACCTACAAATGCCTAGAAATGTGTTATTTTGGGTAAATATATAGAGAGCAGGCCTATATTCAAGATTTTTCCACTTTCAAATGTGTGTGTGGGGGGGTGCACTCCTATTCCCTGTGAAAGTTGAGGGCCAACTGTGTTTCAAATGAATACAGCATGTCTAGGGATTGACAATATACATCCAAATAAAAAATCATGAAGACATAAAAAGTCATCTTTGGACTCATTTCACTGTTTAAAAATGGTATTAATAGTCATTGCCCATAAAACTCAATCTAGTTGTAATTATTGGTAAATTAGTCACTGATTTAAAAAAAAAAATGGGTCCATTGAGTATGCACCCTCCAACATGTGTCTAAAGGCCTAGCCAGTCAGTACAATGCAACTTTGATTAGCATCACATGCATAGACATATCAACATCCTATTGATATTAAAAAGTATCCACAAACCCTTTTCCTCTGCACCCTGTATGTGCCTTCCCATGTCTTACAATAGTCTGCAGAGGGCTTTCTTTCAGTCCAAACACACTCACAGGCTCATCTGGTTAGGACACGGGTGTGTGGGGGGGGGGGTGAGGGAGCTTCTCAAGGGTTATAGAAAGTTCATTTGGTTTAGATGGTTGGATTAAAAATATTTTTTCAATGGTGTGTGCTTTGAATGTGCTTTTAACTGTTTAACATTCATGTTTTAATTGCATTTTTGTGTAATTTTTTAAAAACATTGGTGTGATATGTTGTTTTCAGAATATTCTATTTTAAACTGCCTTATGTTGCAAACTGCCTTGAATCCCATAGTGGGAGAAAGGTGGGATATAAATTAATTAAAATAAACCAAACAACCAGCCTTTAAAATGAAAAGTGCTTTCTTGATATTATTGGGTGTAAAGGTAAAGGTATTCCCCATTGACAAGATTATCAAGTCGTAGGGGGCAGTGCTCATCTCTGTTACTAAGCCAAAGAGCCAGCATTGTCAGAGACTACTCTGTGATCATGTGACCAGCATGATTGCATAGAAAACTGTTTACCTTCCCACTGAAGTGGTACCTATTTATATACTTGCATTTGCATGCTTTTGAACTGCTAGGGTGGCAGAAGCTGGGACTAGTGACAGAAGCTCACCCCATCATGCAGTACCCTGGACTTGAACTGTCAACCTGTCAATCTTGCAGTCAACAGAGTCAGTGTCTTAACCACTTGAGCCACTGCATCTCTATTATACCTAGTTCTTGGGTGTATAAGAGTGCAAATTCTCAAAAGATGGTCTGCAGTTATTGGACTCTCCCTGCACCATAATGCTTGATCAACATTTTTCATAAGGATTCAGATATTGATGTAATGATGTAATGTTCAGCATCAAGGTGAACATCTCCACCCCGCATTTACTTTATGGATGGGCTCAATGGAGAAGCTCACCCAGGCAAGCTTCAGTCACAGGTTGGCAGCTCACTTCTTGTTATCAACACAATTTATCAATACGTTTGTCTTCTGGACAAGAGTCTCTTGGCAACTGCAAATATCCCATTATATCATTTGCCATCATAGTTTATAAACTGCCAGTAATCCACACCACTTAATCTTCAATAAAGTTGTTGCTATGGCACCATGACCCATTTTAAACTAGTATTCCTTAGTACTAATCTTATATCTACTTGTTCATATTAATACAAGCATTAGATTGAATTAGGGCATTATTTCCTCAGTGTGTGCCATATGTGACACTTAAGTACTGGTTATTGAGCCAAAGAAAGAAAGCTGTGAATAGCATGTACAATATGAGAAACTGTGTAAAGATCCAGAATTCAACATTTTAATAGAAATAGCTGCCATATAATTTTCCCACAAGCAATTGGACACTAGTATTTTTAGCCAGTTGAGGCCTGTATGTTAAGAATAGCAATGGCTGCAGTGGGAAAATGCACAGTTTCTATTATGGGGGCAGACAGGCAGGCAGAACAACAGCTGACTGGTGATGCATTCATGTGAAATATGCAATTATAGAGCACAGATAAGAATAAATTTTATAAACTGTTTAGAGTGGGAATTGTGAGGAGACAATGGCATATTGTTGTCTTCTTTCTTGTAAGGGGCATGATATTTGCTTGAACAAATTGCAAATGCAAAATTCATTCTGTTTATGTGTAATTTCCCACAAAGGGACCTTCATTTGAACAACATAGGTATTTTTCATGGGGAAAATATTTAGACAGATACCGTCTGTGCATTGCTTTAGACAGCACAATATTTAGAAATATAATCCAACGTGACACAAGAAAGGAAGTCGCTGCTGATCACAGATGAGCTTCTTCATTTTTCTCCACCAGACTAAAATATAGTGGGAAAGCAGCTCTTTCCCAGGCAGATGAAACTAAAACAGAGTTCCAGTTCTGGAATCAGCCCATAATTTGAAATGATAACAAGCATGTTGCTAGTCCATTTCCAAAACACAGAGATTTGTTGAGTTGTGGCAAGGGAGAGATGAGGTGCATGTCACTGATCTCCTATAAAAATAACATCAATAAGTTATGAAACTGCAGGGGAGTTTGGTACCCTTATCAAAACACAGAAGTACTGTGAAAAAGGAAAACTATTCTCTTATTGTACTATACACCAGATATGATTTTTTGTTTATTTTTTACTGATAAGTGCCAGTGTGGAATAGTGGTTTGAGTGCTGGACTATGACTCTGAAGACCAGGGTTCGGCCATGAAACCCACTGGGTGACTTTTGTTGAGTCACACTCTCTCAACCTCAGGAAAAAGCAATGGTAAACATCCTCTGAACAAATCTTCCCAAGAAAACCCCATGATAGGTTCACCTTAGAGTAGCCATAAGTCAGAAACGATTTGATGTCATACAGCAGCAACAACAAAGCACCTTCTGTCCTCCTTGTTCTTGCTGTGGCACTGTTTGTTTTAGAAATAGGGTGAAATCAATATAATTTTTTGTCTCTACAGCTCAGTAGTAAAAACAAGCCTAAGTATCAGGATTAGTGGGCACAGTTCAGTAGGATTTCTTCCTTTATGAAACAAATCTGTATTAATTGATTTCCCCCCCCTTGATGTGGATTAATTGCAGCTCTTTATTAGGAATATTATCAGAAATAGATTGTTAAGCCTAGATTTGATCTGAATGAGGCTAATCAATATCAAAGGCCTGTGATTTAAAGTAATTCATTAAGGCCTCAGGAAAAGCTGAACAGTGTATGTGAGAAATGTCTCATCTGGAGGACTGAAAGAAGCTGCATTCTCAAAGAGGAGATATATGCGCTAGCAATTTTTAATACGTAATTATTTCAGATCAGCTGGTTCTGATTCTTTCATTATTATCTGGATGGCTGAGGTACTAACAATGGGGTAGATGATGGCCACATGGTAGGTCAGGTCACTTCTCAGAAGGTTATCAATCATTTCTGTAGACAGCTATCGTAGTATATGCCAGTCTATTTAATGTTAATTTCTGTATCAATGATGAGTTGGAAGTAATTTAATGACTATGAACTGTGGCCACAAAGTTATCATAGATACTGGAGGGTGAAATGACACTCATGAATTGTTGGATACAGGGCAATCTATAAACTTCTACTTCAGTATGATCTCCCTGGGTGTTCTTGAGAGTCGCTATATCCAACCTTAGCTCCCTGTCTATAGCATCTAATATTAATGATGAATCTTATAAGGTTGTTTCAAGGTCAAAAGGAATGTCTATAGTAAAGCACTTGCATGCTATAGGCCAGTGAATTTAATGGGTCTTATTTCTGAGTAGACAAGCGTAAGACTGCACAGTAAGAACTATTACAGATAATAGTACCTTTATTTATTTTTTTCACCTGTAATAGTATTCTGGAACAGAAGTGCATTGTGCATGGGCAAAACCCAATCCTATAAAACAGCCATATGTATTTATTTCTATAATAATATTGGGGGCAGCTAGCAATAAAACCTGTAAAAATACAAGTATAGATGACCTGCCAGTCTTTTGCAAGAACAACAATGTTGGGTTGATGCCCAAATTAATCCAGACTAGAGTAAACCCGGTGAAATATTAGCCACCCCTTACGTAAACTGCATTAATTTGAATGGGTCTACTTTCATTGAGGTAACATTGAATTTTGCCCATCAATGGTAGCATGAAACACCCTGCAAATAAAGCAACAACAGAGTAAGTTATTTTAAAAATAAGTTATGAAAAGGTCTATTAAAACTAAGGTGGGTTTTGCTGCCTATCAGAAAGTGGTAGATGAAGCCTCAGGAAGATGTTCCAAATTCTAAGTGCCAGCACTGAAAAAAGCCTTATCACTCATACATAGTCACTGTGCAACTCACTGAAGGTATGTTTATACAGAAGAAGGGAATTCTTAAACTACTGTGGCCCAGACACTTTAGGGCTTCACAATGCAAGTCTGTGCATGTATATTCAGAGGGTAAGTCCCAGTGACTTCAATGAGATTCATTCTCAAGTAAGAGGATATAGGATTGCTGCCTAAAAGTCTAAGCCAATCAATTGGAATTAAGCCTTGAAACAAACTGATAAATGGCACAGCTGATTTAAAACTACAGTGATATGATATGTTCTAGTCTTCAGGCTTTGGGCTATACCCAAGTGGCTGCACTTTAGACCAACTGACAGTTCTAAGCCAGAGCACTGAAAAGGAGTACAGTAGGCCCTCCACATTCGCTGGAGTTAGGGGCACACGACCCCTGTGAAAGCGAAAAAAACCACCAATAAAAAACACCCAGATATATCTCTCCATGACCAGATCATCGTCTCAGAGTTCAGATGGCATCTCTCCTCTTAATGACTGTCTCAGAGCGGTAATGGGTTGGATGAGGAAAAACAGATTGAAGTTGAATCCCGACAAAACGGAGGTACTCACAGTTACAGGCCCGAAACCAGATCTGGGAATACAGTCTCCAGTCCTGGATGGAGTCACACTCTCCTCTAAGGACTGTGTTCACAGTTTGGGGGTACTCCTTGATTCGTCGCTTCACATGACTAGTCAGGTGAATGCGGCGGTCAGGAGTGCCTGTTATCAGCTTCGGCTGATACGCCAATTGCGCCCTTATCTGGACATGAGGGACTTGGAAACTGTGGTACATGCCCTGGTAACCTCACGCCTGGATTACTGCAATGCACTCTACATGGGGCTACCCTTGCGCCTAACCCGGAAACTTCAACTGGTACAGAATATGGCAGCCAGGCTAATTACAGGAACATCAAGGAGGGAGCACATAACACCAGTGCTAATGTCCCTCCACTGGCTGCCGATTAGTTTCCGGGCACAGTACAAGGTGTTGGTTTTAACCTTTAAAGCCCTACATGGCTTGGGTCCATCGTATCTTAGGGACCGCCTCTCCATATGATCCCCCCGCGCCCTCCGGTCCTCTGGGAGGAATCTTCTACAGCCAAAAAAAACACTAGGCTGTCCCAGACCTCCCAGAGGGCCTTTTCTGTAACCGCTCCCAGACTTTGGAATGGCCTGCCAGATGAGATCCATCTAATCACCACTCTTGCTGCTTTTAAGAAAGCAGTAAAGACGGATCTCTTCCGGCAGGCCTTCCCGGAATAACTGTCAGCCTAGGGATGGGTCCCTGACTTGTAATCTGACTCCTTATATTATTTGTTGTTATGTTTTTAATATTGTATTTTAATTGGTCATCTGTTTAATCCTGTTTTAAGGGGATGGGAGGGTAGGACTATGGGATGATGGAATGTTTTTAACTCTGTTTTATTTTAATACTGTTGTACCCCGCCCTGATTGTCGTGCAGAGGGGCGGGCTATAAATAAAAAATTATTATTATTATTATTATTATTATTATTATTATTATATTACTTCTTTTTTACCTGAGACCACCTCTCTAGGAAACCCTGGTTCCTCCAGCACAACTCTATGGTCAGCATCTGCCAAACATTGACCATAGAATCATGCTAGAGGACCTACAAATTCCTAGATAAGTGTTTTCTCTAATAATCTCTAGATCCTCCAGTGCAAATCTATGGCCAATATACCAGCACTAGAACTCAAAATCACTAAACTGAGAGGATATACTGTGGACATAATTTGCTGGAAAAGTGGACAATGCTCAGTAAAGTAATAAATAGTGGCGGGGGGAGAAAGAGCACATTATAGATGAATAGGCTCAATCAAGGAAGCCCTATGTTTGCAAGATCTGAGCAGGGCTATTGATGACCAAGGCAAGGCTCTCATACATTGGATTACCATATGTTGAAGCCAATGTGAGAGGCAGTAACAGCAACAATAAAGTGTAGTCCCACATCCATGCATTGATCAGGATTACACATGTGGAAAAGGAATGTTTAATCCATCCCTCTCAGTTCACCTAGCTACATGCTAAGTACTTATCTTTAAAAGAAAAAAAAACATGTTGACAATGGGAGGTTTTCTGCTATGTCTCTTTACCAAGGGAGAGAAGATTCTGTAGTTGCAGCTGCGGAAAGAAGATGAATCTCCTCTCACTGCCCACTGATCACATTCAGTAACAAGAATAGGTGGGAGTACTTGTTCTTCAAGTCAAATAAACAAGGGAGCAGCATACTATGGCCTGGTTCCTATTGTTAGACCCAGTAAGAGTAGACCCAGTGAATCAGTAGTATTTACCACTCACCATTCAACAATTGGTCTACTTTAGCTGGAAGTAACCAAAAACATTCAGACCTTCATATTTCACAGAAGCTGTCATATTGAGTCCACTTTAACTGCCCTGACTCAGTATGAGGGAATCATGGGAACTGTAGTTTATTGTGGCACCAGAGCTCTCTGACAGAGAAGGCTCAATGTCTCAGAAAAAAATACAATTCCCATGATTCCCTAGCACTGAGCCAGGGCAGTTAAAGTGGACTCAATTTGCACTAGTTCTAGCAGTCTACAAAGGCCCTTTTACCCCAGGGCTTGAAAAGTTTACTGGGGGGGGGGGGGGGGAAGTTCCAGCATCTCTCATGTTGGCTGGGGATTTAGGGAGTTGTCTTCAAAAAAAGTATCTTGGGGTAACTTTTCAAAGATCTGGTTTATCTACATAATTTTCCTGCCCCCTCATGCAAATTGTTTCCATTATTAGTTACTTGAGGAGACAAGTGAAAGCTGTATATTCTGCCCCCAAGATAAAAGCAAGGGTGTGTAACTGTTTACAAAAAGAGGAGGATAAACACACTATCTTGCTACATGTATTATCTTCTATCTGGCAAAGATTATCTGTCAGCCTTTTGCATAAACTCTCCAGCTGAAAACGGATGCCCTGCGACTAGATCTTTCACCTTCCTTTGATTGTCATTTTCCAATTGTTTTCTTTTTTAAATTGCGTCAGTAGCTGGCTTGATTGATGCTGTATTTTGGCCCAGATTTGGAACCACCCAAAAAAGTCAAATGCCAAGAAATGGTTGAGGGAAATAGTTAAAAAAGAAGATGTCCCTTGAACTATCTGAGTGTGTACATTCCAGCTGAAATATGTTAACAGGGAACACTCTTTCTAGTATGCCAGTCCCTGTAGTCACCTCTCTGAGAAGCAGTAGGATTAGATCAAGAAAAACCTTCTTCACATGTTCAGGAACACATAGTGGAAAGGTGAACAAGAAGCATAACTCTTGTTTTGACTGCTTAGGTCTTTACAGAATCATAAAATCGTAAGAGTTGGAAGGTGTCACAAAGACCTTCTAATCCAGTCCCTTGCCACGTGGGAATACAGAACTCAAGCATTCCTGAAAAATGTCCATTCAACCTTTGTTCGTTGACCCCCAAAGAAGGAGAGTCTACTACCTTCCAAGGCAAAGTATTCCACTGTCAAACAGTTCTTACAACAAAGAAGTTCTACCTATTATTTAGGTGGAATCTCTTTTCTTATAATTTGAATTATTCATGTTCTAGTCTCTGGGACAGCTGAAAACAAGCTTGCTCCATCTCCTACATGAGTGGCACCGCTAGGGGGGTGCGGGGTGTGTGGACTGCACCAGGTGACAGCCTAAGGGGGGGGTGACACCACTGCTCCTCAAACACCTACCTTTTGGCAAAAACAGGCTGTGGCATTCATCTGCTTCCCTTTAAAATGTTTTAAGAGATGGTGGAAGTGTGGGGGAGCTCAGTGGGAGAAGAAAGGAGAGGTCCCAGAATGTTTTAAAATTAAAATTTCAAAATTCAAAATTTGGATTTTTTTAAAATGAAATTAAAAAATATTCTTTTAAAATTATATTTAGAAACATCACATTTTAACCAAATCTTTACTATGTATATGTAAATACGTTTAGGTGCAGTGTGTGATAATGTAATTTGAAGGTATAATTTTAATTTTGCAAGTTGTTTATGTCACAACTATTAGCATTACATTCAGTGGTGTATGAGAATTCCAATTGATGAGTAAGATTAGTGCAAAAAAGCATTACTAAGGATTCTGTATGGTGTGATGTTGGAAAAGGTGACACCATGTTGGGGGGGTGACACCATGAGGTACCGTACCAGGTGAAACCTACCCTAGGGATGCCACTGTCCTACATGGCATAACTTCAGATATTTTAAAGTGGCTATCATGTCACCTTTGTCTTCTCTTCTCCAAGTTAAACCCCAGGTCCTTCCTCCAGACCTTTCCATACATGCAAGATTCCCAGTTTGTGTACAGAGAACATGCAGACCTTGGGCTTGGAAGGCTAAGAGCTTGGGGAAAGTAATTTTTAGTAAATTTTATAGAGCTACAAACTTTCTGTGGTCCTCCAAAACCCTCCAGCCCACATGGTCATGTGTACTGGGAGCACTGGGAATTGAATTCTGAAACAGTAAACTTTTCCAAGTACTATATTTGGTTAAGAGGTTGGACATCATGGAGCAAGGAGACTAGAAGAAAGCATGCAGCATGAGAGTGAAGGTCAAAAACAGGAGTATGATCTTGATTTCATGCATAGACACAAACTGGAAGTTACCTGGAAAGAAGTCCTGTTTAACTTAATAGGGCTTTTCTCCAAGGAAACACATCAAAGATTACACCAGCAAAAGCCAAAAAAGGGCTGCAGCCCTCCAGGTGCTGGATTCCAACTCCCATCACCCTAAACCATCATGATCAATAATCAACAATAACAACAGTTGTAATCTAGCAACATTTAAGTGTCCAAAGGTTCATGATCCTTGGGATAAAATTGTGAATTACTAACTCAGTATCAATTGTCATAAGGATCATGATACCATTGTTATCCCTCCTTTCATTAAAATACCATGAAAGCAGCTTTTTTATTCATTGAAGCTGCAGTCCTGTAAAATTTCTGCAGGAGAAAGGCCCACTGAAATTACATCTGAGTGTAGATTTGTATTGATTTGTGCTGAAGACACCAAACCTGGTGGAATCTTTTAGAAGAAAGATTCCTGATGCTGACATTACTCATAAGCAGTACCTTTCCTTTTCCTTTCCTTTAATTGGTTGCATTTAGCACCACTCCACCATCTTTGGCCATGCCACTTCTGTTAAAAAGAAAGATATAAACAAATACTACCTTCCCCAGTGGGACTCTCCAAATGTATTAGGCTACTACATCATCTATCATCCATACCAAATGTCTAAGTGATAGGAGCTTGAAGCTGCTGCCACACTGCAGAATTAATAGTTTGACACTGGTTTTGTAGTTTGTTGTGGCACCAGAGCTCTATGACAGAGAAGCCTAAATATATCACAAAACTGCAAATCCAGAATTCCATAGCATTGAGCCATGGGACTTAAAGTGATATCAAACTGCATTAATTCTGCAGTGTAGATGCAGTCATAATCACACATATAGAGAGTCACAAGCTAGAGGGGATTTCCTTTTCATCATAAACAGAATGTGTTTTCCTTTACCATCTGCTCGTATACAGTAGGACAACCAATAGACCTGAACCCAGCACTCCTTCCTTTAGAAATAATGCACTGCTCATATCTTTTATATTAGCATGTTCAGAATGCAATCTTCCTCCAGTGTGCATGTTCTTCTCTTCCCATGATTTAATGTTAAGGATTGGAACCATGCAGACCTCCAGATGTTGCTGAACTGCAACTGCCAGAATTCTTCACCAATGACTATGCTAAGACTGCTGGGAAATGCAGTCCAAAACATCTGAAGAGCTACATAATTCCCACCCATGGTCTATACTAATAAACTGTCATCTGAAAACCACTTCAGTGCCAGGGCTCAATCATATGGAAATCTGGGATATGAAGTTTTGTGAGATATTTAGCCTTCTCTACAAGAGAGCTCTGGAGCCACAACAAACTACAAATCCCAGGATTCTATAGGTTGGACAGTTAAAGTGGTGTCAAACTGCATTATTTCTGCAGTGCAGATGCATCCCATGTCCCACCAGCTCCAATGAGGCAGTTAGTAATAAAGGACTGTGGGAGCTGTAGTTCAAAAAACCTGGAGCGCTGAAGGTTCTTCTTCCCTCATTTAGAAGGAGCAAAGACCATTATGGTGCTTGACTATGCCACTTCCCAGATGTTCTTCTATATAGTCTGCATTAATTGTTGATTAAATTACCTTATATTAAATACAGGCCTGCATTGAGCTCACACTAGAGCAAGCCATAGCTGATATTCTACGGCAACAGAAGGGTCACGAAGCATAGAGATAATGAGAATAAGCTGCCCTTTCGTCCCTGTAGGTGGCCTCTCCATTTTATGTGGAAGCTTTGCCTGAGTTCTTCGCAATCTCTTTGTAGATCTCAAGTCATGGGATTGTAAATCTGGCACCCACCATGAGAATTAAAGTTCACCCCACACACATACACAGAAGGAGAGGGGGGAAATGCATTTATGGTAGTGGGAGAAAGTGAGCGCCTTGCATACTTGCATTTTATTGCCTCTGTTAATGGTATCATGTCATGAACAGCCTTCTCTGGTGCAAAGACTGATTTGTAGAGCAACTGCATTTTTGTAGGCTTTCCTTGAAACAACTGACAACAAGCAAAGGGGGGGGGGCAGAGGGACACTATGGAAGCACTCCCGTTAGCTACACTTTTAAAATGCTTTTTAAAGATGCCTCCTGAAAGTCACGGGCTGTCCTTAGATTGTTCAATTTTTGGAATTCTTAAGGAGTGAGAACAGACTCTGTTGTCAACAGAGTCCTGTTCACAGAAACTAGGCAGGAAAATGAAAGAAGGCTCTCTATTGTTCAAGGATGTGGTGTAGGCTGCAAGAATGTGTGGGGAATGCGGAGTCTGCATATTACAGAGAGAGAGAGCCCTTTGTGTGAACACACTGAAGCAGAATGTCAATCATATAAATAACTCTTACCTCATTTTTTATTCTAGGCATGGCCGTCATAATTTTCAAACCATATATCAATGGGAATAGACATTATAGGATTCCTGGAGCATATTGCTTTCATACACACACACACACACACTCCCATTCTGCATACCACATTCAGACAAACCAATCTACCATGAAAAGAAAGAGCAACAGGAATATTTTGGGCTTCTTTTGAGTAGGATCACACTCCACAGTGCTGTAGGGTTGATTCTGGTGCTTTTGGACCACTTCCCATAGACAATGACATGTGGAAAACATTGTGTCAGGGTTGCTGTTTTTAAATCCACGTAGGTTTTTCTGGAAGGAACTGGGAGTAAGGAACTAGAATTCTTACTGGCTATAGCATCTGAAGCCTCCTGGTAAAATTCACATGGATTTACATTTCCAATGAAATGTTTTCCATGTGTATTGTGCCACAAAATTAATTGAAAAACAACAATTCCAGTCTTATGGGGAATGATCCTCAGGATTGGCTTTTCATGATATCACATTTAATGGAACTTTAATCTTCGTTCCAGGCAAAATATTTATTTTATTAATTTATTTTTGGAATGTTATGCAGAAGTTTACTTATTCTGACACTAGGATTACCCCAAAAAATCACTAAGGGCCTAAACAGACCAGCATTAAATGCCAGCATCGACACAAAGAGGGGGCCTAGCGGCCACACGCCTCACACCCCAACACCTCCCCGATGCCACCATCATGCCGCATACCCAAATGCATGGCAGGTGGCATCACGCCATTTCTTTGGCACCACATTTAGACGTGCTGCACCAAAGAAGCCTGGAAAAGCTGCTGCCACATTTGCAAGAGCAGCTTCTCACCACTTTAAAAAGAAGTGGCATTTTGCTGGCCCTTTTTGGCCTGGCAAAGCGCCAAATTGGGGCTGCAGTGTGCAGTTGCCAAAGCCCCAATCTGGTGATGAAAAGGGTGATGGGATGCCGCTCCAAAGGGGTGGTCTGTTCAGCCCCTAAGTTACTTGTGAGCATTTTGGGGCAAAATCAGTATTAAAGCTGCAGTTGATGCAAAATGGAAATGGTGTACAAAATGATGGACAATATTATGTCAAGAGGCAGTGATGCAACTCTGCCAAGCTGCGATATGAAATTCTTTGAAATCCTGAGCTCAAGGCAGACAACATGCCTCTTGAAGAGAACATGTTAGTTAATAAATGCTTTTGTTCCTTCAACAAGCAAGTTCTTGAAGTACAGTCTTGCCAAGAGAGGAATACTATACCTGCCAAGACAGGAATCTACATTGGTCTCTACTTCAGAGCATCATCCTACATGTTGATTTTATGATGAGCTGCATAAGATAGATCTCCTTTTGAGATACAATGTAATTGTTTTGCCTGGCAGTGATAGGAGGAGGTTGCGTGCTGAAATATCACCCACGCCGGAAAAGTTGTTAGCCATTATTTAATTAGATAATGCTACATGCAGCATCACTCATCAAGAGCATGTTTGAAGAGCATGCCACAGTGCTTAACTATAGCCTTGTGCTAGAAGAAAGAAATCTCCCTGCAGGTATGATTCTTCTAGAATATGCTGCAGGAATGAGCAGAGGGTTAGAAGTGGCTGAAGACAGATCCAGTCCTCTCCTCTCTTTCAGTCATGCTCATTACCACTCAGAAAGTTCAAAAAGGCTTACTTTGTAAGAACTAGTAACACAAACTCAAAGGATATGTGGCTTTGTCAAGTGATCTCATTAGCATGACCAGTGAAATAAATCTTCATAGTTCAGTCTCCAGGTTGTGACTATCCAAAATTTTATTGTTTGTTTGTTTGATTGATTCCATTCCATTTATATGCTGCCTTTCTCACAGAGTGGGACCCAAGTCAGTTCATAAAAGGAATCAGCAAAACCCAGAACAATAAAATTTTAAACACAATTGAAATCACATTAAACCAGTAGTTTATACATTGTATAAAAAGTAAAGGTATTCCCTGTTGACAGGGTTGTCAAGTCATGTCCGACAATAGGGGGCGGTGCTGATCTCCATTACTAAGCCAAAGATCCAGCATTGTCAGAGACTACTCTGTGATCATGTGGCCAGCAAGATTGCACAGAACACTGTTTACCTTCCCACCGAAATGGTACCTATTCATCTATTTGCATTTGCATGCTTTCGAATGACTAGGATGGCAGAAGCTGGGACTAGTGATGGGAACTCACCTCATTATGCAGCACCTGGGCCTCAAACTGCCAACCTGCCAATCTTGCAATCAACAGAGTCAGTGTCTTAACCACTTGAGCCACCGTGTCCCTATACATGTTATATACATAGTATAACATTCAAAACACACAAAAGTTAAAATAGAATGTGCATGCACACACACATACTCACATGCAGGCTCCTTGCAAGCAGTTATTCATTAAAAGCCTTCTTGAAACAGGGAATGTGTTTGCCTGCTGGTGAAAGGACAGCAGGGAGGAGGCCAGGCTATCCTACTGTGGAAGGAAATTCAAGAAGGTGGGAGCAGCCACTGTGAAGGCTTTCTCCCATGTCTTCGCCAAATGATCCTGTGATGATGGTGGGACACAGAAAAAGTCCTCCCATGTGGCTCTTAAGATTCTGGAAGGTCTGTATAGGGCCACAGGGTCTTTTAGATAGTCTGGACTTATGCATATAGGATTTTATAGGTCATGGCTTAGTACTTTATCGCATGTCATTTTAAAACAACTCGGGATGGAGGCGGGGATTATCACAAGCTAAATCACTGCCGAATCGCCAGCTGCCATCAGCCTGGGTCCAAGCCTGGCTAAGCTGGCACTTTTTAGAAACTGGAAAGCTTTCCAGCTTTCAAAAAGCACTGGCTGAGCCCAGCTAGGACCTGGGCTGATGGTGGCCAGCGATTCAGTAGTGATTTAGCTTACAATAATCCCCGCCTCCATCCTGCTTCCCTGCTGCAGCCCAGAAGGCTTAAGTCATTGTAAAACAACATGTGATAAAGTACTAACAATTGGAATTGTACCCAGAAACAAAATGGTAGCCAGTGCAGATGTTTTAACAGGATAGTTGTATGTTCCTTGTGACTGGCCCAAATCAACGTTCTGGCCACAGCATTTTGGACCAGCTGAATTTTATGAACAGTTTCCAAAGGCAGCTCCATGTGTATGTTACAGTAGTCCAAAAGGGATGCAATCAAGGCATGTGTTACCATAGCCAGATTTGTCTTCCCAAGGAATATGAAGAGGCCAATATATTATTTTTAATTGTGCAAATGCACCCCTGGCCACTGTTGAAAATATGCTTTTCCTGAGTGCAGTGTTCTGAATCTAAGACATGGGTGGTAGTTGTAGAGGCAGTGGGAGGCCTTTTCCCAATTGCCTGTCCACAAGTCACATGGCTGCTCTCAAACAATTGGGAGTGATGTAACACCACTTCCATTTATAGGAATTGTTCAAAATATGGCTGGTTCCTGTGGTTTGGGAAGCTGGGGTGGGGTGGGGCATGAAGTCAATAAGCCACCCTTTATAGTAGTCGATTTTTGTAAACTTTTTCAGCATTTTTATATTGGGGCTTTAGGGATTTCCAGAGAAGTTTTATGGGTAGCAAAACATGCAGCCTGCTTTTAATGTAAGGAAACAACAGGAGTTGTGCAACCATTGATGAAAGTTGTACTACCCTGTTTGGCTTTCTTAGGCAATGGAATAAAAAAAAAAAAAAAACCTCATGAAGTAATTTGTGCCTCTAGGTCCAAACAAGAAACTTGTGGCAAGCTCTACCTCTTACACAACCAGCTATTTAACCTATATCATCTTGCACATACCCACTATCTACCACTGCTACCACCAGAATGCTAGAACGAGGAAAGAGATCCATTCTGTTCAGGTATTAGTATAACTTAGCCATGGAGCAGTTGCTGCAACCTACTGAGTACATTTACTTCTCTACTACTACAGTCTTCTATCTATCTATCTTCTAGCTATCTCAAAACCAGATCCACAATTTTCCCTAGCATTCTGAAGCAGGATGGCAGTGCACCAGGGCTCTGCTATGGGGAACAGGGATGGTTCTCCAGTTCCACTGACACAAGCAATTCCAACATCAGAATGATCTGTCTGATCCCAACCCTTTTGTCTGCCGTTCCATAAACAGAAAAGAAACCTCCAACATAATGCAGGAAAGAAACCTCCATTCTAAGATCTCCCTTTTACTGACATATTATTCTGTAGCCCAGTGCTATAGAATTGTTGCTGAACTGTGAATTCCAGCACAACATTCTGCAATACAGGTTTACAGTGAAAGAGCTAAAACAAACACCCATTTAAGCATGATGGGAATTCTCCTTCAACTCCTTCAACATTCCATTCATATTCATCTTCCTTATCTGCTCTGTCAATTTGCAAGAAAACCTTTTGAAAGGAGCATCTGAGCAGGTGTTTAGATCATCCTCTCTGAAGCTTGCATTTTCACATTCCTGTGACATATGGAATGAATGCTGGGTAAGCTATTGAAGAATAAAACATTCTGGAAAGAACACTGTTCAGGACTGAGATTATCCTGATTACTTTCTTCATGCATACTAAATTCCAGACAGTTACACATGGAGTACCCTTAGCTTGCCCTGGAGTAATCTGTATTATAAGCGATTGTGTAATAGAATGCATCAGGGGTGGTTTGAACATGCTTTTTTCCCCTAACACAAAAATTAATCTCCCTGTCATGAGAAGCATATACCTTGTAATGCTTGAATGAAAGAGTGAGTTGCTTGTTCTCCTGAACAGATGTTGTACGTGGGAACTTTCATGCCCACAAGGGATTCTGCTGATAAAACTCAGGCATCTTTACAAATTTCAAACAGTAGCAGTATAAAACCACCTGATGGAAGTGAAATAAGATAGAAGTACTATTAGTTTAGGGAGAATTAGCTGGGGTAACTCAGAGATTGGGTTACTCAAATACAGTCTATGGAGGTATCCTCCTGAAGAGCTATCATAAACTTCACTTGGTTCAAAAGGTTTATTGGAGCCAGTTTGGGGAAACGTCACTTTTTGGACAGCAACTCCCAAAATCCATAGGCCTTCTGAAAATTATAGTCCAAAAGGGAGCTTTCCCAGACTCTGAAATTTATGAGCAGAGTTTGGCTTGAAAAACTTATTTGATATGTATTAGTTATGTACCAGAGCTTGAAAACATCTCCCAGAATCCCCTAGCCAACATAACAAGTGTCAAACTAAATCAATTCTGCAGTGTAGCAGCAGCCTACATGTCTTACAAAAAATAACACAACAGGCCTGGTCAAATTTTATATGCAGTTTGGGATTCACTTCTTTCATATACTAATCATGACACATCTCTTCATAACCCCTCCTCATAGTTTATCAATCTCTTTAGAAAAAAGTTGACTAAATATATTTCATATGTGTATACCTTAATGTTTAACTCACCTAAAAATTGTTGTTTTCTTTGGTCATGTTGTATATCAGAAATTGATACAGTCAGACCTCTGTATTTGCAAAGGATCCTTTCCAGACCCCCCTGCAGATATGAAAATCCACCCATGCTCAAGTCCCATTAAAAGTAATGGCGATGTGGTACATGCATGCTGGTGCTGGCTAGTGTGATCGTGTGCACACACCACCATTAACCAAACCAGGCTTGCCATCCATGGATGGTTGAATCTGCAGATGGCAAGTCTGCCAATAAGGAGGGCAGACTGTACAATCTTTTTGTATGTTGTTCCAGTGATATCTTCTGTTTGTGTCCTATAGAGAATCTCAACAAACTGAAATAATAATAAAATTATTTCTAAAAAAAATATAAAAATTAAAACTCACAGTTTTTCTACTTAGGTATCTGCACCCAATACAAAGAGTATCATAGGGAATATGATCACTGAACACATGGTCCTGATTTAAAGTCTATGTGTGGCAGTTCTAACTTGATAATTTGTTCTAACAGTTCTACGTATGGCACTTCTAACTTGATAACACTTGTGTGCTAATTCCAGTATTGCAGCTTAGAGGTTCAAACATTCTCCTTCATGTCAAGGTTGCTAGTTCCAATTCTCCCTGTCAACATTTTGTCAGTCATCACCACATAGGCAATGTGACCAAGGGGGACACTTCCTGACAATCATATGTTGGGCAATAGTGAAAAGAGATCCCATTTGGGTACTGATTCATGATTGGTCCAGGAGCCCTCTTTACATGAAAGAGTGGTAGACCCTAGGATTGCCAGTTTGAAAACAGCACAGAGCTCCCATAGAGAACAGATCCTGGAGAAAGCAGATGCAGCATAAGGTTCCACAAGATCGAACTTTGCAACACCTCCCTCCCTCCCTCTCTCTCAAACTCACCTTTTAGCTACGGAATTCCTGCAGAACACAGAACAGAGGGGTGGAGGAGCATCCAGCTATGTTTCTATAGGTTGATGCAGAGCACTGAAGGATACATCAGTGCTGTGTGTTTGGCTATGGATGCTGGATGCTTCTCCATCACTCCCCACATTTTTTGTTGTTGTGTGCCTTCAAGATAATTCTGACTTATGATGACCCTAAAGCAACACTGTCATGGGGTTTTCTTGGCAGAATTTGTTCAGAGTGGTTTGCCCTTGGTCTGACACTGAGAGTGTGTGACTTGTCCAAAGGTACCCACTAGGTTGCCACAGCTGAGTGAGGATTTGAACCCTGCTCTCCCAGTGTCCTAGTCTAACACTCAGACTACTACACTATGCTGGGTCTAGCCCACACAGCTCTACTCTCATCTCTATCGGCTAGTAAATTGCCATAGGCAGAGGGACAGGCAACAGCTAAAAGGTGGGTGGGTGGGTGTGAGGAAGGAGATGATACATAGTTCCACCTGGTGTAACTTTACAGTATGTTGTCCTCTGGGATCTGTTGCCCCACATTCAGCCTGGCAGCCCTCATTAGTGGCAATGAAGGCATGATGGGTGTGTGAGACACTGCTTGCCTCCTCAACCTTGGGGCAAGTGCTGTTCATTTTAACAGCCCAGTCAAGACAAATGTTATTATGTTCCTGCCCTGCAGAAAGATATGTGATATCATTCAGGTAAACATACAGCTAAAGTCCACTTACATCTAATGGGGTTGGAGACATCACATGGGATGTTTTAAGCAGGGAACAGATGAAAGCTGTGAGACAAGTCAAACATTTCTTTTTATAGATTGTCACCAGCAAAAATCTCCTTCATCATTAAAAGAAAAATGTTCTGAAGGCTGGTTTCTTTTGCTGCCACAGTTTCAGTGACCACTGAAATAATAGCAACGATCTAATTACGTTTCAGCTAGCACCGTGGTTGCATTTCTGCACATACAATTAAAAGTTTCACTTTTGTTTCTCGGTAGTTTCATTTTCTGAGGGCCATAGTCTTGTGTAATATTTGCATTCCAAACACTAGAAGAGAATGTTGAAACCCTCACTTCAAAGCTATTTGTTAAAGAGTTGGTTTTTATCAGTCATTCAACCTTTCCATGTTAGGCAAGTGTTGTTTTGGTTTGGGGTTTGTTTGTGTGTGTGTGTGTGTGTGTTTTTAAAGGAAGCAGGCTTTTACCTAATTTGATTCTTCTGCACCAAAATCCCTTGCACCCCTCAAAAAGTCTTGCTTGACAGTCCAGGGACCCTAAGAATTGATTGAGAAATAAGGAGGTGAAGGGCAGCTATGAAAGAACTGGACAAGATCATGAAGTGTAAAGACATAACTCTGAACACTAAAGCGAGGATAGTCCAAGCCATAGTTTCCCATGTCACCATGTAAAGATGTGATAGCTGGACAGAGAAAAAAGCCGACAGGAATAAAATCAATTCATTTGAGATATGGTGCTGGAGAAGAGTGCTGAGGGTACCATAGAGAGCCAAGAAGACAAATGACTCCTAGAGCGGATGAAGCCCGAATTATCCCTGGAAGCCAGGGTGGCTGAATTGAGGCTCTTGTATTTTGGCCACATCATGAGGGAAAATGAATCATTGGGAAAGACAATGAGATTAGGAAAGGCGAAAGGCAATAGAAAGAGAGGAAGACCACATGCCAGATGGTTAGATCTGATCAGGGAAGACATAGGCCTGAGCCTACAGGACTTGAACAGAGAGCTTGAAGACAGGGGTCCTGGAGATATCTCATCCAGAGGGTTGCCACAAGTTGAGATCAGCTCAAGGACATTTAACAGAAACAACAACAAACAACTTCCATAGCAGTGTGGAATCTTGGAATTGAATTGCAACCTCAATGTGTGGTGTAGTGGTTTGAGTGTTTGACTATGACTGGAGACCAGAGTTCGATTTCCTGCTTGGCCATGAAACCCACTGGGTGACCTTGTGCAAGTCACAAATGCTCTCAGGCTCAAAGGAAGACAATGGTAAATCTTCTCTCAGTAAATCTTGCCAAGAAAACCCTATGATAAGTTCACTTTAGGGTCACCATAAGTTAAAAATGCCTTGAAGGCACACACAATAACAACAACAACAACTACTACTTGATAAAGTTATTTTAGCCTGGACAACAGCATAGAGCAAAGGGAGCATGGATGAAAATGGAGAGGAGTCTGAGAAAGCAAGAAAGCAGTAGTAGATTGTGGCTTCCCTCTCAGTGGAGGCTCTTGGTTTTAGTCCAGAAACTAAAGAAACTGTCCAAAATGCTGGCAAAAAGAGGTTCATAACTCCTTTAAGGTTGAAAATCCAGAGTGAAGGAAGATAGCTGCGGCAGTTTCACACTATACAATTATAGCAATACAATTCCACTTTAATTGCCCATGGAATCCTGGGATTTATAGTTTGGTGAGCTCTCTGGTAGAGAATTCCAAATCCCTAAACTTCAATTGCCAGGGCTCTACAAGATGGAGCCATGACAATTAAAATGGAAACTTAGCACAATAATTGTCTACTGTGAAAAGACCCCAGAATATTTCAGTGAAAGGATGCTCCAGCACTGCAACACCTGGGCACTGTAACACTTAGAAATGCCTTCATGTAATTAACATGGATGGTGTTATGGCAGCTTTCCCATTCAAAGCAGCATAAAATAATAAAGGGAACATTAGAAGCCTATGGAGAAACAAAATAAGTAGATAAATATGGCATATACATACATAATACTAGTAAAGCCAACAAAGGTAGTCTTGTAGTGTGGGGAGAAGAAAATAGAGAATAACACCCTACCTCTACCAGGATGGTGGCAGTGATGGTGGCTCATGGTACATGGTACATCTGTCACATCCATAGCCCTGCTATCTCAGAGGCCAGGGTGGATAGGGTGTGTGCCTGGCCTTTTCCTTTTCTCCCATTTCCAATATGGTGTTTTTTTTCTTCCCCTTAATCCCAGTAAGCCCTATTGTGGATATGATAAGGGAGCATGATGATTCCTGACCTGAAATGGCGCATCCCTGAGATACTTCCAATGATAGCTTTCTAGTAACAGCATTTTAGTGATGGAGAGAACAACAAACAGTATTTTAGGATTAATAGTGGCCTGTGGCCTGAACAGCAGGATGAAGCACACCTCCGTGCCCAAACCATGGATAGATAATGGTTATGGCTTTTCAACCATCTTCCCAGGAAGCATCAGAATGTTCTCTAAATTATATATATTTATATAATGATCTGATTTGTAGACCAGAATTGTGATGTCATATCAGTTGTTTGAGTCTCTCCTTGTCCATAGCTTTACAAATTGTTTATTTATTTATATTCTGCTTTTCGCTCCAAAATAATGACTCAAAGTGGCCTACAATTTAAAAGAAACTATAAATAGTAACTAGTCCCAACTAAGGTAAATGTTCTGAATCCACTCCTGAATAAGTGAACACTTGTATGATAACATTGCTTCCATGGTTCTACTTTAGCTGAAACTACAAATTGAAATGAAGACTATAAATTTTAACAAATTACCTATTTTATTTATTGGATTTATACCTCACCTTTCTCCTGGGATGGGATCCAAAGTATCTACATATATTGTGAGACCTCACTTGAAGAAATGTGGATACAGTTTCTATCCCTTTCTTCAACACAAAGACATCACAATTTGTGACGTAAGCAAAGCTTACTGAGATAATCCATTGTATTTCCAGCCACCATATCTACCATATATACTCAAGTATAAGTCAACCTCATATATAAGTTGATGGCAGGTTTTGGGGCCAAAGTTATGGATTTTTATATAACCTGTGTATAAAGGTAAAATTTAGGAGCATGTAATAAAGGATGTAAACAATGAAGGAAAGGAAAATGATGCCAAAGCACACTGCTGTTTTCCCACCCAGACATTGAAAAAGGCCAGAAGTGGCACTACAGTGGTTTAAAATAGAGATGGGTGGTGCTTCTCTTAGTTCCTTCCGGGATGGACTAAGCTCTTACCGTTTGCCACTCTACTCAGAGCAGGGGATGGTTCCTTTTTTGATAAGAGTTAAGGTACAGTCTTTACAGTATAGTTGGCCCTCGGTATCCATAGGGGATCCATTCCAGATCCTCCCACAGATACCAAAATCTGCAGATGTTTGAGTTCCATTGTCCCCAATGGTGGCATGGCCACATGGCCACGCCGCCATTGAGGACAATAGAACTTCAACTTCACCCCTCCCTTCTTGTCCTCCCTCCCTCTCATCTTCCTAGGGCTTCCCTTTGCTTCTCCCCTCCTGGATCTGGGCTCCACTGTGCAGAAAAGGAAGGACCAGGCAGAGGAGATGGAGGCAGAGGAGGGGCACCAGTGCCCTTCAGAACGACTGAGTGCCTGCCTGAGAAAGGAGCAAGAGCCGCCAACCAACTGCCATGCCTTATACAAAAAAACCCAATAGTATCAAGAATTATGGAGAGTAGCAAAATATTTTAATCTAGATCTAACATGACGTCCATAATTCAGCATTTTCTGTGGTAAAACACAAGGTATAATAATGCTGTTGCCTCTCCTGAGCCAACATCTTGGGGGGTTATTTTATTTGTATCACATGTAGTTGGGAGAAATAATCCTAAACATTCTCATACAGAATGAGTTCTTGCTTCTTTGCTTAAAGAACCTAATCAAATAAAAGTGAGAGGCAGTTATCGTCTGTTAAAGAAAAACTTCTATACATGCAGCACTTACAAAAGACCAGCTAAATGTTTTTAATACACCTAAAACTACAGATACAATCTGGCAGTATCAGATGGTGTGAAGACCAAACCAAAAGTGACCATTTTTGATAGTCAATAGATTAAGACAACTTGGTTGTTGTTTTTTAATCTTATGAAGCATCTTGTAAATTAGTGGGTCTAATGTATTGACTAGAGATATAACAGCAATATGGCTTGGGAAACTGTATTAAGAATTAATCACTCATTGACTATTCCCTTTGGAGTATATGTTCCTCAAAAAGTTACTTGAAAGTCAGCAACCTTCAGTTTAAGCTTCCTTCACTTTGTCTAACATCCTCAAATTACTTTTAATTTTGAACAGCCTATGCATTATTTTTAGTAGCATGCTCCTTCGAACAATGTATTTTAACTATAAACTTTTGAATTACAATTTATTTATGAATCTTGTTTATTTTAATAATTTATATTCCACTTTTTTGTCCAAGCAGCCTACATTTTTTTAAGAAACAGTTTTTACATCAAGCAGCCTACATTTTAAAATGCAATATAATTATTATTATAATTGTTTGCCTTCAAGTCATTTCCGATTTATGGCGACCCTAAGGATTAAATCTCTCACAAATCTACAAATCTCAGAATTCCATAGCATTGAATCATGGCAGTTAAAGTGATGTGAAACTGCTTTCTTTCTGCAGTGTGGATACATCCTGAATCATGTACAAATTAGCAGCCACTAAGTACAGTTGGCCTTCCATTTTCACAGGGGATCCGTTCCAGACACACACACACGAAAATGGAGATTCGCAAATATTCAAGCCCCATAAGCTTGAATGGTGCGCACCCCATTAATTTAAACAGAGGTTGCCCCTCCATGAATATGTAAAAACGCCAACTTGAAGTCCGCAAGAACAGATGGGTGACTTTATAGGCATACTAAGGTTGCTACCTCTAACACATGTAACACAAGAACCAGGTAGAAGGAAACAAGGGGAGGGAATATACACAACCTTGTTGTATACTTTGGTTCCTCACTGTTTGTATAAACTGTAATTCTGAAATGCATCTGAGTTGAGAAAAATGTCTGGTTGAGTAAATGCACTGTAGAAAGTGTTCTAAAATGTGGATTTTGGAGACCACTGGGAATCAGAGCTATGTAAACAAGGTTCTGAACATTTAAAAGCGTTTTTTTTTAAAAAAAAATAGTTTGTGGAGAAACAGAAATTTTACCTTCACTGAACTCAGTTAGCACCCTGGCCTTTTGACCTCTACTTTGGTTATTCAGAAATGGCCTCTAGTGGAATCTTATCTCCTGACTCCTATGCAGACAACACCAGCCTAAGCCGCCACCGCCCACCATGATGATATTATTGTTGTTATTACTTGTTCTTGGGGTTTTCTTGGCAAAATATCCACAGGGAGTTTGCCATGGCTTTTCTGGGGCTGAGAGATTGTGCATGCATATTTTTTAACTTTAAAAAAAAATTAAAATTATATTTATTTATTTATTTATTTGTTTGTTTGTTTATGGTGCTTCGGCCCCCCAATTGTCTAAGGGACAGCAACCCGGCCCCTGGCTCAAAAAGGTTGCCTACCCCTGGTTTGTATGATTCCGACTTTCTACTTAATGATATGCTTCTTATACTTGGGGATATTATCTAGTTCCTTCATGGGTGTCTTTCCAAGTCTTAGGAGTTTATCACACAGGGGAAATTGGGAGTTTAAACAATGATTAACCCATGAAAATTGCACAACTGACATTAAAACTTGCTTAAAATGACATTAACGCAAGTGCCATTATCCCGTGAAGAACCAGGGAATAACCAGGCAAGAAACAGCAAAAAGTTATTCACGGAAAATTCGTTGAATGAGTTACTGTTGTTTCTTGCCTGATTCTTCACGAGATAATGGCACTTTAATCACGTTTTGTCTCAACATCATGTGAAAACCATTCATTCAGTTGCGCACAAATATGGGTTAATCATGGATTCTGCATGGGATAACAGCACTTTGCGTGCTGACGTCATGTAAAACCATTCATGCAGTTGCGGGTTAATCACAGGTTAATCACCATTTATACTTCCAGTTTTCCCCTGTGTGATAAACTCTTATGTCATCTTCTGGTTTCTTGACTACAGTTTCCATTTTGGGCCATGACTGAGACAAGATATAGGAAATCTTTAACTATTTCAATGTTTTTATTACCCACTTTGAAGTTACATAAATCATGTGTGGTTTTATTTATCAGGTATTACTTACAGGGTTTGAATCAACATACAAGCAACGGAATACCTCTCTTTCATCATTTTCCTTAAGTGAAAAATGACAAGTTAGAAGATGAGAAGTTCCTATTCATGTTCACTCTCCACACGAACAAAGATATTGGAAATCAGGTATTGGAAATTGTTCACGTGGAATCTCCATGAAAACAGGATGTTATCTTCAGACTTCTTGTTTTCCATATGAGAAAAGTGACAATGAAAAAAAGGCTATATGCTTACTGGTTGATTCAAAACTGGTAAGTAACGTCTAACATTTTGGGGTCTTCTATATTTGTTTTGTTTACAAATCTATTAAATAAAGAGTATAAGTGTCAAATACTCTTAGCCCCAGAAAAACACGTGACATGGCCTTAGGGCCACCATAAGTTGGAAATGAAGTTATTATTATTATTTGGAATATTTATACCCCTCTCTTCAGCCAAAAGGCTATCAGAGTGGCTTACAAATGGTTAATTAGACATTTCCCTGCCCTCAGGCTTACAATCTAAAAAGACAATACACAAAAGGAGAAGGGAAGGCAGATGGACTGGAGGGAGGGCCTTCTTACTGTGGCTGCATCCGATGGAGATGGCCTGCCTTCTCTCCCTCAATGATGGTAGATAGAGGGAGGGCCTTCTTCTTTTTCAGGCTAGGCCCGATGGAGTTGGCTTGCCTTTCTTTCCCTCTTGATGATGGTGGAGGGAGGGAGGGCACATAACAACAACAACAACCACAACAACAACCAAACAACATAGATGAAGGTAAACCATCACTGTTTCTTGGTAGCAGATTTAATACCATGTGTAAGAGACCTGAAGCTATAAACCTCATAGTACTTCAGCTTCATGCAGTGCATAGCTTTTCTCATCATCACTCTCTACACCAGGGGTAGGCAACCTTTCCCCTTTAAGGGCCGAGGGACTTCAGCTCCCAGAATCCCAGGAGCTATTGGCCAACATGGGACTATTGGCCAACATGGCTGAGGCTTCTGGGAGCTGAAGTCCCTCGGCCCTTAAAGGGGAAAGGTTGCCTACACCTGCTCTACACATTCCAACTACAAAAACTACAATTAACTAAGCACCCATAATAGACTCCACCCTTCTCATGATCTGCCAAATTGCAAAACAGTTAAATTATCAAAAAACAGGAAGTTTATTCTGTTACATCCATGACAACCCTCTCAAATAAAATTTGTAATGACATCAGTGAATGACAGCCATTACACACATTCTGTCCCTTCCTGATATAATTACAAAGATGTGATTGATATGTTCCAAACTGGCTTCTCAGATCTATGAAATGATGGTGTGGCCCAAAACCCTAGATCAGGGTTCTGCCTATGTTGAAGGGTTTTTGCTGCCACATGCCTTCATGTTGTCTTCCAGTTTATGACCCTAAGGCAAACCTATCATGGGGTTTTCTTTAAAAGATTTGTTCAGAAGGGGCTTGCCATTGCCTTCCTTTGAGGCTGAGAGAGAGTGTGACTTGCTCAAGGTTATCCAATGGGTTCCCATGTCCAAATGAGAATTTGAACCTCAGTCTCCCATAATCTTAGTCCAGCACTCAAACCCATGCTGGTTTACAAACTGAAGGGTACACCCAGAATATTACTTTGTCCATGGCATCCTCTGAAATGTGCAGAGACTTCAAGGTAACAGAGAGGTTGGTCTAAGAAATCTTTGCTGGAGATACAGTCTGAAAATCACCACCATACTTTAATACATTTACATCCAAGGATGCATTAAACAACCCAACCATTCTTAGATATTCTGAAATATTCCCAAACTTGGAGATGTTTTTAGAGGCTAATACAGATATACAATTACTTCCCTGAATCATACAAGCACACAAGTGCAGAAATGATGATGGCATGACTGTTTCCCAAAGCTTAGCTCCACTTACAGTTTTAGTTGCTGTAAGGGATTGCTTCTCCACCAACTTCCATGGCACAGTGGCTGTTCCAAACCATATTTCCCAGAAGGATCAAGATTTAAAATTCAGTACTAATTTTTCAGAGATCAGTACTCTAACAAGACAGTAGATTGCTTCCATCTGTGTGTGTCTGTCTGTATTCTTTTGCAAATTAGCATATAACTATCTCCATCAAAACAGGAATGAGTGATACAGGCCCTCAAAGGGAAAAGGCTGAAATATTATACAGGTAGACAACTGGATCCTCTTAAAGATCCAGCTGTTACACCATCATCTCCATGAACAGTAAAACTAATACCAATAAATTGCTTTATGCTTACATAACTATAAAATATGAAACTTTATTTATATTTAATATAAAATATATTTATGTTATACATCTGTATATTGTGGTTTCAGCCCCCCCAAGTTGGAAATGAGCACATCCTCAGAGCAAGTCTGATTTGAGCTCAGTAGAGATGAAAGGACGGCAGACCAATCAGCGATGACTTATGAGCACCAAGGGAGGAAGTCAGTCAGCCATGAGCAATTTTTTTGCTGTCTAGAGGTTACTAATGAAACACTATAAAAACAGAAACAAAAGCAGGAGAGTTGAAAACTATGTCTTGCTTTTCCCAACGTTTATCATGTTTCAGTACAATATTAAAAGCTCAAACTTGTTTCTAACATGAAGGGGGAAAAGACCAACTTTCTACTGATGATATGATTCTACTGCCCAACCCCAGCTAAGTGAAGCACTTGCACTGAATCTGATCCTGAATCCAATACTGGGGCCTGATATATAAACAAAAACAAAAAAAACCTTAAAGGATTCAGCACAAAAGGAACTGTGTTCATGCCAACTGTCCAAATTTGGTAGGGGTAGTCCAAGTTAATCCTCTGTTGTCCCATTTTTTCAGCTTCTTTTGCAATGTCGCAGTTTCTTTCTCTTCCCACTTTCCCCCTTTGTCCTCAACTTACTTCAGTTGCTACAAACTGTGTTCAAAATGCTTTTTGCTTAAGAAAGCAAAATACAGTAGGCCCTCCATATCCATGGATTTTTTATCCATGGATTCAAGCATCCACATCTTGAAAATATATATTTTTTAAAAAAAAAAATTCCAATAAGCAAACCTTGATTTTCTCATTTTATATTTACTATGCTACTGTATTTTAAAGGACTTAAGCACCCACAGATTTTGATATCCATGGGGGGATCTTGGAAACAAACCTCAGCAAATACCAAGGGCCCACTGTATATCAGCAGAAGATACCTAAATTACAGTAACAAGGAAAGCATCACTAACATCACCAGCAGCTGCAATCCTGCATGGCAGAATAGGGTTGGACTGGATGGCCCTTGTGGTCTCTTCCAACTTTATGATTTTATGATTCTATGAACCCTGCTCTCCATAGTCACACTTCAAACCACTGCACCATACTGGCTCTTTAAATGCTACATACATAATGTAATGTGTACTTTGACCCAACATTTTAACTTATTTAAACAGAATTTTAGGCTGATTCTGCACATTAGAGTTGACCTGATAACTGTATTTTTGTGTTCTATTGTAAAACTATTTTCCTGGATTTTTGTTGTTGTTTTTGTTTGTTTGTTTGCATGGCAGTTTTAGACTTTTTAAGCTGGAAAAAAAACACAAAAATGTAAATTGTTCATCACTCCAGTCCAGCTGAAGAGATCTGCAGATATAAGTAAATCTTGCTGGATCAAGTAATGGAAGTATAAATCAGATGTTCATCCAAATGTAGATGCCATCTGTTCATACTGTTAAGTTTATCGCACTGTGTTCTCAGAACGTAATGAGTACATGATGAGAATGCAACGGAATGTATTTTATCGCACGGTATGATCCTCATCGAGTTCCCATTCAGTCCCTAGCCCATTCCAGAAGGAGAACTGTAAAAATGCGTCCTCAGGCAGCAAAAATGCTTTCAGACCGTTCAATATGATGTGTGTGCAATAATCCTACCCAGTTTCAATCTATCCTCATGTTCTGATCGGCTAAGACAACCTCCTCTGCTCCCGTCCTAGAATGTCCACAAACTCAATTCAACTCTTCCAGTGTTGATGCAAGGAAGGTGCCATAGACAATTTAATTTTTTTATTATTTTTGTAGATTGAATTGTGTCATGTTTACAAGAAAAAACAATGAATGCTCACTACCTAAACTTCTCAGTAGCATTCTTTCCAATGCAGACATAGGGGTTTTTGCAACAGTGAGCATGCACCGATGAGGGACGGCTGAGGAACTACTTTAGCGCCAGTACCGGTTTTATTGAGATAGGCCGTTGACTCTAATTCTACTATGGCAGAAGGATCTTTTAATGGAATGTGTTGTATTTTCTCCTTTTTGCTGAATTTCAATGTGTTTTAAATTGTTTTGCATTACTGTTGCAACAGTTTATTTAATCCTAGTTTAACTTTTTGTACCAAATAGGTCTGTAGGTAAGTAACTATTTTGAGATTGGGAGGCTGTCTGTAAAGGCCTCCCATCAAGAGGTCTTGAGAAGGCAGCATTATTATGCAGAGTAGGTTGTAGTTCATTGATATGTCTGAGTAGTCTCATCTGGGAGATGTATGTGGCCATTTTTTGTTTTGGACAGTTTATTATTATGCCCTCCCAAACTGTGATTTGAGGTATGGCCCCTATGAGATATCTATCACATACTTTTATGATTTCCATCATTTCTTGCAGCCATTAAGAGATTTGCTGAATCACAGGGTAGCACTGGAGTCCTTGTTGAGGAGCCAGGCTTTCAGATTTCTGCTTCTTGGTGCATGCAGATGTTGCCATGTAATGGGAAATAAATAGTCATCTGAATCCACTCTCTGATGCATATCAGGATAGCCTGATCCAAATGCTCTGCAGCTTTTCGGCTTTTATCCACCAGGACAAATGAATGCCTGGTGTAATCTTAGGACATTCATAGAATTTCACCAACAGTATGTTTACCTCAGGGGAATGGTCTGCTAAATTTATACTTTGTCAAATATAAATGCTTCCCATAAAGTGGATTCTACATTACTTTAAAACTCTCTGCAGTTTTCTCACTGATGTGGTAGAGGATGCAGACATTGCTGGCCTGATTTTATAGAAATCTTTGAAAAGAATCCATAAAATATTTGAGAAAACCTAAAAGGCACCCACACGTTTGGAATGAGATTACAGGACAGTGCTGTTATGCAACCACAGCCAGTTTCCCCCCAACATTGAAAAAGAGCAGTATCAGTTTCACATTTTATGCCTTCCTAACAAGAATGGCAGAGTTAAAATAGATAAATAAACTGCCTTTGGATGTAGCCAGCAAATGGTTTCCATTGCTGAGCTTGTAAAGAAGGCCTCAGCATTTCCTCATATGGCCATGATCTGCCCACGTAATGTTCCCACCACCTACACTTTCCCTCTTACTTTCCAGACATTCCATGTTCAGCCACTATGGCAATTGTCTAAAACTTCAAGTGAAAATCCCACCTGGTTTGAGACATTGTCTTAAACTTCAAATCCAAAAGGCAGAGGCAGTCCTGACACTATTTTTAAGTAAATGGGAACTTCACCAAAGATTTCACACTGATTTATGTTTAGAGAAACCCTTTAAAGCTTGATGTCTGAAGTCTAGTTCATACGAAACACTAACCCCAGGATAACCTTTCTCTAGAGGTTATCCTACAACTGACCCTAAACTATTCACCTCTGCAGAGGTCCACCCCCACCCTGAAAATACCCCTTATCCTTATTGACCCTTCTTTGAAGCAGAGGTAAGACAAGGGTCAGTTACATGCCAGTTTGTCCAAAATACTAGCACTGGGACGAATGTGACACAGGGCTTAACCAAGACCAGAATCTGAATTACTGGGTGGTCTGGTTTATAATATCTTACTATTCTAGGACTATTGCTTCATTTGCTTCCATTACTAAAGTACCAGTAAAGGAATCACATATACTTTGTTGTACTGTCTATCCTTCCAGAAGCATAGCTATGGGGGGTGGACAAAATATTGACCCCATCAATAAGAATCCCCCAAATTAAATCCCTACAGTCCCCAATTTTCTAGCATTGCAGAGAGTGAAAATCATTCACACCTTATATTTTCCATGTTCCCATTCCTTAGGTAACTTTACCTGCCCCTTTTCTTTGGAAGCTTAAATGTTTCCTGATATTTTAAGCTACTGTAATGCTAGAAATTTGGGAACTGAAGGGAAATTCATAGGTTAGAATTCTTATTGGAAGGATGCTCTTATTCCCCCCGCTTGTATTTTGCCCGGTTCCTTTTTTCATATTCCAAGCTTCTACTAGAAGTGTGCTAGGCAAGGGGGCATGGATTTAATATGTAATTTTCTTGTAGTTGAGTTTTGCAATAAAAAAAAACATACATTCATAAAGTTGGAAGGTCCTGGACATATACATGTAAAAGTGATACTGAATAAAACAGACTATCCCACATAGATAAAGTTGTTGTTGTTGTGTTACTTCAAGTTGTTTCTGACTCATGGTGAAACTAAGGCAACCCTATCAAGGGGTTTTCTTGGCAAGATTTGTTCAGAGGAGGTTTGCCATTGTCTTCTCCGAGACTGAGACAGTGTGACTTGCCCAAGGTCACACGCTCGGTTTCATGGGCAAGCGAGTAATCGAATCCTAGTCTCCAGAGTTGTAGTCCAACATTCCAACCAGTACCCAACACTAAGGGGGGGGATGCAGACGGGCAGCCATGGGCTGCCCTGGGAAGCGGAGGATTGGAAGCGAGGCTGCCCCACACCTCAGCCCCAATCCTCCCTTCTGCTGGCCCTGAAAGGAGCACTAAAATGCCGCTCCTTTCGGAGCCAGCACAAGGGACGCATCAAGAGCCACCACGCAGCTCTTTTGTGTCTCTTCTGGTGCAGCGCATCAAGACGCTGCGCCGGAAGGATGTCTTGACAGTGCACGCCATACGTAATGGTGTGTGCCATCATGACGTCCTCGGGGAGGGGTTGGGGTGCCCAGCGTGTGGCTGCCCCTCCCCTTCCCTGCCTCCAAGATGGTGCAAAGCGCCATCTGTAGAGGCCCTAAGAGACTCACTGAAAAAGTAGCCTACTGCTAGTTATCATTTATTGATCATTTTGAAAATTTCAAAAAGCTTGGCCATCACCATTAAAATCTGCTTTCACACCAGCCACATTCATTATTAGTTTGAGTTTACAACTGGGTAAAAGGAGTCAAGTAGGACTGATGTAGTTACTGAGGAAAAGAGATTCGACATCAACATTAGGAAGAACTTCCCGACAGTAAGAGCTGTTCTGCAATGGAACACACTCCCTCAGAGAGTGGTGGAGTCCCCTTCTTTAGAGGTCTTTAAAGAGAGGCTGGATGGCTATCTGTCATGGGTGCTTTGATTGTATTTTCCTCCATGGCAGGGGGTTGGACTGGAAGGCCCTTGTGGTCTCTTCCAACTCTATCAATCTGTAATTCTAGTGGTCTGTTGAACTGGGACTCAGGGAAACCAAGGTTCATACTTCTGCTTGGAAATGGAAGCCTGCTAGGTGACCCTCAGTGAATCGCACTCTCTCAGCCTAGAAGAAGGTGATGGCAAATTGCCCTGTCAAGAAAACTCTGTGATAGAATCACTTTAGGATCACTATAAGTGAGAAGCAACTGGAAAGCACACAATAGGGGGGTTGCAGACTGCCAGAAATAGTGTGAATTCAGTCCACTTTTAGGGTTAGGGTTAGTGCTAGGGAATCATGGAAACTGTTATTTTTCTGAGACATTGAGCCTTCTCTGTCAGACAACTCTGATGCCACAATAAAATACAGTTCCCATGGTTCCCTAACTCTAACCCTAACCCTAAAAGTGGACTGAATTCACACTATTTCTGGCTGTCTGCAACCCCCCAATAGTTACAACTACATCAAATCACAGTGGAAGTCACCCAGATGTATCAATGATCCAGCACAGTTAACTCTGAGAGAAAATTATTTCTCAGTGAGAAAGTACAGCAGCAAGTCAGAGTCTAAAAATACAAACAGGCAATTCCATGATTATCATACAATGAAAAATGTTACTGGGAATCAATGAAACAGGTCCATGGGCTTTTCACACTACACAACTAGTGCTACAATTCCACTTTAACTGCCATGGCTGCAATCTGTGGAATCATGTGGTTTGTAGTATGACGAAACACTAGAAGACATCTCTGGATGAGAATTTGAATACCCCAGCCTAAACTACAAATTCCAGCCCTCCATAGAATGTTGCCAGTTAAAGCAGAACCATAGTGCTATAAGTGTGTAGCATGAAAGCATCCCATGTCACCCAATATAAGTTCTTTAGAAGTTCATATTGTGCAGGCTATGCTATGCAGAATAAGATTGCAAAATAAACACGGCATTCCACAGGGCAGTCCTTGAACAGGGAAATTACAAAGGCAACTAGAAAGAGAAGTAGTTGAATTTAACTATGTTCACCAATTTCAATCCATTAGCAGAGGTATGAACAAAAACAATGGCTTCATGGCACACTGCATATATTAATACAAGACTCATCTCTACTTCACATGTAACAAAAGAAATCTTCTTAGAGAAGGTTTTGAACCCAAGAAAGCTGGCTTTTGGTAAGCAGATTTATTGCTTTCACACATCAGCACTAACTGCCTATGTGAAGATCTAAAAGACTTGTATCACCTTATGCAGCCCTTTGAAAAACAAGAGCAATGAACATAATTTGCATCTTCCTGGATACTATTATATTCCATTCTACTCCCACAACTTATAAATATGTTTTATATCATGAGGCCTGGATATCACTCTTTATTGCAAGTCGAAAAGTGGGTTTATATCTACTACGAAAGCTCATGCTTAAAAAAAAGGCTGCCTTTTCCACCTTGGGCAGCGAGGAGAGACCCTTTAAAAAGGCTGCCTTTTCCACCTTGGGCAGCGAGGAGGGACCCTTTAAAAAGGCTGTCTTTTCCACCTTGGGCAGCGAGGAGAGACCCTTTAAAAAGGCTGCCTTTTCCACCTTGGGCAGCGAGGAGGGACCCTTTAAAAAGGCTGCCTTTTCCACCTTGGGCAGCGAGGAGGGACCCTTTAAAAAGGCTGCCTTTTCCACCTTGGGCAGCGAGGAGGGACCCTTTAAAAAGGCTGCCTTTTCCACCTTGGGCAGCGAGGAGGGACCCTTTAAAAAGGCTGCCTTTTCCACCTTGGGCAGCGAGGAGAGACCCTTTAAAAAGGCTGCCTTTTCCACCTTGGGCAGCGAGGAGGGACCCTTTAAAAAGGCTGCCTTTTCCACCTGGGGCAGCGAGGAGGGACCCTTTAAAAAGGCTGCCTTTTCCACCTTGGGCAGCGAGGAGGGACCCTTTAAAAAGGCTGCCTTTTCCACCTTGGGCAGCGAGGAGAGACCCTTTAAAAAGGCTGCCTTTTCCACCTTGGGCAGCGAGGAGAGACCCTTTAAAAAGGCTGCCTTTTCCACCTTGGGCAGCGAGGAGGGACCCCTTAAAAAGGCTGCCTTTTCCACCTGGGGCAGCGAGGAGGAACCCCTTAAAAAGGCTGCCTTTTCCACCTGGGGCAGCGAGGAGAGACCCTTTAAAAAGGCTGCCTTTTCCACCTTGGGCAGCGAGGAGAGACCCTTTAAAAAGGCTGCCTTTTCCACCTGGGGCAGCGAGGAGAGACCCTTTAAAAAGGCTGCCTTTTCCACCTTGGGCAGCGAGGAGGAACCCCTTAAAAAGGCTGCCTTTTCCACCTTGGGCAGCGAGGAGAGACCCTTTAAAAAGGCTGCCTTTTCCACCTGGGGCAGCGAGGAGGGACCCTTCAAAAATTGCATTTAAACTGTATTTGCATTTTATATTGTATTTTGTATATTTTTAAAAATTGTTTTAATTTGCTTTGTTTGTTTTGTTTTTGAGGGGTGGGTATGGGTGGGGTTGGGAAGAAGGGATGGGCTCTGTTTTGATGCTATTTGTTATTGTGATTGTTGTACGCCGCCCCGATTGCTTGGCAGAGGGGCGGGATATAAATAAAAACTATTATTATTATTATTATTAAAGTTGCTACTACATTCCTTTTCCCCTCTCCCTTCTCTTCTTCTTTTTGATATTACAAAAGACTAACAGAGGGACTTCTTTGAAAACAACTTTCAAAAGTGAGAAAGGGTAATGAACAAGAAACCAAATGGCATGCCTCAGTCCTGGAGGCAGTTTGTTCAGGCTCCACAAGTTTTTTTTTTTTTTAAACTATCCAAAAGAAGATGACCAGAGCATGTCTTGGCTTCACACATTTTTGTCTTGGTCAAAACGTTGGTGTCCAAACTAAAACAGGTAAGAATGATTTCATCTGTAAAATGTAATTCAAACTGGTCACATTAGGTCAACAGCACTATCAGAGTGGGTTATTGTGTCAAAGGGCACCTTTGGGGCTGTACAGATGGGCAGGAAAAGAGGACATGAAGCTGCCTTTTCCCTAAGCTGCAGCAACCGCACTGCCTGCCCTGAGGATGCCCTAAATGGGGATGGTGCAACCACATTGGGGGCAATTGGTGCAGCTTTTCTGAAGCCATATTGAAGCCCTGCCAACCGCACCACCAGCCCTGAGGATGCCACGAAGGGAGATGGAGCAACCACATGGGCCAGCAGCGGCTGCTTTAAAAAAAAAATTGTTCTCTCAGATGCATGCGCACATGCATAGGAACACATTCCTGCACACCTGTGCACCTGTGCAGAGCATGTCATAGGTTGGCATACAGTCTGTCATTTTGTCTGTACAAAAGTGACTGATGTTCAGCATCCCTGTGCACCTGTGCAAGACCTGTCATATATCCACAGATCATGCAAGGATTCACTGACCTTGGCTTCCCCCAAGTAGTGGGAGCTGTAGACAGGTGCCAGTGTTTGATTGTGCCACCCTCAGGGCAGAGGAACGAGTTTGTCAACTGAAAAGACACTTGTTCCATTGTCCCGCACAAAATATGCCCCACACAGATCAGGGTGGAGGGGAGAGGTACATGTAAGGGAGGTTTGTGTGGACAGATTTGATACATGCAGCTGTTGGTCATGCAAGGGACATGGTCAACAGGACACACAGACAAACATTATTCCAGGACCCACCCATCCCCAGCATGCCAGGAAGTGGTGTGCAGGTCTTATGCACACCTGCACAAAAGAGGTCACAAAAGCCTCTTTCATGCAAACTACTATGCATTCTGACAGCAACCATACATGCAACAGAATGCATTTATTGTCATAAGAGAGAGCAGTTGCTAGGGCGCATGCATAGGGTTAGAATTAGGGTTAGGGTTCTAATATTTAAGTGTATCTGTGGCAGTGCATCCACAGCTGGAAGCATAGGGCACTTTAAAGCCTGCATCATAGGGTGCATGCTCTGGATTGCCAACTCAATTTCCGCCACATGTGCGACAGTGCATTTATACAGCCATTTTAAATCTTCGGCACCCTTTTTGTGATGCTCCAGCGTCACTGCATACATATGCACATGTGAAGGTGTGCATCTTTCCCAAAGAATTGGGAAAAAGCTACTCCTTTTTGGAGCGGCTTTTTTTGACATGCAGCACATATATACAAATGCCAGCTTTTAGGCGTGCGTCGTCTTAATGCCACACCTCCAAGTCAGCCTGAAAGCACCTCTTTTTGCCCATGTTTACAGCCCCTTTATCACTTATAAAAATTCCAGTGGGTAGCAGTTAGCAGCTGTAATGAGGAAGGAAATCCTCTTCAGCACCATCTTCATTAATTCATTCATTCATTGTGCTTATATCCTACCTTTCTCCCTAAATGAGATCCAAGGTGGCTTACACTAATTTTAAAAAGATCAAAACTAGAACATTAATTTACAAAAGCTAAAAAGGAAGTAAACAGCTAAAACACTATAAACACTCATGTATTTAAAGAACAGTTTCAATTTTTTAAAAAAACTGTCACTTCAGGATGGTTTCCTTATTAATGGTTTTCTTACACTTGTGTTAAAGTAAAAAGTGTACAAAGGAAAGAGCAAGATTATAAGGAAGTCACGCAATACATTGTTCCTCTCATCTAATTCTTATGGGTAAAAATCTCTTTTCTGCAGTACCTACTTCCTTCCGGTCTGATCTCTACTTTCTCTGTAACAATGTGCTTCCCTTATTACAATGATGTTACTTTAAGTCCGCTTGCCCCTGCCCCACAACATAGCTCAAAGAACAGAAGAAAAATATGCACCCTGGAAACATCTCCTCTCTATTGCAAATTATAAGTAGACATCTTAAGTTATTTCCCAAAATACTTTTTCATAGCAATAATTCAGGGGTTAACAAATACATTTTAATCCTAATAAATGCCATAAACACTTAAAAGAAATGATCAAATTCAAATCTTAACTCAAAACTACCAGAAACCACAGTTCCAGATGTTTTGTGTAACTGTATCAAGGGCATTCATGAGCAAAAGAAGGATGGTCTGATAGAGCAGTTAACAAAGGGGGGATGCAGACCAGGGCGTTTGGAGCGCCCTGGTCCGGAGCGCCGCGGGGCTATGGCAGCCTCACCGCGGCGCCTCCCCGGCGACCCTGAAAGGAGCGCCAAAAAGGCACTCCTTTCATAAGTCGCAAAAAGAGCGCCCTAAAAGCGGCGGGCGCCCTTTTTGCGACTTATCCTCCACAGCACGTCCGGACGCTGTGGAGGGAGGTCGCCCTGAACGCGTCCGGCGTGCGGTGGCCCGGAAGCGCTCAGGGCGACCTCAGGAAGAGGAAGGGCCGCCGCGCGTGCGGTGGCTCCTCCTCTTCCGGGCCTCCAAGACGACTGTTTTAGTCGTCTGCTTAGGCCCCATGGGGGGTTGCAGACTGCCAGAAATAGTGTGAATTCAGTCCACTTTTAGGGTTAGGGTTAGTGCTAGGGAATCATGGGAACTGTTATTTTTCTGAGACATTGAGCCTTCTCTGTCAGACAACTCTGATGCCACAATAAAATACAGTTCCCATGGTTCCCTAACTCTAACCCTAACCCTAAAAGTGGACTGAATTCACACTATTTCTGGCAGTCTGCAACCCCCCAAAGTCGACTCATCTAATTCAGCACCACCTCCAGACATAAAGAGTGAGAATCAGTTTTTCTTCATTGACTTGTGGTTTCACCCTGAGCTGGAAAAATAATCTTAACAACTGGCAAAGACATTCTGGTCTCTTTTCTCCTTTCTAGACATTCAAATTTGAGCAACTCTCCTTGTCTGAAATCTCTACATGGACATACCCATTTGGTGTAAAGGTTATGAAGTGGTAATTAGCTTCTGTCTTGACTTATACCAGACTTAGCCAATGCAATCAATCTGGTTCTGGTCTCCCATTGGAAGCAGAGTAGGAAGAAAATACGGCTTCTCCAGGCACATCCATAAAATCCATATTCCAGAGATCAAATTATTTTCTATGGTCCCTTGGTGATCTAGAAGCACATATACAAACATGGTGTTACATAGCTTAGATGAAAACAATGGTATTCAAAATAAAATTTCAAAGTTGAATCCAGGGTTTTCATGAACAGATATGCATAGGATTCCATTCATAGGATGCTTCCACTGGAAGAAGGGGGAGTTTTCTTCCACAACAGCCTGGAAAATGGCTTTTGAGGACTAGGGGATCCTTCAATCTAAGACAATGGGCAATAGCTGGCAGATAGCAGATATGCTTCTTAAAATTAGCTTTCTTAATTTACCTTGAGGACTTACAAACAAAAGCATTTTCTAAATATCTATTTTTGTTGTTGTTAACTGCCCTTGAGTCAATCTCAACCCACAGCAACCCTGTGAATGAGACATCTCCAAGATTCCCTGTCCTCCACCATTCTGCTTAGTTCCTGTAAACTCATACCTGTGACCTCCTTAATAGCATCTAGCATGCGGCGTTCCTCTCTTTCTACATCCCTCCACCTTTCCTAGTATATTGTTTTTTCCAGTTAGTTGTGCTGTCTCATGATGTGTCCAAAGTACAACAGCCTCACTTTTGTCATCTTGGCTTCCAGAGAGATTTCTGGGTTGATCTGCTCTAGGACTATTTGTTTGTCTTTTTGGCTGTCCATGGAATTCTCAGCACTCTTCTCCAGCATCACATCTCAAATGCATTGATTTTTTTCCTATCTTTCTTAACTCCAGCTCTCACATCCATACATGGTAATAGGGAACACAATGGCTTGTATGATTCTAAACTTTGTGCTCATTTGTATATCTTTGCATTTTAGGATCTTTTCTACTTCTTTAATAAACTGGTATTAGAATCTACAAAATCATTATAATTAAAACAGCACAACTGGCTAATAGCTATACTTCTTAAAGTTAGCTTACTTCATTTATGCCATTGCAAGAATCAGTCACATTTGATATGTGTGAATCAAGGTCTCAATATAACCCTTGTAGCACAGTCTTAAACATATCTGCTCACAAGGAAATCCTGCACTATATCCAATGTTTAAAGTTAACGAACGTCTTATTGATACACACACACACACACACACACACACACACATATATATATCACTGAGTGGTAAATGTTAGTGAATAAGCAGCAGTATCCAAAGATATGTCTCACAAGCAACTTATATAGAAGTTTCCTGGAGTTGGATTCAAGTATGCAAAATTCCACCTGATGTAGATGGTGGGGAGACTTGGTAACCACATTATCATGTGCCTGCTCCTGCACCCTAAAAAAGATGAGACAGGTATAAACAAATGGCAACAGTGAAATAATAAATAAGCCTCCTGGATTGCCATTATAGCATTCTACTCTGTAAAATTACAGTAAAAATGTATGGGTTCCAGAAAAGGGGAGAAGACCACTCTGTCTGAAGATGTTGATCAATTACACTGCTGCACCTTCCTTGCGAGTAGCCAGCACGGGGTAGTGGTTTGAAGTTTGGACTATGATTCTTGAGACCAGGATTCAATCTCCAGCTTGGCTATGAAACCCACTGGGTGATCTTGGGCAATTCACACTCTCTCAATGTCAGAGAGTGGCAATGGCAAAACCCTCTGAACAAGTCTAGCCAGAACCCCCCATGATAGGTTTGCCTTAGGCTCACCATAAGTTGGAAATAACTTGAAGGCACACAACACACACACTTTCATGGCACTGGGTAGCTGACTGAGAAGCTCACACTTCCAAGTTTTGGTTACAAGAATATCAGCTGTAGGAACATTCAGCTGAAAGATAGATACAAAGATCAGCTCTTTTTATTGCCTGGATCTTTTCTCCCATTGAAACATCTTGCCTTGGCTACAACAAGAAGGATATTTTAAGGGTTGGTGCCTAGAAGCCTTGTTGATTTGTCCCGATCTCACCATCAAACTTCATTTCAATGGAACACATCATCTATACTGTACTGGATGGAGATGGTGTGCTAGTCTTCATTATATTACTAAATATCATTATGTAAATGGCTATATGTATAGACATCCATGCATATAGTTATGCCAGTTCAAAAATCTACCACCTAAATTTTGCATAAACCAAGACAACAATTCATTCTAGAGTGAAATCATCAGTGATGTATTCAAGTCTTTTACTCTAAGTCCCAAATCAAGCCACAAGTGTCTACCTTAACGTCTCGAATCTCAAGTACTCGCAAGATACTTTCAAGTTGAGCCTCAAATCTAGGAGTCAATTTTTAACAGAAAAATAAAGGTGGGGCACATTTCATGGAGGGGAACAGCAAGCATGTTAAGCAATGGGCATGAGCTGGGGCTTGAGTATGCTTGGCAGCCTGTTCCCACTACACATCAGAGGAGCCTTCTAAAGCTATTCAAAAGGATCCTTTTAGAAGGATCCTTCTTCCTTAAGTCAGTTGCCCAACACATTTGCTATTCCTCTCTGATAAATGTGCCCTATACTCTGGAGACTGGTTTTGCCTGCTGCTCAAAGTGAATGACCCTAGCAAGTCGGATGCTAAAAATATACAAATCACAAGTCAAGTTAATGCATCATTTATTGCTGAGTCAAGTCCAAGTTGAGTTATTGAAGAGACATGAGTCCAACTTAAATCCGAGTCAATCGTCTTGAGTACATCGCTGGAAATCATAAGGTCTTGGATCATACTGCTCACATTACAATAATCTAAATCCTATTATTAGGGCTTTTACAGACTGCCAGAAATAGTGCCTCTTGAGGCCACTTTAGCTGTCCTGGCTCAGTGCTAAGGAATAATGGGAACTGTAGCTTATTGTGGCACCAGAGCTCTCTGGCAGAGAACGCTCAATATCCCAGAAAAAAAAAAATACAATTCCCATGATTCCCTAGCACTGAGCCAAGATAGTAAAAGTGGCCTCAAGCTGCATTATTTCTGGCAGTCTGTAAAGGCCCTGAGTCTCCACTAGAGTAGACCCATTAAGTCAATGTGATTTACTTCAATAGGTATACTCTAATTCGGACTAACCAATAGCATTAATCCTAATATCACCATGTAATTTTCATGCAGTTATCTACAAACTGATTACTTGTTTTTATTACCAAATTATCAGTTAAGCATATACAGTTACACCTATATAAACTGTGGTTGACTTCTTCATAAAAAATGCTTTTGACTCTGTATGGTATGTACCTCTCTGTGTGTGACTACACATATGTTCATGTATATATACATGCACAAGCACATACTTCCAGATTCAACTTTTAGGGGGGGAATATCTTTTCAAGTTTCTTGTAATTTAAATGTTATGGCATTTTTATTCTAGTTAAGACACCTTTCTTTCAATAAATGCAGAGGCATAATAATTACCTGTATCTTTTATAATAAACACACCTTCTTCTGAGAATGCATCACTTAATTAATTATTAAAGCTGTATTTTATTTATCCAAAGTCTTAAATGCTATTTTTGTATGTTTTGTTTTAATCTAGCCACATTTAATGAGAGGCCCATAAACATAATCACTGCAAATCCAGAAGTAACATCAGAATTATAACAATCCTAAATTTGTCCTATATTTGTGTTTCATGATCGTTCCCCACCTGAGCTATATTAATATTAGAACTATATAAACTTATTTTATAAATATTGTATATATAAATGTATACATTCTAGAGAGCCATTGTGGAATAGCGGTATGAGCATTAGACTATGACTCTGGAGACCAGGGTTCAAATCCCCACTCAGCCATGGAAACCACTCAGCTTTGGCAGGTCACACACTCTCAGCCGCAGAGGAAGGCAAAGACAAACTCCTTCTGAACAAATCTTGCCAAGAAAACCCCATGATAGGGTTGCCATAAGTCAGCAATGACTTGAAGGCACACAAGAACAATATTCTGAAGAACAGCAATGTTAGCTAGTGATGGCAAAAGGACTGAATGCGCTATAACGTTTTAAAAAAACATATGGCTACTTGTGGCATTCATTCTCATAGTACTCCACTAGATCCTTGGCACAACAGTGGCATCCTGTTGTCAGATTTATCAAGAGAGATAGTGGGCAGAAAGACCTAGGATTTTCTGTTGTAATTTCTCCCAGGCCATCTATCCTTGGGAAGTCTTGAGAGTAGGATTACCAGGTGAAACAGTAGTTGTAGAGAAGAGGGAATTTCAGTTGCTGGCATGCAAACTCCACAGGCTAAAATTCTCTCTTTTACACAGTTATTAAAGCATCAGTAACCCTGTCTCTGATTTCACCTGGCAACCATACCTGACAAGTAGTAGCCTCACAGTACTGGCAAATCTTTCTATTACACAGCTATTTCACCTAAGGGTTGTTTTGTCACTATACCCATGCACTCCCTATCTCTTCTGTTAAAAAAGTGGGTACTGAGATCAAGGAAGTGTGTCAGGCCAAGGACTGATCTGGGGCTTAGTACATTTAGCATGAAGGAAAAAAGACTGAAAGGTGACATGATTGCTGTCTTTAAATAACTGAACAGATGTCATGTAGAGGATGCACTCACTTTGTTTGCTGTTGTCCTAGAGATTACAACATGAACCAAAGGATTCAGATTACAAGAAAAGAGATTCCACCTAAACATTAGAAATAACTTTTTTTTCACTGTGAGAGCTGTTCAACAGTTGAACAGACTATCTCAGAGGGTTGGTGGACTCTTCATTTTTGAAGGCCTTGAAGCAGAGGTTGATGAGTATCTTTGTAGGAGTGCTGTAATTGTATATTCCTGCATAAGGTTGGATTAGATGGCCCTTGTGGTCCTTTCCAGTTCTACGGTTTTATGGTCATCATACTCTGTGAAGCCTGTTATTCTCTGCAAATGTCATATGGGCATTCAATTCTTATTACTCCTGAGGGAGGCCTGGCAACTTGAAGCTGAAGTACATTCACTAGTTATATCTGGAGAAAATCTAGATTGTAGGAGATCAGTTGGCCCCTCCAAAATTCTTTCGACTAGCCCAATGGGTCTCACTCATTGGTTTCTCCCATTACTAATTAAAAGATTACTAAGCATTCACTAGATGTCCAACATTGTGACTGTTCTACACAGCTTGGATCCAGAATTCTTTACAAAAGTGTAAGGCAATTTTAATTGTGCAAATAATGGAAGGATCAACATTTTTGCCAGTTCTCCATCCCAGTTACAACTCCTCAGATCAACTCCTATGGGACTTGAGACCTTCAGGAATTGCTTTTCAGAGATTGCAAGGATCTCCAGTAGAAAGAGATGAATAAGAAACCTTTAAGAACTCTGGCTATGGTTCTATCAATCCAAACTTTGGGATTTATTAAAATTCCCCCCCCTCCAAACCACTTTCTTTAAAAAAAATATTATGCAGATAAGGAAAACAGTTTACTTGTTATGTCCCACCAAAAGCAACTGGACTTTGCTTCCAAGAAATTCAGTTAAGATTGTGGTATAAACCCCTATATATATGAATGATGAAAGAAACAGTTATTTCTATCATGGAAGGGGGGAAATGTTGGTTACAAGCTATCATCTCAGTGAGAATATTTATTTAGTGAAATATAGAACTTTTCCACCACTTCAACTATACTTTTATGTTTTTGTTTATGTGGCTGGCTCCTTCAGTCTTTCCAATCTGAGTCCTGTAGTTAGTTGAAAACTCTCTCTTTGCAAGAGTACTGAAGATCGTTAATATCAATAAGTCTTACTGGGTTGCAAACACTTGTAACTGCTTGTATTGACTTCCATTACATTTCAATAATCCTCCTTATATCTAAATGGAAGTCATTAATGTCCATTAATTAAGCCATTTCATCATTTGCTATGGTGGCAATTAAGCACAAAACTGCCTTTTTGGAATCAATGGAAATGAAATGCAGATAACACACATTGCATTTCTGCATTTCATTTCCATTGATTCCAGCAAGGCAGTTTTGTGCCTAATTGCCACCATAGCAAATGCAGGTTCACCATAGGGTCTCCATTTAACACCAACAGAGAGCCACACATACTAATTAATCTTCTATTTGAATAAGTGACATTTATTATGAATCAGTAGGAGGAAACAGTGGTACCCTGAGACTGCAGTGCAAATCAATGATCCCTATGCAGCTCAATCAGGGCTGCCTGAAGACTTGAGAGGCTTGGAACCAATGGTTAATTTAAGTATCATCAGTGGACATATTGCAAAACTTTTGTGGGACATGAACAAATTGCATTAAATGAAGGCTCCAGATGATACAGTTCTTCCCTTTGGTTTTCTCCAACTGCTTCTACATATTTTCCTGAACATTTTAATTTTTCAATAGATGGTTTTCTAATCATTTGGGCACCATTAGTGTCACTATTTTCAGTTTGCAACATCTCGTCCTTTCACAAATGTTAAGAACCTAGATATTATCAAAACAACTAAAAAATCAAAGGCAACCTTAATGGGAGGGGACCCATCTCCTCAGTTTCAGATAAAGAACTGATGATTTTATGAAAATGTTTCCCCCCCCCCCATTATATTCTGTTCAGAATATGAATGGGCAGGATGACGCAATTAATTGTGTTTTAAGATTAACAGTCAATGCCTTAATGATATGAGACTAGGTGACTGCAATGTATTCTCTGCAGCCTTTTTTTCAATTGTTCATAGCAATTATAGCCAACTTGATTACTGGGGAAAGCAATATGGAGCATCCAGTTCAAAGTGCTATTTTTGATCATTGCGATCTGAAAATATTCTGGACCCAGGCTATTTATGAGGCCACCTTTTTTTTCTGTTAACTACTTGCATACTAAGATATTCCTCAGAGGTCTGCCACTATATTGCTTCATACTCTGAGGCACAGTGGATGGTTCCTCAACCAGGACAGAGCTATCTTGGTAATGGCACTGATACTGAGGGATTCTTGTTCTGGAAAGGTTTATTCTGCTCCACGCCCAGTAAACCTGATAGCATTTTTGGCATATAATGATTTAAATAATGACTTTCTAAAAACAATTCGAAATTTTTTGAAACTGTTTAATTTGATTTTCCTTGTGTTTGTTCTGCTCCAGGCCCAGTAAACCTGTTAGCATTTTTGGCATATGCCGTATTTTTCGCCATATAAGGCGCTCCGGCATATTAGGCACACCCAATTTTAAAGGAAGAAAATCCAAGAAAAAAGGATTCCTCCCTTTAGCCGGAGGCCAGTTGTTCAATGGGCTGGTGCTGGGATCGGAGAACTTCTCCGATCCCAGCACCAGCCCATTGAACTGAGGTCGCGGGGGGAAGGAGGGCTCCTTCCCCCCGCGACCTCAGTCTTTGAATGGGCTGGTGCTGGGATCGAAGCGATCCCGGCGCCAGCCCATTGAAAGACTGAGGTTGCGGGGAGAAGGAGCCCTCCTTCCCCCCTGGCTTCAGTCTTGGAATGGGCTGGTGCCAGGATCGAAGCAATCCCGGCACCAGCCCATTGAAAGACTGAGGCCGGGGGGGAGAAGGAGCCCTCCTCCCCCCCCCCCCCCCGGCCTCAGTCTTGGAATGGGCTGGTGCCAGGATCGAAGCGATCCCGGCGCCAGCCCATTGAAAGACTGAGGTTGCGGGGAGAAGGAGCCCTCCTTCCCCCCCGGCCTCAGTCTTGGAATGGGCTGGTGCCGGGATCGAAGCGATCCCGGCACCAGCCCATTGAAAGACTGAGGCCGGGGGGAGAAGGAGCCCTCCTTCCCCCCCCCCCGGCCTCAGTCTTGGAATGGGCTGGTGCCGGGATTCGATCCCGGCACCAGCCGATTCCAAGACTGAGGCCGGGGAGGGGGAAGGAGGGCTCCTTCTCCCCCCGGCCTCAGTCTTTCAATGGGCTGGTGCCGGGATCGCTTCGATCCCGACACCAGCTGATTCCAAGACTAAGGCCGGGGAGGGGGAAGGAGGGCTCCTTCTCCCCCCGGCCTCAGTCTTTCAATAGGCTGGTGCCGGGATCGCTTCGATCCCGGCACCAGCCGATTCCAAGACTGAGGCAAGGGGGGGGAAGGAGGGCTCCTTCTCCCCCCGGCCTCAGTCTTTCAATCGGCTGGTGCCGGGATCGCTTCGATCCCGGCACCAGCCGATTCCAAGACTGAGGCCGGGGGGGGGGGGGGGGAAGGAGGGCTCCTTCTCCCCCCGGCCTCAGTCTTTCAATCGGCTGGTGCCGGGATCTCTTCGATCCCGGCACCAGCCGATTCCAAGACTGAGGCCGGGGGGGGGAAGGAGGGCTCCTTCTCCCCCCGGCCTCAGTCTTTCAATAGGCTGGTGCCGGGATCGCTTCGATCCCGGCACCAGCCGATTCCAAGACTGAGGCAAGGGGGGGGAAGGAGGGCTCCTTCTCCCCCCGGCCTCAGTCTTTCAATCGGCTGGTGCCGGGATCGCTTCGATCCCGGCACCAGCCGATTCCAAGACTGAGGCAAGGGGGGGGAAAGGAGGGCTCCTTCTCCCCCCGGCCTCAGTCTTTCAATCGGCTGGTGCTGGGATCGCTTCAATCCCGGCACCAGCCGATTCCAAGACTGAGGCCGGGGGGGGGAAGGAGGGCTCCTTCTCCACCCGGCCTCAGTCTTTCAATCGGCTGGTGCCGGGATCGCTTCGATCCCGGCACCAGCCGATTCCAAGACTGAGGCCGGGGGGGGGGGGGGAAGGAGGGCTCCTTCTCCCCCCGGCCTCAGTATTTCAATCGGCTGGTGCCGGGATCGCTTCAATCCCGGCACCAGCCCATTCCTAGACTGAGGCCGGGGGGGGAAGGAGGGCTCCTTCTCCCCCCGGCCTCAGTCTTTCAATCGGCTGGTGCCGGGATCGCTTCGATCCCGACACCAGCCGATTCCAAGACTGAGGCCGGGGGGGGGAAGGAGGGCTCCTTCTCCCCCCGGCCTCAGTCTTTCAATCGGCTGGTGCCGGGATCGCTTCGATCCCGGCACCAGCCCATTCCTAGACTGAGGCCGGGGGGGGAAGGAGGGCTCCTTCTCCCCCCGGCCTCAGTCTTTCAATCGGCTGGTGCCGGGATCGCTTCGATCCCAACACCAGCCGATTCCAAGACTGAGGCCGGGGGGGGGGGGGGGGAAGGAGGGCTCCTTCTCCCCCCCGGCCTCAGTCTTTCAATCGGCTGGTGCCGGGATCGCTTCGATCCCGGCACCAGCCGATTCCAAGACTGAGGCAAGGGGGGGGGGGGAAAGGAGGGCTCCTTCTCCCCCCGGCCTCAGTCTTGGAATCGGCTGGTGTTGGGATCGAAGCGATCCCTGCACCAGCCGATTCCAAGACTGAGGCCGCGGGGAGAAGGAGCCCTCCTTCTCCCCGTGGCCTCAGTCTTTCAATGGGCTGGCACTGGGATCGCTTCGATCCCAGCACCAGTCCATTCAAAGACTGAGGTCGTGGGGGGAAGGAGGGCTCCTTCTCCCCGCGGCCTCGGCCCTTCGCCCTATAGGGCGCACTTACTTCCCCACGCACATTTAGGGGAAGAAAAAGTGTGTGTTATAGGGCGAAAAATACGGTAATGATTTAAATAATGACTTTATAAAAACAATTCTAAATTGTTTGAAACTGTTTGATTTTCCTTGTACACAATGATAGAGGGTAAGATATACATATTTTATTAAATAAGTGAATAAATGATTAAAGCAGTTATTCAAATATATATATTTATTGAATTATTTCCATGTTTTAAGACCCAGATTTAGATACTGGCATCACTTCAGAGCCAGCATAGTTCTGTGGTGTGGGTGATGTCCAGGACCCTTTTGTCTATCATTCCTTGCACAAAGGGAAGAAGAAAAGCTGGTTCTCTGTGGCCATTTTGACAGGGTAATTTTTAAAATTTTTAAACTGTGAGTCACTTCTGTGGGTCACTGGGGAGGCAGAGGTAGAAGCCTAATTCTATATAACTGCTGGCCGTCAAGAAGGATTTGGAGTACAGAGGAGAAGGTGACCTGGGAACAGTGTTTGCGGGGTTCTCCTTTAATTTTTCACTTTTTTTATTCACTTTTTTCCTTAAGGGGATTGTGGGGACTTTTGCCCAGATGAACAGCCTTTGCAGACTGCCAGAAATAGTGCAAATTGAGGCCACTTTAACTGCCCTGACTCAGTGCTAGGGAATCATGAGAACTGTAGTTTATTGTGGCACCAAAGCTCTCTGACCTAGAAGGCTCAATGTCTCAGAAAAAACTACAGTTCCCATGATTCCCCAGCACTGAGCCAGGACAGTTAAAGTGGACTCAATTTGCACTATTTCTGGCAGTCTGCAAAGGCCCGAAGTTAGTCAGAGACTTGCCTCTGGAAGGAGGTAGTAGCCAGGAGCTCTCTAGATAACCACAAGGGATATCGTGAAGCTTCAATTATCACCTTTTTAAAAATTTAACAGAAAGTTTGTTTTGATTTGTAGTTGTTGACTTATCCCTACATAGTAACCAGTAACTTTGCCGGATCGAGGCCATGGCAACCACATTCCTCGGCCCTGATCTGGCCTTTCCATGGTGCAAAAAGAAGGTGTAAAAAGCAGCTGTTTTTTGCACTGCAGAAAGGGTGCCCTACTTGCAGTGGCAGCAGCTTTTTGCCGCTTCTTCAGTGCAGCATGTGTAAAGATGCACCTTTTTGCCACCCACCATGTGGTTGCTTCGGCAGCCTAACAGTGGCATCAGGGCAGAGTCGGGGGGGGGGGGCGATCACCCCACCCCAACTCCACCCCCAGGCTGGCCCTTGTGGTCAGTCTGTACAGGCCCTTAGTCTGTTCACAAAGCAAATGAAATCTAAAAAATAAAAATAAAAAAGATAACATTTCCAAAAGGTCTGGAGAGGAAATGTTCAATATTTTCTGACTTTATTACGAGTTACTTTAAAGAAGGTATAACCACAGAACTGACAATCAAGATTTTCATATTATTTAGAAAGAATGCAAATCCATGCCCATGGAGTGCTTTTGCTAGAACTGTTACACCTTCTTCACCTCTGAGTTCAGTTTAATGGAGATAGCATAAGGGTAGAAGAAGCTGGAATTGTGCAGATTTTTTTTCAAGAAGCTAGTAGAGTGAAGTACAGTATAGTATAGTATCCAATGCAGCATTACACATAAAATAGGGACATGGAATGTGAGAAGCATGAGACAAGGGAAGTTAGACATAGTAAAAAAAAAAGAAATGGAACACATGAACATAGCCGTACTTGGGGGTAAGTGAGTTAAAATGGACAGGGATGGGCCACTTCGTATCAAACAACCATACAGTGTTCTACTCAGGAAATGAAAAGACAAGAAGAAATGGGATGGCTTTCATACTAAGAAAAGATGTAGCAAAAGTCAGAGGATACAATGAAAAATTAAGACCAAATCATTTCTGTAAGGCTCCATGGTCAACCTTGAATATCACCATAATTTAAATATATGCACCAATCACAGATGTAGAACAGGAAGAAATTGATAGATTCTATAAAGAAGTACTGGAAGAAATTCACAGCACACCAACACTGTATGTCAAGCTGATCATTGGAGATTGGAACGCAAAAGTTGAAAGCAAAGAAGCATCAGAAACAGTAGGCAGTTTTGGACTAGGTGAAAGAAATGAAGCAGGTGAGCATCTGATAGATTTTTGTGAAGCCAACAGCCTATTCATTGCAAACACATTTTTTCATACAAAACAGAAAGAAAGCTATACATATGGACATCACCAGATGGTCAACACAAAAATCAAATAGATTATATAATTGGAAGTAACAGATGGTGGAACTCTATACTGGTGGCCAAGACTAGATCAGGCACTGACTGTGGCACAGATCACAAATTACTCATCAAAAATAAAAGTAAGACTAAAAAAAAAAAGTGATTATACCAAAATATAATCTAATTGATATTGCAACAGAATCTATTGACAACATAAGAAACAGATTTGTACTACTTAGCATAATAGGCTGAGAACCAGAGGAACTATGGTCTGATGCCAGGGACATAATAAAAGAAGAATGCAGAAAGATACTTTCAATTAAAAAGAAAAAGAAAAAAAACATGGATGATAGAAAAAACACTACAAGCAATAAAGAAAAGAAGAGAAGAAAAACAAAAGGGAGATTAAAAAAAAAAACTAAGAATCATGAATACAACAGTACAACTGCTTGTCCAGAGAGATAAATAAAAATTATTACAATGACCAATGCAGAGAAACAACAACAAAAAGGGAAGAACAAGAGATCTATTTCACAAGATTCAGGAAATCAAAGGAAAATTCAAACCAAGGACCGGGATGCTCTATGACAATAAAAATAACACAATTCAAAACCAGGAAGGAATAAAAAGACATTGGATGCAATACACAGAAGAATTATACAAAAGAAATGACAAAATGAAAGACACATGGAATGAAGAGCCATATGAAGATGAACACCAAATTCTAAAAAGCTAAGTGGAAGCTGCAATAAGAGAAATAACAAAAAACAAATAACCAGGAACAGATGATATCCCAATTGAACTGCTGCAATCCACACTGAGAGAGTCAAATCTAGTGCTAACCAACAGATGTCAACAGATATGAAAAACAAAATGATGGAACAGATTGGAAATGATCAATATACATCCCCACCCACAAAAAGGGAGACACAAGAGAATGCAGCAACTATAGCACTGCACTGATCTCCCATGCAAGCAAAATCATGCTCAAAATTCTGCAACAAAGACTCCAACTATACATGGAGGGAGAAATCCCAGAGGTCCAAATAGGGTTCAGGAAAGGAAGAGGCATTAGGGATCACATTGCAAACATACAGTGGCTAATGGAGCACACCAGGGAATTCCAAAAGAAAACCAGCATGTGCTTTATAGACTATGGGCCTGTACAGACTGCCAGAAATAATCCAGCTTGAGACCACTTTAACTGTCCTGGCTCAGTGCTAGGGAATCATGTTTTTTCTGAGTCACTGAGCCTTCTTTGTCAGAGAGCTATAGCAAAGCCTTGGACTACATAGATCATGAAACGCTATGGAATGCCCTTAAAGACATGGGAGTGCCAACACATCTGATAGTCCTGATGAGGAATCTGTACTCAGGACAAGAGGTTACTGTCAGAACAGAATATGGAGAAACAAAATGGTTCCCAATTGGCAAAGGGGTCAGACAAGTCTGTATACTTTCACCCTATCTGTTCAACTTATATGCAGAACATATTATAAGATAAGCAGGCTTGGACACAGAAGAAGGAGTGAAAATAGGAGAAGGCATATTAACAATCTAAAATATGCAGATGATACCATAGTACTAGCAGAAAACCTCACAGGCCTGGAACACCTACTAAGGAGGATCAAAGAAGAAAATGCAAAGGCAGGCTTAATGTTGAGCATAAAGAAAACAAAAATAATAACCAGCAAGGACCTTCACAAGTTCGACAATGAAGAAATAGAAATAGTAAAAGAATTCTCATACCTGGGATCAAACATTGATAGAAATGGGGACTGCAGTCAGGAAATCAGAAGAAGATAAAGAATGGGAAGGGCAGCCATGAAAGAACTAGAAAAGATTCTAAAATGCAAAGATATACAACTCAGCACAAAAGTTAGAATCATACAAGCCATTCTATTCCCTATTACTATGTATGGATGTGAGAGCTGGACAGTTAAGAAAGATGATAGGAAGAAAATCAATTCATTTGAGATGTGGTGCTGGAGAAAAGTGCTGGATAGCCAAAAGGACAAATAAGTGGGTCCTAGAGCAGATCAAACCAGAAAACTCTCTGGAAGCCAATATGACCAAACTGAGGTTGTTATACTTTGGACACATCATGAGAAAGAAGGATTCATTGGAAAAGACAATAATGCTGGGAAAGGTGGAAGGAAGTAGGAAGAGAGGAAGGCCACATGCTAGATGGATGGACTGTATCAAGGAGGTCATAGGTATTAAGGGGTTGCAGGAATTAAGTAGAGCAGTGGAGGACTGAGGATCTTGGAGATGTCTCATCCGTACAGTCGCCAAGAGTCGAGATTGACTCGAGGGAGTTAACAACAACAAAAGTATAGTGAAGACCAAAGGGAACATTTAAAACAGTGTGGCAAAACATCAGCTTAAACAGAAGGTTCCAGCTGCAGGAGTCTGCACTTCATGTTATTTGTATGAGACAAACTGAGATGTTTGTGGTGCTCCTTTCTTGTTTTTCTAGCAGTCTGAGGAAAGAGTGTATTTTCCCCATGAATAAAGATTGTGTATTTGTTATTTTCCTCTGTGGCCTCAAAAGAGATCTCCTTCAAAAGTATCTATTAGTGGGTGATCATGGTCAATCCATATTTCACATTCCAAAAGGGAAGAGAAATGCCAGGCTGAAGTCTAAATTATGTCCTTAGCTGCATGCGGCTTGACTTGAACTTTACTGATTTGTCAATTTCCTTCTGTGACTGACACAAATGATAATAGTTGCAAAAGATTTATTCCTGTTAGACCAAAAGAATGCCTGGAATTTTATAAAGCCTTTAGAAAATCATAGTAGTTGGATCTGAGTGGCGTTTTTACTTTAAAGTGTGTGTGTGTGTGTGTGTGTGTGTGTGTTTAAATAGGTGGCAGAAAATTACAATTTGGCTTGAAATAGCTCTGGGGATATGGTAAAGTACAGCAGTCCTGTGGTAAAAGCTTTCCTTTTCTTCTTCTCTCCCCTCCCCTTTTCACATTCCTCTTTTTCAGTTTGTTAATTCCAAAAGGAAACCAGTAACATTTCTAAATTGAACTCAGCATGATTATATTTTACCCTAACCCTAGTACTTTTCTCTTTTCCTCCCTTGCAACTCAAAACTTTTCACATTTTTCATAACCATTCAGTATTCTTCATTATGAAATGAAATATCAATCTTTTATCCCATTTTTGCCATTAGGACACCAAATGGAGTTTTCAGTTCAATGCAAGTGAGCCTAAACAACCTAAAAATGACTGCAATGGGAGAAAAATTTCAAAAGGCTTGAGAGATGCTAAGATTCTGTTAACATTCCATGTGACTTGTGCTGCTGCATTCCTTTTAGTATTTTGTAAATTTCTTCCATACTTAGGAAGTCCACTTTTTAACAGTGAATGCCACACATTACACACACAGCTGCTATGGAGACTGGGAAAATAAAGTCTATAGTTACTAACTGAAAAGAGAAAAAGCTTTTTGCAGCAGGACTGTAAGTAATTCCAATTTTTATACAAGTAGTCTATTTCCCAAAACTTTAGATAAAAAATATAGGACTCAGTAGAATGCCCATGCTTAAAAACTGAACATCATACCCATAAACTGAAAATTATTCCACAGCTACTAATCCTGTCATAAGCTAACATGGTGTAGTGGTTTGAGTGTTTGGACTATGATTCTAGAGACCAGAATTCGATTCCCCAGGGGGCCATGAAACCCTCTGGGTGACCTTGCACAAGTCACACACTCTCAGCGTCAGGGGAAAGCAAAGGCAAAGGCAAGGGTGAAGGCAAAGCTCCTCTAAACAAGTCTTGCCAAGAAAAACCCCTGCCTTAGGGTTACCATTAGTAAGAAACAACACAACACAACCACAATCCTGTCATAGGAGTTCATCCCACGTGACAGATCCTGTGCAGAAACTGGATTTAAACTGGGGAAAAACTACAAAAGCAGGTAGTTTTTCAGACGACATTCAGGCTTAACCCAAACAGAAAGTAGAAAAAACCCACAAAAATGGGTTGTTTTTCAGATAATGTTAGTGTTCATGAGAACAGAAACTAAACAAAACCTGCTTGAAAATCCTGAAAGTAAAAAAAAAAAAAAGGTTTTGTCTGCTTTCCCTTCAGGTTAATGTCACATTAACCCTGTTGTGTGTGAAAAACTACCCACTTTTGCGGGTTTTTTCAGGTTTTTAAATCCCATTTCTGCACGGGATTTTTGCAATTTGCCCCTGTGTGATAAACTCCATATGCAAGCCTTCTGAATGATATCAGGACATTATGTAGACTGTAAAGATAGATCTGTCAGGCTGAAAGATGTGGCTGGTGTGCTACCCATAACTTAAGAGCCACATGTTTGATTAACTTTTGGTATCATTCTTCAGAGGACAGTTAGTTTCTTTGTCCAGCTTGGAGTCTGAAGAAGTGTAATATAACCAACAAATAACCTCAAAGCCTGGACCATTCCAGATTCTCCTGGCACTCATTTCTTGCTGGGCTTTCCGTAGATAACTTTTTATTTGGCCTGTGTGAGAAGAGAATGCTGGATTAGAGAGGTCTTTGATCTAATCCCTCATGGCTCTTTTTATGTGCTTATGTCTTAGGGGTAAAACAGACAGGCAAAATGAAGCGGCTTCCAGCTGCTTTGGAGGTGTGCCGATTAAATAACACATGATAAGCCAGCTCCTGGCCGCCGCTGCATTCACTGAACACCTTGGGAGTGGGCCATGCGGACAGTAGGGTTCTGACCTGCTTCCAGCCAGAGCGGATTCAGGCCGCTCTTTTGTGCCTGTCTGTTCCAGTCCTTAAGCACACTTAAGGGGTAGTGGTGGTGGTAGTAATGGTTGTTGTTGTTGCTTAGAGCTTTCTCTAAAACTTTTGCCTCTCAAGTACCTTGAGTGGACAACTTGGGAATCAACAAGCTAAAAGACTCCAGAAATAAATAAGTGAAATTCATGCATACATTATAAATAAATGAAATAAGATCAATTTACAACATATCCAGATAGCATGTATGAAAAATGTTGTTGTTTTTGTTGTTAACCACCACTGAGTCGATCCCAACTCATGCGACCCTGTGGATAGGACACCTCCAAGACTCCCTGTCCTCCACTGCTCTGCTCAGTTCTTGCAAATTCAGACCTGTAACCTGCTAAATAGAGTCTATCCACCAGTATGTGGTCTTCCTCTCTTTCTACATCCCTTTTCCTAGCATTCTTGTCTTTTGCAATGAATCATGCCTTCTCATGATGTGGCCAAAGTATGACAGCCTCAATTTAGTCATTTTGGCTTCAAGGGAGATTTCTGGCTTGATTTGTTCTAGGACCCATTTGTTTGTATTTTTGGCTGTCCATGAAATCCTCAGCACTGTTCTCCAGCACCACATCTCAAATGAATCGATTTTCTTCTTATCATCTTTCGTAACTGTCCAGTTCTCACATCTGAACATGTGGGCAGTGATGGCGAACCAGTCTTCCAACCAGGGGCAGAACTTCTGCCCTCCAGGGGTGGGACTTCCAGGGTGGGACTTCTTCCCCCCACCCTCCCATGCCTTCAGCTACCTCGGCAGAGACAGCTGAATGCCCAGGGGTGAGGGTGGAAGAAGAGGAACAGGCACGTGCCTGTTCCTCCTCCTCCTCTTCTCCCCATGCTGTCCAGCTTTCAGATGCCTCCAGAGTGGCAGCTGGAGGCCAGAGAGGGTCAGGAAGGAGGAGGAAGAGCTGTGCTCCTGTTCCTCCTCCTCCCTCCTGTGAGGTTCCCAGCCTTCACCTCTCTCCAGAGAGGCAGTTGGAGGCCGGGCAGGGTCGGGAAGGAGGAGGAAGAGGTGCACTCTTGCTCCTCCTCCTCCTGCACCATCCCTGGCCTTCAGCTGCCTTTGGAGAGGCAGCAGGAGGCTGGGGACGGCCAGGAAGGAGGAGGAACAGGTGCACACCTCTTTCTCCTTCTCTCCACCCTCTGCATGCCAGGGGAAATGGCTTCGCATGCCATGTCATTGGTTCACCATCACAGCAATAGGGCATACACTGGCTTGTATGATTCTAACTTTCATGCTTAGTTGTATATCTTTCCTTTTTAGGATCTTTTCTAGTCTTGCATAGCTGCCCTTAAATTCCTAAGATATGATCAACACAGATTTTTCAACAATACTAAAGGCACAGTATAGTATAAGTAAAGTCTAGTTTGAGATAAATTTTCACACTGGCAAAAGACTGATGACCATTGATGTAAACAAGCCCAAACTGTATAGATCAGGGGTAGGCAACCTTTTTGAGCCGGGGGGTGGGTTGCTGTCCCTCAGACAATTGGGGGGCTGAAGCACCAAAAATAAATAAATAAATAAATAAAAAACATTTTTTAAAAAATTTAAAAAAATAAAAAAATATGCATGCACACTCTCTCAGCCCCAGAAAAGCCATGGCAAAACCCCTGTGGAGATTTTGCCAAGAAAACCCCAAGAACAAGTAATAACAACAATAATCAATATCATCATGGCGGGCAGCGGTGGCAACAGCAAGGGGCAGCGGCGGCGGTGGCAGGACCGGCCTGGGGTCGGTCCAAAGGCCTCGGGGGGGGGCGCATCCGGCCCCCGGGCCTTAGGTTGCCTACCCCTGGTATAGAACATGTCTTTATTATAGATAATTGTTTTCTTTGTGGATTTGTTACAAATAGATCTTTTTCATTTATTTGCAATATAGTTATATATTTTACTTCTCAGTTTCCTGACTCTCTTGGTGTGTTGTCAGTCCTGTGAGTCAGGTTTTGTATTTCTTTTTTTCTTGTCTTGCTGTGGATAACTTGGGACCCTGCAGGTACTGAAGGACTACCTTCCATGTCAACTTTATAGCAGTCATACTGCTTGTTAAGAGCAATACAGCTACAAATCACTCTTTCATAACCTTGTCCTTATTAATATACATTATTCAGTGGCCATCAGAAAAATGTTCAGAATTTACACGTGAATATGCATACCAGGAAACACATCTAAAGGTGTAACAAGAATGTATGATTATCTCGGAGCAAGTCTCATGGAATTCAACAAGAATTCCTCTAAGTAAATGTGCTTAGGCTCAAGTTCTCTAACTCAAAAAGTTTCTTCTGTCCTTGAGCTTTTTCTCTCCTTTCAATCATAGCTTCATAAACATATCCAATGAAGATATGCTTTCTCAACCTGGGGTCTTCAAGATGTTTTGGAGTACTGTTCCCAGGATTCTTGACTATTGGCCATGCTAACTGGAACTGATGGGAATTAAAATCCAAAACATCTGGAGGGCATTTGATCAGAAAATGCTGACTTAAGGGTTGAATATAGTGGTGGTGTCTTTCTACCACCATGAATAGATACTGCTGAAGGAACTTCCTGTTCTAGCCCCCAAGGTGGTCCCAATTCTGCTCCACATGGTTAAAGAACAGATCTGAGGATACCTGGGAAGAAGAGAGGAAAGTCCCATTATGCAAGCACTGGATGATACTCTATACAAATTTCCCTGGGGGTAAGTCTCACTGAACTCTCTTGGTCTTCCTTCTTAATATGACATTGGTACCAATTGATAAGAATGTATTGTATTGTAATGTATTGTAAGACTACAATGCTATCTATGCACATTGAGAAGTAAGTTCCATTGAGCTCAGTGAGAATTATGTCTGAGGGGGGAAGCAGACGGGAGCTTCCCGTGTGCCGCGGGACAGAGCGCTGCTGGACCGCGGCAGCCGCAGTGCGGTGCACCGTCGGCGACTCTAAAAGGAGCACCAAATTGGCGCTCCTTTTAGATTTCAGGGAAAGGGCGCCCTAAAAGTGGCGGGCGCACTTTCCCTGACTCAAACGCCGCGGCACGTGCAGTCGCCGTGGCGTGAGGTCATCCTCGGAGCGCCGGCCGTGCAGAGGGCCGGCGACTCCGAGGGTGACCTCTGGAAGAGGAAGGGGCGCCGCTCGTGCGGCTGCCCCTCCTCTTCCCTGCCCGGAAGATGACTCTATTAGTCGTCTGCTGAGGTCCTGAGTATAAGTGCAGACAATTTAGCTGGATCCTTTTCTGGGACAAATTATATCACAGGATTGCTGCTGTGAAAATGAAGTCAAGAGAACCCCCATGAAGTTTTCCTTCATTCCCCAAATTTTGTGCACTGTAGGGAATGAGAAACTGAAAACCTTTTGCATGTACAACTTTTACATTTAGTCTGTTCTAATTCCCTTGATAACGGTTGTTGTTGTTGCATCCCTTCAGGTTGTTTCTGACTTATGGCAGCCCTAAGGAGAACCTATTATGAAGTTTTCTTGAAAATATTTGCTGGGGGGGGGGTTGCTTTTGCCTTCCTCTGAGGCCGTGAAAGTGTAACCTCCAAGATCTCCCAGTGGGTTTCCATGGCTGAGTGGGGATTTGAATTCTGATATCCAGAGTCACAATCCAACACACAAACACTACACCATGCTGGGTCTCTTGATAACTTTGCCAGCCCCTTTTCTTTGGAAGCCTAAATTGTACTCTAAATATTCAACTTTAAGTTTCTGCAATGCTATAAATTTTGTGACTGAAGGGGAAAAAAATCATTGAGGGGACAGTATTCTTACTAGGGGGCATTTTTCATAACCCACCCACCCCCCCACCCCCGTAACTGCATTCCTGGATAACTACTGTAGGAGATCATGAAACAAACCAAAGTATTCACTTTTACAATATTCTGCATTGCTCAAAGGAGATCCTTGCACTAAAAGCAGGCCACAATATTCTTATTGGTTGTCCTCCAGATCTCTAGATCCAATACCAATTTTGCTCCAGGCAGAGTTCAGTCTTCTCTCATTTCTCAGCTTTGCTCATCCCTTAAAGAGTGTTTAATTAATCTTCAGTTAACTGAGGCTCCTCTGTGAATCAATGAATTCCTATCAATTCTTGTTAAAGATTTTCATGTTCTTAAATGTTCAGTTTATTGATAACCTATCATCTGACAGTAACCCCCAGCTAATTGTCAAAACAAAGAGAAATTAACTTGACAATTCAAAAGGAGAGAGAGAGAGAGAAATGCATAAATCTCTCAACTCTGCATTTGAAGAAGACTTTTTAAAATTTCTTGTGTCCCATTTTTTTTCAGTACTGAAACAATACAAAATGCCCACAACCATAAAATAAAAATATAAACATTCTATAAATGGCAGCACTTAAAATCCAACAAAAGAGCAGTGATGAAATTCTCCAGAGTGGCACAAGGTTCAAAGGCCAGAACAAATTCAAATGTCTTCAAACTGTGTTTGCATGACTGAGCTGTAGAAGCAGACCTAAATGTCAGCCAGAGAATGAGAACGGAGGATATCTGTGAGTTTACGTTGTCAAGTGTGGCTTCTCCAACATGCCCTGAAATACAAAACTACTGTAGGAAGGGAAAAGGCTCAGCATAGCCATTTTCCTTATCATGCTAGTTTTCTAAGGGGAATTGAGATGTTATGGGAGAGGCATTCAAAGATGCAATTTCAAGAAGCTACAATGCCTGTGGTTTGAAAATGTGCAGTCTAGAAAAGGCCTTGCCAGAATTCTGCTGATGATATAAATAAAATCTAAGAAAGCTAATATTAAGAAGTGGTGAATGATAAACACAAATGCATGTACATAGGCAAGCGCACACACTAAAATAAACAGTGTTATGGAAATTGTCATGATCTCATAATACATACATATATCAGATCTGGTGGAAAAGGCATGTAAGAAATTCAAATTCCACATTCTCTTGGGCTTTCTGTTGCTTTTGTAGCTTTCTTCACTTTGGAATGTGATCATGTTTAAGCATGTTTGCTACGAATTGCATTAGCTAACCAGACGCTGGCTGCAGCCACCCTTCAGGTCAGTGTGTGTTGGCTGGAATAGTTGATATTAAATGAAGCAGTGAGGAGGCCGCTTTGCCTAGTTCTCTCCTAACAGACTGCCATTATATTGCTGCAAACACTAATTTGTATTTCCATAATATCCATGGATTAGCTGATAGCGATTAACATGCTTTATTCTATTATTACTTTTAGGGAATCAATTATTTCAATTACCTGATAACACATGGAATATATGCATAAGGCCTCAGAAAGAGGTCATACTGTCAGAACTCCAGATTGCTGACTGCAGCTGGTTATAGAGAACCTTATTACAGAGAATCCTGTTAATGTTGTTGCAATGACTTCACTGGCTACCGGTCTGTTTCCAGGCACAACCAAGTGCTGGTTCTGACTTTTAACAATCTACAGTTTGGGTCCAGACTATCTGAAACACCATGGGCTCTTCCAGATTAGGGCAAAGAAGTGAGAACTTGAGCAATAGAGTTATTGCTCTATTAGAGTTATTACTGGTTGGAACATCTTATTTTTGTGCCCACAAGAGCATCTCACTCAGTCCCTGTGCAAGCAAGCAAACACTGCATCTGCACTACAGAATTAATGCTGTTTGACGCCACCTTAACTGCCATGGCTCAGTGCTATGGAATTCCAGGATTTGTAGTTTGTAGTGAAATATTTAGCCCTCTCTGTCAGAGATCTCTAGTGCCACAACAAACTACAAACCCCATAGGATGGAGCCATGACAGTTAAAGCAATGTCAAACTTCATTAATTCTGCAGTGTGGGGCAGCAGCCTCAAAAAGAGATGTTCACAGACATAAGTTTGATTTATTCCTTTACATGTAACTAACAAGATGCCAGCCTATGTTCCTAGATAAACAGCTGAGGACATAATTACATGTGCATCTTACATTACTACTGGCAAGGTGGTAATACTAGAAGGTCTACAGAGCAGTCTCAATCCACAACCTTATTTGTCTCTTGAAGAAATCATGTATGGCAGACCTGATTAAATTATCCCTTGCTGTTTAATTTCTCTGCTACAAAGATGGAACCTGAATTTTCATTTAGCTGAGCAATAGTTTGTGCTCTGGCCTCAAAGTATTCAAGGTAGTGAATGATGATAACATGTGTGTATTACTTCTCTTTACTGGGCCACAGAGGATTTTCTCCAGACTATTGATTGTCTCTGGAGCTTATTTGATATTTACATTCACATCCATATTATTTTGGCATAGTCTCAGCTGGCCAGGCCTGGTAAAGGAACTAGAATCCCTCATAAGGAGAGCTCCTGCTTCTTTGTTTGTAGTTTGCTCCAAGGAGTTTACATATAGTCACTAACCCAAAACGGCTGCAAATCTCGTCCTCTTTCCTGTCTCAGTGACAATAGTATTAATTATACCCATTTATCCATGATAGTTAAATGCAAATTCTTTGGTTAGAAGCAGAACACTTCTAAGTAGCAGATGCTACCAGATGTCCTGCTTGGAAACTTCCAAGGAGCATCTCAGGAACATAGTTCACTATGCACAATTAAACCATAAATTAATCCGGCCTTCCCGAATTAATTTACCAGCTCTGGCTCCAGAATCTCCCTCCGAGATGCTCCCCCTTCTGTGACCAGATTCTCTTATGAGCCAGTAATTATACACCCGCCAGCTCTTCCCTTTTTTCCTTATGTATTGCTCTGTGTTTTTATATGGAGGAATCTACCTCTTTTATATTTTATTTTAATCTGTAATTGGTTTAATAATTTTTAAGGGGAGGAGGGGGAGGAAATTGTTCTTAATCGCTGTGTAAAGATTTTATGATGTAAGCCGCCCCGATTGCGCTCAGAGGGGCGGGGTATCAAATAAGAATTATTATTATTATTATTATTATTATTATTATTATAAATCCACTTAGCTCAGTACTGTCTAAACCAACTGGCAATGACAGGCTAAGGTTTCAGCAGTAATTTCTCCCCCCTATCTGTTTTTTGCCAGGAACTGATCTTGAAATCTTTTGGTTCAATAGTGTATACCAGGGGTAGGCAACCTAAGGCCCAGGGGCCGGCTGCGGCCCCCTGAGGCCTTTGGACTGGCCCCAGGCCGGTTCTGCCGCCGCCACCACTGCCGCCCCCCACCACTGCCGCCTGCCATGGTGATATTGATTATTGTTGTTATTACTTGTTCTTGGGGTTTTCTTGGCAAAATCTCCACAGGGTTTTTGCCATGGCTTTTCTGGGGCTGCGAGAGTGTGCATGCATATTTTTTAATTTTTTAATTTTTTTATTATTATTATTATTATTATTATTATTATTATTATTATTTTGCTTCGGACCCCCAATTGTCTGAGGGACAGCAACCCGGCCCCCGGCTCAAAAAGATTGCCTACCCCTGGTATATACTCTTATCATCTGTTTGCTTTGAATTAGGTCTGATTCGGGTCAGCTCTTCTTACATGGATACTAGACCTCCCAAAGCAAGTGTAGATTAATATTACAAGCTGTCATTGATCCATCTAGTTTACTACTGCCTACTCTGCCCATGATCTCAAGCAGAAATATTGTGCATCACTTTCTACACATTTCCTCCAGAAATTCCAGTGTTAAACCTGGGACCTCCTTCATGAAAAGCATGGTGGTAGGGATCAAAACTGGGTGTCTCCTGGGGGAGGATATGTCAGACAGTATAGAAACAAACTTGGATCTACTGGACCCTCCATCTTCCTTTAAGACCCCAGGATCAAGTTCATTAATGCCATCAGTTAGAGCTGGACTACTTTATCCCCCCCCCCCCCCCACTGCTCTGGGGCAAGGAAGAACTCAACATGAAAAAGATTTGCTGGGCCTGTTTTGCACACCCGCTCACCCCACCTCTTGCCTTGGCCAAATATCTGCCTAGTTATAACCATTCAAAGACACAGATGTGTTAGTCTAGAGAATATCAGTATGCAAAGGGATCTCCCAGTAGCTTTGAGACTGTGCAAAAGAAGTTATAGCTTAAGCTTTTGTAGACTTACAATCATGTTTAACTATCTAAAACTTTTCTTGATCACAATCTCTTAACTGTATTGTAAACATAACCTCTATTACCCTTCCTCTACCATGTGTTTTTAGGTTTTCTCTAGCTTTAAAGGGTGCCAGCATTGCCTAGTGATTTGAAGATTGGACTAGGACTCTGGAAGACCAGGTTTCAAACTTCTGCTTGGTCCTGGAAATCCACTAGGAAACCTCCTCTGAATAAATCTTGACCAGGTAAGCCTGTGATTGCTTTACTTTAAGGTCACCATAAGTCTGAAACAATATGAAGGCATACAAGAACAACTAGCTTTAGCGGAATCCTTCAAGTGCAGCAGTTCACAACCTGGAAATGATGCTGTTATGAATAGCAATGCCTGTAGCCCTCCTGAGGGAAATAAGCACAGAGAGAAGGAAATTTTTCCATTTAAATGGCAAAAAAATATTTTCCCTTTGCATGAAAAGCAGGAAAAGGAAAGTGTCCTGTAGCTTCCAATGAAGACTTGCTATTATTTCCAAGCTGTGAGGAGCTGTTAGCATCTGTAAGGATTCACTACTGATGCATGCCCACCAAAATAAGTAATTAGTGTATCAGCATAACTTGACCAGGAAGAGGCTGCTCATTTTAGCAAGGGGAAGCCTCCTTACAAAGTAAGAATGGAGATTTGATTGACAACAAAGTTACACACAGGTGCCAGCAAATTCTCCTTTTGTCTTCAGGCATATTGCAAGAACCATGCACTCATCCAACACAGACAAACTCACACAATTGCCCAGTGCTTGAAGAAAATTCTACCTACTGCACCCCAACTACAAATGATGATGATGGTGGTAAATAAAGTGAGGATTTTTTTTAAAAAAAAATGGGCAAGTAAGAATGTACATATTCTGCATTCACACACAGACTTACATCATAAATTCTCGTTCTCCCTCCCACTTTTTGAAATTTATTTTATTTTACTCCTTAAGATGACCCTTCTACCCTGTGAATACTACTTTTTAATTTCAGGCTTATTCAACATCTATATTTCTTCCACTAACATTAGATAATTCCTTTTTTTCCCTGGGGGAAAACATCCCCTCAAATCTAACTATGTCACTTTGACCTCTTTGGGAGGCCTGGGTAAGTTGTGAAAATTCTGGGCCACAATTCTTAAGAAGGAAACTTCACGTTCTTTCCGCTTCACTTAGTCTTCACATGTCTGAGGCAGTTAATGCCGCTGCCCCGTAGTCTGTGTGGCAGGAGCTGTGCGCTGGCTGTGGCATCTATTGTTTGAATTTTTCCTCTCGTTAGTCCCCTTGACCTTTTATTGTCTTATTCCTAAAGTGTCAGGTCAGATTTAGTGTAAGGTCTCCCTTCACTAAGAACTCTTTTCCTTTTGTGGATCACTAAACAGGACAATTGCTCTATCCATCTTTTCAGGGTCTTTTGTGGAACACCCCCCCTGAGCTGAGAAAGGTTTGATTCAGTGGGAAACCATTTTGGTCAAACAGAAGCCTGACTATGTGTTCTTTAAGGAACTCTGTCTTAATCACTGACTTTTTTTTTATCTGGGATATGAAGAGGATTCAGGAGATCAAAAGGCTTGGGAGTACATGGGTTTGAACACAATTTTCCTAGAAATAATGGGAAACCTCCACTGAAAAATGAGCTCTGTTACAATGGACAAACAAGAAGGAATGCTGTGTAGTGTTCCCATAGCATTTTGAATCATCAGGTCTTTAGTAGTTTCCTTGGAAAAAAAATAAATGGGAGATGGCAGCTGGAACAAGACCAAACAAAATTGTTCGTGGTGCACAAAAACTGAGGCTTTAATAGTAATAAAAAGATAAATTGGGAGTGAGTGATCAATACAGAAAATAAAAATAATTATTTAGTGTGATGGTTTACTGCCCTTCTCAACAGGGTGGCTTCACAACATTGTGGCTTCTTCAGGAATGGCTGGATTGTGCTGATCATTTTGATCTGTCACAATCTGATTTCAGGAATACTTCTGGAATAGAAAACTGTCTTTGTCACCCTGCTGAATAGGTTCTCCTGGCCCTCTCAGTAGCTTTTGATACTATTGATTGTGGCATCCTTCTGGATTTATCTGTAATAAGACTTAGGAGGCCCAGATTTATTGCACTCCAGTCCTTACTGCAGGAGTAGTCATCAAAAGTGTTCTGAGGGGATTTTTGTTCCATCTCATGACCACTCACAATGCTCCCACATCTGTTGCCCTCAGATATATTTGATGACAACTCCCATCAATTCTGAGTATTCTGAGAAGACTCCTTATGGCATACCACAAGATTATGTCCTGTTCCTATGCTTTTTCACATCTTCATGAAACCACCAGGAGACGTCATCTTGAGGTATAGGCTGAAATTCATAAAGATGTTGCTTATCTTTTGCTCTCACTTCCATCTTCTAGTCATACCAGGAAGGGAATGAAAATGTGGAACCAGCATCAGGAAATTGTTCTGGTTGAATGAGGGTGGATAAGTTGAAGCTTAATTGAAATAAGTTGCAAGTATTGAGGGGGGGGGGGGACAGCTGTGGATGCATACATATCAATGGTCTTAGTTAGGATTATAGTCCTATTGAAGGACCATGTATACCATTTAGAAGCTTTTGGGGACTCTGCACTAATCAAAGAAACTCCAGTGATGACAATTGCCAGCAAAAATGCTTTTTATCAGCTTAGGCTGGTTTAACCAGCTGAAACATTGTCTTGAAAAGACAGAACTTGCTTCAGTTGTCCATGCACTATCAATATCCCCAGAAGAATGCCAAAGTTCACTATCTGTGGGAGTACTTTTAAAGAGAGTTTGGAAACTTTAGTTTAGAACAGAATGTATCTTTTATTTTGGAAGTTTCCTTGAAAGGGCTTTTACTTTGAAAAGTAGACTACAGTTTTAAAATAATGACACGATAATTTAGTAAGGCTTAATTATAGAGAGATTTTTCCTCAGAGTTTCACTTTCCTTTTCAGTTTTATAGACAGCTGATGAATATAAAGCTACCTGGTAATCGGCAAGCTATTATGCCTCCACTTTGAACAATGTTTTTTGTTCTTAATTTATGTAAATAAGCACTCCCACCAAGTGGTTTGCATTAGGATGGTTCAAAACAGTTAGTTGAACTCTCTGGAACAATGTAAGAGATGATCCTGGAATCTACAAGGTAGAAGAGTGCTGAGAAAAAGCCCTGTCCTTTCATCCAGCAGGAACCTCTATTGGGTCAGAATCCCTACCATGAATGGAAGATTCATGAAAGCACATACCTGGACTCAGCGCTTTATATTTTGGAGTGTACACTTTTACAGTCCCATATTCAGGCATGCATGGCTGAAAGGATATAGTGCTGTCCTATATATTCATGGACACACAAAAACCTCTACCTATTCATTCATGGCTAGGCACTGCTATTTCTATTTCTATTAATTCTCAGGTTGGCCACATGCTTCTCAGATTGGGAAAGTATTTCCTTTTTTTTTTTACTTTAGATCAAGAATTTCTTTAAAAGGCTTTTATTTTAATTTAAAATAGCTAAATATTATTAAATTCCTTATAATTCCATCTCCTGTAGCTGATACTTGGTTGTTACTATATTTGCATTTATACATACATGGATCTTGAATGTACTTAAATTTATTTTAATTAATATGATATTGTCTTTTAATATTGAACTAAATTAGCAATGACATTGATCATACTTGTTCAACTTATATGTAGAAAATATCATACAAAGAGCAAGGTGAGACTCAGAAGAAGGTGGGGTGAAGATAGGAGGGGGAAAAACCAACAATCTAAGATATGTGCACAACACAATATTACTACCGGAAAACATCAATGACTTGGAACAATTACTAAGGAAGGTCAAGGAAGAAAGTGCAAAGGCTGAACATAAAGAAAACAAAAATAATGACTACAAGGATGTACATAAATTCAGTAATGACTATGGGGATGTACCTGGGATCAGACATCATCCAGAAAGGAGACTGCAGTCAAGAGATAAGAAGAAGACTAAGGGATGGAGCAGACAGGCACAAAAAAGCGGCTCCAGTCCACTCTGGCCACATGCGGGTGGGAACCCTGATGACCGCACGGCCTGCTCCCAACGCAGGCCATGAATGCAGGGGCCAACCAGTGCCACAAGAGTCGGTTTATCCCAGCTCATTTTTGCTCCCATCTTAAGGACCAGAGCGTGGCTTTGGCATGGCTTATGGTCACTTTGGAGGCATGCATCATCTAAATGGCACACCTCCAAAATGAACAGAAGCTGCTTCATTTTGACCATTTCACCCCTGGGAATGGGAAGTGGAGCCATGAAAGAGCTAGAGAGGATTCTAAAGAGTAAAGATATAGAACTGAGCACTAATGTTAAAATTGTCCAAGCCATGGTATTCCCAATCACTCTGTACAGATAAGAAGAAAAGCAACTCATTTGAGATGTGGTCCTAGAGAAGAGGGCTGAGGATACTATGGACAGCCAAAAAGATAAACAAATGAGTACTTGAACATAAATATCCCCAAGCCCAAGATGATTAAATTGAGGCTGTTGTACTTTGGCCACAGCATGAGAAGGCACAACTCATTAGAAAAGACAATAATGCTGGGAAAGGTTGAGGTTAGAAGAGAGGAAGACCTCACACTAGATGGCTAAACTCAATTAGGGAGGACACAGCCATGAGTCTGCGGGAAATAAGCAGAGCACTGGAGGACAGGGAGTCTTGGAGATTTCTCATCCACAGGGCCGCTATGAGTCAAAGCATACTCGAGGGCAGCTAACACCAACAACAAATCCTATGGACTCCAGTGGGCTCCTTTTCCCATTTTCTCTAGTGCATTAATCAGTTTGCTGTCAGTTTTCAGTGGTAAACCATGATAAGATTTTGTTAAAAAAATACAAATCTTGGAGACAGGGGAAAGGGCTTAGGTTTCTACTCCCTCACTGCAATTGATTACTCAGAACAGTTCTTGTTTTCTCATTCAGATCTCTAGGCCAACGTTTTCTACACAACAGTTCCCTGGAACCCTAGCATTGGTGAGAGGTTGCTAAGAGTTCTTCTGTGAGAGAACATAATTTTAAAAGCAAACTTTGTAAAAAGCTGTCAATATAATATTTCTTATGCAGAGGTTCCCTGAGATCTGAAAATTATTTCAAGGGTTCCTCCAGGTTGAAAATGATGGGAAAGGCTGGCCTAGAGCCGAAGCCAGAATTTCTTCAAGGTCTTTTTCTGTGGTTTATGAATGTCATTAATCACTGCCAAGAAGAGGTTTCCTAAGCTTTTCTAATTCTGGAATGAATCAGGCCCATAATGTGCTAGCCCTAAGATTTTAAACACTTTTTTTGTTATTTTCTTCCAATAATCCTTTGCCATGAGGTTCTGTTTTTTTTCTAATAACCCTTTTCCATCTAGATTTATAACTGTCCCTCAAACATCACAATTTGGGTCTGATCCTGTGACTCTTTCAGTTCCCTCTTTCAGAACACGATTATGTAAATTCTCATTTTTAGCACAAAAAGTAAAATATATTTCCTGAGCACTTGGTGTTTCACAAATGTTCCATGAATCCCCCGCCCCCACCTCTGATCATCTTAATATAGTGTCTCTGTGTTACAAAATTATGTGAACTTAACTCCAGTATTGCACCTTGCTGTTTATAGGGATGGACAGAAGAGAGGGAAGAGTTTCTGATTCCTTCACCGAAACTTACGATTTGGCCAACTACTGAATTTGTTGTATTCTGTCTCTAGCAATGTGCAACTCCATTTTCCTTCCTTTTGACTTGCTTGTACATATAGTTATTATATCACCCCATTTTCACATTTTATTAATTTTTCAAGTCTCCCCTGTTTCATCTTTGCCACTAGTGAAGATTTTGAAGTCTTTTTAAGAAAGTCTTGGAACAGAAGGCTTTCTCATCAATAATATTTATATTTGGTTTGTCCTTTTCATCTTGGCCACTAAGTATATTCAAAGGTTCCCTAATTTTTTAAAAAGGAAGGAAGGAAGGAAGGAAGGAAGGAAGGAAGGAAGGAAGGAAGGAAGGAAAGAAAGAAATGCAACATCTTTTCTGGACAGGAAAGGGTCATTCCAGCTTTCCCCCGGCAAACACGCGGCGGCGGCATTTTGGCCCCGCGGAGGACTGTGTCCAGCCCTGCTGGAGACCATCGAGGCGGCCTGGGCCTGCTGCAACTGTGCCAAGCCGGGAGGATCATTCCAGCTCTCCCCCAGAAAACAAGGGGGCAGCAGCGGCGGCGTTTTGGGGGCGCGGAGGAGGACTATGTCCAGCCCTGCCCGAGACCATCAAGGCAGCCTGGGCCTGCAGCAGCTGTGCCGAGCCAGGAGGAGCACTCCAGCTCTCCCCCGGCAAACATGCAGTGGTGGCAGTGGGGGTGTTTTGGGGCCATGGAGGACTGAGAGGGGTTTATACAGTCACTGTCACAATTGCTATTAACAATAAGATATATATTTCTGACTCCCCTTAAGTCTCCCCAGCCCCCCCCCCCTTTTCATTAGCTGGATCACCTGTTATTGTCATCATATAATGGAGCTGGGAACAGTCTGGGAGCGGGCATTAAGGTTGTGTGGGGGCAGGGTAGATATGGCAGTAACAGAGTGAAGAAATGTTACAAAAGAAGAAGGGATATATGTGTAATACCTATCCCTTCTTCAGTTCACTCTGTTTCCCAGGATAACTTGGATAGCGTACCAGCCATTCCACAGACCCTTACTCTGCTCCTTTGCAATGCCAGGTTGGTTAAGAATAAGACTCATATCATCTATGACCTCTTATTGGATGAGGCGGCCAACCTGGCATGCTTTACTGAGACCTGGCTGGGAGACGCCAGCACCGCTACGTGGGCACAGGCCCTCCCAGCTGGGTACTCAGTTAATGAGCAGATAAGGGAAAGTGGGCGGGGGGCGGAGTGGCCTTGGTTCATAGAAACAACCTAACCTTGACCAGGACCGGCCACCCCATTGCTTAACAGACTCCCTAACCAAGCTGACCTCGCTGGTCTCAGAGTTGTTGCTGGAGTCGCCCAGACTCTTGATTTTGGGTGACTTCAACATCCCTCTCAAGACCGGCTAGTCCAACCTAACCGCTGCAGCTTGGGAGTTCATGGAGACCATGACAAACATGGGCCTATCCCAATTGGTTGACGGGCCCACACATTGTGCTGGTCATACCCTTGATGGGGTTTTTAGTACAGAACAGGAATATCCGTGGGCAGAGGTTAAAAAAGCCTCCGCATTGTCATGGACGGATCACTTCCTGGTCAAGATAGAGCTAAAGGCCACTGTCAGCCCCCTCAGGAGTGGTGGCCCCATGAGAATGGTCCACCCTTGAAGGCATATGGAACTCATTGGTTTCCAGAAGGCCTTAGAGGGTTTAATGGTTGGTAACACCGGTGATTCTGTCGAAGCCTTGGTGAATACTTGGAACACCAATCTTACCAGGGCTATCGACACAATCGCTCCCAAGCATCCTTTCCAGCCCACTTCTAATCGTAAGCCCTGGTACACAGAGGAACTTAGGAGAATGAAGCGAGCTGGACAATGACTAGAGCACAAATGGTAGAAGACTCAGCTCCCATCCGACAGAACTCATCATAGGATGCATCTTGACTCCTATCGGGAGGCTTTGCGTGCAGTGCAGAGATCTTTCTGCACTGCACGCATTGCGTCTGCAGAGTCCCGTCCAGCAGAGCTGTTTAGGGTGGTGGGGGAATTGACAAAGGTCCCTCTGGCGCCAAGCCCCCTACTTAACCCAACGACAGCCTGCTATGATGCGTTTAATACCTACTTTGTAGATAAAATCTCTTGGATAAGAGCCGACTTGAACGCCATTGTTTTGACAGAATCCGTAGATGAGGTGTCCAGCAACTCCATTGATGGCAATTTACTGGATCAGTTCCAATCTGTGAGTACCGATGATGTGGACAAGCTTCTTGGAAAAATAAGGAAGACAACTTGCCCTCTTGATCCATGTCCATCTTAGCTGGTCGTCTGGGGGGGACGCGTTGAGAGTATTCCTATGGGATGCAATCAATGCGTCCTTCAGGGAAGGTATTGTACCATCGTGTTTGAAGGAGGCGGCCGTCAGGCCACTCCTGAAAAAACCTTCCCTGGACCCCTGGATAGAAACAATTATAGACCAGTCTCCTTGCTTCCTTTTTTAAGCAAGGTGATCGAGAGGGCAGTTGCTTCCCAACTCCAAGCAGTCTTACATGAAACCGATTATCTCAATCCATTTCAAACCGGCTTAAGGACAGGATATGGAGTGGAGACTGCCATGGTTGCTCTGACCGATGACCTCTGCCTGGGCATCCTGCTGGTGCTCTTGGATCTCTCAGCGGCTTTTGATACAATAGACCACTCCATCCTCTTGGATCGCCTGAGAGAGTTAGGAATCGGAGGCCCTGCTTTGCAGTGGTTCCGTTCCTTCCTCTCAGGCAGATCCCAGAGGGTGAGGCTCGGGGATAGTTGCTCTTCCAAAAGCGAGCTTAATTGTGGCGTTCCTCAGGGTGCCATTCTGTCCCCGATGCTATTTAATATTTATATAAAGCCGCTGGGTGAGATCATTCAGAGGCATGGAGCGTGGTGCCATCAGTACGCTGATGACACCCAGATATACCTCTCCATGACCAGATCATCGGCTCAGACTTCAAATGGCGTCTCTCCTCTTAATGATTGTCTAAGAGCAGTAAGGGATTGGATGAGGAAAACAGATTGAAACTAAATCCAGACAAAACGGAGGTACTGACAGTTACAGGCCCAAAACCAGATTTGGGAATACAGTCTCCAGTCCTGGATGGAGTCACACTCTCCTCTAAGGACTGTGTTCGCAGTTTGGGAGTACTCCTAAATTCATCGCTTCACATGACTAGTCAGGTGAATGCGGTGGTCAGGAGTGCCTGTTATCAGATTTAGCTGATACGCCAACTGCGCCCTTTTCTGGATATGAGGGATCTGGAAACTGTGGTACATGCTCTGCTAACCTCACGTCTGGATTTCTGCAACGCATTCTACATGGGGCTACCCTCGTGCTTAACCCGGAAACTGCAACTAGTACAAAACATGGCAGCCAGGTTAATAACTGGAACATCTAGGAGGGAGCACATAACACCGGTGCTTAAATCCCTCCACTGGCTGCCGATTAGTTTCCGGGCACAGTACAAGGTGTTGGTGTTAACCTTTAAAGCCCTTCATGGCTTGGGTCCATCTTATCTTAGGGACCGCCTCTCCCCGTATGATCCCCCCCGCGCGCACTACGATCCTCTGGGAGGAATCTGCTGCAACCCATAAAGACAAGGCTTTTGCAGACCTCCCAGAGGGCATTCTCTGTGACCGTGCCCATACTGTGGAATGGCCTGCCAGACAAGATCCATCTTATCTCCACTCTTGTTGCCTTTAAAAGGCAGTAAAGATGGATCTCTTCCGGCAGGCCTTCCCAGAATAACCGCCTGGCTAAACTGGAGATGATCCGCTATTTATCCCTCCTGCCGTTCTGATATGTAGACCAAATCTGGTTGTATTGTATTTTATCTGTGAATTTGATTTTAACTCTATGATAGTTTAATCCTGTTTTAAGGGGTGGGAGGGTTAGGGGTGGGAGGATGGAATGTTTTACCTGCTGTATTTTTAATTTGTTGTATGCCACCCTGATTGCTGAGCAGAGGGACTTTTATTATTATTATTATTATTATTATTATTATTATTAGAACTAAAAAGGAATGGATCAGAGTGGCATAAGTATGAAAGAAATTGATACCAAAAGCAGTGGAATGCATAAGAGACACAATGATCAATATTTTAGAACTGAACCTTTCCAATATTATACTGTTTTTAACCCCTTAATATGTAGAGGTCATGCAGAACAAAACAGAATAACTCAGAATATTAATTTTTGAGCAAACCAAACAACACCACACATTACTAGATTAGAATAGTTCTATAAGCCATTGAACCTCTTCAAAAACATGTCCTGATCCCTGTTTGGGACAATAAATAGTACTCTGAGGAAATGATCCGGAACAATAGTTTGTGAGTGACTCATATAGCCTAGTTACACAAAATGTTCATAGAAACTACTCATCTGGCATGGATGGCTTGGCACAAGTAGAAGTTGGTTTTCCCAACTGAATATGATTATACCAAATAGGCACTGGAAGTCTTGTGGATTGCTATACTGCTTTCCTCTGATCAATTTAGGTGTAGCTGGTGTATGTATATATGTATGATTTCATTAAATGAATTGTATTTATATCCTGCTATTCTTCCAAAAATGGAGAATGGATTACGCTTGTCTTCTCAGAAGCTGGTGTTCTGGGCTATTCCCTTCTGTTCCAGAGGGCTTCTGGTCATTAAAGATTTGATATCACAATAATAATGGAAGGGTTTCAGCTCTTATATATTGTTCTCAGGTATATCTTACAGCACCTACTAGTTTTGGTATCCATTTCCTTTACAATAAAACCTTAGGATACAGAATAAATTATTAATAATTGCATGGATAACTTGATGTCCCACTCATGTCACATATCACATGTATGTCACATATCACTGATTGAGAATTATCAATACAGTTGGCCCTCCATTTTCACAGGGGAACCATTCTGGAGCACCACCACACCATGAAAATGGAGACTCACCAATATTTAAGCCCCATAGGCTTGAATGGGGTGCACTCCATGGATTTTAACGGAGTTGCCCCTCCTTGAATATGCAAAACCACGGACCTCAAGTCCACAAGAACAGAGGGGTGACTGTATAGTCAAGACCAGGGAATGCTATTGACTGATTACAATGGAAGATAGGGGAGAAAGTATCTAAGGAATGTTAGGTTCACTAGATCATACTCTCCAATTGTCCCAACATGGCAGGGAAAATCTTGATAACATAATACTCTTTCATTCCACTTTTCAACTGCTTTTAAAATTTCCCAGTTTCTTTCTCATCCCTTCTCACTTTCCCCCTTTATCCTCAGCTTACGTCAGTTGCTGCAAACTGGGTTCAAAGTGCAAAAGTAGTTTGCACTCAACTCACTGTGGGGAAAGGAGAAGAGGAGGTGAAATCTTGCACTTCCCAATAAGTTCAGGCAAAAGCAAACTGCTGAACCCTCTCTAAGCTTACCTGTTCTTCTTCATTAATAATTTTTGCCATCTTGATAAAGAGTGTGATGCTGTCACTCGTATCCTGGTTTATCTGTGAAATGTTGAATGGTATACTAGATGCTTTATAGATCAGCAGCATCAGAAATGTATGCCTTGCAGAGAACACCTAATAATGGTGCCTAATAATGTGCTATCTGAAGGCTTTATGACATTACAAAAGAAAGATGAGAGGCAGTGAGATAGAAGCAGGTTTCACCTTACCTTCCCACGTGATTTTGTGGTATTTCCATTCTCTCTCTAGAGGGAGCCAGTCGTAAAAACGTGGCTTTTGCCAATTCGATTTTTTTAGAAGGACAAAAGGCACGATTTTATGAACATGGACATGCAAGAAGGTAAGCTGAAACCCCCCTCTATCTCAGTGCCTCTTGTCTTTTTTCCCCCTCTTTTTTTTAGTGATGCGATGAGACCTTGAGATCCACACCCTTTAGAATGATACAGCACCAACAGAACTGTACTGAGGTTTTATTTTATTTTATTTTTGTCAGTAGGAGTAACAGCAAAAAGCATTGTTGTTATGATCCCTGGACCCTAACCAACCATAGCCTCCCTGTGTTTGACTCTTGGCCCACAGCAGATCATTGAATTCCCAGTCTCCTGGGTCACGGAACTACAAACCCCATAATGCAACAGAAGGCTGTCAGAGCTGTTAAAGCAAACTAGCCCCATTTTAAGAATATGGTGCAATAAGCTCGTAAGTTAATAATAATAATAAAACTTTATTTATGCCCCGCCTTTAGCCGAAGCTGTCAAGGCGGCTTACAAGTTAAAAAATACATCCATACAATTGATAACAAAATACACACACACACCCTTAAAAATGAATTAAATCACTATACCAATTAAAATCTCAATTACAGTAAAACAATGGACATCTAACATGGGCAGACAGCAACCACTGTAAACATCCCGGAAGAAACTATTTGGTGGATTCTATAGCAACAAGGTATCACAGATCATGCAGGGCCTCCTTGCCTTCCAGGTACAGGAAGTAAGTTACACAGAATATAGAGCAAATGCAGCCATTTCATCCAAGCTAATAAAATAACCAAAAGGCCTGTGCACACTAACTAACACATAGCTCTATACTACTCACGATGAGATGGGGTCTGTAGTCCTTGATGGTTCTGGATAGCTGGGAATGGAAATACTATGAAGTCATGTGGGAAAGTAAGCTGAAACCCACTTAGCTTAATTAGTTCTACACTTCAAAAAGTCAAGCTCTTGGCCATGGAGGGCCACAGTGCTCCATCTACACCCCTGTTCAATTGACAATGCAGGCTGTAATTGCCCAGATGCACATTGCCTTTGCTTTGATGCCACAATGGCTACAAGAACAAGACATACTACTGGCTAACTCTAAGGCACTACTGGCTATTCTTGTCTCTATGACAGAAGATGACTCCAAGGTTGCCCAAGCTTCTCCTCTTCACCCACCTGGCTCACTGCTGTCCAGGAGGGCAGGAGAGGAGGTGGGAGTGTCAGTGGAGCCTGTGGTAGACAGTCAACAGAGTCAGGTGCAAGACAACAGGATGAAAATACTGTCAGGATAAAATCATATCCAGAGCAGAAAATGTCCAAGATGCAACAATGGAGTATAAAGGTAAAAAAATTAACTAAAGGTCAACAGGTGCCACGATGATTGTGCAAAATTGAGGGGTGCTGAGTCACAGGAAGATGATGAAACTTCAGCAGGAAGCAGAATCATAATGCTTCAATAATGCACAGTCATGGTACACATGTGACAGGAAACTGTGTGACATACCAGTTGGGGGTTGGACTAAACTCTCAGGCAGAGAGTGTGTGTATAAGTGAAGTTCTGCCACTGTACATTTTTTGGGTTGTTGTTGTCAGATGGTGGCAGAGCATTTTGTCAGATAATGCAAGATATTGTAGATATTGCGACTAAGATTAGAGAGAACTTAGTTGTCGTGTGAGACTCTTTAGTGGGAGGAGGATTTCTTCACCTTGCACCACTTCCAGTGTCCTGTGGCATTTTTTTTTCTTAGCAGCCTCACTTCTGGATGCATGGAATTTGGGTCCCACATGCGCTAACAAATACAGCAAGAGATATATGCTGTACAAGAGGTCCTCTTGATGACAATAGACTCGCCCAGTGAACCAGCTACACATTCAGTGAGTGAACAGTCACTGTCTGAAGAACAGAAGCCCAGGAGGATGGAGGAGTCCTCACTTGACAATCCCCAGGAGGACGGAGGAGTCCTCACTTGACAATCAACAGGTGCAGGCTCTGGATGAGATGCTTACCTTACCAGCAGAGCTCACAGAGGAGCCAATGAGTCCTACTTTTCCCAGCGAAATGGGAGAGTGGTAAGTTCTAGATAACAGCCCAGTGGCAGTGGTGCCAGGAGGAGACAATGCTGAGAGAATATGCTCTGAGGTTTCCGGGGAAGAGGATTCTGAAGGAAGTCTAGGAGCGGTCCTGGGGAACCAGGAGGATTTCCAGGCTATGCTCTAGCTGGCTGATAGCCTACACCTGAAGTACAGGGCTCTATATTCAACCTAACTGTCCCAGTACTGCTCATGGAGGGGGAACAGTCAGTGATGGACACTGAGCACAGTCAGAGACAGGACACTGTTGATGACCTCCAACAGGAGTCTACCACAACAGAAGGGACACTAATACAAGACACTGTTGCCGACTTGGAAGAAGAGTCTAACACAGCACAAGAAATACCAAGAGAGAACACTGTTGCCGACCAGCAACAGCAGTCTAGCATGACAGAGAAGACACCAAGAGAGAACATTCCAAAATCACCCAGGGAGGAAGTAGCAATGCAAATCCCAGTGGACACTCCAGTGCCTGAACTGGCCAAGGGAGAAGAAACTGGGTGGATGCTTGCTGAGGTTCTCAGGGGCAAATGGGAACAAATTTTGTCGACTACCTACTATGCTTTTTAAGGGTATAAACAAGTTAATAGTTCTAGGAGCAACAGAAGTGCCATTGATTGTCATCCACTCCTTCACATTGGGCTTCAGAGATACTGTTCATGTTCTGTCTTTTCTGCCACTACTTCTTTGTCCATTTTGGCAACCCTTCCCTTCTACATACTTCTTTTACCACTTCCTTCCCTATGGTCAACTGCAATCTGTGCAATGTGCCAAGAGCAGTCCCTTTGTGTGTCAGCTTTGGAACTCCCTTCTCCTGAATACCTGCCAAAACTCTAACAATGTATTTATTTCTGGTGGTAATGCAACTTTTTAAAAAATTAGTCAAGAAAAATCAGATAATTATTTTCATAAGGGTCTTTTTTTTAAAGATGCATGTGTATACATTAACATTATTTTAAATATTGTTAATCACCCTGACAGGGTACAGCAGGAAATCATTTTAATTTAATAGTTTGCATGAAGTAGCCATGTTAGTCTGTTGAAACAAAAACAACATGACATCTATAGCACCTTAACGATTAATAAATGTTATTTGGCATAAACCCTTGTGGGATTATTCATCATATATGTGTAGTTTTGTCTCTGTTGGCAGATTATTGTGCACATGCTTGGGTGGGCAGGTGTCTTGATGTTGTTGTCAACTACCAGCAAGTTGACTGAGGCAACCCTATCAATGAGAGGCCTCCAAGTCACCCTGTCATCAACAGCCTTGCTCAAGTCTTGTAGACTCAGGGCTCTGCCTTCCTTCATTGAGTCTATCCATCTGTAATGAAGTCTTCTTCTTTTCCTGCTGCCTTCTACATTACCAAGGCTTATTGTCTTTTCTAGTGAGTCATGTCTTCTCATAATATGTCCAAAGTATGACTTTATCAATTCAGTTATCTTGGCTTCTAGGGAGCGTTCAGCCCTGATCTGCTCTTGGACCCATTTATTTATCTTTTTAGCAGTTCATGGTAAACATAGAATGCTTCTCAAGCCCCACATTTCAACAGAGTTGATTTTCTTCCTATCAGCATCCTTCTCTGTCCATCCTTGACAACCATACATAGAAAATGGAAATGTAATGTCATATACAATCTTTAGTATTCGGTTATACATCTTGATGCTTCAGGATGTTGTCTATTTCTTTTGTAGCTGCTTCACAGCTTCCAAGTCCTAGGACGTTATCACACGGGGGAAATCTATAGGTTATCCCACACAAATCCCCCCAAAAAGCGCACTTACGCTTCATGATTTCGTACGACATCGCACAGAAACTGACATTAAAGTGGTCAGAAAGTGGTGTTATCCGAGATCTTTTTAATTTCGGGAGTTTAGAGGAAATGCATTTGCGATATTACATTAATTTCGCATTTACTTCAGTGTGAAATTCAAATTCGCACAAACAAATCTCCTTTAAAGCTTCTTCCCAGTTTTCCCATGGTTCTATGGGGCTGCGTTTACTTCCTGGTTTGCTTGGCTGTCAAACATTCCAGGCAGACATGAGCTTTTCCGCTTTCTCCACTTTCCCTGTCCAGGAGGTATCGCAAAAGGTCCTGACTGAGAAGCCTGAATTTATCCTTTCTGTGAGTATTTTGAGATTTCCTTTTGGCCATGTCCTCCTTTTTTTCCTCAGGAAGGCCCTCCATTTGGCAGTGCCTGGTGTCCCTCCTTGGAGGGCAAAGGAAGCCCAGCGGCTTCTCCTCCTCCTCATCCTCCTCCTCAGAGGGAGGGACGAAGAGAGGCAGGCAGGCGCCTCCGGAGCCAAAGCAGAGGACAGCCCAATTTTGGAGGCAGGGAGGCAGACGGACAGATGGAGGAGGCTCTGGCTCTGGCTTTTTGGGCCAAAGCCCCCCGCGACCCCCGAGGGTAAGAAGCACCCCTCCTCTGGTGGGAGGACAACTTTCCCTGAACTTTTGGTGCTCTTCTTCCCTCCTCTCTGCAGAGGCGGCAAGCAGGTTGGAAGCCGGCATCCTCCTTTTCTGGGCAGGTCCAGCTTTCTGTCCAGGAGGGATTCCCCAAATGTCCTCCATTTTGAGCCTCACGAAGAAGCACAGTGAGTAGCACCCAGGGGGAGCCCTGCATTTCAATCTTCTCTCCAGGACGAGTTTCCAAAATGTCCTTCATTCTGAGCATTATTTTAAAAAGCACAGTGAGTGGCAAGCAGGGAGACCAGGCGTCCTCCTTTTCCAGGACGTACCCCCCTTTTCAACCAGTCCAGGAGGAATTTCCCAAATGTCCTCCGTTTTGAGCGTTATTGAAAAGCACAGTGAGTGGTGACCAGGGAGCCAGGTGTCCTCCTTTTTCGAGGATACGTGCTGCGTTTCAACCTTCTGTCCAGGAGGAATTTCCAAAATGTCCCCAAGAAATCATGCTTCTTACTCCTGCTTCAAATGGAGGACAGTGTGACATTTCGTCCTGAAGAGGGGAGAAGATTGAATGAAATGCAGGACCCGCCCTGGAAAAGGAGGAGTCTGGTAACAAAACACACCCATTTCTAGTACATTTACGGGGGTTTTTCACTTGTGTATGAAAGTTAAAAACGTCTTTTTTCGCTTTTCACTTAATTCCATTTTTATTCTAATTACGTGTGAAAAGCTTTTGAGCAATTTAGCGCTATTTTCGCTTTATTTTCATGATGGTTTATTTCCACTTTATTATCTCTTTAACCACGAAACTGGCCCCCGTGTGATAATGTCCCTAGTCTTCTTCTAATTTCTTGACAGCAGTCTTCCTTCTGATTAATGGCTGATCCAATATATGGAAAATCTTTAATTCTTTCAACATGTTCATCATCTACTTTAAAGTTATTTAAACTGTGGTCATTATTTTTGTTTTCTTAATGCAAAGCAAAGCAGCTTCGTTTATATACCGCTTCATACCACACTATGGGGTGTCTAAGCGGTTTACAACTGTGAGCTGATTGCCCCCCAACAAGCTGGGTACTCATTTTAGCGACCTCGGAAGGATGCAGGCCTGAGTCGAGCCTCAGCCCTGGCTGGTATTGAACTCGCAACCTTGTGGTTTATGAGTGAGTGGCTGCAGTACAGGCATTTAACCAAGCCTGCCTTTGCACTACCCATGACTTTCTTCAATAATTGTTGCATGTCTTTGCCATTTTGTGCTAGCTGTGTGGTATCATCTACATGTCTTAAATTGTTGATGTTCCTTCCTCCAATTTTCATGCCTCCTTACTCCAAGTCTAATCTTGCTTTATATATTATATGTTCAGCATATATGGTAAGTTAAACAGATAGGGTGATTAAAAAGCAGCCTTGCTTGACTGCCTTGCCAAATGGAAACCATTATGTTTTTGCATATTCTGACCTGACAGCAGCTTCCTGTCCTGAGTACATGTTACAAATCAGGATAATCAAATGTTGTGGCACTTCTATTTCTTTTAGACTGATCCATAGTATTTCATGAGCTACACAATCAAAGTTATGAAGTATAAAATACAGGCCAATTTTCTTCTGAGGTTCTTTGGTGTGCTCCATTTTCCAACATATGTTTGCAATATGATCCCTAGTGCTTCTTTCTTTTCTGAACCCAGCTTGGACATCTGGCATTTTCATTCCATTTATGGTAAAGGTTATTGTACAATTTTGAGCATCACTTAGTTTGCATGGAAGATTAACATAATGGCCCTTTTGCTGCAATCCCTGGTGTCTTCTTTCTTGGGGGCTGCAATGTATATTCATTGTTTCCAATCTCTGGGGTATTCTTTTGTTTACCATGTTTGTTGACAGATTTTACTTAGAACTAGAGTCAATTCTGTCTCTGTAGCTTGAAGCAGCTTGTTGGTATGCCATCTGTTAATGAAAAGGGTAAAGGTTTTCCCTTGACAATATTGTCTAGTCATGTCCAACTGTAGGGGGTGGTGCTCATCTCCATTACTAAGCCAAAGAGCTGGCACTGTCAAAGACAACTTTGTGATCATGTGGCCAGCATAACAGCACAGAATGCTGTTACCTTCCCATCAAATTGGTACCTATTTATCTATTTGCACTTTTACGTGCTTTCGAACTGCTAGGTTGGCAGAAGCTGGGACTAGTGATGGGAGCTCAGTCCATCAGTTGGCACTGCCAACCTGCCAATCTTGCAATCATCAGAGTCAGTGTCATAATTACTAAGCCACCATGTCCATCTGTCCGTGGTGATTTCTTTCTCCCAAATGCCCTGAGAGCAGCTTCCACTTCATTTTCTAAAACTGTAAGTCATCTTCTAATGGTTTCTCCTTGCATGAATCTGTTATCCTTTCATCTCTTTTATATAGTTCTTTGGTGTATTGTTTCCATCATCTTTTTATTTCTATTTGGTCATGTAATGTGTTCTGCTGGCTGTATTGCATATTAACAATGTTCCTGGCTTCAGTCCAATGTTCTTTGGATAGTCAATTGGGCTTAATAGTGCAAATCTAGTGTTTATATTATCTTTACATTCTATGAGGATGTTCTTCAGGTTGTATTTTGGCACGATAGTTGATTTAGTATTCTACTATAGCTTTATTCTATTTTCTGATATTACAAGTTCATGCTTTGTGTCACAATCTGCCCCTGGTCTTGTTTTTGCAGAGATTATGGGACTTCTCCATCTTCTACTTTTAATCATGTTACCTATTTTATTTCTATATTGGCCATCAATGTACAGTAGCATCTTTGATTGCTTGAAGAATGTGTTTGCAAGGAAAAAACTATTGGTCTTGCAAAATTTAATCAGTCTCTTGCTTCATTTCTTGATCCTAGGCCAAATTTTCCTATAATCCTTGAATCTGCTCTGTTTCCTACTTTTACACATCAGTAGGCTATGATTAACAAGACATCCTATTTTGGTGTGTGATCAATTTCCTCTCATCATTTCTCTCTTCTGCCTCTGTAGTTGGAACATGAACTTGGATTATTTATTTTCCCTGAAGTCTTGCTGATATTCAGTCAGACTTTGCATTATAGCCTTTAAATGCTTTTACTACATCCCTCCTTACAATTTATGCCACACGAGTTCTACTTAGACTTTCATTTCCTGAATGAAACACTATGTTTTATTCTGACTCTGTCACAATGCCCCACTTCTGTCCACTTTAGCTTGCTGACCCCAAGTATTGCAATATTTATATGCTCCATTTCCTGTTTTACTATGTATAGCTTCCCTGATTCCTTGTTCTCACATTCCATGTTCCTCTAAAATGTGTTGTGCAGCTTCATACTTTCCTCTCATCTCTGAGCATGTCAACAGCTGAATGTCCTTTCTGCTTGAGTCCAGTTGTGCCATTAGTCACAGTGCTACTGGTAGAAGTCCTTTCCTGTACCCTAGTAATTTGTTGAGTGTCATTTGACCTAGGAGTGTCATCTTCTGGCACTGTCTCTTGTTTTATTTTGGATTGTCTCATCATAGGGTTTTCAGGGTAAAGTGTTTACTATGCCTCCTTCTGTAACTCTAGTGTACACCTGTCCAAAAAAAGACACCCAAATACCAACGTATGTTTGGGGAATTATGAATTATCTCAAAGGTAGTAATGCCTAGTGGCCAGGTTACTTAGCCAAGGACCCAATCCCTATGTATACCAAGTCCAGAGACACAAAGAATTCAGAGGCAGGTTCCCAACCAAGTAATGAGTTTTATTTTAGAAAGGGGGAAATCAACAATCATATGAGAATAAGCAGCCATGCACACTCACAAGGATTAAAAAATTCAAAGGTGTTACATTGGAACAGAGTAGACTTGACTAATGGAAATACTACTCCTGAATGGATAGCTGCTCTGCACGTTGCAGGTCTGGACATGAAAAGGAGCTCACTCGCTTCCAAGACAAATGGAGGTTGGCAAGCAAGAGAGAAGCTAGCCGAGTAAACTGGCAGCATGTATGCCTATTACCAGACAAAGAAAGGACACAAATATTTATAGTGAATTTCAACCCTGGGGCAAAATTCAAGGTATTGAAAGGGCCAAATGGTGGTGCTTCCTTTTAAATGGGTTTGAAATTGGTTTTCCAAGGTGGTAACATTGTGATTTGAAAATGAGTGATGGATGCATATTTCTGAAGTAAGAAGGATTCACACACAGGGCTGCCAGAATTGTTTCCTCCTTGGCATCAACCCATTGTTGGCATTTCTCACCTGTTCTGGTGTGTCCAGAAAAACAGAGCCCAAGCGATTCCTAATGCTAGCCTATGTGTGATGGAAGAATTCTAGTAATGGCATCCACAGCATTTTAACTGGTATTTTATTGCAAGTCTGCTATCAAAAGAGGAGGGTCCAATTGGATAACACTTCTGTGCAATATTAACAAGTGTTAGCTATAGTGTCAATGATGTTGTCTCTCAGAGATCCTCCACCAGGGTGACCTGACCCCCCCCCCCCCCAACTACTGCTACTGCCCAGTAGCTGTTTGGCACATTTAGCCTGGCTCCTCAGAAAACACCTGTCTGACATAGGAGACCCTACTAGTAGTACTGCTGCCATCAGGTTTAGTTTCTTGCCTCACATGAGCACGTAATCCTATCACAATGGAAAGGTAGTGCCATAGTGATCTGGGTGATAAGAATGAGGTCATAATCAATGGGGTAAATGGGAAGAAAAATGCAATAAGTACAATGTCCTTATTCAAGCCACAAAATGTAGAATTGAACCATTTGATAAATTATTATTCAGCTACTATTTTACGAAACAATGAGGCACTCTATAGTCTGCTGAGTCAATCTTTCTCTGACTTTAAGGAGGCCATCACTAAAAAGACTTCAAAAACAGGTTTCAACATGAAACAAAAACACTTCATTGAGCATTTCATCTCCTATGACTTGAATAAGCACAATCACATTTTATCACACCATATGATAATCACCATATTGATGCAAGAATGTCTGTGTTACGACCAATTACTGTTTGTTAATGCCACTTTTAAAGAAATTTTCACTACTTATCTTTTTACACTTTAATCTATCAGATTTCACTGATTGCTATTATAATCCCCTTAAAATGAGATATAATCCATTAAAAGTTAAATTTGTTAGTGTCACAAGACATAATAAAGAAACTCTCCCATCACTCCAGATAGGGTCTCACTGAACTCTGTCCTTGGCATACTGTTCCACTCTGTATTTGTTTTATTCTTCTGTTCTTATTCTTACTTTTACTTTCTTTCAGTCTAACATGGACTTCCAAATAAAAAATAAATAAAGAGTAAAATATACCATAAAAGGGTTAATCTATCCAATTATTCATTTGTATGGTTACCTATCCATAACTATGCTACAAAAGTTAGAGAGACAGGCAGGAAAGTCAATATTTTCATACTGGGCAGGATGGAGAATATTTTCATATCACAGATTAAAACTTTTAAATTGCTGAGCAAGAATGAGAAAGTATTTCATAAGTCAAAAGCACTATGTGACATGTTCTAATCAGGAAGAAATTAATGGTATTAATGGTTATTTTTGGTCAATAATATTTCTTAAGCTGAAAAGGTTAAAATCCATTTGATATTTTTGGTAAACATTGAGAAGCATGTTTAATTTTTTATTTTATTTTAGTTGCTATTTAGGGATAACAGTTTGGGATAACAAGAGGACAATATCTAATGTGTCTTTCATTCAGTTTCATTTCCTCTAGCTATTCACATCTTTCAGACATTTGTAATTGTTAAGCAGTTCTGGCCTTTAACCATACATATTTCTGGGAGGATGGGAAAAAGTGATTTAAGCATTTCCTATTGGCTTTGAACCTAGAAACACCTGCTCAGATCATGAGTGGCTAGCTGGCTGTGTTCTGCTCTGAAAGAGTACTATGACCTGACCCTTAATGGAACTAAACACAGTTTTACAATGAAAAGTATCAAACTTCATGGGAAAAAAATGCAGTCTCTTAAAACATAGTCATATGAATAGGCCTAATGAGACCTATATAGTTGCTGCTTTGGAACTTCTGGAGAAAAAGTGGAGAGGAAACTTTGGAAAAATCTGTAGCTGTAGGTCTGAGAAAACCTTCTTGGAGATTCTGTGAAAAAAAAACCCATGTAGAGCAGCTGTTCTGGTTGTCATAAAAGTCTTGAAGACACTACAGAGAGGCAGAGGCAATTGCACAGGACACTCCAGTCTCTATATTCCCACAATGCTACTGACAACACGGAAGCCACATCCCTGTAAACCAGGGGTAGGCAACCTTTCCCCTTTAAGGGCCGAGGGACTTCAGCTCCCAGAAGCCTCAGCCATGTTGGCCAATAGTCCCATGTTGGCCAATAGCTCCTGGGATTCTGGGAGCTGAAGTCCCTCGGCCCTTAAAGGGGAAAGGTTGCCTACCCCTGCTGTAAACGTTCACTCTGCATGTGGTTACTGTTGATATCCTACATGCTCTGGGAAGTAAACGTTCACTCTGCATGTGGTTACTGTTGATATCCTACATGCTCTGGGAAGCAGCCAGCTTTATATGTTCAGAAATGGAAAACCACAATTTGTCATGACCTAAGAGTCCAACCAGTCTGACAGACAGATGCTGAGGAACCAGTGATGCTGGGGAAGGGGATATCTGACCCAACCCCCCATATGTGATCCATCAAAATGTTCATATTCATGTTCAAGGCAACATTGCAATCCCCTGGGTCTACCTCTGGCATAGGTAACTGTGCAACTCTGTGCAACTCTCCTCCTGGCAACTCTCTTCCAGAAGTTTCACAGTCCCCAGAAATAGTACTCGTATGCCAATACCATATTACCATATTTGACAGGAGTTCATAGAAAAGAGAAGGAGCACCAAATTATATCAGGATAGAGGCCTTTTTCTTTAAGGCTCCCCACTTCATGGGAAGGGATGGAGACTGAAAGTAATCTTGACCACCATAAGCTCCAGTCCTTGTCCGTGAGCTTCAGATTCAATTGGAGCTATTTTCACTGCTGTACCTTTTTGCTGCCCTGCTGGCCCTCAGTACTAGCCTGAATGGAACACCATTGTCTCTTCATCCAGGGTGTACTACTAAATGCCATATGGTATCTGCAAGTCTACCATTGACTTATTCAATCTGCACTCTGTCTGGGGGCCAAGTTGAACTGGAACTAAGGGTTTGATTCCCTGCTCAGCCATGGAAACACATTATGTGGCCTTGGGCAAGTTACACATTCTCATCCCTAGAAAACCCTGTGATAGGTTCACTTTAGAGTTGCCATAAGTTGGAAATGACTTGAAGACACACAACAACAATAAACATGGCAACCATTGTTTTAGTATCCACATTGTACTGGAGTTTCATGATCTGAAAATCAGCTTTGCCTGAATGTCTAATGATCCCATATACTATTAATGACACAAGAGGGCCTCTATGCATTCAGCAGCTGCACAGAAATCCCCAAAGAAAAGGCTGCTGTAGCCTCTACCTAAGATTTGTAAGTATTAGAGCCAAAAAAGCTAGTCATTATTAAATGATCACAGAATTTTCTCTTCTGTCAAATGAAATCAAACAAGGATTGTTAAGTGAAAATGATTAAAGATTAAGTAATAATGCCATAAATTATTCATATTTATTTAGTTAAATTTGTTTTAGTGTTTCTGCCAAATAGTACCCAAGGTGGATGATGCCAATAAAAATACTAAACAGCAAATCAAGATCATCCTAGAAACCAAAAATATCAACTAATAACGATCATCATAAGAAACTAAAAATAACTTGTAACTATTTTAAAATCTTGTAATTTCTTTTTTCCACTAGTGTGTATCAATTACATTACAACTATAACAACAAATAATAAAAGGAAGAAAGAAGGGGGGGAGAGAAATGTGGTAAAACCTTTAAGGCTAATTGGGTTTTTATTTTCATATGAGTTTTCACATATATAAACCCACTTCTTCAAATGCAGTACAGAATGGGTTTATATCCATGAAAGCTCATGGTTTTGTTTTTGTTTTTGTTTTTTTTTAAAAAAAAAAGCAGTTTGTCTTAAAGCTGCTGCCATACTTCTTTTTCTTTTTTCCCCTTCCCCCTTTCTTCCTCTTTTTTTATGGTGCAAGAGACTAACATGGCTACTTCTATGAAAACTTCAACAAATAATAACTTCACTCCTTTTGCAGTATAACTATAATGGCAATGTGACTTCACTAAATGGTGGTACAACATAGTTCAAGTGATTTTTAAAACATCTAACTATAACAGTAAATACTTGTTGCACCTTGGACCTGTAACTAAGACTTTCCTTTACATGATGAAGAGAATTTTTTAAAAAGCATATTTGGAAGCTTGATGTAATTCCTAGAATAGTAATGTTTCAAAAAGTGTTCCCAAAATATTTGAGCAAAAGGCTTTCAGCTCTTCAGAATCTATTGCCTACAAGTAATTTGTACTGACAGGCTTTTCATATCATATAAGGTTCCCCGTAGCTCCTAAACTTATATACCATAATATCTTTCTTAACCCACAGTCTCTTTTGCTTGTTTGTAAATTGCTTATCAGATGATCACTGATAAATTAAGCACAAGTAGTTTGAAGTTCATTATTCTACTCAGAAAACTTAACAATAAAATATAAACATATACTTTCGGGACAGTTGACGCATGTCCCAGAGCTGTACATTTCTTATTCTCTAGTAGCACGTAACACACTATGTAGGAACATTGGCATCTCTACAAAGTAATTTGTTTCAGGGAGGTGCCTTCTGCTCCAAAGGATTATCCATCATTTTGAATTTTCCGTTCTAAAATGCAGTTGACGGGGGGGTCACTTCCTTGTTCCACATGACTTTATCATTGGGAATTCTGGGCTCAGGATCCAGTATTTCACTGATAAAAATGGCTGATGCTCTACTGAAATCAACAAACCCATTTTTCACTTTGTGACAGCCAAGGGTCTGATCCAAAAATGAAAGCACACTCATAGTCAATTTCAATTCAACTGTGGATCAAGGAAGAGAGAGAAGTGATGGGAAAGCTCATTAACAAGGTCTACAATTTTAGTGTTTTTAAGCCCCATTTTCAGTATAATAAGGTGGTTATTTTAGGTACAACAGATGTGATTGTTCTAGAAACAAGATCCCAAAGTGATGTATGTTTTAAATGGTACAGAAAACATGCAGTCTACATGCTACACAGCAGGGCAGAAATGATGCTATTCTCAAATAATCCTGTTACAACCCATTCCTTTGCAGACATGTTGCTTTATAAACATGACCACCCTGGGCACCTTTTGGAAAAGCCTATTCAAAGTTTATTTAACACTGACTTTAGGTTAGATTTACAGCTTTGGGGCTTGTTAGCCAGCAAATAACATAAGGGCTTTCAGTATACAGCTTTTAACATGGTGACATTGCCTTTCATTTAACATAAGTGATTGTATACGTTAGACTGTCAGATCACTGTACATAGCTTTTTGTGGTTAGGGGCTTGTTTTATCATAGAATTTTGCTGAACCACTTCCAAACCAGAACTCCCATGTGTCTAATTATACTATATTTCCATTATATAAACTTTATTTTTTAAGACCAAAAACATATGAAATAATGATGGGAATAAGCCTTTCCTAGCACACCACCTCTTATTTGTGGGAAGAAATGTTTACAGAAAGGATCCAAAGGTTGTCATTAAAGTACAGGTAAGACAGACGGACCATCCTGTGAGTGTAATCTGTCAAGAACTTTGAATACCCCTCTTCAGGAAGAGCTTAAGTTAAATCAGACTGATGCAAAAAAGATATACAACATTCCAAGAAGAAAACAAGCTTGTTGCTGGAAACTGTTCACTTTCAGCTGCAATCATGATCAACAATATCCATGTAGGAAAGAATTATTTAGGTCAAGGCAAGTTCCCATGCAACATTTTGCAACTCAGATGGCAACAAGAGAAATATCAACAAGAACGTTTGGTATGTCTAAAGTTGTTCCCATCAAAAGAAAGCAAAAGCACATGCCAACAGTGTTAAGCTGAACCTGACCTGCTCTCAAGTCAGTGTTTTAGTACCAAAGTGAATATTTGGTAGTAAATCCTTGAAAAGGGATGACAGAAGCAACTTTAGACCAAATAGTCTCTGGGCCAGAAGACAGGATCTTATGTAATATACCATTTGGATCTGGAAGCGATGGTCTCAAAAGTGATTTCAACACATTATGGAACTTTTCAGGTCATTTGACTTTTCTTGAACCTGCATTGAGAAAAATGACACTGAGTATTATGCATGTTTTGCTATTTGTTTTTGTTTTTTACATAATTTACATAAAGATGCAATGATACCTGATCAATATTGATGGCCATCATGGCTAATTATTTTACGAGTATTATCACTATTGTTTAAAAGCTTACCTATGTTAAACAGCCAATAATCACCAACCTTTAGACCTATGTACACATCAGGTTTGGTCTTTAGCATTGCTGGGGACATGGGAAGAAGTGCATACTCACCACTGAGCAAGTTCAGACGTGCTGAAGCAAATCTCACCTTTTTAAATTTATCTGGCTTCTGGCCCCCTCTGAATCCACAAATATTTTTCCAGAGATATATTTAAATATTTAAAAATATTTCATCTTTTTAAAAGATGAAATTAGCATGCATATCATAATATAGTCGCCTAGGAAAAATATGGAAAAATGATTTTTTAAAATTTTATTTATTTAGAGTATTTATACCCCGCTCTTCAGCCAAAAAGGCTCTTAGAGCAGCTTAAAAATGGTTAATTAGGCAGTTCCCTGCTTTCAGGCTTACAATCTAAAAAGACATGACACAAAAGGAGAAGTGAATGGCAGTGGGGAAGGGGGAAAGTCCAGAGGTTCTTCTCTCCCTCTGAGGCCTGGACCATGGCAGATGGACTGGAGGGAAGGCTCTCCTTCTTACTCTAGGCTAGACCCAATGGAGCTGGCCTGCCACTACAGTTGGAAGATGGTGGAGGGAGGGAGGGCCTTCTTGCCTATTCTTCTTCTTCCTCCTCCTCCTCCTCTTGGCCATTCCTATGCTGCCCTTCCTTCCTGCAGGTTGTTCCTTCCATCTTCTAGGAACTTCAGTCTCCTCTCTTCCTCCCTGCTGCCATTTCCAGTGCTCCCTTACTCTGTGGGCATTTTCACACGGGGCTTTAGGAGGACGCAATCCTACCTCCCTCCGGCCCCAGTCCGGCTCCTTTTCCAGTGTGTTCACACTCATGTTGCAGCAAACCCCACCCCTTCCGGTGCCATCCCTGCATCAGTCCGGCTCCTTGCTCTGTGTGTTCACACTCACGTCACAGCAAGTCCGGCCTCACTCCGGCCGATCCAGCGCTAACTCCGAACGTCCTCTGGCATCAGCCCCAGCAAGGTAATTCCTTTTTTAAAAAGGAATTAAGTTGCCGCCACCGGAGCCATTCCGGAATGAGCGGCACAGTCGGCTCCAGGCGGCTTTGGTGGGTCTAGTATGAAAACGTCCTATCTCTGGCGCTGCCATTTCTTCTCTCCCAGCCACCACCTGCCTTTTCCTGCCTTTTCTTCCCTCCTGATGTGCCACACCACACCCCCTCCCTCCCTTCTGAACTCCATCAAAGTATATCTACACTATCATCCAAAGTGTTTCTCAGTTTGTCAGTCTATTAGGCTATCCAAATCCACATGTTTGATCACATCATCACCAAACTTGTCTAGTGGGACCAAAACAAACACCACAGTGAGGTTTTTACCCTATTCTGTCAACTATTTTGCTTACCTTCCAAACAAACAATTCAGATTTCCATATTTATTTACTATTACTTTATTTACTATAAAGTGCATATTTATGCATATGTATGAACTGATGTTGACCAAGTTTGATCAAGATTTCCATGCCTGTTTTGGACTGAACAGCAAACCTCATTTCCTTCTGATTTTTGTCCTTTTTGCATGGAAGCAGGAGTGGACCAAATTTTAAAAATTGTAGGTACAACTTCTGTTTCATTCAAATCATTTTTTAAAAAAATGTCAAGATAATCCAGGCAATGCCAGATAAATTTCTAGTTTTATATGCCCTTGAGTTGACCTTGATTCATGATGACCCTTTGGATGAGACATCTCCAAGACTCCTTGTCCTTAACCACTCTGCTCAGGGCCTACAGGCCCAGGCCTGTGGCCTCTCTGATTGAGTCCAACCATCTGGGATGGGGTCTTCCTCTCTTTCTGCTGCCCTCTAGCTTTCCCAGCATCATTGTCTTTTCCAATAATTTATGCCTTCTCACAATATGGCCAAAGTACAAAAGCCTCAATTTTGTCAACCTAGCTTCTACGGGGAGCTCGGGTTTGATCTGTTCAGTGGTCCATTTGTTTGTCTTCTTGATCATCCACAGTATCCTCAGCACTCTTCTCCAGCACCACACTTTAAATGAGTTGATTTTCCTCTTGTCCACCTTCTTCACTGTCCAGCTCTTACATCTGTACATAGTGATGTGGAATGCAGTGACTTGGATGATTCCAACTTTAGTTATCTGTACACTTTAGGATCTTGTTTAGTTCTTTCATAGCTGCCCTTCCCTGTCCTAGTTTTCTTCTGATTTCTTGATTGCAGTCTCTGTTCTGATCAGTGTTTGATGCATGGGAACTCTTTAAGGATTTCAATTTTCTCATTGACTAGGATGAATTTTTGTAATCTTCCATAGTCTTTATTTTTATTTGTTTTTAAAAATTATTTTAAAGTTACATACACTTAGATGTTACCTTACTTCATCTAAAGCGTATATACAAAATTTGTTGAACATATAACATTTCGTATATAAAAGTATATATATATATATATATATATATATATATATATATAAATAAAAAGAGGATAATTATTCCCATAATTCTATTTTAAACTCTATTGAATCATTACCTTTGAAAATATTCTTACTCTGATTCTTTATAACAATTGACTTCCTCCTCCAATTGACTGAACTTTAAACCTGACATATTTCTAATGTGTTCTTTATTTCTGTTACTCCTAAAGATTCCTTAGATAATATACCAGGCTATTTTGGTAATCTTTTTTCCCTTTCTTGTATTCTCAAGTTTGTACTATGTTCTATTGATTTCAAAGTTTACCATAAAAACTTTCTATCATTCCTCTTTTCCCCCACTTTTTTGTATATTTCTAATACTATTGTTATACATTTTCTGTATTCATCCATTTTCTTCTGTTCTCTTTAAACTTGTCCATTTATTCATCCAGGCTTTTTTGAACAGTTTCCAATCTTCTACCATCTCAGATAATGGTCATTCATTGTAGAACTGTTAATTTAAAAAATTGTGTGTAACTTTACATTTTGCAGAAGAAAATCAGCCTCTGCTTTATAGATTATATAGCAATGCCTTTTGACTGGGTAGATCATGAAAAACTATGCTTTACTCTTAAGTGAATGGGTGAGCCACAATATTTGACTGTCCTGATACATAACCCATACTCGGGACAAGAGGCCACCATCAGAACAGAAAATGGAGAAACAGAATGATTTCCAATTGGCAAGGGAGTAAGGCAAGGCTGAATTTTACCACCTTACCTGTTTAACTTCTATGTTGAATATATCATATGTAAATTTGGATTAGACTTGGAGGAAGGAGGTATGAAAACTGGAGGAAGGAATATTAAAGATATGCATATGACATTATACTAACAGAAGAAAATAGCAAAGATTTGGAACAACTATTGAAGAAAGTCAAGGAAAAAAGTGCAAAGGCAGGTTTCTTAACTTGAGGAAAAGAAATATAATTATCACAGATGATTTAAATTAGCAATGAAGACATTGAAATAACTGATTCAGTCATTAATCAGAAGAGAGATTGCTGTCAAGAAATTAGAAGACTAGGACTTGGAAGCTGTGAAGCAGCTACTAAGGAACTAGACAAGATTGTGAAATGTCAAGATATATCATTTAATACTGAAGTTAGGATTGTCCAAAGCATCATTGTTTCCAGTATTATATATTGCTGTGAAATCTGGGCAGTGAAAAAAGCTGAAAGGAAGAAATATAGTGCTGGACGAGAGTTTTGTGGATACTATGAACTGTCAAATAAATGGATCCAAGAGCAAATCAAGCATGAACTCTTCCAATAAGTCAAGATGGCTCAATTCAAACTGTCATTCTTTAAACATATCATGAGAAGACATGACTCAGTAGACTCAGTCAAAGAAACCAAAACCCTGAATTTGTAAGACCTGAACAGGGCGACTTGTAGGACTCTCATTCATAGGGTTCCCATAAGTCAAAGTTGACCTGATAACAACAACAACCAAAAAAATAGAGAAAAATTACATGGTGGCCACCTAGGCATTGTCAAAAAAGAGGAAATGTATCATTTTTAAAAAGAGAGCAGAGGGCACAGATTTGCAAATAATTGGTACATGTTAATTTAGATAGGTAGACAGACCCAAAATTTAAAATAATTACTTTAACTTATGGGAAACAGCACAATACAGAGATGTCTTCAAGGTGAAAATGCCTGATAACAGAAAACAGTATATGATTGGTTGATTGATTGATTATAACACTTAACAAAAATAGATTTGAAAGGTCATCTCCCCATATGAACCTGCCAGAACTTTAAGACCATCAGGAGAAGGCCTTCTCTCAGTCCCACCATCATCACAGGCTGACCTATTGAGCACATGAGAGAGAACCTTCTTGGTGGCTATTCCTACCCTCTGGTACTCCTTTCTATGGGAAGCTAGGCTGGCCCCCTCCCTGTTTTCTTTTTTGCCCTCAAGCAAAAAAAAAAAAAACATTTTATTTAAGCAAGCTTTTAATGCTTCAGCAGGTAAACTTTTAATATGGATGCAGGTTTTATTTGTTTTTAACTTTTGTATTATTTTTAATCAGTTTTATAGTGTTTCCATGTGGTGTTTTTTAATTGGTTTTAAAACTTTTTGAAAATGTTTTAAATTTGTTGTTATGGAAGTCACGTTGTATCCCAGCCTGGTAGAAAGGCAGCATATAAATAAAGTAAACTAATAAGTAAATAATAAATAATAGATTGCCCTGACTGATTCATGCTCCAACTCTCCTTCCACTTTCTACCCAAATAAGAAGACTGCCCTAGTTATGATTGGACTGAGTAATAGAATGCCCCTCAGTTGTCACTCAGTGAGATCCACCAGCCCTCTCCCTAAACTAGGGATGGGCAACTGTGAAAGACTAAGTGGTCACATTAGCCCTCTGGGAGACCTTGGAGAGCACACCAGCTACTGCAAAAGAAATAATTATTTTGCCCCCCCAAAAAACTTCTATAGGACAGAGGGGCATGTTTTGGAGCCTTCGTGAACCTACAGCAGGGGTCGTCAACCTACAGCCTGGGGGCAGGGGCCGGCCCCCCGAGGCCTTTGGACCGACTCCCGCCAACCCCCGCTGCCACTGTGCACGCTGCCACCGCGCTGCTGCCACGCATGTTGTGGCCGCCATTTTGTTTTACAAAATGGTGGCCACGACTCGTTTGCACATGCACAGTACTCCTGCGTATGCGTGAATGAGCCATGGCCACCATTTTGGAAAACAAATGGCGGCTGCAACTCGTCGCATGGGCAAATGAGTCGCAGCCACCATTTTGTTTTCCAAAATGGTGGCTGCGGCTCATTCGCGCATGCACAGGAGTACTGCACATGCGCAAATGAGTCGCAGCTGCCATTTTGGAAAACAAAATGGCAGCTGTGATGCACGCAGTAGCGGCGCGCCGGCAGAGCGTGCAGCGGCAGCGCCTGTGGCGGCAGCGGGGGCAGCAGGGGCGCATGAGTTTCCCCCCCCCTCAGCCAGCAGAAGACCTGGAGGCCAGCGGACCAGCCCCAGGTAAGAAAAACTTGCCGACCCCTGCCCTAGAGGGTATTTTGGGATAGTCTGAAACAAAAATATATAGAGGTTTTTGTGTTGTTTTTTTTAATTTCACAAAATGTCCTTTTTAACTTCTGATAAATCCAGAGGCTCCCAACATTTGGAAATGCTCTTTACTCCTTGGACTATGATTCTGGAGACCAGGATTCAATTCCCTAACTGGCCATGAAATTCACTGGGTGGGCAAATATATAGAGGGTTTTTTTTTTTTTAATTTCACAAAATGTCCTTTTTAACTTCTGATTGATCCAGGGGTTAACTTGGGCAAGTCACATGCTCTTGGCCTCAGGGAAAGGCAATAGCAAACTTCCTCTGAACAAATTGTGCCAAGAAATCCCCATAATTGGTTTGCCTTAGGGTCACCATAAGTTGGAAATGACTTGAAGGCACACAAACAACAACAAGAACATCACCCTAGAGATCATTCTTGGGCATTTTGGAGCAAAAAACAATGGGGGGAGGGATCTAGAAATAAAATTGCAAAAAAAAAGTGTGTACCTTGCCCCACAAAAATGGTCTTAGGAGGTACATGTGAATTGTGAGGCACACATAGCTCACCCTAGCTCTAAATCCTCCAGAAAGAGGAGAAGGGAAGAAGGCATAGAGAAAAGGAGCATGGCAAGGATTCAGAGAGAAATTGGATCTGAATAGCAAAAAAAGAAAAGCAGAGGTGGCAATGAAGAGAAGAGGGTTTACAAACCAATGGGGTTTGCCTGGCACCACTTGTCTCTAAGACATCAGCCAGTACAAAACAGAAAGCATTCCTTCCAAGAAGATCTTCTAATACTGGGTCCTTTCTGGATTGCCAGGTAAAGAGACAGTATCTGACATACAGCATGGACAACCGAGGCCTAATACAGTCCAGCAAGTTTTTCAGGCCTTTTAGGCTTCATTGCGCATGTCTTGACCCCATAATACCAACAATGCCTTTTTCCTGTATAAGTGAATGATTGGTTGGCAATATTAATGTGTATGACTGGAATATAATGTTTTATCTTTGTAAAGGGCACTGAAAGAAAAGTATATATGTAATATATGTAGACAAGCAAGACATTTCATTTGATTGCAATTTTCCAAAGTGGCATCCCAGTTATGGAATTGCCTCCAATAAGAGATTTATCTGGTGCTTATGCTGTGGCCTTTTTAGTGTCAAGTGATTTTTTTTTTTAATTTTCTTAGGTCATTCAGTTGTATGCTTGTTATGTATCTTTGGTTTTTTACATTAGTCGCTTCCCCCTTTCCTATTGTTTAAACTGATTTTCTTCTATTGCATCCTGGTTCTTCTAAATTTTATGCTGGTTATGCTAGGAGCCCTGGTGGTGTAGTGGTTAAATGCCAGTATGGCAGCCACAACATTGTGAGTTTGATCCCAAAGGGCTCCAGGTTGACTCAGCCTTCCATTCTTTTGTAGGTTGGTAAAACCCAGCTTGTTGGAGGCAATTGGCTTACACATTGTAAACTGCTTAGAGAGTGTTTAGCTCACTATGAAGCAGTATAGAAATGTTAATAATATTGCTATTGGTTGCACTGATACTATTTTAAAAAAATTGGTAGTACTTGATTTAATATTGTATTTTATTTATAAATTTTGGAAATTCCTAAGAGGACATGGTTGATGTGTGATTTGAAACTGTCACAATTAAATCTATTTTGATGGTATATATATAAAACACAGATAATAATAATAATAATAATAATAATAATAATAATAATAATAATTTTTATTTATAACCCGCCCCTCTGCTCGGCAATCGGGGCGGCGTACAACTGATTAAAAATACAACAAATAAAAACAATTCCTACCTCCCACCTCATTACCCACCCACCCCTTAAAACAGAATTAAACCATCAAGAAGTTAAAAACAAGCCGAGATAAAATACAATACAGCAGGTCACCTTCACAATATCAAAATTTCAATATTACAATATTGAAATATTGAAATATTTCAATATTTCAAGCCAGGCGGTTATTCCGGGAAGGCCTGCCGGAAGAGATCCGTCTTTACTGCCTTTTTAAAGGCAGTAAGAGTGGTAATAAGACGGATCTCGTCCGGCAAGCCATTCCACAGCCTGGAAGCAGTCGCACAAAAGGCCCTCTGGGAGGTCTGCAAAAACCTGGTCTTTATTGGTTGCAGCAGATTCCTCCCAGATGACCGAAGTGTGCAGGGGGGGAATCGTACGGGGAGAGGCGGGCCCTGAGATAAGATGGACCCAAGCCATGTAGGGCTTTAAAAGTTAAAACCAACACCTTGTACTATACCCAGAAACTAATCGGCAGCCAGTGGAGGGACTTTAGCACTGGTGTTATGTGCTCCCTCCTCAATGTTCCAGTAATTAACCTGGCTGCCATCTTTTGTACTAGTTGCAGTTTCCGGGTGAAGCACAGGGGTAGCCCCATGTAGAGTGCATTGCAGAAATCCAGACGTGAGATTACCAGAGCATGTACCACAGTTTCCAGGTCCCTCATGGCCAGATAAGGGTGCAGTTGGCATATCAGCCGAAGCTGATAACAGGCGCTCCTGACCACCACATTCACCTGACTAGTCATGTGAAGCGATGAATCTAAGAGAACCCCCAAGCTGCGAACACAGTCCTTAGAGCAGAGTGTGACTCCATCCAGGACTGGAGACTGTATTCCCAAATCTGGTTTCGGGCCCGTGACTGTCAGTACCTCCGTTTTGTCTGGATTCAGCTTCAATCTGTTTTTCCTCATCCAATCCATTACCGCTCTGAGACAGTCATTAAGAGGAGAGACGCTATCTGAAGTCTGAGCTGATGATCTGGTCATGGAGAAGTATATCTGGGTGTCATCAGCGTACTGATGGCACCGAGCTCTATGCCTCCGGATGATCTCCCCCAGCGGCTTCATATAAATGTTAAATAGCATCGGGGACAGGATGTCGCCCTGAGGAACACCACAATTAAGCTCGATGTTGGAAGAGCAACTGTCCCCGAGCCTCACCCTCTGGGATCTACCCGAGAGGAAGGAATGGAACCACTGCAAAGCAGTGCCCCCGATACCTAACTCTCTCAGCCGATCCAAGAGGATGGAGTGATCTATAGTGTCAAAGGCCGCTGAGAGGTCCAAGAGCACCAGCAGGGTCACACTACCCCTGTCGATGCCCAAGCGGAGGTCATCAGTCAGAGCAACCATGGCAGTCTCCACTCCATAACCTGTCCTGAAGATGGTTTGAAATGGATCAAGATAATCAGTTTCATCCAAAACTGCTTGGAGTTGGGAAGCAACTGCCCTCTCGATCACCTTGCTCAAAAAAGGGAGCAAGGAGACTGGTCTATAATTATTTCTACCCAGGGGGTCCAGGGAAGGTTTTTTCAGGAGGGGCCTAACAGCTGCCTCCTTCAAACATGATGGTCTATACCTTCCCTGAAAGACGTGTTGATTGTATCCCGTAGGAAAACTCTCAACGCGTCCCCCCCCCCGGACGACCAGCCAAGATGGACATGAATCAAGAGGGCAAGTCATCTTCCTTATTTTTCCAAGAAGCTTGTCCACGTCATCAGTACTCACAGATTGAAACTGATCCAGTAAATTGCCATCAACAGAGTTTCTGGACACCTCGTTTATGGATTCTGACAAAACAATGGCGTCCAAATCAGCTCTTATCTGAGAGATTTTATCTGCAAAGTAGGTATTAAACACGTCACAGCAGGCTGTCATTGGGTTAAGTAGGGGGCTTGGCACCCGAGAAACCTTTGTCAATTCCCCCACTACCCTAAACAGTTCTGCTGGATGGGACTCTGCAGACGCAATGCGTGCAGCACAGAAAGGTCTCTGTGCTGCACGCAGAGCCTCCCGATAGGAATCAAGATGCTTCTTATGGCGAGTTCTGCTGGATGAGAGCCGAGTCTTCCACCATTCGCACTCTAGTCATTTTCCCGCTCGCTTCATTCTCCTAAGTTCCTCTGTGAACCAGGGCTTACAGTTTGAAGCGGGCTGGAAAGGACGCTTGGGAGCGATTGTGTCGATAGCCCTGGTAAGATCGATGTTCCAAGTATTCACCAAGGCCTCGACAGAATCACCGGTGTTACCAACCATTAAACCCTCCAAGGCCTTCTGGAAACCAATAGGTTCCATGTGCCTTCAAGGGTGGACCATTCTCAATGGTCTGCCACCCCCGAGGGGGCCAATAGTGGCCTTTAGCTCAATCTTAACCAAGAAGTGATCCATCCATGACAATGCAGAGGCTTTTATAACCTCCACCCATGGATATTCCTGTTCCATACTAAAAACCCCATTGAGTGTATGGCCAGCACAATGTGTGGGCCCGTTCACCAATTGGGATAGGCCCATGCTTGTCATGGTCTCCATGAACTCACGAGATGCACCAGTTAGATTAGATAAGCCAGTCTCAAGAGGAATGTTGAAGTCACCCAGAACCAAAAGTCTGGGCGACTCCAGCAATAGCTCTGAGACCAGCGAGATCAGCTTGGTTAGGGAGTCTGTTAAGCAACGGGGTGGCCGGTATACCAACAGAATCCCTAAACTATCCCTGGTTTTCAGGCTAAGGTACATACACTCGAAGTGGGTTGTTTTCTGGACAGGCTTCCTAGTTAAGGTTAAGTTGTTTCTGTGAACCAAGGCCACTCCGCCTCCCCGCCCACTTTCCCTTATCTGCTCAATAACCGAGTACCCAACTGGGAGGGCCTGCGCCCATGTGGCGGAGCTGGCGTCCCCCAGCCAGGTCTCGGTAAAGCATGCCAGGTCGGCCGCCTCATCCACTATGAGATTGTGGATAATATGGGTCTTGTTTTTAACCAACCTGGCATTGCACAGGAGCAGTGTAAGGGTCTGTGGAATGGTTGGTACGCTCTCCAAGTTATCCCAGGAAACAGAGTGAACTGAAGGAGGGATAGGTATTACACATCTATCCCTTCTTCTTTTGTAACATTTGTTCACTCTGTTACTACCATATCTACCCTGCCCCCACACAACCTTAATTCCCACTCCCAGATTGTGCCCGGCTCCAATACATGATGACAATGATTGGTGATCCAGCTAGTGAATGGAAGGGGCTGAGGGGAACTGGTCAAGATAACTTATTCCAGTCCTGCCTTCCCGGTGGCTCCCAAAACACCATCGCCGCTGCCGCAAGTATGCCGGGGGAGAGGTGGAAAACTCCTCCCGGCTTGGCGCAGCTGCGGCCGGTTCAAAGCCGCCTCCAATGTCCTCCCTGACAGGGTTAGGTAGGGCTGGGCGCAGTCCTCCTCCACGGTCCCCAAAACGCCGTCGCCGCTGCCATGTGTGTGCCGAGGGAGAAATGGAAAGCTCCTCCTGACTCCGCGCAGCTGCAGCTGTTTCAAGGCCACCTCCGATGTCCCAATGGTCCTCCAAGGCCGCCCCAGGTAGTGGCAGTCGGGGCTGCCAAGTCCTCCAGGCGGCTTGAAGTCCTCCAGCAGCCCGGAGTGCTGCCGCCGCAATGTATTACCGGGGGAAGATAGTCATTAAAAAGAGAAGTCTCTTCCTAGGCCCAGTGTTCAGTCTCGCCACTCTCCTAGGATCGCTAGGAGGAGATGTTCCTGGCGGAGGGTTAGGGATCCGCTTAAGCCTTCCCAGCCCCCACTCACCGCCACAGCTGAAGGCAATGGCCGGGAGGATATGTTCCTGGCAGAGGGTTAGGACTCCGCTTGAGCCTTCCCAGCTCCCACTCGCCGCCGCAGCTGAAGGCAATGGCCAGGGGGAGATGTTCCTGGCAGAGGGTTAGGACTCTGCTTGAGCCTTCCCAACCCCCACTTGCCACCGCAGCTGAAGGCAATGGCCGGGAGAAGATGTTCCTGGGCGGATCTGTTGCTGCAACATATTTATTTACGATTGGCCTTCTGCATCCAGGGATCTTTTATCCACGGATTCAACCCTCCGTGGCTTGGAAATATTCCAGTTGCCTTTCTGGTGTTGGCAACCAGGGAACGCAGAGTATTAGAGGAATGCAAAGCCATTCATTGTTCTCAGTCCACTTGAGTCCACCAAGGTTGTTCATTTGCAGCTCTCAATTTTATTTTTATTTCTAGCTTTTATTAATTTTTGTATTGTGTTATTGTATCAGATTTTATTGCATTAAGCTATCAAGATGGCATTCTATCCTTAAAGTGGCCTGAAATATTTTAAACCAGGGGTCGGCATACCTTTTCTTGGGGGGGGGGTCCACTGTCCCCCAGATCATCGGCAGGCCGAAGGGGAAAAAATGGCGCAGGAGGTGCGTGCATGCATGCGTATGCACACTACTCCCAGCGTCGTGCGCATGCGTGCACAAGGGCAGGGTGCCATTTTGTGTTCCAAAATGGCACCCGCACTTGCGCAAGCATGCATGCTATTCCCAGTGTCATGCGCATGTGTGCGCGATGTGGGGGTGCCATTTTGTATTCCAAAATGGCACCCGCTCTCGCGCACGATGCCGGGAGTAGTGCACATGCATGCGCGAGCACGGGCGCCATTTTGGAACACAAAATGGTGCCCTGTGTCATGCGCACAGCGGCAGGACCAGCCACAGACTGGTTGAAAGGCTTCGAGGGGCCGGGTTTGGCCCCCGGGCCGTAGTTTGCCAAGCCGTTTTAAATAAAGAAATGATACAAAACTTGGGTTATTTATTTTCAGAGCTGTTGGGCCTGAACAGACTGCCAGATATAATCCAGTTTGAGACCACTTTTAACTGCCCTGGCTCAGTGCTAGGGGATCATGGGAACTGTAGTTTATTGTGGTCTCAAGCTGGATTATTTCTGGCAATCTGTTCAGGCCCATTGTTTCAATCTAATGACCTCTACCTGTCATTTTCCCCTTTATTCCTCTCTCTCATTCTCTCTCTCTCTCTCTCTCTCTCTCGGAACATGCCAGTTGGGAGACAGAACACGCATAATATAAAACTCCAGAAAGCATAAACATACTTGAAAAGCACCTTAGTCATATTCTGTTTCCAGATGTGGAAATCTGCATTCCACTTGAACCTTTATCCTGTGGTTGTCTGCTGAACTATTGAAAGAACATTCTTCAAAATACAAGTTATAAAAACAGATGAAGTGTTCAGAAGTGATTCATCAGCTCCTAAATGGATTATGATGGAGCGCAATTGAGTTTGAAGGGGAATGACTCATAAATTCCTGTTCTAAACACCCTCACCAAGAAGTAGATCTCATCAAATTTAGGGGGACCTAGTAGTCTCTGACAACGCTTGCTCTTTGGCTTAGTAACGAAGATGAGCACTGCCCCTTATGGTTGGACACAACTTGACAATCTTGTCAATGGGGAATACCTTTACCTTTACTTCTAAGTAAACAAGTTAGAACCATGTTGCCGTCATGGTGCAAAGGATTGTGTCCCTTTGAGGCTACAAAATATTGTTCAGATGGTTTCACAATTAAAAAGAGGTGGTTTCATACATGAAATACTCACATCAATGAGTACTTTATCACATGCACATTTTAAACTGCAATTGTAGCAACAGAATAGTGCTTTTGGCAGTACCTATCACACAACATCACCACCAATCCATTGCTGCTGTTCCTCTGAAGCGTTGGTAGAAGGCATCTTTTCATTGCCATCAATAACCCATCAGTTCTGCTGCCACCCTCATTACAGCAGTTACGTGGTGTCAGTCTCCTTGCTTCACTATTCCTGGCAGCTGCTGCTGCTGCTCATCAATTTCATAAGGTTTTCTGAGGCAAGGAGTATTCAGAAGTGGTTTTGCCAGTTCCTTCCTCTGAATAGATCTGAGTTATATAACTTCCTCTTATAGTAAGCTCAGACGATCAAGTGCAAATCAGCTGAGGAACAAAATGGTGCCACTTCAAAATAAGAAGTGGTTTCTATACACTTTGCAAAATTCCCAAGGCATGCAGAAGACATTTACTGGTAAGTTTGTAAACTTAAAAAAAAAAATAAACAAGGAATGGCTGATGGGGATGTGGGAACATTGTGTACATATGAAATTATCATGTGGCAGTTGAGGGAAGAAATGAAGTCAAAGATTGAAAGGGAAAGGATTAAGTAGCCTGCACAATCCCTAAAAGCATTATTCTGGAGGAGAAAAAGATTACGATTAAAGGAATCATATATCAAGATCAACCACCTCCATATAGTGATGCTTCCAGAGGAAAAAAGAGCACATTTACCATATCTCTTTTTCATTCTCCAGGACCACTCTCCCCCCACTAGATAACAGATGTTAGAAAACATAATTATTTGGACAACTCCTCCCAGGCTGCTGTTGCCACATAGCAGGTTTAACTGTTATGGCTCCATCCTATGGAATTCTGGAATTTGAAGTTTGTTCTAGCACCAGAGCTTGCTGATAAGGATAGCTAAATATCTCAGAAAACTACAAATCTCAGAATTCCACAGCAGTGAGCCATAGTAGTTGAATCAATGTCAAACTGCATTAATTCTGCTATGTCTCCCCCCAGCTGTCATAGTCATGCTGGCTGGACGATTCTGTGAGTAATCATCCCAAAAGTTACTTTTCCACACTCTGCTCATAGCTATAAATGTTCAAGTCTTGGACCAGTCATATGTCTTGAACGTGACTCCTGATAACATCTTAAGGCATCCTTTTCCCTTGATCCTTTACTGAAACCTCTCTGCAAGAGGCATTAGCAGGACTGAAAGCTCCTTTTATCAACGGTCTGGAACCCTAAAAATTAGTACTCATCTCAGAATATGGAGATCACCACACACTTTGTGACAGATTCCAGTACATCTGCACAAGAATGTAGCCATAATAATGGGGAGAAAACCAAATATGGGGAGTTGTTAACAAGCATTTTGGTCAGTTCAGTGTCATGTGAAACAGGGTGGCCCAAGAGCACTTCCAACATTGTTTTGTGAACAGTGAGTTTCTAGCAAGATACACTCTATCATGTGATTCTTGTCAGTCATCCAAGGTTTTAATTCTAAACTTTCCCAAGAAATGCCATGCAACATTTATGGAGGGAGGGATCACTGGCCAGTTTAGTGCTTGTCTAGAGACATGGGAATGAAATCTCAAGCAGCATGTCCATGATTAAGAATGCTTTCATGCATCTCCACCTGCTGGTTGGCATTTCATTAATTTCAGTCATCTAGAGGGATGATAACCATGCTGTTCTGAAGGGAAGCTCTTGTGTGGGAAACAAAGATCTGTTGAATAAATAAAGGCTGCCCTTCTAGCAGGAGATGACAGTTTAGCTCACCAAATAGAAGATCATCAATGCAGCAGAATCCATTGACAATAGCCACAGTTAAGGAGGACAACCAGATGGACAGGTCAAAAAGCAGAAACCAAACCAGATCCCTACAATCCCTATTGTTGTAGCAGACTTCTAAAACAAACTTTGGAATGTTTGGCAGCATGCCATCCTAATTTCCAGATTCCAAACAGCTGCTCCCATGGTCCTTTTTACTACCTCCTTCCTTTTCCTAGCTATTTTAAAGCACCTTTTAAAGTTTCATTCCATTAAAAATAAGGAAAACTGCATGTTTACTACACAGCAAGATGGTACAATTTATTACCTAACAGCTTCAGGTAGGTAGTGGTCCTGTATTTACCGTTCAGTAAGTCCCTTTCAAATCAATAAAACTTACTTCTCAGTAGGCATGCATTGGATTGCACTGTTTAAGAGACATACATGTATTTATCTGTCACCATTGATTTACTTGCCAACATTTCACAAATTTAAAAAAAAAAAACAGGACACATATGGTCAAGCAATATCAAATTTCAGTATGGTGAAGTTACTAATGAGACAGAAGAGGATAACAAGGAGAAGCTGCAGCAGTTTACTTTTGCCTGAGCCTATTGGGAAGGTCAAGATTATGCCCCCTCCTCTCCTCTCCCCCTTGATGAGTTATTAGAATGCAAACTACTTCTGCTCTCTGAACTCAATTTGCAGCAATTGAAGAAAGGCAGAACAAAGGAAAGTGGGAGGAGGACTTGTTTGCAGCAGCTGAAAAAGTGGCAATGACAGAGAATTAACTGGAACTGTCTCTACCAGACTGGGACAGTTGGAGGGTTTACACTGATGGTTGTTCTCAATATTTTTAACCTCAAATGTCACGAGGCTACTGCATACAGGTCTTATTTCTATTTAATTTCTTGTTTACATACCTACCGATTACATTTGTGCACTACTCAATAGTCCCTACTTTCTACCCATTTCATAAAATACAGGGGGAAATCATTTAAAAAATAAGAGTTAGCATGGTGAAATAAAGTATGAGTGTTGGACTAAGAACTGGGGCACCAGAGTTTGAATCCCTGCTTGGCCATGGAAACCCTCAGCCTCAGAAGATGGCAATGGCAACCCCTCCCTCTAAAGAAACTTGCCAAGAAAATTCTGTGATAGGTTTCCTTTAGCGTTGCCATAAGTCGGAAATGACCTGAGGGCACACAATAACAACAACAAGAGATGATATGCAAATACAAAGTTTCTTCATCTCAGTAATACTTACAGCAAAGCCATGACTAATACATGGAAAAAGAACCCACTAGGCAAACAGACATAAATTCTTCTCTTTCTTTTTTTAAAAATATTTTATTAATAGTAACATAACATACTTAATAATATTTAAAAGTATCTTATACATAGTATTCTATATACAAAATGTTATAAATCATATTACTTATCTATTCTTAATTAACTTTTCTAAATCTTTTTCATATTAAACAATTTAATATTAACTAAACCAATAATTAAAAAATACAAAAAGTTATTATTGATATCTTCATTCTTATTTCTATCTTTTCTTCAACATATACTATTCATAATTCCACTAAAGTATACTATTAATTTATTATTAATTAACTTATCTCTATAATCAAGTGCTTCCCATCACCAGAGCCTGATATCTTCATATTATTCTACCCTCCAAAATTGTAACTCTTTGTGTGGAAGTAAATCACTTTCATCTTTTACTAGAACCTTTTGTACAAATATCTTCCATATTGCTTCAAAATCATGTCTCTTCAGTATTCCTTTTTTAACCTTAATTTCATATGTTATCATTAATTGCCATTTGCCATACTTCTTTATACCAATCTTGTATTTGCAGATCTCCCTGAATTTTCCATTTCTTTACTATAATTAATCTTGCTGCTGTTAATAAATTTGTAATTAAGTCCTTCATAGTCTAGGTGCAGTTGATCTTATCATATATAGACAATGATGCTATCTTTGGGCATATTTCTAACACAGTTTCTGTTATCTCTTTTATCTTTTTAAATACTAATTGCCAACATTTCTTTACTGATCTACAACCCCACCACATATGAATGAATACAAGTATCAATTTCTTCACAAGCCTTCCAACTTATCCTTGAATAATTCTTGTTTATACAGTTTAACCTTATTAGTGTTAAATACCACCTCCAAATTAATTTATAGTAATTCTCCTTTATCCAGATAGATACATTTTTCAAATGATGTTAATTCCAAATTTTTCCCCATTCTTGAATGTTTATCATTTGTGCTAAATAATCCTCCCATACTGTCCTAAGATATTCTTCTTTCTCTTTGTGTTTTAATAACAATTTGTATATTTCACTTGTAATACCTCTATATTATCTCTTTTTCTAATTATTTGTTCAAATTTAGTATATTCTCTAAATTCTTTAATTTTCCTATTCCAATTTTTTGTCCATTTTTCCAACTGAATACAATTAAACTAGGTTATTTTTGAATCTTACAGTTTCTCATTTATTTTTCCTTTATCCTTCATTATCTTCAACCAATCTTTCAACCTATATATTTCTTGCTTCCTTAACTCTTTCCCTAATTCCTCACTTAAATTTATTGGATAATTTTCCATCATTACTACTGGGGTTAGTGGTAAGATAGCAGGCATTAATTTTTCTTTATGTTTGTTCCAAATCTCTAATATATTCTTCAAAAAAAGAGTTTTCCATTTCTGTCATGATAAGGTCCGTAAAAATATATATTTTCCCATTTTTTTCTCTATTTCTATTGTTTCCATCTCTAATTAATCTAATTCCTCCTTCTCTGTAATCCCATCTATAATGTATCTCAATTGATTTGCATTATAGTACTATTTTAAATTTGGGAGACACAGTCCTCCTGCTTTTTGGGATTTGTACAAGTATATTTTATTAATCCTCAAATTTTTATTCCCATTACAAAAATTATTCACTAATATTTTCCAATTTTTCATTTATGCTTCTGACATTTATATTGGTAACATTCTGAATAAAAAAATTATCTGAGGTAAAATGTTCATTTTTACTAATGCAATTCTACCAAACCAGGATAATTTAATATTTTTATAACCTTCTAATTTCCATTTAATTTGTATTCTTAACTTATTATAATTTTGTTTCTCCAATTTTTGGTTGTTGTTTTTTTGTAATATTTATTCCTAAATATCTAATTGTGTCTTTTAATTTAAGCCTGACCTGTAAGCTTGACATTTCCCCAAATTCCTTTATATGTCTTTTTACTCTATCCATTTTTACTGGATCTTTAATTGTTAGTAGAGTATCATCAGCAAACAATTTATCTTATTCAATTTTCTAATTTCAATTCCCTCCAAATTTTCATACTTCCTAATAATGTTTGCCAACATTTCAATAATCATTGCAAATAAAATCAGGGAGAGAGGGTGGCCTTGTCTTGTACCTCTAGAAATTTGAATTTGTGGTGTTAGTCCATCATTCAACCATTACCACTGCTGTGTTATTTGAATATATTATCAGTCTTCTGAATTTTTCCACCATACCTAATTTCTTCAACATTATTTTTAATGCTGGCTATTCCATGCAATCAAAAGTTTTATAAATGTCTAATGCCATTATTCCCGCTTTTTGTTTATTCTTCCCAATTATGTTTATTTTATTCAATACTCCTCCTATTAAATTTGACATTTGTCTTCTTGCACAAACCCACACTGATCTTTTTGAAGATATTTATGTATAAACATATTAATTCTTTTTGCCATTATTACTGTTAATATTTTAGCATCTGATTTATAAGGGATATAAAGCAAAAGCAAAGCAGCTTCATTTATATACCGCTTCATATCGCGCTATGGGATGTCTAAGCGGTTTACAACTGTGAGCTGATTGCCCCCCAACAAGCTGGGTACTCATTTTAGTGACCTTGGAAGGATGCAGGCCTGAGTTGAGCCTCAGCCCTGGCTGGTATTGAACTCGCAACCTTGTGGTCTATGAGTGAGTGGCTGCAGTACAGGCATTTAACCACTGCGCCACCAGGGCTGATAGGTCTGTATGATCCTGGATCTGTCAAAACATTATCTGGTTTTGGAATCAATATTATCAATGAATGGTCCCATGATGGTGGGGTCCTTTCTCCATTTAGAATTTTGTTATATATATTAAAAAATGGGGGGGGGGGGGAAGAATTTTGTTATATAACACTTCCTATTTATATAGCACTTCATATTTAAGTATTAAAATCTTTTTAAATGTTTTATAACATTCTGGTCCCAACCCATTCATTCCTGGTGATTTCCCTCCTTTTAATTTATCTATCACTTCTTCTGTTTCTTTTTCGAAACCAATTGTTCCATTATTTCTTTATCCTCCTCTTCTACTTTTATTTTCCAGTGTTTCTCAATATATTCCTCATTTTTTTCCATTGACTTATTCCCTGCTGAATATAATTCTTAGTAATATTCTTCAAATATCTTTATCTTTTCTTTCATCATCATACATATCTTCCCTGTTTTATCTTTTATTACACCAATCACATGCCTCTCTGTTTGTATGTGTGCTGATCTTGCCAACTTTTTAGAATTCCTATTGCTATATTCAAAAAACTCCCTCCGTAAATATATCAAATTTCTCTGGACATCATCTATTTCTATTTCATCTAATTCATTTCTTTTTGCTTGTAATTCTATATAATGTTTTTACTCCTGTCTTTTATGTATTTATTCTCTAATTGTTTAATTTCCATTTCTAATTTTACTTTTCTCTCCCTGTTGTCTCTTTACATTACATGTTTCCCTAATGCAAATCCCTCTTGCAACTGCTTTTGTAGCTGGATTGAGGGAACCGCACATCGCAGCCCCGATCCAGTGCTTTGCTGCTCTAAAAAGAGCTGGCAAATACCGCTCCTTTTTAGATTGCCAAAAGCCACTCTTGCTGCCATGGCTTTTTGGTGTTCCTTTGACACAGCGTGTATGGACACTGCACCAAAGGAGTGCCCTGATGCCTCCCACCGTGTGATGGTGCACATGACATGAGGACTACATGGGTGCAGAGTCAGGGCAGCCAGCATGCAGTCAGCATGCCCCCACTCCGCCCCCAGGCCAGCCTAAAGTGCCAGTCTGTTCAGCCCCATAGTATCCCATAACGCAGCTTGATAAACCTCTCTATTATTCATGTCCCATATATTTTGCCATTCTTTCTCATACTCACTATATCTTTATAATTAAGTATTCTGGTGTCCAACCTCCATTTTTTTGTTTCTATATATTCCGTTTTAACTACAAAATCCTTACTTACTAATGCGTAGTCTGTAACTTTTATCCTTTCTATTCCTGTATTTAATACCTTTGGAGCCATATTTTTTGATACAGAAATAAAATATATTCTTGAGTAATTTTTATGAACTGATGAATAATAACTGTATTCCTTTTAATCCCCTTTAATCAGTCTCCATATATCTTTTAATTCGTTTCTATTCGTTATCTTATTCAGGGGTGTAATATTATTGAATCTATCCCTTGTTGTTGGGTATGATTTATCTTTCCAGTTATCCATAACCATATTAAAATCTCTTGCCACAATTGTATAATCTCCCTGTATATCCTCTATTTCCTTAAATACTTTTTCCATAAAATTCTTTTGTTTTTCATTTGGAGCATAGACATTGACCAACAAATACACCCCCCATTGTTCCTTGTATAAGTACAAATCTTCCTTTTTCATCTTCCTTATATTTTAACACATTAAAGCCACATCTTTTAGATATTATGATTGCTACCCCTCTTGCTTTTGAAGTACCATATGCTTTTTCATAAGTAGCAACCCAATTCAGTTTGTCCCTTGTTTTGCTTGATGCATTTCCTATAAAAAAAACTGCATGCTTTCTCTTTCTTTAATGATTCTATCCTCTTTCTTTTGATTACAGACCCCAATTGTTTCCTGTCTAATGTTGCTATCCTTACTTTATTAACCATGTTACTTTTCTAAATCTTCTAAATTGGCTCTTCAGTGTGATGCCCTTACACCCATCCTTTCCCTCCGTCCCTCCCCACCCCACCCCACCCCACCCCACTACACCCCTCCCCTCCCTTCCCCTCCCTTCCCTTCCCTTCCCTTCCCCCTGCCCATGTATACATTTCTACCTTCCTCCTTTCCCAAGGTATCCAACCTTGTTCATGGCTTTTACTAGCCCTCCAGGCTCCATCCCTCTGGCCCCTAAACTGGAAATCTTACAGGGGGGTGACTTGGTATCATAGCCATTATTTGGTGGGTCTATTACTCATGCCCCCAAATGCTCCAAAACAATTTACACTAGTAAGGGGCCAACCAAGGGCCTAGATACCCCCGAAGGCATCAGATCCTAACTGATCTTGGGACTAAGCTGGGTCAGCCCTAGTTAGTACTTGGATTGGAGACCACCAATGAATATCAAGTTCTATAGGTTATATTTTGGAGAAAATAACTAGCAAAACCACCTCTGAGTATACCTTGCCTAAGAATATCCTATGAAATTCATGGGATCACCATAAATCAACAGCGACTTGAAGACACACACACACAGGGCCAGTCAGCTGCTTGTATGCACATCTTTACATAAGCAACGCCTGAAGGCTATGATGAAGAGGGAGGCTCCTTTTGTAACAGCATCTTAAAAATCCAAGGCATGAACATTTAGTGCAGTAAGGAATGTCACCATTAGATACTAATAACCATAACCTTACTGGCATGTCTAGCAGCTGTATCTTACCACTGCGTGTGATTATCTTGCTGGTCCCTTTGAGCACTAGACAGTTGCAATAGATGCACACCTGATTCCCATTTTGTTATATAGGAAAGATTCCATCTCTTCAGGAAGCCTTTCAGTGATGCAGATTGCTCATGTTTCCCCAACATAAAAGCCTCAATATCCTGTCCAGAGGTTGGTAAGTTACTTTATCTAAAGTTTTTCTGTATCACCTCCTAACCCACAAAGGCTCCCAAAGAGATGAACAATTAAAATAATGCAAAGATAAAAACATTTTTAAAACACATTAAAATACTCTTTCAAAACTCCTAAAAACAGTCTGAAAACAATCCTTTTGAAACAATCCAGTCTGAAAACAGTACTTCGAAAAACATCATAAACCATCCATAATTGAACCATGTTTGGTTGATGGTTTGTGTCCCCAAGCATCATGGTACCTACCATCACTTCAGTGTATTATTATATTCATTTTTCTTAGAATTTTCCTCCCATGTTCTCTCATTGGGAAAAATGTGGGTCCTTCTTCAACTTGCCATAGCTGAGGCTCACAGGATGGTACCCCATTTCACAAATGTACTGTACTATTATTACATATTACTATCAGAAATCAAAAGCCATCTACCCCCCCCAAGTATATTTTATTATTTTAAAAGTATGCTAATATTTATTAAATATGGTTCCATATTTAACTTGCACACTTCTCTGTCTTATTAAAGAGAAAGCTTTCACAACATTCACTGCTATACCACGTACAGTACCATTACCTTGTTTTCACATGTTCTTTTTGCAGTCAGATGTCAAAGGGTACAGCAACACTCTTCTTTCCATATCTCATGTACTTCTTTTTGTTATTTGCCCTTCCACTTTCACTACCTTATTTTCTTCCCCTTCCTTTCAAATAGCGTAGCTCCTGGAGTTTGTAGATGAGTTACATTGGAACAATTTGGGGAACTTATTATTTTTCTCAGAAGACAATAGACAAACCTCTTGCCATGCCATTCCCCTGCATGGGGGAGATATTCAGTAGAGCTTTTGTCACATAATAGGATTTGACAGAGTATTTGGTCAGGACCCAGCACAGAGTTGGACATATCTAAGACCAACTGAATGCAGTGGGCTAAAGTACATGCGAGTTTGTATTGCAATGTGACACTTTCATAAGTTAGACCCCACTAGTTTTACAATCAGCTACTTGCAATGAGTTCCTTTTCCCTGTAATTAAGGTGCAAATACATCATGTTATCACTGTAACTTAATTAGGGATAACTGTGGCTCCAGGCTTGGAAGTTGATTTGATACATTTTGTGTGTGTGTGTGTGTGTGTGTGTGTGTGTGAAATTGTTTCAAAAAGCAACCAACAACACTTGTTTTCAAGTGAAAACTGGATCCCAAAAAGATACTATAAAACGGAAGTTGATTTGATAACATTTAATAAAATTATTAAAAACAGGAGTTTCTAAAAAATATCAAATTTGTCAGCATCCACCTTCCTCAATAATGTCCATTGAAAGGAGAAGGAAAAACAGCATCTAAAAATGGAATTCAGAGGATGATGCTACAGGCAAGAGTAATATTGTCCTTGTTTGTTTGTTTTATTAAAATATTTATAACCTGTACTATAGCCAAAGGTGTAAATTAAGGCTACACCGTGTTACAGTGTCATCTCTGTAGATCCAGAAGTTTTCTTTCTTCTCAGGCATGGTTGGATCATGGGCTTGCGCTATGGAAAATTTAGCCATGTTGGAAAGACTGTCACTAGCAGACTGCCAGAAATAGTGCACATTAAATTGAGGCACTGCCCTGTCTCAGTGCTAGGGAATCATGGGAACTGTAATTTATTGTGGCACCAGAGCTCTCTGACAGAGAAGGCTCAATGTGCCAGAAAAAAATACAGTTCCCATGATTCCCTAGCACTGAGCCAGGGCAGTGCCTCAATTTAATGTGCACTATTTCTGGCAGTCTGCTTAGGCCCTAACTAACTAAACAATTAGTAGTATAAGCCTTAGAGCAGCCTATTTTCCCCTCCCCATCAAAGCAGCACTCTTCTGGTTGGATGGAAGGACTGTGTAACTCATATGGAGGATTCAAACATGCTGTTCTAGAAGATACACCAACAGTATCTTGGGCAACACCAAGCTATTATTATCAGTATTAAAATATCAGTAATAAATGTCAAAGTAGTCAAACAAACACAGGATCTCTTGTTGCTTTTAAAGATACCTATAGGTCAGGAGAAGCTGGTTTGGTTTGGAAACCCAGCACTATAAAGGAATTTGTCAACCCTCTCCTCCTCTCTTGCATGATTCAATCACACTGTTTAACTAAATGGAATTGCCCTCCTTATTAAGTTGCCATTTGCTTCTTGTGGCACACATGCAAGTCTCTGTATATTTTGTCCCACAGTGAGAAGAACCACTTTGAAAAGAGTGAGACAATTTAATTTGAGAAAGACAATTTGATTTGATTTGGTCTAAAGTGGAAAAAAAAACAGTGCAGGCAGTAAGAAAGGTTGTAATTTTTTAAAATTCTCTCTCTCTTTCTCTCTTTCTCTCTCTCTCAATCCTGTGAATCTGAGCTTGACCTCCCTGTGACTATTAATCTATCTCAGAAAAAATATATGGTAGATATATTGCACCATGGATTTACTGCACCATGTTTAACTATGTCGATGATAGATGATCACAAAGATGCAAATAAACTTTTTTCAGTGAGATACAAGAGCAATGGAGAACATTCCATCTCATCTGTAATTCTATCACAGTGGGAGTTTCAAATCCTTATTCTAAGGATTTAGAATAAGAGAAGTATCTCAACAGTGTGCATTTTGAGACACTGTTGTGAGAGTACTGAAGACCTGTCCACATAAGAATTTCACAAGAAAGTATCAATTAAAAAGCCACTCACTCATAAACCACAAGGTTGCGAGTTCAATACTAGCCATGGCTCAGGCTTGACTCAGGCCTGCATCCTTCCAAAGTCACTAAAATGAGTTCCCAGCTGTTGGGGGGCAATGAGCTTACAGTTGTAAACTGCTTAGACACTGCATAGTGCGGTATGAAGCAGTATATAAAATGAAGCTGCTTTACTAGGTTCTGTTGGTGAGTTCACTCATTTTTTCATACTCTTGCTTCTTGAAACATTCAAAGATAACATCTGAGGGCCACAGGCTCCATTCCTAAGAAATTCAGAGAGAGAGAAATATTTGCAGTTGTCATAGACTTCTGTATATTTTTAAAAAATACATGATAGAGAGAGGTTCAGTAAGTGTTCTTCCCTCACAGAGAAGTTGTAACTGGAAGGACTTTCTGTCATATGGCTACAAATCAATATTTCATCTTACATCAGGTTTGGAGCTGCAGGACTGCCAAACTAAGGGCACAAAATGAATTTTGGTTATAACATAGGTGTTATAACATAGGCATATTATTCGTTAATGTATTATATTTTCCCACCTTTCTACTAAGAGCCCTGGTGATGCAGTGGTTAAGTGTACTATAGCACTCACTCACAAACCACAAGGTGTGAGTTCAGTACCAGCCAGGGGCTCAGAGTTGACTCAGCCTAGCATCCTTCCAAGGTCACTAAAATGAGTACCCAATTTGTTGGGGGCAACTAGCTTACACATTGTAAACCACTTAGGGAATGCTTAAGTGCACTGATAAACGGTATAGAAATGTACTTGCTATTGCTATTAGAGAAAGAAAACAGAATTCGATGACTAAGGAACCCCATTAAAAATTGGAGAATATTAATAAAACCATAAAATTCACTACAATAATCAAAGCTTTGAAAAGCAACACAGTAATAAATAAACAGCAAGGCCAGTTTGAAGACATGTGACTTGACATCCTGCCTAAAGGTAGTGAGAGTAGAACTGATCACACCACTGGGGAGAATGCATTCCATAATCTGGGACTAACAGGACTACTCTCTATTGTCTGCATGTGCCTTCAAATCCCATTAATTTCATAGGGTTTTCTTAGGCAAGAAATACTCAGAGGTGCTTTTGCCAGTTCCTTCCGTTTCTTCCTCTGAAATATAGCCTATAGCATTAATATTCGTTGGCAGCCTCCCATCCAACAGGCAACTTGAAGTAGGGCTGACCCTGCTTAACTTCCAAGATCAGATGATATTGACCTCTCCTGAAAACCTCTGTGGAACATCCACACAAGTTCATAACAAATATAACAGTCCATCATTTACAATGGACAAGAGAGAACTTTTAAAAAATTAGGCAGTATAGTGTTGTATGTAACTAAGGTGTCAATTTGGACCTGAAATCAAATTCCTTGTTGGCTAGGAAGCTCAGTCATAATCCTTTGGCCTAATTTCCTTCGTAACCTCCCTCACCCAGTTGCTCAGAGGAATGGTGGAATAATATTCTTATGTATCCTTTTTATCAGGGGAAAAAAGTGAAATAAAGGATTTCCTGAGGTTCTCATTTTCTAAAGAGCACATACATTCAGAAGACTATACTTTAAAGGTTTTGATTTCAAAAGAGGGCAAAAAAACATTCTAAATTCTATATATTCTGCTCTATTCTTTGTTTGTTTTTTAATCTTTTTTAAAAAGTTGAAAGTACTTTAAGCAGCCATAGGAACAATGAAGGCATCCCAGGTCACCAGCCACTTTATCTTGGGCTAGGATCATTACTAAAGAGAGACCTTTGCTGCATTTTCACTCCGTCCACAAGAAGCTCTGATTACAATGTTGCCCATGGCCATTTGAGTCATTACTGTACACTGCATGATAAATCGAAGTACAATTTCTATGGAAATTAAACTCCTTGACCTGCACACATTTCCCCCCTCTTTGATGTCAGTCTGAATAGCTGTTTTCACTGGGATATAATTTTATTTTTTAAGGCATATGTGTTCCTGTGACAGATACTTGACTTTAGGACCCTCAAAGTCACCCATTGTCTTTTTCTGAACAACAAGGGTGTCAAAACGTTAACAAGCATTTCATAAAGCTGCACTTCCTCAAAGTATTTCTCTAACAATATTCACATCAGATTTGCCTTTCTTAAAGGTAGATATTTATCCTGTGCCCAGGATATGATTTGTTCATGTGATACAGCAGGGCTCCTTTATCAAGAAAAAAACCCAAAGGTTACATACAGTAAAGCCATAGGTATGTTCCTCTGCCCTGATTGCCACTGATAAATAACATGATCACAAGTTTTCCTCAGTTGTCTCACTTTTTGGCCAGGATGCTCATAAAGGAAGTGTTTTCCAGGGCAAATGAGGATGCTATGGGCGGTCCAGAAAGGAAGTGGAAATTAGCCTGAAATCTTTTTTCAGAACTTCACACCACCTGTGGCAACTGTTACAGACCCTGTGAACCATGAGCCATTCTGTCTGCAAAGATCAAAAGATGTCAACCTCCAAGTTTTGGACTTGTAGTCCCAAAATTTAACTCTTCCAAGCCCTGTTATACTTAGGAACCAAAAGAAGTATCATGTCTGTTAGTCCCATCTAAGATGTCCAAAAGGCCTCTGTCCCTTCATGTTTACTTTTTCAGTGGAGCATCTGCAAGGAAACCATGAGTCTAGGAGTCTATCAAAGTTCTAAGGTCCTCTGGAAAAACCCTTTTCTCTGTCCCATCACCTTCTCAGGCTTGCTTGGTCAGAACAAGGGAGAAGACCTTCTTGATGACTGTTCCCAGACTTTAGAACTTCTTTCCCTAGGAGGCCAGGATGGCTCTGTTCATGCTGTTCTTCTACCACCAGGTTACAACATCCTTATGCCATTAAGCTTTTAGAAATGGATTGGGATGTGCTTTTAATTGTGTGCTATGCAATTTTATAGTGTGTATATACCCTGAAGGCACCAGTTCCCATCTGATCTTGAAAGCCAAGCAGGGTCAGTCCTGGTTAATATTTGGATGGGGAACCACCAATGAGCTTACAGTTGTAAACCACTTAGACATCCCATAGCCCGATATGAAGCGGTATATAAATGAAGCTGCTTTGCTTTGCTTTTGCTTTGAATATCAGGTGCTGTATGCTACATTTCAGAGAAGGTAACTGGCAAAATCACACCTGAGTATTCCTTGCCTCAAAAAACCCTATGGAATTCATGGGGTTGCCATAAGTCAACAAGGGACTTGAAGGCACAGACACATATTTATAGTCTCTACATTAATTTTTTATGTTTTTAACTTTATGAATTGTTTAATTGTCTTTTAAATAACTTTGACATTGATAATTTTATTGATGTTTTTGTATAGTTTTTAATCTGCATTAAAAAAAAATACGTTGCTAGCCACCTTGAGTCCCAGTATTGGGAAAAGGGCAGGCTATAAATGAAATTAAAAAATAATAAATAAATAAATCTATGCAGTTCTATGCATGTAGGCCATTGTGGAAGGCACAGGGACATTTCCCCTCTGCTCCCCTGGGGCAGTCACATTGTCACATTTCAGCATGCCAGAAGTGATGTAATGTCACTTGCAACTGCCATTTTGGCCTGTTTTCAGCTGGATTTTGTTTTGTGTAGGTTTAGAAGATAGGAGCTTGGAGGGTGCAGTATATTACCCGACTTGTGACCACTTTTGGTGACTGGGTCTGATTTGGAGGCAAAAAATGCTTCAAGGACTACAGTTTGGGATGCCAAGGATGCATGTGGACCACATTCTATCCACCTCTAATGTAGGCCTTCCTTGCTAACATTTTGTCAAATGCATGGCTGCTGAGCACAAGACTGGAGGATGTATTGGCAACAGGGGCCTGGAGTATATATTTCCTGCTTCGTGACTATGCTATGTGGAAAGTTTACATGTGAGTATCCCTTTCGTAGAGAGATGGGGAATGTATGGCTCTTCAGATGTTGTTTGACTTCAACCCTCATCAGCCATCACGAGTGGCTATAATGGCCAGGCCTAATGGGATTTTTGAGATTAAAAAGAAATCTGGAGGGCTCTATCCCTTTTTTAGTTGATCCATAATGAGGAAATTTGGCTTCCTCTGTTCTGCTTTTAACCTCAGTACCATCTATGAGATGAGAGCAGAGCTTGGAAATGTTACTCTGGGGGAATACACCACCCAGAGACCTAAATAATTTATTTATTTATGTATTTATTTATTTATTTTTATTTTCTTGTATCCCACATTTCTCCCAATTTAGAGACTCAAAGCAGCTAATAGCAAATTTAAAAAGAATACAATTTAAAACAGTACAATATTAAAATGTATAAATATAAAATTTAAAAACAATTAAACAATTTTAAAAATTAAAACAGTTATGAATTAAAATGTAACATGTTAAAAATACAAATCTTAAAATTGAAAATGCACAGTATTTAAAACCAGGTCCTTGAAATGGCCTAACAGCATAAGAATGTCTTTATCTGCTGCCAAAAGGATAGGAGTGATGGAGCCATCCTGGCCTTTCTAAGAAGGGAGTTCCAAAGCTTGGGAGCAGCCACTGAGAAGGCCCTCTCTCTTCTTCCCACCAAACGTCCCTGAGAAGGTGATGGGACAGGGAGAAGTGGGTGCATAAAGTGAAACACAGTCCTTCAAATAACCTAGACCCAAGCCATATAGGGTTTTATAGATCAAAACCAACACTTTGAATTGTGCCAGGAAATGGACTGGCAGCCAATGGAGCTGTTGCAACAAGGGAGTTGTATGCTCCCTGTAACCAGCTCTAGTTAACAACCTAGCTGCAGCTCTTTGGGTCAACTGAAGTTTCTGAGCACTTTTCAAAGGCAACCCCTCATAGAGTTTCCAAACGGGATGTAACCAAGGCCTACAATCATAGCAGAACCACTGAATCTACCTACAAATCTACCTACCATACCTATGAATCTACTTACCATTCAACCTCTGATTCAATGGGTCTACTCTAATTGAGATTAAGCAACAGGATTCAAGCCAGAATTTTCTATCAGTGTGATTAGTTGGCCGTGCCATACCCTCCAACTATCCTGATTTATCAGAGACAGTCCTGATAAATCCTCTGTCCCATTTATTCAGCTGCTTTTAAAATGTCCTGGTTTTGTTTTCCTCCTCCCATTTTCCCCTTTTGTCCTTAGTTTATTTCCATTCTTGCAAACTGAATTAAAAATGTGAAAGTATTTTGTACACAATTAACTCAGCTGTGGGGAGAGGAAAGGAAGGGCAGAATCTAATTCAGGCAAAAGCAAACTGCTGCAACTTCTTGCATTTGTGTTCTTCCTCATTAATAACTTTTGCCATCTTGACCACACTCTGATCTTGCTTGGCCAGCTGTCCCAGGTTTTGCCTGTGAAATGTTGGAGGGAGTGCCATGCTGGCTAAGAAATTCTGGAACTTGAAAAAAGTATGTTTCTCAGCTTCTGACTAAGGGAGAATGACTGACCTAAGTTCACTCAGTGAATCTCATTATTGTGTATAGTTTTCATCTTAGATCTCCCTGGTCCCATCTGATGATCAGCTGAACTCCAAAATCTCACAGTTGTTTTCTCAGGCCTAGTCCCAATCTCATGCTGTACTTATTTATGTCAAGGAAGATCTGTCAAAGCTACCGAGCATAATACAGACCATCATTCATAATGCTTATGCTCCAAAGAAGATCCTCTTTGGTACTGCTCAAAGATCCATGTTATTCGAAATTGTGCCAGCTTTGCCTCTCCACAAGCAACCCAGCAACCTCGAAAGCACAAGGAGACATCAGAGCCCTCTAATGCAGATATTCTGAGTAAATGAAACCTTTTTCAGTGTGGTTACCTTTGTAATAACAGCCTTCTTATATGCTAGATACTTACATAACAGAAGATGAAAAGACATTTTATAGCCTTTTGGTGAGAGGGCTGAACATTAACAGCATACCTGTGGCTATTCAAAGCCAGGGAGGGAGTCACTTCCAGGCCATGGGAAACTCCAGACATTTTGCCTTTCCATTCCTACTTATTGACTAGTTCTGCTGTTTGCACAGACACAGCTTAGGTCTCTGTGAGCATATATGTTTGAAGCACATAAAATTCATTTTTAAAAAAATCCATGTGATTAGTTCTAATGGTAAAACAAATTTTGCAAACAGCTTGATCATGGATCAATTTAATAAACATTCCCCCTTAATAATAGGTAGCTCAGTTCGCTGTTGGTTATGGCAATGGGCAGTGATACATTGTTATGGACGTTATCACACGGGGGAAATCTGTTGGTTAATCCACACAAATCCCAAACAAAAACTGAATTTGCACCTCACAATTTCACACGACGTTGCACAGAAACTGGACAGAAACTGGTATTATCCGAGATCTTTTTAATTTCGGGAGTTTAGAGGAAATGCATTTGCGAAATTATAGTAATTTCGCATTTACTGTAATGTGAAAAGCAAATACGCACGGACAATTCTCTTTTAAAACCTGGAGGAGGGCCAAGAGGAGGAGGAGGAGGGGCCTCTAGGGAGGGAGAGTCCCGGGCTCCTGCCATGCAGGCAAGGCAAGGCAAGGCAAGGCAAGGAGAGGGAAGTTTGGGATGGAGGAGAAGTTTGGCATTTGGGATGGAGGGGAAAGCTGTGGGTGGATGTGGGTGCAAGTGTGAGGTGTGCTTGTGGAGCAACTTGCAAATCCATCTCACCATGAAGTTCTGCCCTGCAGGTCCTACAAAGGGGAAAGGCTTATGGGGGAGGCATGGGAACTACCTCCAGTTTCCCCCTCTCAATCCCTCCCTTGCCTCGGCTTGCCTTGCCTTTCCAGCCTCCTCCTCCTCCTCTGCTCTCTTGAGAGGTCCTAACCCCAACGGAAGGGGGTTAGGACCTGTGCAGGAGGACATGACCTCAAATGTAGGACAGTCTGACATTTCCTCCTGGGAAATGCAGGACCCGCCCTGGAAAAAGGAGGAGTCTGGTCACGAAACAGACCCATTTCCAGTACATGTACGGGTTCTTTTCACTTGTGTATGAAAGTTAAAAATGTATTTATTTCTTTTTTGCTTTTAACTTAATTCCGTTATTACTGTAATTACGTGTGAAAAGCTTTTGCGTAATTAAGCTCTATTTTTGCTTTCTTTTTGGGATGCTTCATTTCCACTTTATTATCTCTTTAACAATGAAACTGGCCGACGTGTGATAATCACAGGTCAAACTAGTATACCAAAAATGTTGAGAAAATGAGTCCCTTTTCTGCCCAAATAGAGGCAATGTCAAGAAATCACTAAGAACCAGAAAGAACTTATATTGAAAATGGCACGCATAAGATTCACATGGTCTTATCTCTGTTTTGCTACTGCATGTGCAAGCACTGCAAAAGCCAGTCAATCTGCAATGAAAGAGGCACATGGGCATGGGCTGGTTGCAACTAATGATGCTAAAACATTTGGCAGGCAGGAATTATCTCTATAGAGGAAGGACTAGTATCAGGGGTCCACTTTGGTAATTCCTAAGAACATGGGGGTAGGGAAAGAGTGGCCCAATGCCAAACCCCGTCCAACAACCCCTCCCCTTTTATTTGCAGCACTTGGTGCTTCCTGGGATACCCTTATAAGCCTCTACTCCCTCCCAACTTTTAAAATTTAAGTTTCCCAGGTCATTCATTGACCCCCAAAGTAACTAAATAAATGACAAAATTGCTGCAAAATGCCTGGAATAAGAACAGAAGTATGAATGAAGACTTATAAGATGCTTTAAAAATCCAGGATGTTTTTCCTATAGTTCAAAGATCTTCGGGGAAGACTTTCTCTTGGTCCTGCCACCATCACAGGCTCACTTGGTGAGGATGTGAGAGAGAGACTTCTTGGAGGCTGCCCCCATCCTCTGAAATGCTCTCCCACAGTAGGCTAGGCTGGCCCCCTGACCGTTTTTCTTTTGCCAGCAGGCAAAATCCTTTTTGTTTCAGCAGGCTTTAAATATGTAACTGCACCAGAGAGGCTTTTTAAAAAAAAAAAAATTAAAATGGGATGTGTGTTTTATTTATTTTTTAAAACTTTTGTATGTTTTCAAATAATTTTATATTATTTTAATAGTTTTTAAAACTGCACTGTAGATTTTAGCTGATTTCCTCCTGTGAGCAACCTTGGGTCCCACTCTGGGAGAAAGGCACCATATAAATAAAATAAAATATCTTCCCTGACCAAGATCATAGGTCTACAATTCTATCCTTCCTAAACAAGCAATAGAAAACCTGGGGTGGACCATCAATACAAGGTATACATCAGTTAATGAAGTAGATCTGCTCCTGCACATTATTTCCTTAACAGACCATTTGGTGACAGTGGCAGAAATAACACGAAAGAATGGGGATAGGTTGCTGCACCACAAACCAGAGCAGTTCAACATGTTTCAGCATAGGGCCTTTGCAGACTGCCAGAAATAGTGCACATTAAATTCAGGCACTGCCCTGGCTCAGTGCTAGGGAATCATGGGAACTGCAATTTATTGTGGCACCAGAGCTCTCTGACAGAGAAGGCTCAATGTACCAGAAAAAAAATACAATTCCCATGACTCCCTAGCACTGAGCCAGGGCAGTGCCTCAATTTAATGTGCACTATTTCTGGCAGTCTGCAAAGGCCCATAGTTTCTTTTAATCAAAAAGTAACAGTATGCACATGTGAAAGGAAACAAGAAGCTCAAATAAGTCTTGCATAAATAAACAAAACATTTTGAATCTTCTGGAAACCACTTTCAAGATGCATCCAGAATTATTTTTTTTCTTTCATCCGTTTCTACTTTTCTTATTATTTCTATTTTGGAGGCCAAATATATACTTCTTTACCATGCTGGGGGAGGTAGCTGGTGAAGCAGACTTGTCTGCTGTCACCTTTTCTCTCTTTTGCTGTTCACACATGTTCAGTAAGAGATTCTAAAGATAGTTGATGTTTACCTTGCCTATTGCAGGCAAGCAGACACAGCAATCATAGGATCAGCTAGAGTAGAAACCTATTCTTTCCCAACTCAATTCTTTATTGTATTCTTCACTGTAGATGAACTGCTGTAACCCACCACCAAAAGTCTGTTTTTCTCCACCCTTCCTTCACCATTTTCCTAGTACCATGGCTGCTAAACTTTCGTCTTGAAAGGGGACAAGAGGGGAAGAAGGATCTGGAAACATAAGACATTATAAAAAGCAATTTGTCAGAGGCTTTGTTAACTAAGGTATGCCTGTACTTAGTCTAGAACATTCTAACAAACCTAGTCTGGATCAACAAATAGATTTGCTACAAACATTACAGATCTGCAGTAGTGAGAACTGGATCCAGAGGCAAAGGGAGTGAATGGGTGATGACTGGAAAGGCTTGAAACAATCTCAGGACAATCTCCTCTATGCATATATGAACACGTGGAAGATGGAACAGAGTTGAACCTGCTATTCCTGTCCTTTCCTTGCACTCTGACGGCCACACTCCTATTGATGTTCACCCATTCACTAGTTTTACAAGAAGAAGTCCTTCTCTCTGTCCCAGCAGTTAGTGCAATACACTGAATGAGGATGTGGAATGGGACCTTCTCCACTGTGGCATCCTATTTATTGAATGCCCTCTCCTTGGAGATCCACTGCCAATATTGGTTAGTTCTATATACCCATGTAGAAGTCTAGAAATTTTAGTCAAAAATTGACCCCAAAAAACTAGGTTGACTTTATCTACAAGTCAATGTAAGTGCTGTGCTTTAACAAAAAAGCAGTTGTACTTTTTTGTACTTCTCTGTACCTTTCTGAATAGAGTGGCAAAAGGCAAGAGCTTAGTCCTTCCTGGGTGCATCCAAAAGCAGCACCAACCCCCCTCGACTCTTGGTGCTTTGCCTCAAAGGAAAACCAAGAGAAATTGTGTTTGAAGGATTTGAATAAGACATCTGTGTATGTTTGTTAGCTTTTCTGATTTAAAATCAAGCAAAGTTATCACATTAAAATCTATCATCACTGCCTACATAGTAACCATTTGCTTTGGTTTGCCATTTCATCCTTGCAGGACTTGGAGGACATGGGGAGTTGAGGTGGTGCCCTCCCAGCCTTGCAGGACTTTGAGGACATGCTTCCTAGTCAAGCTCAGAATGGAGGAGATTTTGGTCCTAGGAAAAGAGAGGAGGGAAATGGTGGATTTCCCCAAAAACTGGTGAGGGATGTGCCACAGATTACTTCTGCCACAGTAATCCCTTCAGTTTGATGCATTTCAGGTCCATCATTTCCACTTGCAGAACATGTTTGCTAAATGCTTCTTTTCAAAAGAACTGCCAATAAACTAGTGTCAGGAAAGAGAAGTTCTTTTGCATTTGCCTCACTTCATCGCAATTGAAACTGAGTGCAGTCGGTTCAGAACCAGTTTCAAGTGGGAACAGCAGACATATAACCTGATTAGCAATTCATTTTAAATCAGTGGGAATGAGGCCTAAATTAAACACAGCATTATCTACGATCAGCTGTGATCTGACCTGACCCAAGAAAATATTCTTCTTTGAGCAATCAAGTGAGCAAAGGCTTTTGTTTCAAATCTCAACAAAGTAAAATCAACCTAATAGGTGAATTGCATCTTTGAGAATTGGACTATTACTTGCCATTGAAATAGTTTCTTGTCACTTCAGATTGTTCAAACTGTTTCCTCAAAGCAGTAACAATTCCATGAGATTCTGGAGATGATAGTGATATTCAGAAACTGAGCCGTCATTATGCCAACTCTTCTAAACAAGATAAATGCAATTTAGTTCAGGTTAATCTGTTTCTGTTTACTTTCTCAGTTCACTTAGGGCAATTACATGCTGACACAACAGCCAATATTACAATAGCATTAAGATATTAAGTTCTAGACTTTATTGACAAATTGGAAACAAACAAATCACTGGGAACAGATTCTATCCACCCAAAGTTTCATAGAGAACACAAATGTGAAATTGCTGATTCTCTAACTAACATGTGTAAAATTTCTCTAAGAACAGCCACTGTGACAAAGTGGCAATTCTGCTGACCATTTGTAAAGTGATCCTAAAGAAAGGATGATTCTGGAAATTATAAACTGGTTAATTTAACATGTGCTCTTGATGTTAACAATGCAATCCTAACTCAAAAATATGTTGGCTTTAGGAAGTTACAATCAAGCACAAGCCATTCCCTGCAAAAAAGAACAAAAACATTTTTTGCCAGCAGAAATGCACTTCTGCTAGATCCTCTTCTGCCAGCTCATTTCAAACATGTCTCAATAGAACAATCTACTGTCAGAACTGTTGCGCTAGCTAAGATCAACCAACAGAAAAGTCCAAAAGGGGCAGAATGTGCTATACCACATCCAAATCTCTTCCACTGCAGGACACATCCACAATGCTGGCACTCAATCTGCATCTACACTCCAGAATTGACATCATTTTAACTGTTATGGCTCACTGCTATGGAATTCTGGGATTTCTAGTATCATGAGATATTTAGTCTTCTCTGTCAGAAAGCTCTGATGACACAACAAATTACAGGTCCCAGGATTCCATAGGATGGAGCCATGACGGCTAATTGTGCAGTGTGGAAGCAGCCAAAATTAGGAAAAGGTGTGGGTATTTCTAAGCTATTTCTACAATTCTTAGGCTAGGATAGATTGCATTTAGCATAGCACAGAAGTGGTTCAGCTGTCCCTTGACCATTTTGGCCAGTTAGGATTGTACTTGGCAGAAAGTATTTATAAAAATGTTACTAAAGAATTCTGCAGAAGAATTAGCATCTCTTCTGCAAAGATATGTCCTGTCCCACTAACATTTTAGAGTTCTTTGGGAGTATCAGTAAACCTCTGGATAGGATGACCTGGTAGACAATTTACTCAAATATTCAGAAAGCTTTTGACAAGTCCTTCACCAAATATTTCTGAACAAAACTATCAGTTATCATGGGATAACTGGAAAAGTCATCTTCTAAACTGATAACTCGTTAAAGTGCAGAAAACAGAGAGAAGGAATAAAAGAAGAGTTCTCACTGGGAAAGTATGTAAACAGTGGGATTCTTCCAAAGAACATTATTAATTTATTTAGAGATGATCTCCATTTAGGGTTGAACAGTCAGGTAGCTAGGTTTGTTGATACCAAATCATGTAGAGTGTTTTTGTTTTTGAAAAATATAGAATAAAATGGTATCCAAAGGAATCTTTTCCAGCTAGAAAAATAGTTACCTGCAGTTGTGAAGTGATATACCTTGCCACCAAAATTCCTAACTTCACATAGATGCTGATGGGACTGAAGGTGATAGTGACTCACCAAAGAAAGAGATCCTTGGATTTGGTGGACAGGTTGATGAAAATATTGAGCCAGCGTGCAGATGCTCTGAAAAATAAAACTGTCATTACCTTTGAGTAATCTATGTAATAGCCACATCTGATATACTGTTCACAGTTCTGGGAACTTAACCTTAGAATAGAGATGGTTGGTCTGAAGACTGTACAGAAGAGGACAACCAAAAGACCTAGGGTCCGGAACAATTCTGCCATTAGGGAAGGTGGCAATGTTTGGCATTTTTACCTTAGAAACATGATCAGGGAAGAAATAATTGAGAAGTGTGAAAGTATATGTGGAAAGTAAACATGGAGAAGTTTCACTTCTCACAAATTTATATTCTGGGTCATTCAAGGAAGTTGAAAGGTGGAAGAATCAGGACAAAAAAGAAGTGCCTTTTCATGCATGCATATTTATAACAGTTGTTACCCAACATGCCAGGGTCCTGAGTTGCACCCACAATCAATATTTAATAGGGGAATTTTATTAGATCAATTAAAGCTGCTGAGAAGGCTTGCGCAACTAAAAACAGGGATCAAGCTTATGTATAATGGTTCTGAGAAACAGGACTCCCAAGTGCAGGTTCAATGTAATTTCATTTATAGTGAAAGACTATCACCATTCACACTCACTCATGCACACATTCAAGAACTTACAATATTAAGGTGGTAGCAGATAACGACTTCAAGGGATTTGCAGAGGGCAATACTGTACTGATTCCAGACACGTAGCTCCAATCAGGGGACACTCTGGGATGGAAAACAGCTCAGCAGCTGCCATAGGATTGTGTTGTGACCAGCTTATGCTGAGGAATCAGACAGGTTTCAGGATGTGAAAGCATTTCCAGGAGGGAAGAATGAGCAAGGAAGTTGAGAATGGCTAGACCAGGGGTAGGCAACCTTTCCCCTTTAAGGGCCAAGGGACTTCAGCTCCCAGAATCCCAGGAGCTATTGGCCAACATGGGACTATTGGCCAACATGGCTGAGTCTTCTGGGAGCTGAAGTCCCTCGGCCATTAAAGGGGAAAGATTGCCTACCCCTGGGCTAGACTATCAGTGCAAATGCCCTTGCTACCAGAGAAGAATGTACTTGGATTTCTGTTCACAGGTAATACCAGGTCTATTGCCCACCATCACTCCTATCAGTGTAAGGATTATGCAGATTCTGATCTTGATTGATCTATCCTGTCTACAGGATTGGGCTCCTCCATTCTGAGTTTACCATAATTCCTTACATGGCAAGGCAATTTCCCACAGTGGAGCATCCTTGCAAATACATACTTTAAATACCTGTTGATATCCATTTGATATTGGCATGGAGGAGGGGTGCAGAGGACTAGACCTTGGGATAACACAATGGAACTTGCTAAAGAAAGATGAAGAGATGGCTGACAAATTAGGTCTGTGGTTAGATACATTAATGGAAGATAAGTCTGTAAATGGCTAGCAGTCATAATGGGTACATATTACATATTATATTATTCCTCTAAAACACCAGTGGCCTGTAAAGGTGAAACAGAGTTGGGTATCATCACCACACTGTTGCTGTGTGCCTTCAAGCTGTCTCTGACTTAGGGTGACCCTAAGGAGAAACCGATCATGAGGTTTCTCAGCAAGATTTGTTAATCTTGTGAATGTGACTTGCCCAGAGCCATTCAGTGGGTTTTCATGGTCAACCAGGGATTCCTCAGTTCTAGTCTAATACTCAAACCCTTACACCACACGGTCTCTTGTAAGACATATGGAGGCAGTCAAACAGAAGACCCTGATCTTCTGTTAATCTCAGAGCCACTGGCAATAATCTTTGAGAACTCCTGGAGAACAGGAGAAGTCCCAGCAGACTGGAGGAGGGCAAACATTGTCCCCAACTTCAAAAAGGGGAAAAAAGAGGATCCCAACAACTATCGCCCAGTTAGTCTGACATCAATACCGGGAAAGATTCTAGAACAATTAATTAAACAGAGAGTCTGTGAACATTTAGAAGGGAATGCCATAATCACTAAAAGTCAACATGGGTTTCTTAAAAACAGGTCATGCCAAACTAATCTGATCTCTCTTTTTTGATAAAATTACCAGCTTGCTAGATGAAGGGAATGCGGTAGACATAGCATATCTTGATTTCAGTAAGGCTTTTGATAGTCTTGCAAACAAGATAGTAAAATGTGGGCTACACAATACGACTGTTAGGTGGATTAGTAACTGGTTGACTGACTGAACCCAAAGAGTGCTCAGCAATGGCTCCTCTTCATCCTGGAGAGAAGTGACCAGTAAGGTGACACAGGGTTCTGTCCTGGGGCCAGTGCTCATCAACATCTTTATCAACAATTTGGATGAAGGAGTAGGGGGCATGCTTCTCAAATTTGTAGATGACACCAAATTAGGAGGAATAGCTAATACCCCAAAGGACAGGATGAAAATTCAAAATGATCTTAATAGATTAGAAAGCTGGGCCAAAGCTAACAAAATGAATTTCAACACAGAGAAATGTAAGGTACTGCACTAAGGGCAAAAAAATGAAATGTATAGATATAAGATGGGGGACACCTGGCTTAATGATCTAGGAGTCTTAGTAGACCAGAAGTTGAACATGAGTCAACAGTGTGATGCCGCAGCTAAAAAGGCCAATGCAATTTTAGGCTGCTTTAGTAGAAGTATAGTATCTAGATCAAGGGAAGTAATAGTGCCACTGTATTCTGCTTTGGTCAGGCCCCACATGGAATACTGTGTCCAGTTCTGGGCACCACAATTCAGAAAGGATGTTGAAAAACTGGAGCGTGTCCAGAGGAGGGTGACTAAAATGGTGAAGAGTCTGGAAACCATGCCTTATGAGGAAAGACTTGGGGAACTGGGTATGTTTAGCCTAGAGAAGAGACGGTTAAGAGGGGATATGATAGCCCTGTTTAAACATTTGAAAGGATGTTATATTGAGGAGAGCACTAGCTTGTTTTCTGCTGCTCCAGAGAACAGGGCCTGGAACAATGGATGCAAGCTACAGGAAAAGAGAGGAACTTCCCGACAGTGAGAGCTGTTCGACCGTGGAACACACTCCCTGGGAGTGTGGTGGAGTCTCCTTCTTTGGAGGTCTTTAGAGGCTGGATGTCCATCTGTCGAGGATGCTTTGATTTTGAGTTCCTGCATGGCAGGGGGTTAGACTGGATGGCCCTTGTGGTCTCTTCCAACTCTATGATTCTATGATTCTATGAATGTATGATAAATCTATTCAAATTAGCACTAGGACAAAGAAGAGCAAAAACAAAATTGCACCATCGTACAAGAAGTGTCTCTTCAAAGGTGGGTGGATAGGAACCACACATATGTCCTTGAGGTTTATATTTTAAAAACAAGATTAAAAGAACACATTTTGTAAACTGGGATGGGCTCTGGAAGATTGTCATCATCTTGACTTCATCTTTTACAAAGTCACCCAAAAGCAGTATACGTGCAAGTCATGGAAAGAGGATTCTGCGATGAACACATCACCTTTGAAAAGGGGAGGAAGCAAAGATAAGAGAAAGGAAAAGAGAGGACACAAGGACACAGTGGGATTTTGCTTGCCCCTAATCTTCCCACTGTCTCCCTTTATTGTTTGGTTGAGTTACACTGCCTAGGTACATTGACACAGAATTGCTTAGAAGGGAGATAAAGAACTCTGTTCACATTTGGCTCTCATTTCAACATGTCTGTTGTTTCAACTTTTGGTTGGTAATGTTGCTTTAGCCTTTTGGCTGTGTTCAAAAATGCTGCTGCTGCTGTTAGAAAGTGGAGAAATATGCAAAGGTGTTTAACTGTTCCTGATAAACTCCACTGAGAGTGTCTAATCTTCCTTTACCAGATAGTTTCACAGTTAGGAATGTGCCTGCATGACCTCTCAACCTTCTTCTCCCCCCCCCCCCATTTGCCTTCTATTTATCTCTTTTTCTGCAAAGGAAAAAGAAATGTTGGGAGCATTTTCTTTTCCTTGCTCCTGAGCTAATTCTTGCTTGTCAAAAATGAAGATTCATGCTTCAGGAAGAGGAGGAGGAGGAGGGGACGGTGGACAGGAGTATTAAAAAGATAAGGAAACAATGCTCCTGCATAGGGCCTATAACAAGGTGAGCAGAATTCTAGTTTGTGGGATCTATATTGGCTATAAATTTGAAAAACCTTACAGTTGATCCACTTTGAGGGGTTTTACTAGAACCCCCAGATGTCAATTGGAGCCAGGCACAAATAAAATCATGTTTGTTGTTGTTAACTGCCTTTGACTCAACCTCGACACACGACAACCCTGTGAATAAGGCTGATGCTCACTATCCTATGTCACTCTGCTCAGGTCCTGCAGCTAAGGCTCATGTCCTCCTTGATTTTGTCTAATCATCTGGTGTGGAGTCTTCCTCCCTTTCCACTGTCTTCTGCCTTCTCTACCATTATTGTCTTTTCTAATGAATCATGCCTTCTCATAATGTGGCTAAACTACAACAGCTTTAGTCATCCTGACTTCCAGGGAAAATTCAGGCTTGATCTGTCCTAAGACCCATTTGTCTTTCTGGCCCTCTACAGTATCCTTAGCACTCTTCTCCTACACCATATCTCAAATGAGTTGATTTTCATTCTGTCAGCTTTCTGCATTGTTCAGATCTCACATCCATACATTGGAATGGAGAATAGAATGACTTGGGTAATCCTAACTCTAACTTAGAAAAATGGCAACTGAAGCAAGTTAAGTCAGCCTGGCTGAATTTGGGCTGCATTCCAATGGCAGGTTTTTGGGGAAAATCCATGCAATAGCATCCGGATGCAGCCTGAATTTTACTTCAGTTGGGGTGAGGTAAGTCTCCTTTTAATGCATTTTAAAGGTATTGCGATAATTTCCTAAACCTGCTCTGTGTACAATATTTTCTGCATACAGGTTGAACAAATAGGATGATAGAATGCAGACTTATCTGACCCCTTTACCAATTGGGAACCATTCTGTTTCTCCATATTCTGTTCTAACAACAGTCTTGTTCTGAATATATGTTTTGCATCAGGACAATGAGATGTTGTGGCACTCCCATTCCTCTAGATTCAAGCCATAGCTTTCATATTCTATATCAGGGGCCGGCAACATATGGCCCGCGGGCTGGTTCCGGACCAGAGCCCCGTGCTTACCTGCTGAGGCGGACCCCTGCCGCCACCGCCGCCACCGCCTGCCACCACCTCCATGCATTTTGGTTGCCGCGCAGCTGCACGCGCCACGACCGCCATTTTGATTTCCAAAAATGGCGGCCATGACGCGTTTGCGCATGCATAGGAGTACTGCGCATGCGCAAACACATCATGGCTGCCATTTTGGAAAACAAAATGGTGGTCGCAAGTGGCGGGCGCCATTTTGTTCTCCAAAATGGCGGCTGCAACTCATTTGCGCATGCGCAGTACTCCTGCGCATGCACAAACGCGTTGCGGCTGCCATTTTGGAGAACAAAATGGCAGCAGTGACATGCGTGGAGGTGGCTGCGGCAGCGCGCAGGCAGGGGGTCACGTGGGGCGGCGGTTTTTGCGCATGTGCTCACGTGCACGTGAGCGTGCGTGCCACCATTCCCCCCCCCTCAGCCCGCCGGAAGGGACGACTTTGGGGGACCAGCCCCCAGCTCTAAAAGGTTGCCTACCCCTATTCTATGTAATCAAAAGCTTTGCTGTAATCAATAAAATGCATGCACATTTTCTTCTGGAGTTACCCGGTGTGCTCCATTATCCATCTGAGTTGTTGGTTTGAGTGCCATAATGGAACACAGCTTACAATAGCTGTGCACAAAAATCCATTCTTGTATACTCACAAATTTCTTTACTTCAATAGTATAATTTAGAGAGGAAATTATTTGGTTGCCCCTTTGACTATACAGTGGGGAAACAAACACTGTCACCAAACTACTGTAAAACTTTTAAAAAAAATTATTATAATTTACATTAATATTAATAACTATTGTCTTATTCACATAATTCATAACAGTTCTTATAGTAAATATTCTTGTGATCTTTTCATAAAAGAGGCATAGAGCCAAAAAGCCCTGTATATCAATGATGAGCCTTGATTAAATCTGAAACTTGGGATACAAATGGATTGCATAGTTCCACTAAGTTGTCTTTTACAATTGCTTTTCTTGCCAATTGAGTTTATATTGTCAATTTCTCAGCTAGAGCAATCTAATGAAGCCTATCCTGTCAGTATCAGAGAGATAGTCCTTCTACTTCTTTCCAAAAACTTGATAATTGGGTCTAGCAGCTTCAGTCAAGAATTAAATAGGATCTTTGTGTGGTAGTTCTGCATTTTTTTCATCTAAATTTGACAATATTAATAAAGTTTCTAAGAAAACAAATATTTTGTCCTATCATTTGATTTAGCCGATTTAGAATATTTTCCCCCAAATCAATAACTTTAGGACAAATTGTATAGCTTGCTTGCTTTGGCTTTGGGGATGGATGCAGGTGGCTTGTTATCGCAGTGGTATAACCTTGGGAGCTGGGTGCTTGGCTGTGCTTGTGAGACTAGCAGCTTGGAATGTGGGGGAGGTATGGAATAGCTTGGTAGTGCTTGGGCTAGGTATGAGCGGGGTTGTGGGGTGGATTAGATCATGGGAATGGTAGGAGGGGAGCTATCATGCTAATTCATGAGGGGTGGAGTTATGGATTGGGGTTTTTTAATATACTGTTTGTGCTATTGGAGGGCAGTTCCACCTTAAACACTGAATTGGTGAAGTACTGGCCTGTGACTTCAATAAAGTTTTGTTCTGATTCATCATACAAGACTCTTTGATTGCACATAGACTCTAAGTTCATTGATTCTGACAGTAAGCTGGAACTCTCTGCATTCAATCTGGTACAATGCATGGCATTCAGATCCACATCCACCAAAGCGGCAGTATTGGAAAATCCTGTGGAGGACATGGGCAGTGGACATGGGTCGAAAGTGTGGGAGCCCATCCCAAAGTGATTGTGGAAGTAGAGGGAGCAACTCCAGCCAACTCTGAACGAGGTGTGTGGTTCCAGCCAAAGGCACCAGCCAGGGCGTGGGAGTGTTGGCGAGCCAGCAGAATGTCTGCTTGGGACGTCGGGGTGGCTGACCCTTTGGAAATGGACCTCCAAGTGTTACAGATGCACAAGGAGATGTGCAAGATGCAAGACACACTGGCTGAAGTAGTGCATGCCCTGAGTGGCTTGGCCACAGGTGGAGGACCTGGTGCCCCCCCCCCCAGCCGTGGGCCCGGTGAGGCAGCCAGCAGCACTGGTGGTGCCACCAGCACTGAACCCAGGATGGTCCCAGGATCTCCTGGTGCAATGGCCCAGATGGCAGGCCATATGAATGAGTGGGGGGCAGCCTTCCCTGATGAGGCTGCCAAGGTGAGGTGTGTGACCAACCACCTGGAAGGTGAGGTGGCAGACTGGTTAGTCCAACTCAATGATAGCAGGCCAGTGGAGCTGCAGAGTCTACAGACATTTATGTTGGTGCTCCAGGCCTGATTTGAAGACTCGTTCTGTGTGGAGAGGGCCTGTACCCAATTAATGGCTTTGGTGCAAGGATCTGGCACCATTTCTGAATACACCATGGAATTCTGCAGCTTGGCAGCCCAGGTTCCTGAATGGCCAGAGGCAGTTAAGGTCCAATATTTCAAAGAGGGTTTGCATGCTGATTTGTTGGAATGGGCCCTCACATGGGAAGCCCTGCTGTCCCATATTGAACTGGTGCATGGATATGTGGTACAAATGTAGTGCAAGAGTGGATATGGCTGGCTGGAGAGGCAGAGCTGGTGAAAGAAGAGCTTAAATTAACCTGACAACGCAAAAGTGGCACACATAAAGGGAAGAACACCAAGTGGGCCCTGTTGGTCTGTGTTCCAAGGGCAAAGCCTCAACCCCCTGGGAGACTGAGAGAGAGCAGTGGATGAGGATGGGGCTTTGTCTGGCTTGTGTGAAGAAGGGCCACATAATTGCGAGTTGCCTAGAACAGGAGGAAAATACCAGGGGAACTGCAGCAAATACATCGGCAGTGCCATCAATTAAAGGGGCCCCCACATTGATCCAGTAATGGAGGACAAGGAGGACAAGCCCTCAAGGCAACCAGGCCAGGGTCAGTAGAGCCAGCTGGATGTAATCTGGATGGACAGCAAAGAGGAAGAATAAAGTAGTGAACCGTCGGGAAATTACCTGAGCCTGCCTTAGATCGTGGCGTAAGGCAGTCTGCAGACACGAACAGCCGCAGAACCATGGTGAGTGGGGGAATCTCTCTATGTACTTTGTGAGTAAGACTGCTCAATGCAACGAGAAGCAGGTGTGGACTTGGTAGCAGCCATTGACTCTGGCTGCACCAGATGTTTTGTTAGCCAAGAGGTGGTTTGGACTTTGGGAATAAAGACCAGACCATTGGCCACCCCATCCCTTTCCATCAGATGGTGGAAAGCCATGGCAGAACAGACTGGGACAGTCTGGCTCAGGGTGGGGGATCATTGGGAAAAGAGCCCTAGTGGATCTAATTACCAGGTCATTTTAGGAATAGATTGGCTCCACTTTCACAATCCCAGCATTAAATGGAGGGAAAGACAGTTGGTGTTTGATGACCTTGTGTGTTGGGGGCACCTCAGGGGACCTAGGCCGATAATGGGGGAGTAGGCTGTTATGGCTGCTTTCCAAGTGGGACCTGGTATGGAGCGTGTGGGTCAGGCAATCCAAAGAGACCAAGTGGGTTATCCTGCCATCTACCAGGACTTATGGGAGGTGTTTGAAAAGCAAGAGAGTGATCAGTTGGCCCCCCACTGGGAGATGGATTGTGCTATAGAGCTAGAACCTGGGGGCCCACCTCCTAAGCCCAAACTTTATTCTATGGCCTCCTTGGAATTGAGAACTCTGAGAGAGTTTATAGAAAAAACTTAGCTCAAGGGTTTATTATCCTTCCACCTCCATGTTTGCTTCCCAGGTGTTTTCCTGGACAAAAAGGATGGATTGCTCTGCTTGGTGATGGACTATCAGAATTTGAATGGGATATGTAGTAATAATAATAATAATAATAAAGTTTATTTGTATCCCGCTTATTGCCAGACAATCCAAGCGGCTTACAATAATAATATCTCCAAAGAAAAACCAACCCACCCCCTAATCAACCTCCACTGCGTTCCTCATCCATCAACAACTGATGGGGCCACGAGAGGAACGCAGGAGTCAAGGAACCCAAGGCGGGGGTGATCAGTCTGGGAAGGCCTGCCGAAAGAGATCCGTCTTGACAGCTTTTTTAAAGCTGTCCAGTGATGTCAACTGACGGATCTCATCCGGCAGGCCGTTCCAGAGTTTGGGGGCGACAACAGAAAAAGCCCTCTAGTACAAATACTCCCTCCCGCTTATGAAGGACATGTTGGGACACCTGACCACTGGTAAAGTGTTTACAAAACTGGACCTCCGAGATGCGTATTTTAGCGTTTGGATTGGTGAGGTGGATGAACACAAGATGGCATTTAATTGCCCCTTGGGGACTTTTGAATATCTTGAGATGCTGTTTGGGCTAGTGGGGGGCCCAGGGGTCTTTATGAGGTTGATCAATGAGATCCTGCACGACCTGTTGTTTGAGGGAGTTTTGGTCTGTTTGGACGATGTACTGATTTACTCCCAAGACCTGGAGTCCCATATTGAGCTGGTGCATGAAGTACTGAGGAACCTACTGGATAATCAGCCTTATGTCAAATTGTCCAAATGCCACTTTCACACCAACTGATTAGACTTCTGGGGTACAGGGTGTCTGCCCTGGGGATTGAAATGGACCCTGGCAAGGTCCAGACTGTGTTAAATTGGGCCCCTCCAAAGACCCAAAAACAGGTGCAAAGTTTTTTGGGATTTGCAAATTTCTATAGACAGTTCATCCTCAGTTTTGCCCAATTAGCCCTGCCCATTACAGATTTGTTGAAAACCAAGGGGTCCAAAGGAAGATCCAAAGAAAAATCAATAAAAAGTCATCTGCCAAGATAGTGTGGACTCCAAAGTGCCAGGTGGCTTTTGAAAAATTGAAACAGCTGTTCGGTACTGAACCCATATTGAAGCATCCTGATCCTGAACAGCCCTTTGTCTTACAGGTTGATACTAGTGATTTTGTTTTGCGGGAGGTGCTTATGCAAAGAGACTCAGAAGGAGTGCTGAGACTGTGTGCTTATCTGTCTAAAAAATTCCAGGGACAGAATTGGACTGGCCTACTTGGGAGATGGAGGCATTTCCCATTAAATGGGCATTGCAGAATTGGAGACAGTTCCTTGAAGGGGCACCTCATACCTTTAAGGTGTGGATGGACCTGCACACAGATTCTTTTGGCTGATATAGACATGCCCTTGGATTCTTTGCTAGAAGAGGCATGTTGGGAAGTGTGGCTTGCTTTAGATCAAGTAGGATGATTAAGAGAAAAGAAGGATCTTAATATTTACCACCTCTGAACAGGTACTACATGGGGGACCATAGCACTGGATGCTCATCACACTTGCACTGTAGATTGTCCTTGCTTCAAATAGCAATAGCAATAGCAAGTACATTTCTATACCGCTTAAGCACTCCCTAAGCAGTTTACAAAGTGTAAGCTAATTGTCCCCAACATGCTGGGTACTCAAACTTGGAAGGATGCCAAGCTGAGTTGGCCTTGAGCCCCTGGCTGGTATTGAACTCACAACCTTGCAACTGTGAGTGAGTGGTTGCAGTACAGGCATTTAATCACTGTGCCACCAAGGCTCCCAAACATTTGCAGGCTTGACTGCATTGTCCAAGCCACAACTCATGAAAGGCTAGTCTTAGAGAATACATGTTTAACTTGATGGAACTGATGTGGTATAACAAGGCAGCATATATATCCCTTATCCTTAGACACATCACCTGTTGCTACAGAAGACTAAAAAGGGGAAGGGATGCACATTGGATATGAAAGTCTTGATAGAATGGACATGATTTCAGCAAATGCACTGAAGGATCTACTGGAACATATGAAAAGCTTTGTGTGCTGTGTTCAGCAATTAATAATCTAATCTGAAACTATTATGGTAGACCAGAGAGATAAAGGTATATTTCCAGTCTACTGGGTGCACAGTTCTCCATGCATCAATTTGACCATATTTATTCATATGTAGTTGCCCCTCCATTTTCATGGACTTTGAGTCTGCTGTCTCTGTCCTTCATGGACTGGCAAGCCCCATTGGCTAAAATGGCGCACACATATGTGGCACCCATGCACAGCCATGCGCAGGAGTGTGGAACCATTCAAGCCAATGGGGCTTGAATATCTGCAATTTTCTGGTTTTGCAGGGGGAGCAGCAGAGTGGATCCCCTGCGAAAAAGGAGGGACAACTGTATACCTGTAAAACAGTTCTCACCATGGGTTGTTGTTGGGGGAGGTATATTTCTATCTAGCAAAGGATGCAAAATTTCATTAAAATCAGCTCCAACAATTAGATAACCATATGTTAAGACAATGCAGTTACTAAAACAATTATGAGATATTTATGGTACATCACTATAAGGACCATAAACATTAATCAAAACAATTAATCTTTCAAAATATCTTTCAAGTAGAATCAAAAAACATCATCTGGGTCTATTATTACCCACTTTACTAAACTAGAAAATGTTTTTGGATTATGAATGCCACAGCTTTACACCATCTAGAAACATGTGTGACATAGACCTCACCAACCCAATTTTTCTATAAGCTGTTCACATTTTCTGTCAACAAATGGAATTCTTGTAAGAATGCAATGTCAGCCATAAATTCTTTTAAAGTAGAAAGCACTTATTTTTGTTGTCTTTCATCTTGCGGTCCTTTGTCATTCCATGGAATTATGTTAAGCATTAAACCACCAGTACATTTTACCATCTACATCACACCCATGAATTCCAATATTACATAATTTGATTTTTAAAAATCTTGCACAAAATGCAATATATTTCACAAATTGTGATCTGTAGTTATTAATTCCATGAATCATCACTTTATTGCTTATGGGAATATTTTACACTCTGATAAACTTTATAATAATATATATAGTGTGAATAAAATGAAAAAATACAGAAAATGACCACCTCAAGTGGTTGATTTTTTTAAAAAATATATACCCAACATTCCCTCCTCTTGAAACACTTAACCACATGCAAAAAACATTTTTTAAAAACCCCAAAAAATTAAAATAGAAGGGGGAAATGAAAAAAGAAAAAGAAACATGGATTTCCAACTGGAGAAAGCATTGTGATCTACTGCTCAAAAGTAGCCCTGCAACCACAGTTTTCCAACCTATCTTTTTAACAATTATTTCTAAAAAAAGTGGATGTTGATTGAAACTGAGGTGAAATTTTGTATCATTATTAACACAGAACTTTTCCCCTTACCAACAGGTTAAACTAGAGCAGACCCAATGAATCAGTAGGATTAACATAAATGTTGACTTACCATTCGTCAATTGATCATTGTTGACTTATCATTCATCCAGTTTAGTTTGGAATAATAACTGGATTTAGGCCCAAGTCTTTTCCCATAAGCCAAACATTATTTTGATGATGAGCCTAGTTTTCTCTCCTCATAGCTAAAATGGACTGTGTGCATATCCATATTATCATCTCCCTATCTGTCTGTCACTATCACACCCTCTATTTGAGGGCACAGTCTGTAAGTACCATTACTTACATAGCAAAGCAATACCACCCATGCACTGAAGGGAACCCTGAGGTTTTGGAAAGTACCAAAAATTCTTAGGGTGGAAGGGCTGAAGTCTCAAAACAGCCCAAAGGAAATAAACTTCCCTAGAAGTCATGAAATACTGGCAAATAGTTGAGGAAAACAAGAGAAGTGGGAACATATGGTGAAATCTTGAACAGGCAATATAATACCCCCCAATTGTCCCCATTTGGCAGCCCCAGTTAATATTCTGTCATCCCACTTCTTAAAATTCTTTTTAAATTTCCCAACCTCTCTCTCCTACTCCCACTCCCATTCCCTCCCTTGTCCTCAGCTTACTTTGTTGCTGCAAGCTGAGTTCAAAGCAGAAAAGTTTGTATTCTGTTAACACACCAACAGGGAGAAGAAAGGAAGGGGCAGAATATTACCCTTCCCAGTAGGCTCAGGCAAAAGCAAACTTCTGCAGCCTCTCCTCACTTGTCTGTTCTTCCTCAGTAATAACTTTCACCAACTTAACCACATTCTGATGTTGTGTGACCACATGTGTCCTGGTTTTCATCTCTAAAAGGTTGAAGGGTATGGAACACTTAACGGTGCAGTGCAGTGAGGCTGTCATATCAGTAGGGTAGGCATCTGTGGATTGCGGTTCCCATGGATTGCCTTGCTCCATATTAGCCAATGGTGGTGCACACCCATGGGCACGGGCATGTCACCACCCAATGACTAATATGGGCTTGAGTTACTGCATTTTTCCCATCCACTGGGGGAATGGGCAGAACCAAACCCCTCTAGATAGAAAGGGCCCGCTATATTTATGTTTCTGATGGTCACGTTTAGAGAACCACTGTTTATGTAACCAAAATAATACAATCCATATACAAGAGGTAGGTGGATTTTCAGGAGCACATATCTTAGGTATATAAAAATATAATAAACTTGGGAAAAACAGAGCTTGGAAAGGTTATTCTAGGGAGCCAAAATCCAGTTTAATACTGACAGAGTAAAAAATCTCCACTAGTACATTTTGTTGGCTTACCCTTTTATACAAGCAGTTGTGCAAATCAATTGTGCAATGTTCTCCAAGATGTTGGGAATCAGTCACACAACCTAACAGCTGCATAATCAGTAGAACAATTGCTTTGCACAATCACAGTCCCAATAACACTATATTGGATTCTACCCTTGTGGTAACTCTGAAAATATACAACTGCTATCACAATGAGCCTCATGTTAGCACAGTAACAGGACTTAGATACCAGCTGATGACTCTCTCCCAGAATCCCCCACTCAACATGGCCATGCTAGTTGGAGGATTCTGGGAAATATTAAAAAAAAAACCATTTCCCCCCCCCCCCCCAAAAAAAAAAAATCTAGTGCAGAAAGGTAGGAGACCACAGAACAGACTAATAAAACCTGGAATTGTATAAATAATATGCTCTGCAAGTGTTTGCTTTACAATAAGTGCAAGGCGGGAAATGACCATCATCTGCTCCTTCCTGTTGGATTCCTGGTTTCCTTGCAATAGAAAGGTACAAGGTAGTGGCAGCCTCTTTCAGACCATAAATATACAGCCAAAGCAAAATCTTACCTCATACTTCAGGACAAATAACTCCCTTGGGCAAAACTAACTTTCCAGCTTAAAGCATATGCTGATATTAGGAAAGTACAACACCTCAGAACTCCTTTGTAATAAACTCTCACACTGTTGCTTTAAATTTTAATGGTCTGTGAAAGTTATTATTGGATGTTTTTAGCATGACGTTCCATTCAGACTCACATTTATGAAGTGCATTAGGAGAACTGCGTCAAAAGGGACAGAATTCCCATAGAAATCGACCATACAACTTATGTGTTGATGCTCAATAGCCTTACAGAAGATGATTTACATTAGCAGTTTGCATCTCCTTGTCTTAAGCTGGAATGGAAAAGAAAACCCACCATGTCTAGAATGACCAGTTGGAATTTTTTAGGATGCCAGGTCCTGGGGGGTGGTCTTTTTCCACACACAAGAGTATACATCTGTATTAAGTGTTATGCACATACAAAGGAAACCAGCTATGAATACCAACTCTGAAAATACATCAGCTTTCTAACATTTCAAGAAAAGCACATTTCCACTTTTATAAATGTACAAAATGAAACTCTGTCTTTCATTGCCAGATTGAATACTGGGGAAAGTTTCCTTCCCTACCACTTCCTATAACAGCTTCTCTGTCCCCTTGGAAATGCTACACAAAAATGCTAAACGGGACATGCTGTGATGGAGAGGAGAGAGATGACCCTGAAATCAGCTAGAGGAGACTTCAGTAAATAAAGCCCTTCCACCCACAGAATGCAAATCATGGATGTAACCATTGCATTTTGTTGCTTCTTCTCAAGAGTGGCCAATCAGTACAAAAGAAGAAGAACTCATGCAACTTAGCAGTTGCACAGAAAAGGGAATGCTTGGAAAAGTGCTGAAATGCAGGACCTTTCCCTCCTTTCCATCTACTGGTCCTGGTCCCTATTGATCCTGGCTAAAGGATTAGTGGTCCATACTTCTAATAATCCCTCTTTAAGGGTGTTTCCCTAACACATTTACCTGGGTCTAAGTTATGTTCTTCATAACAGACATGTGTTGCCTTGCACTGATAATTGCCTAAATGTCAATTTTTGCAAGGATACAGCTTTTAGATTGCTAGTGTTAGTACATTATTTATTGCTTTTCAATTTTTTGTAGTAAAATAATGCTATTTCACCATTTAAACTGTAAGGAAAGGAGGAATTAGAACCTCTAACACTCCGTACAGAAGCAGAAACTGGTATTTCCTAGGCTGCCATAGTGAGCAATACAATGCAATGCATAGGTTCTGCAAACAGGAAACTATTAAATAAAGGCACAGGAGCTCTAACCAGTGGCATCCCTAGGGTTGGTGTCACCCCTCCCATTGACCTCCTTCCATTTTGTACCATACAGAATCCTTAATAATGCTTTTTTGCACTAATGTTACTCATAAATCATAATTCCCATATACCACTGAATGCAATGCTAATAGTTGTGACATAAACAACGAGCAACATGAAAATAATACCTTCAAATTACAATATCATAAACACAACCTAAATGTATTTACATGTACATAGTGAAGATGTAGTTAAAATGTGATGTTTTTAAATAAAAATTTTAAATAATATATTTTTAAAAAACAATTGGAAAGCAGTGGTATCTGGAGGCCTCCACTTCAGAGACTGAACTATAGTGGAGCTATTTACGATATTAAATCCTGTCCTTAAAATCGTTTGTCCCCTTGGATGATTTCTTGAATGGTCAGATTAAAAGCTGGAGTGGGTTCCCTTCCCCACTGACACAGAAGCCACTAGCTGCCGCTGCTAGGATGCAAAAAATACAGTAATAACTAATTATATAATTTGCTGCCCTTTCATGACACCCAAAATCTTCTGCCTAAGGCAGCCCTCTTTCTGTCCCTGTAAGAGGACATAGCACCTTATACAAGTTTATTCAAGGCAGGTTACTCCACACAGGGTGGGTAGGGGGAAGCTACATAGGATTGTTTAGGATAGTTAAAATACCACAGGATTGAGTGCACACGAACCCACATCATGCTTTGACCAGAAAATCCACACTGTGGCTAGTGCAAACTTTTTCAAAAATATGAAAATGCCTCAAAAGCCAGCAGTCATTCCTTTCCTTCCCACAAATTGAACACAATGTGAGAAGATTTGACACTGCTAACAAATGGGAATGAGAGGGAGGAAACTTTGCAGGAGGAAATACAACGATGGTTGTAAACGATATGGGCACACTAAAAAAATGAAATATTATAAAGCATTGTAAGCATTACTTTCAAGGTCTTGTGTGCGTGTGCGTGTGTGTGTAACCAGTTGGTTTCAATCTGTGGGAAATCTTACAAGAGGAGAAGAAATGAAGAGAAGAGGGATAGGCAATTAATGGATTTTAAAAATGTAAACAAGGCACATTTGCACTTGGAAATAAGTGAAACGAAGGCCCAAAATGTTTGTTGATCTGTGTTTTAAGTCAGAAACAGGAGGAAATTCTTTTAGACTTTCCCAGACTACAGCAGTGCCCTTGACAATCAGATAACCTAGAGTCCACAAAATCTGAAATATGTCATCAAGACTTTATTTTACTGCCTGATCTTCCTTGGCCCGACTGCTTCTCTCAGACTCTGCTTACCCACACAATGCTTGCTAGACTATACAAGCAGAACCAAAGCCTATGAGAAGAAGGGGTGGGCTGAAAAGGAAGCAATACCAATGGCAGATTTGATGGTAAGGAGAAAGGGAGGTGGTACGGAAATGAACAATACATAGAACAGGGAAGTCTAAGAAATATGTAAAGTTAACCCATTTTTTTTATTTATTTATTTTGCCTCTAGTCTTGTTTGGTCCAGAATTCCCAGAATTCATCCGTCTGTATGGAGACTCTGGAATTGTCTTCCAAAAAGTCATTGTTCCAGGCTCTGATCCCATTTCTCTGAGCAAGAGAAGGTTCACAAGAGTCATGAAAGTATGAAAGTACTTTACCTTTTAGGCAGGGTGACCAGATGCCGTAACAGCAAAGGAGGGCAAGGCATGGCAAAATGTAGGCTATTCAAGAAAAATGTAGGACATTATAAAATAAAAGCTTAAAACACTATAAATATAAATTAATGCTTCTTAGTCAGGCTCAAAATTGAGGACATTTTGGAATTCATCCTGGACGGAAGGTTGAAGTGTAGCACATGTCCTAGAAAAGGAGGAATCTGGTCACCCTGGACATAAGGTACATTTCCACTGTAGAAATAATACAGTTTAATGCCACTTTAGCTGCCTTGGCTCCATCTTACAGAATCCTGGGATTTTTAGTTTTGTGAGGCACCAGCACTCTTTGGCAGAGAAGGCGAAAAAAAAGCTGTAAAACTACAAATCCCAGGATGGAGTACAGCACTTAAATTGGTGTTAGACTGCATTATTTTTACTAAATGCACCTATAGTCTAAAGTAAAAAGAGAATTTGTGGTTGTTATCCACCCTCAAGTCGATCTCATCCCATGGTGACCCTGTGGATGAGACATCTCCAAGACTCCCTGTCCTCCACTGCTCTGCTCAATTCCTACCAATTCTTCCCCGTAACCTCTTTTACAGAGTCCATCCATATAGTATGCAGCTTTCCTTTCTTTCTGCTTGCCTCCACCTTTCCTAACATTATTGTTTTTTCCAATGAGTGGTGCCTTCTTGTGATGTGACCAAAGCATGACAGCCTAAGAAGTTTACACACGGAAGCAAAGTCTTCAAATCCCGCTCAGAAATGGGATTTAAAACCCGGGTGGGGGGGAGCAAAAGCAGGTTGATTTTCAAACAATGAGCAATAACACAACATTAACCCAGACAGAAAGATAACAAAATGCACTTCTTTTTACTTTCAGGAAATCCCAAAAGTAAAAAGAAGTATGTTTTGTCCCCTTTCTGTCCAGGTTAATGTTGCATCATTGCTCATTAACCCCAACGTCATCTGAAAAGCAACCTGCTTTTGCGAGTTTTTCCACTTTCTGTGTGAATTAATCTCAGACATTGTCTGAAAAACAATCCACTTTTGCAGAATTTTTTCAGTTTAAATCCTGTTTTTGCACAGGATCCCACCCATGTGATAAACTCCTTAGTTTAGTCATCTTGGCTTCCAGAGATATTTCTAGTTTGATCTGTTCTAGGATCCATTTGTTTGACTTCTTGGTTGTCCATGGTATACAGTAGTATAATTCACAAGTTTCTACACTGAAGAAACAGAGAGTTTCGAGCAACGAGAACAGGCAGCACTGCTAGTTTTCTAAATCAGCTTTCTAAAATCCAACCAAATACAGTACACCAGCCTGGCAAGCAGTCTTCATCCTTTCTTGCCAGAAGATGCCAATGCAGAAGGGTAGCCATGTGTGCTGCTTGACAGTCCTCTATTTGAAGGAATCCTTTATTGAAAGAGCTAACTGTTCAAGACCAGTTAGAGATATAGAATCATAGGAAGAGATAACTGATACCTTGAAGATACTAATCAACAGTGACTGAACAGGCATGTAGGTCATATGGGTACAATCTCATCCATTCCCAATTAATTTATAGTTATTGTTTCTAACTTTGTATTCATACTTGCAAATTACCACATGCAATTCTGGGTCCTCTTTAATCCAATGCAATGTTGGTGACATGTTGCTTCTTTTCAGTGATGTATAAATGGCTGCTCCATGGCGTAACCCGAAATGAATAACTGATTCCATGCCTTACCATTGTGCCTTGCACCGGAACCATAAGTAAGGCTTCCATTATAGCCTACCACCATCAACCTAATCTATAGAGATTGTTGTTAAAAGCTGTCCTTAAAACACCAATCAGCAACCTTGCATTCACACCCTTGTGATTCTAAACATTGCATTACCTGTGTGTATCTTAAGAAGACAAGTCACCTTTAGGGGCTCAGTGACTAGTAGGAACTGCTATATTAAATGAAACAGATTCTGCTGGTCATACAATCTTAATTATGTCTTTGAAAGTAAAAGAACAATATTTCATTTTCGGTAAATCGGGAAAACAACTGCAGACGTGCATAAACAGTTCAGGATTTGCAAGTCTGCAACGTTGACCAGAATGTTTGAGTAACTAGTGTTATGACATTTTCACTCAGAACACCACAGCCTCTCTGATTTGTCTGTGTTTGAACTTGAAGTGTCATCTCTTTCATGTACTTTGGGCATAAGAAACAATTTCTGGATCCACAAACTTAGGACTTTAAACACTACCTGGTCTCAACTTAGAAAAGAATACTTGACACCATTAGCCACTGAAGAATGTGGGCAATAGAGTTTTCTAAACTACCACCCTCAATGCAGCTCTCTTTTATTTTGAGCAACTGGAGGTGACAGAAGCCAATATTCTAGAAAATTAGCCAGTTTCACTAGTGTAAAGTTCTGTTTGTCGATCACACCAACAAATATATATTTTAAATGATTAACGGCATCCTTCCGGGGTCCAGAATAAACTTATTACAAGTGCTGTTTATTTGCTTTTAAATTGTCCATTGTTTGCATATTTGTAGTCTACCTTCCAGTTTAAAAGGTAAGCTGTCATAATTATTAGCTTCTCATCTAGTCAGAGCTAACATTGTGTTGTTGTTGTGTGCTTCAAGACAAACCTATCATGGGGTTTTCTTGGCAGGATTTATTCAGAGGTTTGCCATTGCTTTCCCTTGAGGCTGTGTGACTTCCCAAGTCACCCTGTGCATTTCCATGGCCGAGCTGAGATTCGAACCCTGATCTCCAGAGTCCAGAATTGTTATATGGGTACCTAATTTTAATAGTTGGAAAAGCTTCAGGAATGTCACTTCTAACACACACCCCTGCAAAGAACCATTATATATAGTTTTTTTAAAAAAAATAAACATTTTAAATTGACAAAAGGATCTTTTGACCATACCAAATTAGCCAATACTAGTGCATACTTGAGAAACTGCAGAATGTTGTCAGGTCCTAGATGGCCCATGGGAAATGACTTATGTGTCCTACTATGCAGGAGAATGAAAGGTTTAACTGCATTCCTTCTACTCATTGAACAATGAGTAAATACCCAGGTTTCCCAGAACCTTGCACGACTGGTTGTAACACATTCAAGGAGATCACACTTTGTGCATGGAGGGGCAACATTTGCATATGAAAGATGTTGTAAAAACAAGTTATAGTTATGGTGTAATCCAACAATAGTACTCAGCAAAAATTGTAAGACAATTCTTGTTGTTTGCCTTCAAGTCATTTCTGACTTGTGCCAACCCTAAGGTGAACCACTCACTGTGTTTTCCTGACAAGATTTGTTCTGAGGGGGTTTGCCTTTGCCTTCCCCTGAGGCTGAGAGTGTGTGACTTGCCCAAGGTCACCAGTAGGTTTTTATGGCCAAATAGGGGGATTTGAACACTGGTCTCCACAGTTGTTGTAGTCCAATGCTCAAACCACTATACCACACTGGCTATTAAAATACATAACTCTGGCTGAATTGAGCCATGTAGGTTAAGTTCTGTTCATTAATACTTTGAAATGAATTTAGCACTGCTTCTTTAGTGGCACTTTCCAAACCTGTTCCCCATCAGAGCCTTGCATTTTGTTCCATTTGTTCCTTACTTCAGAGCACACAAATATACTCATGATTGGGAAATTCAGGTCAATCTCCCCTTGGGATCCCTTCTGTTATCTGTATTCCCTGCCCTCATCGGAGAAAACAGTTGCATTGCAAACATATTTAAACAAGTTGTCTGAACTTTAGATTACTAAAATTCCATTATAAGGTAAAGACAGGTCCAGCACCCTCTGGAAACTATTTAAAACCTTCATACATTTGCTTAAGAGGAACCAATCCTATAACAAATCTTGGAAAAAGCAGACTCACTGGATGTTCAGTAGAGCTGATGAAATGTCCACTTGCAAATGAAACTATCATATAATAGAATATATGGCTCATTCATGAAATGATAATTTTAAAAATCTGTTTTGACAGAAAATTCCAACTTCTTGATTTGGAGACCTTTCACACTACACAGTTATAGCACTATCATCCCAGTTCAACTATCATGGCCACAGTCTATGCAACCCTGGGATTTGTCATTTAGGGAGGAGCATTTAGAATTCTCAGACAGGAATCTATAGTGCCTCACCAAACTACAAACTCCAGCATTCCATAGAATGCATCCATGGCAGTTAAAGTGGAACCATAGTACTTTAGATGAATGGTTACTTAAATTAGTAGATATGTGTGAACAACTAACAGACAGGCTGAATAACAAAGATGTGACTATTATAAATAAAGAATGGCCCCCAATTATAGAATTTGCAAGAAGAGATGGGAAGTATAAAATACAAATAGCTTAACCACTGTGCTTCTTAAATGTACTGTATTAAATGTATTGCTACTTGAGACTTGGGAAATGAATGACAAATCAGAAGTCTAAAATGAATGACAAATCAGAAGTTTACAAAATCAGATGAAGCTTGGAAGTATGTATAGATCTTGGTTTGTTTCTATGTTTTTGTGCATATATATGTAAGTACCGTATACGCAAGTCTATGATGATGATGATGATGATTGGAATCATAGTGCTTTAACTGTGTGGAATGGCCATTGTCAATGTAGTATAGCGATCAGTGCAAAGGTGGGCTAATATTGAGGGGGGGAACAGGCCACATGTGGTCCCCAACTCCCTTTTTACAACCTTCTAGACTCCCCTGGAGAAAAAAATGAAATAAAAACACTGGTGTAAATGGGAGGTAAACTGCAAAGCAACAACCGGAAGGTGACAAGAGGAGGCACTGATGGTGGTGGATGAAAACAGAGCAAGTGTTTCATCTTCTCTGCTTCCCATGATCAAAGGGGTTCTGATCATTTGCTCATTGCTAACATTACCACTACTCTTTCACTCCCCTCGCCACACAGACATATAGCTGGAGTGAGTGAAAAAAATGAAGGCATTGTCCCCCAAGTAAGAATTGTGCCCTCCCAGGTGAAATTTTATTTCATTCCCCAAATTTCTAGCATTGCAGAGAATAGACACTGAAAATTGTTAACACTGATAACTTGTATATTGGCTGCGTTAGGGAGTCAGCGTGGTGTAGTGGTTTGAGTGTTGGACTTTGACTCTGGAGACCAAGGTTTGAATCCCCACTCATCCCACTGGGTGACCTCAAGTATATCACACTCTCTCAACCTCAGGAGAAGGCAAAGACTATTCTCTCTGAACAAATCTTGCCAAGAAAACTCTGTAACAGTCTCCGTAAGTTGGAAACAACATGAAGGCACACCACCATCACCACCACACTTGCTTTGTTCATATTCCCTTGGTCACTTTGCCTGCTCCTTTGCTTTGGATGGCTAAACTGTGGGGGATGCAAACGGGCAGCCCTGGGTTACCCCGGGAAGCAGAGGATCAAGGGCGAGGCTGCCAGACGCCTCGGCCCTGATCCTCCCTTTTGCCGCCTTGGAAAGGAGCGGCAAAATGCCGTTCCTTTCAGAGCCGGCAAAAAGGGCACCCTAAGAGCTGACGCATGGCTCTTTAGTGCCCCTTCCAGCACAGCGCATCAAAAGGCAGCGCTGGAAGGACGTCCTGACGTCACACATGTGCATAACGGCATATGGTGTCAGGACGTCTTCTGGGGGGTTGAGGCAGCCGGCATGTAGCTGCCCCTCCCCATCCCTGCCTCCAGGACAGCCCAAAGGGCCCATCTGTAGAGGCCCTGTATCTCTAAATGCTCAACAAAATTTCTGTGTAATGTAAAGTTAGAATTCAAAGACATAGCCATGTTAGTCTGGAAAATCAGTATCTAAAGAGATCTTGCAGCACCTTTGAGACTAAAAAGACAGAGGTTGGCAGCATGAGCTTTCACAAACTTGAGCCTACTTCATTTTAGGAAGGAAGCTCAAATATATAACACTTGTGTTACCAACTTCTATATTTCAGTTAGTCTCAAAGGTGCTGCAGGATCACTTTGCATAATGTAAAACTTAAAATCTTGCTTTCATTTGGAACAACTAGATAACCCAGGAAAGAAAAAGTAACTTATGGATTGCTGCATTTATATGAACTTCCCACGCAAATTTTCTGTACAGAAAATGCAATACAGCTTGTCTCCCTTATCTGGAATTCCAGCATCCCAAATACTCCAAAATCCAAAACATTTTTCAAGGGTAATTGAGATGGTAACGCTTTTGCTTTCTGATTATTCAATGTACACAAACTTTATTTCAAGCACAAAAATACTTAAAATATTGTATAAAATATTGTATTCAGGCAATGTGTATAAAGTGTATATGACACATAAACAAATTTTGTGTTTAGATTTGGGTCCCATCTCCAAAATATCTCACTATGTACATATATGCAAATATAGGTATTCCAAAATCCAAAAATATCCAAAATCCAAAATACTTCTGGTTCCAAGCATTTTGGATAAGGGAGACTGTAGGCTTTAGTCAAATTGTCAACTTCTTCTTGCTTTTAAAATTAATTTAGAAAATATTTTCTTCTGAGTTTTAGAAATGTTCTTTCCATTCTCTTTATCTTCCTAAAAAAAGTCCCTGTTGAGATGTAAATGAATTTTAAATTTCTTGGACTTTGCAAATCTCCCTATAGCCACATGGCCAGAGGGAGTAGCAGCCTGCTGGCAAAAGATATCCTCCCTACCATATACCATCTTAACTAAAGACTGAAACAATATGTAGGCATCTGACTAACATCTCCAATTGGTTTTGTCCTGTTTGGTTTGTAACATCTTGCCTGATGAAGAAGCCCATGGAACTTCGAAAGCTTGCAACAAGTATATTGTGCATTTTGGTTGGCCACTGATCGATTTTTGTTTGACTTTCCTAAAAGCTAGTTTATAAAGTCCAAGGAAAAGTGCCAAGAAAGCAGAAATAATGTTCCTCATTGCCCACCCTACCCCCTCAGAAATATCCTCAATTTAAAACTGAATATCTGAGTGATTTAGTAAACAGGATAATCCCAGATGAAAATTAACCAACAAAAGAAATTCAATTGGGCTAAATAGGAGGCTATTATCATACCTTACATTCCCTGCTGTCACAAACTATAGTTCCATGGCCAAATGAGCAGGTCAAACTCCTTCCCTTGGGTTGGGGTGGAAAAGGCACATCACAAAGGACCTTACTGAAAAACTCACACAATAGCAACAACAATAAAATAAAGGAAAGAAACAGTAGCCTAGAATTCACTCTATGTGGCTGATAATATAGCTTTCAGTAACAGATAACAGTGCTTTCATTAAAAATGTATTGATCCCAGGAAGAGGGCCTTTGCAGACTGCCAGCAATAGTGCAAATTGAGTCCACTTTAAGGGTTAGGGTTAGTGCTAGGGAATCGGGAATTGTTTTGTTTTTTTTCTGAGACATTGAGCCTTCTCTGTCAGAGAGCTCTGGTGCCACAATAAAATACAGTTCCCATGATTCCCTAACCCTAACCCTTCTTTAGCATTTTCACTTTTAACCAAGTTCTTCCAAGTTCTTCACTTTTAACCAAGTTCTCGCCACATCTCTCTTCAATACAATTCAAAGGGACATACTAAAAAAAAAATCTTCATTCAGGCCCAGCCAGATCTAGACCCAAAATTTCAGAACAGGCTCTAAACTAGTGGCTCTCAGCTAATGATGCTCCATATAACTTGGACTTCAGTTCCCAGAAGCCCCAGGCAATGGCTAGTGGTCAGAAATCCTGGGAAGATTGAGAACTGTTGCTTTTATCCAGGGTTGGACAGACCCCCCCCCCACTCCAACCTTTTTAATAGAAATGCTCAGACCCACCAAGTGGAGCCAGGGACAAAATAATTGCTCATGGAGACACCCATCCGCCAAGCATTAAGAACCAAGGTGTCTCCGTACACATGGCCAGCCTATTAATCCACTCAATCATCTGCAGATGCTCAAAAATTCTTTTCCAGCAATGATTTGGGTGTTGGCTCAGCCACTGTAATTCATTGGGTGATCTTGGGCAAGTTGCACACTCTCAGCCTCAGGGGAGGCAATAGCAACCCCCCTCTGAATAAATCTTGTCCATAAATGATTATGGGAGGAAATTTGCCCCCAAACAACACAAAAAGTCCCCCATAACTATGAAAACATGTAAAAGTACCTCCACCCTACAAATATTTCAGAACCTCATGCTAGCCCCAGTTCTTCTGTTTTCCTCTGCAGTTGTAGAATCTAGGCCTTATTCATGTTTGTTGGCATGTTCACATTTCAATCCAAGGCTCTGTAGCCCCAATTCATACTTTTTAAAAAAGGTAATGAAATTTAAATGAGGCTCAAGGTACACTGCAATTTTAGTGAAATGGTAATCACGTCATAAATTCTATACAAATTTTTAAAAAGAACTCCTGTACATCCAGTATAATGAAACAAGTAAGAGCAGCCCCCAATATGTTTAGCAAAGCTATGTTTAACCTGCCTTTCTAGAAGTCCAGGGGACTGGCAGGTCAACCTGGGAAGAGAGTTTCACAATTGCCAAAGCAGAAGAGCAACTCTCCATTCAAACATTCACATACTGGAGTGGGTGTTCATGCCATAGGAAAGAGGACTAGTTGTCCAGCTTGAGCCCAAACTAAACTGCACCTTGAATATTATCTTGAAGCAAACTGAGTGATGTTGGTCTCCAATAATAGTGAATCAAAAGACATGCTTCTAACCATGGCTAGCATATGACATTTAAGAGCAGAGCTATCTCCAGAACCACACTCAAGAGAGCAAATCCATCTCCAGAAGCATTCCTCCAGAAAGAGGGAAGAGCAGGGCAGGGATATTCTACTTTCATGGCTCATTAGAGTAACCAACCCAAGAAGTTCTCTTTTAACAGAACATAAATTTTGCTTTCCTTCTCACAACTTAGTACCAGTTGAGAGTCATCTGTACTGCTTCTGGACCACACAATAATGGCAAAAGGCAGTTAAAACCTACTTCCAATGAAGACAATGTACCCTCAGATTCCTGATGTTCCAGCCATTAGTGTCAGACGTCAAATAGGATAGGTGACAAAATTCAACACCACAGAGCACCATCATAGGGAAAAGAAAATTGTCACTTAAGAATGTTAGATCTGTTTTAGATTGTTTCCCACAGGGGCTGACCAAATGTCTTTGAGAAGCCCACAAATGGGACATGAAAGCACTAGCTTTCTCTCATCCTGATAACATTCAAAACAATGGACCTCTGTGACTTAAATTTACTTCACTTCATGCTAGCTATCCAGAAGAATCATGCGGCAAAAAGTGAAACAAGGAAATGTTATTATTATTTTTTGTTCAACAACCCCACAAACCCCTAGTTAGCATGGCCACTGGTCATATGGACAAACTGTAATAAAATGACAAAAGTGACTGAGAGGTCCAGGAAAATTAATTGTTCACAATACTCCCATTCATTTCCATATGGGAAAAAAAGAAACAAACAGGTCTACCAAAGTAGCTTCATTTCCAAAGTTGGGAATGAACTCAGACTGGAATGGGTCCAAACAATTAGCCTCTTCCAAGGGTAATTAAAGTTGTGAAGCCAACTATATGCTCAATTACCCAAGGGCTATGCCCTGAAGATACATGATGTAGCAACCTTGTTGAAGCAAAGTAGGCTTGGCTCTGACTAGTGTCTTGATTTCAGCCCCTCTGAGAACCTTATATATGCCCATTTAAAGTTTCTCCTGTTGAAGAAAGGCAGAACATAAATGTTATTAACAATTAAACTGGAGACCTACCACTCAGCCAGATCCAAAAAACCCACCCTTCTCAATATCACACATCATCACAATCTCTTTCAAAGTTGAGGGAAATACACCACTGGAAAGAAAAGCATTAACGATTCATGGAATAAACAAAGACTGTATCCCTTGGCAGGCCAGAATTAGGCATGTTTTTAGGCACATTTCTCCAAGGATCCTGTCCACACCCTTCTCAGCAACCAAACCTGGAACTGACCCAAGCAATCATGACCAACAGAAGCTAAGAGAACCCCCTGATCCAGGCTTTGCAACAATTGATCATGTCCAAGTCATGCAATCACCACAAGCAACTTTCTCTAACATGATTTCAGCTACTGAAAATCCTATTTACAACAGGAGGCCTGCCATGTCAAAACATCAGAGAGCTCCTTTAGTCCCACCACAATTTGATGACAACTTTTCCCCAAAAGAAACAAACTTTACAGATTTGAAGTAAACCATGCACTTGTTATTGTTAAATGTTTACAAAATAAACTCCCTAATGTCTCCATTTCACTTATCACCCCTGGATAGTCAAGAACTGTTTCATACTGTTATTGGAGAGGCCATTACACATTACAATGACTCATGTTATTATTTATTTGTAATGTTACATTTCCTTCCCTCAAGGAGGTGAAGGCCTTGTGGTTCCCTACATATCAATGTTATCCTTACAACAACCCTATGTAGTAGTAGTAACTGGCCCATGATCACCCGGTGAATGTCATGGCTCCAAAGAGATTTAAACCTGGATTTTCCTTACCCAAATCCAACATTATAATCATCACTAGACCAAGTACCCATAACTCTATTATTCCCGTTGCCATGGTTCCATCCTCTAGACCCCTGGGATTTGCAGTTTAGGGAAGAATATTTAGAATTCTGAGCCACGGAGCTCTAGTGCCTCAGTAAACTACTAATCTCAAAGTAGATTTCAAAGGATGGAACCATGTCAGTTAAATTGGAATAATAGTCATGTATATAGAATCATGAAGTTAGAAGAGATCACAAAGGCCATCCAGTCCAACTCCCAGCCATGCAGGAATATACAATCAAAGCACCTTCAACAGATGGCCATCCAGCCTCTGTTTGAAAACCTCCAGAGAAAGGGATTCCACCACTCTCTGAGAGAGTATGTTCCACTGTCAAAACAGCTCATTGTCAGGAGGTTCTTCCTAATGTTTAAGTGAAATCTGTTTCCTGTAGTTTGAATCCATTGCTCTGTGCCCTATTCTCTAGAGCAGCAGAAAATAAGCTTGCTCCATCCTCAATATTTAATTTAATATTTACATCTCTTAAAATATTTAAACATGGCAATCATGTCACCTTTTAACCCCTATTTTTCCAGACTAAATATATCCAGCTCCCTAAGCCACTGCTCACGGGGCATGGTTTCCAGACCCTTCACTATTTTGGTTGCCCTTTTCTGGACATGCTCCAGCTTGTCAACATCCCTCTTCAATTGTGGTACGCAGACCTGAATGTAGTATTCCAGGTGAGGCCTGACCAAAGCAGAATAGAGTGGCACTATTACTTCCCTTGATCTAGACATTATACTTCTATCGATGCAGCCTATGATCATATTGGCTTTTTTGTTTGTTTGTTTGCTGCTATATCACACTGTTGACTCATGTTCAGCTTGTGGTCTACTAAGATTCCTAGGTCCCTTTTGCATTCATTGTTGTCAAAGCAGGTGTAACCCATCCTATAATTCAATAATTATAATGCTATAATTATGTAGTGTGAATGGCCCTTAGATCTCAAACTGGATATAATCGCTCCTTAAACAATATAAACAGCTGCAGTGATTGGCAAATGTGTGTGGTGGGTTCATGAGAATAATTTTTTGTCGTTGTCATCACAGCCATAGCATGTGATAAGAATTTTTATTTTTTCAGCTGAGGGATGAATTCCATAGGGAAGTCATCTTGCACTGGGTCTGTGTGCAGGTCAGGAACAGACAGGGCTGAGGCCATCATCATGTGAAGCCTAAGCCAAAATTGCTCAGGGCCACCCTTTCTCTCCTTTTTACTGGCACCCACTTCTCCCCCACCTCAACCCTACTCTAGCCTGATCTAGCCAGTTGCCTGAGAAGGGACACAACATTCTTGCCAAAGGTCTGACTTGTTCAATAGGAACATGCTTTTGACAGTAAGGAAAGGGCTGCGTGCTGTAGACCTTCAGAAGGGCCCTATGCCATATTTGGCCAGATTCTACCAACATTTTCTGTTGCCTGCACAAATTCCAGTGGTTTTCCCAGGGGATGTTTAGTTCAGAATCTTCCAGAAGAATAAAGAGAAGCCTGCTGATAAAGTGAGAAGGTACACTGAGAAGCAAAACCATGGTTAAGAGCTTGTGAAATGATCTAATTCCAAGGCTCAGGGATTGCTATCAGCATCCCAGGTCATGTATTTATTTATCTGGTCCCATCCACAGAACACAATTATACATACGTTATTATTAAATTGAGACTACTGTACTTTGGCCACATGCTAGGAAAAGTAAAAGGCAGCAGAAAGCGAGGAAGGCCACAAGCCAGACCCAAGCAGAGCAGTGGAGGACAGTGGGGCTTCAAGATGTCTCATACACAGAGTCACCATGAGTTGAGGCTGATTCAAGAGCCGCTAACAACAAACCAAAATTATTCCACTTTATTTTTTTTAATATTTTTATTAATGATACATATTTAAAACACAATAAAATAACTATTGACACATAATGGAAAAGACATTGAACTTATTTTTGAAATGTTCTATCTTGTAATTATACTTTGCATTGTCAATTCCATCTACTTCCCTAAGATTAAGCTATGTACTTCTTATCCAATCTCATCTCAAAACTCATCTGATTTCCATTAAACTGTCATATTTTCTGTTGCTTTTTGTACTATTTTTGTACTCTTTTTCTTCTGATAATTTCCCTCATGTTTTGTCTACATATAATTTTTTTTTATTCTTATATATTACATAGAGTTGGCCATGTACTTTTCCAGTTGTCTTTGACTTGAGTCCATTCTTTTTCTTCTCTTTTTGGTGATTTATTTTTCATCTAGTTAGTAATTCTGTCCATTTGCATCATATCAGCTAATTTTAACAGCCAGTCTTCATTTGTTGATAGCTTCCCAGTTTTCCATTTTTGAGCATATTGCAGTCTGGCTGCTGCCACCACATATAGAATTATTCTCCAATTTTCTCTTTCAAAATCCTTTTCTAGTACTCAAGTTATGTTTAATAGTAAAAGTTCTGGGCTCAAAAGAAAAACTCTTCCAAAAATCTTTATCATGTGACTATGGATTTCTTTCCTAAAATTATTCCACATTAACTGCCATGGTTCCATCCTATGGAATTTTGGTATCTGTAGTTTATGAAGGGACATTTTGAATTTTCAGCCAGAGCTCTCTAGTGCCTCAGCAAACCACCAGTCCCATAATTCCACAGGATGGAACCATGACAATTAAAGTAGAATAATAGTGCTGTAGTTGCATAGTGTGAATGGATCCATAACAATATTTAATAAGAGATACAAATAAAAACTATATACCAGTAATAATATTAAAACAGAATTGAACAAGGCAAATTAAACCACAGTTGAATGCATGAATAAATTTATTTGGCTACATCTCCTCAAATGTCCAGGAAAAAATGGAGTGTTTTCATTTATTAGAATACATCTGACTGACGATCTGTGACCAGCCTTGTGCATCCTACAGGTGATACATCTAGAACCATTTACCTGGGAGTTCAGTGGAGCTCACCTCTACATGCACATATATATGATTGCATTGCTGGCCATAGAGTATTCGGAGGCACAAAAATGCTAGTCAGCTCAAATAGCCACATTTTGAATCAAACCATCTAAATAAAACAGGGTTGCTGCCCATGTCATGCACAACAATCACTCATATTCATAGGTTAGTTTTGCTTAGTTATTTGGGACAACTGAATCCATAGTCTTAATAAGACCCTATCAACACAGATGAAGCCAAAACTTTCCTTTCTTCTCTGCAATAAATGTGTTTGAAGTATTTTTCAGAAGATAACAAAACCCAAGGTACTCTGTTCTGCAGCATCCTTGAATATGAGTGTTGAGTCCCTTTAACTATTAAGATCCGGGCCTGCACTTGTTGTTATTTACATCCTGGAATCACAATGTAATTAATGACTCTGCAATGATGTCCAAGTGCCCTCCTCCTATAACTGCATGTCTGTGTTTTAAAGCATTCATATGCTAAAGTCCTTAACAGAAAGTGACTATTGTTCATCTTTGGCTGTCCTTCATCTCCACTCAGGCTAGTCTATTTAAATGACAACATTCAAAAGGTTAACCAAGCCACCCAAGTGCCTTTTCACACAAGGAGGAGGAGGAAAGCAAAGTCTAGCAAAGGCAATAAAAAAGCAAAGTAAATTGTAGTTGGATAGATGCCAAATGAAAAGCTGAAGAAAAAAGATTGAAAACCAATATGCAACATGAAAAATGCAGGGGAGGGAGACATATTGACTAGACTTTCATAATCTCATGGTAGCAATTCAATAAAAATATTATGGCCTTGGGTACAATCTGGAGAATGTGGAGAAATCTAAATCCCATAGAAGTCCATTAAACATAGCCCAATGTTTAAGATAAACTGTCCGTTCCTGAAGTTTGCACAGGGCCACTCAGTTTCCCCTGAAACTCTTTAGTTCTAAGAATCAGATCTCTCCTACAGTTCATTAATAATTTGACAAGCTTTATATTAGCATGGAAACATGCTTCTGTCATACCACAACAAGCTTCTAAATACTGAGAGACTTCTTTTTGCTTGCATTGATATCAATGACAAGAATCTCTTACAACAGCAAAAATAAGGTCTAGATCAGGCACACAAAAAGGAACCTTTTCTATATCTCTTCAGTTTTTGTTTGTAACTTAATGTGGTATCATTTTCTAGCCACCATCTTGCAAAATGCCCTGAATATTGAGCTATGTGGTGCATTAGAGTATCAAACTGATGTTGCAGCAGACCAAGACTCTAAATCTTGAATTAATCATGAATGTCACTGTCTTATCCACACTGCAGAAATAATCCAGTTTGACACCACTTTAACTGCCCTGGCTCAGTCCTAGAGAATCCTGGTAATCGTAGTTTATTGTGGCACTAGAGTTCTCTGACAGAGAAGGCTAAATGTCTCACAAAACTACAGTTCCCAGAATTCCTTAGCATCAAGCAGGGCAGTTAATGCAAACTGGACTATTTCTGCAGTGTAGATTGAATCATTGATAACTTTGTATCTTAACCTACCTTACCATGCATAATTCCTTAGTGGAAAGCTATAATATAAATGAATAGATTATCCAACAGTGATATAGTACTGCTGCTCTTTTAATATCTTCATTCTATACCATTGTTATCTTTACTGCTATGTCTTTTAAATAATTATATGCTTTAAAAAACCTTTTTGTACTGTCACGTTTTTCATTGTATCATGTTTTAACTTGGTTGTAAGTCATTTTTATCCTATTTTACATTATAGGTATTTTTATATGAAAGTTAATTTAATTGACACACACACACACCCAACACATTAGTAGCACCAAGCTTTTAGTTGTGTCTTGTTTTAACTTTGTTGCAAACTGCCTTGGATCCTCTGTCAGAAGACAGACAGAATAGAAAATAAATAAATAAATAAATAAATAAATAAATAAAATCACACATAGTGTTGCAACCTAGTCAATGTGGTGGAAAAGAAAGTGTTATCTCTCCGTAAATGGATTGAAAGGGGGGGGGGGATGCCTTGGCTGTTCACACCAGAAATTTGCTTGCACCTTTGCTCTGCTTATTTTATTCAAAGTGGCCTCACCACTGCATAGCTGCTCTGAAGCACTTCGGTAACATTCACAAGTTCACTTAACACCTATAAATTACTCTTTATTGCTCTTTTGTTCCCATGAGATTGTTAAGATGCTTTAAAAGATCTTAAAATCTGAAGCTGATGAGGAAGAAAGCAGTCCTAGTCTTTGTTGCCCACTAAGGGAATCATGCTATGTTAAACACTCATCAAGGAAGTGGAAATAACAACCTCTATCTAGAATATTTTTACCACCTTTGTTGTGTGAAGAATAATTGACATGGAATAATGAACTATTAGTCTGTTGTGAATACTTTTGGAAAATTGCCACCCAAGGTGGAATATTTTATTCTACTCCATCAAAGAAGCTCAAAGGGCTGAGACGTAGCCTGTCACTTGAGTCTGCATCTGGAAGATTCTATGTGGACAACTAGTTTATGAAGTTTATTTGTGTTTGGTGACAACACAGAAAATTTCAAGAAGATTCCATGTGCAAATTTGTTTTCTGATGCTCCAGAGACTAATAGTTCCAGAGACTAATAGAACCAATAGTTTCAAATTACAAGAAAAAAAAGATTCCACCCAAACATTAGAAAGAACTTCCTGGGGGTAAGGAGCAATGACATACATAGTTTGCCTCAGAGAGTGTTGAATGTTCTCTCTTTTGAACTCTTAAAAGAGAGGTTAGGTGGGCATCTTTCAGCTTTAGTAGTGTATTCCTGCATGAGTCTGGGCTGGACTGGAATAGATGGTTATTGCAGTCCCTTCCAACTAAGGTTGCCAGAGAGAAAACTGGAGAAGGCTCCTGTGCGATTAATGTACACTTTGAATGGTTGTATAGATGCAGGGATTTCAGCTGATGTTGCTTGTTACCTGGTTCCCCAAGAAACAACTCCTGATGAAATTCCCTCTTCTTCAAAACCATTCAAAGGACAGGAGTTATCTCCAGTTTTCAATGTCACAACCCTACTCCAAATCTGTGTTCTTATTCTATGATTCGATTTGCCCCCCTTTCCTTCCAGTTCCAAGCAATGAGTAACAGCTGAAGACAATTCACCTGGCACACCAACACACATTATCTAGTGCAGTTACCATGAAATGTAAGCTTTGGAAGAAGAGTAAGAGCTTTGAAGCTTTGAGACTCTCAGCCAGCATGTGTATTCTGGAAGTTGTAGTCCAAAGAGCAACTCTTCCAAGCTCTGTACTAAATTAATCTCTAGCTCTTGTTTCAAGTAGTATTTACACTTTACCCATTAGCAGGCATGTATATTTGCATGTCTACAGTCATCTATTTTATCTAGTAGCTGTAAACCTAAAAAAGCCAATCTTCAACCTTTCAAAAATACTGATGTTATCAACCCCTGGAACAGCTGAGTCACAGAGTGGAGCTTGACTGATTGACTCTTTCGAGCTATCTGAAATATTTACAATGCGTCATCACACTGGTTCTGCTCTTTCCTTTCCATGTCAATTATTTGCTATTCCTTTCTCCACTGGAGACAGTGTCTTGCTGCTTGTTTCATGTTTTGCTGTCTGTGCACTACAGATGAAATTACATGTGATCTGGAGCTTCCAGTTCAATATTATAAAGTAATATAATATCCTGGAAACAGTGAGGCCTTCAAACCACTTGTTGCCTCAACACCCTTTTGCAGGCTGCAAAATTCTCCTGAAGATATCCTCAAAATATAAGTATATTTAATCCCCAGATTACCAAACTGTTTTAAACCACCCAAAAAGCTGCAGTCGGTTTAGTTTCTCCACCCACTCTCAGAACACAGATGCTCACACACAAAAACCATCTTTAACCCATATAAATGGCTGAAAAATCTACTAAAACTGGTAGATGTCACAATGTCACTTCTGGGTTGCTAGCATTCCACCACTCTAGCCCATTGGGGTATGCAGAGCGAAATTGTTATGAAAGGAGTTTTAGAAGACATGATTAGGACTGCACTGTTAATTGAACTAAGATACTAACTCTTAAAAAAAATGTGCTATTAACATGAGATTTTTCCAGGAATATCAAGAAAGGGAAATAAAGTAAATATTTCTATTTAAAAGTATATCTTGAAAAAAAATCACTTTGGAGGAGCATGACTATACATGAGCTGGTAACACAACACACCATCAGAATTGCAGGAGGAAAAGATAAATTATTGTTAATTCTAACTAAAGGAGGGCCACCAAATCAGCAATGATTCAGTGGGTCTGTTTAGGCTGGAATTAACTACAGATTGAGTCTCCTTTATTTTGAATACTAAAATCCAAAATATTTCAAAATCCAAAATTGTCCACAGGAGTGGCTGGGATAATAACACCCTTGCTTTCTGATGGTTCCATATATGCAAAATTTGTTTCATGCACAAAATTATTTAAAATATTGTGTATAAAATCACCGTCAGGTTCTGTGTACAAGGTATAAATGAAACAGAAATGAATTTCATGTTTAGACTCAGTGCCATCTCCAAATTATCTCATTATGTATATACAAATATTCAATAATCTGAAAAACTCTGAAATCTCTGGTTGCAAACATTTTAGATAATGGAGACTCGACTTCCAATAGGACTGCACCCATTGTCTCCTGTGGTCTTAACTAATCTTGAGGATACATCTGCTTCATTCTTTGACATTGGGTGGTCCAGCCTCTACCATAAGTGACTTCACTTGAGGCTGCAGTACGAAATTGCCCCCAACATTCTCCAAGAGGGTTGGGGGAATTTGAGACCAAATTGTTGTTTTTAAAAAATCACTCCAAGTTCCCTTAAGAGGGAAATAATGTGTTCCCAATTCCTGGCAGTTGGTGACCCAATGGCAGCAGTCTTTTGTGCTGAGCTCCAAGGGGAGGGGGCTCTAGAAAAGATCTATTATGTTATCTGCACTCTGATCCCAGGGCCAGAATTTGGGACTTTCTATATGGCATATTGGTTTGAATGTTGGACTACAGCTCTGGACCAGGTTCAGTTTCCCCCCAGCCATGAAACTCACTGGGCGACCTTGAGTGAGTCACACTTTCTCAGCCTTGGGAAGACAACGGCACACCACCCCTGAACAAATCTTACCAAGAAAACCCCATGATAGGTTGCCATAAGTCAGAAAACAACATGAATGCACACAACAACAACAACATATATGCTCAACCATGGAGTTATGGTACCTCCCTCACACACACTCAAGGAGCTAAAATGACACACGCAGCCTTTTGGTGGAGGGAGAAAGGGGGGCAGCCTATGAAATCTTGGCACCAGAGAAAAATTCTCCTCTCCCCCCTCTTCTTGTTATTTTTAAAATTACATGTTTACTTATACTATGATCATCTATTTAATTGCTTGTTTAATTAATAATTATTTGTAAATGTCTGAAGATCTTCCTTTTTGATTCACCAGATTGCTGAGTTGCTGAGTGTGCCTAAGGTTGCTGAGATGGGTAGTGACTGATAAGAAGTTTGTTTTAGTGTACTAGCATGTTATTTTAGTATTTTAGCATTCTATAGTGCTGGGTTTTGTCATCCTTTTTTGATTATATATGTTTGATGTTCTGCCCTGTGATGGAAAAGGCATTAATAAACATTAATAAACTATAACTACTTTATTATTATTATTATTATTATTATCATCATCATCATCATCTAACTTGGTACATATTTGGTTTTGACTGACTTTCAGGTGTATTGTACATGGATATGGTACTTATTAAATAAACAAATTTCCAAAGCAATTTTGTTTTCAAGTGTGTTGTACACTATCTTGGATATGGTAACCAGAGAAAGGCAGACTTTACATTAAATAAACAATTTCCAAAGCAATTTTGTTTTTGTTTTCATGTGTGTTGCACACTATCTTGGATATGGTAACCAGAGAAAAGCAGGCTCTAAATTAAAACAAATTTCCAAAGCAGTTTTGTTTTCAGGTGTGTTGCACACTATCTTGGATATGAGAACTGGAGAAAGAAGGATACAAATTAAATACATTTCCAAAGCAATTTTGTTTTGTTTTATAATAAATAAATAAATACATAAATAAATGCATTTATTATTTGAAATTAATTATTATGAATCAACACATGGATTATTCAGGCAGGCTTTTTAAAATCCCAACAGGGTGGCTTTTATATGGGGCATGTGTTTTAGATTATTTATTTATTTATTTATTTATTAAAAGTTTGCATGTCTTCAGCCTTAATTTTATACTATTTTAACTAGCTTATTGCATTGCATTGCATTGAATTGCATTGCATTGCATTGTATTTTAAAATGTGTTTATCTTGTGAGCTGCCTTGGTTCCCTTTTTGGGAGAAAGGGAGCACTAAAATAAATAAAATAAAATAAAATAATAAAATAAAATAAAATAAAATGCCTCATAGCTCAAGAGCAAAACGTGGGCTCCCTTACAAATCACACATGGTCCCTTTCTTTGGGGCCAACATAGTGCTAGGAGCAGCCAGTTGTTGGTTTTTTTGCAGACTTTAGGAAGATGATGCAGAGCAGCCAGCTGCAGAAAGAGCTCTTCCCGATTCCGGAGGGCCCGCCTCTTAGAGCCATTACGGTGAGCGGCGGTGATAAGAGAAACCATGTGAGCTTGTTAACTTAGGCAAAGGCAGGAATGCTCGGAATTCGCCGGGCTTCCATTTAATGATCAGGAGGCAGAAGCCTCAATTAAAGCGATACCGCCCTATATTTCCTCCCAGGTCCACTGAGCCTCAAGTGAGCTCTGCCTTATTCTTAAACTCAATGCAAAGGGATCTTGCACCAGAGGGACCCCAGACAAGCCTGACCTCAAGGCACCGCCAAATGTAGGACTTTCAAGGGGGGGGAATATGTGGGACATTTGTTTATCTATTTCATTTTTCTGCCGCCTTTCTCTCAGAGGGAACCCAAGGCGGCTCACAGATAAAAACATTTTTTTTAAAAAAAAAATTGCAATAAAACGTAAAGCAGTTCAAACCATCTTTTTTTAAAAAAAACAAAAAACTCGAGATGAAAATCACATTAAAAATATGCAAAAGTTAAATGACTGAAACACACGTGACCAGTTACAAGCTTTTAAAAAAAAAAACCAAACCACTCCTAGAAATGGAAATACATGCTGCTTTGCCATGCTCAAAATGGAAGGCGTTTTGGAATTCTTCCTGGACAGATGGATGAAATGGAGGACAGGTCCGGGAGGGGAAAAGAGGACGCCTGGTCACCCTGATCTGGCAGCCCTTTTGGGACTAACTGAAAGAAAGAAGCTGGGAGCATCCCCTTTGGGAGACTTGAGCCTCCTTCTTCAGATGCATGTTGAAATTATTAAAATTACAGACACCATTCTCCCTTCCTCTTTAAAAATGCAGACACAAAAGGAGCAATCTGTCTTTAAAGACCCACTCCTCCCTTAGCTCGACTCTCTCCAGCCTTCCCTCCCGGAGACTAAAAAATAAATAAATCCATTATTTGCATTACCCTGTTGCATTTTGCTTCCCCACCTTTTTTAAAATTGAAGCACTATGTATAAGATGGAGCCTTTGGAGATTTTCCCTATTTATTTATTTATTTATTTATAAAGGTAGGTGTAGGTCTAATCCTAAGACCATATGAGTACTTCAATGATTGATCTAAAAGTTCAAACCAAAATCCCCAAATTCCCTTTTACCTGAGGTCATGCTAGATGCTCTCTAGGTATGACTTTCTATGATGTCCTGTTTTGCTTTCCTCCCACCTGTTTTATTGAAGCACAATGTAGGCAATGACCTACATTATAAGGTCTCATACATCTATAAGGTGGAGCCTTTGGGATTTCCCCCACTTATTGATTTTTAAAGGTAGGTGGAGGCCGAATCCTGAGTAATTGATATGAGAACTTCAATGATTTATCTAAAAATTCAAACCCAAAATCCTCCAAATCCCTTTTAGCTGAGGTCAAGCTAGATGCTGTCTAGGTTTGACTTTCTGTCTGTTTTGCTTCCCCCTCCCCTTTTATTGAAGCACAATATAGGCAATGGCCCTTATATAAGGTGGAGCCTTTGGAAAGTTTCTCCATTTATTTCTTTTTAAATGTAGGTGTAGGCTGAGTCCTGAGACGGTTTATCTAAAAGTTGGAATCAAGCTTCCCCAGTTCTCTTTTAGTTGAGATCAGGCTAGATGCTCTCAAGGTCTGATTTTCAATGTCTCCCCCCTCTTATAGGCAATGTATATATAGGCCCTTCTCTAAGGTGGAGGCTTTGGGGACTTTCTCCATTGATTAATTTATTTTTAAAGATAGGAATGCACAGTCCCATGATAATGATCCCGCTACATCTCTAGAGAAGAGAACTAGAGGGGAAAAAAGCAGCAGAAAGGATGGGAGGAACTCAGCAAACTCCACCTCTCTTTTCCTTCTCAGCAACCAGATCAGCTTCTTCCTTTGGAAGTCCCCTTTGGAAGAGGTTGTACAGTATACTCTTTTTAGAAAGCAAGGCGGAGGTTTTATTTTTTTGGAGGGGGGGAAGGAGGAAAAGAAGAGGAGGAGGAGGAGAGGGAGAGAGAATGCGGATTACATCATGAGAAAGTGCTTGCAAGATTCCTCTTCCAAATCCCAGCTTCCTGCTGTCTCCAAGCCCATTGCAAAGGCTAGGAAGGGAGAGCAGGGATCAGAGCAGGCAGGGGAGCAGTTGCACCCAGAAAAGAATTGGCTGTGGGGGGGGGATCCAAATGAAATGCATGCCTGGGGTGTGTTAGGGGGCTGGGGGAAAAAGTTTGCCTGCCTGCCTGCCTGCCTGCCTGCCTGCCTGCCTGCCTTGAAGGCGTGGGGCTGGCCATTGGAGGTGGAAAGCAAGAGGCAGCAAGCCCCCCCCCCCCAGCCCTGCGTACCACAGTGTGGCCTGGAGCCTCACAAAAGCCACAACCCACAAACCCCAGGGAGCCTGGCAACACAAAGCCAACCATTTGCAAACAGGGTCCACATGGGGAGAACTCAAAGCTCAGTCTGGGCAGTCAACATGCAAAGGCATCTTGGAGTCCCTTGGAGACTACCCTGGGACTAGTATGAGAAATCAGTTAGCATGCAAAGGGATCTTATAGACTTAGGAGTCTTTAAACAGAGGCTGGATGGCCATCTGTCGGGGATGCTTTGATTTTGAGTTCCTGCATGGCAGGGGGGGTTGGACTGGATGGCCCTTGTGGTCTCTTCTAACTCTATGATTCTATGAGACTAGTATGAGAAATCAGTATGCATCTTGTAGACTTAGGGCCTGAACAGACTGCCAGAAATAATCCAGTTTGAGACCACTTTAACTGTCCTGGCTCAATGCTAGGGAATCATGGGAACTGTAGTTTTTCCTAAGACATTGAGCCTTCTCTGTCGGAGAGCTCTGCTGCCACAATAAACTACAGTTCCCATGATTCCCTAGCACTGAGCCGTGGCAGTTAAAGTGGATTATTTCTGGCAGTTTGGAGACTAGTATGAGAAATCAACTTCCAAAGGGATCTTGTAGACTTAGGAGACAGTATGAGAAATCAGCATGCCAAGGGATCCTGTAGACTAGCCTGGGAAGTCAGTGTGGAAATAGCCCCTTGGAGACTGAAAGAAAGAACCCGGTAGCATATGAGCTTCTTGTAGACTTGGGTCTACTTCGTCAGAGGCATCGGGCGGAGTCGAGTTGTTCTTGTTCTGCGTCTTCAAGTCGTTTCCGACTTATGGCGACCCTAAGGCTCAGGTGAACCTCTCCTGGGGTTTTCTTGGAAAGATTTCTTCAGAGGGGGGGTTGCCCTTGCCATCCTCTAAGGCTGAGAGAGTGTGACTCTCCCAGGGCCCCCACTGGGTTTCCATGGCTGAGTGGGGATTCGAACCCTGGTCTCCAGAGTCCTAGTCCAAGGCTCAAAGTACGACATGGACATACTACAGAGCGTGTCACCTTTCACACCAAGGGTTGAGCGTGGAGAGAGAGATGGAGGTGGCTCCACGCAAGCCTCGGCAAGGACAACCTCTTTCATCCCCCCCTTTTTTTTTTGGACAGGGCGACCAATGTCCTCACCGCCAGGGAGGACCAGGCACCGCAAAATGTAGGACAGTCCCAACAGAAAGCTAAAAACACTCCTCGAAAAGTGAACCCATGTTTCTTAGTCCTGTTCCAAAAAGAAGACCTGGACAGAAGGTGGAAAGGTTGGACGCGTCCTGGAAAAGGAGGACGCCAGGTCACCCTGTCCCAAGGGATCCAGGCATGCCCCCCCTAAAGGGCGCTTCCTTGAAGGGGGGGAACCCATTAGGGACCCCCGAGGGAGGAAGACAAAGGGTGTCCCCATTCCTCCATCTGGCTCAGCATTCCCAGCTCAACTCCCCTCCAGACTTTCCTTCCTTTTGGGCCCCGAATGGGGCTGATCCAACCCTTCCTCTTGCCTGTCTCGGGGGGGGGGGAGTAAAAGACAGACGATTGCCATTGCTGACATGTCATATTGGGGGGGGGGGATCATTTCCTTCCCTTTTTCCCCCCCTCTCCAGCTGGGTCGCCATGCGGTGCGCTTGGCTGCTTTCGCTCTCCGTGCGTAAAAAGGCGCAAAACGCAAGCCGGATCTTTCCCCTTCTTTTAAAATAAAAATAAAAATAAAATAAAGCCCTGGGTGTAAAAGTGGAAGCACGCTTGAGGACCTACGGGACAGAGATCAGAAGGGAGGTGCATTTTTCCCCCTGCCCCCCCCCCAAAAAACAAAACACACGAAAGCCCTAGAAAGGTTTTTTAACAATGGAAAACATTCACTGAGCGGAGGAGGAGGGAGGGAAGGAGGAAGGGAGGCGAGGGAAGAATGCCTTTCAAGTTGCCGACCAGGTATCTGGCTCAAGGTGAGCTTCCACCTCCCTCCACCACGTGGGAATGGGGAGGGGAGGGGGCACTTGGCACTGCTGGCATTCCGACAAACAAAAGGGGAGCCTGGTTTCCCCTGGGCAGAAGGGGAAGGACGCGCCATCCAGTGGCAGAGAAGCCTCCCAAAGTGCCGCACGTGGAAGGAAGGAAGGAGCTGGGTGCCTTTCTAAAGGGGGTGCCTTTGCCCAACATGGGGGACACACACACACACACACATCAACCCACCCACCCCCCAAAAACAACACCGTGGCATAAAAGAGAGAGAGAGAAAAGGTCTGGGCGCTGGAAGTAGACAGGTAACTTGTCAGCAGCCACAGATTTTGCATTTCATGTCTGAATAAACACACGTGTTGCAACCTTTCCTCGCTGCGGAGCCCTTCTTTTTTCCCATCTCTACCCCCAGACGTGTGGATGACTAATGCATCCGCATCGGAGCGGCGATCCGGTTTGGCACCGCTTTAACTGCCATGGCTCCATGCTGTGGAATTCTGGTACAAACTCTCCAGCCCCCAGAATTCCACAGCATGGAGGCATGACAATTAAAGCGGTGCCAAACCGGATCGCCGCAACAATGCGGATGCACCCACAAATGCCAACTCTTGCCCAACTCTTGCAATCTTTCCTCCCATTCAGTGCAGAAGACCCCTTTGGGGCTTGTTTGTTTGGTGGCTGCCCAAAACGTGAGAGCGCTTTTGCACGTTTTCTTTCCTTTCTCGCACTTTGGAGCCAACCCCTTTTTCTTCCCTTTTTTTTTGGGGGGGGGAGGGGGGAGAGGCTCTTGTCAGAGAGCAAAATCAAACAAAAAGTTCCTCGTTTCAGATCTGCCTGATCCGCCTGGTAACAGATCTATTCCCCTATTGGTTTATGCTAATTCCAGTTTCCTCTTGTCTGGGAGCCCAGTTGCAAAGCAAAAGAGGGAGGCAGGCAGGCAGGCAGGCAAAGCGGGGGGGGGGGGGGAGTTCCCTCCAGGAATGAGAGCCAATTTTGCTGCTTCTTCTTCCTTGGTTTAAAGTGGGCGATCTCGCTGGGTCCAGCTTGCCACACGCAGCCCCAGCCGGTCTTTCTGTGCAGCCGGCTCAGCTGGAAAGAGGGAAGGAAGGAAGGAAGGAAGGAGGGAAGGAGGGAAAGAGAGAGGGCTCCGGAAAAGCTGGGGCTGAGACCACTCCGCCTCATAAATCAAGGACTCCTGCCACTCCGAGGCGGATTTTTATGAATGAAAAAACAACATTGCACGCTCATCGGGTTGCACGGGGAGGGGAAAAAGAAGGGGGAACCCGGTTTCTCTTTCTTTCTTTCTCTTTCTTTCTTTCTTTCTCTCTCCTTTTTGACAAAGCAAATATTGTTTGGGGAGAGGGCGCGCAGCTGGCCATTGACCGGGTTTTTATTTACTAAAAGCAAATGACAGAAGGAACGTTTTCAGGGTTGCAGGCAATGATGGGACAGTGGAGAGAGTTCCTGAAATGAGGAGCAAAGAGATCAGATGATAGATAGATAGATAGATAGATAGGGATATTGATAGATAGATCTTTGCTCTTTGCTCCATATATATATATATATATATATATACACATATATATGGAGTAAAGATCTATCTATATTGATAGATCTTTGGTGTGAAAGGTGACACGCTCCATATATATATATATATGGAGTAAAGATCTATCTATCCATCTGTATCAGAGGGAAATTATATATATATATATATATATATATATATATATATAATTTCCCTCTGATACAGATGGATAGATTGATCTTTGCTCCATATATATATATATATATATATATATGGAGTGTGTCATCTATATATAGATATAGATATATATAGATATATAAAGATAGCAAAGATCTATCTATATTGATAGATAGATCTTTGGTGTGAAAGATGACACGCTCCATATATATGGAGCAAATATCTATCCATCTGTATCAGAGGGAAAGAATATATATATATATATATATATATATATATATATTCTTTCCCTCTGATACAGATGGATAGATAGATCTTTGCTCCATATATATATATATATATATATGGAGTGTGTCATATATATATATATATATATATATATATATATATATAAAGATAGCAAAGATCTATCTATATTGATAGATAGATCTTTGGTGTGAAAGGTGACACGCTTCATATATATGGAGCAAAGCTCTATCTATCCCTATCTATCAGAGAGAGAGAGAGAGAAAATGTGTGTGACAAAAAAAGAACACGAAGAGCGTAAGGAAGCGAAGGGGAGAGGGAATCTATGTTCTTTTTTTGAGGGGAGGCGCGTGATTTTAAAGGAGGCATTAATAGGAGTAGAAAGAGGTGTCCGTAGGGGTGTGTGTGTGTGTGTGTATAGATAGATAGATAGATAGATAGATAGATAATATTAGTATATATTTAATGAAGGGGGTATATATATGTGTGTGCATACAGATATAGATTAATACATATTAGTATATATTAATGGAAAGGAATATGTCTATTTGTGTGCATCTAGATATAGATTAATATATAGTAGTATATAATATATTAATAGAAAGGAGTATTATATGTTTGTGCATATATATATATATATATATATATATATATATTAGTATATAATATATTAATAGGAGTAGAAAGGGCTATGTATATATGTGTGTGTGTATACACACCCACATATGCACACAGATACATACCCCTTTCTACTCCTATTAATGCCTCCTTTAAAATCACCACCTCCACAAGAAAAGAAAAGATCATGAAGAACAACAACACAGGGAAGGGAAGAGGAGGGGGGTGTCTTTCCGAAAGGCTTCCTTGGAGGGTCAGGGATTATTAAGCAAGAAAAGAAAAGGAAGAAGAAGAAAAAACCCATATCCTGAAAAGTTTGCATATCAAGGCGTGCCTGGTATTTGCAGGGAGTTGACTTAAGGCTCCATACCATGCGAGGCTCCGCTTCAGGGAGACCAGAGAAGTTGCACAGGAAATCATGGCATGGGCTTGAAAGATCAGCCATAGACGAACACAGGGAAAGATCTATGGGACAGGAGGAAGAAGTGCAAGCTGCACATCTTAGATATCTTGGTGTGGTTGCTGTCTGCCTTCGAGTCTTTTCCGACTTATGGCGACCCTATCCTGGGGTTTTCTTGGCAAGATTTGCTCAGAGGGGGGTTGCCATTGCCATCCCCCAAGGCTGAGAGAGTGTGACTCGCCCAAGGCCACACAGGGGCTTCCATGGCCGAGCTGGGATTTGAATCCTCAGGTTCCCAGTGGGAGTTACTTCCTAGTAAACCTCTAGGATGAAGCTGTTACCATTTCCCCTATTTATTTTCCTTGCCCCATGTGCCCTGTGGTGACTCCCAAGGAAAGACAGAAAGTAATCCAGCAATACCTTTGGGACTGGAGTGAGAAAGGTGCTACTGGATTCATTTAAGTCTTTTAATATACTAAAATAAGACCAAACTGGCCATCTCTTTGAATACCTCCCAGCAAACCAATTCTTCAGGAGGGGATATTGTGTTAGGGGCAAATAAAACAACAGCCCGTCCCTCATCTCTTTAAATATAAACCGGTTTGGAAGGTTGGCTTTTTATCCATTTCAAGGAAAGCTGCATTGGCAAGGGATTTTTCCCCCCTTTACGTTTTAATTAACACAGTCTTGATAGAAGTATTTAGCAATGCTGCAGAGCATTTGTGGCTTTAATTCTTCTTTAACCCCCCCCCCCCCCCAAGATGATAATTCCCTTAACTTCTTTCAGCAGTATAAAAGATTAGATGGGTGGTTTTGCCTCTGTAAATAATAATACTGTAGTCACTGATGAGCGATAGCAAGTCAATATCTTTGATTTTCAGAGGTATGAAGGGGAAAAAAAAGAGAGATCAGATCGGTTATGGGGTTGGGTTTCTCCCCTTCCTAAAATGGGGTGCCAAATGGATTTCCCACATTTATTTCCTTTGTGTTCCTTAACGCCTCCAGAATATATGTAATTCCTGGCGGGTGTCCAACCCAACAGGTCGCCATGCTTCAGTTAATGTCTGAAACTTTCCTGTATTATCAGGGATTTTTTTTCTGGGGGGGGGGGGGGACAAACCTGGAAGCTTGGGGGGGGCTTGGAGAGCCATGTGGGCCACCATTTGGCTGAAGCCATGCATGGCCTTTCCCTGCAGAGATTGGCAAGCCAGCAACTATCCTAGCCTAGATCTTTTGGATCTATGGGTTACTTTCCTTGCCCCCCCTCCCCTTGCAAAAGGCATTAACTTGGAAACACTTTTGCTTCCAAGAAACCTACTTCCCAGATGGGCACAAAGGCAGCATTTAGAGGAAGGGAGGGAAGGAGACTGCAGAGAAGGACTCTGGAGCTCACTCACCCCCAGAGGAAGAGAAATCCTCTGGAAATCCAGGGGGCTTGCTTCCATATAAGGCAAAATTGAGAAAAAAGGGAGAATATGGACCCCCAGATTGCATCTTGTAGCCCTCCCCCCCCAAGTCTTAGGGAAATAAAACTTATTTGGTGGCACTCTGGCTCAGCAACTCCGGGTTCTTTCTTTTCCAAACTTGATAATGGAGAGGTTGCGGCTATTTTGTGAAATAATAATATCAGTAATTTTTTTTATTTCATTTTTTTTTTTTAGAGGGTGGGGAGTTGTTAATACTTTCCTCAAGTGGTGGCTCCTATCTTTAAACCTGGCCCCCTCTTTCTTTCTTTCTTTTCTTTCCTTTTTTTTAGCCCTGGGCAATGAACCCGAAGCCCGTCTGTGTGTCTGTGTGTGGCCTGGCCTCATTCATCATCAGGCTCCCCAAGCCCTCTCCAGGTTTTTAAATACATATATATGTATATGTATATATATATATAGAGAGAATATATCTATATAGAGAGAAAAATTCTGCCTGATCCAGTGCAAAGACAATTTGGGGGCTCCTCCCACCATCACCTCTCTCTTTCCCTCCCCCCCCCAATATATATATATATATATATATATTACAAAAAAGACTTGCTCTCTTCCTGATTTGCATGTGCATTTAAAAAGAAGAAGAAGAAGAAGAAGAAGAAACCCACCCTAAAATAATAAAGCGCCTTGCTTGAAGGCGATGGGATGGCTTTAGGGTTCTGCCCCCTTTTTGGCTTCCCTCCTCCCTCCTCCACCTCCTCCTCCCTTTCTCTCTCTCTCTCTCTCTCTTTCTTTTTCGCATTCTCTCCCAGGGCTTTGATCTCTGCTTAACAACAGTCACGTCACGGGGACTCAAGACAGGAGAGTTTTGTTGGAAGTTAGAAAGTTTTGCAGCCTCCAGAGGGCTGTAGCAGCAGCAAGCAAGCAGTAGCAACAGGCAGGAGGAGCAGCCAGCCAGCAAGTAAGCAAAGCAAAGCAAAGCAAAGCAAAGCAAGCATCCAAGGAAGTAGGGGGCAAGGAAGGGGAAAGAAGAAGAGGCCAGAGAGCACTGACTCAAATCCTTGGTGCAAAAGAAAGAAAGAAAGAAAAAAGACACACCACCACCACCACCAGGAAAGGAGAGGCGCTTGCAGGAAGGAAGGAAGGAAGGCAGGAAGGAAGGCAGGCAGCCCAAGGGGGGTAAAGGCGAGGAAGGCGCGGTGCAGAGCCAGCCATGGAGCATCAGCTGCTCTGCTGCGAAGTGGAGACCATCCGGAGAGCCTACCAAGATGCCAACCTCCTCAACGACCGGGTCTTGCAGACGATGCTCAAGGCGGAGGAGACCTGCTCGCCCTCCGTCTCCTACTTCAAGTGCGTCCAGAAGGAGATCTTGCCATATATGAGGAAAATCGTGGCCACTTGGATGCTGGAGGTTGGTAAAAAAAAAAAAGGGGGAAAAAGGGCCTTGCAACAATAACAAAACAAAAATAATGCATGTGTGTATATGTGTGTTCATATTTTATATATATATATATATATGAAGCCATTCCTGGCTCTTAGTTGTGTGCCTGCTGCCCCTTTGGCTCACTTTCCTCTCTTCCTTCCTTCCTTTTTCCCTGGCATTTCCTTGCACCCTAAAACCTTATTGCAAAGGCTACCCTTCTCCTCCTCTTTGCTCCCCTTTTTTTCCCCCCTTGGTGTGTATTTTAGCTGTATAATAATGTGTTCTCTCTCTTTGCCGGCTCCTTCAGGAGTTCCAATATTTGAAATGGGATTTGGGCAAAGAGAGACAGGGAATGAGAGGTGGGGGACTCCCCCCAAAAAACACACAGAAAAAGTGGAAGTTTTGAAAGTTTCCAAAAAGTGTCCTCTCTATCTGTCTTCCTCCTCCTCCTCCCTTGTGCCTATGGGATCCAGTGATCCCAGGAGGCATAATAACTGGGTCCCCCCTGGATCCCCCCCCCGACCTGGCCCTGCCTTTTTGAGGGGGATTTTATTTAAAATTAATACCCATGGACACGTATGCAAGTGCTCCCCGTGCCAGTATTACGCGCCATCTTTGTTCTTTTTATTGCAAGGGCCAAGGGTTTATTAATAATTAGGGAAGGGAGAAGCCCGCCTGAGGGGAAAAAGGGGGTGTCTTTGGGGGGTCCCTGGGCTCCTGGGTTGCAAACTTTGGGGGGGTCTTTCCAGGAAACTTTTCTTTGTTCACAAAGAGAGAGAAGAAGAAGAAAGCCATGTCTCTTCCCCCCCGGAAGACAGACATACTTTCCTCCTGAAGAGGCTTGTCGGCAAGGTCGCCCTGCCAAAAAGAGTGTAAATTTTGGGGTCCCCCTCGGACGACACGTTTCCAGGGGGTCCCTTCAGAAGCAGGAGGGCCTGGGCTACATTTTCAGCCCTTTCCCGAAATCCTGGGCGCCCGGGAAGTATTTTTAATTAATTTTTGAAAGGCCGGCCGCTGGCCAATGTCGCACGTTGGCTTCTCTGAGGGAAAGATTGGAGAGGAATGGGGAGCCCTGGAGTTTGACTTCGGGGTGTCTCTCTGGAGGGTCCCCCGAGGCTTTTCCGAAGGGGGATCGGTCAAGGGCCCCTTGGGGTTTGTTTTCAGCCACTTTTGGAGCCCCGGGTGATTTTTTAAATATTTTTAAATATTTTTTGAAAAGATGACGTCTCAGGGAATTGGGGAGGAAAAAAAAAAGAAGCGCGTGCAGCTGCCTCTCGACGCCACCTTTGTGTCTCGAGCAAGAGAGAGAGAAAGAGGGGGGGAGGCAGCACCCAGAGTCCATTGGAGCCAATAGGGGGCACCTCAGCCCTGCCAGAAACAACAACAACAACCCCCCAAATATTTTGGGGCACCCCCTTTTTCTGAATCTAATTTAGGGCCTGGACACTGAATTTCGGGCCTTTTCCCCCTTTCATCGCCCGACCACGTTTCTCAACGCCACATTTTTCCTCACTTGCGACTTTCTCTTTCAGTTCTTTCCCCCAACTTTCCTTTCACACAACACATTTATACAGTATTTCCCTGGTTTGTTGGTTTAATTTTTTTATTTTTTAAAAAGGGGGGAATTCACTTTTAATTTAACGTAATCCCATTTATTTGGCCTTTTCTCCACCTTTCTTTGAAAACTTGGAAGTTTTCTGCTTGAAGGAAAAAGCAAACAACTTGATTCCAAATAAAAGTTTTAAAAATGGCTTATTCCAACCCTCTCTTTCTCCTTGTTTTTCCCCTTCTTTTTCCCCCCACTTCAGGTTTGTGAGGAACAGAAGTGCGAAGAGGAAGTTTTCCCCTTAGCTATGAATTATTTGGACCGATATCTCTCTTTTGAACCCCTTAAGAAAAGCCGCTTGCAACTGCTGGGAGCTACCTGTATGTTCGTTGCCTCAAAAATGAAGGAAACCATTCCTCTCACTGCAGAAAAACTGTGTATTTACACTGATAACTCCATTAGACCCAACGAATTACTGGTAATTTCGTACTTTGCCTCGTCAGGGAACTAAAACATCAAATTGCACAAAGGAAAACCAGCTGACAAATTCTTGTTATTTGGATCTCACAGACAGATATATGCACTGCCTCCTCATATTTAAGACTGAAAACTCTGTGTGGTTTGCACACTTGAATTCTTCCCTCAGTTATCTGTGCAAACTTTTAATTTAGTTGCATGAATGAGCATGTGTTGAAAACATACAATTGAATACGTGGCCAGTGGTTGAGCTCAAGGGCTCAAATGCTCAACGTTTCCAAATGGGATGTGGTCCTGTCTGCACATTACTTGAAAATAATTCCCAATCCCCTTCAAAAAGGATTTTATATTTTTAAATAAACGTGCACCAGGATCAGACAGTTGATGTCCCATCCTAACATTGGGGCATGGGTGAATAAGTGAGTAAGCGTTGGGGTATTAGTTAACCCCCTAGGCAGCTGCTGCCCACATTGTGTGGTAGATTAATTGAATGAAAATTCCCTAATATGCTAAATCCTTATTATGAACTCCCAAGAAGGAGAAATACAGGAGCAAGATTGTGGGGGAAGATAGGTGACTGGCGCCCTCTTGCGCTGGAAACCAGAGGCCATGCTTGGTTAATGAAACACTGGTTGGGAGCAGCTGGGTGATGATGGCGCTGGGGGGAGCGAGGGGGAGGGAACCGAATTATGTAATTTTCATGTAGAAAGGCGCTTTTCCCGCCTACTTCTCTTCTTTGGTGGCATTATGGCTGCTGCTGTGTTTGGCCAGAGCCCAGTTTCTGTAGCCTGAAACAAGCCACCCGAAAATAAAGCTTCCATAGGGTGTTAGGATAGCTGCAAACTTTGCATTGCTAGCCGTATGTGAATTTTTGTAACTGTGGGTTGTTGTTTTTCCTCCTCCTTCTCTTTCTGTCTTCCCCCTTCCCCATAGCAAATGGAGCTGCTTCTGGTGAATAAGCTGAAATGGAATCTGGCTGCCATGACCCCACATGATTTTATTGAACATTTTCTAAATAAAATGCCTGTGGCTGAGGACAGCAAGCAGATCATCCGTAAACACGCCCAGACTTTTGTGGCTCTATGTGCTACAGGTATGAGCCTTGCACCCTCAAAAACGGCGTGTTGCGTGTGTGTCCGTGGGCCCAAGCAAACACACCCTGTTCCCTTCCCCACTGCCCAGAATCCCATAGTGCACCCTTGTAAATGGGGAGCTAAATGGGACCTAAATGTCATCATAGATTATGCTTGGTGCTAAACGCAGTCACGTTTTCTGACTCTGGATTACTTGGCCCAAGGTGAGTTTTGTCAGAAAAGAAGCAGTATTATTATTGTGTGGTTTTGGTTTTGATTTTCTTAAACTCCCCTGTGAGTTCCAGAATTCTATGAAATAAGTGGCAATGTTAAAGTGTTTGTCTCTCAATCTGAAAGAGAGGCCAGGAGGGGCTTTAATACCTCAGAAGTCTGCCAAGGAGACCCAGGATTGGTAGGCCTTTGGAAAAAAAAATTGTTTCTGCTGCTGCTTTATAGTCCTTAGGGTAAAGGCTGTGTATTTGATTTTCCTGGAATATTTGGGGGAAAATGTTCCCCTTCTTGCTCCTTCCAGTGCTCAGAATTTCTGGCAAGCGAGCAGGAGGGGAAACATGGAAATGTGCAAAAAGCTCTCTGGCCATGAGAGAGAGAGAGCTCTCTGTCGTCCGCACCCAACTTGACCACGTGCTCTGCTGAAGCCATGTGCTCTTGAAGCCTCAAGAGGAGCTAGAGACACCCGACTAAACTCCAGGATTTCACAGAGAGGCCTGATTTGGGGTTTCATGAGCAGTCTGTGTGCTTGCATGCCCGCGCTCAAGCACCTCCCCATCCTTACTTTATTTTCTTAATTTCCTATCCCTCCCCCAGTTCTTAAACAAGAAGACAGGGTGTGGAGTTGGAAATGCAGCATTGCATTCCTGATCTTTTGATGAACTGGCTGTTTCTTTTGGGGTAGGGGAAAGAGGGTGGTAGGATAAATAGAAAAATCCATTGGTAGACCAAAAAAAGAGGAACAGCTCTAGTGCGGCAAGAATGTTCTAGCATGGTCAAAGAACAAAGAAGCAAAGTCTGCCAGAGCACATGTTCCTTTGACAGGAAGCATCTAGTGTTAACTCTCTCAGATCTGTCTCAGAATTAGGAATGTGGGGTTTTCCAGATATGATTGAATTATAATTCCCATCATCATTGTCTATGCCAACTAAGGCTGATGAGATTTTCAGTCTTATGACTAGAAGACCACATGTTCCCCATTCCTGTACTAACTGATGCTTTTTAAAAAAAGCCAAATGTACCAAAATGAGGTAGACTGGTTTCATGCATTACAGCTTATCCAAGGAAACCTAATCTCATATGAGCATGGGACTGCTCATATTTAAGTACAGAATCCACTAAGGTCAGAAATATTAATTATGTTTAAAGATCCAAGGGTCAAATTGATGCTGGAGGTAGACAGTGATGTCACACTCAGATGAATTTGATTGAAAGAGAAAAAAACAAAAACCCAAAAATATGAATTTTAATATGGCCTTTCTCCCACTGCATGTTCTGATTTGGAGGTTTAGCCAAAGGAAAAAAAAATGTCAATATTTTCAAGCTTGCCTTTCATCCCAAGCCTAACATTAGGATGGTAAGTAGTTGGGGGAATTTGTTGCCAAGCAAGACCTTTAGAATCATCATCATCATCATACTAATCAATTTTTGGGGGAGTAGGAAACCCAACTTACTAGTAGAATCAACCATGCTAGAAAAACAAAGGTTTTGCAGTAGCAAAACCTATTGGTAGAACAAACCTAGTTCACAACTGTAGCATTAGCTTAATTGCCTTTTTGTGTGTTTGTTTCTTGTGCTCATCCAGCCCCCTCTTTCAGATATGGGGATGTTTAACCTGAGTTGTTGCACTGGCAGAAACAGTTCCACAAAGAATAGTTCAAAGGTTGGAGTCTCGCAAAGAGCCAAGTACTTTGATCTGCTGTCAATGTTGTTATGTTTCTTTTTAGTAGCCACCCCTAGAGGCCTATCTTAAACATTGTTCTAAATGCCATATGTAGAACTGGAAAATGAATTGGTGAATACAAACCTTGTCCAAAAATCTTTTACACCAGTTTAAAGGAGTGTGGAGGTCAACAAGGGATTTTTCCACACCCTACAACCCCATTAAACTGCTTAATAGGGGTTTATGTTGGTGGATTTATCCTTAGAAACCATTTAAAATTAGATGACTATGGATGCCTAGACAAATCAAAGAAAGAAGATGGGATACATGGCTCTGCCACAGCTTGGACTAGATTTGCCATGTCTGTGTTGCACTGTTCTAATTTGCCAGGCTTCACCTTGGATGAGTTACAAACTCTCTGTTTGCAAATGATCAGACTCCGTTGAATGCCCACTGAAGTAAAGATCCTTTTTCACTATTGGAGCTTTTTTGAAGCAGTAAGATTATTTAAAGTTGCTTCTTTCAAAGATTTAGATAATGAAAGAAAACAATTTAAGCATGATGAAGGTGGGGATTGGGGGGAGGAAGTTGGAAGATTTCTATGAGTGGAGTTTTGTTCTAAATATAAAGAAGATTACAAGACAAGGTGATGCTAAAATGGATTTCTTTTTGTGTGCCTCCTTCAGCTGTCTGCCTAACCCAAATGTGGATTTACTTTGTAATTTTTGTTTTGTTTGTTTTGAATATGTTTTCACCAAAGACTCCTTTTGTGCTGTTGGAGGCTTGGGGCGGAAGGAGAACAAGAAAGGGGAAGAAAAATCCTTGAGCTGTTTAGCCTAATGAATAGGGCCCTGGCATGGTTAAGCAAGGGAAGGGATAGCAGAAATGAAATGAGCTTTATTGATCCAAGTTGAGACCACTGCTAACAACTGGAAGCAAAACGATCAAGAGAAGCAAGTGGGAAAGATGGGGTATAGTTCGTTGTGTTCCCCTGGGTTGGATTTCTGATAGTTCCTGAATGTGATTTTTTCCCCCCTCTCCTGGCACAAAAAAAGCCCTTCCTTTGAAATGGGTTTGCAACAACTCTTCTGTTCTCAGCCTTTCTAAAATTGGAAGTCTCAAGGTATGTGACCAGTTGGAACCTGTTGCATCTTGCAGCCGGTGATTTATGTTCAGAGGTTTGATTTGCCTCAATGAAAAGATTTTCATTCATAGCCCCCAGCTCTCCAGACGGATGGAATTGCTGCTCCATTTAAAAAGGAAAAAGGGGTGACTTGCCTTGTTAGGAATTTTTTTTTAAGAAGCGCTACAGCGCCTAGATGCTTGCTTTGTCCTCCCTTCAGGGTGGCTGGCATTCTTCTCTCTCCTCTTTCCCCCCACCCTCCCTCCCTCCTCTCTTTTTAACAACACTGAAGTTGTTTATTCTTTTTGGATGAAGTCTCAGATAGGCTACTGGGGATGTGTGCTTCAATTGAGGGGGCCCCTTCCCCATTGTAGCTGTGTCAGGTCTAATTCATCTCACCGAAGCCCCCTTGTTCCTGAGCGTTCAATAGCGCAAGATGAGGCGATGGAGACTGACAATGATGCCACACTCTTCACTTGGGGGCATCCAATTACAGCCAAGCAGGGCCCCCCTGATTAATATGCTGAAATTAGTGGTCTCTGCCACAAATAATTCCTTGTTGTGTTGCAACAAAAAAGTCTGTCCATGTTGCTTGTTCAGAGTGGTTATGAGGACCGACACAAAACTGACCATTTAAACTCCCATTATCACGCATCCACCTTGGAAAGAAGGAGGGTGTGACTAGGAATTTGTGGTCTTGTTTATTACCTCTTTAAAAAAATGCTCTACAGATGTCAAAAGAGTAGGTAATTGTGACTCGGGCCCATTTTGGACCTTATTTTTCACACATGGGACATTTAATTCCCAAAGTGAGGGGGAACTAGTAAAGCTGCTATGTCAGCAGGACTGGGAAGAATAAGTATCATTGGCCTTTTAAAAAAAGTCATTGAAAGGAAGCCTCAAAACATGGTTTGTTGTTGTGGTGTGCCTTCAAATCATTTCCAACTTATGGCAACCCTATCACAGGATTTTCTTGGCAAGTTTCTTCAGAAGAAGTTTTGCCATTGCCATCCTCTGAGGCTGAGAGTGTGTGACTTGCCCAAGGTCACCCAATGGGTGACCTAGCTGAGTGGGGATTTGAACCCTGGTCTCCAGAGCCATAGTCCAGTGCTCAAACCACTACACTACAATTCCTCAAGACATGTTATTGTGGTTAAATGGCAATACATATGTATCAGGTGTAGGTAGTTTGGTGCTTTCACTGAACCCTAGCCTAAACTATGTTCATGGACTGAAAATGGTAATCCAGAATTCTCAAGCCTCCAAGTTGCTTACCTTCTATGCAGTTCATCTCTTGGTTACTACCATACTGCAGAATTAATGCAGTTTGACACCGCTTTAATTGTCTTGGCTTCATCCTATGGAATCTTAGGATTCGTAGTTTGTTCGGAACTCTGACAGAAAAGGCTAAATATCTCACAAAACTACAAATTCGAGAACTTCATAGCATTGAGTCATGGCAGTTAAAGTGGTGTCAAACTACCATTAATTCTGCAGTGTAGATTTAACCCAGGTTTCTCCCACCATCCCAGGCAGTATTGCCAGTGGCCTTATTGGCAGGCAGTGGTGGGAGATGACCAACAGTCACACTAAAAATCAGGGAAGCTTATCTTAAGGGAGTGTTTAATATTTGGTTCATTGGAGTGGATATACTTTTCTACTCCAGTATATAAATACGGATAAATTTTGAATTGCCTGCACTGCATCAAATAACTCCCATTGAAAAAACGTGTTTTGCCCTATTGCAGTGGTGCCCTTTAGAAGTTTTCAGATGCTTAAACATTTGGACCTTCAGAGGTTTGGGACATCACCTCCCAACAGAGATGGTCAGTAGTAAGGGAGTTTGTGCGTCAAAGTCCAAACCTCTATTGTCAACAGGTTAATTTCAAAATATTGGGTAGTGTCCAGTTAACTCTTCCAAGTGAATATAAAATGCTTTCATCAGCAGAAATATGGGAGAGTGATTTTCCTTTCTTGAAACTTTCTATGCAACCTCTGAATCTAGTCTGGAAAGTTGGACACCTCCCATGTAAACAGATTTGGTATAGGTCTACAGGGGAGAAGCGAAGGCCAAAATCCCACTGAGTGAATAGAAATCTACTCGCACAACTGGATTGTGTTTTAAGGAAGAAGGAGTAATCCTGATGCTGTTTGGTTGATAAAATATTTTCACTGTATCAGTTTTGTGTCTTAAGTTGTTTTTGTTATGTTTCAGCAAGTATGTACCCCTCTCCATCCCAGTTAAGATATTTAGACCTTGTATTTGCAACTAAAACAATAGTTTTACGAGCGGTATATTCAGAAGCGGACTGTTAGAATGAAAGCCAGTATTTTGTTGGCAGTTTAGGGATCAGAGGAGCAAAGATATATCTGTTATAGTCTGCAAGGAATGTTTCTTAAATGAATGCCCATAGGCTGGAATTTCTGCTTTCACCCTAACTGAGCCAAATTCCCCCTCTTTAAATCCTTGGTTATGGTTATGGGAGACATGTGTTCTTAGATGAAGGAGTTTTAGCCTAACAATAAAAATTATTACCTGGTTGTGGTAGTATAAGAAGAAATAACACAGTTGGTGACAGTTACAGCCCAAGCAATCTTGGGAGTGGCTGTAGCAAGACCTACAGCAGTGCAGTCTGGAAGTGGGCCCAGGCTGTTGTCAGCATGGTGTCACATCAGATTATAACTGATTGTCTGCCAGTTTTTGGGACCCCCTTCACTTGGTTGTTCCAGATTTGTATTAGATGCCTGTTGCCAAGATAGAAGGCAGTCACTGATAAGTGGATGGGTAAACGCCAAACATTTGCAGGAGGAAGTGTCAGTTTAATTAGCTGGAGATCCACAGCTACTGCTATATTTGAGGACCTGAACTTTGTTAAGTGGGACTGATTTTTCTGACTTTCATTTTTAAAGTGTGTTAAGATTTTTAGCCTGTGTGTGTGTGCAGTCAGGAATAAATTCAGTAGGGAAATACAGTAGGGACTGAAGCCATGAGCTGCAACTCCATTTCATTTTCTTCCGAGTAAATCCCATTGAAATTGGTGCTGTGTGTATCTGAGTAAATATGGAGCTGAATGGTTAGGTGCCATTTTGAATATTGCTCACTAGTGAAAGTAGCAGACTGCCAGAAATAGTGCACATTAAATTGAGGCACTGCCCTGGCTCAGTGCTAAGGAATCATGAGAATTGTATTTTTTTCTGAGACATTGAGCCTTCTCTGTCAGAGAGCTCTGGTGCCACAATAAATTACAGTTCCCATGATTCCCTAGCACTGAGCCAGGGCAGTGCCCTAAGTTGTGCTTGAATACAAAGGAAAACTAGAAAATGGGACAGCATTGAAATCTACGTTCAGTGTTGGTTCCACTATCAAACCCATAGTAAGATGATGAATATATGTATTTATTGCACTTCTAGACTGGATGATGAATTCTCTAGGAAGTGCTGAGTTAGGATATTAAAAATATAAAATGAACAGTGAAAAAAATGGAAATGACACATAAAAATGCCAAGATAAAACCAGCAGCAAAGAGTAAAAACGGTGCAACACATAAAATGAAATAAAACTAGCAGGAAAATATTTTCACGGCCTCAGTTGAATGCAAAGCTGTAGTCATGTTTCAAAGGAACGACTTATAGTACAGTAAGACTAATTACTAATCTGTTTTCCTTCTTGATGCAAACAAAATCTGTAGCCAGATCTACCCATATGAATAGACTGGCTTCTACAGGCATGTGTACAACAGTAGCATTTTCCAAGCCAGAAGATAATTTAGGCAGTTGCCGAGGACACTAACATGGTACTTTCCAGGTGTGTTGAACTACAGTGCCAATAATAATAGAAATGGAAATAGAAAATAATAGAAATGGCAGAAAAGGGAAGCTTTCTCTAGAACAGTGATTCCCAACCTTTGTTCCCCTATTTGTTTCGACTTCAGCTCACAAAAGCCCCAGTCAACTTGGCCAACAGCCAGGAATTATGAGAGCTGAAGTTGAAATCATCTGGAGGACCAAAGATTGGGAACCACTGCTCTAGAAGAATGGTAGGCCTAGATGCTTACATTTGCAGGAACATGTTTTGCAGTGTTTAGAGATGCCTTAGGCTGCATCTTTTATGTTGCTGTGCATCAAGCATAATTAAGCTATTGAAGAAACAATGATTGCAATAATATTACTTGCATTCGTAAGAAGTACTGTATAAACAACCTCATTTCTGTTTCTTTGGTTTTTTCCCCCAACAGATGTTAAGTTTATTTCGAATCCACCTTCCATGATTGCAGCTGGTAGTGTGGTAGCAGCGGTGCAAGGCCTTCATCTTGGGAACACTAACACATTTCTCTCTTACCAATGCCTCACACATTTCCTATCAAAAGTTATCAAATGTGACCCGGTAAGTGACCACTCAACCTATTGCTGTGATGCAATGTAGTGATCTAATGTGAATCCATGTGCCTCAGCATGGCACCTGCTCTGCTTGTGGAGTGAACTAGAAGCAAGGGCCAAAAGTTACCTTGTATTTTCTAGTGGTTGTTGTGTACGTGGGTTGCCAGAAGTCACCCTGGCTGTATTGCTTGGGATGAATGCTACCACCCATTCTAAGTCTTCTAGTGAAGGAAGTGCCAAGAAAAGAAAGCGGAAACTCTTAAATCAAGACTATATTGATTTGGTTTATAGGTAATTAAGCTATTGAAGAAACAATGATTGCAATAAACTGACTTAATGGTATCTTTAGCTTTATTTCTAACCACTCCTAAGACTTTCGATTGCCAAATGATATGAGGGGAAACATTCTTAAAGAGGTTCTATTGGTTTATTGCATGGTAGATCTGAACTACTGATAATACTGAATTCCTCTCCTCCCCTGGTCCTTTTTTGTTTTTAATATGCTTGTCCCATGATCTTGTGAAGAGGTAGATGGACCTCATAGGACTCTCCTTTCGTTGCCCTGAAACTTCCAGAAGATGCTCATCAGTAACTAGTGAGCAATAAACCTTTCATGAGTTAGAAATAGTGCAAATTGAGTCCACTTTAAGGGTTAGGGTTAGGGAATCATGGGAACTGTATTTTATTGTGGCACCAGAGCTCTCTGACAGAGAAGGCTCAATGTCTCAGAAAAAAACCAATTCCCATGATTCACTAACCCTAACCCTTAAAGTGGACTCAATTTGCACTATTTCTGGCAGTCTGCAAAGGCCCTTAGTTTCCTAAATATGACTTGAAACTTGATGCAGTTGGAACGTGTTGGTATTGCATTATCTGTGGATTTGAGATGGTGATTATTTACCCTTCGCAGTATTACAGCAAGCTTTCTTTCAAGATCACATACACTCAATCCAAGCAAGTTGCTTCATAAACTGCTTGCTCAGGTCCAAGATTCAACTGAATTCATGTTCCACTTACTTTCAGCTTATTAACAAATTGAAAATCCAGTTGCTAGTCTCAACTAGAGTAGGCTTATTAAATAAGTGGAACTTACATAAAATTCTTATTAATTCATTGGGTTTACTTGAATTGGGACAAACAAGGATTTATGTCATAGAGCCCCAGAGAGATGTGTTTTGTTTAGAAATAAATTTACTGAAAGCCACGCAACCTATTTTTGTATGACATGTATACTGTTAAGGTGCACTGTTGGCATTTCCTTGGTTCATGTTCAGCAAGCAGTCTTTGGCATACTTCCAAATGGGCTTAACTACCTTGAGTAAAGGGCACAAGTGATGCAGTTTTCACCCTGCTGTCCTAAGCACAATTGTCTGTCTTTGTTAAAAATATTTCTCCTGGAGTTTCATTGGATGCATTGGCAGTGGCTTTTGAGTTTGAAGGTTGCATCTTAAGTGTTTGAGTTGCAACAGGTGGAATTCACTGCCTGAGCTCTTTGCTGTTTCAGATATTGAACGATGAAGTAGATATTCCAGCACTAAACCTATATACCTTTCATTCTGTCTGCAAACATTGTGGGTTCTTCTCTGTATACCTGGCTTCTGGCCAATTCAAGACATTATTATTATTATTATTATTATTATTATTATTATTATTATTATTATGTATTTATACCCTGCTCTTCAGCCAAAAGGCTATCAGAGCGGCTTACAAATGGATTAATTAGACAGTTCCCTGTCCTCAGGCTTACAATCTAAAAAGACAATACACAAAAGGAGAAAGGAATGGTGGTGGGAAAGGGGAATAAGTCCAGCAGATCTTCTCTCCCTCTAAAGCCTGGACCAAAGCAGAGGGACTGGAGGGAGGGCCCTTCTTATTGTGGCTACATCCGATGGAGATGGCCTGCCTTCTCTCCCTCAGTGATGGTGGATGGAGGGAGGGCCCTTCTTCCTACTGTGGCTAGGCCTAATGAAGATGGCCTGCCTTCTCTCCCTCAATGATGGTGGATGGAGGGAGGGCCCTTCTTCTTGTTCAGGCTAGGCCCGATGGAGATGTATTTGACTAAGGACCTAATAACAACCAAAGTGACCTGCTCTGTTGTACTGATAGTGAGTAGCTGATTTGAAAAGGAAGCAGTACTTAAACATTTCTGATATGTAAGACTCAGTTAGATCGTATCACATGGCTGATCTCAGAACCAGGTGGAACAGTGCATTTGAATGTGACCTGCTTAAGGTCAGATCTTTTTCAAAGGGACAGAGTTTTATGGCTGAAAACAAAAGCATGGACACAGAGATACCATTCTGAATGTGAAAGGCATCTCTCATTCACAGAGGGACTACTTCATGCCAAGTCTGTCACATAAAAACAAAACTAAATCCTATTACATTGTTCTCCTGAGCTCTTGCTTTGATGAAAGCATGAGAAATGCTGTAGAACATACTTTTTACATGCAATAAGTAGCAGGTAGAGTTCTACTTGTACTTACTGAGGATTTTGCAAACAGCAATGTTTGCAGTCTGTGGTCACTTGGGCAGGATTGGCTTCTCTGTGAGGAGTCTTCATCAGGCCTCAGAAATCATCAAAGTGGCTGCTTTTTGCCTTGGTGAGAACCCATCTGAGTAAGGTGTCAGGGATAGGCAATCTACAGCCACAGCAGCACAGAAAGGAACCCAAATGGCACATACATTGCCTGGGTTGCCAGGCCACCTTGTCCATATACCTTGATTTGAGGAAGGACCTCTGAGGCCAAGGCATTTAGGCAGTTGTAGCAATAGAAGGGGAGGGTTGGAGTGGTACCCCTCCTTCTTTTTCAGGCAAAAGGGTTAAACTGGAGTATAAAATCTGGAAATTGGAATTAGATATAGGTTGAGTCTCCCTTACCCCAAATGCTTGGGACCATGAGTATTTTGGATTTCAGTTTGTTTTTGGATTTTGGAATATTTCCATATACATTACATAAGGAGGTGTAAACATGAAATGCACTTATGTTTTCATGTACCTTATAAATGTAACCTGAATGCAATTTTATAGATTTTTTCAGTATTTTTTGTGCATGAAACAAAGTTTGTGTATATTGAAAGCAAAGGTGTCACTATCCCAGACACCCATCTGGACAATTTTGGATTTTGGAATTCCAGATAAGGGAGACTCAATCTTTACAAGCAAACTGGGGCTTTTATTCTTGAAAAATAAGGCCAGAACCCTGTATGCCCTTTCACCAATGTAAATCTGTCTGCACATAACAAAGTAGCAAGGGTGGCAAGAACCTGGTTACTGAACTGCAAAGATGTGTAATCAGTGCACATTGGAAGTGCCCACTGTGCACCGGAACCTCCTCATTGGTGTCACATTGTTTATTGGTCCCTTTACCAGTTCTGCTACATAATTAGGACGCAGCAACCCTCTACTGAATATGAACATTGTACATTTTTACAATTCTGTTTCTTGCATGCTTAAGTCCACTTATGAGTGCACGATGCCCCAACAGGATTCTAGCCAATATATATATATATTTCTCTTTACGCTTCTGTAAGTGGTCTTTTACACATCCATCCCAAGATTTTCAGATGGTTGGAGCAGAGTATATATAATTGCAATATGCTAAATTATTTATAATAAATAGAGTCATTTCCTCAAATTATCAAAGTATGATACATTCAAAATGTATAGGACAAAAAAAAGTAATACTTCCATGAAAACATTTTTCCTTTTCCTTTTTGAAAAGGAGCTGAAGACAGTGCTGCCTCTCTTTTTTTCCTGCCCATTTAAAAAAAATAAAATTCAAATCAATTTTTATTCCTGCAGGGCAGGAATGTAGGAAGGCATCATGTACAGTACTAGGTCAGTCTTTTAATCTGTATCATCATTGCCTACATCAGAGTGCCAGGCATTCTCCAGAACCTCACATGGGGCTCTTTCCTTTGCCTTGGAGATTTCAGCAATTGAACCTGAGATCTTTGGTATCAAACCAAGTGCTTTTACCAGTAAGACCTTTTCCTGGAGCTGTATTAAAAGCCAGATTTTTAAATCTTCCTCCAAATTTCAGGCAAAGCTTATGGAACAGCCTAGAGAGAGCCTGGTGCTTGCTGCACAGCTGTGTGGATGTGAACATTTTGTTGGAGTATCAAACATTCACCTGATGAAAGTTACAGTAAAAGTGGGAGAGGGGGTTCTCCAAAACTAAACAAAAGAGTACCACTAAACACTTTTCAATCCTAAAATTAAATTAAATAATTATTCATATTAATATTAATTATTACTGCTTTGTTGCTTGTTTTGGGGGGCTTTCTTGTTATTTTTAGTGATCTGTATCTTGAATTACCAAGAATGCTGGATAACTTAGCATAGCATTTATGTTCGGTGTTCTGCAAATGCTTGGATTTTAGTGCTGTTAAATAGAATGTGGTCATAGAAGCTAGCCCAAGAACCTTAGTGTTTAAAAGCCACAGGGATCATTCATTTCAACATTTTAAAATACAATTCTTGGTTGGAATAGGTGACAAAGAAGATTTGGAGGGTTGTGATTAAACTTTTACCTTTAGCCATGAGAAAGTAAAAGCTAAAATTAATGTCACCTGACATTGATGTTCCTTTATGGTTCATTTTACATTGGTAGGAGTCCAATTTCCCCATTTTGCTTTTGATCAGTGGTAATTAGTAGTCAGATAACCACAGTTAGAAGAACGCTTGGACTGTCTCCCATCAGTTGTGTTTCTGACCCCATCATACAGACAGGTTGAATTTGGCCTGGCATTTATTTCAAGGCCAGAAAATTCTACATTTGATTCATTGGGTTTCCTGTTAATATATTGGAATTTTTTCTCAAGCCTTCACATACTAGAAGTTTCTTGTCATAATCCACACTTGGAACAGGCAATGGTACATCAAAATATTCCTAAATCTTCTCTCGCTTTCTTATTTTCCTTTGTTATCAGTGCCCAAATTAACTGAATATCAACCCAATCACTGTTTTTGCTACACTAAAATTTATTTGCTCACATTAGTAAAACCAATACAATAATTTGCTCTCAAATGTCAGCAGTAGTTTGGACAAATTTTAAATGAGTAGAAGTTCTGTGCAATGAAAAAGCAATGCATTGGTCATCTGAGTGTGTTGTCTACCTATGGATTGATTGTATGTCTATATGCTAGATGTGATGCTTACGTAAAGCCTATGTACATATGACTCCAGGATATAATAATAAACTACCTTATTTTCCTGCGTATAAGACTACTTTTTTACCTGCAAAATCTGTGGCTAAAGTGGGGGGGTCGTCTTATACGCCGGATATAGGGATAATGAGGATAGAGGTGCTAGAACTCTATATTTTGACTGGAAAAATGGGGGGGGGGTTGTCTTATACGTGGGTCGTCTTATACGCTGGAAAATACGGTATATTTTAGTTTGCATGAAATCCAGGTACCTGCTACATAGTTTGATCTTACATGGATGCATATATGCACTACATGTGTGTGTGTGTGTATCTTACTGGCTAGATGTCTGCCCGCCTATCTTGCTGTATACCTAAATATTTATATCTATAGATAGATAGGTAGTTAAAGTGATACGTCAAGAATACTTCACAAAGATGATGGCTTGGATCCAGACTTCATTGAATTGGACTAGCTGGCCCTTGTGGTCCCTTCCAACCTGTGATTCCATGATTGTGTCCTATCAACAGAAGCAGGGTAATGCACCTTCTCCTGAATTACCCTATAAGCCAGGGGTAGGCAACCTTTCCCCTTTAAGGGCCGAGGGACTTCAGCTCCCAGAATCCCAGGAGCTATTGGCCAACATGGGACTATTGGCCAACATGGCTGAGGCTTCTGGGAGCTGAAGTCCCTCGGCCCTTAAAGGGGAAAGGTTGCCTACCCCTGCTATAAGCCCTCAGACCATTTGAAAATTTGCTACAGGGTGGGTGTTCTGGAACGGGACAGGACTGCAAATGGTGGAGGGAATTGGGAGAAGTGCCAGTTTTCCCTTCCATGAACAGAAAAAGTGCTTAAAGCTAAATTAACATCTTATCCACTGACGGAAACATTTTGAATTTAAAAATCCAAAATGCATTGCAACATTGAGACATACATGAAGTTTGATGACAAAAATAAATCAGTATTCTTTATTGAAGAGTCGTTTCAGTTAAAAGCCTCAATCTTCATTTAATGTAAGCATTGATAGATGGTAACACTGAATAACGTCATGCCTTTAGTACTAGTAGAATTTGACTCAAGACAATCTAATGTATACATACAGTTTCTCAGGAACAAATACAGCCAGTAGGTTGCTGCTGCCAAACATGAATGTTGTCAAGGACTGCCCGTTTCTTCTCTAGAGAGGCCCCATTTCTTTGAATTTGCCATGCAACACAAGAGACCCTGGAGAAGAGATATCACATTGTGCCAGGCAGGGAATGTTACTACCACAACCATTCTCCCAAGTTCTTTAGCATGCCATGGCCACTCCCAGGGAGTAGGGGATGTTATAACATCCTCCTTCATCACATGCCTGGGTGAAAATGAGGTACCAAGTAAGTGTTGCTTGCTGGTTATGAAATTCCCAGTGCCTAGTGGAGAAGTCAATAAAGCTGTTGCTAGACCTTCTGTCAGACTTTTTGAAAGTAACTTTTTTGGAGCCTCTCTCTTCAGAATCCACCAAGCTACTCTAGTCACATTCTGAGGAGAGGTAGTCAAAAAAGTAAGTCAATAAAAAGTAAGTCAACAAGTTCTGCACATACACATACACCTTTCAGGTGTATTGTTTTTAAGTGCTTTTATCTTTTCAGGTTACATTTTATTATTTTAATGAGTGGAGTGGTGTGTTTTAATACTGTACTAGTTTAATTCTGTTCTAATAGTTTTGTATGTTTTTATTGTATTAATTTGTAAGCTACTTTGTGTTCCAGTTTTGAGGGGAAACAGGATGGTGATGATGATGATGATGATGATGATGAATGTTCAGATAGAAGATCTGTAACAAGATAGATTGCTGAACACAGAAACCTGATTGTTCCAGGGTTAAACTGTATGGGGGAGAAAAGGTATAAGCAGACTCCTGTCCACCTTTCAGCTTCAAGCTCATGGGTAATGATCTTGAAGGGAACAGAGGCAAGTTCCACAGCCCCATAGTTCCCTCCAGTAATCCTAATTTTGAATATTTACATACAGCTCAAGTGACAGTCTTATGTCACTTTTTGGTCAGAAAATCAGGGGCCACAGGGAAGATTTGCCCTTGTCAGACATTGTTCAGAGCCCAGAGTGGAGGAAAGACACTTACCAATCCTGGCTTCTCAACACCTGCTAGAAGACTAGAAGAAAGTTGAAGCAGGTGAAATCACTGTCTAGCTACCAAATGGATTCAACATTTGTAGGTTTTGCTAATAGCAAATCACTCTATATTTAAAATTTTAACACAGCATATGTTTGTCATGCTCCCCCAAACCATGGAACTATCTTTACTCTTAGACACTGTCATTCTACTTATCTTTATTAGTGGGTCCATTCCTGTCTGGTGGACAGCCCTGGGGTTGTGAATAAGCACTAGGTTGTCTCTGATATTGTGCTATGTTTTGGAAACACAGCATGAGTTATAAGGTAAAATGTTGAGCAGCTTAACAAGGTGGACCTTGGAAACTTATTTTATTAGAGTTACGATCCTGGTTTTATGCTTAAAAATACCTTCATTTTTAAGTATCTGTATATATTTATCTTAAATCTTATATGTGAGACTACATAATTCTGACTTGTGAAAAGCTTGGAAAAATTACTTCTCTTGAACTTAAATTCTCATCATCCTCTAGGCAGAATGGCATGGCCATTGGTACTGGGGCGTAATGCCCTAAAATAGTAAAAATTTCCAGGCTGTGGAGTTTCATTATTTGAACAGAGGTGATAATGTTGCACACATGGATAGGTGAGGACTGAACCACAAGAAAAATCTGTATTATCTTTCAGTATGGAATTGCTGACTATACTACAGATTGAGGGGGGAAGCAGACCAGGGCTTCAGGGACGCCCTGGGGCGGTGCGCCGCGGGACCGCGGCAGCCGCACTGCAGCGCACCGCCGGCGCCTCTGAAAGGAGCGCAAAATCAGCGCTCCTTTCAGAAGACAGGGAAAGTGCGCCCTAAACGCGTCAAGCGCACTTTCCCTGGCTTTTCCGCCGCAGCGTGTGAGGACGCTGCGGCGGGAGGTTGCCCTCGGCGCGCCGGCCGTGCGGAGGGCTGGCAGCTCCGAGGGCAACCTCGGGAGGAGGAAGGGGCACCGCTCGTGCGGCTGCCCCTCCTCTTCCTTGCCTCAGAGACAACCCTATTGGTCGTCTGCCAAGGCCCAGAGTCTCCCTTATCCAGAATTCCAAAATCCAAAATACTGTGCTCCAAAACATTTTACATGGGTGGCTAAGATAATTACACTTTTGCTTTCTGATGGTTCAGTGTACACAAACTGTTTTTAATGCACAAAATTATTGAATATATATATATAATTACCTTCAGGCTATGTGTATAAGGTTTATATGAAGTATAAATGAATTTTGTGTTTAGACCTGGGTCCCTTCTTCAAGATATCTCATTATTTACCCATATGCAAATACAGGTATTCCAAAATCCAAAAAAAAAAAACAAAAAACACTTTTGGTCTCAAGCATTTCAGATAAGAGATACTCAGTTTGTGTATATTTATGGTTGGAACAGTTGCAAGCAGGTAGAAGGAGTTTTTACAATTCTTTTTGTCATGATTCCTTTCTGGGAATTTAAAGATGACTGTGGGTTGAGAGAAGGTATTTTGTACCAAGCAGATGCCATGTTAGTGCCTTTCATTGGGCAAGGCAAGGGGTAGTAGGCTGCCTACAGCATACTGACTTTAGGATGTAGGGTATGTCTTTTTCCTATTTAAAATACGGTGTCTCTGTTAAGAGGAAATATTACACTAGCGTTTAAACCAGTAAAGGTCAAAGGTTATTTGTTTTCAGTGAGCTGTAACTGATGGCCTGATCTGCTTAAAGGTGGGATTAACCTCCCTCTCCCTCAGAAGAGACTTGCAGAGAATTGCTTGCTTGGGGTTTTAATCTTATTTTACCCCCAATGCCATGTAGTAGAGAAGGTTCTTGTGGCAGTGGAATCAGTTGAAAAGCTGGTAGATCACACAAGAAGCCTCTGAATTAAGGCGGAATTGAAACAGGAAAATAAAGAAAACAGCAGGCAGGTCACCATCTCAGGAAAACCACATTCATTCTCAGTCATGCACATCCTAACACTTTTGACGGCAATTTATCATGGAAGACTGGGTTCACCGCAAGGGCTAGCACATGTCATAGGTTAAATCAGAAAAGGCAATCCCATAAGGAAACTTCAAAGTTCCTTAATGCATAGAGTTAAACATGTTGAGAAAAGCTTTTACGATGTTTGTTAGAAAGACAGGAGGTAAACAGTGAGCCAGAGGAATTTCACGAAACTAATGTGGGAGTGTTTGTTTTGCCTTTCGAAAGCAGCCCTGCACACTTGGTACTGAAGGTGTTATGCTAATATAAAGGGATACATGTGTTGATGATCTCCCAGTCTCTTTCCATTTTTAATTTCTTGTTGGTGTGTCTGTTCCTATCAGAGCAAATTCCAGAAGAGTAGCTGTGGTAGTTTGCAACAGAAGCATAATATATGTGAAAAAGAAGAATTGTGGTGCCAAAGGTTCAGGCCCCAATCAGACTCTTTCCCCCACGCTTACTATTTACACTAGTGGTTCCCAAACTTTGGTGCTCCAAATGTTGTGGACTTCATTTCCCAGAACTCCTGGCTGTTGGCCAAGCTGGAAGTTGGAAGTCCAAAACACTTGGAGGACCAAAGTTTGTGAATCACTTGTTTAAACTTAAAAGATTTTCAGAGATTCTAACATATCCTATGAATTCAAAGAGATTTTTGAGCAGACTGGGTAGGTTATTATTAAGTTACTGCAGTGTAATATACACTATGATGGACTCAGCATTTTCAGTGTTGGGAAAGTAATGCATTTCAGAATAAAATTAATAGCTGTATTAGAGGCACCAGAATAGCTTGGTTTGTCAGCTTTAGATTGCCTGGTTTCTATCCTGTCTAGGTGTTCCATTAGCTAAAAGTCATTGGTTGTTCTGGATTGTAGAATGATAAGAATTTAGTACTTAATAAGAATACTTGCTTTTTAGCTATTATATAAAATCACTACATATGAAGTGAACTGTGTAAGAGCTAATAACTTGAAGAAAAAAAAGGATAAGCTGGGATACATGAAGAAGACTCAGGGCCTAAGCAGACGGCGCAAAGCGCCGTCTTCGAGGCCAGGAAGGGGAGGGGCAGCCTCATGCTGAACGCCCCAACCCCTTCCCAAAAATGTCGTCGGAGCGGCCGGCCCTCCGCACGGCCGGCCCTCCGACGACGCACTTCTGCTGCAGCGTCCGCACACACTGCAGTGGAAGAGGCGCCGAAGGTGCACCAGATGCCATTTGCAGCGCATCTTCGGCGTCTTGTGGAAGGAGCGCTATTTTAGCGCTCCTCCCTGGAGCAGGGACGCTGCGCCGCAGGGCCGAGGAATGCGGATGCCTTGGCCCCGATCCACAGCTTCCCAGGGCAGCCCCGTGCCGCCCGTCTGCTTCCCCCCTCAGTTCTACATCAAGTTTTTAGGTGGACTACTTCACCTGCTTTATCCCATGTCAGCCACTTAACCTTCATGGGACAGACATAGACTGAAATGAGATGTTTGGTTCCACATTTCCAGTAGCATTCTTACTGGCTAGCAACTGCAGAAGTGGGCAGAAGGTAAATTAGGATTTACTTGCAGATCACTGGATGGAGTCTCCTTTGAAGGTATTTAAACAGAGGCTGGATGGGGTGCTTTGATTGTATCTTCCTGCTTGGCAGGGAGTTGGATTCGATGGCCCTTGTGGTCTCTTCCAACTCTGATTCTATCTGCAGGGATTTGACTCTAGGCTGTTGAGCAATAGGAAGAAAGGGTTTCCCCCTTTCTTCTAAACTAGGCTAATCTTAGAAATTCAAGTGTGGATTTCCCCTTGTAGTGGAGGTCATCTCAATGTGTGGGTCATGGGGGGCAGTATGTTCTGTATATCAGTGTCTGGGGAGGACAAGATGGAGAATCATCCTTTGATGGGCCTTCTAATAGGCAGCTCATTGGCCACTGTGCAAACTGAATGCTGAACTAGAGAGGCCTTTGGTCTGATCCAGCAGTTCTCTTCCTGTGTTCACACATGCTTTGAGGTACTCTGACTTGCACAGAAGGAATACACATTAATGGATTTCTTGATTCATTCAACGGCAGAACAGTTACAAGTTTGCAGAGGACCTGTTCCTTCCATTGTAGTGAATAGAGATCTGTCAAAAAAAGAGGAAGAAACATTGGTGGTGGAGTTGCAGCTTGCTCTGTCTTGTGGATGTGGATGGTGACAAAACACGCATGATGCTGTCCCCTGAATGCAGGATGTAGTTATTTAGATATATTGGCTTTTTAAAAGTGTTGCACCGATATTAGTGATCAAGAAAGAGGCCAAAATTATTGCTCCTAAAATTATTGTTTTTGATTTAACAGTAATGACACAAGTGAGTACTGCTTATCTTTCAGTACTACAAGATTAGGAGGCTTACTTCCATAGTCTGTTCATTGATTGGCTTTCTCTATAGCACAGGGATGCCTAGAGTTCTGTTATTTCATTTAAGTGGACACTTATGTCTTTCATCTTGTGATAGATAAGCAAAGAAGAAATAAATAACCTATATGTATTTTTATATACAGTGTGTGTGTGTGTGTGTGTGTGTGTGTGTGTTTGCATGCATTAGAGGCAACTGTGACAGTACCTATAAGGCCTAAAAAACCCTAAACGCACAAGATCTTGTCCAATCTTGGAAACTAAGCAGTGTCCACTCTGATTAGTACTTGGATGGGAGAATGACAACAAATACCAGGTGCTGTAGGCTATATTTTAGAGCAGGGGTAGGCAACCTTTTTTACCTTGGGGCCGGTCCCGCGAAGTCCCTCCCGCCGCTGGGCCGAGGTGGGGGAATGGCGGCGTGCACACACACCCCGCACGCTGCTGCTTCCACGCGTGCTGTCGCCGCCATTTTGGAAATCAAAATTTTAATTTCCAAAATGCCGGCCACCATTTTGATTTCCAAAATGGCGGCCGCCACTCGCGGCCGCCATTTTAATTTTCAAAATGGCGGCCGCGACTTGTTTGCGCATGCGCAGGAGTACTGCACAAACGCGTCGCGACCACCATTTTGATTTCCAAAATGGCGGTCGCAAAAACGCGCGGCGGCAGCAGCAACCTTCCGCCTGGGCCGGTAAGTCCAGGGACCTGGGCCTTAACCGGCCCCCGGGCCATAGGTTGCCGGTCCCTGTTTTAGAGGAAGGAACTGACGAAACCACTTGAGTATTCCTTGTCTAAAAAAACCCTATGAAAAATGCATTCACCATAAATGAGCAGATGAATTGAAGGCACATACACAGTCAACACACAGTTTCCTGTGCCCAGTCTCCTACCACTGAATTTACCATGGAAGAGACAACAACAGGGGAATCATTTTGTTCCTCCTCTGCCCTCGCTTTTAAATCAAGGCACATGCTCCCAGCATACCTTTTCCCCAGTTGTAACCAGGGATTTGTTTACTAGGCAAAACAGTAAACAGATTAAGGGAAACTGACACCTGGAAGTTGACCACCCCTGAATTCATACATTTATAAATCATCAGCTCCACACACATTTTTTTTTAAACTCCCAAATCTACCTGCTGTCTCTTGCCTGCTCTCAATACCTGCTCTAGAGAGCTGAGAGATCCTCTGGAGTACAGTAGGGTAATTCAGAGGTCTAGAAGAGTGAAGAGAAAGTTCAGCGATGTCAGTAGTCCTCTGCTAGTGTGGCATGGTATTTAGATCTCTTCATGAGTCATGTGCATTGCGCTTTTGAGTTTGAGAACACAAGTGGTGACCATGGATCACATGGCTTGGTTTAAAGAAATTATTTTCTGGTTGGCTATACAGTTTGCTTTGTATTCTCTAAAGAAGTTTTCTCATTCTCTTAAATTTCCTCAGGATTGTTTACGAGCCTGCCAAGAACAGATTGAATCCCTCCTTGAATCTAGTCTACGCCAAGCACAACAACACAACATATCTTCAGAAACAAAGACTGTTGAAGATGAAGCTGATCTTTCCTGCACACCCACTGATGTTAGAGATGTGAATATTTAAGGAGGACTTCAGGTTTGCTTGGCAGTACCTGCAAACAGTGAAAGGGCATCTGAGAAGGAATTGGAATCAAGATCTTCTCCCCCCAAGAAACCTTTTCTCCATGACTCTTTGTACCAGAAGGGAAAATGTCATTCATTCTTTTCTTCGCTATTCCTTCCTTCCCTTTGTGACTTTAACAAGGCAACCCACACCCCCTTCCCCAACTGTCTTAAAAAAAGAAAAAATAGTATTTGCATGATTTCCAGGGGTTCGCACTACAAAAATAGAAGACTTTGTACAACAATAATCAACTAGAATTTTTGGGGGGGGGGGTATATTAAAAGTGTTTTTGTCTGTATGTTGTAAGAATAGGCATTAACACAAGATGAATACATTACACACACAGTCTCTCCAGGGGAGTTATTAGATTTGATTCTTGCATTTTAAAAAAAGCCAACCATTTTTAAAGTAGAAGAGGGTTTTGTTTTTGTTTTGTTTTTAGATAGATTATATGTGTTTTGGGTGTGTGCGTTTTTCCTTTTAAAAGTATAGCTTTAATGCAGTTCTAGGCTTTTCTGTATCTTGCTTGCTTATGCATTTAGTCACTTTATAAGTCATCTGTAAATGTTTATTTTATCCCCTTTAGGTTGTTATCCTCTTCACCTTATAAATGGTTAATGTAACCTTTATGTTAGTATATGTTAGTATACAGCATGATTATATGTTAATCTCCTGTGCCTGTGGATTGCCTGTGCATAAGGCTTTTAGGGTTCCACCGTAGTGTGGCGAAGAAAAGGTCCAACATACAGTTCCAATGGTAAAGAGAAATTGCAATAGTGACATAATATATTTGTGTAACCTTCTTATTTTTCTAGTTACCTGTGTATACAAAAACATGCTAGTTTTTACCCAAAAGATACACCGCCTAATTATGTCCAGGTTGAATCCACAGCTTATCTTTTTTTAAAAAAAATTGTTTTAAAACCATTCCATTTCAAAGCACTTTCAGTTCATTAGGTATAGGAAATACTTCCTTTTTGTGTGTGGGAATTTTTTTCTTCAAATGGAATGGTTTGGAAATCATATATATATAAATATATAAATATATATATAAAGTGCTTGTGTGCAAACTCAGAATTGCAAAGCAAGTGCATTTAACTATGGTGTTGAGGAAAGGCGTGTTTCGTTTTTTTCTGAAGGTTGTGTTCCAGTCAGAGAAATTGCATTCACAAAATTGCCAGGATATCTTCCTAACCTTTTCAGTAGAAAAGATATTTAGAAATCTTTTGGTGCCAATTCATATTTTTAAATAGAAATTTAGGGGCCTGAAAGGTTTACCTATAGGACACACATTTTGAGAATTGTCTCTAGATGTTGTACAACTGAAGGCTTTTAAACACTAAAATATATAATTTATAGTTAAGGCTAAAAAGAATATTTATTGCAGAGGATTTCAGAAGGCCAGTATAATTTGTAAAATGAATCGCCCCCCTTGATTCTGAGAAAACAAAAAAGATCTTTCTGTCCTTGATGTTGCAGTTTTAGCTCCTCTTACTTAAGAAGCAAGAACATGTCAGAATAGTACCACATTTGGCCCAGATACATTTCCAGTATAACATTAAGAATAAGAAAGCGCCATAGTTAAAAGTGTAGAATTGGTGTACTTGAAAAAAAGTTCTTAATCCAGTATATTTCCCTCTTTTTTAATTTAGCTACAAATAGAAAATTTGCACATCTTGGCTATGTATCTTTTTTATTATTGTAGAAAGTAGCTGAAGGGACGTGGACATAGCTGTTGAAGTTGATGCTTGAGGAGAATGTGATGGCAAAATGTATGTGAGAAACTGCCGCTAAGGTGTTGATTGTAAAAAAAAAACAAAAAAAGTTTTAAAACAAAAAAAAAGGAGCGGAGGCTCCCATTTTTTTATTGAGCTGCTATGGATAAATTCCCAGCATGAGTTGAAAAAAATAACATTGCTTTTCTGTATCTTTGTCATTGTGTTTTGCTGCTATTTTGTGGTCAATTTTTTTGTTTATACAATGTCATATACTGCCATGTTATAGGTTTTAAATTTTCTCATAGAAAATTATATTATTGACATCTTTTTTTTTTTTTTTTTTGGTAGATTTTTTTATGTGATCAATTTTACTTAATGTGATTACTGCTCTATTCCAAAAAGGTTCCTGTTCCACAATACCTCATACTTCAGTTAACCGTGTTTAGATCAGGTTTTAATGTTTGTTCACAATGCCTCATAGTTCTACTGCAAGCTGAAATGCATTGGACATTATTCTGAATGGGTCTCGTGATTTGCAACTAGTTTGTGCTAATTTTTAAAAACAGCAGACATTTCAGAAGATTGAGTAATGTCAGGTTCTTTTGTTTTGTGTTTTTATAAAGCGGACTCTTTTTCTGATCTGGGGTTTATTATCATAGTAGTTTTAAGCTGTGTTATTAGCCACATTTGATATATGAAAGGTGCATTATAATATAACTCTTATATGCCCTTTGATGTTTTCCATCAACAGGGAATCATCATGCGGTATGATAGGTTATCTTCTGGAAATTAAGTATTTTGTGTGTTTAATCTGTTATGATATATTAGGGTTTTTTGTTGATGATGTTAATTATAGCATAATGCTAATTTAAAAAAGCAACAACATGTAAATCTCATAAGTAAGCCAGCTAACAGAGTTGTATGGTGAAGAATAATCTAGTTGCCTGTATGCTGCTAAACCAAAACAGAATTAGAATTTCATTTTGAGGGCAAATGCAGTTAAGATCCCACCTAAAGCTTATTCAGATGGAAAAGACAACAGCCTTGTAATGCTACTAAAGCAGTCGCAGGACCCAGGAGGACTGGATACATTCTGTCCAAATTTCAGGAACATTTCTTACTGCTTACCTCATAGACACTTCTGTTTGTGGCATCTCTGTGTCTCTGAACCAAACAAGATTGTTGAGTTAGTGGTTGTTGGTTATATTAGGCGTTTCACTGAGAAACAGCAGCGTGTATCACAAATTTTAAGTATTGTACGTACAAAAAAAGGCCAAATGCTGATAAGTAGGTTCACGTGCCAACAGAGATGCTTTATTTGTCACATTGTTATAACGATCTATAGAAAGCAAAGCAATTCAGATTTGTACTTTTTTATATATATATTGTACTTATTGGCATCACTGGTCTGAAATGCACATTGTCACGAACAGACCTGTAACAGATACGTTTCCAGCAAAAGAGGGGAAAAAAACCTCCCCTAAACGTCTAGAAATAAATTTGTAAAACCCAATACTTGTGTTCTGTTATTTTTATTCAAACATTGAAAGAGGTTGATGAGTCACAGATACATCAATCTGCAGTGAAGATTTACCCTTTTAGGTGAACTCAAGGTTTGGAGTCTCTGGTCTATGAAAACATTGAGTTACAATGGGTTAAAAAAGGAAGGGTTAAATTTTTCATCCACAATTTAGTAGAATCAAGGTAAAATTCAGAAGGCTAGCATACATTCCTGCCCTGACTCCAATAATATACATAGTAATTATGCAAACCTCATGTAACTCGCCTTATTGTCAGATCAAAGAAATAATATATTTAGCTAAAAAACATTGTAAAAAAACTTTTGCAATAGTATTTTTGCAACCTTTTTCACTAAAGTTTTATTTTAAATTTTTAAAACTGCTGGGTGCCTTGGCAGGAGAAAGGCATTGAATGAATGAATAATAGAAAATAACTACTAGGCTGTTAAAATATGGAATAGGAGTTTCTCTCATGATATCCTCAGCCACAAACGCTTTCAGGTTTGATAGTTTCCATGATCTTCAAGGACTAAGAATATGAGGCAATAAGGCTGTTCGTTCTTGTGTAAAATGCCCCCCAAGTTAGGATTCAATCTCGGGGGGCGGGGGGATTGTGTGCCTGATTTTGAGAGCTACAATATATCTTGCTACTATGTTGACCAGTGCTGGTTCCAGATTTGATGGGGAGGGGGAGGCTTGAGTAAGTTAACAGCTTTGGGAAAATGACTTCCTTGGACTGGGAGTCTAAGAGGAGGAGTTGGAAAAATAACTTTCCAGATCTATTGCAATGGCCCCCCCCCCCATAAAGCCTGCTCTCTGAGGTGACCTGTCTCCTCCTTCCCCACCACCATCATTTACCACTGCCTGGTCCCTTGTCTTTCTTTCTGGGCCCAATATATCCAGCTGACCAAAGAAAGCAAAAGGTAGATGCTGCTCTACATCTTAAGTTTATTGGGAGATAGGTAACCAAATGCAACAGTAAGGCAGTAGAGCAATTGGATACCGGAAGAATCCTTTCTAGATTGTACTGGGTATGGCTATGCAGTGAAAATAAAGGTTGATCTGGTATTTGAACCTAGGTGTCCATTACATAAACCAGACACAATTGGGTCCTGATTTGTGACACACTCCTCTGCTATAACACAAACTGTTAGGTTGCTGTAAACATGTAGATGTAAAAGGACTCTTATGACTAAAATTAACCAATTGTATTACATTTTAACTTCCAGTCATAGGTGCCATCTTAAAACCATGTCCTAAGAGTCATGCAGAGAGCACTCTTGCCCACAACTTTGACCCAGACAAAGTTCTCCAAGTTCCATTAACTTCAGTGGACTCATTAAAGTTAACAGCACTTAAAACTAATTTCAACCAGGCTTTAGGTTTATATTTCTTTCTGTTGTGTCCCATCTGGAATCCTGATCACATCCATGAATGGGGTAATATTACACAATAGCATACTTCCAACTCCCCAGTTTGGCAGGGGCATTGCCTAGATGTCTCACCTGATGGGCCAGTTAATGACTTAATCCTTTCCCATTCACTTTGAATATAGCCAGACTGGATTACCTCACCCATACAATCTCACACCTTTGCCCTGCAGCTAGTTTTATCCCTTAAAAATCCCTGGATTTCCCCCCTCAATGTCACTTGTTTGGAGTTCATGGGGACACTACGTCATTGTGCTCTCTAGTCTAGTTATTGGCACCTCCGTTCAAACCAATGCTCTCGGAAAGGTTGTGTCTCATGCCACATCACCCAATTGGATCCTGGAGAAAGCCTCATCTGTACTATCACCCATAGTTCTGCCTCAACATTTGTTTCAAGCTAACTCCTGACTTCCTGAGCCTTGAATAAGTGTGTGTGTATATGTGAATTGCAGAGTATTTCCCCCTTTAACAAATAATACTTGGAGAATTCTGTCTGCATCAATTCTTAGATCTTGGTATACACGTGGGAGATGGTCTTGCAGGATCCTTGTAGCCTGCCCCCTCTCAGTTTGAGCTAAATAAAATTCCCCATACTAGATTTTTGGCTACACCCTCTTCAAGCCACCCTGCATCCAGAGTCCCTTAACTGAGCAAAGAAAGAAAAAAGAGAGAAAGACAAGCAAATGGCTACAGGTTAGAGTGATATAGAAAGAGAGAGGTTGTGGGGAAGAAACTCTAACAAACTGGAAGTTACAATATATGCTGTGTCTAAAGTCCTAGATAGCAACATGCAAATTAGCAATTAATGAGTATAGGTGGACTAAGACTATTAACTCTAAAATGGCCTGCACTCTCCACACAAATGGATCTCAAGTGAATTTGGGCTATCACTACCTGTCAGCAAATCTTCCTTACAGAGTTGTTGTGGGGACTAATACCAGAACAGGATTTACGTTAAAAAGCCATGTGGAATCCTGTTGAAGCGGAGAAGGATAATCTTCTAATGCTACTGTATTCTCATCAGATGACTAGATTTGCCATGTTTTCCCTGCAGATGGTAGATGGTCTTTCAGTTAGTCTCAAAGGTGCTGCAAGATCCCTTCGCATACTGATTTTCCAGACTAACATGGCTACGTCTTTAATTCTCTTTCCTGAGTTCATCTCTCTTGTCTCACTTCAGAACACCTCCCTTCTCCAATGGTGCCTCTTCTCTGAAGATGCCAGCCACAGATGCTGGTGAAATATCAGAAACGCTTCTAGAACATGGCCACACAGCCCAAAAACCCCACAAAAAACTATGTACCTCTCTCCCTTCCTTGCCTCATCTTTCACCTTTGCCACACCTTCCTTCTTCCAGTATGTACTTACCTGCTGCATCTCCTGCTTTCCCTTTCCCCTCCCAGCCCCCTTCCCCTTTCTCCTTTGCCCTTGCAGTCACAACTGTACCTCCTACCCAATCTTTCCCTCTAATTCATCTAATGCTGCTGCCTGAATGCCCTCTAAAGAAGAAGAAGTTGTACAAATCTTCCAGGGCTTACTTTCAACAGGGGGCAGAGAAATTAAAAACTAGTGCTGCTACTGCAAGACAAAGCGTAGCAGAGAAAATAAAGCAAGGTGGGGTGGGGTAGTAGCAGCGGGAATCAAGTTGATATGAAGAGAAGGTGGTAATAGTGGGGATGACTTCTTTCCTCCCACAGCGAGGAGTGAGGAAAATCTAGCGTAAAACGGAACTTGATTTCTCACCCTGGATATCTAATAAAAATGCATACTATCAGTATCTTAAGCAAGTAATGAGGAACAACAGACTCCATTGAACCTTAAATACTAATCACTGTACTGCAGCTTTTGCCATGCTTTGTTGCATTTCAGCTCCTTCAGTCTAATGGCTCCATTGCTTTCTGTATGCTTTTCTTGAAGGAGCTCTACAAAACCCACTTCAGCTGCCAGTGTTACCCAAATTTTGGTCCTCCAAAAGTTTTGGATTTCAGCTCCCAGAATTCCTAATTGTTGGTCAAACTGGCTAGAACTTCTGGGAATAGAAGTCCAAAACACCTGGAGGAACAAAGTTTGAGAAACACTGAGCTAGACCATCTGATGTGGGAAATCAGAGATAGAGATGAGGGGGCCAACTGGATCAAAAGATAAAGTGTGTAGGAACCAGCTGTCACCCTATCTCACCCCCTCAGAAAATGTAAAGACAAAGAGGAGAGAGAGAGAGAGATCAAAATTGTGATGCTGAAAGAGGCAAGTGGAGAGCCCAACCTTCAGATGAGAGCTCCTTTGCTACCTGACCAGCTTGCACTGTTAGCTTTAAAGGAGTTTATCACATGGGGACAATTGGAAGTATAAACGGTGATTAGCTCATGATAGTCCTGCAATTGCGCAAATGTTTTTCACACAAAGTCGAGGTGAAATGTAATTAAAGTGCCATTAACCCATGAATAACCAGGCAAGAAAGAGCAGCAAATAATTCACGGGATTTATTGCCTGGCTCTTGTGTTAATCTCATTTTAATCGTGTTTTAATGTCAATTGTGCCATTTTCTCAGGCTAATCACTGTTTAAAGTCCCAATTTCCCTTTGAGACCGATGTAAGCAAGGGGATGGTCATTCACTGAGTGTGTGCCTCAGCTAAAAGTCAGTGGGGAGGCAGAGGAAGGAAAAGAAGATGGGGTCAGCAGCAGCATCATTGCTCAAATCAAGGTTTGTTTTTCTGTTCCATTTTTTTAAAAAAAAATGATTTTAGTTTCAAAAATCTGGAGACAGGGTAGGAAAGAGAAAGACCAGTGGCATAACTAAGGTTGATATCATCCCAGTGTGGCTCATAGTGTCACCTCTATGGCCTCACACCTCACTAATGCTCATGTGCCAGGCCTCAGAGAACTCCCCCCTTGCAAAAAATCCCCTCCCCCACATTCTTGGTTTGCCACCGGCTGCTACTCACTTGGCGTCCCATTAGCTACTACCAGCTAGAACAAGGAAAGTGAGAGTGATGAACCCTCCTTCTATTCTCCTCCTCCTCTCATGTAAGAGCAGCAGGCTGGAGCCAGCAGGACAAAGATGGCAGAGGCCAACAGAGGAGCACCTCAGTATTCATGGCCACTGTCACCACAAACCAAAATGAGGTGCAGGTGCCCTGGGTTGCAAGGGGCACCCTTCCTTGTGGTGACACTTGGTATGGTGCTCACCTCTTGCACCCTGCTAGTGACACCCCTGAGAAAGATCAACCTGTGCAATTGGGTTCCCAAGTTCTCTTCTGCCTCCTCCCATCCATTTAAATACAAATACTTCCCATTTCTTATCCTTGCTCTCTTCCAGTCATCAATTGTTTCTCCTCCTCCTGAGAATTTTAGAGAACAAAGAGGCACCATGCAGCTCCTGCTAAAATTCCTATGTTCTCATCTGCCACTACTACCTGTTTGGGGTATGCATGCAATCTCATTAGCTTTTCTTACATTCTCCCTGCTCCCTCTCACAGAGCCCTGAATCCAGAGATAGGTGTAAAATTGGGAGAGGAAAAGGCAAACTCCTGGAGAGTCTACTGTAACTCAGGCTCTGAAGCTGCCTACAATGTTTACAACCAGCACATGTTCTCACCATGGCCCTACCATTCAGTTACATGCTCCTGTGAAGCAAGAGGCTGTGCTGACAGTAGCAGTGCTGCTAATGAGGATATATGAGATACAGTTTTGCTGAGGAGCCAGACTAAACATATCAAACAGCTACTAGGCAGCAGCAATAGTGGGGAGTGACAATGGCAGAGGATCTCTCAGAGGCAGCAACAGTAACACCATAGCTAACGCTTGTTAATACTGTGCGGAAAGAGGCACTGGTGAACACTTTTTGAATGTCTTTTACCATGAAAAGCCTATGATGAGACAACCCAAAATAAAACAAAAATTACTGCCAGAGGATGACATTCCCATTGGGGAGGCACTCAACAAGCTACTGGGAAAGAGCAGAAAACAAGTACAACTAGCACTGTGGCTGGACTCAAGCCAAAAGGATGTTTAAATGTTGATTTACTCAGAGGTGAAAGGAACTGCACAACTCATATTATAGGAACATGGAACATGAGACGCATGAATCATGGGAAGCTAGACATTGTAAAACAAGTAATGGAATGTATAAATATTGCAATACTTGGGGTGAGTGAACTACAGCGGACAGGAATGGGACATTTTGAGTCAGATAATTATACAGTGTTTTATTTAGGAAATGAAAATCTTAAGAATAAATGAGACTACTAATAGGGAAGAGAGATGCAGCAAAAGCAGTTAAGGGATATAATGCAGATTCTGACTGAATAATACCAATAAGACTTCAGGGAAAACCAATCTATATAGTTTTAATCCAAGTTTATGCTCCAGCTACAGAAGCAGAAGAAATGAAGATTCTATGATGGAGTCCGGGGTGCAATTGATCATACACCATAACAAAACAGGTTAATGATCATGAGCAATTGGACTGCAAAAGCAGGAAACATAATAGAACCAAAGATAGGAAAATTTGGCCTAGGATCAAGAAATGAAGCAGTGGAGCAACGGACTGATTTTTTTGAGGCCAATAGTGTGTTCATCACAAACAGATTCTTTGGGCAATCAAAGAGGCAACTGTACATGTGGGCATCACCTGATGGCCAATATAGAAATCAAATAGACTACAAGATGGAGAAGCTCCCTTCTCTCTGAAAAAAACAGGAGCAGATTGTGGCATAAACCATGAACCACTAATTAGAGTGGAGAAGAACACTAAACCAACCATTGTGCCAGAATACAACCTGAAAAACATCCTTGTAGAATTTAAAGCTAATGTAAAAAATAGATTTGTACTATTAAGCCTACCATATTTACTCGAGTATAAGTCGACCTCAAGTATAAATCAAGGCAATGTTTTGGGGCCAAAATTAAGGATTTTTATATGACCTTTGGATAAGTTGAGGGTAAAACTTAGGGAGACATCCGGACAGCTGGGCAAAGCTGTTGATGATAGGGTAACTTGGAGGTCTCTCATTCACAGGGCATAAATCAAAGTCAACCTGACAGCAGTTAACAACAACATGGATAATAAATTCTGGAACCCTATTACCAGGCTTAGGTATGGGACTTCACTCAGTGACTGAACTCAAAAACAGGGGTGGCCCTGTTTCTCGCAAGACAATTGATCAGAAGAATGGCTCCATATTTTGTCCCATGTATCCAGTTTTATTAGGACTAGAGACCTGCTTTTTAAAAAAACAAAAAACAAAAAATGAAATCTTAGAATCTGGGCCATATTATGACCCAAATAGGTACCAAGTAAAATGCCTAGAATCTGGATAATATCTAGTCAAGCTTATGGTATGACAACCCTACTTCAAAGACAGTTTGGGGAACATCCCATCCTATATATCAGGGGTAGGCAACCTTTCCCCTTTAAGGGCCGAGGGACTTCAGCTTCCAGAAGCCTCAGCCATGTTGGCCAATAGTCCCATGTTAGCCAATAGCTCCTGGGATTCTGGGAGCTGAAGTCCCTCGGCCCTTAAAGGGGAAAGGTTGCCTACCCCTGATATATACCATGGACTTGATCTGAATTCTCTTTCTCACACAGCCAGATGTTTAAAAAATAAAAACAAGCCCAGGACTGGTAAGTACACAGCACAAATGTCTTGTCTGTTATCCCATTTTAAAGAATGAATATAAGAGCTATATTCCTTCTCCCTCAACTAAACAGAAACCTACATTGTCATACAATGATAGGGAACATGTGGCCTTTCAGTTGTTGTTGGGCTGTATCTAGTATTGCCAACACTAAGTGATGGTCAGAGTACTAGATCCTGAATCCCATTGGTTAGTCCTAACTTAAGTAAATACACTGAATCATTTGTTCAATGGTGAGTGAACATGTAGGTAAATTCCACTGATTCAGTGAGTCTACTCTAGTTGAAACTAATACAGTGGGACCTTAGTATCCCCCTGGGTTTACATGGATATCAACATCCGTGGATGCTCAAGTCTCATGAAATACAATAGTGCAGTAAAATGATGTCCTTTATATAAAATGGCAAAATCATGGTTTGCTTTTTGGATTTTTTTTTCGGGGGGGGGATATTTTCAAGCTGTGGAGGCAGAATCCATGGATATGGAGGGTCAACTGTGATAAAATTTAGGCTGGAGTCTGGCAACATCTGTTGAATTTCCACGACATCTTTCGGCCACTAAGACCCAAAATAGATTATTCATTTGGAATAAGGTGATCCTTTGTTCAGAGCTTAAATTGGAATGAGGTGGGGCCCGATAGTTCACCATCCCTCAGGAGGGCCACATGTTCACAGTCTCTGCACTGATGTGACTGTTCCACTCCATGCTACCTGGGAGCATGCTTCCAAGGCAGCAGTGTGAAGGCTGGTTCTTCTAGGCTTGTCTTAGCACCAAAGAACCGGAGAAGACTTTAACATCACACATGCCATCCTGTCTCTCTTGGCTAAAGTAACCCCCCCCCCAAAAAAAAAAAAAGAGATGGCTTAATTGCTTCACATTGAACTGTTAGCAATTCATTATAAGCTGCCTTGGGGATCATTAGAACCAAAGTGTGGCTTAATGTATTCTTCATGAAGAATACTGAGTAAACTGCAAAATAACAAAATAATGAAATCTACACATTTGTGTCTTGATTGTACCATGTACACTTGCATTTATAGAGCCAAATAACCATACAAGAATGAGAAGGAAAAATATCATATATTAACAGTTCCTTGTTAAAATAATTCATGCAAGTTTATCCAAATGTCATTCCCTGTCTAAAATATTACATATTGAACTCTTACAGATAAAAACTAGCTCTTCCAGGTAAAATACATCGGAGATTAAGAAGCAAATTTTGTGCATTTTATATTTTGTAAAAATAAAAATGTTCATTGCAGTATAATTGAAAACACGCAGCCTTGCTGAACTGTTACTCTCAGAGTGGAGTCTGTTTGCCATTATTGAAATGTGTATGTGTCTGCATTTTCTAATAAAAATTGTAAATTGGGTATTTTTAAAAAAGTGTGTCCTTACCTAAATTTGTTTTTTGATTTGTTTTTTAAAAAAAGCTAGTTAGAGAACAATGTAGGCATGTGTTTTTAAACTACTGTTCGTGCAGTCTGGTCAGGACTGTGTGACACAGTATACAGTGTTTTGTCATCCAAGGAATGTCTTTGATCAAGAGTTTATGCAAGAAGGGGGAAAAAAGCCATGAAACCCTAATCCGTTCCCACAGTCCAGTAAACGTGAGCTGGACAAACACTGGACAATAGCAGTAAAGCTTGCTGTTGGAACAATAGCACCAACTAAAAAAATTAAAGAGCTGCTGACTCACAGTTCCTACATTCAAGAAAGATTCCATGCAATATTGATTAGTCCCTGGATTCTGAAGGGGCCTGAAGATTATAAGCTTCAATTATACCTTCCAAGTATTTAAAGAAAGCATGCTCTTAGGCTCCTAAACCAAATGAGAGAAATGACAAACAAATGTGCTCATTCTCCATTTCACAGAAATGCTAGATGAGACGTTTGCCTAGGCATCTTATAATCTTTGCCCTAAACAATGCCTCTAACAACCAGAACATTTGAAACTATAATTGTTAAGCTTGCTATTAAATTATTGATACCTGGTATGAAACGCTTCTAAATTCAGTTTAAGCAAAAATTAATTTTCCATTTTTCAAGGCCAGTTCCAAGGTGTAGTTCCCCAATTAGGCAGCTTTTATATTTAAGGTGAAATATAGTGAGGCCTGTTCTAGGAAGGAAAAGAAGTGCTGTACTGTCGCAGGTTTGGAAGCCAATTTGCTGCTTCTGAGATCCTTAACTGTGGAGGGCACATGCTCCAAATGCCAAAATCTCTGTGTGTGGAGGAGGGGGGGGGGGTAACAAAAACAGAAGCGGGTTTCAATCTGCTTCTGGTTTTGAAAAAAATTGTATTTTTGAATTTTATCTAGTGGGGAGGAAATTGAATTTACCCTCCCATCTGGGGAATCCAGATTGGTCATTGATCACAAAAGCAGCCTTGAGAGTTCAGGACCACATTTTCCCCATCTTTGTTGTTAAGAGGGAGCCAAGCACAAAAGGACAGCTTATAGATAATTTGAATCAAAAATAAATTGCTGCTGTCTTATTTCCACCTTCTAACAAAACACAGTGTTTTCTCAAGTACAGATGGGCTTCCCATTCCCTACTTCAGATACACCAAGAAGGCAGCTGACAACATGTATCATTATTTGTGTTGTTATTGTTATGCACTGTCAACTTGGCTTCAACTTATGGTGACCCTAAGAATAAAAGATTTCCAAGAGCACCAGTCATCAACTGCTCTGCTCTGTTTTGAAAAGTCAGGGCCATGGCTTCTTTGATTGAATCAATCCCTATGTAATGCAGTCTTCCTCTTTTCCTACTGCTTTCTGCTTTGCTAAGCATTATTGTCTTTTGCAATGTGTTTTGGGCGTTCCAAAATGGCACCCGCCACCGTGCGCATGGGCGGCTGCGGCGGTGGCAGCAGGACCGGCATTGGCTCCAGAGCTGGTTGACCATGGGGGCTGAGATTGGTGGAAGTTGTTAGTGAAAACATCTGGAATACCAAAGATTCTCACCAATATTCTAACAAATGAACGTTTAGATAATTTGTATATTATAATCAATCTCTGTTAAATTGCATATTTAGTCTAGTGCTTGAAAAAGTTGCTTTTTTGGACTAAAGTTTCCAGAATCCCATAGCCAAAAATGATGATCTCCATCTCAACACACTTATTACACTTTACTAAATACACAATGTGCGGGGATGATTTTAGGCTGAAAATTTCTAAGAGCAAATTTTTCAAAGGAAAATGTTTCTGGACACCACATGAGCAACCTCTCTTTTCATGCAAAGGCAGACTATTTTCACTCCCTAAAGATATCTAAGTGTGAAAGCATATAGACCTTTGTTCTCTATCTAAAGTCAGAATAATTCAGGTTTAAAGCACTGCTGTTGCTATATAAAAACTTCTGTTCTGCAATGAACTGTGATTATACTGTTCTAAACTGGAATTCATCCATAAACTACAGTCCCTCAGCAATGGATTGAACAGGGACAATGGCTTCCTGATTCACTACACACATTTCAACACTATTTGACTCCATCCTTGGGGGGGGGGGACATCCTACACCCATCTATTTTCTTCACCTACAGGCTAGTTTCCAATGCCAAACTGGTCTTGCCTCTTCATTTCCATAAAGATTGGCCAGTTCACAATGTCTTTGTTCACTAATGACCATCATTAAAACTAGACTTGCTACTGCATTTCCATACACAAAGAATTTTTTAATTTGAATTGACAGTCTCACATACCCATGATATATATGTGTCTGTCCCTGGTTTCCACTCCACTATATGCATCTGAGGAAGTAGACTGAAGTCTATGAAAACTCATGCTGCCAACTTCTTTCTTTCAGTTAGGGCCAGTCTCAAAGGTGCTACAAGATCACTCTACATACTGATTCTACAGGCTAACATGGCTATATCTTTGATTTCCCCCACAACAGATAGTATGATTTGCTATAATCTATCACTGAAATCCTGTTGAGGTCTTACATTTTTGTAAGTGGACTTATGTCTGCAGGAATTATAATTGTGCACTTGTGTAATGACCATATCCAGTAGATGCTGTTATGTTACTATGTAACAGATCCAACAAAGCACCTGATGCACATCAGTGTGAAATACACACCAGTGCCCAATGCAGCAATGTGCACCAGATAGTGTACTTATGTGCATTGGGAGCTCTTGCCCGTATTCCATTACACACCCTCGCAATTCAGTAGTTCTTAGGGGTTTCTTAGCACTTCTGCTACATAGGAAGGTATAAGTAAAGTGAAGTCATGTTATCAGGTCACATAGGATTCCAGTGAAAAATGTTAAGCAACTTTGGGTTGTTTTGTTATTGATCAGATCTCTTTGTCCAACTTCCCATTTTATTCATCCTCTGTCATCCTTTTTAAACCTCTTTCACATGTGATCACCACTTTTCTAAACAAGTGTTCCAGGCCTTACCTATTACCATTTCCAACTGGCCTGAATTTATCCAATTCCTTCTCATTTTTTTACTTCCAGTTTTGTGTTAACATGGCCAAGGAGCAAGCCACTTGGTGTCATCTGGTGTTTTGGACAACATATCCCATAATCCATAACTATTGTCCATGGTGGATAGAGGAGTTACTTCTTTGTTCCTGGGTGCTGAAGGACACCTGGGCAGTTCCTGGGGGCATCCTTGACCAAGTGGGGAAGGAAACTGCAAGAGACAACCAGCACAAAGGCATTGCAGGATATCTATTTTCACAAAGTTTTTTGAAACCACCTACAGAATTCTGGCCACAGATGGCAGGACGGCATGTGTGGAATACAGCTAGAACATACTGCTTCACAATCCACTCATGTATGCTTTGAATATGATGTTTTTTTTTTTGCCTTAATCCCCCTTCAAAGATGTGTCCTGGACACACTTCCACTGGAACAAGGTATTCTAAGAAATTTCAAAGGAAAATCAGCCTGTGCTTTATATATAACAAAGCATTTAATTGTATATTTAATATTCTTTTACAGACTCACATTCTTACTAATGGAGATTCTTTTAGTATTTGCTGACCATACTGACCTTCATCAAGATCCTGGCAATTGTGCTGGGGGCCAACATCCACCTCCTCTCATGGGAAGAGTGCACTATCACATTTTCACTCCAAAATTGGCTAAATATGTATCCTAACTACCTGTATTTTATACTGATCTTTAGTTGTTTCCCCCACAATTTGTACAGTATTATAAAGGTAAATCACCACATTCAGGAGAGCCAGGGTTCAAATCCCTGGTTGGCCATGGAAACCCAACAGGTAACATTGGACAAGTTACACTGTCAGTCACATACGAAGGCAATGTTAAACCTCCTCTGAAGACATGTTGCCAAGAAAACTAGGATAGGGTTGCCATACATCAGAGTTGAAGGCATATAACCATCACCACTACCACATTGGGAAAGTTTTGTGTCATTTAACGGAGGTTTAGCTTATTTTTTTTGCCTGAATTTTTTTTTTAAAGTTGTGGGGCACTGTAGTCTTGAAGGAATTAAGAGGGACTGCAAAGAGAAAGTTATGGACTGCACGCAGTCTACACCTCCATTTCCCCACTCCTGAATCACACCAATCTTCTAGCCTCTCATCATTAACAACCATCCTTCTTTTAAAAATAATCCATACTTCAAGAAATTCTGCACTAACAGTTTCCTAATAACCTGATTTAGCTGAATCAGGCTCAGCAGGCATCTCAGTCTGCAACCCTTGGTGGTCATGAAAGGGCAGCAATCAGTTAGCCCTTTAATTTTTTACAATCCAGTTTTTACTGTTAGAGACAATGAAAGGTACTTAAGGGATTTTCTGCCTTCTGTACCCAAATCATTCGGCTGGTTTTGGGTATTATGCACCTTTAACTTGGATGGGTGGGGGTGCCATTTGCCTCCTGCAGCAAAATGTATTGGACCAGCATTAGGTGGAATGGATCATAGACCTGAAAACATAAAAGGGAGCAAGCTACTACCTAGGATCAAAGCATACGGGTCATTATTGTCCATGTCAAACATCAGAGTATGATTTTGTACAAGGGAGACATTTTCTTATGCATTTTAATGGTCTGGGTTGTGTTACTCCTAAGTGTAGAGTCTTTGCTATAATTAAATCTTAGCCTTAAAAGCTGCCGCCTGTTGTTTTTTTTAAAGGCATTCCACACTTGGCATGCTGCATATTTAATTTGGTAGCACAGAGAACAATAGATGTAGACATAAAAGAGTTTATGGATCTTAGGTTTCAAAAACCTTGCAAATTTGAGATTAATCTACATGGGGCTACCCTTATACTTAGCTCGGAAACTACAACTAATACAAAATATGGCAGGCAGGCTGATCACCGGTAAATCCAAGAGTGATCATATCACACGTGTGCTGAAATCTCTGCACTGGCTGCCTATCAGTTTCCAAGCACAGTATAAGGTGTTGGTGATCACCTTTATTTTTTATATATATATATATATATATTAAAAAGGACAAACAAATATACATTCATACATAATATACAATACATACAAAACATATACAATATCCACAAAAACAAAGACATACAAAACAATCTGCCAACATTAAACACTCATCGTACTAGACGCTTCTCATAGATGATAAACAGACTTCCAAAGAGAAAAAACAGATATTTGCCTTATCTATACGGAATTCATTGACACCCCTATCTTTTCCATCTTTACCACATTTCAACTTCTTCACTTTTGACATTTTCATCTTCATTCAAAAACAAAAACCCACTATATAAATATTCACTCATTATTATTATCTTCGTTTTTTCCCCTTTTCCAATATATCTTAAAGCACATCCAATCTTCTTCCACCTCTTCCTCTTCTTTCTCTTTCATTAAGGCAGTTAAGATATCTAATTCCATAGCTTCCATACCTTTAAAGCCCCACATGGCCTGGGTCCAACCTATCTAAGGGATCGCCTTCTTCCATACAATCCGCCCCGCACCCTCAGGTCCTCTGGGAGGAATCTGCTGCAACCGATAAAAACTAGATTAATGGCAACCTCCCAGAGGATGTTCTCAACCGCCGCCCCCAGATTGTGGAATGCCTTGCCGGAGGAGATCTGTCAAATAACCAACTTGGACAGCTTTAAAAAAGCTGTCAAGATGGATCTCTTCCGGCAGGCCTTCCCAGATTAGATTGCTCCATTTCAATCTGTGTCCCTCCCTCGCTATATACCCTTTGTATACACCTATCTAGAATGCAGGCAGTTTTTAAATTTTATGTTCTTATCTTAATATTATATTTTTTTTTAAAAAAAGGGGGGATTAATTGCTATTGTTGTTTTTATTGTTTAATAGAAGGTATGTTTTATGAAATTGTTTTTACATTATGTAAGCCGCCTTGATTGCTTTGGCAAAAGGCAGGATATAAAAATAAAGTTTATTATTATTTATTACTTCTAGGTAAATCAAATCCCACATAAAGGAATATTCATTCTTGCCTTTCCTATGTAATGTTAGGGTACAGGGGAATAGACTGCTAACTTACGTCTATTCTTTCAAACGTTGAGACTGTAGAATTGAAATCATTACTTGGTTCATAACAACAAATAATGAAATGTAAAAATCTAAACTTTCAGAGTACAGTTCGGTGATCTTGTGCAACACAACTTGTTAATGAGTGTAGAAATATAGATGCAAACATGCACACAAACTAACTCTTAAAGGACATCTCTAAAATGAATTATCTATTCCAACTTCCTCCTTACCCCTACATATCCTCTAAATTGGCTTTGGAGGGCCCCCAACCCAAGGAGGAATTTGTTGGGTGCAAGTCTATGTGCACATTCATCAATCCAAAAACACCCAACAAAGTTGTCAGATTTAATTTTCAAGCACTGGGATGAATTATAAAAATTACGTGACTTAAGAAATATTTTTCTGATCCCAATGAAAATTCCAATGTATTACATGGATATGCAAATGTTCTACATTCAAAAGGAATGTTTGAGTATCCAGAATAAAGTATGTTCCATATGAACAACCAGAACCAGAAAACACAAGGTGCTATAAAAGGAAAATAAAGCCATATAAAGTAAAGCATATGTGACCCATTGTGGGGTATTATTGGATTCCAATGCCCCTCTCCACTCCTACCAATGGAAGAAATCTTGATTTTGTTCAAATGGAGCCAGCGTACTGATAAGCAGCACATATCACATCTGCTTTGCTAAATCATGATTTGCTGAAATGCAGCACAAGACTTTTTTTGTCTAATGTGTTTACTTTAGTAGGCACCAACAAAAATCCATTGGCAAAAAACAACAGATTTCTTGGGAAGCTATTCATTTTTTGTTTTAAAAAGGTGTGACAAATTCCTGAAATTTGGGATGGTGTTTAGAACTGTGCAGGTAACAATGTCACACAATGTCAACATTACAGGTCATATTCTGCAACAAAGCATGATTCTGGCTGCATCTGCACTGCAGAAATAATCCAGTTTGACATCACTTTAACTGCCATAGTTCAGTGCTATGAATTCTGGGAACTGTAGTTTTGTGAAACATTTAGCCTTCTCTGTCAGAGTTCTGGTGCCACAACAAATTATAGCTCCCAGAAGCCCACGCTTTCACCCATGGCAGTTAGTGGTGCCAAATTGCATTATTTCTGCAGTGCCAATGCAATCTCTGTGAGACTAAAATGTCCTATTCTAGTGCATGGCAGTTAATTAGCTTTCATATTTCTTCTGCTTCTAGCATAATGCTCCTCACTGAGTAAGGTGTGCCTCCAAGGAAAATCCCAAGAGACATCCTCTGACCACTTCCAAACTCTTCCACTTTGGGGTTCAATCCTTTTAAAGAAATGCATAAAACATTTACTCATGCAAGCAAAGAAGTTTCTGCAGAATCTCCATTTGCACAAAGGTGGAATGAATTAAAAACAAACACCCAGCTATCCACAGTGCTATAAAGCAACCTTCCTCAATCTGACAACTTCCAGTGTTCTGCACTATAAGTCTGACCATGATTATCTGGTTAGGCAACAGTGCTACAAAGAAATACAGTGGGCCTGCCTTATCCATGGGCTCCAGGACCATGGATTTAACCAACCACAGATGGAAAATGCAGTAATATTGGGCAGGGCAGGTGGAGGAATTATAGATCTAGTGGAACCAGGCCAAGAGAAGGATCCATGGCAGCAGAGGCAAGTCCCAACCACCAGGTGCACATTCTTCAGTCTCCTCTGCCTCCAGGGAGCCCTAGCCATTGCTGCTGACTTGCAAATGAACAAGCAGGAGTGCCAGAGCCAACATCTTGAAGGCAGAAGTAGGCAGCTGGTGGATTCCCTGAAGGTGAAGGAGCCTAAAGAGAGCTGAGAGCTGGGACTTGTTGCCACCTTCCACTACCGCCCTATACCATTTTATATCTGTAGACTTCAGCATGAGTTTTTTTGGTATCCGCATGGGAGCTGGAAACAAGTGCCCATGGATACGGCTAACCAACTATAATTGTATTTTAAGTTTTAAGTTTGTCGTGTTTTGGGTTTTTATTTTAGAACTCAAAGATATTTAAACCATGGATTTAAAAAGTATTTAACTCTTATAAAGCATCCAACATTGTTCGGCATGCTGTATAGATATTGACATCTACGACAGTCCTTTGTTGAATGTCACATAAGAATAGCATTCATTTCTTCTCTAGCCAACGAATGGGGCCAGGTTGGTCTGACTCCTTATAGTTGTTTCAAGCAAGGATCCAAGGAGGGATGAAGCCACCTCCCTGTAATTGGTCCTACAATGGCCACAGTAAGAAGCCAGGTTGGTCATCCCCAGCTTTTGTCCTGGGAGAGAAACCAGCCTGTTCTCTTGGCCAATGGATGAGAACAGAGAATTGATATTGTATGTTGTGTAAGACTAAAAGCTAAATCACAGGGCATCATTAGCTTTAATTAACTTAAATCCAAACATTCCAGAACAAAGACCACTTACTCAAGACTATTCCTATCTCTTGCTCACTACAACGTCCCATAACTCCTCTCTGGTGAGGCGGTGGTCACGAAAATCTTTATAGTCTTACGAAGATGGAGTGTTAGGAGCTACAGTTCCACTTGTACAAGTCCAGCTCCAAGCCTTTCACTGCAGATTGGCAACATTAAATTGCTTGCACAAGTTTTACTACAGCTAGGCTTCCCCATGAGTACACACTCAACAGAAAAAAAAGATCTTTTCATAGCTGTCCCATATTTGAGCTAATTTTTTTTGCCCATAGTAAAAACTGAATAAAAATGGGTTACATTTTTGCACTTTTCATGCTTTCTGTTTAGATATTAGTGGACTGTCATGGACATCAATTGGAACATATATATTATAGTACAAAGAACAGCATACCCAGAAATAACATCTACATCATTAGAAAGGGAATACATACATATTAGACTGGGGATGTGGCCATTTAATATTGTTGCAGACTTAACTTTCCTGACAACATAACCAAAAATTACACGTAGAACAGTTGTGTATGAAGGTTTAATGTTATTTACCACTGAACAATAGACAAGGGAATTTAGGAAGGCAGAAAGGACTTTTCAACACCAAAACAAATGTATACGACAAGATTATATTGTTACATGTAAAATAAATCCAAAATATGTCTTACTAAAATTAAAGGAAAATCTGGACGTTACTGCATGGCACTCAATTTTGCAATATAATCAAAGTATGAGAACAACAAAGTAACAAAATATAAAATGGAACACTGTAAGAAAACCCAATTCCAGACTTTTTATGTTGCACAAGGCGTTTCAGCAATTGATTCATTTCAAGGGAGAATGGTTTCAGTCTTGTATGCTTTAACTGCAATGTCTTGTTTTAATTTGTAACCTACCTTGAGTCCCAATTTTGGGAGGAAAGGTTCGGTATAAATAGTTAATTACAGTACATTATTATTATCTGAAAAATGAATAAATAAAAACTCCTTTGTAACTGCTGATGAAAAATGAGAATTTTATGGCTGATATAATTATTTTTCCCAGTAGGTGGCTCTAAACATGTTTTCTCATGTTCAACAGCTAAGAATAGAACACAAATCTCCTTTGTGGGCCACATGTGCAGTGAGGGACCAACAGGGCAGGAGTGGGGAATGAGTGGCTCTCCAGATCCTAGACTCCAACTCCCATAAGGTGTGACTATCTGGATGCTGCTGCATTGCAAATCCCATCAGCCCTATCCCTCAAACCCAAAAGTGAAGAGGGATGGGAACTGTAGTCCAACAGTATCTAGCAGGCCATTCTTCTCCATTCCCATGAGGGAGCTTATCACTTCTGTTTTCTCCCCTTCCCCTTCCTTTGTCTGGTTTACAGGCAGGCAGCAGAGAAATGTAGTCTGGAGAAGGAGAGGCCCCTGCTGCTCTTCCACACCTGCACCCAACAGTTCCACTCTGGCTGAGCAAGCTGTATGAACTCTAAGAACGTGGTACAGGAACATGTTCAAGCTGATATGAACTAGTCATTTCACAATGTTATTCATGCACTAGGGGAAAAAAAGAAAAGTAAACAAGGACTTAAAATGTTTTATTCCTTTTGTTACAGAAGCCAGTAGGGTGAGTCCTGACAAACCTGAAGCAAGAAAAGAGTTAAGGGAAAGGAACTGACTCAACAATCAGTACGTTTCCAAGATATGCAGGAAGAACACTGAGTTTCAAAAACAATACTTCAAGACCTCTCCTGGCACTCATGTGTATAGCCTTTGTGTTACCTTGTCATAGTGACAGGAAAGAGTAACAGTGAGGAATATACCTTACTTGTCCAAGCAGAGTTACATTTGCTATGACTGATGCCAAACAGCAGGGGAAAAGAAAGGCTCGCCATGGAGAACATCCCAGTCAGTGCTTCCCAAGACAAAGCAATCCCCCCCCCCATTATGCCTGGGACTGGTATCATATTTGTGTCCACTGGCTATAATCATTTGTTTCTTGCTTGGAAACTCACCAGGTACTGGCAGTCAAAGGCTTGTGGGCTATCAATCCATGGACCACCACTCTTGAGTAGAACTTGTGCAAGTATTCCTCCAAGCCCAATTCAATTTCCTCTCCTGAGATACATTAAGCAAATGATCCCTGTCACCTGTGAAAATGTCTGCAGGTATTGCCACTTGCTTCATTTAAAGTAATTATATTTTCAAAAATTTATTACAGCTGAATAAAGTCACTTGCCTACCTTACTGGGCCTGTACAGTGGGTAATGTTACAAGGAGAGCGGCTGATAAAGATTTAAGCATATTTTGAGTGCCTACAAATCAGATATTTGTATTTCAAAAAACTCATGAACCATTATGTCAGTTTACATTTCCATAAATGCGGAATGATACAGCACTGTATGTCAATATAGTGCTGCATCATTCCACATTTATGGAAATGTAAATACGTAACATCTGATACACAGATAACTTTACTGTTTCTTGCACTAATATAGTGAAATATATCTTTAGACATATTTATAGCAGAATGACATTTTTATGAATAAAATCTTACAAGAGGTTTTAGAAAATATGTCTGAAAACCTCTTAAATTACTTTTAAATTATTTACTTAATGTAAGTAATTCTAGTAGATTAGCATTGTTTTGTAACATTGTTTTAGGACCATGTCCAACATTAATTTCTAATCAGTATTTCAACAGATGATAGCCTGCGTGGTGTAGTGGTTTGAGTGCTGGACTACAACTCTGGAGACCTGGGTTCGATTCCCCACTCAGGCATGAAACCCACAGGGGGACTTTGGGCTAGTCACATGCTCTCAGCCTCAGGGGAAGGAAATGGCAATCCTGCTCTGAACAAATCTTGCCAAGAAAACCCCATGATAGGGTCACCATAAATTGGAATTGACTTGAAGGCATACAACAACAAAGACAAGTTCACCATAGAATCACTGCTTTCTGGAGTGGAGAGACTTCTGAAGAAACTGGAGGATCCAAAGTGAACTGAGACTGCAGTTCAGCAATATAAAATATTCTAGGCTTTATTCCTGTAGGAATTTTAGCTTTCCTCTCTATATCTGGAAAAGGTCTCTTTTCTGCTTAATTTGTCTGCCCAATATTCCACTGTTAGTTTATTCAAACAAAATTTTCTTCTGTGCTCATATGGCCTTCAAAATGTAAGAGCAGATCCTCCAGAACCAAGTCGAGCATCAGCTGGGATATGAAGCAATGAACAAGCCTATAAAGAAAAAGATAAACCTCTAGTATTTATTTTTAAAATTACATTCCTATTATACATCATCTCTGTCTGTCCCTCAGCTATGATAGATTACTGTTATATAATTTCACTTCAAAGATATACCATGGGTGGCAAGCAATATTATTTGAGGGAAAGTGTACCCATTCAACGTTACTTCCCCTCCTCCTCTTTCCCCTTGCACCTCTCACCTCCCAATCTGCTCAAGAGGGCAACAACCCTCCGGAGGTGACTATTCCACTGGCAGACACATACTCTTGAATACAACCCTATGGATACATTTTTGGTTCCAACATTAAAATTGTCTACCAACCTGTTTAAATCGCCCTCTAATTTTCTCTAAGTCTTCTTGAAGTCTCTCATATATTGGATCCTCACAGGGAAATTTCTCAATAATCTCTATTAAGGACTCCAGGACTTTTGTCTTTTTACTGAGAAACATAAAGACATCATATAGAGTGAGTGAAATAAGTTATTTCATGCTAAAAATGAAGGCCCACTGAATATTTAGTATACATTGATGTTTTGATTTAATACGTATACTGATTTAGTACACATACTGATGTTTTGAAATACTAGCTTTAGCCACATTTAGAAAGTTTTACTTTCGTTCATCTTCATTTCATATTGATATGGTAGACAATTCATAAAACAAAAACTACACTGCACCTCCCAGCAATTTCCCAACTTATATGGAAATCTCTTACGCATGATCCATTATCATTTGGAATCAATGACATCTGTGAATGAAAACCATGTGACTCAGGATAAGGATACCTAGAGTCTAACCTAGCACTGCCCATTCCTGGTGGATGGCAATTAACTAAGGGTGAGTCATGAGGCACTCTCAAGGTTGTTAGACTGCAATGCCCACCATTCTTCACCAAGAGCTGTGCTGGTTAGGGCTGCCTGGAATTGCAGTCCAACCATATCCAATTAAAAAGTATTATTATTATGAAGTATTTATACCCTGTTCTTCAGCCAAAAGGCTATCAGAGCATCTTACAAATAGTTAATTAGACATTTCCCTGCCTCAGGCTTACAATCTAAGTAAGATCTCTCTAATCCATAGTGTTCCTTTTCACACCCATTAGAGCAGCATCAAATACAGTCATGCTAATCTAGAACCATGTCATAATGATCCATCAGAAAACCTGCTCCTCTGAAATATTAATTTCTGTGTAATATACATACATACTAACTCTCAACAGTCTCTCTTCAGTGGATAAGACCATACTTGAGAGCTATTAATCTATTAAAAATTTACTCAATTAAAATATTTGGGCCAATTAGTGGAGTACTTTTATTATGCTATTCTTCAGCCATCTCCCCCGCCCTTTTCCTCTCCCTATGAAACATGCACCTGGCTAGACTACCTCAACATGTTTGGAATACTATGAAACCAACTTCCAATAAATACCACATGCAGGCGGTTCCAGCTACTCTTCTGCTAAAGTAAAAGAACCATGGTTTGACAGAGATAGCAAAGATGATTGTACACCTTGTACAATTAGGAGCATGCATCTGGATTCAGGTTTTCTTTCTTTTATTTGCCCAAAGACCTTAGGTATGAAATAAAGCCTTCCTGGATATGGAGCAGACTGTCCATGTCACTTCCAGATCCAATATAAGCAAGCTTATTTATAATGCTTAATCAGCTGATTAGCTAAACCCCTGATAGTAATCATCCAAAATTTCTTAAATCTTGTGATATCCACAGAAATTTCCTGTTGTCTAAAAGGGGACAAACTACGACAAACTGTTTCTTAGGCTACTTTTACATTGCAGAAATAATGCAATTTGACATTTCAACTGCTATGGCTCAGTGGTATGAAATCCTGGGATTTGGAGTTTATTGTGGTACCAGAGCTCTCTGACAGCGAAGGCTAAATAGCTTACAAAACTACAAATCCCAGAATTTCATAGCATTGAATCATGGCAGTTAAAGCAGGGTCAAACAGCATTATTTTTGCAGTGAGGATGCAGCCTAAGAAAAATTAAGGCTGCAGCCACACTGCAGAAACAAACCAGTTTGACATGACTTTAGGGACCATGGCTTAGTGCTATGGAATTCTGGGAGTTCTGTGAGACATAGTGTTATCTTGTCAGAGAGCTCTCGGGCCACAATGAACTACAAATCCCAGGATTCCATACGATGGTGCCATTTACGTTAAAGTGGTATCAGACTGGTTTATTTCTGCAGTGCAGATGAAGCCTAAGAAAGATTTTTGAGAAATTCTAAGAACAAACAAAATCTGAACAAAAATGATGCAGGCTTACATCCTCTACCTGAATGTGAAACTACACTATTCCAGAATAAAATAAAATAAAATAGTCTCATAAACAAAGGGTTTTAGCATCAGATTCTCACTAAATGCTTGCTATTTTAAAAATAGTTTTAAGATGTGGACCGTTCAGCATTAGGTTCAGCACACACAATTTATTCTATTAACACACAACTGTAGGTATGCCTGTTTATGTACAAGAAAAGCAATTGAATTATTAAATTTATACTCTGTCTTTCTGCCACTGAAGGCAGACAATGGTCATAGGCTATGGTCATATCTTATGGGTGGGGTTCCTTTCACCCTCCAGATGTTTTAGATCACAACTTTCATAATCACTTACTTCTAGTCGTGCTAAGTTGAGCTGGTGGGAGTCGCAACTTTTGGAGGACCAGAGATTCCCCATTCCTGTCTTAGGTCATATGTTTTACATTTCCATTTCTGTATCTGGTGCAAGAAGTCTAAAATGTGATTTCATTGTGTTTTCAAAACACAGCTTGCTAAAAGAGGCTTTGCAGTTGCAATGTACAAGTAAATACCCCTATTTAGCAATCTGGCACCAGCTAGAACAGAGAGGTATCCATCTGCCAGGCAGTGAGCCCAGAAATACTTGTCTATGAAAAGCACCAATATTCTTCCACACATGACCTCATCTCTCACTGTCTACTAATGGAATTCAGCCAATTAAGAATCACCCCTGTATCTGAAGGAGAAATGGAAACTGCATCCACGTGCTATTATTGGCAGTCATCTCCAAGCACCCAAAGTATGTCCTAGTAGTTCAAGCAGACCCCTCCCCCCCACCTCAGGGTATATGTTACAGAAAGGGGAGAGAAAACTTAACCTAGATCCTCTTGTTCAAGAAGCCAAAACCATCTACAGTGATAATACCAGTTCAAGCAAGCACAGCCTACAGTGACCAATGAGGTTCAAATGAATAACACTGCTGAGTTTTTCTTAAATATCTGGGGAGTGAAGTTTTCTGTAACATGGTTCCAAATGCCTAGCCTTAACACAGTTTTGCTGAAACGACCAACAAAGACTTATGATGCTGAGCTGGCACAGCACCAGGGCAATCATCCTTAGATCTTAAATCCAAGTGGAAGAAAGAATAGGTAAAAATAGGCTGCCCATTTCCACCCATCTTTGCCACCATCTTTACTGTAGCGCTCAGGCTGTCACTGTCTTCACCCTTACTTTCTTTACTTACATTCTCTCCCTTCTGCTACAAGTATATTTTTCTCCCCTTAATCCAAAGGAAAATCATAAATCTGAGAAACTAACCCACAAAAAGTGAGGCAATTGGGATTTGAAACATAAACAGAGGAAACAATTTGTCCACTTACCATTTTCACACCCTCTGCAGTTTCTAGAGCTCCCTTCCTTACAGAATGTCCCCCAACCCTCCAAAGTAAGTTTTCTGAAAGTACAGGAGGCTATAAGGAAAGACAGTAGAGACTGCACATCAGGGGTAGGCAACCTTTCCCCTTTAAGGGTTGAGGGACTTCAGCTCCCAGAATTCCAGGAGCTATTGGCCAACATGGGACTATTGGCCAACATGGCTGAGGTTTCTGGGAGCTGAAGTCCCTCGGCCCTTAAAGGGGAAAGGTTGCCTACCCCTGCTGTACATAAATCACTTTCTCCATTGCATCAAAAGGAGCACTTATATGCCCTGGATCAGAAGCCTAAGCCATAGGTGAACAAGTCTGCATCTGACCCATTATGTACATGTGTGTATGTGTGTGTGTATGTATACACCTACCTGTGCTTTTCATCTGAGCTTGTATGAAGCAATTTCTTCCATGTCACTGCAAAACCAAGATATGACCCAATCTATAATTTGAAAAAGACATATTTTCTTCTTATGTTAACAATATTATTTCCTCACAAATAGCAGCAGCTATGTATGTAAAACAGTACCTAAGGAAATTGTTACACAAAGCTTCAAACGTTTAACTCAGTATAAATGAATGTGTTTAGATACTGAGATTGGTACTGCCATATACATTTTCCATACAACCTCAATATGAGCTATAGAAGTGAAGTTTACCGTATATACTCGATTATAAGTCGACCTCATGTATAAGTCGAGGGCAGGTTTTGGGGGCAAAAGGAGAGAAGATCTTGGTATGACCCATGGATTAGTCAAGGGTAACGTTCCCTTCCTCCAGCCCATCCACCATCATCCGGCCTCAGAGGGAGAGAAGGGCAGGCCAGCTTCATCAAGCCTAGCCCAAAGTAAGAAGAAGAGCCCTCCATCCATCTGCCAGAAGGAGAGAAGAACCACTGAACTTGATCCTTTCCCCACTGCCATTCCTTTCTCCTTTTGTGTCATTGACTTTTTAGATTGTACGCCTGAGGGCAGGGAAGTGTCTAATTCAAAAAAAGTAAGCCGCTCTGAGAGCCTTTGTGGTTGAAGAGCGGGGAATAAATACTCCAACTAAATAAATAAATAAATAAATCTTAGGGGCATGTAATGTAGGATGTAAAGGACAAAGCAAAGGAAAACAAAATGCCAAAGAACTTACAAAATCCCAGCAGACATAACTGTTTGTGCTCATACTAAAAGTTGGATCGATGAGAGAGTAGAAGGGGGTCATGCTTCCAGGGCAGATCAAACTTTTTTCTTTCACCAGAGGATAGATTTGTGTGTGTGTGTTAAGTACAGTACTTACATTGACCCGTGGATAAGTTGACTCAGGGTTTTTGGGTTAATTTTTTTTTAACCTAAAGTTCTAGACTTATACATGAGTATATACAGTAGTTCCTAATACTGTAATGGATTAATAATATACTTTTAAACCTCAGCATAAATGATTACATAATTTTCTCTTGATAAAAACAGTACATTTAAATTAGCACATACTTCTAATCCAATGTTAGCACCTTGCTGTACTCCATACTGCCTTCCTTCAATGATACCAGCATGAATTCCTTCAGCATAGCCTTCCTGATAGCCTTCGCCATGAAATCTATAAAAAGATTTAGAAAGAATTGCTAGATTACGTTGAAGCCATTCTCTCCAAGCTTCTGACACCAATAACTCAATCTGATACATGCCAGTTTCAAAGAAAATCCCACTTTGAGTTAAGTACATTAGTTTTATTCTATTAAACCAGTTAATCTTCACATCAGTATATGCTATATACATCAAATAGTTTAAAAAAAAAAAACCTGCTTAAGCACATATTTAGGCTATTATCTTCTTATCCTACACTGTATCCATTTACCTGAAAGTCCAATTGAACTCAGTGAAACATTTTTAAATAGAAATACAGTCGGCCCTCCGTTTTCGTGGGGGATCCATTCCGAATCCCCCTGCTAAAATGGGGATTCGCCAATATTCAAGCCCCATAGGTCACCCCTCCATGAATATGCAAAACTTCAAGTCTGCGAGGATGGAGGGTGACTGTACACAGCACTATGGTGCTAAAACTCCTGAGAGTTCTACTGGAAAAATACATACACTTTATTACAGTCATGGCTTGAAATTGGATGTATAGTGTTAAGAATATCTAAATATAAGTCACAATTTTAGGTCTTGTTAAGGAAATTATTTCACTTACTTTCAAATCTATGATGAAGTGGTGAGACTTCCCATGTTTTTAAAGAATATGCTCACATGGCCCAGAAATGGTTGATGTGTTACCATTGTTGTTCTTGTTGTGGTGTGCCTTCAAATTCTTTCCTACTTATGATGACCCTAAGGCAAACCTATCATGGGGTTTACAATGTTCTAAATTCTATAGTAGCATTAAAACCCTAAAGAAGACTGTCTTCTTTGACAGGATGCTGGGTTGGTTCACTCATCACATGGCTGATATCTTCTTTTTTGTCTGACACAGGCTAGACAGAATATTTATATAGTGGGCTCTTTGTATCTGCTGCGGTTTAGGTCCAGAACACTCCCACATCCCCTGTGGATAACAAAATCCATGGATGCTCAAGTCCTATTAAACACAAGCGATGTAAAATGGTGTCCCTTATACAAAACAGCAAAATCAAGGTTTGCTTTTTGGAATTTATATATATTTTTGAATACTTTCAAACAGTGGATGTTTGAATCCATGGATATGGAAGGTTGACTGCATGATCATTTTCTCAGTTTGTAAAATTTGCTTGAATATAGAATATTGCAATGGTTTTGACCATACTGTAAAACACGGCTGACTAGCACAGCACTCAAGTTAGCAAACCGGAGTGCTGTATAAAATTCACAAAATGAATTTCTGATGTTCTTGGGAGAGAAAAGGTTTACCACATGAGAGCAAAAGGCCAAACAAAGTGATAGGAAACAGGAGGTATACATTGCTGTGTAGAACAAAAATTAATACAAGCACTAGAGCACACAAGATAATTCTGGAGCTCAGGCAGATTCAACTGATCACCTGTGAACTTGGCCTTGCAGCTTATTACACCTATCAAGACGGGATACTGGCACTGGTACCAGCAAGAAGTGCTGAAATGCTCATGCAAGGAGATTCTGATCACAACTTCATTAACAAGCCACTCTTGCAAAATATTTATTTGGACCCAGGAGATTTTAACGACTAGCGGAAAACCCAACTCTTATCTGACAAGACTTGCCATAGGAACTTCCTTCATTCCTATCAAGAGGCAATACGTGCAGTGCAGAGATCCTTCTGTTCTGCACATATTGTGTCTGCAGAGTCTCGTCCGACAGAGCTGTTTAGGGTAGGGGAACTGACGCGGGTTCCTCCTGCACAGAACCCCTTGCTTCACCGGACAACGGCCTGTTGCGACGCATTTAACAACTTCTTTGCAGACAAAATCTCTCAGATAAGAGCCGACTTAGATGCCAGTATTGATACAGAATCTGTAGACGAGGTGTCCAGCAACTCTGTTATTGAGATTTTACTGGATCAATTTCAATCTGTGAGTACCGATGACGTGGACAAGCTTCTTGGAAAAGTGAGGAAAACTACTTGCCCTCTCGATCCTTGCCCTTCATGGTTGGCCACCCAGGGTGGGGATGCGCTGAAAGTGTTCCTTAAAGACATAATCAACGCATCCCTCAGGGAGGGCTCTGTTCCATCTTGTTTAAAGGAAGTGGTGGTCAAGCCGCTTCTGAAAAAGCCCTCCCTAGATCCCTTGGATATGAATGATTACAGGCCTGTTTCGCTTCTACCATTTTTGAGCAAAGTGATCGAGAGGGCAGTGACTCTTCAACTCCAAGCTGTCTTGGATGAAACCGATTATCTAGATCCATTTCAAACCAGCTTTAGGACGGGGTTTGGAGTTGAGACTGCCATGGTTGCCTTGACCGACGACATGCGTATGAGCATCGACAGGAGTAGTGTGGCTCTGCTGGTGCTCTTAGATCTCTCAGCAGCTTTTGATACAATCAATCACAGCATCCTCTTGGATCACCTGAGGGGGTTGGGAATCGGAGGCACTGCTTTGCAGTGGTTCTGTTCCTTCCTCTTGGGTAGATCCCAGAAGGTGCTGCTCGGGGACAGTAGCTCTGCTAGAAAGGAGCTTAAATGTGGCGTCCCACAAGTTGCCATACTGTCCCCGATGTTATTTAATATCTATATGAAGCCGCTGGGAGAGATTATTCAGAGACATTGGGCTGGGTGTTATCAGTACGCTGATGACACCCAGATATATTTCTCCATGTCCCGGTCGTTGGCCTTGACCTCTGATGGCATCTCTCCTCTTAATGACTGTCTTAGGGCGGTAATGGACTGGATGAGGAAAAACAGATTGAAGCTGAATCCAGATAAAACGGAGGTACTCACAGTAGCGGCCCCAAAACCAAGTATTGGGATACAACTTTCAGTCCTGGACGGGATCACACTTACCACGAAGGACTGTGTTCGCAGTCTGGGGATGGTCCTTAACTCGTCGCTTCACATGACTGATCGGGGAATGCGACGGTCAGGAGTGCCTGTTATCAGCTTCGGCTGATACGCCAGCTGCGCCCTTTCCTGGAAGTAAAGGACCTCGAAACTGTGGTACATGCCCTGGTAACCTCCCGTCTAGATTTCTGTAATGCGCTCTATATGGGGCTACCCTCGTGCTTGGTCCAGAAATTTCAATTAGTCCAGAATATGGCAGCGAGGTTGGTCTCTGGTACATCTAGGAGAGACCATATTACACCGGTCTTGAAAAGACTCCATTGGCTGCCGATTAGTTTCCGGGCCCAGTACAAGGTGTTGGTTATCACCTTTAAAGCCCTACATGGCTTGGGTCCATCCTATCTTCGGGACCGTCTCCTTCCGTATAGTCCCACCCACACACTCTGGTCCTCTGGGAGGAATTTGCTTCAACCTGTTAGGTTTAGACTGTCAACAACCTCCCAGAGGGCTTTTTCAGAAACCGCTCCCAGATTATGGAACGGCCTGCAGGACGAGATCCGTCAAATTACCAATTTAGACAGCTTTAAAAAGGCTGTCAAGATGGATCTCTTCCGACAGGCCTTTCCTGATTAAATTCCCGGCCAAGCAGTAAGTAAATTCCCCCCCACACACACATACACACCACATTTTACTATACTACCCAAAGCCAGTGTGCTGCCTATTAGACTGGTTAAACAGTCAATGTTGCAAATTTTGTAATTGTTTTATTGGTGTAATTTGTTTTAATTTATGATGTTTAATATTGTTTTAATGGGAGGGTGGGTTTGGGTTGGGGAGGGTTCATTGTGAGATTTTATTATTGTAAGCTGCCCCAATTGCTTTGGTAGAGGGGCGGGATAGAAATAAATTTTATTATTACTATTATTATTATTAACTATATACCAATGGTCAGAGTTTTCTTCAAGGACAAACCATGCAAGCATGTGTTTGTTCTATCCCTGTCAATTCGAGATGCTTGAAACATTTGATCATGTTCTGCTATATTGCTTTTATTGTAAGGATATTTGTTCTCAATGTAGAGATCTGAATTTGAAAAAGTTGTTAGACAGATCTGATGGGTTTTTATACCTTCCTTGTTCCTTCAAATTCCTCTAAATAATCTGTGTTGAAGGTTGCAAAGTTTTGTATGCGACTGTGTTCCACAAGGAACAAGTTGGTTAAACCCCATCATGGCCTAATCCTAGTGAATGGTATTTGGTACTGATTTAATAGCTGATTATTGAGCTGCCATTTATGTATATATACAGGAATTCTTGTCCCTGGGAGCTGTTTTTCACCTTGACTTTCTAAAGTGTTCTGCTTTTATCTTTTCTGTGACTAATCTATGATGGTAGTAAAGTTGACTGATTGTGAGCGTATTTTCACCAACCAGAATCCACTTTTAAAGATGCATTAAACATTATGCTTTGTTATAGGTATAGTACATTCAAACGTGGTTGTTTGGCTGGGCAGAAACACTGCAAACCACAGTGACTATGAGTGACTAGGTCACTATTACTAGTGACCATTCATGAGACAGTTGTTCCTGATAAAAAGAAATACACTGGCATTATCTGTACCAATTACGACACATTCATGTTAAGAAGAATCACCCTAAGTAACCTCAGTAATGAATTGCTCCAACTTCACACAGTAGGAAGCAAATAGGTAAGCATTTCTTAACTGATACATTCCAGCCACAGTGTGGCTCCCATACACTAAAGCAGGGGCAGGCAACCTAAGGCCCGGGGGCCAGATGCGGCCCCCTGAGGCCTTTGGACCGGCCCCAGGCCGGTCCTGCCACCGCCACCACCCCCCGCTGCCACCGCTGCCCACCTTGATGATATTGATTATTGTTGTTATTACTTGTTTTGGGGGTTTTCTTGGCAAAATCTCCACAGGGGTTTTGCCATGGCTTTTTTGTGGCTGAGAGAGTGTGCATGCATATATTTTTTTTAATTTTTATTTTTCTTTATTTATTTTTGGTGCTTCGGCCCCCCAATTGTCTGAGGGACAGCAACCCGGCCCCCGGCTCAAAAAGGTTGCCTATCCCTGCACTAAAGTCTGTTCCACCTTTATAAATCTCTGAAATGGTGCAGTTTATAAAAATAAGTAGGTGGAGGAAATTTTTGATGACGCAAGCTACATGACAGGACATCTCATGTGTGCATATGCATTCAGGCGGTCCACCAATTTATGGCGACCCCATGAATCTTATAGGGTTTTCTTAGGCAAGGAAACTCAGAGGTGGTTTTGCCAGTTCCTTCCTCAGGAATATAGCCTTCAGCACCTGGTATTCACTGGTGGTCTCCCACCCAAGTATTAATTAGGGTTGATCCTGCTTAGCAAAGCAAAAGCAAAGCAGCTTCATTTATATACCGCTTCATACTGTGCTATGGAGTGTCTAAGCGGTTTACAACTGTAAGTTCATTGCCCCCCAACAGCTGGGTACTCATTTTAGCGACCTCGGAAGGATGCAGGCCTGAGACAAGCCTGAGCCCTGGCTAGTACTGAACTCACAACCTTGTGGTCTATGAGTGAGTGGCTGCAGTACAGGCATTTAACCACTGCGCCACCAGGGCTTAGCTTTCAAAGAGCAGATCTGGTTCATCAGGGCAGTGGTTCTGAAACTTTTTAGCCCTATGAACCCCTTTACCTCTACATCCGGCTGTTGCTCTCCCCCCTTGACTTAGGATATGATTAAAAATATTTTGTTTAGTGTATTTTCATTTACACATTAATGTATATTCATATTTCAATATCCTATCAGGAAATAGCCTCTCCTTCTCCAACTTCTCCTACTCCTCCCTCAGGCAGAGGCTCTATATGCCCTCCTTGCCTTTCCCTTCCCCTCCAGAAGGAAAAAAAGTATGGAAAGTGGAAAGTGGAAAAACCCCGCTCAGGATTTCCAAATCTTGTGCCCTCCTTAAGCAAATTTCGTGCCCCCTGGTGGTCTTACCTCACTGTTTGAGAACCACTGCTTAGGGTATTTAGGCAACTAGGGACTAACAATTTAGTTTAGGTCTTTGTGATTTTAGTTTCCTTTTGTGTGTGAGAGAGATGTCTAACAATGCAGTTTTACAGCTGGGAAATCTGGTTTTAAAAATCTGCCATGGATATTTTAGAGAGATGCTAAAAGGAAGAGTCTGAACCCTCAAGCCTCTGTTTTCTCCTTCAGTTCATCAACATGGAAAAGTTTTTATAAGCATCCCTAGACTGCTTTATAAATGCTCTCACTTTCTAGGTCCAGCCCTGTGACATTAAATGATTAATCTGCTTAATATGACATTGTCACTGCTAATAGCATCCTATTAGACCTTTTTAGAGCCTTCAGATCACCACGAATGATCACCTACAGCACTGGCCATTCCTTGGCAGTCTCTCATCCAAGTACTTGGATGGCTTCCATGATAAGACAGGACCTGGTGCCCTTGGGGTATTTAAGTCCCCGGGGTATCCGCCTCTCCTCTATGGATTCATCTGATGTTGTGGTGTGCCTTCAAGTCATTCCCAACTTATAATGACCCTAAAGCAAACCTATTATGGGGCTTTCTTGGTAGGTTTCCTCAAAGGTTTCCTCAAACCTTAAGCCTTCCCGTGAGGCTGAGAGTGTGTGACATAACCAAGGTCACCCAGTGAGTTTCATGGCTGAGCCAGATTCAAACCCTGGTCTCCAGAGTCACAGGTCCAAAATACACTGCAGAAATAATCCAGTTTGAGATGGCTTTAACTGCCCTGGTTCAGTGCTAGGGAATCCTGGCAACTGTGGTTTATTGTGGCACTAGAGCTCTCTAACAGAGAAGTCTAAACGTCTCACAAAACTACAGTTCCCAAAATTCCCTAGCATTGAACCAGTTAAAGTAGTATCAAACTGGATTACTTTTGCAGTGTGTTTTGGACCATAATCCAACACTGAAACCACTACCCCATGCTGGCTTTTTATGGGTGTATCTACACCTGTTGTTGTTGTTACTATTTATTTATATAGCATCATCCACACACATGGCACTTTACAAACAGAATAAAACACCTATGACTATTTCAATATAAATTACTAAAATACAATACTAAAAATAGAATTTAAATAAAAAAGCGCCACACACACAAACACAATACAGATAATTATAGTAAAAATATAAAGCATTAATCTGACATAGTAAATGTACCAAAAGCATAAAGATTAATCTAAAACACCAGAAGTTTTAGAAAAAAAAAAAAGGTTTCCATTTTGGAATTGAAAACAGCGAGAACGCTGTAGAAATGACATCACTTTTAACTGCCAGGGCTCCATCCTACAGAATCCTGGGATTTGTAGTTTGGTGAGGCACCAGCACTCTTTTGGCAGAAAAGGCTAGGGATCCTTGTTAAACTACAAATCCCAAGATTATATCAGACGGAACTGCAGCACTTAAAGCGGTGTCAAAGTGCATTATTTCCTCAGTGTAGATGCACACATCCCCCTCCAAGCAACTCCCACCATCCCCGAAGCGAAGGAGACCCACTACCTGGTCTCTGCCATGACGATGGCGTCGAAAACATCCGCGTCGTCCCCATCGCCTCCTTCCATAACTGCTCCAACTCCTTACTTCTCCTCTTTCTCCTCCTCACGCCGCCATTTTGACCGAGCGTGTGACGTACAGCTCAACCCTCTCTGCGCATGCTCCGGAGAGGGGGAGCCGGCCTTCCCTCATGACGTCAGAGCCAGGCCAAGCTGACTTCCTTCATTCCCTCTCGCTGCTCCAGTCCCCTTTTCCTTTTTCGTTCCCCAGCATCACCACTAGAGGGAGCGCGTCTTCTGCACAAAAGGGGGCCTGGAGGGACGGCTGCGCTTATGGCGGTATCCGCACTGCAGAAATGATCCGACTTGACACCGCTTTAACTGCCCTGGCTCCATGCCATGGAATCCTGGGAATTGCCGTTGGTTGTGGCACCAGAACTCCTCTCCTCTGGCACACAAGAATTTGGGAGCATCCAGGATTAGCTGTGTTGGCCATATAGCAATTCCTGGAACAACAAAAATCCACCAAAAAGTGATACCTTTATTGGGCCAACCAAAATGTACAATTTGGGAGTGTACTTAAGAGTCACCAGAACAACAGACAAACCATGGCCTCCTTTCTTTCTTTCTTTGTTTATACTAGAGAACTTTTCATGCTGGAAGGGGCAAATTTATTTTATTTTACTGTTGTTGTTGTTGTTGTTGTTGTGTGCCTTCAGGTCATTTCAGACTTATAGCAACCTTAAGGGAAGCCTAGAATGGGTTTGTTCGGAGGAGATTAGCCCTTGCCTTCTTCTGAGGCTGAGAGCCTGTGACTTGCCCAGTGGTTTCTATGGCCAAATGAGGATTTGAACCCCAGTCTCTCAGAATCCTAATCCAGCACTCAAGCCATTACATCACACTGACTCTTGTTTTATGGTCTTACACAGAGCCAGTGTGGTGTGGCACTTTGAGTGTTGGATTGTGATTCTGGAGACCAGAGTTTGAATCCCCACTCCGCAATTAGATAGCCATTTGTTGTTAACTTCCCTTCAGTCATTCCCGACTCATGGTGACCCTATGGATGAGAGATCTCCAAGACCTCTGTCCTTCACTGCTCTGCTTAATACCTGCAAACCCATACCCATGACCTCCTTAATAGAGTCCATCTATCTGGCATGTGGGCCTTCCTCTCTCCCTCCACCTTTCCCAGCATTATTGTCTTTTCCAATAAGTCTTCTCTTCTCATGATGTGTCCGAAGCATGACAGCCTTAGTTTGGTCATCTTGGCTTCCAGGGAGGTTTCCGGCTTGATCTGCTCTAGGACCCATTTGTTTGTCCTTTTGGCTGTCCATGGGATCCTCAACACTCTTCTCCAGCGCCACATCTCAAATGAATTGATTTTCTTTCTATCTTCTTTCTTAACTGTCCAGATCTCACATCCATATGTGGTAATATGGAATATGATGGCTTGTATGATTCTCACTTTTGTGCTGAGTTGTATATATTTGCATTTGAGAATCTTTTCTAATTCTTTCATAGCCACCCTCCACATTCTTAGTCTTCTGATTTCCTGACTGCAGTCCCTATTTCTATCAATGTTTGATCCCAGGTATGGGAATTATTTTACTATTTCTATTTCTTCATTGTCTAGGTTGAACTTGTGAAGGTCCTCGATGGTCATTATTTTTGTGGGGTTTTTTTATGTTCAACATCAAGCTTGCCTTTGCACTTTCTTCTTTGATCTTCCTTAGTAGGTGTTCCAGGTCTCTGAGGTTTTCTGCTAGTATTATGGTGTCATCTGCATATCTTAGATTGTTGATATTCCTTCCTCCTATTTTCATTCCTCCTTCTGTGTCCAAGCCTGCTTTTCTTATAATATATTCTGCGTACAAGTTGAACAGATAGGGGGAAAGGATACAGCCTTGTCTGACTCCTTTGCTAATTGGAAACCATTCTGTTTCTTCATGTTCTGTTCTGATAGTAGTCTCTTGTCCTGAGTACAGATTCATCATCAAAACTATCAGATGTGTTGGCACTCCCATGTCTTTAAGGGCATTCCATAGCCTTTCATGATCTATGCAGTCATAGGCTTTGCCATAGTCTATAAAGCACATGCTGGGTTTTTTTGGAATTCCCTGGAGCGCTCCATTAGCCATGGTATGTTTGCAGTGTGGTCCCTCGTGCATCTTCCTTTTCTGAATCCCATTTGGACCTCTGGGATTTCTCTCTCCATGTACGGTTGGAGTCTATGTTGCAGGATTTTGAGCATGATTTTTCTTGCGTGGGAGATCAGTGCTATGGTCCTATAGTTGCTGCAGATAGCTATAGGCAAGTAGTATTCTCTCAACCTCTGAAGAAGGCAAAAGCAATCCACTCTGAACAAATCTTGCCAAGAAAACCCAGTGATAGGTTTGTTTTAGGGTTGCCATAAGTCCGAAACAACCTAAAGGTACACAACAAAAACACACATAAAAGAAAGGACAAACTGTGAATTTGTTTTTCTCTCTTCCCAAAAAAATTCACAAGGCTGCTTAAAAAGTTAATATTTCAGTGAATTCCAAGAATGTTAAAACTTGCCATTACTGACAGTTGGAAAGATTAATATTATCAGCAAAATGGCATAAAATTCTACGTCTAGGGGATTTTAAAAAATGGATAGCAGTAGAAGATAGCATGATAAAGCTGCACAGCACACAAAATTCTAGAATGGAAAGTGATAAAAACAAATTGATCTAAACAAATATTTGCAGTTTGTTTTACACAGTGTTGAAAAGGGAGGGGAGGTATATTGCCAAGGGAGCTTTTTGGGGAAGGAACTTCAAGAATCTAATTAGAAGAAGACTGGGCAAGTCAGGTTCCCAAATGCAAACTCTTCTAAGGAAAGTCATGTCTATAATGCATGTGTATGCTTTAAAAACAGAGAGAGAGAGAGAGAGAGAGCTTACAGCATTCAGTGAAATGCCAGTTCACAATAATCCTGCTATATACATAACAATAATGCTGATGCATAGTTTTAGGGGAAATCTACTGGGGAAGGAATTAAAATATTTCAAGACAAGTCAGAGGTTATATTTTTGTTCCCTTTCCTTTTTTTCTGCCCAAAGGATGGTGTTAATATTTTATCAGGTTTTGTATTCAAAGAACTTGAGTGTGCGGCTTCAAAATACTGGGAGGTGAAACAGATGAGCTCCATATTTCTCTGGCTTCTTAGATTTTTACAAGAGTCTATAAGTCAGTATTTCAAGTGTTTTTTCAAGTACAGAGTGACCCAGACATGGTTGTTCAAGTGCACTGTTCAGACTCACATCTAATCCCAACGGGTTTAAAAAATATGGCAGTCCTCCAAATTTATCAGCCAGAATATCCTTCTGTAAACAGCTACTTCAGTTACTTAAAGATGTTGAATAGAAAACTGGAAGAATTTGTCACTGAGCAAAGGGCAAGGTGCAATTTGCCACCTGAGTGCAAACATGACTATTAAGAAGTGCAATATAGTTGTCTCTTTGTCTGACATCTGAATGGGAATTTGCTTAACATTTATATAGTACCTGACAGATTATATTTGCATTAGAAATTAGATAACATTTAAGAGCTTTCCTTGAAACTCATCAGTATTTTTTATTTTTTTTTTAGTGCTGGGAAAATAAACCTCATTCATCAACTGCTATGTCACATCCTTTGTTATTTGCAATGGTTTATTATTGATACTCTATTGGGCTAAATCCAGGGGTCATTCGCACTATGGATGTTATCACACGGGGGCCAGTTTCGTGGTTAAAGAGATAATAAAGTGGAAATAAAGTATCCCGAAAATAAAGCGAAAATAGCGCTAAATTGCGCAAAAGCATTTCTCACGGAATTAGAATAAAAATGGAATTAAGTGAAAAGCAAAAAAAAAGACATTTTTTTTTTAAACTTTATTAAATAAAACTATCAAATACAGCTAATCACAAGCATTATCCTACTATCCTCTACCTTTCGGACAGCACAGAACAGCACAAAAACAGTACAACTTATCACAGAGCTTACAATACATTACAACAGCCCCATACTGTATATAACATTTACAAACATATAGTTATATATACAGCAGTACAAACAGTAGCTAACTTTCCTGAGAAAAACAGTGAAATCAAAAGTTCAATATCTTCTCTAAACAAAAAACCTACTTATAGCTTTCCCCTATTTTTTTTCCTGTGCTTTTATTTCTTGCTTTTTAGTATTGTTTCCATAAGTATATTCTAAATTTAACATAACATTGTATCCATGATTGCCTTAGATTTTAATTAATTTTTTTAACTTAACGTTTTTTTTTCTTTCTTTTCTTTTTCCCTTGTTTCCTTTCCTTCCCCTTAACTTAAAGACATACCTGTGTCCATGTGTTGTTTCCTATTCTAAAGGTAGTTATCCATTTCTCAAATGTTCTATCACTCCTTATAACCCATTCTCATAAGTCTTTTCAAAAATTTTCCTTATGCATTAATATCTCTATTACTAGATATAGTATATCTAAGAAATTGAAGCACTCCACTTTTTTCCACAGTATTTGTACAATAATTTCCATTTGGTGTTTATCTCATTCTTATCTTTACCTTCTAACATTTCATCTTTTTTATCAAGTTCCGCGATTTCCAGCAATCTGTATAACCAGTTATCTATTGTAGGTACTTCTTCTTGTTTCCATTTACTAGCAAGTAATATCCTTGCTACCGTGATCATGTGCAATAGAAGCTTCTTTATGCTCTTTCTCTCCTGACTTTTTTCTCTATTCTCTTGAATCATATTAAGTAAATATAATTGTGGAGTACATTCAAATGTTGTGTTCAGTATTTCACATATTGTCTCATGTATAGCTATCCAAAAATTCCGGACTTTTACACATTTCCACCACATATGTATCCATGTTCCTTGTTCTTTATGGCATTTCCAACATATATGACTCTTGTTTTTATACATTTTACGACCACCTCGTTTCCATTTTAAAGTAGTTTTCTCGAAACATTTGGTTAGGTGTAAATTTATAAGTTGCTAATCTTGCTTTAATCCAACATTCTAGTGGAATTACTTTGTCTATATCTTTAGCCCATGATAGCATATGGTCTTTTACCTGGTCTTCTTCCACTTTCCTGGTGAGTAATATGCTATATAATTTAGATATTATTCTTGAGTTATCCGATAACAGAATGTTGTCAATTTCATTTTTTATTAAGTAGATCCCATATTGTTTTTTATCATTTTTAAATATATCTTGGATTTGATAGAATTGAAACCAAGTGAAACCAGGGTCTCTATATTGGATCTCATTAAGCGTTATTAATTCATAAGATCCCGTGGTTTTATCCATAATCAAAATCTCACCATATTTCACCCAGTTTTCCGTATATCTAAATCTGCCCAATAGCGCCTCTTGTGGGGATAACCAGCCCGGTAAGCCTCTGTAGAATTTTAGTTTTACTTTTTCCCATATTTTTAATAAAGCCCTCCTTATTATGTGGTGGCCAAAGTCTTTATGTACTTTAATTTTATCGTACCATAGGTACGCATGCCATCCAAATCTTAAATCGTGTCCTTCCAAATCAAGTAATCTCTTATTCTTTATCAATATCCAGTCCTGGATCCATACCAATGCGCAAGCCTGATAATATAGTTCCAGGTCAGGTAAGTTGCAACCCCCATTGTTTTTAGTATCTATCAAGATCTTCCATTTAACTCGAGGCTTCTTCCCTTCCCAGATAAATCTCTTTAACTCTTTATTCCACATAGAGAAAGGCTTATTATTATATATAATTGGTAAGTTGGTAAACAGGTACATGAATTTCGGAAGTACCAGCATTTTTATTGCTGCAATTCTACCAAATAGGGAGAGTTTCATCCTGGACCATCTTACCAACTCTTTTTTGATCTCCTTCCATATTTTCCCATAATTTAAATCAAACAGCTCAGTATTTCTATTCGATATATTAATACCTAGATATTTTGCTTTTTTTACAATTTTACAACGTGATTTTTCTGCCAACAGTTCCTCCTCTATGGTTGATGTATTTTTAGTAATAATTACAGATTTATCCTTATTTAATTTGAAGCCAGTAAGTTTACCAAATTCTTCCAAAATCATTATTGTCCTTTCTATTCCATTTAAAGGATCATCCAAAAAGATTATTATATCATCTGCATACGCTTTTATTTTGAATTCTGATCCTTTAATTTTAGGTCCTTTAACATTAGTATCCAATCTTATTTTATTGTTTAAGAGTTCTATAACTATTATGAAAAGCAGAGGGGACATAGGGCAGCCTTGTCTTACCCCACGTTCTATGACAAATTCTTTTGTTTTTTTACCATTAATTACCAGCCTTGCTTTTTGTTCTGAATATATGCTTTTTATCCAATTAATAAATTTATCCCCGAAATTTAATTTCTCCATGATCATAATCATTGTATTCCATCTTACAGAATCAAAAGCTTTTTGTGCATCTAATAACCACATTGCTAACTTTTTCTCATTATTACGTTCATAAAATTCTAGAATATCAATAACTGTTCTTACATTTTGTCTTATTTGTCTTTGGGGTAAAAACCCCGCTTGGTCCTCATGTATCTTATGTTTTAACACATGTTTCAATCGAACAGCAAGTATACTTGTAAAAATCTTGTAGTCAATATTCATAAGTGAAATTGGCCGAAAGTTTTCTACTCTTAGCTTATCCTTGCCTTCTTTTGGTAGCATAACCACGTCTGCAAATTTCCATGATTCTGGAATTCCATTTTTATTTATGTCATTGATTGTGAGCCTTAATGGCTCAACTAATTCGTTTACCATTTTTAGATAATATTCGGGAATAAACCCATCTGGGCCAGGTGATTTTTTTTGCTTTAATTCCTTAATTGAGTCTACAATTTCTTTAGTTGAGAAATCCCTATTCAAAAAATCTTTTTCATCCTCGGTGAGCCTCATGTAGTCCAAATCTATCAGAAAATTCTCAAGAATCTCATCATCCCTACAAGTTGATGGTTCCGTTTTATATAGTTCAGAGAAAAATTGAAGAAATTTCTTCTGTATGTCTTGCTGGGATGTGATTATACCATCGTCATCTACTATTTCCAAAATAGTGTTGTTTCTACATCTCATATTTAGCTTATTTCCTAACCATTTTCCGGTTTTGTTATCCAATTCAAATTTTTCACCTTTTCTTTTAAGTGATTTCTGTTCTAACTCCTTCCTTAGGATAACATCCATTTTCATTTTCCAATATTCAAATCTTTTCAGCACTAGTGTGGAGTTTGGGTCTTTTAATAGTTCCTCTTCTGTTTCCTTTATTCTTTGCTCTATTTCATTAAGTTCTTTGTCTTTTAATATCTTATTCTCCTTAGCTTTTTTCAAGAAGATACCTCTAATGACGGCCTTATGGGCGTCCCATATTATTTTAGGTTGAATATTTTCTGTATTATTTTCCAGAAAATAATGTTGGATATTATTTTTAGCGTATTCCAATACCTTGTCATCATTTAGAAGTTCTGCATTAAGTCTCCAAGTGAATTGATTTATACCCCAGCTTATTGTCAGAAGAATTGGTTTATGATCCGATTCTATTCTTGGTAAAACAGCCATCTCTTTAATTTTTGTAACTAAAGGTGTTGAGATGAAAAACATATCGATCCGAGAAAAGGATCTATATTGTAATGAGTGGTATGTATATCCCGGTTCTTTTGGATGAATTGTACTCCACACATCATGTAATTCAAAGTGCTCCTTCATATTAAAGAAGGTCTTGGGGAGTTTCCCTAGCCTCCTATTTTGTCTATTCCTGCTAGATCTATCCCGTTTTGGGTTTAATACCCCATTCCAAACTCCTAACATGATAATTTTTCCACCCTCGTATTTTCGTAATATTTCGTCCAACTTTCTAAAGAATTTCCGACTCTCCGTTTGGGGCGCATATACACCCACCAAAAGTACTTTCCCCTGGGGAAAAGATGTTTCTACGACAACATAGTGCCCCTCAATATCTTTACAAATTTCTTGGGCTGGAATAGTTTTCTTAATGTATAATGCCAATCCTGATTTCCTTTTATCATTTAGCGAATAGAAGATTTGACCTAATTTATTATTCCTCAGATAATAATTATCTGTCTTTTTAATTTTTATTTCCTCTAAACAAACCACATCCAAATTCTTCTTTTCTAGATAATGAAAGATCTTGTTTCTTTTATGCAATATATTTAACCCTTTAACATTCCAAGAGAGGAATTTAATATCTTTTTCCATAACTTATTTATTTTCCAGCAATTACAGAATTAATAATTCAACAGTAAAAAGGTAGAAAAACAATAATACTAAAAGAAAGAAATTGTTTTTATTCACATTGTTACACTGCTCTTAACCTAAACTAGTTTCTCCTTCTCCCACTTCTGGCCTTTGATCTATAACAAGATTATTTGTTTCTCCTGGAATATTACCACCTCCTTGCTGATCTTTCTTATCAAATCTGTAGTTTCCCTCTTTATCGTTACCAAATCTTTTCAGAAATTCCTCTACTTTACCTTTAGAATTAATTCTATATCTCTTTTGATTGTATCTGAAAACTAAACCTTCCAGTTTATCCCATGAATATCTAATGTTTTTTTTGATTAAGAAGAGTGCTAGTTGTCTATAGTCCTGTCTTCATCGTAGAATGATAGCCGGAATATCTTTATAGATTTTTATATGTTGCCCATCCATTTGAAGGGTTTTCTTATAGCTTCTTTGCAATACCTCATCCCTAATCTTAGCTCTGGCAAAACGAATTACGATATCGCGGGGTAAGTTTTTTTGATTAGCTATTTCAGAATTGATTCTAAATATTTTATCTATCTCCATCTCTAAAAACTCTTCATTTATTTCTAAAAAATTTGCCAAATCTGGTATTACTTTTGAATACAAATCCTCATTAGATATTTCGGTCAATCCTCTAAATTTCAGACATTTTTCCCTATATCTGAGTTCTTGAATCAGTATTAAATTTTCCTCCACTTTTTGTTGTTCTTTTAATCGTTTTGTAGCTTCCTCCAATTGTTGTGTTTTTTCATTAATGTTACTTTGTTCTGTTTTTACCATAGAGATATCCTTAGTTAATTCCTCTAGTGTTTTTTCAAATTTTTCAAGACCTTTATTCAAATTTTCATTTGATTCTTTCCTGTGTTCTTTTAATTCTTGACTTATTTCTTTTTGAAAAGTTTTCAGCATCTCTTCAACCATTATTTGTAGCTGCGTATTATCCTGGATTTTGGGCGACATTTCTGTTGATCCTCTTCTACTATATTGCAACTTTGCTGTTTGTGACCTGGTTGATAAGGACATACCACACAATTCACACCTATCCCAGAAGACAGTTGTTATTCCCTTACTGAACTCTATTATAGTGAGATATCCCTCATAAGAAGTTCATCTAAAATCTGTACCTCTTGAGCAAAAAAAAAAAAAAAAAAAGGAAGAAAAGAGTAAATAAATTTATCTGTTACCTGGTTAAGTTTAGGATTCAAGTTGTTTACTTTTAACAATCAGATAAGCGCCTTGATATTATTATGATTTGGGTCCTCTAATGAGAAATTAATGCTCAAACAACACATAAACTCATTACTAAGAATACTATTAAATGTAATTTATAATGTGTATCCGGAGTTGTGCTTGGGATTACCAGCACAACCTTAAGTATGGGGAGGGCTGTCCTAACGGTGAGGCAGAGCTAACCTCTCAATCACCTCCTATGGACCCCTCTTTAATAAACCTCTTCACAGAGGTTTACTGTTGTGGATGAGTACTCTTCCACTTTATCCCCTTTACTTAAGTAGCATAGACCACCTTTAATAGGTGTCCAGCCTCCAGATACCCATATCCCAGTCTAGGTATGTCTAAAAGAAAGAAAGAAAAAAAAAAAAGCAACAGGAGTTAAATAAAATGACTATCAAATAACCTGGTTAAATAACAACACCAGCAGTTCTAACGTTACAAGCCAATAAAACAAGTAATCAGCATATTTAGCTTTCTTTCCCACTATTTGCTTCTGCTGCCACAGACCTTGATTGTTTGGTAAAATATAATAAAACGGATTATTTAACCACCACCTTCAGAGATGTTCCTGAATGCTAATTCCCCTCCAAGGCATATAAGTTCCCTGGGCTCGTTAATATCAAAATGCTCTGTCCAAAGGGTTCTATCCCAGGCGCTGCTTGGCTCTCAGGTGGTGTTGCTGCTGCTGCGCCGCCGCGTCAGAGCCGGGAAGCCAGAGGCTTTTAAGGGGGACGGAGCCCCGCCCTCCCTCGCTGCTACCGCTCTGGTGCTGTGGGTGTTAAAGGCACCGGGAGCAAAGGATTCTATCCCAGGCGCTGCTTGGCTCTCAGGTGGTGTTGCTGCTGCTGCGCCGCCGCGTCAGAGCCGGGAAGCCAGAGGCTTTTAAGGGGGACGGAGCCCCGCCCTCCCTCGCTGCTACCGCTCTGGTGCTGTGGGTGTTAAAGGCACCGGGAGCAAAGGATTCTATCCCAGGCGCTGCTTGGCTCTCAGGTGGTGTTGCTGCTGCTGCGCCGCCGCGTCAGAGCCGGGAAGCCAGAGGCTTTTAAGGGGGACGGAGCCCCGCCCTCCCTCGCTGCTACCGCTCTGGTGCTGTGGGTGTTAAAGGCACCGGGAGCAAAGGGTTCTATCCCAGGCGCTGCTTGGCTCTCAGGTGGTGTTGCTGCTGCTGCGCCGCCGTGTCAGAGCCGGGAAGCCAGAGGCTTTTAAGGGGGATGGAGCCCCGCCCTCCCTCGCTGCTACCGCTCTGGTGCTGTGGGTGTTAAAGGCACCGGGAGCAAAGGGTTCTATCCCAGGCGCTGCTTGGCTCTCAGGTGGTGTTGCTGCTGCTGCGCCGCCGTGTCAGAGCCGGGAAGCCAGAGGCTTTTAAGGGGGACGGAGCCCCGCCCTCCCTCGCTGCTACCGCTCTGGTGCTGTGGGTGTTAAAGGCACCGGGAGCAAAGGGTTCTATCCCAGGCGCTGCTTGGCTCTCAGGTGGTGTTGCTGCTGCTGCGCCGCCGCCAAAAAAAAAAAAAAAAATTGCGCAAAAGCATTTCTCACGGAATTAGAATAAAAATGGAATTAAGTGAAAAGCAAAAAAAAAAGACATTTTTAACTTTCACACTCAAGTGAAAAAAAACTGTAAATGTACTAGAAATGGGCGTGTTTCGTTTTGCTTTCGGGTGACCAGACTCCTCCTTTTCCGAGGCAGGTCCTGCATTTCATTCAACCTTCTCTCCTCTCCAGGAGGAAATGTCAAACTGTCCTCCATTTGGAGCAGGAGTAAGAAGCATGATTTTCTATGCTTACATGTGTGTGTGTGTGTGTGTGTGTGTGTTTTAAAGCTTTTCTTGAGTCCTGTCCCCCTGGACAGTCTTCCTTTGGGGTTAGGACCTCTGGTCCCCATGATGCGGATGGAGAAGAGGGCAGCATCCCTCCTCCTTCCCTCCTCCTGTGGGCAAACCTTTTGCTGAGGGAATAAGCCTGCCGCCTCTTCAGCTGTGAGGAAATCTATGGAGTTGTCCTTTTTGCCTTGGAGAGCAGCCACTTGCTAGCCTAGGTCCTCTTGCTCTGGGATGGGCTGAGAAGCAAGGCGCCCCAAATTGGGGTCTGACTCACTGGAGGGGTCCCCCTTTCTCCCGCTTTGTGGTATGCCTTCAAGTCGCTTCCGACTTAGGGCGACCCTAAAGCAGTGAACCTATCCTGGGGTTTTCTTGGCAAGTTGCTTCAGAAAGGGTTTGCCATTGCCATCCCCTGAGGCTGAGAGAGTGTGACATGCCTGAGGTCACCCAGTGGGTTTCATGGATGAGCAGGGATTCTGTCCCACTTCCCCTCCAAAATAGGGACAAAGAGCAGATTACAAATTAAAACAACCCCCACCCAATCCTATCCATGGTGGGTTGTTGGCATGGGACACCTTTTCCCTTCCTCAGCCTCCCCCTCGTCTTTTCGACTCTGCAGTCACTCTTTAGCTTGAGGGAAATGTGCCTGTTTGCTCAATTACCAGACAGGAAATTTTAGAAAGAGAAAAGCGGAGAAGATCATGTCTGCCTGGCATGTTGTCACCCAAGCAAACCAGGAAGTAAACACAGCCCCACAGAACCATGGGAAAACCGGGGAAAAGCTTTAAAGGAGATTTGTTTGTGCGCATTTGAATTTCAGACTACAGTAAATGCGCAATTATTTTAAAAGCGCAGATGCATTTCCTCTAAACTCCTGAAAATAAAAAGATCTCAGATAACACCACTTTGTGACCACTTTAATGTCACTTTCTGTGCGACGTTGTGTGAAATCGTTAGGCGTAAGTGCGCTTTTTGGGGGGATTTATGTGGGATAACCTATAGATTTCCACCGTGTGATAACGTCCTATGTTATAAATCGGTGTGCAAACCAATTTAAAAGGGGGTTGTTCACACTTGAATCAGTTTGCAAACTGGTTTAAACGTGAATCGAGTTTTTCCAACCCAAATTGGGGTGGGCTTGTGTCAAATCCCCCTTAGCATGGGTTTTCCAATATCAAGTTTTCTCCATTTCGTTTCCAATGGGAACTTGCTCCCAATCAGATTCAGGACCTTCTGAAGGGAGGGATCAATGGACAGAGGGTGGGAAGAGGGGCAGAACATGCCTAGAACATCTACAGAGTGGAAAGCACCATTTTTTGTGCTTGCGCTTAGTTGCTGGCTCTGAGTGCTTTCACATTTCCCTCTGGTGTACCCTTTAAACAGCTCTTTTCCCCCAATGATGTCATTGCCAGATGTTTGGACCACACCAAAGCCTTGGAAAGGGGGTCTTCTGGGAACATTTTTTAAATATATATATATATATATATATATTATAGACTGTGCGATCCGTTGCATTTGTGTGGCTTCCAAGTAGGGTGATTCATTCTCTGAGTGTTAATTCCTCCCTTCCCCTGGCTACCATATCACTCTGCTGTTTCCATTTTCTGCTTTTTTTGTGTCTTCTCCAACGATGCCATTGCAAGGAGGAGTGGGTGGGTAGAGGGAGGGATGGGGGAAAGAAGAGGGAGGAGAAAAGAGGGAAGGAAGGAGGGAGGGATGGAGGAACCTCCACCAAACACCATTCCTCCAGGGGCTCAGAGGAGATCTGATGCTCCCACTGCTGCCAGCTCTGTGGGGTTGGGGGTCTTCTCCTCCTCCTCCTCTTCTTCTTCCTAAAGGAGGACATGAGATAGATAGAGAGAGAGATAGAGAGAGAGAGATAGAGAGAGAGTGTGCCAGGAAGCACAACCAACAGCAGCAGGGACTCCCACAGGGCCCAGCCTTTCCTCTTCATCTTTACCTTTTGTCTCTATTGTTCAGCACTGCTTTTGCTTCCTTCTGTCTCTCACACCCCCTCCCCACATTTATACTGCGGGCCCCCCAAAATACACACCCACACATTCACACCCTCACATCCCTTTGCCTGTTTATTTGACATGGGAGTCTCTCCTTGACCCCTATACATAGACAGACCCACACCGTGTCAGCATACACAACCCAGGCACTCTCCCCAAAAAAACCCCTCCCAAGTGGGCAGAGGTGACAGCTCAGGGTTTCAGAGCCCAAGGGCCTCACTGGCCAGAGTGGAAAGAAAGGGTTCCCCATCATCATCATCATCATCATCCGAGATGTCATCACCGCCAAGGAGGACTAAGGCACCACGAAATGGAGGACATTCCCCAATAAAAGCTAAAAGCACTCAAACTGCATACTTCTCAGTCAGGCTCCAAAGGGAGGGCATTTGGACATTTTTCCTGGACAGAAGGATGAAATGGAGGACAGGTCCTGGGAAAGGAGGATACTCTGGTCACCCTATCCTCATTCCAGAGTGACCAGATAGATGTCATCCCTGCCGGGCGGTGGGTGGGACAGGAAAACAAGGCACCACAAAATGGAGGACAATGCAAGGGAAATGGAGTACATGCACCAATAAATGCTCATATAAATATAGAATGCATGCTTCTTAGTCCTGCTCAAAATGGAGGACATTTTGGACATTTGAGGGGCTAGCTACCAGTGGAGTATGCATCAGAAATGGCAACAGCAGATACAAATCGATGGACGTTTTCACACTACCCTCCCTAAAGCCGAGTGGAGCCATTCCGGAACGGGTCGTGCCGCCGATTCCGGAATGGCTCCGCCGCCGGCAGGCTAATTCCTTTTGACACCCGGAATTACCTTTAAGCCGCAGAAGCCGGAGTTACAGGTCTTTTGGCTGGAGTGAGGCCGGACTTACGGCTCCGTGCGTCTGAACACACGGAGCAAGAAGCCGGACAGACGCAGGGATGGCACCGGAAGGGGCGGGGTTTGCTGCCGCGCGTGTGTGAACACGCTGGAAATGGAGCCGGAGTGGGGCCGGACGGAGGTAGGATTGAGTCCTCCTAAAGCCCCGTGTGAAAACGTCCAATGTCACCAATGATGACAACGGAAATGGAATGACATAGATGTGCATCATTTGATTGACAAAACAAAAATAAAAACAAGACCGGAACATGATCAAATGTGATCGATAGGAAGGATCCATTTTGAATCAGCACTTATATCAATGTGAACTTTGAGAGGGTTAAATTGTGCCGGAGAGATTCGATTTGCGTGAACATAGTGGGAACTTCAATTCAGGTCAGATTCAGTATTGCATTAATGAATGCATTATTGAATCTCCCCAGGTCTACCTGGCACAAAACGCTAGTGTGAATGGGGCCCCAGATGTTAGTCCCAACTAACACAGACACTTTGAATCCGTAGAAATTTGATTAGCCCACACTTATATAAGTTCCATTGACTCAAGGGGTCTCTGCTTATTGGGACTAATATCTAGATTCAACTCATTGTGATCATTTTGTACATCTCATATTGGTGTTTTATATTATTCATTTCTATTTCATACCTACAAGGTAACATCTTTTTTTTTCTTTTTTTTTTTAAAAAAGACATAATTTACACAAAGAGACAGCATTGAGGGTGGTATGAGTGTTAGACAGGACTCCAGAAGACCAGGGTTCAAATTCCTACTCAAACATAGAATACACTTTGACTTGGAAGCAAGTTGTATGTTCTCAGCCTAAGAGGAAGGCTGAGAACAAACCTCCTCCAAATAAAATTGCCAAGAAAATCCCATGATAGAGTCTTAGAGTTGCCCTACAACTTGAAGGCTTGTTGTTCTTGTTGTTGTGTGGTGTGCCTTTAAGCCATTTCCGACTTATGGCAACCCTAAGGCAAACCTATCATGGGGTTTTCTTGGCAACATTTGTTCAAAGAAGGTTTGCCATTGCCTTCCATTGAGGCTGAGAGCCTGTGACTTGCCCAAGGTCACCCAATGGAGTTCATGGCCAAGCTGGGAATAAAACTGTGGTTTCCAGAGAAGTAGTGCAACACTCAAACCACTACACCATGCTGGGGCTCAACTTGAAGGCACAGAGTTATTATTTTATTAATTTATGTCTCACTCCCCCCCCCCCCCAATAATGAGAGTCAAGGTGGCTTACAACATATTTAAAACAACACAACAACTAAAATAACAAAGTCAAAAACAGGAGAGCCCTCATCTTAGAAAAAAGCAAAGAAAAAGAAAGGGGAACTTGTTATATTTAAATCACAGGGAAGCCTGAAGAAGAAAAAGAACTTAACCATGTAAAAAAGAGGATGCTCAGTAGGTACATAATATTGGATGTTAGTTGGAGGAGGAACAGTGGAAACCCAAGGTGGTGGTAGTGGGATACTGTGTTCGAGAAGAGCAAGGATGGATAAGCACACTGACCAACAGCGTGCCCCATTTGGTGGTATGGATACATCTTGCCTTTGTGTTTCAGACCTCATTACTTAAGCTTTATGTTGAAAAACATGTATCAAGAAATGGGTTACATTCTTCTCAAGATTGCTGACAGCAAGCTAGCAGAGCAATTATTCTTGCTGCTAGAAATCCCAGTCTTATCTTTGCTTTAGCTGTTGCAACCTAGAAATTAGCCTCACCAAATCAAAAAGAGGCATTCTTTTGGAAGGCAAAACTTCAACTGAATCTTGCTCACTGCTTTGTGTTTAAATCAACATTTATATGGTTTTGTGAATAAGAAATATGGCTCCTTTCTGAAAACAGTCAAACTTTATGTTCAGGGCCATAAATTGTTTGATAAAGGAAAAGAAATGGCCTAGGACTTAGATGATATATGACAGAGCACAGGAACAGACAAATCTGTCTTCCTTTGTAGCTTATACAAGGCACATCAAAGGAAATTAGGTATTTCATTGGCATTTCTCAAGGACAGGAAGATGCTGCTCTTCTGCTCTGGAATTTCTTAAGGCCAAGAACTCCTATACACCCAGAGATCCACTGGGGATGTTCCTGCCTTCCTTTAAAATTTGCAGTTACATGGTGGTGAACTACATGGACTAGCCCAAAGTTAATCCATAGTGGCATTTCCCCATATACACCTGCCTATAATGGGAATTGAAAGAGGTCATTAAATCCTACTCTTGAATTGCTGTATGAAATAACATTGGAGTTTATCACATGGGACAGATCCCTAGCAGAAACTGGATTTAAAATGAAACACAACGTTCGGGGTTAACCTGAACAGAAAGTAGAAATAACCCCAAAAACAGGTTGTTTTTCACACAACGTTGGTGTCAAGGAAAAATAATGTGCCATTCATCCAAATGAAAAGTCAACAAAACCCCGCTCCTTTTTACTTTTGGGAACTTCTGAAAGTAAAAAGAAGCGGGTTTTGGCGACTTTTCATTTGGGTCAATGTCATGTTATTTCTCTTTTACAGAAACATGTCTGAAAAACAACCCACTTTTATGTCCCCCACCCCCACCCCCGATTTTTAAATCCTGTTTCTGCATGGGATTTAAGCAATTTGCCTCCATGTGATAAGGTCCATTGAAGAAACAGAAATTAGTTAGAAATAGCAATACCCCAAAACCAGTTGCAAAACATTGCAACTTTCCTGGACATAAAGTAAGGGATTTAAAGGTAGCAATCCTTCAATAAAGAAATTACAAAGGAGGACTAGAAAGAGAAACAGCAGAATCCAGTTATATTCACAAATTCCAATCCATTAGCAGAGATATAAAGAAAGACATTAACTTCATGACACACTGTATATATTGATACAAGATACTACTACACATATAACAAAAGGAATCTTCTCAGAGAGAGTTTTGAACCTAGGGAAATTGACTTTTGGCAAACAGATTCATTGCTTTCACACTTCTACATTATCTGACCACTGTGAAGTTCTGAAAGACCTGTATCACTTTGCCCAGTCTTTGAAAATTTAGGGCAAGGGATGTGATTTGCATCTTTCTGGATCCTGTTACATTTTGTCCCATTCCCACTACTGTATAAACATGCTTTTTAGCCTGAGGTTTTGGTATCATGCTATACTGTATCTGAAGAAGTGGGTATATATCCACGAAAGCTCATGATAAATTAAAATTAGCCCTAAAGGTGCTGCTACATTCTCCTCCCCTTCCAACTTTTTATGCTGCAGTTAGTGTATTTGAGATATTTTAGCCAATTGACTTTAGAATGTGTTTAAGATCCTAAAAATCTTAGGTGAGTAAATAATCTAGTGGAAAGCTTTTAAAACCTATCTATATATGTGTCTTCAAGTCACCTTTCAGTTTAGGGTATCCCCATGAATTTAATAGTTAGACAAGAAATACTCAGAGGTGGCTTGCCAATACCTTCCTCTGAATATTACTTTGGTAGTTTCCCATCATAGTACTAACCAGGCCTGACAGGGCTTAGCTTCTCCCAGTAGACTGGATCTGGTGCCTTCAGGGCATTTTAGGCCTCTTGTTAAAGGTTACATCCTTTAAAATATCCAGACAATTTCAAAACAAAAATCGAGAAGGTAAAGTACAAGGAAGGCAGAATAGGATGAGAGTAATTCACTGGCATAACTTTAGTGTGTTGCAGTTTTTCACCCCCTACCATTGCCAGAAGCAAAATAAACAGATATCTGCATAGTAGATAGAGTTCACAATATTTAGCTTTTCAAGCTCAGTCCAGGTACTGGTTCTCACATAGTGCCTCATTCATAGCATGCCTTCCTCAAGATAGCTTGTCTGGTGTGCCACACTCTTGTCTTTTTGGCAATACCAAAGGCATTTCTCTTTCCCCAGGCATTCTAGATTCTAAAATTGTAGTTAGAATTGGCCATTTTAAAGTGTACACGGAGCTGAATATGAGAGCCACTGTGGTATAGTGGTTTGAGTGTTGGATTGAGTCACTGGAGACCAGGGTTCAAATCCCTGTTTAGTTATGGAAACCCACTGGTGACCTTGGGCAAATCACACTCTCTCAGTCTCAGTGGAAGGCAAGGGCAAGCCCCTTCTGAACAAATTCTAAAAAGAAAAATCCATAATAGAGTCACTGTAAATTAGAAATAACTTGAAGGCACATAACAACTGAGTTGCAATGCCTGTGGGTGTGTGGGTGTTGTTCTTGTATGTTTTCAAGTTGTTTGCAACTTGTGCTGGCTCTAAGGCTTTCTGGGATTTTCTTGGCAAGATTTGTTCAGAAAGGGTTTGCCTTCATCTTCCTCTAAGGGTGAAAGAGTGTGACTTGCCCATGGTCACAGAGTGGGGTTCTGTGGTTGATCAGATATTTGAACACTGGTCTCTAGCATCATCCAATGCTCAAATCACTACACCAAGCTCTCTCTCTCACACACATATACACAAACACACACACTATGAGACTGACTATGACACTGATTTCCCAGTGTCCTAGTCCAACACTCAATCACAATACCACTCTAACTTTCATGTGTGTGTGTGTAATAAAGAAATAAAAGAGTCAAACAGAAAAAGATTCAAGAAACAAACTACTGTGTTTTTGTTTTTATTAAAAATAAAACACTAAATCTACAGATTTCACAGACACTCCAAGTTTCATTTTCAACTCACAATTACTGAAAAAACAAAACTTCACTACATTTTGTCCACACTGTTAAAAAAGACCATATTTGGAGTACATAAATAGAAATTTTAAGTATAAATACAGTAACAAAATAAACAGATGTATGTGTTCAATAAATTAATTATAAATATAGTGTTGACAATGAAGTGCTAGGTCAAGAAAATAGTAATGTTTCCCTTAGTTTTCTGTACAGAGCCATACTACTATATACAACAATCTTTAAGAAAGAAGGATATTTGAAAATCTGTTTTCTCTGGTTTCTACAAACTAGTTATTTAGTAGTTTTCATACATTAGAAAACTGATATATACAAAATTTCCATAAAATATTTACTCACAGTATAACTCCCTTGAATGGAAATCAGTAATAATTAAAAACAAAGCATCTCCAGCTGTTAGGAAGAATGCTAAAGAATACTTTACTAAAGGATTATGCATCTGTTTAGCTGCACATAATTTCTTCATCTTGCAAAGTGAACTTCTAATTATTGTGCCACCCTGGGAAATCTGTGGCCCTCCAAATACTTTTGGGCTGCAATGCCCATAAATCCCATCTACCTTTGTCATTAGGAAGGGATGATGGAAACAGTTTATCAGCACTTGGACAGCCAGATTCTTGTTCTTTTGAGAAAATAGAATTCTTACCTATTTATTTTAGTTACTCCAGAGAGAACTTGAATTGTTTGTGTTTTTCCAATAGTTTTCTCACTTTAAATGTTTTCATATGTCCTGCTTGAAGAAAGTTTGCATACTCTAACAGCAGATATTGGCTTGCAAAAAAAGATAGCAGGTAGTCTGTTTTGTTTCTCCCATTCACTGGAGACTGATATTACTCCCTATCTGGATCAGGCATCTTTCAGACAGAAATGATCTTTCAATAGCCAGGGCTTGTGAAAAGGTAGTGGATGAAGCCCAGTGACAGTCCCATTTAGAGCAGTCATTGAAATCATTGGGATTTTGTAAGTTATGACTAACATGCAACTCAGTCATTTCAGTGGATCTGCTCAACATAAGGCTGGCATCAGTTTAACATAGTCAAATGTGTTATGTACTGAGGTTTATTTTGAGCTTTTTGTTTAATTGTTCCTGTTTTATATATAATACTGGTGCACACTGAGATGTTATTTTCCCTTTGAATGAACAGCATCTGCTGTCTCTGTCATCAAGAAATTGAAAGAATTAATGACCCTGTAAAATATTTATGATCTTATCCCTCCAAACAAGTTGTTTGCATTTTGCATTTTTGTAATCCCTGAATTAAATAGTATCTTTTAGGAAGAACTTTCCTAAATACTCTACACATGTGTGTTTGTGTTTGTGCATGTGTGTGCATACAGTGGTTGGTGTGTCACCTTTCTTAGAAGTAGCACTACTATTTGCTTGACAAGGACAGTACCACATCTTAACATGGCTCTATGTCTTAAATATCACAGCTAGAAATGTCATGCCAACTTGCTGCCAATCACTTTTTATGGATTATAGCTAAAGTTACAGAGCCCTCATTATTTACCAAAGCTAGGACTTTGCACTGATGATACTTCTGAAGTGATGCCAAAAGGATCCATACTGTCAGTTTCAAGATGTGAACTGAAAATGTCAGATTCATAACGTTGCCTGGTGTCGCCATATTCTCCAAAATCTGCAGACTCCACTGGCACAGTGTTGATCATGGGCAAGAAATGAGACAAAGGAAGAAACTCTTTCCCTTTGAATTGTTGTCTTTGTCTGGCATTACTTAAGGAAACCAAAATTCCATATTTCTTTGACCTGTAGATGTTGTAGCCATCTGGACGCATCTCCTCTTCAAAGGAACAGTCATCTGTAGAATATCTGAGCTAAATATCAAGAAGAAGAAAATACAGACATACGTGAATAATATGGGCTACAATGATGATAATGATTGAGGATGATAATGATAATAGATAATGATAATATAATAGATGATGTTTATTCACAAAAGGCTAGAACATCAACATAAACAATCACAGAGAAGGAAAGGAAAACATAACACTATAAATATACACGAAATGAAATCTCCAATACCCCACCATCCATCTCAGCAACCTCAGACACAATTCAGCAGCTTAATCTAGTGAATCAAAGAGGAAGGTCTTAAACTCTTTATGAAAATGTTTAAGATCCTCCTCCCTCTGGAGGTTCAAAGGAAGACCATTCCACAGACAAGCCAAATCTTGAAGGCCTGAAGCCTTGACAGGGCTGCCCTTGCCTGCAGATCTTAGATTCCTAGATGGTTCATACTGTGATAGCTGACCTGCTAGGTACTGGGGGAGATGTAACAAGATCACCTGCTCAGCAGTGAGGTAAATTCTGAATTCAAGGGAGTGATAAATTGGAACTCTTCTACACTCTGTAGAACTAAATTGAGCAGCACCAAGCAGCACAAGAGACATTTTAAACTCAAATACGGATTGAAAGTTCACTAAGGGGGGTTGCAGACTGTCAAAAATAGTGTGAATTCAGTCCACTTTTAGGGTTAGGGTTAGTGCTAGGGAATCATGGGAATTGTTATTTTTCTGAGACATTGAACCTTCTTTGTCAGAGAACTCTAGTGCCACAATAAAATACAGTCCCCATGATTCCCTAACCTTAACCCTAACCCTAAAAGTGGACTGAATTCACACTATTTCTGACAGTCTGCAACCCCCCTAAGTTATTAATGGATGGAATTCTGCTTTAACAGAATTTTTGATGTAACACATTACAGTAGAAGTACTGATGTTCCCTGTCACATGCTACTTTCAAAGTTAAATGAATGACTGGTTAACATTGGTCCAAAACACAATGCAAAAATAATCAAGTTTGAGACTACTTTTACTGTCCTGGTTCAATGCTAGGGAATCCTGGGAATTATAGTTGATTGTGGCACCAGAGCTCTCTGACAGAGAAGGCTAAATGTCTCACAAAACTATAGTTCCCAGAATTCCCTGAACAGCAGGGAGCCAGGGCAGTTAAAGCAGTCTCAAACTGGATTATTTCTGCAGTGTGTTTTGGACCTTTGTTACTTTTGCACAAAAAGTAGCATTTACTGAATACTTTTATTTTTGGTGGTCATTGAGAAGGGGTGCTGGTGATTTTTGACTTTTAAGCGTTTTTTTTTTTTTAAAAAAACAAAACAAAACAAAAGAAATTACAGTTGTCCCTCCTGATCCATTCCAGACTCACCCCTCCGCGAATAGAAAAAAACGCAAATATTCAAAGCCCATTGGTTAAAATGGGTATGCGCTCCTGTGTGCGGATCTGCATGCACTCCTCAGATGCACATGCCATTTTGTCCCTCCCAATTGCCATCCATGAAGGAGCAACACCGCAGACTCCAAGTCCACAAATGGGGAGGGGCAAGTGTAATTTGTAATGGGTAACATAATGAACGTTGAGCAGGGCTAACAAGACACCTTCCTTCTAAAATGGAAGTGAGAACTGTATGGCCCCTAGAAATTGCTGAACTGCTCCTCTCTATTCCTTGCTATTGGTTACACAGCCTGTTCTAAAGGTTATGCCTAATGAATTTTTTAAAAAAGTAGTATACAAAAAGTCAGGTTAAGTGTCTTTTCTCTGATTCTCATTAGCCAGAAAGCAAAACCCTTTTTTTTTTTTTTTTTTTAAAGCAGATCACATCATAGCAACCCACAGTCTCTTAGCTGGGAAGCCCTGTTTTCACCATAGTTGTGTGCTGTTCAGTCAATTTCAACTTATGGTGACACTATGAATGGGAGACCTCCCAAAGATCCTGTTATTAACAGCCCTGTGCATGACTTACAAACTCAGGTGTGCATCTTCCTTTACTGAGGGTTGTTTTCACCATGCATACTGAAATATGGTGGAATCATTATGAATGAGTATGGTTCTGAATCAAAACCTACATTTAAAAGTAACTGAATGACTGGTTAACATAATAACTTTTCCACAAAAAGAATAACCAACATTTACTGATTAGTCTTGCTTTTGAAGAGGATTCTGGCCTTAGTGTAATTTTTTTATAAAAAAGAAAAGAATTTGTAGCAAAAGATAATGAACAGTTCATACAGTTTTACCTACCACTCCCAGCTGTTAAACACAAATGATGGCAAAAAGGTTGAGAGGCAAAGAGGTTGAGGCAACATGGTAAAACTGATGTCATGCAGTTCTGGATGAAGGTATGGAATGGCTGTTTCCAAGACCCAGTCAGACAGATAAAGTGGTGTCAGCATAACTTACTGTATATACTCATGTATAAGTCTAGAAATTTAGGTCAAAAATTGACCCAAAAAAAGGAGTTAACTTATCCATGGGTCATGAGCACTAGAGGTATGGTGCAGTGGTTAAATGCCTGTACTGCAGCCACTCACTCATAGACCACAAGGTTGCGAGTTCAATACTAGCCAGGGCTCAGGCTAGACTCAGGCCTGCATCCTTCCGAGGTCGCTAAAATGAGTACCCAGCTGTTGGGGGGCAATGAGCTTACAGTTGTAAACTGCTTAGACACCCCATACCATGGTATGAAGCGGTATATAAATGAAGCTGTTTTGCTTTTGCTTTGTATCATTTTTCAATGAACTTTTGTCTAAAAACAATTAAAAACCTATTAATTCTTACCTGTCTTAAAAAAGGCCACCCCATATTAAAAAAGAACAGAATACACAATTTCCCCATAGAAACAACATAGTAGCCTATTTATTTATCACATAACAAACATGTTATGTTATACTATAAACATAACACTATATCTTTACAAAAACCAACATTTTTTCATTTTTTATTACTTAAGATGAACCGTAGTTGCAGTTTGTCCTTGCCTTTGCAAACTTCATACAGTTCTTGCATCACTTTAATAACTCTTTCTGCACACTGATTACTTCTTGGTATTTCTATAACTGATGGCTCCTGTTTCCAGTGATACATCAATGTTTGGAGAGCTTTATTGTAAGGCAGGGGTAGGCAACCTTTCCCCTTTAAGGGCCGAGGGACTTCAGCTCCCAGAATCCCAGGAGCTATTGGCCAACATGGGACTATTGGCCAACATGGCTGAGGCTTCTGGGAGCTGAAGTCCCTCGGCCCTTAAAGGGGAAAGGTTGCCTACCCCTGTTGTAAGGTGTCAGTACTGCAGACAAGTTTTCAAAATCACTTTCATTATATGTTTGATCTGTGAACCAATAATCCACTCATACAAAATAAATCTGCATACTTTCTGCAAAGTAGGTCTTGTTGATGGTATTAAAATGAACGTCAGGATAGCAAGAATTGCTCTTGAATTCCACCTGGCATTACTGATGTTTGAAATTTTGTGAAAGTTTATGAAGGAAAATTACCTTTTTCTTCATAGAATTTGAAAACCCATATTATACAATATATACTGCACTACATAATGACTTAGAGAACTGGGCATGTTTAGCCTGGAGAAGGGCCGGTTAAGAGGGGATATGATAGCCCTCTTTAAATATTTGAAGGGATGTTATATTGAGGAGGGCGCTAGCCTGTTTTCTGCTGCTCCAGAGAACAAGACTTGGAGCAATGGATGCAAGATACAGGAAAAGAGATTTCACCTCAACATTAGAAGAAACTTCCTGACAGTGAGAGCTGTTCGACAGTGGAAAACACTCTGTGGTGGAGTCTCCTTATTTGGAGGTCTTTAAGAAGAGGCTGGATGGCCATCTGTTGGGGATGCTTTGACTTTGAGTTCCTGCATGGTAGGGGGTTGGACTGGATGGCCTTTGTGCTCTCTTCCAACTCTATGATTCTATAATATACCTTGTATGCACTAATACTGTAATACGAATTTTTGATTTGGGGGTGACCTTTTTTTAAAACTTAGGGGAATTAACACTTTTTTATTTGTTTTTAAGCAACAGTTATGCCTGCTGGAATTCTGTAAGTTCTTTAGCATTGTTCTCCTTTGCTTCGTCCTTTAAATCCTTTGTTAGATGCTCCTAAGTTTTACCCTTGACTTATCCATGGGTCATATCAAAAGCCATAATTTTGGTCCCAAAACCTGCCCTCAACTTATACATGAGGTCAATTTATACTCGAGTATATTCAGTAGATATGTTCTTTCATATTCTTGGTCCAGAATAACTGTACTAGGCTAGGGATGAGTAGTGTGTGTGGGGATGGGTGGGGCTGTACTTGTTGTATTTTCAGGCTCTCTGAATTTCATGGACTGTACACTATTGCCCCTCTCAACCAGAAGTGAAATTGGGCTGCACAAATGTGACATAGCAATTTTTCCAAAGCTGAAAAAAATTCACATTTCCTGCTATTTTGGAGAATGGGTAAGGATTAAATTCCAAACTGTATCTTTCAAAGAGAAGAACTGTTTAGAGTTTTTCAATGGAAAAATGTATTTTCAGGTTGGGTAACAGTTTTCATGGGGGTCTGTACCGTTAGGCTGCTGGCTTTCCACCCCTGATACAGACTATTATGTGCAATGAAGCACCAGATAACAAAGTTAGAATCCAAATGGAGGAAAACTCAATACATACTCTGCTGTATCTGGGACAAAGCCCATTTCATGTACTACTATACAGCAGTGGCTTTCTTCAGCACCACTTTTGAACCTGCACAGTGGCATCTAGCAAAGTTTTTCCAAGTGACAAGGGATCTGATCCACAATGCCCCTGTCGAAGATGATCTAAAAATAGCAAAAATATTTTAAATTATTTTTGATATGTCTGTATGTGTTTAAAGTAAACATATTGAACACAATTTCTGTAAGTGTGTCAACTTTTAAAATGTATGCATCAATTGTTTTTACTTTCTCATTAGATATGAACCATCAGTATAACATACTATCCACTGAAAAATGCACCGACTTTGAGAAAGCAAAGATTTGTTATATATCATGTTATACAGTGATCAGGTTTTATATCCTGTATGTGGGATATAATTTTAATTTTATACATGCTAATTTTAAAAGGATTAACACAGGGTTCCATGTCCTTTATGCCAGGGTTTTCCTTAAAAATCTGGTGTTATTGTAGTTGAGTCATTAGAGGTGACTGAACTCTAGGCCAGCACAGTATTGCTGACTGCGTATAGGGCTAAGATAAGGAAGATACTGTTCTTGCATGAACTCTTTACCTGTCAAAGACCTATGGCACACTTTCTTTGCACACATGTAGAACTTTCTAGGGCAGAGCTCCTTTACTGAAACCAAATATGTCCAAAGTGTTAATTGGGCTGTCAGGTATTTGGAAAACATTTTTACTGTTTGACTAGATTAGTAAATTGTATCCAGATAAGACAGTGCTACCATGCAAGTTATTAACTGTTTTCTTTGACAGAGTTGGAAGAAGGTACTCCTGGACTTTCTGTTACTTTCTGGTTATGGCTGCTGGCCATGTTGGCTTAATTGGTTCTGGGAACTATAATCAAGAGCCATTTTATAACTGCACCATTACTGTTGATAGGCAGCAGTTTGAATTAAAGATTACCTAAAAAAACCTCTGTTTAAATCTATTGAAAAAGATCTCTGGGATATGAGATATGTGTATTAAAGATTTATGAACAGAAATGGGCATTAGCCATAATACATGTCTATTTTGGAACTGTGAATGGAAGTCATGATGTCTGTTTCTCTGAAAATGTCAAATAAGCTTCTGTTCAAGGAGCATGTAAACAGCATTACAAAAAAAATCCTAGCCTGACTTGTCAGGGTGAACAGTACACATTATGATAAAATACTTAGGGTACAAAGCTGAATGCATCTCCTCATGTTTAGTCCTCCTGACAAATCTGCTATCATATCTGCATGGTCTCATCTGAGGTGTTAATGGCCAGGCAGCAATGACTTGTGGTTTCCATATCAGTGGGGTGATGAATCTCTTCTCCTTTAAAGGACTCATCAAAGAGGTAGAAACCTGTCCCCAAATATATTCAACACTTTGGACAGCTCCTTTAAAGTTCAGACTAAAACCTAGAGCAGGTTTACTACCCCACTGACACAGACACCTACAGGTAAGTTAGTAGTTATAATATCCAAAACTGGTTTAACAGCAGTAAAGCCACTGCAGCCTACTCTTACCAACAGTGGAATCTATACTTATTAGGAGGGCTCATTATGGAGTAAACTGGACATGAATGATACAAAATAGTGAGAATGACACAAATTATGACTTTCCTCCTGATATTTAATATTTAGCCCAATATACCAAATGTACAAGGATGTAGAAGAATATCTTCATTTCCACATATATTCTCAGGGATTACAAAACTTGGCAAGGAGAGATGAACTTCTGTCTGATTGTAGGTGCAATCCTACACCCAGCTACCTGTAATTAAGCCCCATTGGACTAAATGGGACTTACTTCTGAGCAGACGCATAGGACTGTACTCTTAGGCTTTTGGGGTACAATTCACACCCCACTGGATCCAATTGCACAGATGTGCCACTCTTTTCACAACTGTATACTCTGTTCATAGTTCATGCTTCAATCTAAGTATTGAAAAAGTGTCTCGGCTGTTGACACAAAGTCTGACTGAAGGAAAACAAGTTGCCCTGATGAACCTGGAGTTTAAAAGATCCTATTAGAGTTAGCAGAGTGTCTGTAGACATGATGGACATATTTTAGCATGGGGCACCCAATTAAGGAATAAGAGGAAGCCCATAATATCCTTTCAGTGTTTTCTTCATTTTGCCACTAAGTGAACTACAACCCTGCACATAAGATTTCTACATAAAGGCAACCTAAAAGTTAAGATAAAATGTTAATATTTGTAAACTGTCATGAGATATGCATTGAGCATATTCAGTCAGAAATGATGTCAGCTGGAGAAATTTGATCCAACACTTAATCTGTTGCATTAAAATAAAGAGAGCTGAAGGTTGACAGAAACTAGTGAATTTATTTTAGATATATTCAGCTCTAACAATTAACTGTTGGAAAAGGACAATCATACCTCATTGGAAGAGGCTCTGTGTTGAGGCATGCAATTCTACAGTAATTTAAAATGGGATAATAATTCTAAGAACAGGGAAATTGTATGAGTTGGGAAGGGAGGGGAGAAACATTATGTAAGAAAGATTCCAATGTACAGCCTTTTTCCTTGTGTGATGCACAGGATTAAACTGTTGCATTTGGACATAGGAGAATCCAGGCTCAAATCCCTGTTTAGCCAGAGCACTAACTGGGTGGCCAGGGGTTATGTCCTTATCTCCCAGACTCACCTACCCCAGGGGTTGCTGTAAGCACATAAAGGAGGAGATAAAGATCAAGCCTCCAGTCTGGAGTTCCGTGAAACAGATCAGGAAGAAAAAGCTAAACAAACAGTAAACCATGGTAGTCAAAATTCCAGAATGTTATGGTCCTGCCTCCCTTCACTGGATCTTAAGACCAAAACAAAACACTAACAATGAAAGAAAAAGAGAGAGAGAAAGAAAAATCCCAACTCCCCGTGAATATGCAGAAGGATCAAATAGTTCCACTATTCTTTCAGTTTGGAGCTACATCACACTGTAAAATCAGACATGAGAAAATTAGTGATTCAGTGTGAACCATTTCCTGAACAGGATGCTACCAGCAGGATTAGCCTTTTCAAATTAGCATCCTTGGGTTCCACCACCTCCTCCCCTAATTTATTTCTCTTAATAGATCTTGTTGTGTCATTTCACAGCACCTGAGAGCCTGGTCTTTCATCTTTTCTAAAACATCCTTTCAAATAGCCAAATAAATCATGGCACATAATGTGTTTAGACTGATGTGTGTGAATAAAATAAAACTGACAGGCTACTTTTATTTTGTCTGGTCAGAGAGGACATTTGTCTTGTTTTGTTTTAAATCGCCACGAGGTTTTAGGGGAATACACTCAGACTATTGGTCCAAAACACACTGCAGAAATAATCCAATTCTAGACCGCTTTAACTGCCTTGGCTTAGTGCTAGGGAATTCTGCTGACTGTAGTTTAGTGAGACATTTAGCCTTCTCTGTCAGAGAGTTCTGGTGCCACAATAAACTACAATTCCCAGGATTCCCTAGTATTGAGCCAGGGCAGTTAAAGCTGTCTCAAACTGGATTATTTCTACAGTGTGTTTTGGACTAATAGCCTGAGTGTATTCCCCTAAAACCTCATGGCGATTTAAAACAAAACAAAACAAAAAATGTCCTCTCTGACCAGACAAAATAATAGCAGCCTGTCAGTTTTATTTTATTCACACACACCAGTCTAAACATGTAGTGTGCCATAATCCTGTGCCTATAGGATCCTGCGCAGTGTGTGTTTGGACCCTTGTTCCAAGTGGTGGTGCTGGTGGTGGGTTTAAAGGTCTGTCCCTGTTGTTTGGCCCTTCCAGGATCCCCAGTAGCAGGGAAACCAGAGGTCCTCCTTTTCCAGGACATGCCCTCCATTTTATCCTTCTGTCCAGGAGGAATTCCAAAATGTCCTCCCTTTAGAGCAGATCTAAGGGCCTGTACAGACTGCCATAAATGATCCAGCTTGAGACCACTTTAACTGCCCTGGCTGAGTGCTAAGGAATCACGGGAACTGTAGTTTATTGTGGCACCAGAGCTCTCTGACAGAGAAGGCTCAATGTCTCAGAAAAAAAACAAACAAACACCTACAATTCCCATAATTCCCTAGCACTGAGCCAGGACAGTTAAAGTGGTCTCAAACTGGATTATTTATGGCAGTCTGTGCAGTCCCTTAAGACGCATGGATTTACGTTTGTTTAGACTTTTTAGCTTTTATGTTGGGCTGTCCTCCATTTTCCTGGAATGCCCTCCATTTGGTAGTGCCTTGTCCTCCTATAAGGCGATGCCACCAGGCCACCCTGCCCCAGTGAAGGGTGCCACTTACCATCCCGTGGAGCCTCCCTTCTTCTTCCATGCAGAGGTACCGAGAGCTGTGCACGCCTTTGATCGCCACCGCCCGAACCGACACCGCGCGGATCTCCAGCAAACCTGCCACGACAGACAGACAAAAAAGGATGCATCACTAGCCACCGGGTTGTTGTTGTTGTTGTTGTTTTTTTTTTGGGGGGGAGTGCCCATAAGGAAACAACCCCCAACCACCCTCAAACACACACATACACACACCCTTGCTTCACACGACTAAAAGTTTCCTGGGACTTTCGCGAAAGATTTATTTCAGCATGAATTTCTGGTGCCTTTCCAGGGGCGCAGGCTGCATCCACACGGCAGAAACAATCCGGCTTGACGCCGCTTTAACTGCCACGGCTCAAGGCTATGGACTTCTGGGAAGCTTTGCTCAGTGTGGCTGGACTCGTAGTGCAAAATGAAGGCATAGCTAAGCATTTTTGTCCCCCTCTGCCCCTCCCTGAAAGTTTCCCAGGGTCCCCCAAATGTCTAACACTGCAGCCGGACAACAACACATCCTGGGGTGGCCAGGGAGTTAAAGCACGTCTACATCCCAAATCCACAAAACAGGGATCCCTTTTGGTCGTCCCTGTTTTGCGGATGCCAGCCTTGCAGCGTGAGACCTGCGAAATTCTTCGCCCTGGGTCCGTCCCTCTGCCTCCTTTTCTCTTTGCATGCTCAACCCGTCTTCCTAAACGCTCCGCTGGAGTTTTTAAAATGCAGGGTTAGAAATACAGTATGGGGCTTGAAACTGAAGGAGGACTGCCCTCCTTTGCCCTTTTCCCCGGTACCTTATAACCCTGTGGATCTCCATCCATCATCATCACATACAAGCGGCCGCTTTGCAAGAATTTCAGCGATACAATTCCACGGCATTGAGACTTCTGCTGCTCAAGCGTCAGCTGCCAAAAAGGATGCCCCACAGACAGGGTGACCAGAGGTCCTCCTTTTCCAGGACACGCCCTCCCTTCCAACCTTCTCTCCAGGAGGAATTCCAAAAGGTCCTCCATCTGGATCAGGACCAAGAAGCATGGGTATATATATATATATATATATATATATATATATATATATGCAGGGTGACCAGAGGCCCTCCTTTTCCAGGACCTATCCTCTAATTTCCAACCTTTTGTCCAGGAGGAATTCCAAAAGGTCCTCCATTTGGAGCAGGGTTTACATTTCCAGGAAGGTGTTTTAGCTTTGATTGGGTCATGTCCTCCCCTCCATTTGGGGGTGAATGGTCCTCCTTGGCGGCGAGGACATCGGGTCACCCTGCCCACAGAAAACTCCAAGGACTCGAAACCAACCAGAGAGAATTATTGGGTGAGTGTGTGTGTGTGTGTGTGTGTGTGGTGTGTATCTGATCTGCTAAGGCTGATGATTTCCGGGGTACGAAGCATGGATTTACATTTCTAGGAGTAGAGAGATCTTGTAGCACCTTTGAGACTAGCTGGAAGAAAGAAGTTGGCAGCATGAGCTTTCCTAGACTTCAACCTACTTCCTCAGATGCATTTGGACTCTCTCTCTACATAATGAGTCTACAGACTAACACGGCTATATCTTTGAATTTCTAGGAGTGCTTTTTAGCTTTTATTTTGGGCATGTCCTCCATCTTTTCTGGAAGACTCTACATTTGGAGAGGGGTGCCTGGTCCTCCTTGGCGGTGAGGAATCGGGTCACCCTGCCCACAGAAAACTCCAGAGTTCCGAAACCAATCAGGGAGAATTATTAGAGATGTCTGTCTGTGTGTGGGTCTGTCTCTCATCTGCTGAGAGTAATGATCTCCAGGGTGCCCAGTTGAAGGAGGGCGAGCCAATTAAGTAAGTAAGTAAGTGTGTGTGTGTGTGTGTGTGATCTGCTGAGGCTGATGATCCCTCGGAGTGTGGTGGAGTCTCCTTCCTTGGAGGTCTTTAAGCAGAGGCTGGATGGCCATCTGTCGGGGATGCTTTGATTGGGAGTTCCTGCATGGCAGGGGGTTGGACTGGATGGCCCTTGTGGTCTCTTCCAACTCTATGATTCTATGATTCTATGATCTCGTGAGTAGCCCGTTGGAGGAGGGCTGCCGTGTGTGTGTGTGTGAGAGAGAGAGAGATCGAGATCTGCTGAGCCTGATGATTTCTAGGGTTTCCCCATTAAAGGAGGGCAGCCTATTGCGAGTGTGTGTGTGTGTGTGTGTGTGTGATGTGCTGAGGCTGATGATCTCTAGGGTTCCCCATTAGAGGATGGCATCGTATTGGGCGTGTGTATCTCTCTCTGTGTGTGCTGAGGCTGATGACCTGTAGGGGTTCCCCATTAAAGGAGAGCAGCCTATTGGGGGTGTGTATGTGTGTATCTCACTCTGTTTGTGATGTACTGAGGCTGATGATCTCCAGGGCTCCCCATTAGAGGAGAGCAGCCTATTGCGAGTGTGTGTGTGTGTGATGTGCTGAGGCTGATGATCTCTAGGGTTCCCCATTAGAGGACGGCAGCCTATTGCGAGTGTGTATGCGTTATCTCTCTCTCTCTCTCTCTGTGTGTGATGTGCTGAGGCTGATGATCTCCAGGGCTCCCCATTAGAGGAGGGCAGCCTATTGCGAGTGTGTATCTGTGTGTGTGTGTGTGTGTGTGTGAGATGTGCTGAGGCTGATGATCTCCAGGGCTCCCCATTAGAGGAGGGCAGCCTATTGCGAGTGTGTATCTGTGTGTGTGTGTGTGTGTGTGATCTGCTGAGCCTGATGATCTCTAGGGCTCCCCATTAGAGGAGGGCAGCCTATTGCGAGTGTGTATCTGTGTGTGTGTGTGTGTGTGTGTGAGCGCGATCTGCTGAGCCTGATGATCTCTAGGGTTCCCCATTAGAGTGTGTATGCGTGTATCTCTCTCTCTCTCTCTCTCTCTCTCTGTGTGATGTGCTGAGGCTGATGATCTCCAGGGCTCCCCATTAGAGGAGGCGACTTACTGTGGCGGTTCTGGGTGCTGGTTCCGTCCACTCTCCCGTCGCCGTGGATCCGGAGGAAGTAGCTGAAGAGCCCCTGCCGGCTGGCGGTGTAGAGGTGCCGGAGCCGGACGGGTTCCCCCCAGCCGTAGTTGAGGTGGGGTCCGGCATCCGCCAGAGGCAAGGACCGGGCGGACACGGTCGCCAAGCCCAGAGCAGCCATCGTGGCCAGGGCCAGGGCCAGGGTCAGGGTCAGGGTCAGGGGCCTGGGGGCTCTGCCGGGCTTGGTCCCCATCTCCTGGGCCCTTTCCTTCCCAAAGACCCCCTTGAAGGGCAGAGGAAGCTGGAAGAAGGAGAGAGAGAGAGAGAGAGAGAGAGGAAAGCAAATCCTCTGGGCAGCTCTTGCAAGGACAGCGGAGCCAAGCAGCCCGGCGGCCTCTTTTATAGGGCTCTGGGTGTTATCAGCCCCATCGATCCGGCTCGTTCCCTTCCAATAAAATAGACACCGCGCCACCTCCAGCCTTTCAGGAAACTCCCGCCCCGTTGCATTGATCAGCGCGTTGCATCATCTCCCAAGGGCTCTGTGTCTGTGTGTGTGTGTGTGTGTGTGTGTGTGGTGTGTTGGGTGGAAGGGACCAAAGAGGCGTTTGCCTCAGGAGCACAGCAGGGTGACCACACCGTCCTCCTTTTCCCGGACAGCCACCCCCCCCCCACCCCCCACTATTCCTGTCCAGGAGGGATTCCCCAATGTCCTCCACTTAGAGCAAGACAAGAAGCATGGCAACAACAATAGTAATGTATTTGTATCCCGCCTCTCTGTAAAAAACAACCGGGGTGCCTTACACAATAAAATGAACAATTCCCATCCCCCAATAGCCGCCCCCCCTCCCAAAAAAATACAAATTTATCTTTCTAGGAGTGTTTTTCTTTCATTGTTTTAGCTTTGAATGGGCCATGTCCTCCGTTCTGGGCTGGGAGCAGGGTGACCCAAAAAGGTCCTCCTTTCCCAGGACATGTCCTCCATTTCGGTCCATTTGGAGCAGCACTAAGAAGCACGAATTCACTGTACATTTATTGTTTCCGAGCTTTTATTTGGGGGCATGTCCTCCATTTGTTTCTGGAAGGCCCTCCATTTTGGTGGTGAGGGCCTCTTTAGGGCCACCGCAAGGGAGGCAAGGACCAGGGGCTAAAGCTCCAAGGAGGAGGGAAAGGCCAGGGAAGAGCCCGCCTAGCATCCCATAGAGCTTGTTGGGGTCTCTGGAGAAAAGGCGGGAAAGCGGGGCTTGTTTCCTGGGGGGCTCACAGACTCCCCCCTTCCCTTCCCTTCCCTTCCTTCACTCCATCTGCCTCCCAGGTGTAAAGAAAAATAGAAGAAGAGGAGAGCCAGTAGTGTGAACGGTGGACGACGACTTTGGAGTGTGTTCCCGACCCTAAAGCGACCCTATCATATGGGGTTTTTCAGAGGGAGTTTGCCACTGCCATCCTCTGAGGCTGAGAGAATGTGACTTGCACCAGGTCACCCAGTGGGTTTCATGGTAATCGAACCCTGATCTCCAGAATCACAGTACAACACTCAAACGTGCCTTTTAATATATATATATATACTATATATATTATCTAATACAATATATTATATATATATATAGTATTAGAGGGTAGCTGATGAGACAGAACTGTCTCTTTTTCTCTCTGTTTCTCTCTCTCTTTTGCTTTTCTCACTTAAGGGATTCTTAAGTTAAGGGTGCATCTACACTGTAGAAATAAATTGCAGCTTCACACCACTTTAACTGCCAGGGATCCATCCAACAGAATCCTGGGATTTTGTAGTTTTGTGAGGCACCAGCACTCTTTGGCAGAGAAGGCTCAAGACCTTGTAAAACCACAAATCCCAGGATCCCATAGGATGGAGCTACAACACTTAAAGCGGTGTCAAACTGTATTATTTCTACAGTACAGATGCACCCGCAGTGGCATGAGCGTCGGACTACGACTCTGGAGATCAGGGTTCAAATCCCCGCTCGGTTGTGTGTGTATATACCCAATTGGTATATACATTGGGCGAGTCACACTATCTCAGCCTCAGAGATAGCCCCTTCTGCAGAAACTTGCCACGATAGGGTCGCCCTAAGTCAAAAAATGGCTTGGAGGCACAAACACGATAGCAACAAGAATAGATGTCATTGCAACATTTTAAATTGTTTTTACATTTTTTGGAGTAAAGTTTTGAAAGGTTGTTTTTTTTTTTAATTTATTCTTGTGGGCTGCCTTAAATGAAACCAAATAAATAATACCTAAATAATAAATAAGTCTTGCCCCTAAATCCCCGCCGCAGTGACACATATTACGGGGTTTGTGTTGGAAATGCAGCAAAATACCACAAAATGCGCGCCAATGGATCGATATAATAGAAAAAGTGAGGGAACAAGCCATATATGTGTGTGTGTGTGTGTGTGTGTGTGTGTGCATATATATATATATATATATATACACATATACTCATGTCTCATATACACACACACACACACACACACACATATATATATATATGAGAGAGAGAATGAGAATATATATTTCTGAGGGGGTGGTAAGCTCCTCAGCAGCTGCCTTTCCAGGAACAATGTACCCCTCAAGAGCCCCCTTTCCTTGACCCAAAAGGTAAAGAAATGAAAGTGTGTTTGGGAAAGGTTTGTGTACCTCTTCTCCTCCCCCTCCCCCTTTGCTCCTGTGTAGAACCAGAAAGTTTTGATCCATTACACAAACGCCGACCCTCCTTTTCCACGTTGTAGTTTTTCAAAACTGTCTCAGCATCAAGTCAAGGCGGGCTATTCATTATTGTATCCCACACAGCTTGCAAAGAAGAAGAAGAAGAAGAAGGACGGGGGGGGGGGCATGGAAGAAAGTCTAGATCTGAATAGAATTGCTTACTGATGACCCGGAAAATCGCCCACCTTTTAAAAAAAAGCTCCACAGCCTTTGTTCCCAAAGGTGGCCAAAGCGAATTTGCTGATGCAATACCTCCCAGAATCGAGAGGAAGAAAAGGATGCAAGAAAAAGGATGGGGGGGGGGGGAGAACCTCTACAGCCCCAATAATGGGGATTCATTATTCTTAGGATGTTCTGAGGGGGAAGGAAGACAATTGCAAAGAATGGTGTTTCTCATTCAAAGAATGGTGCATCTCATTTTGCATTATCCTGCTTTCTGTGTTTGTATTATTTATATTATTTAGGGTGCACTTTGGCTGCATCCACACTGCAGCAATCATCCGGTCTGAGACCACTTTAACTGTCATGGCTCAATGCTATGGAATTCTGGGAATAGTAGTCTTACAGAGCTCCACTCTGGTGCCACAACACACTACCATTCCCAGAATTCCATAGCATTGAGCCATGGCAGTTAAAGTGGTCTCAAACCAGATGATTGCTGCAGTGTGGGTGATGAGCAAATGTTAAAACACCAAGGTAAAAGTTACACACTGAACCTCTGGGTGGCACTCCAAGGCAAACAGGGAAGTAGACTGAGCCATCTACTATGAAATTGTTTCAATGTTTGCTTGTCTTTTTTTTATGGTCTCCCTTGAATATTTTTCAGAAGTGGAAATCAAGGTATAAATGTAATTAAATAAACAGATGTTAAAGTCAGTATGTAGAGAAATCTTGTAGCGCCTTTGAGACTAATTGAAAAAAAGAAGTTGGCAGCATGCACTTTCATAGACTTAAGTCTACTTCCTCAGATGCATTGTCAATTCATTCATTAGCATTTACTTATTAGGCATCAGAGAGGCAGTAACCTGAGGCTGCCTTTTTCACTGCCAAACATTTTAGGTTTCTCTTTTGTAAGGAGAAGTTGTTCCAACACTTGCCTTCAAATATACACTGCAATGAAACATACTCAGGGATCATGCAGCAGAATACAACAAAATCCAAAATTCACAAGGTATCAAAATCTTTATTGGGCCACTTCCAAAGCATAAAATACATTATGCAAGCTTTGAAGCTTCACTGGCACCTGCATCAGGCAAAGATATTAAAAAATTATAAAGGCATATCCACTACAATGAGTATTTTGAGTATTCTCACTCTCTCTCTTGGAATAAGGGGGAAGAAAGAATACAGTCATTCCTCCATATTTGTGGGTTTGATTACTTGCGGATTATATTGTATCAACCAAAATATACATAACCAAAAAAAAAAAAAAAAGGTTCTCTCTAGGCATTTCAAGGTCCTCCAGTGTGATTCTATGGTCAACTTCCACTGAGCCCAGAAATGCCTAGAGAAGTGTTCTTTCGGGTAAAAATAAAATAAAATAAAATAAACAATATCCTATTATTCTAGGTTTTCCCAATTTTGCGGGGACCCTGCACCCCCAACCCCATTAAAGTTCAGGGCTGACTGTATTTCTGATCCAAGGGGAGAGGCGGGTAAGAAATAATAATAATAATAATAATAATAATAATAATATGAAATTCATGCTCTGAAAGTTGTGGTTCTTCTTGGAAGTAAATCTCATTGATTTTTGTGGGTATTTCTCCTAGCAAAGTAAATAGGGCTTCTTCTAGAAGTGGGGAAACTTACTTCTAGTAAAAATACATGGGATTATAATCTGCAACTATTATCTTTAAACTAAAGATAGCCAATTTGCCAACTGTCTGAGGGTTGCTTCTTAGGAACACTTTCTTTATACATAACTATCTTTGGAAAACTGTAGGAAAGCAATGGAACTATCACATCCATCCATATATGCCTCAGTTAACAACCCCTTCTTTTTACAAAGCTCCTTTTTACAAAGTCTTTTTATATCTGCCAACCTCTTTTTCCTTCTCATCCTATGCCTTGCTGGGTTTTTAGTTTTTAGCCACATGGCATCAGGAAGATGGTGAAAAAGGATAAACACATACTTTCAGGTTGCAGCAGCATTTCTGCAGCAAACAATGCAATCAATCTTCATTTGAGTAAGAATGGAATCCTTCTCTAGCTGATCCTACTTTAGCTATGTGTGACTCCCTACAACAGGCAAGATATACAGCAGCTGCCCCCAGAATTCCTTACTGAGTATGCATGAACTGCCAAACGAAATGAAAAGGAGAGATAAGTCTGCCTTATCAACTACACCCAGCATGTTTAAAGAACATTAGAAACCCTGAGCATTAGACAGTTTGGGGTGGCTGCCTCAGCCAGCAGATGTTCAAGGAACAGGAGTGAAGTGTTGGAGGGCAGATTTGTGTGTACTATACACTTTGCCCTGCTGTTCCCTAACCTTGTTTGCTGCTATTAGGTACAATGAGAATGCTATTTTGTCACCTGATTCATCTGCCAGTTGAGTTGGCTTTTGAATGGGGAGATCACAATTTTTAAATGTTTTAACATGTTTATATCTTATTTGTCCTTTTAAACTGATGTGTTTTAACAGATGTTGTTTGTTAATTGTTGTTGGTCCCTGCCTTGATTCATGGGGAGAGTCAGGTAATTAATAGTAAGAGTAATAGTGATAATAATCTTTCCCTTTGCCTCAGGGGGCAAAATGTCTTGGGCCAGCTCTGGTCATACTTTATAGGGATAACAGTGTACATGCTTTCTCCATGGAGAATATTAACACCTGTGTAGTTAAAAATAAAGCAATTCCCAAATAGAGTAAAATTATAAGAGGAGTGGTAAAATAACGTGCTGGTCCTTTAACATTATAGGCAAAGATCTAAAACAGAACCTTATGGAGAAAAGTGGGAAATAACTTATTTTGTATCAAGAGAGAATTATATTTAGGAATGCATTCAGTAGTGTCAAGCACAAATTCTTTAAGCTTAATTCTATGAAGTTCTTTATTTGACCACTAGAGAGAGCTTTAAACCTTAAATCCTCAAATCTTTCTCTCTCTCTCTCTCTCTCCCTTTCCCTTTCCCCATCAATCTTACTGATTCTGTGGAAATCAAGTGTTATGTTAGCTTAACTTTTGAGCATCAAAGTTTTGATGACTCTAGTCCTCCCAAAGCTGTGGAAACTAATCTCTGAATGGTTTTAGAGAAGACTGATTCCTAGACTCTTTGAGTCACAACTTCATTCACACAAATCTTACTACTTCAGAGACTGTTTTACTCACAAATGCTTCTGGAAATATAAGTAACAAGTGCAGTCAGGAGGAGAAAAAAGAAACAAATATAATCCAAAGAAGCAGAACAGAAAAAGTTACTGCACTACTTTAAGGACTAAGGGCACAATCCCATCCAAATTTCCATTTACTGTAGTTCTCTCTCCTCTCTCTATATCAGTTTAGTACTGAACTCTGTTGAGTTCAGCAGACTAGCTCCCATATAAGTATTATAGAATTGCATCTGCAAGTGCTTATAAACTCACTGTGTGAAGCATTTCAAATATAATTCCCACAGGAATTATTATGGCATTTGCTTAACTTGGATTGGAACATGTCCTAGCTGTTTACTTATGGGAAGATCATTTGTAGATGCTAATCTACTATATATACATGGTTTTGCACATCTTTTGACCTCTGGTGGCACTTTCCATTCTGATGGATGTCTAGAAGCTCTAGAAACTGTACATGATTTTAGTGTGAGAAAATTTATTGCCCTGTCCATGCCAGGGAAGGCCCAAAACTCAGTGGCAGAACATGTAGAAAGTACCAGTGTCAACCCATATCTCCACAGGACAAGGAAAACCCATGGCTGAAACCTTGGAGAGCTGCTATCAGTTTAGAAAACACTGAGCTAGATGGATCAATAGTCCTGCTAGGTATAAGCTTTGTATATTAAATATACATAACTTTACGCTGTCTGCATCAAATCTCACCAGATATGTCATCCAGAGGCTTAGTTAAGGATAATTCTTTTTGTTTGTTAGGAATATTTTGTGGATGCATTTTGTTAACTGCCTTCAAATAGATTTCAACCCATGGCATACCCATGTATGAGAGATCTCCAAGTCACCCTATCCTCAACCTCCCTGCTCAGCTCCTGTAGAGTCATGGCCATGGTTTTTTTTTGAGTCTCTCCATCTGGAATGTGGTCTTCCGCTTTTCCTATTGCCCTCCACTTTACCAAGCATTTTAGTCTTTTCTAGTGAGTCCTTTCTTCTCATGATATGCCCAAAATATGATAATTTCAGTTTAGTCATATTTGCTTCCAGTGAGTGTTTGGGCCTGATCTGTGTTAGGACCCATCCATTTTTAGCAGTCCATGGTATTCTCAAAACTTTTCTCCAGCACCACACTTCAAATCAGTTGATTCCCCCCCCCCCCATCAGCTTTATTTGCTGTTCAGCTGTCACAACCATATATAGATGACATGGACAGTCCTAACTTTGGTATTTAATGATGTGTCTTTACGCTTCAGGATTTTGGGTAGTTCCTTCATAGATGCCCTTCCAAATCCTAGTCTTCTGATTTCTTGACTGTAGTCTCCACTCTGATTGATAACTGATCCCAACAAGCCTTTTTAAAAAAGTGATGGCTACTCTCATTTGGTTCAAATGCAGCTTAGTATTTATATAACATTTCCTAGGAGAATTAGGGAGAGGATGGTAAGAAAATCATCATCATCATCATCATCATCATCATCTCTTTTGCATTGGTGTATTTATTATATTTATATCTTGCCTTTCCTCCAGTAAGCTTAAGGCAATGTATCTGGTTCTTTTTTTTCTCAGTTCAGCCACAAAACAACCCTGAGAGGTAAGTCAGAATAAGGGATTCAGGAAATGGCTGAAGATTTGCTGGTTTTTTTCATAGTTCTGAAGAACAGAATTTGGACCTCCCAAGTCCAAGTCCAACTACACTACATTATGCAAAATATTGGTTTATGTGCACTGCTATTTACTGATTGTGGCGTGCAGAAGATATCAGATTATTTTATTGCTTGGGAAATAGTTTTCACCTATATCCCCAAACAATGTACTGTTTTAATTTGTTTGTACGCCGCCCCAAATCCCGAGCAGAGGGGCAGGATAGAAATAAAAGTTATTATTATTATTATTATTATTATTATTATTATTATTATTATTGCAAGTAGAATCAGAAGTGCTTTAGATCTGGATGATTCAGAAAGAAAGTTGAAAGCAAGAAACAACCAAAAGAATGAACCCAAATAGAAAAGATATTCACTGAACAAAAGTCACTTGGATGAATGGCTTGCTCACAGTTTCACAAAGATTAATGTGAGTTTTAGTGAGCATTCATTGAGACAGAGGGACATTGGAGAATGAACTTCTGCACATGTTCAAACAAAGCAGCTGGCTTTGTCACTCACATAATTTCACAACAATCAACAAAAGTTTTAACAAGAGTTTTATCTAGAGTATGAGGCCAACACTTAAGAACATTTGTGTGTATGTCCCAAAGCTCTTCTCAGCCTTAGTAAGTTGAAAAAAATTATTTTCTCTGCTGGAGACAAAACTCTTAGGGAGATACTGCTCAACTCATGAGACATTTGAGGATTACAAGCTGGACAAATGCATTCTGCAAACAAGATAATTGTGAACTTTGGCAGAGTGACAACTTCATTTGGCAATATTCATTTGGCATTATGCCCTTCATTTGGACATCACATGTCCTTATCATATTTTTAGTGACTTACTTATTACCTTCTGGAAAGAAAGGGAAACTGTTTAATATTTGCTTTTTTATTTCCATTATTGGCTAAATTGATACTGGTGCAACTGACCAACCTTGATTCCTTAAGAACCCAATGTATGATCAATTAAATTATGGACCTTGTATTAAATTCTGACTATGCGAAACATAATATTCCATCCTAACTACAATCTGAGATGGCACTTAGTTTCTAGTTATATGGATTTGTTTTTAAAAATCAATACATTTCAAGAACCAGTTTAAAGCACGGGTGATAAAAAGGCTCCGACAGATTTACATAAAGTATTCCTAATCACTGTTGATAAAGAATACAGTCCCAAGAGTTCTACAGTTCTTGAGAATGATCAAAAGCTTCCCTGGTTAAATAGAAGAGTAACAACTTTCTCCAGATTATCAACTTCGTCATTAGGGTTATTTCCATTTCTTTTCTGATGTTTTTAGATAAGAATTAATTGGTACACATTTCACATGATCATATGTGATTTCCTTGAACATAGAAATTAACCAGTTATTCCCAAAGTAGATTGAATAAGCTTAAAATAAATAGCGACTGACTTGCTGCTTGTTTGCTATGGAAGGGTCTTTTAACTGGAGAGTACTATTAGGATATGAATTGCATGCATGAATAAAATACTGGGATAAGTGGTACTTGCAACTCTTTTGCATACATACTGAAAAATGTTTGCTGAAAACTTTGAAGTATAGTTTTTAAAAATGACCTAAAATTCACCAGATTTTTCTATTGTTTTTTCACTTTTTATCATAGATTGATATTTCATAAATGGAACATTAAATAATAAAATAAAGGAAAGATTTAACAGTGAAACATCTTTATGAAAATAAAAATCTTGCTTTGAATCTCTCTAGAGCAAAGAATGTAGTGCTCACAATAACTGTGCTGCTGTGTCATTTCAATATAGTAACACATACACAGACAAAAATATACTTGTCACAACTTTTGCTAAGTCAGTCTCCAGAAATATAAATGCACTGGCTCAAGACCTATGAACCTAGACCTGTGAGATTAAAAGGATTTTAAAATTCTTTGCCTCAAACAGCAGCCATCACTCCTGTTTTGTTGTTTGTTGTTGTTAAATGCTGTCTTATGGCAACCCTATGAATAAGAGCCATCTAGGAGATCTTGACATCAAGATCTTGGTCAGGTCCTCCATATTCAGGGCTGTGGTTTCTTTGATTGATTGGTACAAAACATGGCAGCCAGGCTAATTACTGGAACATCTAGGAGGGAGCACATAACACCGGTGCTTAAATCCCTCCATTGGCTGCCGATTAGCTTCCGGGCACAGTACAAGGTGTTGGTTTTAACCTTTAAAGCCCTACATGGCTTGGGTCCATCTTATCTCAGGGACCGCCTCTCCCCATATGACCCCCCACGCGCACTTCAGTCCTCTGGGAGGAACCTGCTACAGCCCATGAAGACCAGGCTTTGGCAGATCTCCCAGAGGGCCTTCTCTGCGGCTGATCCCAGACTATGGAATGGCCTGCTGGACGAGACCCGTCTTATTACTACTCTTGCTGCTTTTAAGAAAGCAGTAAAGACGGACCTCTTCCGGCAGGCCTTCCCAGAATAACTTCCTGGCAACGATGGAGGCTTATTACCTCCCCTTAACCTTAACCTTAACCTTAACCTGCCCTACCTGTCACTGGATGTATGCTGTCAAATACCGGTACCTGTTTATTTGTACTGTGTGTTTAAATTTATTTTAATTATATTTGAGTTTAATTCAGTTTTAAGGGGTGGGGGGTTAGGGTGTGGAAGTTAGGAATGTTTAAACTGTTCTTTGTTTTAACAATGTTGTATGCCGCCCCGATTGCCATGCAGAGGGGCGGGTTATAAATAAAAATGTATTATTATTATTATTATTATTATTATTATTATTATTAAATCACTGGTTATGAGGACTTCCTCTTTTCCTACTGCTTTCTAACTTACCAAGCTCTATTGCCTTTTCTAGTGAAATATGCCTTCCCACAATATGACCAAAGTGTGACAGTCTCAGGGCCTTTGCAGACTGCCAGAAATAGTGCACATTAAATTGAGGCACTGCCCTGGCACAGTGCTAGGGAGTCATGGGAATTTTATTTTATTTCTGAGACATTGAGCCTTCTCTGTCAGAGAGCTCTGGTGCCACAATAAATTACAGTTCCCATGATTCCCTAGCACTGAGCCAGGGCAGTGCCTGAATTTAATGTGCACTATTTCTGGCAGTCTGCAAAGGCCCTCAGTTTAGTTATTTAATGCTCTTGAGTTCAGGCTTCACCTGCTCTTGGACTGTATTTAATAGGACTTGAACATGCACTGTTTTTATTATCCACAGGTAATCCTGGAACCAAACTTCAGCAGATACCAAGGGCCCACTGTAGTTTCTTTTAAATAATTATTTTTTCCCCAATATTGAATGTACAAAGAAAGTGTAAGAGATAGTAACTGATTTTGTGTGTAACTTTTTAATTACTTTTACAATTTAAAAAAGTTTCAGATGGTTCATATTCTGGTTCATGGTTTGCCTTGTGGTTGGTCATTAATATAACAATGAGGTGGACTGGATAAGTGCATGTGTTCAAACACAGGCCAATGGCTTTTAGTGTTCAGATGGCTTTTCAAAACTTAATTGAATGTAACTATCTCACTTACTTTTGAAAAACAGGTAAATAAGGAGATGCCTTAAATGTAACTAGGACTGCATCTGCACTGCAGAAATAATCCATTTTTACACCACTTTAACGGCCATGGCACAATGCTATGGAATTCTGGGAACTGCATTTTGGTGGGGCAGAGCCCTCTCTGAGACAGAAGGCTAAATATCTTGCAAAACTATAATTCCCAGAATCCCATGGCATTGAGTCATGACAGTTAAGGTGGTGTCAAACTAGATTATTTTTGCAGTGCGGATGCAGGATAGAACTAACTACTTAGGTGACCTCAGAACTAAAATGACAACTAATTACTTTTATAAGAAAAGTTTCATGATCTGAAGTAATTGGATTTGTTGCTGAAATTCTGGCCACATCTATAAACAGGAAGGTAAGTCCAGTTAACTACAATGGGAATGACCTGTATGTCATATGAAACTTGACCTCTGTTTCTGAAGGAAACAGCTGTTCTGTTCATTTCTGTGTTCTGTTCATTCCCAGTTTGTTTGCTTTGAGTGTTGGAAAACTGATTTCTGTTTGTAAGTTTACTTGTCTGTAAACTTTGGCTTACATGTGCTCTTTTAGATTGAACTAAGGATTAATAACCCCAAATAAAGTTTACCCAAGAGAAGATATTGCCTTCTAGGTCAAAGGCATGACTCTATACACTTCAAAACTGACAGTGTTCTCTATGTGTAATTGGCTCAAGGCCTGAACCAGGTGCCACTGACTGTCCCAGTTAAATTACTACTGCTTCAGTATCAGAGAACTACTGCCCTGTCACTTTCTATAACTTTCCTATATTATGGTTTTTGTTTTGCTTTCTCCCAACCTCACCCCACCCACCATGGTTTCCTTCACACATTACATTCAGGCATCTTGGCCTTGGCATGCTGGGAATGCTCTGAGACCAAAACAATGTTCTTTTGTCTTGTTTGTTTCCCTGCTTGATTTTTCAGCAGTTATGAGTTGAATTGGTCAAAAGTTTTTACTACTCTTTCCCTTGTAGTTTCATATTACCCACAGGGGGGAAAAAAAGTTTTGTTGTTGCCTGCCTTGGTTTCCAGTTTATGGCTTTTCTTGGCATGCTTTTCTCAGAGAAGGTTTGCCTTTCTCTGAGTCTGAGAGAATGTGACTTGCCCAAGGTTACCCAGTGGGTTTCCATGACTGAGTGGGGATTCGAACCCTGGTCTCCAGAGTTGTAGGTCAACATTCAAACCACTACACATCTGGCTCTCATTGAAAAATGTTAGTAGTCATCAGTTGTCTGGCCAATTTAAGCATTAACACCTGGTGAAATAAAATGGACTGGGTTAGTGCTTTATATCATTTTAATAATAATAATAAAATTTATTTATACCCCGCCCCTCTGTTAAAAACAGTCAGGGAGGCTTACAGCAATTAAAATGACATTAGTGCTATCTAAAAAAACCCACCCCCACCCTCCCCATAAAAACATATTAAACTTAACAGCCATTAAAACCAACTAAATTTTACATTAAATTAAAAATAACCAATAAAGAAATCAGCAGCAGGCAAATCAGGGACACAGAAAGGCAAGGGCACAGCTCCTGAGGCCAGGATCTAATCATGAAAGGCCTGTCGAAAGAGATCCATGTTTAGCACCTTTTTGAAGCTGTTCAAGCTCGTCATCGGACGGATCTTGTACAACAGGCCATTCCATAATCTGGGGGTGATTACCGAAAAGGCCCTCTGGGAGGTTGTAGACAGCCTAGATTTTGATGTCTGGAGCAAATTCCTCTCAGAGGAGTGGAGTGCGTGGGGATGATTGTATGGGAGGAGGCAGTCCCGAAGATAAGTAGGACCCAAGTCATTTAGGGCAGGGGTAGGCAACCTTTCCCCTTTAAGGGCCGAGGGACTTCAGCTCCCAGAATCCCAGGAGCTATTGGCCAACATGGGACTATTGGCCAATATGGCTGAGGCTTTTGGGAGCTGAAGTCCCTCGGCCCTTAAAGGGGAAAGGTTGCCTACCCCTGATTTAGGGCTTTAAAGGTAATAACCAACATCTTATACTGGGCCCGGAAACTGATAGGCAGCCAGTGAAGAGACTTCAATACCGGTGTTATGTGGTCTCTCCGAGATGTTCCTGAGACCACTCTGGCTGCCATATTTTGTACCAACTGAAGTTTCTGGACCAAGCACGAGGGTAGCCCCATGTAGAGTGCATTACAGAAATCCAGACGAGAGGTTACCAACGCGTGCACAACAGTCTCGAGATCCCTTACTTCCAGAAAAGGGCGCAGCTGGTATATCAGCCGAAGCTGATAACATGTGCTCCTGACTGTCGCATTCACCTGACTAATCATCTGAAGCGACGAATCAAGAAGCACCCCCAGACTGCAAACACAGTCCTTCGTGGAGAGTGTGACCCCATCCAGGACTGGAGGTTGCAACCCAATTTCTGGTTTTGGGGCCACTACCATGAGCACTTCCATTTTGTCTGGATTTAATCTCAATCTGTTTTTCCTCATCCAGCCCATTACTGCCTTAAAACAGTCATTGAGAGGAGAGAAGCCATCGGAATTCGAGGCCGACGATCGAGACAGGAAGAAATAGATCTGGGTGTCTTCAGCATACTGATAACACCCAGCCCCATAACTCCGAATAATCTCACCCAGCGGCTTCATATAGATATTAAACAACATCAGGGACAGGATGGTGCCTTGCGGGACACCACAAGTAAGCTCTTTTTTACTGGAGTGACTGTTCCCAAGCAGCACCCTCTGGGACCTGCCCGAGAGAAAGGAATGGAACCACTGCAATGCAGTGTGTGAAGACACACCCAACTAAAGGTGGTGGCAAATATGGGTGTGCAACGCCAGTACCCTGGTGAGATCAATCTCTAACCCAAAAATGCTCCAAAGCTGAGTGTAAAGTCCAAAAAGAGGGAAATTTATTAAAGAAAAACAAAAAAAGGGGTTTCTCCTCCCAAGCTCCAATAGGCTTAAAATAAATGGTACTTTACAGTTTAGGTTTAATGATCTTCAGTGTTGTCATCTCTCTGGGTTTTTTCCTGGATTGATCTCCTTCTCAATGAAGCTGGTGCAGGGTCTTTCAGCTTCTGGTGCTCTTGTTTTCTTTGATGTTGATGTTTATTGGAATTAACTGCTACAGGTAACTAAATTGGCTAATGTGGTAAATAAGTTGGCTATATGGTAAATAATTTGGCTGCAGGTATAAGAAATGCCCTTTCCCTCTGCCTGAGCCTGTTGCCACCAAACAAATCAAGCCAAGCCTGCCTAAGAAAAAACTAAAAAATCCCCAGCTAAAGCAGAGCTTGCTGGGAAGGGGCAAACCAAAACCTAGAAAAATGCAGGGGATTCCTACAGCTCCTCCCACAAACTAATACAGTGGAACATTCCTATACTCAAACTAAACTGAAAATGAAGGAAAATACAGGGTAGAATTTAAACAGTCCAGGCTGGACATCACACAGTACCTCTAATTCCCATCCCCCTCAGGCGATCCAAGAGGATGCCATGATCTATAGTATCAAAAGCCGCTGAGAGGTCTAACAGCACCAACAGGGTCACATTACTCCTGTCGATACTCAGACGCAGGTCGTCGGTCAAGGCAACCATGGCGGTCTCAACTCCAAATCCCATCCTAAACTCAGTTTGAAATGGGTCCATGTTAACACACACACACACACACACACACACACGATTTGCATATGTTATGTATTACATCTATATCTCACTTTTCCTCTGTATCCTATATAATCCTAGGATTTCCAATTTATGCTGCTCCACCTTTAAAAAACAAACAACCCTTCTTGCCTTTGAAAAGCTTTGTATTGCTTTTCCCTTCCTGCCACATACCGTTCTACTCACGTGTAGAGCAGCATGTGGCCTGGAGGTAGGTGGCACCCTTTTGGTCCCACTCCCAGAAGCTCTGTCCACATGCTCCCCCTGCACCTAGTGACACCCTGAGCAGCAATGCCACTGCCCACTGGGTGGCTTTAGGCAAGTCACATGCTCTCAGCCTTAGGAAAAAGCTATGCCAAACCTTTTCTGAAAAAAATTTGCCAGGAAAACCAAATGTCACCTTAGGGTTGCCATAAGTCAGAAACAACTTGAAGGCACACAATAACAACTAGAACTTTAGACTTTACAATGAGGGTAGGCAAAATGCAGCTGCCTCAATAATTTATTATTATTATTATTTTTATACCACCTTTTTCCGAAATTGGACCCAAGGCAGCTCACAAAAGATACTTTAAAAACAATTCAGCTTTAAAAATCAGAATTAAAAACACCACATCAATAAAACAGGTTAAAAATACAAAATCATGCAAAACATGTTGTTGGACTGAAACTGCCAACAGCCTTAGCCAGCATCAACATCCTGGGAGCTATAATTCAACAACTAGATGTTCACCCTTTACCCAACCCTAGTTGAGAGCCTTTTTTTAAAAAAAAACTTCTACTCCCACAAATAGCTCATCTGTTGAAGCCATTCTCTGAATCCTTTCTCCAGGTCTCCCTGCCTATGGAATTTGGATGGGTGTTGACTGGAAGGAAGATCTTAGTCCTGATTAATCTTCTGCCTTCCCACTTTTTTGACTGCTTTTAAAATGTCCCAGTTTCTCTCTTCTCTCCTTTTTCCACTTTCCCCTTTGTCCTCAGTTTATTTCAATTGCTGCAAACTGAGCTCATAGGTGCAAGAGTAGTTTGCACTCAATAAACTTGTTGGGGGGAGAGGAGAAGAGAGAAGGGGGCTGAACCTTGTTCTTAATAATAATAATAATAATAATAATAATAATAATAATATTTATTTTTACCTCGCCCCTCTGAGAGCAATCAGGGCGGATAACAACATGTTTAAAACATGTAGATTCAGGCAAAAGCAAACTGCTGCAGCCTTCCTAGCTTACATGCTCTTCCTGATTAATAACTTTTTCCATCTCCACCACACTCTGATGTTCCTTGGCCACATCTATCCCAGTTTTCACCTTTCAAAGGGTATTTGATGCACATTCTCTAGAAAGAAAATTTAAAGATATAGCCGTGTTACTCTGTAGAATTAATATAGAGAGATTTTGTAGCACCTTTGAGACAATCTGAAAATTAAAAAAAAGATGTTTGTAGCATTAGCTTTTGTAGCCTTTAGTCTGCTTCTTCAGATGTCTGTTGCTGGCTTCCACTCCACCAAAAATAAGCATCTGAAGAACTAGACTAAAGTTTACAAAAGCTAGTGCTACAAACATCTTTTTTTTAAAAAAAATTCAGTCTCAAAGGTGCTACAAAATCTCTCTCTATATTAATTCTCTAGAGGGGTTTGTCTGTTGCATAGGTAGGAGCCCTCATGGTTTGAAGGCCGATCAACTTGACTGGAACCCCACTCTGTTGGACTCCCTGGTGGCCACATTCCCTTCCATATATTGGCTTCCCAGTCAATGTACATTTTTTCCCATTTTAAAAGTCTGGAAAGCCTCTCACATAGATACTAGCAACAAGAGCTTTAGATATTTAGATATGCTAGTATTTTTGGTCCTACATGTTTGTCTTTGGCTCTGCTCTCCCCAACTAGAATCCCATCACCAGTAACTTTTCTGAAATTGAATTCAGTCCATAGGCTGAATCCCCATTTTTGGCCTTTTAGGCAATGGGCCCTGAAAGAGATGTGCAATACACTGTTCTTCTCATGTGTAGAGCGGTGCATGGCAGAGAGGAAGTGTGCCCAGTCCCCCCACCAAATGCCATTCTACTCACATGTAGAGCAGCACGTGGCAAGGGGGGCCCTGGTTTTGCTCCCTTGCCGCCATGCACTGCACCAAGTTGGGGGTGCGCTCAATTCCTTAAGTTCTGCTGCATCGTTCTCCTCATGATACTGTTCTCATGAGGACAACAAGGTGATGGCACCAAGGTGGGACCTCCCCTCACCAGCTGTCGCCCCTCTTCTGTGGTGTCACCCAGTGAGGTCTGCACCCTACCTCACCCCTTGCAACACCATTGCCAGTGAGTTTCATGGCTGAGCTGGGAACTGAACTCTGCTCTCTAATGGGCCTCGGCAGACGACTAATTGGGTCGTCTCCGAGGCAAGGAAGAGGAGGGGCAGCCGCACAAGCGGCGCCCCTTCCTCCTCCCGAGGTTGCCCTCGGAGCTGCCGGCCCTCCACATGGCCGGCGCTCTGGGGGCAACCTCCCGCCGCAGCGTCCTCACACGCTGCAGCGGAAAAGTCAGGGAAAGTGCGCCCGACGCTTTTAGGGCGCACTTTCCCTGACTTCTGAAAGGAGCGCCAATTTGGCGCTCCTTTCAGGGATGCCGCCGGTGCGCCGCCTTGCGAGTGCCTTGCTCCAGCGGCGCACCATCCCAGGGCGTCCCCAACGCCCTGGTCTGCATCCCCCCTAATGTCATAGTCTAACACTGAATCCAGTATGTATGTAATGAGTATATTCTGATACTAAGATAATTATTAGACTTTACTTGACTAAATAGTTTCTTGTGTGAAATAACACCTGCATAGTATATCTGGTAAACAGCCATACATATATATTAACTTCTTTTGTGAAAGTTAACCTAAGCCATGTGGTATTGCTTCATACAAGCAGCTGATCTATGTAGCCAATGTGCAATCATCCTATGTGAAGATATCATGGGGCAATACATATCACAAAGTTATAAAAATATTTAGTGAATTGTTTCCAAATCAGCAATCTGGTACACAAGGAAATAAGCACCTTTGGGTAAAGATGAGTCATTTATGAGTATCACTTTGGGCATGATGTTATGAATAATCTTTATTGCATTCTGCTTTCATTTTGTAAATACTCATTTTGATGTTGTTTATTGCCATCAATTTGGCTTTGACTTATGGTGACCCTATGAATGAGAGACCTCCAAGACACCCTGATCTCAACTGCCTTGCTCAGGTCTTGCAGACTTAGGGCTGTGGTTCCTCATTGCCCACTGACTTAATTTGACAAATTAAATATAACAAATTAAGAGAATTCCATGGAACAACAAGACTGCAAAATATTACTATGAATGTTTACTGAGAGAAATTCCATTGTGTTGGTGCAGCTTGTTCCTTGGGATGGGAGAATATATGCAGTCTAATCCTGGAGATTAAGGGGGGTTGCAGACTGCCAGAAATAGTGTGAATTCAGTCCACTTTTAGGGTTAGGGTTAGAGCTAGGGAACCATGGGAACTGTATTTTATTGTGGCATCAGAGTTGTCTGACAGAGAAGGCTCAATGTCTCAGAAAAATAACAGTTCCCATGATTCCCTAGCACTAACCCTAACCCTAAAAGTGGACTGAATTCACACTATTTCTGGCAGTCTGCAACCCCCCTAAGTCCATTGAACAGAGTGGAACATACTTCTCAGTAACTACCGGTACTCATAGAGTTGCACTGCACATTCATTTCAGATGAAGATCTAGTCTGGGGCTGCATCTGCACTGCAGAAATAATGCAGTATGATATCATTTTAACTGCCATGGCCCAATGCTATAGAATTATGGGATTTGTATTTTTGTGAGATATTTAGCTTTATCTCTCAGAGTGCTCTGGTGTCACAACAAACTACAAATCCCTGAATTCCATAGGATGGAGCCAAGTGGTGTCAAACTGCATTATTTCTGCAATGCAGATTAGACTAAAGATCTGACCAATGATTTAAAAATAAAGATTGCAGAAGCAGCAGTTTTGTTGCTTATGTAGCATTTGTTTTAAAGGTGGGTGGGGAAGAAATCTGTGAATATGATCTTTTTTTCACAAAATTATTGGACCTACTTCGTGTGTAATCTTTGGCAGCCTTCTTAGAGCTCAGATTTTTGGCAGGAAGAGTTCCTCACAGGTTCTTTAAGTGGCTACTTATTACAGAAAACCTTTGGAATAATGCCTATCTGAAAAAGAAAGTACTAACTGGTGTGTAATTTAACATCCTCACAATAGGTTTTGTTAACCCCACCACCACATTAGAGGTTCATAACTAATTGTGCTGTGGAGTTTGTCACTATGAGTCATGGCTAAGGGATAGCTGAGGTCAAGAAGTAAAGGACAAAGGTCACGTAAAGCATCCTGCCAATGGCAGCTAGAATTGACCTTTATTTGACAAAGCAGAAATAACTTAGGATCTGAAAGAATGGCAGTTAAATAGCCATCAGAATTTTGCATTTGAACATTGCATTTGGATTGATCCTAATCAGGCTTAATTCCACATCCTAAATGGTCAATTAAAAGGCTATCTGAGAGTAAAATGAGAAAGCAGGCAACAAAAAGACAACATCTTACTACTAATAACATACTTCAAATGTTAAGGCGAGTCAGGTGAGATAACATATCTGTAAGAAAACAGACCAGCAACAGATTTGTAATAAAAAATAATTCATAAACTGAAAAGTTCTCAGCCAAATAGGCAATATCTGGACCCCAATTTTGAATGTGTGTATGATTTTCATAGTTTCACTATATGTTACTTTTGTTCTGTTTAGACTTTGCTTTTAGCATTTGTAGGGTATATACCAAATAGCATATTTGTTCAGTATTACAAATTTGGCCGGGGGGGGGGGGGGGCAATGCCAAACTTTCTCTGAACAAATCATGCCAAGAAAAACCTGTGGGTTGGAAACAAATTGAAGGCACACAAAATCAACAACACAAGGTTCCATGTTCAGTTCTAAGGTTATTTTCACTTTTGTTGTTCTTTTCCCCAATTACATCCTAAGAATGTATCCCAAAACTTTAATTCAGTTTGCTAAATATTTTTGAAAATATTGAACATTTTTCTAGGAAACTTCTGCCAGATTATTCATATGTTTTAGGGGAAATCCTGCATAAACTGAATGAGTTGGGGGAATAAGTGTAAAGTATTTGCAGTGTTCTGTCCTCTTAACCTCTGATATGCAAGGGTCTACTGCATCCAAAGACTTGGACCCAGTGCCTCCTCCAGCCAGTGAATTTGGCAAGGCAGAAATGGTGGACTACAGAAGAGAAAGGAACTAGCAAAGACCTTCTCTTTAGCTCATTCCTCCAGTGCAAATCCTGTGCTGTATCAGAAGTCTTCCATGGTTGAAAGAATCTATGTAAAAAGTAGGATTCCTAGATCATCTGTTCTCATTCCTCAGTGGGACAGGAATCTCAGGATCAGCATGTTACCTTGAAAAGTGTGTATATATATATCAGTCATTTGGGATTTCCAATGTGAATGGCATACTTCATGCAACTGAGATTGATGATATGTGTTTTATGCTTAGTGACATCACCGGTGGTTTCCCCTTGTAACACTACCCTTGCAACACCACTTCCATGGTATCACAAGGGGCTATCTCTTGAGGTGCATCTCCACTGTAGAAATAATACAACTTGATCCCATTTCAACTGCCATGGCTCCATCCTACAGTATTCTGCGATTTGTAATTTTGTGAGATGCCAGCACTCTTTGGCAGCAAAGGTTAAAGACCTTGTAAAACTACAAATCCCAGGATTCCCTAGATAGAGCTACAACACTTAAAGTGGTGTCAGACTGTGTTATTTCTGCAGTATAGCTGCACCCTCTAAGGTTCAGGCCTCAAATTCCCAGCATCTGGAATAATCCAGACCTAGCAACCCCAGTAAAAAGTACAATGGACCCCAGTGAAAAGTACAAAATTAGTGGATACTCAAGTCCCATTAAGTACAATGGCACATTAAGATTGTATAAAATGGCAAAACCAAGACTTGCTTTTTAGAATTTATATATTTCAAAAATATGTTCAAACAATGGATGCTTGAATCCATGGATAAAAAACCCGTGGATATGGAGGAATGACTGTACAGACTGGATTCTGTAAGCAACAGGATGACCACAGATAATTTCATACCTCTTGAAAGCTATGTAACTTATTGTAGACCAGCTCATTAAAGATGTTGAATAGCCTAGATTTTTTTCCTCTCACTGAAATGCAGGGATGGGGAAGCTTTGGCTGTCCTGATATTTGGACCTACAACTTCCATCAGGCCCAGCTGTCTTGACCAATAGTGAGAGCCTGTAGGAACTGTAGTCTGAAACATCTGGAGGCTCACAGGTTCCCCACCTGCACAATAATACATCACTTATGTGAAGGCAGCATATCTTTGGCTTCTATAATGATCTTTCATCAATCATAGTATTTCATTGCCAACACTCAGGGGCTAGTGTTTTTCTACATTTATCGAATTTAAATAAAAGGGAAAGCACACTTCATGGTTCTGCTCTTCCTTCACTCCATTGTCATTCACCAAATGGGATCAAGGGGGAAAAGGGATGGGCATACAGATGCTTAAAGCCTCCTTTAGTCACCAGCTGTCATCGGCTTTCAGCTCTTTTGGCTGATCTTGTCTACTGCCCAGTGATTGAAAGTAATTTGTTTTGGTTGAAAGTAATTTGTTTTTGAGAGTAATTAGATTATCTCTTTGGTGGCTTCCTACCTGGTGACCCACAGCTTCTCTCTGACTCTCATTAACATCAATTACCATAGAGGCCTTGCTCAAAGGAAGGCTTGTACTGCCTAAGGAAAAGGACCCATTAAAGAGCATCCTTCTTATTCCAGTTAGGAGATAATAAACCTTCTGATGTTAAGCAATCAATGAAGGGTCAGACATATATGAGCCCACTAAGACAAATCTCTATCCTTCTTTCTCTCTGAGAGATTAGGGCCATTAGAAATTAAGAAACATGATGGACGAGAGAGCCATTGATTGATTTCCAATGATGTGAAATCATTCATCGACAGGAAAATAACAGACCAGATTCAAAATCACAATATATGTGTGGCTAAAGGTGTTCATTGACACTCCTGTACCACATAGCCAGCTAGATCTATAAATGGAAAGATCCAGAGTAGAAATATGAAGGGTCAGGGCAAAAAATGAGAAAAAATTGAGGGGGGGGGGGAAATCAGATTTCCCCTCCCCAGCCTTTTTTTCTTGGGGGGGGGATGAATTATGGAGTATTTTCTGTCAGAATGGTGAATAAAATGGTTAATACAAGATGCTCACATATTTACTGCCCCAAATACATTTCCAAAAATTGTGTAAGAGGATTTTTAAATACTACTTGCAATATTTGATCACTATAATTTCTCATCTTGATTTGCTTTTCCCAGTTCATTCTTGAGAACTAGTGAAAAGAGAAAAAAATTGGTTTTATTACTTGATATTTGGCTCTGGATTTTTGTTTTGTTTTGTGTGTGTTTAGTCTGCTCCTCAAACTGGCAAACCAAAAGAAGCGCCACCGATGCCACCGCGCGCTCTCACTGCCGCGCTGCCACATGCATTGCAGCCACCATTTTGTTTGCCAAAATGGCGGCCGTGACTCATTTGCACATGCGCAGTACTCCTGTGCATGCGCAAATGAGCTGCGGCCTCCATTTTGGCAAACAAAATGGCGGCCGCAATGCATGCGGCGTTGGTGCAGCGGCAGTGTGTGCAGTGGCTGGCGGTGCTGGCGGCAGCGGTAGTGGCGGGGGCACGTGCATGCACGTGAGTGCGTGCGCCACCATTTCCCCCCCACGGCGTGCCTGAAGACCTGGAGACCAGCGACTGGCCCCAGGTAGGTTAACGTTGCCGACCCCTGATCTATGTCTTCTTTACAGCTGTGTTACCCCAAGGTCTAGCCCCCTGCACCTCTCCTCTTTTTCAATATCACGTTGATATCAAAAGGGATGTTTTAGGCATGTAGCGAAGATGGCACCTACAATGCAGGAAACTAGCTATGCCATATAAAAACTCCCATATAAGGAGATCTGACTGGCTCAGAATAAGGGAAGCTCAAGAACACATGGCCAGGATAGATCAATCAAGATCAGAATCTGCATAATCCCATCATTGATAGGAGTGATGGTGGGTGATAAACCTTGGGCTTACAAATGAGCAGAAACCTAAATACACTTCCCTCTGGAGGAGATACTCCTTTGTCCAGAGACATTTGCAGTTCCCTCCTCATTTTTTTGTCCTGGAAACTTCATTTAAATCCCAGAATCTGTCCTGGGATACATTTTGCTGCACAAATATGCCTGCCAAAGCACCATTAATTTGTACTTGTTTTGAGGTCAGACAGACACTTTGTCTCCTCAAAGCAAAAAGCAGCTTCATTTATATACCGCTTCATATCGCACATGGGATGTCTAAGTGGTTTACAACTGTGAGCTGATTGCCCCCCAACAATCTGGGTACTCATTTTAGCGATCTCGGAAGGATGCAGGCCTGAGTCGAGCCTCAGCCCTGGCTGGTATTGAACTGGCAACCTTGTGGTTTATGAGTCAGTGGCTGCAGTACAGGCATTTAACCACTGCGCCACCAGGGCTGATACCCAACCACCTCAGATCCACAGACAGTGTGCTGAATCACATTTTTCTGAAACTGGTACAGTATTACTCCCTGAGATGCCTCAAGTCTCTTTCTGCTACCACCTTTATTTCATTAGTCCTTGAATGTGAGTGTGTGAGTATGTTTGTATCTGAATGGTATCTACTAATAAAACTATATTTGGACCCTGCATTCTGGAGTTCTGTTTCTCAGAACTGATATAAACAGACTTGATCTCTGCTTTTATTTGTCCAAAGCCTTCTCATCAGATTTAAGTGAGGTAAAACAATTCCTTTATTAAATACTGGTTGTGGGTGCTCATGACCCTGGCATTTTGGGTAACATCAGGATCATTTGTGGCAAAAAAATAAGCTCACTTTATAATCATATTCTATATAAACTGACTTTAATATATCAGACATAATTTTATAGTGAAGTTATAGATAATGAAATTTATGTTTCTAAAGCAGTGGTCCCCAAACTTTTTTTGACTATTGCCCTCTTTTGTCTTGGCCGATGACCCTATCACCCCCCATGCATATTTCTTGATATGAATTATATTAGGTCTACTATTCTACTGCAAATTCTAAATATTATTGATATTAGGTCTACTGTTCTACTGCAAATTCAAAATAACCAAACTCAGTTACTTTGCACCTAGTCACTCCTGAGAGCAACAACTGAGCAGCTGACTGAAAAACAACCAAGAAGCCTCTTATCCATGCTGCCCCTCCAGCAAAGGCCAGTGTAGGCAAGAGGCCTCTTGGTTGCTGCTCAACCAGCTGCTCAGTTGTTGCTCCCAAGGTGACCAGCAAAGGGAGCAGCTTTTCTCTGACAAGAAAGGACTCTCAGTCCTTCTTCATTGAGGCAGAGATGGGTGCAACCAGTGTGTGTCTAAGGAGTTTACAGAGGCCACATGCCCTGGATTAGAGACTGGCTGGGATGGGGAAAAGGAGATATTAGGATACAGAGCAATGGCTTCAAGCTACAGGAAAAGAAATTCCACCTAAACATTAGGAAAAACTTCCTGGTAAGAGCTACTCAAGAGTTGAACATGCTGCCATGGAGAGTGGTGGAGTCTTCTTATTTGGAAGTTTTTAAACAGAGGCTGGATGGCCATCTGTCAGGCATGGTTTGATTGTGTATTCCTTCATGGCCCTTGACTGGATGGCCCTTGTGATCTCTTCCAAATCCATGATTCTATGATTCTATGGAGTTTATCACACGGGGAGCCCCGTGCAAATTGCTGCTTTAAAGAGAGAAAAAATGCAAAAGCAGAAGCAATTAATTTACGGGATTTGTTCAGCGATGTTAAAATGGGATTAATCCGAATGGAAACTGCTTCTTTTTACTTTTGGAAAAACCCGAAAGTAAAAAGAAGCAGTCAATGAGGGGTTTCCATTCGGATTAACCCCATTTTAACCCCAGTTTAACAGTGATGTCATCTGAAAAAACATCCGCTTTTGCAGGTTTTTTCTACTTTAAACCCCCGTTTCCGCACGGGATTTCCCCCGTGTGATAAACTCCTATGACTTAGCCTCAATACCATAGTGTCTGTCCAAAAGCTCCCTCCCTGCACTGTCAAACCTTGGGAGAGGTTGCTGTGCTACTTACTAATGAAGAGAGGTGGGGGAGGCAATTCAGATGCTGAAAATGAGCTGGTCTGCACACTCAACTCAGTGTGTTAGTGCACCCTCATTTCTCCCATACCCCCAAAACTGAAACTAGCTGCTTCTTTATTGTCTGAATTGCTTCTCTTTCCCTCTCTTCCCCACTGCAGCAGCAAGCATCACCTCCTCCCAGGATCTGACACCTACTGTGGTGAGGTGAGGACATGGAACTGCAAGGGTGAAGTGTTTATGCTCTGCCTGTTTGAGGATCTTGGCAACTGTGTTTTTCCTTTGAATGACCTGGACTCAGCAACTGTTTGATGCTGCTTAATATTTTGCACTTTGTAACATCACCAGAAGCTGTATCCAGGTCCCAGACAATCCTAGTTCTACACATGTTAATCACTGGAATAATTTGGTATGCTGTCTCCCATTAGCCAACTAGTAAAATGTGCATTCTTTAGCAGATGTTATTTAATCAGAATCAACACAAAGGATTTGCTAACTCAGGACGTATTCACACAGGCGGCTCTAAAGCCGCCTGGAAGCCCCCTGGAAGCCATCAGGAGTCATTCTGGCAGCGAAAACAGCAGCCGCCGGAATGACTCCTGATTGCCTCCGGCAGAAGCGCCTGTAATTCCTTTTTAAAAAAGGAATTAAAAAGATGGCACTAAAGCCGGCTAGCGGCAGGGATGGCGCAGGGATTGCGCAAGATGGGGCGGGGCTTGCTGCGACGTAGTTTGAACACGTCGAGCAAGACCCCGGAGTGAGGTAGGGATGGCGCAGGGATGGCGAAGGATGAGGAGGGGCTTGCTGCGACGTCGTGTGAACTTTTCCTGCACAGAGCCGGAGTGGGGCCAGATGGAGGTAGGAACGACTCCCTTTTTTGCCCTGTGTGAAAACGTCCTCAGCCAAAATAGAAAATGGAACAAGGCTCTGATTCTGACAATACTGGTTACTTAGATAAATGCAGAATGTACCCTAGAAGCCCCCACAATGTCTTCAAAGATTTTGTGGTACCACTTTAATTTAAAATGCTGAGACTATCACTAGAATGCTAAAATCAAAATACACACGTTAGCATTGTGAGCACTCTGGGTTGAAGGAAGACACACTGAGGCATGCGGTATGTCAAGTTTAAGAAGTGCCAAAGCATTACTGCCCCCCCCCCCCAACAGATTTCATTTATTTACTGTCTTAGGAGTTTATCACACGGGGGAAATCCCGTGCGGAAATGGGGCTTTAAATTAGAAAAAAAAATGCAACAGCGGTTAGATTTTCAGATGACATTGCTGTTAAAATGGAGTTAAAATGGGGTTAACCCGAATGGAAAATAGTCAGAAACTGCTTCTTTTTACTTTCGGAGAATCCCAAAAATAAAAAGAAGCAGTTTTTGATGAGTTTCCATTTGGATTAACCTCATTTTAACTCCATTTTAACAGCGACGTCGTCTGAAAATCTAACCGCTTTCGCGTTTCCCCCCCCCCAATTTAAAGCCCCATTTCTGCACAGGATTTTCTGCACGGGATTTCCCCCATGTGATAAACTCCTTACTTATTGTGTATAGAGGTTCCTAAATTGTGACTTAACTTGTGCCTAAATCTGTCACTTATGAGCATCACTTGAATTGTTTGGCTCAAGTGACTGCTTGCTCTTGGGCTGAGATAAATATTTTATTCATAAGTAAACCCATTTGTTCAAAAACAAACATGCTGGCTCATGGATCTGAGCTAATTTCAGTCAAGCAAAATACTGTATTTTGTTGTAGGATTGCCAGTTCAGGATTGTCCCATGCCCTGACGTTTCTGGCCAAAACCTGATACCCAAAGATGGCATCTAGTGATGTCACTAAGAGTTATGCATGAAGTAGCAACACAGAGTGTTCATAGCTTGTCATTCAAACACACACACAGAGAGAACTTATTTTCTTGTTTGGAGAGCTAAAGGAGCTATTCCTATAGCAAAGGTAAATGCGAGGATTATTCCTTCAAACTATGGGGGGTTGCAGACTGCCAGAAATAGTGTGAATTCAGTCCACTTTTAGGGTTAGGGTTAGTGCTAGGGAATCATGGGAACTGTTATTTTTCTGAGACATTGAGCCTTCTCTGTCAGACAACTCTGATGCCACAATAAAATACAGTTCCCATGGTTCCCTAACTCTAATCCTAACCCTAAAAGTGGACTGAATTCACACTATTTCTGGCAGACTGCAACCCCCCTAAGGGAATTGAAATAAGGAGCACTTAATTTAGCCTGCTTTCAGCTGGAAGGTGGATGCAGAGTAGGGAAGAAAGGATGGGCCCTGGCAATACAACAACTGGGTAGGAAGAAAAAAAGCTAAGTAAATGCAGACATTCCTGGAGAGTCTTTGCAAGTTGCAGCAAGATAATAATCAGCCTTTGCAAATTGTAGCAAGCAACCTGCTTTAATAGCTGAACTGGAGATTTGCATACAACTCTTTCCTCTTTCCTGGAGTTGAATTTCCTAAAACTGGAGAATTGCACCCATGTTTCTTGCCTGGGGATGGCCCTATTCTGTTGAAAACATTCATAGTTCACACAGAGACTGTGCACATTTCCTTTTTCAAATGGCTCCTAGTTTTTGTGTAAATGAAGTAAATAATCCTCCAGTTTTCATCTTTTCCTCCTTTTTTTGTTAGAGGTTATGTCATTTGTCTGTGAAAGTGATTGTTTTATGTGTGCCAAAACAAGAATAATAACGACCTTTGAGGAGTACAGTTAGCGGGCGTGTAAACGGGGTAAAGGAATGTAGAGGCAAAGTGAATAAATGACCTTTCTGAAACATTCTCCCTCAATCTCCATTTTTTTGTCTGTATTAAATGCAGTTAATATGTGTAACCCTCTCCAGTAGCTTTCTTACATTTTGTCCATCAACACTTCCTTTCATGATAAAATTCAGTTGTTCAAGGGTCTTTTTAAGGAAGAACCTATTAGAAGGCAAGACTGCTTGTATGGAACAACTCTTACAGGCCTTCTCTGTGGATGACTGCTGAAGGAGCCGTCATATCTCTGCAGACATGTTTCAGTTAATGAAGTAGTTGTTGTTCCTGGGCATTACTTCTCTAATAGAAAATTTGGTGCCAGAGGCAGAAATGACATAGAAAAAATAGGGATAGGTCCCTACACTTCCAAAAAAAGAAAAAAGAAAAGAAAAAGAAAAAGAAAGGAAGAAAGGAAGAATAGAAAAGAAAAGAAAAATGAAGAGCGCTTCAACATGTTTCAGCAAACTTTTTATTCAGTCTTAAACAATATGCCCATGTAACATGAAGTAAACAGGTCAGGTAAGCCTAGCATAAGTAAACAAATATTGTTGAACCTGCAAGAGACCACTAAAAGTTACCATTGGAAAAAGAGGAAGTGGGAGGGAGGGAGAGATTTGAGATTTATTCTCTTTTCTTCTCAGAGCCAGTAAATTAAATATGTTGATTCCTTTGTGGAGTGAGGGGGAGATCAAGAACTTTGCAAGTAGAATCTCTACCATATTACTTTCAAACATCTTATTAGGAAGATGGTTCATTTGATCTGGAGATCTAGCTGGTGATGCATACAGTTGCAAGCTGTTACTTTGAGACCTAGAGCCTTATCACATGAGAAAATAAAGATGAAACAGAGCAGGAGAATACTAGGTTTCTCCATGTCTCTTCCCATGATGTTGTAACATTTCTCTTCTCTTCCCAAGGGGGACCAGTGGCATACTTACAGTTGGTGTCACCTGGTGTGTGCAATGCGGAAGGGGAGGCAAAAGTGGGAGGGGCAGGACTTCCATGCACACACCACATTCCTGCTTTCCTCAGGGGAAAGCCGGTCCGAAGCAAGGAGCCAGCTGGAAATGGCCGCCCAGGCCAGAGGCCCCTCCCCAAAGGCCCAAAGCATCACGTGGGCTGGGAAAAGCAGCCACCCAGCTGGGGAAACAGCCTCCCACCCGGGCCAGAAATCCCTGTGGTGGGTGTCACCACTGCATGTCACCCCCTCTTCTGTTGTGTCACCTGGTACAGTCCACATCCCCTGCACCCCCACCTCAGTGATGCTACTGAGGGAGACTATTGTAAGAGTGTGCCTTTTGTTATGCTGGAAAAATCCATTTGTGAAAGGGCAAACTTTGATGACCATCTCCCTCAGGAAGAAGAGCAGAAGTGTTCTGAGGGCATGTGGAGAGAAGCGGAGAACACTTCCATTCTGTTTCATCTTTCTTTTCATGTGTGATAAAACCCCTAATCTTGGGTATTAGGGCCTTTGCAGACTGCCAGAAATAGTGCAAATTGAGTCCACTTTAAGGGTTAGGGTTAGGGAATCATGGGAACTGTATTTTATTGTGGCACCAGAACTCTCTGACAGAGAAGGCTCAATGTCTCAGGAAAAACAACAACAAACAATTCCCATGACTCCCTAGCACTAACTCTAACCCTTAAAGTGGACTCAATTTGCACTATTTCTGGCAGTCTGCAAAGGCCCTTAGTTAGTGTAAAGTAGCATTGGGATCCAGTGTGGTACATTGGCTTGAGCACTGGACTATGACTCTGGAGACCAGGTTTTGAATCTTTGTTTGGCCATGGAAACCCACTAGGTGACTTTAGGCAAGTCACACTCTCTCAGATTCAGAGGAAGGCAAAGGCAAACCCCTTCTGGACAAATTGTGCAAAGAAAATCCTGTGACAGATTTGCTTTGGGGTCATCATAAGTCATAAATGACTTGAAGGCACACAACAACAACAACAAAGTAGCATTGCAGAGTAGATCCAAATCTGACAGAATTGCTATAGTGTTTATCTTTGTCAGTGGATAGGGTGAGTGCTAATTGTTTCATCTGTTGTTAATTTCTCCTCCTCTAAGAGTTCCAAAAGAAACTTTTTGTTGTTGTTCATTATATTGCAACTGAGCCTTTTTTCCTGCTTTGTCTTTCTGTGTCTGTTTATGTGTGTAGAGCAAAGTGACAATGTTGTGGATCATCTATTCCTTGCTCTACTTGCTTCTGTTACTTGAGCCAAAAATTGTGTGTGTGAATGTTGGGTCTGTTTCCTCCTTGCAGAGTCTTGAGTTTCTTTTGCAAATAAATTGAACATTTGTAAGTTTCACATCTACATACAGAGTTTATAAAAAGTTTTAAAATATGTGATTAGATTGTTATATTGGTACTTGGAGGTTTATAATTCAAATCTCCACTGAGCTACAAAACTCTCTGGGTGACTTTAAACCAATTATTCTCTTTCAGCTTGATATACCACACAAGAATTTTTGTAAAGTTAAAGTGAAGATGAGGAGAGCTACATAGACCACCTTAAACTCATTGGAGAGATGGTGGTTAAAAAATAAATAACACCAGACCGAATCTCTGTGACCGTTAACCACAGTTTGTTTGTTCTATTGTATAACTATATATGAGAGGCTGAGCTAGATGGTGAAAAAAGCTGATAAGAAGAAAATCAACTCATTTGAGATGTGGTGCTGGAGAAGAGTTCTGCAGGTACTGTGGATGGCTAAAAAGGCAACCCAATGGGTCCTGGAACAAATTAGATCTGACACCCCACCCACCCACCCCGCCCAGAAGCCAGAATAACTAAACCGAGGCTATCATATTTTGGCCACATCATGAGAAGGTATGACTTGTTAAAAAGGTCAACAATGCTCTGAAAGATAGAAAGCAGTAGGAAGAGAGAAAGACTCAACACCAGATGGATAGACAATGAAAGAGGACATTGCCCTAAATCTGAAGGAACTGAATAAGGCTGTTGAGGATATGTCACCTGACATAGGGTGTCTTGGGGATGCCTAATTCATAGAGTCAGCAGAGGTTGAAATCAGCTTGAAGGCAGTTAACAACAACAGATCACTGTATTGATATTGTGTAATTTCTTTGCTGCTGTTAAAATTGTCACATTGGGTTATTTTTCACACACACATGGTTAATATATTATATATTGTTTAAATTATTTGCTTTAGAAATGTTCATCAGTGATGTTTCTGTTTATTTGGTATTTGTCAGAGTTGCTTAATGATATTCCACAGGAGCCATTTCAGAATTCTCAGGGCTTGGGATGCTCCTGATTTGGCAACTCTAAAAACAAATAAGATTTAGCTGGAGGGGCTGCAAAGTGAGAAAGATTTCCCACCCCTTCTTGGTGCTGAAACAAAATGTTCTCCCTCTGCCTTACAATCTGGGAAATGTTCCTTCAAGGTGCCATAGGTATCAGCAATGGTGTCACTAGAATTGGCGTCACCCAGTACAGTAACTTATAGTGTCACACACACCCATTGACCTCCTCCCATTACCACACCATACACAATCTTTAGTAATGATTTTTGTACTACTGTTATCCATAAATCGTAATTCCAATATATCACTGAACATAATGGTAATAGTTGTGACATAAACAAGTAAAATTAAAATGATACCTTTAAATTATAACATTATATGCACAGAATAAATTACATACATATACATAGCTTCATGTGGTTAAAGTGAAAAATTGGTAAACTGTGATCATTTTAAAGAAAATTTAATAAAATAAAATATTTTAATTTTTTTTAAAACAAAATTTGAAATTTGAAATTTTAATTTTTTTTAAAAAAATTGGGGCCTCTCCTTTCTTCTTTCACTGACCTTCACCCCACTAACACCTTCTTTTCAGCATATTAAAGAGACACAAGCAAATGCCACAGCCTGTTTCTGCCCAAACACAGATATTTGAGGAGCAGTGGTGTCACACCAGGGTATCATGTAGTATGGGTCCGTACGCCTGCACACCCCTCATGACACTACTGCGCATCAGCTGTGGGGCTGTCTTCTAAGCATCCAGTCTCTTTTGCAGTGGGCCAGGCATTCTGAATCGCTTTTCCAAGTCAGCTATAAGATGTCTGATTGAAACTTTTCATTAAAACATTTATTTTCTGCCAAGCCTTCTATAGTATCAAATTTTACTGATTATAATGGGATCCTAATATTTATTAATGCATTGAATGCTATATTTTGTTATCTGATGTTTAAAATACAATATGATGTTATTATTTCATAATTTCTGGTAAGCATCCTGGGAGTGGATGACTGAATACAGGTCAAAGAAAGGGGAATAGTGAATGATCGCTCTTATGTTTGTGTAAAGCAGCTTATAGAAATTAGAACTTATCCTTAGCTAAGTATAACCAATGAAGTTCATGGAGTTGCCATATGTGGACAGGTGACTTGATGACACATATGTTACATTAATAGCTTTACAGGCTGGGGGTGTTTACAGTGAATGTGTGTTTTCAGGCTGTGAGAAAGCTTCCTTCCCTTAGCAAAACCAATCTGAAATTTAATGCAAATTTAAGGATGAAATCATATAATGACTTTTTAAAAATTAGTTTCCCACATATTTTATATGCAACCTAGGTAACTATTACATAAGGCAACATTTCAGAGCTGTCTTCTCCAAACACCATCATTGATACAGGCAGTAATAGTAACTACCGGTGTGTGGCATGCTGACCTCTATGACATGACAAGGGTATTAACCTTTGTGATCCTGACCCGTGGCTGGTGGCAGAGGCCACCACTGCTCCAGATTACTCCTTCACCACATGAAATCACAAACAAATTTCATTCTTTTGAGAAGGAAAAAAAGAGAACTTTCTGCCTTGGAAAACAATGGTTTTTCAACAACACCCTTCCCTAACATAGCTGATTTAGCTCCAGCTAGTGGATTTTCTTCCACAAGTACAAATACATCATTTACTATATTCATGAAAATTAGTAAGTGAAAAAGCAAGGGCACAATTTGCAAAGATAAAGCAGGGAGAGATCAGCATCCACAACTGATCAGTCAGTGGAAGCTGTTGGATCTTCCGCATTTGAGAAAATGGAAGTCTTCTCTCTGCAAAGCTACAAAGAAAGAATCTGGATAATCTAACTGTTGCTTGCCCTAAGTATTAATACTTTTTTGGTTTTTCTTTTGGCAATCTTTGTTAGCTGCCTCAAGCACTATTTTTAGTGGAAATCTGAGAGACTAAAATGTGGTAATTAATAGATAAATTACTTTAAAAAGTAGAACTTTTTAAAGGTAAATATTATTAAAGTAGAACCTATTCATTAGTTGAAATACTCAGTTGTTCTATAACTCTGTGGGCTAAATCCATGTACTATTTCCTATTGAAATGGACCCTGAGAATCTGGAAAACTTTCCCCAGTGGCTATGTTGACAGGGGATGGTAGGAGTTGTGATCTACCACATTTTGAGACCTCTCATGGGGTAGACTGTTTTAATCTTATAACTGTCCTATGAGGCAGCTCCTGTACAGCAGTTAGGAGGGTGAGAGATGTTGTGTACTTGTCTTAGTGAGTTTACTGAGTTCATGACAAAAACAAGATTTGACTTTGAGAGTCGCCAGCTAATGTGGACAGACATATAGTGGACAGGACCCAACATGGCCATTCTGCTGATAGAACTGCTTCTGTCAATGAAAATGAGGATGAGCAGGACACCCTTCACCTTCAACCCTGGTGTCTAGTGAATTTGATGTCAGTGGTGTCAGGGATGATGGGAGTTGTAGCTCTTCACCTCTGGCTCTAACTCACCACCTTGTTATGCAGCAGAGCTGACCAGCTTTGGTCAGTGGTTGATGCTTCTTTCCCAAGCAGCAGAGTTTCAGAGAATAGGCTGAAGACCCTGACAAACTCTCCAAGCCTTCTCTCTCTTCTTCCTGAGATGTCTCCAAACTTATCCAGGATTCTTCTGGCTCTTGTATCTTCCCTCAAGACACCAGACAACTCAGTAGTCTTATATAAAAGATCTACTTTATTCTACTATATATAAATACTATATGCCCTACAAATCACAATCTCTACACTTCACAATATCTCCAAAACTACTCCACAATGTACATTAGCAAACATTGCAATTTATAGCCATTGTTAGACACCACCCACCAGTCAGTTTCCACCCAGTGGGTGTGTACATACATCTTGATTGGTCCACATAGATCATCCCATACCTAAGACCAACCCAAGTGTTTCATCACTTTACCTTGACCACTTAATGAGTCTCAGGTGTTTGCAATCTATCACAGGTGTTCTCAATATACCTTCTATAACTTTGTCCTTGGCTCTCAAGGCTTCTTAATTATATTATCTTTTTCACCTGTGTATCTTCCTGATTGCTCCTGCTTAGTCACTTTGACATTCACATACATATTTTTATTTCTATTACTGTATATCCCATGTTGCTTTTTCCTTAACAAGTGGGACAATGGATCAGTGCTGGGTATCAGTCCAAACTTTGATGCTATCCAAGGTCTAATCTGAACTGCAGAAATAACGCAGTTTGACACCACTTCAACTGCCATGGCTTAATGCTATGGAGTTCTGGGGTTTGTAGTTTTGTGGGATATTTAGTCTTCTCTGTCACAGAGCTCTGCTGCCACAGCAAACAACACATCTCAGGATTCCACTGGATGGAGCCATGGCAGTTAAAGTGATGTCAAACTGCATTATACCTTAGACCAGGGGTAGGCAATCTGTCCCCTTTAAGGGCCGAGGGACTTCAGCTTCCAGAATCCCAGGAGCTATTGGCCAACATGGGACTATTGGCCAACATGGCTGAGGCTTCTGGGAGCTGAAGTCCCTCGGCCCTTAAAGGGGAAAGGTTGCCTACCCCTGCCTTAGACCGAAGTTGTCAAACATTAGCCCTCAAATAGGTTCAGCAACTTTAAAGAACAGATTAAAACCCAGAGCAGATTCACTGCTTCACAAACATGAAAGCCATTGGTCACCACTGCCCTTCCCAGTCCAGTTCCATCCACAAAATCTGCTTGAGAAGGATAGGACACCCTCAGCCCAGGAGCCCATTCACGACACAATGATAGTATTATTATTCCACTTCAATTGTTCTGGCTGCATCCTATGGAATCCTGGAGTGCTCTGGTTGAGAATTCCAAGTGCCCCATTGAACAATGCAAATCCCAGGATTCCACGGGATGCTACCTTGGCAGTGAAAGTGTCTCACCAAACATAATTGTGTAGTGCGAATGGGCCCCAATTTGGGACTGGTGCAGAAGACTGTAAGGGAAGGATACTGCCATCATATTAGCAAAGTTTTACTCGTGTTTTAGCTAGGGATTATTTTTCAGTTTTCCAGATATTCCTACCAGGGTGACCCAAAATCTCTTTCTGCCTAGGTTTTTCAATAAAGGAAAATTATTATTATTTTAGAAAGGAAAATAAAAAGGAAAACTTGAAGGAAACAGTAACAGCTCTGGTTAGTACTTGGCTGGGAGAGTGCTAACTGTAGGCTATATTTCTGAGGCAGCAAGGTGAGCAGCATTGTGTAGTGGTTTGAATGTTGGACTATGACTCTGGAGACCAGGGTTCAATTCACCACCTGGCCATTAAATCCACTGGGTGACCTTGAGCAAGTCACATGCTCTCATCTTCCAAGGAAGGCAATGACAAATCCCCTCTGAACAAATCTTGCCAAGAAAACACCATGATAAGTTCACCTTAGAGTTGCCATAAATTGGAAACAATTTGAAGGCACACCACCACCACCACCACAACAACAACCTGGCTAAACCACCTCTGAGTATTCCTTACCTATGAAAACCCTATGAAATCCATGGGGTCACCATAAGTCAACAGTTTACTTGAAGGCACAAACACACACACACCTGACACTCAAAAGATCATAAATCTGTTGAGTTGCTTGTTGTTGTGAACCTGTGCATCCCATAATTCTGCAGAATGATATGCATAATTATTGTCCTGCCTCTGTAAACCTTCCTCATAACATCTTGCTGTGGTATGTTAGGCTGAGAGATAGGAACTAGCCCAAGGTCACCCAGAAGGTTTCATGAGCAATCCTCCTAAGTACTGGCTCCACACAATGATATAAACTTTATGGGTTGTAATAAAATAAGACTTTGAAAACTGAACATTCATACTAAAACAGCAAAGTAGGTTTGGGTAGGGAAAAAGAAAAAAGAAACAGACAAGTCAGTAGACAGTAAATGAACTTAGTAGAATTCCTTGGATGACAAGATACGTTTTTCAGAGCTTGGAAATGTTACTTTTTAGAGTACAATTCTAAGAATTCCTCAGTTTTTATTCTGGAAGTTCTAATTCAAAAAAGTACTTTTTCCAAGCTCTGGAATTGTTATGTTACTTTGTTTATTTATATATTTTATTTTAATTTGTTGTAAACTGCCTAGGGTACTATGCTGGATAATAATTAATTAAATAAGTATTACAAAGTTCTTAAAATTAATCTTTTACTCTTGTAAAGGTGTTTGGATTTTCAAACTGAGATTTCTATCAAAATGTACTTTCCTCAGGAGTTTTTTCACTGGTGGGAAAATGGAGTGTCTGCCACTTACTATATGTATGCCATGACATGGCTAAGTGTTAAGAATCAAATGACGTGTGAAACTTAGCATCTCTGTCTGATGTTCCTGTTGTTTGCCTAGGCAAATGATGTATGTAATTCAATTATCAAGGTTACACTTATTTTGCAAATAAATGGACAAATTCCTTACCTTTATTTAGCCAATAGAAAAGCACTTGACATTGATGTTCTACACTTTTCATGCATTAGGTCCTACCAGTTACTTTGTCAAAGAAATTGGCTCTGCCTTAAATCCCATTTTGGGAGAAAGAAGGGATATACATCCAAATAATAAATACATAAATAATCCCACTATTGTAGAGACAAAAATTGGGCATGCCAGAAGTAATGCAATATCACTTCTGGTTGCCATTTTGGCCACTTTTTTTCTTTCGGGGAGACGTTTTTGAGGGGGAAAAATTCAGGGAGTTCTAGAGGGTTAGAAGAAAATTATAATATTTTCAGGCAGTTTTGGTGGCTTTTGGGATGCTTTCAGGCAAAAAATCATTTAAAAATCAGTCTGCCCCTAGATTTAAAATTGGAAGACTCTGGAGGCTTCCACAGGGCTTCAGGGGCAGCATTTATGGGTTCCAAGGCACTAAAGTTAGATTTGTCCAAACCATTGTATTCCCTATCACCATGTATGTATGTGAAAGTTGGACAGTAAAGAAGGCAGACAGGAAGAAAATGAACTCATTTGAGATGTGGTGCTGGAGAAGAGTGCTAAGGATACCCTGGACTTCCAAAAAGACAAACAAATGGGTCCTAGAAGAGATTAAGCCTGAACTTTCACCAGAAGCCAAGATGATGAAACTGAAGCTGTCGTACTTGGGCCGCACCATGAGAAGGTACAACTCATTAGAAATTATAACAATGATAGGAAAAGTAGAACGTAGTAGAAAGTGTCAGAGCCATGCACTACCTGTGGTCCTTGTCTGCTGGGCTCAGCAGTGCTGTCAGCACCTGTAACTGACCAAGGTGCTAAATAATAACTCAGAGTTTCCAAGTTCTATATTCAGAACTTTACTACAGAGTATTTACAGCACTATATACAAATGAATGACAATCCAACCATCCACTAACAACAGCAACCCACATTGAACATAGGCCATGGCCCATATTTATACCTTTTGACCATGGCATCATGTTCTCACACAGGTGTCTGCAATAGTCCTTTTGCATCATGTCTGCTGTGTCATCCTGGGCATATCCTATATGGTGTGATGATGACATTTCATGTCAGTCAACATGCTGCAACCTTTCCCATATGTTGCATCATCTATAATCCGTCATTCATATTTATGTGAAATTCAACTCCAATTTCACATACACTGACAGAAAGAAAGGTAAATTACACACCAGATGGCTACACTCAATCAGAGAAGTCATGGGTCTGAATTTGCGGGACCTAAGCAGAGCAGTGGAGGACAGGGGACCTTAGAGATGTCTCATCCATGGGGTCTGCCTGAGTTGGGTTGGCTCGAAGGCAGTCAACAACAATGACAACAACAAAAGGGCAAAGTGTGGCCATTAGGCTGCACTTTGCCCTGCTAATCTACACCATACTGCCGAATCTCATGATTTCACTAGTACAGTTTAATTTATGAAGTTAGACTTTTCCTTCAGAATGATAAAAAGAAAACTCTGTAATAGATATTATAGTTCTGAATGTTTAGATTCCCTGTTTCACATGGTGAGCACACTGAAACATGTGACTAACAAATCAGTTTAGTACTTTTCAGTGTCATTTTTTTCAATTTATTATATATCATTATAAATGTACCAACAATATATTTCTATATTAACATTTTCTAAAAAAAAATCCTGTGTCTCTCACTGAAAAATCACATTAAAAATCAGTCTTTTGTACTGATTTCCTGCAATATTTTCATTTGTAACTACCTAATTCTTGCACCTCTTTCAAGCCAAGCTAAGCCATTTTCTGTAATCTCATCAGTACATTATTACCTGTCACTTCAAGATTTTTGTAGTTCTTTTTCACAGATCAAATGAAGTATATGGTCTACGTTCACTTACATGTGCATAAGACTGTATCTGCATCTCCGAAATAATGTAGTTTGACACCACTTTAACTATCATGGCTCCATCCTATGGTATTCTGGGATTTGTAGTTATTGTAACATCAGAGATCTCTGAAAGAGAAGGCTAAATATCTCACAGAACTACAAATTCTAGAATTCCATGGGCATTGAGCCATTGTAGTTAAAATGGTGTCAAACTGCATTATTTCTGCAGTGCAGATGCAGCTTAAGTAAAGTAATGTTGAAAAGTACGTTGAAGCATATCAGGAAACAAGCAACTTTTAAAAACTGGGCTAAGAGCTTTTTTGACCAGATGCATTTACTTGGATACTGGGAAAGCATTACTGCACTGCCATAATGAGGCTGATAATTTATAAAACAATAATCTAGGGAATTTAAAAAACAATCTGGGATTCCCCCCTGTATTTTTGTTTTGTGAATAAGGGAGGTCCTGTGGGAAAGTATAGTAATATCTAATTGCTGACAAGCATTAAGAATAACCTTTAGATCAGAAGTTATGACCTGCTTTTGTTGTTCTTATTTGCCATCAATTTGGCTTTGATTTATGAAGACCTTATGAATGAGAGACCTTCATGATCTCTGCTCAGGTCTTAAAATTCAGGGCCGTGACTTCCTTGGTCAAATCAATCCACCTGTAGTGCACTCTCCCTTTTTTCCTACTGCCTTCCACCATACCAAGCATTTACTTTTTCAATGAGTCATGTCATCTCATCATATGTCCAAAGTATGACAGCCTCAGTTTAGCCAGCTTGTTTCTACTGAGAGTTCAGGCTTGATTTGGTCTAAGACCCACTCCTTTGGTGTTTTTTTCTTTTTAGCAGTCCATGGTACCTGTAGAACTCTTCTCCAGTGCCATATTTGAAATAAATTGATTTTCTTCCTGTCAGCTTTCACAACCATATTTAGAAATCAGAAAAAAGATGACCTGATTATTCTAACTTTGGTATTTAATGATACGTCTTTTACACTTTACACAACTGGTTGCTCTTCACGTATTGCTCCCACTAGCTTTAACCACCATAGATGAGAATTGATGGGAAATATACTTCACCAACATATGGAGTATACTAGTTGCCACTGCCCTTCTCTGCTCAAGAAAAGTTTGAGTTTTTCAAAAAGTAATAGCTTCTAAAAGTTTTTTTTAAAGATTCTGTTAAAAATGATTTGAATGTCACATAGTTTCACAATGGCCAGTTCATACCCAAAGGCACCAGATCCTATTTGATCTTGGAACTAAGTAGGGCCAGCTCTGGTTAGTACTGGGATGGGAGACCACCAATGAATACCAGGTGCTGTAAGTGATATTGCAGAGGAAGGAACTAACCTTTGAGTATTCCTTGCTTAAAGAAACCCTATGAAATTCATGGGGTTGCCATAAATCAACAAGCAGCTTGAGTCACACACTTAGCTGTCATCTGAACCTGATTTTGGACTTTTAGCTCCAGCCAATTTGACTGTTGTACTTGCTTATTTACACTACTTCAGAGATGTTAAAGAGAGTGTTATTTGGATGTTTGCATCCATTAGCATGTTACAGTTCAAAACTGCTTTCTAATTAGACTACCTCTGAAGTACAAATTGATCCTTTGACAGCTTAAAGCAAGCGTTAAAGCTATTTGGTAATACACTGTGATTCTTAGTTACTATTTACCTCTGTCTCTGCCTCTCTCACAAACATTTACTATGGCTACATCTCTTTGTTTCCAGAGGTTCCAAGAAATGTATTTGGGAAAGTTAGCTGATGATCAACACAGCTGCTTAATGTCAAATGATGCACAGCAGGTCATCCTGAAAGAGCATGGGTTTTAGACCCACCTGGGGAAATACTTTTAATGCCAATCCCTTGGGGTGGAGATGGAAGATCTGAGAATATTTAGACTCAAGTGCTAAAAGTAAAACTATAGAAAGAGGTTATTAGGAGAAATGTGTTACAACCCCGAGTGATGGACATTCCATGTGTTAGAGCATAAACCTGGAGCAAATACTTCCCCCCACAAAAGTAAGCATAATTTAATAAATGTATATTAGTAGAGATACTATAGAATTGTATGTTCAATCTACTCTGATGTTTTTTTTTCTCTTGCAAAACACTGAAAAAAATAGTTTCAAATGTCTTCTTGAAATCTTGATTTTCTTGAGGCCTTCCTGGATGTCTTGTAGTTTGCTTTTGCTTATACTAACAAAGATATTGATTTTGGGATATATTTTTAAACTTTAATAATTAAGGGTCTTCTCTATTATCTGGTTTTTATTTATTTTTTGTACAGTAATTCAGTTGTGAAACTATGGACATGGAAAAGAGCGATCAATTAATTTAGAAAACCTAGACAGAAAGATGATAATTAATAGGAATTTCTCATCAAAATAGTTCTTTTCACCATAATTTACTTTTTTGTTGTTGTTAAATGCCTTCAAGTTGTTTCCAACTTATGGTGACCCTAAGGAAAACCTATCATGGCTTTTTCTTGGGAAGATTTGTTCAGAGGGGGTTTGCCATTGCCTTCCTCACAGGCTGAGAGAATGTGACTTATCCAAGGTCACCCAGTGCATTTCATGCATATCCCCTAGAGCAAAGGTGTATCATTTCTGGTGCATTTCATACTCACAACAATCTTCAGCATGGTGTAGTGATTTGAGTAGTAGACTAGACTCCAATAGATGAGAGTTTAAATCCTCATTCAGCCATGAGGTAGCCCTGGGCAAATCACACTCTCTCAGCCTAAGAAAAAGGAAAGGGCAAATCTCTGAATAATTCTATAGAATTATTTGTAATAGGTCAGTGAAGCTGTTTTACATATCCAACCTGCTAGGGTCGACAGGCATAACATCACTGAAGCTTTCCACTTGTATCTGCCAAGAAAAATGTATGATGGGGTCACCAGAAGTTGGAGTTAACTTAGACACATAACAACAACACATAACAATAGAAAGGCACAGCTATGGCCATACAGCAGGAGATACCACACCTGTTGCTGTACTTGCAAAGTCTCCTTATTTCCACAAGAAAATACAAACTCATATGTGGCATCTGATAACACACCATGTGGATGAATATTTGCCAGCAGCCTCCATTAGCAATTATTGTATCAGAAATGACATGAGAACTTTGCTACAGTGCATGAGTGGGCATATAAACATCATTTAATGTTGTGGTCACATATCCCCCTACCCTAGCAGTCCTTTGCCACTGTTATCTTTCCTTTCCTTATTCTATTTTATGAGAAAGTGGGTTGCATTTGTTGTGGTTGTGTGCCTTTTATTCCCACTTAAATGCAGAGTGGAAGGTCATCATGCAAAAAGCTAGAATGGAGCAGAGCAGTAGTTCTCAAACTTTCTACCCTTGTCACCCTCTTTACATCTACATGTAGACGCTGCATCCCTTCCCTCTGCTCAACATATGAATAAAATATTTTGTTTCTTTAGTGTGCATATTTTTATTTGCTCATTCATTTGTATTCATATTTTAACGTTTTGTAAGGAAATAATATCATTCAAATTAGAACAGTTTCATTTAAATAAAATTTAACACATGTATAAATTTTTATATATACTGTCTCACACACAGCCACATTCACATACCCCAGTGCTTACAGATATGTACACATTCAGTCATGCTCTTTCATTCTTTCTTTCACTCTCACACAAACTCATTTACTCTCTCACATACTCAGACACACAGAAACATTCACTCTCTTGTGTATGTGCGAGAAAGAATAAGTTTGGGAAGTGGAAGAGGAAAGAGGGATCAGGGCCTCCAAATCTCACACCTCTCCTTGATCAACTCTTGCACCCTCTTGCATGTCCCACCCTACAGTTTGAGAGCCATTGAAGTAGAGGCACATTTTGACTGGTCATATGACAAAGGTTGTGCATTCTGCCTCAAGTAACATCCCAAGAGATTTGCTTCTTTCTGTGATGTTTCTGGCCATGTTCATTGTGTTGAGGAAATGACAGAATGATACAGCCGAGTTCATATTTGTCTACTGACACAGCATGGGTGGGCCATTTGTACCATAAACCCTTCAACCAGGTTGGTCACTCATTAAGTTCAGGAGAGATGAAATGCTTTTCAGCACCTGTTATTTACAACAGGTCAGTGCAGCTGTTTTGCACATCCAACCTGCTAGAGTGACCCTGCATAACATCCATGCAACTTGCATCTGCTTTGTGTCAGTCATTAAGACAACTCACGCATATTGATACAGATGAGAAACTGCTTCCACTGCCCTACTTTATCTTCCCTCCATTGCAAAATATAATGTCTAGATAGAAGTCTTAACAACTAACATATTGTGTCCCAGTGATGTATTAAAGGTAGGATATAACTAGATAATAACAACCCAATATGAAGATTTGGAGAAGTTTCTGCAAGGGTCTTGGGTTTGTCTATTCAAGTTTGCACAGTTGGCCAACTTGGGCCTCAGTAGCCACAAAATTATGGAGGTTTAAAATGCAAGGCCCTTGTTGCCACAACCTTTGCCTCTTTATCATGATTTATGAAAATACACAAGTTCAGCCTTTTTAGCAATCACTGCACTGCATAAATAAGGCAGCTTGACTCTGTTTTAACTGCCATGGCTTAATGCTATGGAATTTTGGGATTTGTAGTTTTGTTCAGATATTTAGTCTTCTCTGTCAGAGAGCGCTGGTGCCACAACAAACTACAAATCCCAATATTCCATAGCATTGAGCCATGGCAGTTAAAACAGAGACAAACTGCATTCTTTTTGCAGTGCAGATTAGACCATTGTCCAAGTTTGGGAAGTTTCCAGGTGCTCCAGGACATACAGGAGACCTTCCCAGTGCTGAACATCTCAGAATAGGGTCCAGTGCTGGCAGAGCTCCTATACATCCCACAACAGCTGTAGGTTTGCTAGCCACCTCAGGCTTGGATACTTATGTGTTAAGAGCAGTTGGTTACAGTCATGACACTAAGAACCCAGCTCAAGTTAACTAGTGTTACAGTTGCAGTTAAAAATCACCCTTTATTTTCCCTTTTCTTAAAAGTAACTAAAATAGTAATGTATCTCATTACTTCTGAACATAGCAAATGGCAGAAATCTATAGGAAAGGTGGAGGAGCCTCACAATGCCATTTTAAGTGTGCTTTGGTGAGGAACAAAATTCTAAGAATCTTTCCACTGTTAATTTCTGTTCATTTACCTATGTTTGTTTTACTGCTTTGAAAAAGCTAATCCATTTTACAAGATCTACATGTACATTTAATGTATAAATATACATTTATATAAATAAAATTTGACTTTCTGTTTGTTCCTCCATCACATGAAAATGACTGCATTAATTTTGGAGGGGATGTTTAGGATGGTCTGACTTGACACAGGCTACATGATGCACCCAGCACTTATGGGCATGACTGGAATCACAATTATTTTTTTCATTTATACAGAGCATTGTGTTAGGTAGCTGATTGGCATGCTTTCTCAAAGGCAACCGAGACTGATGCACAGAATATTTGAGCACCCCAAGAGATATACGAGGGGGTATCGTAAAGTTTTCACTATCACCTTTAAAATTTTTTGACAGGTTTGTTTTGATTTGTAGTTGTTAACTTATCTCTACTTAGTCACCATCCAGATTCACACATTTTCCCCAGTGTTTCTCATTACTCTGTATACCTGCAGATTGCGCCTTACAAGGGGGCATCATAAAGTAATAATTATCACCTGAAAGTTATTATGGTATATTGATGAAATTTTGTCAGTGTCATCATTGGTCCCTAAGTGCATGATGTTAAGAAAATCAGCTCACTGTGTAATTCATTTTTGTGAGAGGTTGTGCCAGAAGTGACTAAAGTGTTAAATCCTCGTAAGGCACAATCTGCAGACTTCTACAATAACGGTACTTGGAGGGTCAAGAAATGCTGGGAAAAATGTTTAAATCTGGATGGTAACTACGTAGAGATAAATTAACAAGTACAAATCAAAACAAATTTTCTGTCAAAATTTTTTAAAGGTGATAATTAAAACTTTACGATACCCCCTTGTACACTTATGATCCAGAGCAGTGGAAACTGATTATTAATGATGGTTAATAATTCTCTTCAGCAATACTGGGTATCAGAAATAGTTTACAATAATGAAGACTAGTACATCTGTGCAGTAATTCATGTCAAATATATATTCTTGTCCAACTACTCAGGTGGGATATGATGCTATGTGAATTTAATTACCACCACACTTTAGACAAGTTTCTTGATTGCTAAAAGTTTGTTTCAGGTAATGATGGACAATTCCAGTTCCATGGACACCAATGCATGATTGGAAACTACTCTCAGTATTTGTCAGAATTTTCAAGACCATTGAGAGCAGTAATGAAATGAAATTCCTTTTTTTAAAATTCTATCCATTCTTTCCAGTCTTACTTTGTGTCCATGTATACAGGATTTTTGCACATAACCTCATTGGAATAAATTGGTGCACCCTTGCAAGAGATCTAATTGCACTCTCCATTAGGGAGAGTGAGATGGGTACCTCAGGCTGGAGATCTGGGTTATTATTAAAGGGCAGCAAATTGTTAATTATTTATTTTATAAAATATTGTGACACTTATGCCTACATTTATGCCATGATAAGTATGTTTAGAATTAGGACATATGTTCTAAAGGACACAATGAGATCTACTTTTGAATAAACATACACAAGATTGTACAGTAAGTAAAGCAAACCTTTGGGGCTACTACGCAATTTCAAAATGGGATACAGTCATCTTTCTCAACTAAACAGATGATTCTATTTTAAATAATTTCAACCACTGCAATGTGTTCATTGTAAACATTTATCTATTTATTACGCATTTAAATGTGCACAGCACATACACCACAATATTGAACAGCACCTGTATAAAACTACAGACAGATCTGGTAAATGGTGAAAGCTGGTACCATGTTACATCGATATCAAAGTTTTACAACATTATCAGAACCCTACAATATAAACTACCTCTGAGAAAATCAAGGGCAAGGCTGCCACTTGATAAATGAGATGAAAACAAAAGTGATAAAGAAGGAAAACCATTCATCACATCCATTGTGTTAATGAGTGAACTCAGTTATCTTGATGGTTTTTATTTTGTTGACCTAGAAATACTTTTTGCTTCTGGGAGGATGATGATCCATAACCAAAGGTTAGAAAGGTTACTGTTTGAGACTATAATTCACATGGCCAAGCTGACTGGGAGGATGGTTTTGGAAGTTTTAGTCCAAAAAATTAACTTTCCCAAGCTTTCCCCATATGAATATGAACACATTAAAGAGAGAGGGGTATAGACTGCACAGAAACATTCTGGAATTCCACTGCCAAAAGTTTACCTAGGACTGGAGTGAAAGATCATATTTCACTTAGGTTTTTGTGAACATCAGTGAGATAGTTGAAAGAAAATCTGGTCCTGCTATATTCTGATCTCACTGGTAAGTAATGATGGACAGCTCCCTTCAATTCTGTTCAGAACTGGTTCCTTCCCAGCCCAACAACAACAACAATACCTTTTTCAGATAATGCTTGAAATTATTGGCCAGTTTTTCCTAGGCAAAAAGGAACATACAAAGTCCTCCTTTCCCTTTCAGTCTCCCTACTTTCCTAGGGAAAAACCTTAGGTGTGGTGAGCCCACTAGAGACAAGAATGGTCAGCATGTAGGCCGCATTCTTAACATGGTCACAGCATGACCATGAACTTCCATTTTTAGTTAGGGATGAGACCTAAAAGTAGATTTCTCCAATGTTTTATATGCCCTGCCTATTGCCAGTTACTCTCTTACGTTGCTCAAAGGCAAGGCTTTGGTTGTTTTTGTTTTTGTTTTGTTTTTGTTTTTAGGTTGGGAAGCACCAATGTTGAGCTAGTCCCCATTTCAGGAAGTTCCTGGGATGATTTTATAAAGGGTTAAATCTAAGGTTACCAGGGTAAAAAATGGAAAGGACTGCTATACCTTTAATGGTTGTGTAAAAGGGGGACTTTCAAGAGGTTGCTTGTTACCTGGTTGTGTGACAAGGAACATCTATTGAAATTCTCTTTTCTACACAGCCATAAAGGTACAGGAAAGCCTTCTCCAGTTTCAGTCTGTTAGCCCTAAAACAAGAAGAGTGCATACTCTGAACTTCTCAGATTCTGAACTTTCCTCCACCAGTACTGGTCAGTAGCCTTATTCTTCTTAAGTACAGTACGTATGCAACTCATTCATAAGCACAATATTGATCACAAGCAGGTTTCTTTTTAAAAATGCAGGAATGTAGAAAAGGGAAAAGAAAGCTGAACTCAGGTTTTCTGTAGCTTTGGAATTTTGATGATGCCTAAATTTACAGACTATCTAAGCATTGTCTACAATTAGAGCATGGAAAGTTACTTTTTGAAGGTAATATGTTGTGTAAACCATTAGAGACCCCAAAGGGTGATTATCATTAACACTGTAAAAGAAAAAAAACCCCTAATCACATTAATTATTACTTTTCTGCTCATCACATTTCCAATTACTTTTCATTACTTATTAAGCGCAAAGAGGGTCCATAAAATTCATAAGAGAATGACATAAAACAGGAACAATTTTGTTAACTGTTTGGAGAAATGCCTTAAAATCTTTTAACAAGTAACTTGAAAACATTACTTGTTGCACCAAAATTATCATCATCATCATGATATCAGTGGGTAATGCCATTTCCACTAACTATATTACTTTTGAAATGACCTCATTGCCAACAAACAGACAAACAGACAAGTAAACAAGTATAGGGAGTTACAGGCAACTACATTACTTGTAATTTATTATCCAAGTTCTGCTTAAGATTGCAATCTCTTTCAACTATTCAGGAATACCTTTATTCTTTTCTGTGGGGCTTCTAAGGACTAGTTTAGAAAAGGGGTATGCTTACACAATCAATTAGCCTATGATAATAATTTGTGAAATAAATTCTAACTAAAAACTGAATGGAAGATTGAGGTATACTAACAGGGAGAACCAACAACCTCTATCAAGATCACTTCTCTTGATTCACTTCTCTTTCCATCCCAATGAAATGTACATTCTCAGGTAAACATGCTTAGGATTGTTACTTCTGATAGAAGTAAATCCCTCAGATCCACATGCAGCAACACACAAATAACCAAGCTAGTCTGGCAGAGTCTATGGCTAAAACAACCAAGAACTGATTGTTCACATAGCTCTTATCTCAAGCTAACTTGGTACTGACAGACTTTGCAATTTACTATCACTAAATTATCTGAAGATTGCAAACCATGAATATATTGGCACAATCTTTGAGAGTGGACATAGGATGTGTAAGACCACTCAGCTTGTCTTTCAGCATTTGCCTGAGGTGATAAAGAAGGAGAACGATCCACAATAGCAATTCGATGTGTTCAAGTAATCAAGTGATATCTACAATTACCCTATGGTATATATAAGCTTAGTATCTCATTCAAATACCTCTCGTATTAAACATTTTTAGTGGCAACATGGCTTCATTAATGTTGCTGAGGGACCCCATGCAGAATCATATTTGGAAATACCCATGCTACTGACACCAGACCAGAGAGTTGGTTTGGATAGAATGCAAAATTATGGCTTAGTGTTACATGCAGGAACTGTATGAGCTTGCTTCCTTGCTTCTCTCATGCCTATGAGGAAGCAATTGGAAACATTCAGTTTTGTTTTCAACTATTATGTATAAATTCTGGGCTGTCACAGAAAGGAGGGTGTAGGCCTGTTTTCTGCTGCCCCAGAGGGTAGAAACAGGTGATGACTCCTTCTCTGGACATCTTCAAAAAGAGGCTGGGCAGTTGCCTGCTGGGGATGCTTTAGCTTGAGGTCCTACACTGAGCAGGGTTAGACTTGATGGTTCATGAGACCTCTTCCAACTCTTTGATTCTATGATTCTCAGTCAGACATAATTACTTCTTGTTATGATTAGATCTGATCCTGACTTGTTTGAATTAATCACAGTTTAAACAATCCAGAGTTAGAAAGCTAGCATATTGTGATCTAAGATCATTAAGCCATCTTGCTTTACAATGAGAAACATTAGCCATCAAAGGTTTCACATGGGCAACTTCCCAACCCTTCCCAGGGCTTGAGGGCCACAAGATGCCTTCTCTCTCTCTCTCTTTCAGAATGCTGCACTACCATATTGTGGTTGCCATTTGGGGTGACCAGATGTAATTTAGTATGATTCCTGGTCACTTTTTGGCACTTTAAGGAGGGCTGGCCAAGGAAACACCATTATTTATGGGTGAGTATCAATATTTGTTATTATTAATTTTATTTTTTCTACAGAATTTGGATTTGATGGGTAGTAGGGAATTGGGAAATTAGTGGGGGACCCACACCAGAACCCCCGAAGTCTTCACATAGCCAGGAAGGCACATGATTCCCAACCTTGTTGTAGCTGCACCAGAGGAAGGAGAGGAGAGTGTGTGAGTCCAAGGCTCATGCAGGTTCAAGCATGTAACATTAAACCATAGCTTAGTGTTACATGCTTAGAGCTCCTATTTCTCCCAGCGTGCACAGAGAGTTCCCTTGCTTCACTACAAATCAGCCCTTTATACTGAACTAGCCTGTCATCTTTCACATTTCCTCAAAGAAAGGGTAACAGCCATGCTTTTACAATTCTAGGGCCAACTCTGGTACATTCTCCAGTAAATTGTAAATATTTACTCATTTCATTATTGCACATGAATATGATTGTTTGGGATTTTTTAAAAGAAAAATTCTGATGGACATTATCATAAGAGTTTATCCACATTTGTCAGTGATGTCTTTCTTGCAGATCAGAACTGATTTTCTATAAATTTCACAAAGCTTTTTTGTTGTAGTTGCACAAAATGCAATGTTTTGTGAAAGAATCCAGTTTAAGAAGGCACTAGTCTTTTTACTCTCATGAATGAGTGCATGGGCATAATGTTTCATGCAGAGACACCCTGATGGGGTGTCTTGATGTGTCCTTTCTCATCAAGGGTGATATCAGAAGATTTGCAGATTTCCTTTTACTCACAATTCTTCAACATGAAGAATTTTTAAAAAGCACAGCCTAGGAAGTGGGACCTCTGATCACACTCTTGCATGCATTAACTCACAGCTGGGCCTCTGACTTGTAAAGTTTTATTGATAACATGGTCTCATGCAGCCCTTCACATGTTTGAGCTATATATCAACCTTAAGCAGCATAGTCAATGAAGAACTGCAGTCCATCAATGTCTGAAAACTTGCTCTAAAGTCTACTTAACATGATGGTCAACCTAGTCTTGACAATATAATATGCAGGTGCTAATATTCCAATAGAACAGCATTTCAGCATCTGCACATGATATTGCATTGAGGCATCAGTAAGCAAGAGATAAGCTGTGATAAAAGTGCAAACACTGCATGCAGAAACCCCATCTTTAATCTCCATTTTCTCTGGTCAAAATCATCAGATAGAAAGGGATAGCAATAATTTCTATCTGAAACCTTGCAGAAATATTTCTAGACAATACCAGGCTGTAATATTACAGGGTAGACAGTACTAGATTGGATGGTCCAATGTTTTGAACTGGTATAAGGCAGGTTCCTCTGTCTCTCTCAGGCAGTGAATATGGCAAGTGTTGCGAAAAACTACAGATCCCACAGCCAGGCTGGAGAGTGCTCAATGTAGATTGGAGGAGACTGGGAATTATAATCCCTAACTTCTCCAAGCTCTGCACAGGCACCATATGAAACAAGGGCCCTCAGTTTCACTGATCGAGTACATGGGACTAGGCATTAAATGCACAAAGGAACAGAGTTTTCTGGGCTACAGCTTCCAGGTCACAACTGCAAGTTACTTTTGCACTGTCAGGCCTAGAATCTGCCAGCCCCATAGCCAGTGGGACTCTGGGAATTATATTCCAAACAAGTATGGTTGCCAAGCCTTATACCTGAATCCAAAGAAATTACACTGACATCAATGGATAAGATTTGATGATTTTGGCCTAAAGAGGTCAGTGGCAATCATCATCATTATCTCCAAAATAGTTTAGCACCTTGAATGGCTCCTATAAAGTTTGAACTAAAACCCAGAATGGATTCATTATCCCACTCTCATGACAGTCATGGGCTGCCACTGAAAGAGATCCTACCCTGACAAAATCTGAAGGCCTCTGCTTGCCCACTCCAGTCATAAATCTCAGTAGCATCAAGTCAGCCTGCAACAGCAGCATATGATCATCCATCTATGATATTGCTGTAATAGAACAGCTACTACACCCTATGATAAACCTTTATTTCCTAGTGCTGCAAGTCTTACACTCAAGCCCCAATACTGTGAGCTATTTCCTAAAAAAAAAATATGATGAGGCTTTCTAGAGTTTGCTTTTAAGAAATCTCTGAACTTAACATTCTGTGTTCAAAGCCACACTTCTATTTAAAAAGAAAGAAAAAAGAAACCAGCCCTCAAAGCTCAACAGAAGTTTTCAGACTTCCCATCTCCTCCCCCTTCCACCCCCCTGCCATCATTCTTAAACCTGTCTGTTCATTCTTTGCTTTAAAGACATGGTTTACATTCACAAAATATATAAAGAAAAATATAGGGTTACTAGATGACCATATAGTGCTGCAGCCTGACAGCTGTCTGCAAATATTTTCACCATGATTATCCTTACTAAAAGTAAATCACTGGGTAAAGATAGCACAAACGTGACAAGGCTCAAATTGGATGCAACCAATGCTATCTGGAATACTTGTGGCTACGGGGGGGGGGGGGGGGAGAAAGTAGGGATTTGGGATGCTCCCTCTTACAATGGAATTATAACACTGAATGAATGGGGAGGGGAAAATGTATGCACCTTCCAAGCAGTTAAAAAAAAAAGAAATTCTATTTAAGAATGAATGAAAGAATAAGTGAGGTAGACTTGAATCATTTTAACATCAGGGAATGAAATGTTAAGGCTGCAATCCATAAGCCATTTTACATTGTAGCAGTTCAAGTTGCCAGAATTTTTTAAAAGTAAGCCCACAGCTACACTGCAAAGAGACAAAACAATTTTATATCCCACATATATTAGAAGGGGGGGAGTTATACTTGTAAAACTTCTGCCATGTCTTATATTCTGTCACTGTGATGTGTATGGGCAGGTGAAGGTTTTCTGCCCTATTTCTTTCTACTGATTCCTATGGGTGGGATTTTGCTTTACCACTGCTCTGTGCTCTGTTAGGGCCTCATGAGTCCTGAGACTGCTCCACTTCTCTCCTGCCACATTCCTGCCCATGTTTGAACCTCAGTTTGGGCCTTGCACTGGCAGAGCAAATACACTGGTGATATGGATACATTGTCACAATATCTACACTATACATCAGCTTTACTCCACTAGCTCTGCCAGCGTTAGCAAGCCTTCTGCCAAGCAATATAGCTCCTCAGCTTGGGTACCCTAAGTGCAGAGCTGTGCCATGATTTTCATGTTTCTAGAAACAACCCTGGAATTCTGAATTTCAAAAAGCTATGGATCACTAGCAGCACTTTTTTTTTTTTTTTTTGCAAAACCTTATAGCCAATGGAGTGGAAATTACTTAGCTATGTTGACATGCAATTGATGAACTTGCTAGTGATGAGTGAGCAGACCTTAGAATGGGTCATCTCATAAACAGGCCTATCTTCAGCAAAGGACTGCCTGATGGCATCTCTGATAATCTACCAGAGACACTAAAAATGATCAGTCCACTAAAAGGTCAATTACCAAAAGGAAAATCTGGGGCCTTTTCTGTTGCAATGGTACATTCCAGGCTTACACTGAAAAGGTGACATATACTTAGAGGGTTATGGATTGCAGCCTTGAAGGCAGCAGCATATTATTTCCTTCTAAATATTGTATTAAAAATAATACATCAACTTCAATAGTCTGGCCTTGTCTTAGCGTAGGGGTGGACAACTTGTAGAATACTAGATGTCACTAACTAAACTTCTATCACTCTTCACCAGTAGCTATTCTGGCTCAGACTGTGGTAGGCCACAGTTGTCCACCCTATCTCAGAGTCTGAACATCATCTTCAGAAAAGGAAAGAGAGAGACAAAGAGAGATCCTTTTTGATGACATACTATTTAGGCCTTCCTAGAATAATGCATTGGTGAGTGGGAATGATGTTATCACATTAAAAAAGATTTGTAGTTTTATTCCAAAATTTAAATGCTACTAGTTAATCATAGCCTGTTTCATAGTGTGAAAATGTATGGGGACGGAAATGAACACAGACAGTCCAAGCCAGACTAACTTGTAAAAAAAAAGGATTGTCTAAGTTTAAAAACGTATTTTAGTAAACTTGGAGATTTATTCTGGAGGTTACTGCTGAATTATTTTCTGCATAATTCACCCAACATGGCTGCTGTGCATCCTCCAAGGCTTTCATGCAATATATTGGTGAACTGAATCCTAGGGGCTCCAAAGAGGCTGCCTCCATGAAAGTTCAGAGTTCAGCAATAGCAGATCTAAAAACAGCTTAGCAGGGTGGTACTTCAATGCTACACTTTTTGTACCCAGCAGTAAACTGATACCATTTCAGTGAAATAGCAATCCTGCACAAAAGGAGGTCAGACATTGTGTTTTGCTACAAGCTGGCATCAGAACTGAGAAAGGTTTGCCCAGTCCTTTTTTTTTTTCTCCCAAAGACTAAGAACTTATCTGGTTATCATTGGTTTCTTTAAAAAGAAGGGGAAGGAGGGAGAGGGAAGGAGAACAACCATTTCATGTCCACTAACAAACACTGTACAACACAGAGAACAGTGCAAAACATTGTAAATATAGGAATCGGATTTCACATTAAAAACAAACAAACACATAATAGCAGCACACCTGTGATAACTTACCAAAAAAAGTTAAATAAACCACAATGCAAAAAGAGTCCTCTACGGTTGCGTTGTGCAACCAATAGCTTAAGTTGGAGGTTTTGTTCTCTGGTGGGTCTTTCTTTCTTTCTTTCTTTCTTTCTTTTTTCTTTTCTTTTTTTAGGAATTAAAATAAATCAGAACTATAAATAAGTTTCTGGCAATATATACAGACTTAAATAATTTAAATATCTTACATCTACTCTTGCATAAAACTCTCAAAGAAAAGTGCACCATAGATTCTGCCCGTTGCTTTCCACTCTCTTCATTGGGCTTGGCCTTCTCCCTCTTCCCTGAGGTAGGTCTGAAGGGACAACTCTCAAATCCTAGGAAGAAAATGTGTCACTGTCATGGTGGGAGAGACTTTGTTGCCTTTCTTTGTTCTTCCATTTTTACTCAGAGCTATGTACATCCCCGGATAGATTTGGGACTCATAAGCGTTGTAGTTGTTTGGCAGCAAGATCTCTTTGAATTTACACTCATCATTGAAATGACTCTGAAATGAGAAGGGGGGGGGGGGAGGAAAGAGACAAGGGATGTGAGTCAGGTGTAAAAATGTTCTTGGAAACAGAGGTGGGAAAGAGGAATCTTAGCAGGTTTCCTATTCTCTTCTCTGCCACCCAGGGCTGCTACAAACTCTTCAGCACGTCACAGATTTAAACCTGGACACATGTGGCTAAGCAACATCAGAGTGGGGTCAAGATGGCAAATGTTATTAATGGAGAAGAACAAGAAGGCAAATGTTATTAATGGAGAAGAGGCTGTAGCAGTTTTGTTTTTACCTGTGCCCACTGAGAAGGGCAAGATTCTGCCCCCTCCTGTCCTCCCCACCTCACACTTGAATACTTTATTAAACATACTTAATATGTTTAGTATATATTTTAGTATGTTTAACATGTCTACTACAATAAGCACATTTTATCTGCAAAGAAATGCATTTGTGAATGCAATTTATCATAAAATATACTTTTTAATTTTAAAACTAACTAGATCAGTTTTTGAGCTACTCTGAGCCATTTTTCAAATGCTGTACTGTAACATGCAGAGAAGTGTTAAATTTGGAAGAAAATTATGTACCTATCCACAAGTTAAGTATGAAGGTGTGGATAGGTGGGGATTTAAACACATTTAAAACAGTAAAATAGAAACACACACACCCTGCATTAGAATCACCATCTACCACAACAATTTAAAAACCAAATGTCTGCCTAAAAAAAGTTGTGGGTTTTTTTTTTTCCTAATGAGGAAAAGACAGCAAGGAGTGAGCCAAGTAGACTTTCCATGGAAGGGAGTTCCACAACTTGGGAGCAGCCACCGAGAAGGCTTTCTCTCATGAAGGCAAATCCTTTAACACAACACACATTTCAACACTATCTAAACCCCATCCTTATGAGGGTGCCCTTGACCTGTTTATCACACCCCTTTTTGTTTCCCACACTACATTCCAACACTCATCCATATGGTTATCTATTCTCCTTGGCTGTAAATAACAGTTTTTCCCCCCTCTGTTGGTCTCCCAAACACCATAATTAAAACGTCACTTGCCACCTCATCTCCACATATACATGGTTTTGAATTTGATTTGACTTTCTTTCACACAAATGGCTTATATAAGTCTGTCTCTGGGTTCTCCACTCCAAACATGCATCTGAGGAAGTAGGCTGAAGTCTATCAAAGCTCATGCTAACAACTTCTTGTCTCCAAGGGGCTACAAGGTAGGGAACTGGGTATGTTTAGCCTGGAGAGGAGGCAATTAAGAGGTGATATGATAGCCCTGTTTAAGTATTTGAAAGAGTGTCACATTGAGGAGGGAGCAAGCTTGTTTTCTGCTGCTCTGGAGAACAGGACCCAGAGTGATGGATGAAAGCTACAGGGAAAGAGATGCCACCTCAGCATTAGGAGGCACTTCCTGACAGTAAGGGCTGTTCAACAGTGGAACACACTCCCTTGGAGAATGGTGGAGTCTCCTTCTTTGGAGGTCTTTAAAGAGAGGCTGGATGGCCATCTATTGGGTATGCTTTGACTGAGAGTTCCTGCATGGTGGGGGGGTCGGACTGGATGGCCCTTGTGGTATCTTCCAACATTCTATGATTCTATGATTCTAGGGTTGTCATAATTCTCTTCCACAAAACCAGGACAAAATGTAGGAAAAAATGTAGGTCATTATAAAATAATAATAATAATAAAAAAAAATGGAGGACATGACCAACTAAAAACCAAAAACATTACTAAAATAAAAAATTAATATAACATTAAATATAAATATAATAATATATAAATATAAATATAATATAAATCTTGGAGCTGGATCTCCTTGGGGCTGGGATCTCCTCGATTTTCCTGGGGTTTGGCTGGCCAGCTGAGGCCCCGCATGCCCACAGCAAGAAGGCCTCGCCACCCTGGACCTCTTTCCAGCTTGGCCGGCCAGCTATGGCAGAAAGGCCTCACTGCCCTGGAGCTCTTTGTGGATCAGGGGCCAGTCGAGGCCCCACATGGTGGTGACAGGAATGCCTCCCCACCCTGGACCTCCTTGTGGTTTGGCCAGCCGGCCAGCCAAGACTCTACACAGCTGCATCAGGGAGGCCTCACCCCCTGGATGTCTTGGGGCTTGCTTGACTGGCTGGCTAAGGCCCCGTGTGGCTGCGCCAGGGTCAGGGTAGCCTTGCTGCCCTGGATCGCCAGTCAGGACTAAAACCAGTCAGGGCATCCCAAAGAGCCTGAAAAACTGGGATTGTCCCAGGAAAAAAGGGATATGTCAATCCTAAGGTGGGGATCATGTCAGTTCATACCAGAATTTATAAAGTGAATCAAACACCACAAGTTTTCCTACTCCAGGTATGTCCATAATACACTGGTGTGTCTTTGATATGGATTTACAAGAGGATGTGCCCACCCTTGTTGCATTTATTATAGCACTGGAGATCGTTTGGCCTTTCAGAGTTTGTTTAACTGCAACATCCAAGTCCATCTTCATTGGCTGTCCTTGCTAGGGCTGATGGGAGTTGCAATCTGATAATATCTGGGGGCCATATGAGTCCCCGCTGCTAACTTAGCAAAAGTTGAATGGCGAGTTTGAATGCAATTTAGGATTCTATTGAGAGTATCAGTAGAAGCATACCGTCTTCTACCACAGCCTTCCTTAATGGTGGTGACCTCTGGACATTTTTTACTGTATAGTCAGCCCTCCATATCAATGGATTCTGCACCCACAGATTCAACCATCTTAAAAACCTTCCTCCCCAACATATTCCAAAATACAAGCCTTGATTTTGCCATTTTACAAGGGATACCATTTTACTAAAGGTAATGGTAAAGGTTTTCCCTTGACAATATTGTTTAGTTATTATTTTTATTATTTTATTTTCATATATTCCACCTTTCTCCCAATATAGAGACTCAAGGCAGCATCCGACTGTACGGGGTAGTGCTCATCTCTGTTACTAAGCCAAAGAGCCAGAGCTGTCAAAGACAACTCTGTCAACATGTGGCCAGCACGACTGCACAGAACACTGTTACCTTCCCACCAAAGTGGTACCTATTTATATACTTGCACTTTTACATGCTTTTGAACTGCTAGCTTGGCAGAAGCTGGGACTAGGGATGGGAGGCCACTCCATCACATGGTACTTAGCCCTCGGACTACTGACCTGTCAATCTTGCAATCATCAGTCAGCATCTGAAACTGCTGAGCCACCGTGTCCCACCATTTTGCTAAGTTACTGTAAATAACTGTAACTGTAAATACACTGGTGTGGATTAGGCTTCCATGGATTTTGGTGTCTATGGGGAGTCCTGGAACCAAACCCCAGTGGATACCAAGGGTCCACTGTAATTCTCACCATTTTGTCTAGGGATGGCATAACAAGCCAGAAATGGGAAAGCCCCTTTACTTTGTCACCAGCTGGCAGCGCATACTATACTCCATAAACTACAAGCACCCTTGGTTATTGTTGGGTTGTGGGAACCCCTTTTTAATAGATCTCAGAGGTATCAGCCAACTGGGGCCTAAACATGAAACCTTCTGACATGGAATCCACTTTCTAAATACATGGAGGGGGCAGATCCCTCATCTCATCTCAGCAATAGATACATATTCTATGTGGTGGTTTCATTTATTTATTTAAATTCCCATATTAAACTCAATGACTCAACTGCTTAAGAATATGGATGGAGACCCTCATCTGTAGAGGAAAGTCTCCTTCATTTACAACAGTAAAGCCCCTAGGATATTTCCAAGCATGAAAAATCCTTGGGCAGCTGCCTTGAAAATGAAGGAGATGGGAGATCTTTTTACCTTATGGTAAGGAGATTTTGAATATGGGAGAAAGCAAATTATGGACTCAAAGGAAGATTTCAAGGGTTTGCTTCATGACTGGGGAATGGACCTCCCTACTATATTTTAGCATCCACCGGAAAGGCTCCTAAATAACTCTTTATGGATACCGAAATGCCCAACAAGAAGAGGGCAGCCCTCTGTTTGATGTATGATCCCTTTAAAATGGGTGATGAACCTTTTCCCCTAGTTCCAGCATTTCTTAGCATTTCTTCCAGGAACTGTTTTTCTCTTTGTGTGTGTATGTGTACACAGGTGTCATATACGTGTGTAAGACTGGAACCAAATGTTGGATACTCTTTCTCCTTCTCTTTCCCCCTTCCCTCTCCCATCTCCTTTTCTTTATCTCCACCCCACTTTTGTTCAAGACTAGGGACTACCAAACAGGTAAATGAATATAACTGGTTATAACTACCATGGTAGGAACAGCATTCAAAGGCATTTTAAGGAAATCTTTGAAAAGCTTTTAAATGACACAGGGTGAGAATTCACATTGCTCTCTGTCATTCACATCAGGGTCAATAACCAACAAGCAAATCTATGAAGTCATCCCAAACAAATAAAATTTGTCTCCCTTTCTCCCAGCTACTGTGACAAATTCAGTGATGCTTCAGATGAGGAAAAAGATGTCGCAGGTGGGGTAGCAGATAACATCATATTCCCTACTAATCAAACCTACTACAAGTTTGGCCCTGTAAACTGCCCCACCACACCACTGCCAATGAGCTTGTCTAATCATCTTTTCAAACCGTCTAAGCCAGTGCCTACTATCCCCCCCCCCCATCTTAAGGTAGTATATTCCCTATCAGAATACAATAATGTAAAAGTGCAAGCTGTAATCCAAAACACATATATCAGTTGGAGAAAGTACTTCCTGGGATTATAGTAGGAACATATGATCCAGCTGTATTAAGACACAGTGTATGCCTGGTGGTGTTTTTTCTGTTTGCAAACAAGTGTCTCTGAAAGATAGCCAAGATCAGCTGATTGATGGCTTTACTGTATATTGATATAGGTCAAGACAACCACTTGCATTTTTGACCTCTCACTGAGGGTGTGGCAATGTGGACTGTCATGATGAATACTATACACTCCAACTATACACTATTTGGCAAGGACACTTCCAGTTAATCTTTTGTCGTCCAACTTTTCAGCTGCTTTTAAAATTTCCCAATTTCTCTCTCTGCCTCCCACTTTCTCCCTTTGTCCTCAGCTTACTTCAGTTGCTGCAAACTGAGTTCACAATGCAAGAATAGATTGCATCCAATGAAATCAACAGGTGGAAAAAGAGAGAAGAGGGAGGAATCTTGCCCTCCCCAGTAGGCTCAGGCAAAAACCTTCTAAATTGTCTGTTCTTCCTCATTTATAACCTTTGCCATTTTAAACATACTGTGATGTTGCTTGGTCAAAGGTGTCTTGGTTTTTATCTGAAATATTGGAGGGTATTGAATAGCTGTGTTTCAGAATTTACCACTGTACAGTAATACTCTTCATCATCATCCCATAATTATTGTAGTCCAAAAAGTAACTTTTCCAAGGTCTCCAACTTTCTGTGTACAGTCTACATCCTTTGTGTTGTCTCTTAGGCTTATAGGCCTAAATCCAATCATGTCACTGTGCTAGCAGAAGGCCACTTGTAGAAGAGGTTGTGTAAACTTATGCAGCTGATTCCACAGTGAAATAATTGAGCACCACTATGCTAGCTGGCATATTCATTCTGCTAATGTTATGTTGGATTTAGACCATATCTTTATCGGCCTGAGATATAACATAAAGGATGTGGCTTTTGATCAACTAGAAAAAAAATATTATGACTATGTAGACCAGGGGTCAGCAACCTAAGGCCTGCGGGCCGGGTGCGGCCCACGGAGGCCTTCAGACCGGCCCCTGCCTGGTCTTGCCGCCGCTGCTGCCACTGCTTTTCGTGGCCGTGGGGGTCCTCCAGGGCGCCATTTTAGATTCCAAAATGGCGCCCTGGAGTCTTGCGCGACCTTTCCCATTGTGGGAAAGGTCACGCGAGACTCAGGGAGCCATTTTGGAATCCAAAATGGCACCCCGGAGGATCCCCGCGGCTGTGCCGGGCCTCTCGGAGGCCTGGCGCGGTCAAGGGAGCCCTCCTGGGGGGGCATTTTGTTTTTCAAAATGGCACCCCCCACATGCACATGCATGTGCACGATGGTGGGAGTCATGCACATGCATGCACGGGGGGAAGCACCAACCCCCAGTGCCATTTCCCCCCCGCTCCCGGCCTGCCGGCAAAAAAAGTTGCCAACCCCTGATGTAGACCATGCAAGAAGGAATAAGGTAATGGACAACAAATCACTACAGAGACAAATCACTACAGATACAAAAAAGAAGCAGCAGCAGCAGCAGCATTACACCCAGTTTGTTACAATTATAGTGCAAAACCTGCAGGAAAATGCAAGAGTTTTACAATGAATGGCCTTGGGCCAGTATTGCTATCATTGGGGCAGACCTAACCCCCCACCCCACCTCACAGAAGAAGGAACAGAAGCATGCAGTAGAGTTGGCTTGCCCCATTTTGAAGTCAGTGAAGTAATGCACTCGGTCATCTCAAGAGGTGGAGTGGGGTGGGGCAGGGAATAAGACCATTAAACCCAGGGTCTAAAATTACCACACTGCACTGCTGCCCTTGACACCCTTAGATTTAACCCCGCTTACTTTTGGACAAGTCAGTGTGAAAGCGATCTCTTTCCAGAATCATTAGGCTGAGAGGCCTGCCCACACCGGCTTATACAAACAGGGAGGCCACAACAGAAGGACAGCTGGAAATGACCATAAACAAGATTTGTATTATTTTTAGTAACCAAGTAGGCTTAAGAAATGAAATGCCATTTAACTATTTGTTCACAAGATGGAGTATGCTTTCTTTTCTTTTCTTTTCTTTTTTTTAAAAGGTCCTTCCAAGCAACTCATTCCTTCCAGAAGAGATCAGAGAAATACATACATTTTTGAACCAATGAATTTTTGCACAGCAGCTAGGAATTACTCATTTGCTTTGCCAGTTAATAAAACAAGGGCCAATAAGCACCTGGTGTGAATGTGTCACCAGATTCCTGACAGTATTGTATATTCTTCTAAACTTTTGATAATTTATCACTGAAGTGTGACAAGGATGGGGTAGAACTAGTCCCTGATTGCATGTATTATGCCTGAATAGGGCTTTTCGCTCACAGTGACCTCATGTGTTCCAATTTGTACTGGAGGCAGGTCCAGAGTTATAGTGGTGAATTTTGAAGTGCAGGTGTCATCATAGGTGGCTCCCTTGTCTATGCCCCAAATAAAATTCCAAACAAGCATTGCAGTGATGTATAACAGAGGTGAGAACTATGTAACTCTCCAGATGTTTCTGGGAATGTGATTCTCAGCTCTATGCTGTTTAGGGCTCATGGGAGTTGCATTCCAACATCTGGAGGGCTGCATGACTCCCACACCTAATCTATACCAACAAACCAGTTCTAGGAGTTTCTGTCTTCACCAGGAACAAGTGTTTTGTAAAGTCAATGGGTCTGCATTGTCCATTCAAGAAAACACCAATCCAAAATACTTTGCATTAGAGGAAGCATCACTCATAACAACATATCACTGCTGGAAAAATCCATCTCTATGATCTAGTTTCTGTGATGAGTGCAGCTAAGCTTCAGAGGAAGGAGGATTGCCTGTGTTAACTAGCAGATGATATCTTTGTCCCAATGAATTTAAAATGTGGTGCTTAAAGCCCACAAACCTTAGCTCCACTATAATACTGCGCAATTCCAAATAACTGTTAAATTTCAGTTTTTCAAATTATGGGCAAACATCATCATATAGCTTCTATGTTTCAATAGCCCACTATACAATCAAAAATCTCTTTTGCACTTAAAAACTAATTTTGGAGTATAAACTGCATGCATTCCATAGATTCCTGATGAATCAGGTTTTTTTAATATTAAAAAATAATAATTCCTGTTAAGGGGAACAGAGTTTCTTTTGGGACCACAGTGAACAAGGAGTAGTCGTTTATTCCTCTCCTCACTGTAGTTCTGATGGCCTTCCCCTTTCCTCATGCTGCAAGTAGCAATAGAATAAATACTCCAATTGCAAGTTTTATGCCTATTGGTAATTGCAAAATGATTGCAGGCTAGATTTAGCCTGGAGAAGAGAAGGTTAAGAGGTGATATGATAGCCCTGTTTAAATATTTGAAGGGATGCCATCTTGAACATGGAGCAAGCTTGTTTTCTGCTGCTCCAGAGAATAGGACACAGAACAATGGATTGAAGTTACAGGAAAAGATTCTATCTATATGTTAGGGGGAAAAAATCCTAGCAGTAAGAGCTGAGTGGAACATGCTGCCTCAGAGTGTGGTGGAGTCTCCTTCTTTGCAGGATTTTAAGCAGAGTCTGGATGGCCATCTGTCGGGGGTGTTTTGATTGTGTGTTCCTGCATGGCAGGGGGTTGGACTGGATGGCCCCTGTGGTCTGTTCCAACTCTATGATTCTATGATGACTGGGGAAGAAAGGGCTAAACCTCTTTTTATAAGCTTCTGTTAACTTAGAGTTTACAATTGGAATACCCTTGGTGTACTAAGCTGGCATAACTATGCCTACATACAGGGGTGTTACTAAGGTACATGGAGGGTGCGGGTCATAATGGGTGACAACCACTACCCTGCCCCATTGCCACCATTTCCGAGTCTGCTTAAGGGGTGGGCAGGCGGCAGGAAAGTGGGTGAGCAAGTAGCAGGAGGAAAGGAAGAAAAAGTCAGTCTCCTGCCACTGCCACCCTCAGCAGCCCTTTCTGGACCCGGGTGATAGCAACCTTAGTGGCGCAACTGCCTACATAGGTGATAGCAACAAGAGGGGAAAATCCACAGGCATGTAACAGCTGTGAAAGAATGAAGATTGAAGCAACAGGCTGCTTAGAGCTGGCAGATCTGTATGCCTTTACTTGCCTCCAGGAACAAAGTGCAACTGCTAGCTTTGTTCACCAACAGGATTCCAGCCTATATCTCCAAATGCCTTCTGCCCTCTGTTTTCACTGCAGACTTTGGTCCTCCCATGTTAGACTCTGCTTTTTGTTCACAAGTTTGCTATTTTATGACCAGATGGAAAAGAGAACAGAGCTCCTATACATTTCCTTTATTATTATTTTATTTATTAAAACATTTCTATCCCACCCATTATCATGGGATTCCTGGGCAGTGTATGTTATAAACAATTTGAAACACTTCCAGATTAAAAGTACAAATGACATAAATGAGATAAAAACATATTTAACAAAGCAACAGTTAAAACCAGTTTGAAAGGTACAACAATTTAAAACCATGTACTTGTAAACTTTGAAATAAACAAATTTAATAAAATGCCATGTTCTGGCTTGGCACCAGAAAAGATCCAATATTGGTGCCAGTTTGACCTCCAAGGAGAAGGCATTCCACAATTGGGGCATCCCCCTTTCCGATCTCCCACTTCAAATTTCTGCCACTGGTGGGACACAGAGGAAGACCTCTCCTTCAGATCTCCATTTTCAGGCAGATATATATAGGAAAAGAGCTATGTAGAAAAGGATATTTCAGAAAGATTTCAGTTTCCATGAAAAGCTAGGCCTGCTGAAACTCTGAAATTCCTTCATGTGCCTACCTTACCTTGATGGATTTAACATCTCACCCAAAGAGAAAGTATGCTGTACTTAAAAGCTTGCTCATTATTTTGTGACATTTGAATTGCTCCTGATAAGGTTGTTCTCCTACTATATAAGAGTAAGAGACACCTGCCTCCAGTGGAGTCCACCTCCCTTGTTTCTGGATGAGTCACTGTCTTGGGTGTGCCTTCTATGAATACAGGTACTTGTGCTAGATCTGGACAATTGATCCCATCACACTTGATGCAGCCTCTGACTTGAAAGGAGGTTGGGGCAGAGCAGTGAAACATGCCAAGTCACAGTTAAGCTAGGAGTGTAAAGATCAGGCCCTGCAGTACAAATCTGCTCACCTGAGATTCCCCCAAATAACATGCCCTCTTCCCTGTGACATTATCATTTGGTAGTTTCCCAGATTTTGTACAATTTTTCCCCTAGAACCTATTTGCTTCTAGGGTTGAAAAAGATTCTCCATCTTGCAGTAGACACCTCATATTGTTTCAACTATTTTATTTAGCCTATATCATAAGCCACCTTGAGTCCTATTTTGGGAGAAAGGCAGGTTGCAAAATAAATTAAAAAAAATCCATAAAAATATTATATTTTAACCCACAGGTGATTAGCAGTGCAATCTGATAAATGTCTGCTAGAAATGTAAAGCTGTTTTTCCAACATATTACTCTAGCTTGGAACATAGTTTGGGAATTAATTTCTTCTGACACTTCTAATTCTCACTCAGCCATCATGTAAGAAAACCAGACAAAGGTTGTTTGGGAACAACTAGGAAATGTTACCTTTTTGGATTACCTTTTTGGATTACAGTTCCCAAAATCACCCATCCAACATAGGATGCTTTTCCAAGTTCAATATTTGTATTTGCTCAGTAAGGAAGTCTGGTCAAATTATAATAATATTATTGCATTAAAAATATTTCCATGCCTTGTTCCCACCTTTTCAATTTTGTACACCAGGTTTTTTTTTAATGTAGCTGTTCTTTCATTATATCTTCTGTGAAAGATTCTAGACATGTGATCAAGAGTATGGACTGTTTCACTTTATACATACACATTTGCAACAAAATTAAAGAGATGTAGCTGACCAACTTCATAACTGCTACTTACAGATCCATACAGCTTGCCTTTACTGTTCATGGCTACAAAGAGTCCACTTTTAACGCCAAAGATGCTCACCACTCCTCTTTCCACTGGAGAGATCTCCAGTAAACCTGTAAGAGAAGGATTGCAGTTAAGGAACCAATAAGAAGTTAGCGTGTGTAGCAATATACATTCTCTTAAACCAGGTGATGAAGAATATCCACAGTAACTGATGATGTGCTAATGATATCAATCAAGCTTCATCAGTTTTTCTGGCATGCAACCTTGCTAGGACACAATTCTCAACCCACAGGACTGTTTCAAAGATAAAAATGGGAGGGAGAGAACCATGTGTGCCAACTTGATTCCTGCTTGTAGGAAAGATGGCACATAAATGTAATAAACAAATGTTCTGATTTAGCTACCAGGGGTAACCGTTCGGAAATCTCTTCTTCCTAAACATATCTAACATTTTACTCTTGAGAACATAGAACATTATTAAGCATCAGTCCACAAGATCTGGCTTGTTGGCTGGGGAGTTATCATATATAGAGGATAACAGGTTGGGAAAGGCTGGTCTAGCGTCACAGCAATTACACTGACCACTTTGGATTACTCCAGAATTAATGAGTTGTTAATGAAAGACATGGATTCCTTTGAATGACTATAAATAAATTGAAGATAGGCCTGCATCTGTCTTCTCTAAACTGGTGCCATCATTCCATGATGACAGGGATGCTGGGAGTTACAGCATGTAGTTGAGGAAGGCTGGTCTACAAGTTCTGCCATGGTGGAGAAGCCAATTTCATTGTCCTATTTGGTGGCTATCATCACCGGGTAATCTGTTTGTATGTACCATGGACAGTCCAGTGTGCATGTGATGGAATGCTGAACAGGGCTGGCCCAAGACCTTTTTTTTAGCTTGAGGTGAAAGAAAACTTTGTGTTCATGGACCAGTTGGACTGCCAGTTGAATCTTACTTGAACATGTTCAGTGGGATAGTGTTCTCTACTGCAGCACTTTGAAACAGTGTTTTCTGGACTATTACCCTGCCCCCCAAATCTCCCACCTGAGAGTTTTTGGGGTTTATAGTCCAAAAAGTAACTTTCCTGAGCTTTGTGCCACTACAGTGGAGGTGAGGCTTACACGGCTCAGTTGTCAGGTTCAGCTGTCAGGCAAGCTACTTCTGTCCTTCCCCACCATCCACTACCTGAGGTGGCTACTTCACTCAATGATAGGGCCAGCCCTGGTGCTTCATACACAAACTGGTTACCACCCTGGACCATGTTGCTTGGTAGTGACAGAGCCACTACATGATGCAGGCTTGTCTCTAAGAGAGTAACCACCAAGGCTCCAGGTTCAGCAATACTGTTAACTACCACTCTGGATACTCAGTATGTGCTATGCAGCCAGAGCTGCCTCATTTCGGTCAACCATCACCCTCCACTGGGGGCAAAACTGTTCAGATCCAAGTTATCTGGAGAATCATATTCTCCCATATGAACCTGCCTGTGTTTTGACATCTTCTGGAGAGGCTCTTCTCTCTGTCCCATCCTACCCCACACAGGTACATCTGGTGCGGACACAGGAGATGGTCTTCACAGTGACTGCCCTCAGGGTCTGGACCAGGCAGAGAGGTTAGACTAGCACCCTTCCTTGCTATCTTTCTGTAAGTAGGTGAAGACCTGTTGTAAGCCACCTTGACTGGGAAAAGGGCAGGATCGTCATCACCACTACTACAACCATCTTCATCCCTGCTACTCGACTCATCATCAGTTACCACACTGCTCTATTAGGGTTTTCACAGTCTCCCCATTGCATGTGTGTGTTTGTGTGCCTTCAAGTCATTTTTGATTTATGGTGACCCTAGGACAACCCTATCATGAGGTTTTCCTGGCAAGAGTCGTTCAGAGAAAGTTTGCCATTGCCTTTCCCTAAGACAGAGAGCATGTGACTTGCTCAAGGTCATTTATTTGGTTTCATGGCCAAGTTGGGAATCGAACCCTGGTCTCCAGAGTCCAACACTCAAAACACTACGGCCCACCCCTGGTCTCCTTGCTAGCCCAGCCATCTGTAAAGCAAATGAGTCCTGCAGAAATCACTGAACTGTCTAATCTACACAACCAAGGTGGAAGCAGCTTTGGGTGCTGGCTGTCAAGTACCAATGACTTAACCTTGACAGAGTTTTGGAAAATTACTCTCCACACCAACTCTCAGAATTCCCCAGCCAGCCATGAGCAGTGGGCATGCTGTTTGAGAGGTAGATTCTGGGAGCTGTAGACCAGCCAAGGACCTTTCCCAAGCTTTGCCCCTGATTGGTTTGCTGCCTGCTTCATCTCCTTGGACTTCACTCTGGGCTTGGAGTCTGGAGACCTTTGACTCCACTATGCTGATCTATCCAAAAAGATAAAGACCGTAAAACTTCAGTCCTCCCATTGCTGACATGAAGCCCAATATGGTTAAAGTTAGGCTTTGTTTTCATTCTGTTTTCATGGTTAGCAGCGATCTCCAACTTTGTCAGGCTTAAAATAAATGACAGTATGCTTCAAGATGACACATGAGACATTTGTCATGGTGCTGCTGTCTTTAACCCCTCTTTCCAAGTCCTATTGTTTCAGTTGGAAAGGAGATAGAATTAGAGTCAGGGGGCCATGGGGTTAAGTCACAAACAGATGCTTTTTCTGGTGGATGATCCCTCTTTGTGAGTGACTGTGTGATCTAGAATCTCAAATTATCTTTTTATAAAACCTATTGCAAAAAAGAAGGAGGGACATGTGAGTAGTTTATCACAGCAAACCTTGGGGCATTGCAGCAGTGGGAAACACCTGATTCATTATTATTTCTATTATTAACAGAAGAGGTCTTGCTTTAAATTCATGTATTATCATGCACTCAGGAGGAAGATTGGTGATCATCGCAGAGGTGCAACTTATTTTTACCTTGTCTGTGGGACCACATCTTGAATTCAGAGATAGGGATGAGCAAAATAGCTTATCTTCCCTGAACTCCCTAGGTAACATCCCATTTGACCAAATATATGATCTAGGAATGCCACTTTTTAAATAGGTGCATTTGCTGTCCTTACCTAGGAAAACCAGCCACTGTTAGCAGTTTATTGTTGTTGTTATGTGCCTTCAAGTTGCCTCTGACCTATGGCCATTTTCTTGACATGATTTATTCATTGGCTTTGTTGAAGTTTTGAGAGAGAATGACTTGACCAAATGCATCCAGTGGGGTTCCATGGTGGACAAGGATTTGAACCCTGGCCTTCTGGAATGCTAGCCCAACACCAACCACTGCAACACAGTGATATAAGGCAAAGTATTGTTGTGTGCTTCAAGTCATTTCTGACTTATGTTTACTCTAAGGCAAACCTCTCACAGAGTTTTCTTGGCAAGATTTGTTCACAGGTAGTTTGCTATTGCCTTCTTCTGAGCCTGAGAGAGTGTGGCTTGCTCAAAGTTACCCAGTGGGTTTCAATGGTCAACCTGGGAGTTGAACCCTAGTCTCCTCCCAAAGTCCTAGTCACACACTCAAGCCACTACACCACACTGGCTCACTTGGTGAAATATACAATTGCCTTATATCAAGAGTTCAAATTCAAATAAACCCCATGTTGCATTAGTTCAAATATTTCCACCTTGTACTCAAAAGCAGAGAGACAGTGTGGGGTAGTGGTTTGAGTGCTGGACTATGGAGGCCAGGATTCAAATCCCCATTTGGCCATGGAAACCCACTGAGTGAACTTGGGAAATTCACACTCTCTCAGCCTCAAAGACAATCCTTCACTGAACAAATCTTGCTAAGAAAACCCTGTGATACGTTCGCCTTAGGGTCTCCATAAATCATAAATGACGAAGGCACACAACAACAACAACTCAGGAGGACTAGTCCCTTTTTAAAAATGGAATTGCTTTCTTTTGCTTTGATCATGAATCTTGGTTTGATTTCAAGTCCCATTGATTTTGATGGGTCTATTCTAACTGTGGGTTCCAACACATAATCCTTCAATCCATTCCATTAACTGACATTTGACACATTAGTAGTAGAATTCTCCTTAGACTCAGGGGTTTGGCTTGTTTGCTTACTGTTGTTGTTTGCAAGATTTAGACACAACAGCATCAAACAAAAGAGCAAAATCCAATCAACACAAAACAAGGGGGAGGTGGCGGAGAGGAGAGACCCTTTCGGTATAGGAAAAGGTCCTGAAACCATCTGCAGACTCGCTTATCTGTGGGCCTTTGCAGACTGCCAGAAATAGTGCAAATTGAGTCCACTTTTAGGGTTAGGGTTAGTGCTAGGGAATCATGGGAATTGTTTTTTTTCCCCTGAGGCATTGAGCCTTCTCTGTCAGAGAGCTCTGGTGCCACAATAAAATACAGTTCCCATGATTCCCTAACCCTAACCCTAACCCTTAAAGTGGACTCAATTTGCACTATTTCTGGCTGTCTGCAAAGGGCCTGAGTCTACCTGGATGGCCTTTGCTGCAGGTGTCTACAACAGTGGATACAGAGTAAAACACAGAATAAAATCCTCACACCTAACAATCCACATGGAGAGTGCACTATCCCCACCCACCCACCCACCCACTACACACACACACACACACACACACACACAGACACAAGCTTTCCTTGTGTTGTGGCACCAAACTACAATCCCCCAAATTCCATAGCATTGAGCCATGGCAGTCAAAGTGGTGTCAACCCGCATTATTTCTGTAGTGCGGATGCAGCCCACCCCCTCCCTGGCGTTGGCACTTTTACCTTTAAATATGCTCAAGATCCTCCTCTCAAACCCTCTTTTGGTCAGCCATCTCCTTAGGCAAGAAGCCCTCCCTGCCTCCCCTCCCGTTTTCTTCCGAAAGGAAGGAAAGACATTGCTGCGGGGGATAGAGATAATGCTGTGGTTTGAGTGCTGGACTATAATTCTGGAGATCAGGGTTCAATTCTCTCCCCCCAGCATAAAAACCCATTGGGGGACTTTGGGCGCGTCACACTCTCTCAGCCGCAGAGGATGGCAAGGGCAACCCCCCTCTGAAGAAACTCGCCAAGAAAACCCTAGGATAGGTTCACCTTAAGTTCGCCATAAGTAAAAAATGACTTGGAGGCAAACCACCACCACCACCACCACCTCCGCGGTTAAGGGTCCATCCACACTGCAGAAATAATCCCGTTCGACACCACTTGAACTGCCGTGGCTGCATGCTATGGAATTGGGGGGATTGACGTTTTGTGAGGCATTTACCCTTCTCTGTCCGAAAGCTCGGGGGCCACCAGAAACTATAATTCCCAGAATTGTATAGCAAGCAGCCACGGCCGTTCAAGAGGTGGATTATTTCTGCAGTGCGGATGCTGCCTCAATAAGGCTTTGCCTCACAACGAACTAATAATAATAAGGCTGCATCTATCTACACTGTAGAAACGATGCAGTTGGACACCACTTTTCACGACCGCGGCTCCGTCTTCCAGAAGGCTGGGATGTGTAGTTCTGCGAGGAACCAGCCCTCTTAGGCCGGGAAAGCTCGAGACCTTGTGCCATTCCCTTCCAGGGGACCCAGCGGCGTGGTTTTGACAGCGCAGAGCCATCCTGGCGGAGCGGTCGGAGCGCTGGACCAGGGCTCGGGAGACCAGGCTCTGAGTCCCAGATCGGCCCTGGAAAACCACGGAGGAGGGTGGGGCGAGTCACACTCTCTCAGCCTCAGGGGGAGGCGGGCCCCTAGGCCAACGCTCAAGCCACAACTACACCACGCGAGAAGGAGAAGGAGAAGGAGACCCAGTGTGGTGTAGTGGTTTGGGTGTTGGACTATGACTCTGAAAACTCAGGCCCACTGGGGGGGGGGTGTCTTGAGCAAGTCACACTCTCTCAGCCTCAGGGGAAGGCAGGTCCTGGTCCAACATTCAAGCCACTACACCACACTAGAAGAAGAAAGAGTAGCAGAAGAAGGAGACCCAATGTTGTGTAGTGGTCTGAGTGTTGGACTATGACTCTGGAGGCTTAGATTCCCAGTTCGGACAAGAAACCCACTGTGTGTGTGTGTGTGTATGTGTGTCTTGAGCAAGTCCACACTCTCTCAGCCCCAGGGGAAGGCAGGTCCTGGTCCAACACTCAAGCCACTACACACACGCTAGAAGGAGGAGAAGGAGAAGAAGAAGAGGGCCAGTGTAGCTTCGTGGTTTGAGCGTCGGACTACGACTCTGGAGACCAGGGTTCGAATCCCAGCTCGGCCATGACACCCACTGGAGGAGGGGGGGGGGAGAACCTTGAGCAAGTCACACTCTCTCAGCCTCAGAGGAAGGCAATAACAACAACACACACACCCCGAGCAAACCTTGCCAAGGCAACCCCCTGATGGGCCGCCCAAAGTCGGACTTACTGTAGCGATTCTCGTTGTGGATGCCGTTGATGCGGCTGTCCGGCAGGACCTGGATGTGGAACCCGATGCCGACATTGCAGTAGAGGCGCCGGAGCCGCTTGATGCCCAGCAGGTAGGAGTCTCCTCCGTCGCGGCCGGCCTCCCTCCGCTCTCCGCCGCCGCCGCCGGGCAGCCGGGCCAGGGACCGGGAGAAGAGGCTCTCCCAGCGCCACTCCAGGGTCTCGTTGGGGGGCGGAGGAGGCGGCGGAGGCGGCGGAGGAGGCGGCGGAGGGGGGGCCAAGGCCGGGGCCAGCCAAGGCCAGAGCAGCCCCAGGAGGAAGAGCAGGGCGGCCGGGCAGGAGGGCGCCCGGGGACCCATCATCCGCAGCCACATTGGGAACCTGCCGCCTGGAAGGGCGCTAAAAATACCACCCAGCAGCCCCGAGGGGAGGGAGGGAGGGAGGAGGAGGAGGAGGAGGAGGAGACCGCGAGCAGGACAAATATATATATATATATATATATATATGAATTTTTAATGAAGATCTCAAGATCTCCCTCCCTTAAAGAACTGCCCAAGTGGCATAGAAAGAAAAAGAAAGAAAGAAAGAAAGAAAGAAAAGAATTCTGGATGGCGTGGGGGGCTGGATTGGGGGGCCCTTATTTCTTTTTGCTTGCCCCTTCTCCGATCCTTGGCTCTCCCAAGCCAGACGGTTCCTCTCTTCAAGGGAGGACCTTCTTCACCTTCTTCTTCTGCTTCTGCTTCTTCTCCTCCTCCTCCTCCTCCTCTTCCTCCTTCTTCTGCTCCACCATCGCCCTTGGTCGCCCCCGAAAGACCAGGGACCTTTATAGATCCCGGGGCTTCCCTGTTACATCACCGCCTTTCTCCCCCCTCTCACCCTCCAGGGCTTTTGCAAAGGCCGGCCATCCCAAAGGAGGAGGAGGAGGAGGAGGAGGAGGAGGAGGAGGAAGATGAGGGGCACCCCAAGATGAGGAGGAGGAGGAGGAGGATCAGGGGCATCACCAGGGATCAACCCTTTCCAATTGGGTTCGGAGGGAGAGGGAGGGCCGGATTAGAAAGGAGGGGGGAGGACACCCCACTTTCCCCCCCACTTTTTTTCCCTTTGGAAGGAGTTTTCCCTAACGGAGCGTCCTGGAAATTGGTGGCCAAAGGCTTTTCTAGTTCTCCCTTTCTTTTTCCCAAGCAGCTGTGCCAACGTTGCTGTTGGCAGCTCAAGGCACAAAAGCCCAAGAATGCCCAACATGCCTTCCTCAAAGATGCCAAGCCTCCCTCCTCCTCCTCCTCCCAACAATGTCTTATTCTGTGGAAATCTGTGGCATTTCAGCCTTTTTCTATATATATATATATATATATATATATTGTGGTTGTTCTTTCCAAGACAAGAAAGGGAGGAAGGGAGCTAAAGAATGCCTTAGTGACAAACCAAAGGACTTGTTGCATGGGAGGATGGGACACCTTTTTTTTTTTATTAAAAAAAAAAGAATGAAAATATTTGCAATTAAAACAACAACAACAATAGGAAAGAAATTATTTGTCGGAAAATAGCAAAAAAAAAAGGGAGAAAGAAGGGGCGAGGAGAGAATCTTTAAAATGTAAGGAAAGAGAGAAAAGTTTAGACCTGACTTAAAAATGAAGGTGTAGTCGGGGAGGGGGAAATCCCATTGAAACCCATAGGGTTCCTTCTGCGTAGACGGGGAGAGGGTTTGCGCTCAAGGAAACGGTTGGAAAGGCATCCGAGAGCATTTAAAAGGACCAAGAGGCAAATGCTCTAGCGATCACACGGATCCACTGGAATGGTATCTTAAAGGATACTTTTGGTATCTGATCGTTTTAGGTTACACAGACGCTTCTTCAAGTGTCAGGCTGACAGCCCCAATGGAGAAGCGGCTCTCTGGTTACATATATGCTCCCTGGAGTCATTTTTCTGCCTATATGTGTGTGTATGTGTATCTATATCTATATCCATATATATATATATATATATATATATATATATAGACTATCCCGAGAGCAAGATTTCAAACGCGTTTCTCTCTCTCTCTCTCCCCCCCTTGGGAGTAAATCTTGCAGTTCCTTCTGCCTTCTCAGAGGAGCTCTCAGAAGGCGAAAGCTTGCAAGCACAGTTTCTGCTTGGAGAAACCGAAGGGCTTCCTTCCTTCCTTCCTTCCTTCCTTCCTTCCTTCCTTCCTTCCGTCCGTCCTTCCTTCTGGCAAAGCGCCTGTGTTTGGAGTGACCTCCGCTTGTATTCAAAGGTCCGCCAAAGTCCGAGCTCGAGTATGTTCGGGAAAAGATGTGACACCTTTAAACAAACAAACAAATCCGGGATAAAAGCATTTAGAGTTCAGACTGGACACCTGATTGGTTTTTATTCCAGAGAAACTTTAATCATCATCATCATCATCCAAAAGAATATGATTGATATACACACATTTTCTTGGGTCTCCTGGAGATCAAAGTTTGTTTGATGTTCCCTGGGGGAAACAGAGAAGAGAAATTGCCCTTTCTGTTTTGTGGTTCTGTTATATTGTATTTCTTATCCATAAACCAATGATTTTTTTTTTAAATTCTCCACCTTGACCTCTTTGAAAAAAAGTAGAATAAAGAAAAGACAAAGTATTCACTGGACTTTGTTGTGGTGTGCCTTCAAGTCGTTTCTGACTTACAGCAATCTTAAGGCGAAACTAGCACGGCCGTTTGGGGGGAAGGCTTGTTGAGAGACTTGCCTACCTCTGAAGCTGAGAGAGTGTGGCTTGCCCAAGGTCAACCCGTGAGTTTCCATACCCCTGCGGGGATTCGAACTCTGATCTCCAACAATTGATCGCACACAATTACACCACGATGACTCTCTCTCACTAGACCTAGAAATAAGTTTCTGTTACTTTTGTTGTTGGGTTGCGTCTTCAAGTCGTTTCCGACTTATGGCGACCCTATCCTGGGGTTTTCCTGGCAAGATTTGTTCCGAGGAGGTTGGCCACTGCCTTCCTCTAAGGCTGAGAGAGTGTGACTTGTCCAAGGTCACGCACTGGGTTTACTGAGAGAGTACCCGCGAACCAAAAGAGTCATCACCCAGGAACGGGATCTGGCCTTATGCGCACGCTATAGGGATCAGAGAACTGGCTGGCCTACCTCACAGGTTTGGTGTACTGGTACAACGTGCGCCTACATTCTCAGTTTCTGCGCATTATTCTTATTGGCATCATGGCCAATGGGATTCTTGCTGAAAGGCTCTGGAGCTCCAGTACAACCAGTAGCCACTAGGATTAGCCGCCTCCCAGAGGTGAAGATCAGCAGGGAAAGGGGCTCAGGGTTCAAGATCCTGTCTGTAAGGCTGGACCAAGCAAACCTTATCCGGTGTGGGACATACTAAAACAAATGACAGTACTTGCCCATAGGGAGACCATACTTGCCCATAGAGAATCACTGGAGAATACTTGCCCATAGATAATCATTGGGGACTACTTGCCGACAGAGAACATAGAGGCTGGGGTGCTAAAATATTCAACAGCAAAAAAGGAATCTATAAATGATTCTCTATGGGCAAGTATTCTCCAATGATTCTCTATGGGGAAATATTCTCCAATGATTCTCTATGGGGAAGAATTCTCCAATGATTCTCTATGGGGAAATATTCTCCAATGATTCTCTATGGGGAAATATTCTCCAATGATTCTCCATGGGAAGGTATTCTCCAATGATTCTCTATGGGGAAGAATTCTCCAATGATTCTCTATGGGGAAATATTCTCCAATGATTCTCTATGGGGAAATATTCTCCAATGATTCTCTATGGGGAAATATTCTCCAATGATTCTCCAATGATTCCCTATGGGGAAGTATTCTCCAATGATTCTCTATGAGGAAGTATTCTCCAATGATTTTATATAGGCAAGTATTCTCCAATGATTCCCTATGGGGAAGTATTCTCCAACGATTCTGTATGGGGAAGTATTGTCCAATGATTCTCTATGGGGAAATATTCTCCAATGGTTCTCTATGGGGAAGTATTCTCCAATGATACTCTATGGGCAAGTATTGTCCAATGATTCTCTATGGGGAAGTATTCTCCAATGATTCTCTATGAGGAAGTATTCTCCAATGATTTTATATAGGCAAGTATTCTCCAATGATTCCCTATGGGGAAGTATTCTCCAACGATTCTGTATGGGGAAGTATTGTCCAATGATTCTCTATGGGGAAATATTCTCCAATGGTTCTCTATGGGGAAGTATTCTCCAATGATACTCTATGGGCAAGTATTGTCCAATGATTCTCTATGGGGAAGTATTCTCCAATGATTCTCCATGGGAAGGTATTCTCCAATGATTCTCTATGAGGAAGTATTCTCCAATGATTCTATATAGGCAAGTATTCTCCAATGATTCTCTATGGGTAAATATTCTCCAATGATTCTCTATGGGCAAGTATTCTCCAATGATTCTCTATGAGGAAGTATTCTCTAATGATTCTATATGGGCAAGTATTCTCCAATGATTCTCTATGGGGAAATATTCTCCAATGATTCTCCATGGGAAGGTATTCTCCAATGATTCTCTATGAGGAAGTATTCTCCAATGATTCTGTATAGGCAAGTATTCTCCAATGATTCCCTATGGGGAAGTATTCTCCAATGATTCTCTATGGGGAAGTATTCTCCAGTGATTCCCTATGGGCAAGTATTCTCCAGTGATTCCCTATGGGCAAGTATTTTCCAATGATTCTCTATGGGGAAGTATTCTCCAATGATTCCCTAGGGGGAAGTATTCTCCAATGATTCTATATGGGGAAATATTCTCCAATGATTCTCTATGGGGAAATATTCTCCAATGATTCTCCATGGGAAGGAATTCTCCAATGATTCTCTATGGGGAAGTATTCTCCAATGATTCTCTATGGGGAAATATTCTCCAATGATTCTCTATGGGGAAATATTCTCCAATGATTCTCTATGGGGAAGTATTCTCCAATGATTCTCTATGGGGAAATATTCTCCAATGATTCTCCATGGGAAGGAATTCTCCAATGATTCTCTATGGGGAAGTATTCTCCAATGATTCTCTATGGGGAAGTATTCTCCAATGATTCCCTATGGGCAAGTATTCTCCAATGATTCCCTATGTGGAAGTATTCTCCAATGATTTTCTATGGGCAAGTATTGTCCAATGATTCTCTATGGGGAAATATTCTCCAATGGTTCTCTATGCGGAAATATTCTCCAATGATTCTCCAATGATTCCCTATGGGGAAGTATTCTCCAATGATTCTCTATGAGGAAGTATTCTCCAATGATTCTATATGGGCAAGTATTCTCCAATAATTCTCCATGGGAAAGTATTCTCCAATGATTCTTTATGAGCTAGTATTCTCCAATGATTCTGTATGGGGAAGTATTCTCCAATGATTTCCTATGAGCAAATATTCTCCAATGATTCTCTATGGGGAAGTATTCTCCAATGATTCTCTATGGGGAAGTATTCTCCAATGATTCCCTATGGGGAAGTATTCTGCAATGATTCCCTATGGGGAAGTATTCTCCAGTGATTCCCTACGGGCAAGTATTCTCCAATGATTCTCTATGGGGAAGAATTCTCCAATGATTCCCTATGGGGAAGTATTCTCCAATGATTCTCTATGGGGAAGTATTCTCCAATGATTCTGTATGGGCAAATATTCTTCAATGATTCTCTATAGCAGGGGTAGGCAACCTAAGGCCCTGGGGGCCGGATGCACCCCCCCCCGAGGCCTTTGGACCGGCCCCAGGCCAGTCCTGCCGCCGCCGCCACCGCCACCGCCGCCTCCCCCGCCATGATGATATTGATTGTTGTTGTTATTACTTGTTCTTGGGGTTTTCTTGGCAAAATCTCCACAGGGATTTTGCCATGGCTTTTCTGGGGCTGAAGAGTGTGCATGCATATTTTTTTAAAAAAAATTAAAAATATTTTTATTTATTTATTTATTTATTTTTGGTGCTTCAGCCCCCCAATTGTCTGAGGGACAGCAACCCAGCCCCCGGCTCAAAAATGTTGCCTACCCCTGCTCTATGGGGAAGTATTTTCCAATGATTCCCTATGGGAAAGTATTCTCCAATGATTCTCTATGGGCAAGTATGGTTTCCCTATGGCCAAGTACTGGCGTTTGTTTCAGTAGGTCCCATCAGGTGTAAGCCCCCTAAATTCATGGGGTTTGCCCCCTGTGATGGATCCAATGACAAGCTGGCCTGGGAAAACATCCCATAGGGGGGTTACTCTTGAGTAGACACGTGCCCTTAGAATTGCTGCCTGGTTGGTGCTTTGAGGGGAGTTGTTCAGCTAAAGCAACCCCTCTCTTTTATATGTGTATGGTATTTACTTACTTATATTCAGCTTTTCACAAAGGAAGAATCTATTATTATTATTATTATTATTATTATTATTATTTGCTAATTTATATTCTGCTTTCCACAAAGCACGAACCTAATGTGTATTGTTGTTGTTGTGTTCCTTCAAGTCCTTTATGACGTTATCTTGGGGTTTTCTTGTTTAGAGGGTGGGGGAGTTACCATGGCCTTCCCAGCCTGAGGCTGAGAGAGTGTGACTTGTCCAAGAGGTGGCTTTCATGGCTGGACTGGGAATTGAAACTTGGTTTCTAGAGTCATAATTCAATGCTGAAACCACTACGCCACTCTGGCTCTACTACTACTACTACTACTACAATTAAGGATGATGATGATGATGATGATGATGATGATATCATTAACTAACCCATGCTGGCTCTATTACTACTACTACTACTACTACTACTACTACTATTAAGATGATGATGATGATGATGATGATAACTAAACCACACTGGCTCTACCACCACTACTACTATTACGATGTTGATGATGATGATAATGATGATGATGTTAACTACACCACGCTGGCTCTACTACTACTACTACTACTACTATTAAGAAGAAGAAGAAGATGATGATAATGATGATGATAATGATGATGATGTTAACTATGCCACGCTGGCTCTGCTACTACTACTATTACTACTATTAAGATGATGATGATTATGATGATGATGTTGATAACATTAACAATGCCACGCTGGCTCTACTGCTACTGCTACTACTACTACTACTACTAAGAAGATGATGATGATGATGATGATGATGATGATGATAATGTTAACTATGCCACACTGGCTCTACCACTACTACTACTACTACTATTACGATGATGATGATGATGATGTTAAGTACACCATGCTGGCTCTACTACTACTACTACTACTACTATTACTACTACTAAGATGATGATGATGATGATGATAACGTTAACTACGCCACACTGGCTCTACTACTACTACTACTATTAAGAAGATGATGATGATGATGATGATGATGATGATGTTAACTACGCCACGCTGGCTCTACTACTACTACTACTACTATTACGGTGATGATGATGATGATGATGAGATGATGATGATGATGATGATGATGATGATGATGATGATAGCCATGGCTCGGCCATGGAAACCCACGGAATGACCCTGGGCAAGCCACACTCTCTCATCCTCAGACAATGGCAAAACTGTGTCCCAAGAAATACTGCCCAGAGGAGCCCGTGGGAGTCGGGAAGGACTTGCAGGCCAAGACATGGCATCCAGAAAGCCTAGAGGATCGTGGCTCCTCTCCCGCAGCAGCTGCCTTGCTTGCTTGCTTGCCTGGGTTTTAGGCCTGGTGGGTGATGGTGGGGCACCGAGGGGGGCTGTCATTCCTCGGGGGCCTTTTTCTTGCTGGACCAGCGGGGAAGGAAGGAAGGAAGGAGGCAAGCTCTGTGGTGTGGAAGGACAAGAGTCCCACAGGAGGCAAGGCAAGGCTGGCTTGAGTCACCCCTCCTTTCCCTTCTTCATTCATCCTCTGGAAGCATCCAGAATTGTTCTGACGCTTCCTCCTCAGGTGCCTCCAAGACAGAGAAGGGAAAGGAAGAAAAGAGACGAGAAAGGAGAAAAGAGAAGGACTGCCTTTCCCTTCTTTTTCCTTAGCCACCCCATTCTTTTCTACCATCTCTCCACTGGGCTAGATTCAGAGCTGAGGGAGCCAGCCTGGTGTGAGTGTGGGATGGAGGATGACCCTCCAGACCAGGGTTCAAATGCCTGCTCAGCCCTGTAACCCACTGTGACCTTGGGCAAGTCACGCTCTCTCAGCCTCAGGCTGGGAAGGCCATGGCAAACCTCCTCTGGGAAGAAAAAACCAAACCCAAAAACACCTTGCCCAGAAAACCCCAGGATAGGGTGGCCATAAGTAGGGAGCGACTCAAAAGTGCAACCATCACCACAACTGGGCCTTTACAGACTGCCAGAAATAATGCAGCTTGAGGCCACATTAACTGTCCTGGCTCAGTGCTAGGGAATCATGGGAACTGTATTTTTTTTCTGGGACATTGAGCCTTCTCTGTTAGAGAGCTCTGGTGCCACAATAAACTACAGTTCCCATGATTTCTTAGCACTGAGCCAGGACAGTTAAAATGGCCTCAAGCTGCATTATTTCTGGTAATCTGTAAAGGCCCAAAGATTCAGACTTGGGGGTTAGATGTTGTTGCTGTTGTTGTGGTTGTTGTGCTTTCAAGTCATTGCTGACTTATGGCTGCCCTGTCACAGGGTTTTCTTGGCAAGAGTCTTACATTCTCTGTCCATTTGCTATGGCCATTCTCTGAAGCTGAGAGAGTGTGACTTGCCCAATGTCATCCAGTGGGTGACCATGGCAAAGGTGGGAATCGAGTCCTAGTCCAGAGTTCAAACCACTATACCACACTGGCCCATGGCGGGGGTGGTGGTGGTACATAGAATGCAGTTTGGCATCACTTTAAATGCTGGGACTTGTCGTTTTGTGAGGCAGTAGCACTCTGGCAGAGAAGGCTCAAGGCCCGAATGGCACCAGATTCCATCTGATCAAGGAATCTTAAGCAGAGTCAGCCCTGGTTAATACTTGGATGGGAAACTGCCAAGGACTACCAGGTGCTACAGGCTTTATAGGAAGAAACTGGCAAAACCACCTCTGCTTATTGCTTGCCTGAGAAAACCCTGTGAAATTCATGGGGTCACCATAAGATGACAGGTGGCTTGAAGGCACAAACACACAGATACAGAGAGAGAGAGTAGAAATGATGCAGTATGACACCATTTTAACTGCCATAGCTCTATTCTATGGAATCCAGGGATTTGTAGTTTTGTGAGCCACCAGCACACTTTGGCAGAGAGGCTAAGGACCTTGTAAAACTACAAATCCCAGGATTCCAAAGGATGGAACTATAGCATTTAAAGAAGTGTTTCTATAGTATAGATGCACCTTAGTCTCTACTTAGAAAAGAGCTGCTGAAACCAATGGGACTGATGTCATGAAATTGCTCTTGTGAACTGCCCCTGAGTTGGCCTTGGTAAATGTTGACCCTATGGATGAGACATCTTCAAGACCCCTGTCCTCCACTGCTCTGCTCAGGTCTAGCAGGCTCATGGCTGTGGCTTCTCTGATTGAATCCAACCATTTGGTATGTGGTCTTCCTCTCTCTCTGGTGTCCTCTACCTTTCCCAGCATCATTATTTTTTCCAGTTATTCACGCCTTTTCATAATGTGGCCAAAATATGACAGTCTCAATTTAGCCATCTTGGTTTCCAGGGAGATTCAGGGTTGATCTGCACTAGGACCCATTTATTTGTCTTTTTGGCTGTCCATGGTATCCTCAGCACCGCTCTCTAGCATCACATCTCAAATGAGTTGATTCTCTTTCTGTCAGTGTTCTTCATTGTCCAGCTGTCTCATCCGTACATGATGGCGGGGAATACAATGACTTGGATGATCCTCACTTTAGTGGTCAGAGTTGTGAAATACCTATGTCAATTGATTGAGATCTCTTGACTTGGAGTCAAAATTGCAATTCAAAACTTGGATCCAGGTCTATTTAGCCATGTACAGTTCGAAGTGCAAAGTGCTCATTATGAATTCAACCATCATGGTCACACCCCAAAGAGAACTTTAAAATGCAAGGAGCTGTCCATATCAACCCTGTTCTTGGAGCTTTCATCATGAGGAGCAGGTTTCTGGTCAAGTTAATAGGACTTAATTGTGCCTTCAGGACCCAAATGATCCCAAAGGATTCACATCACATATCACAATATCTTGGTGGGAAAATCTTCCCTCCTTCCCCAAGGTTACTTTTCCATGACTCAGTCATGGAAGCCACTGCTCTGAATCTGTAAGATCTGAGCAGGGCTGTTGATGGCAGGTGACTCTGCTGCCACACTGCAGAATTAATGCAATTTGAGTTTTAACTGTCATGGCTCCATCCTGTGGAATCCTGGGATTTGTATTTTGTTGAGGCATCAGATCTCTCTGGCAGAGAAGGCTAGATATCCCCCATGCTACAAATTCCAGGATTCCATAGCATTGAGCCATGGCAGTTAAAGTGGTGTCAAAAGGTAACGGTAAAGGTATTCCTCATTGACAAGGTTGTCAAGTCATGTCCGATCATAGGGAGCGGTGTGATGCTCATCTCCGTTACTAAGCCGAAGAGCCAACATTGTCAGAGACTACTCTGTGATCATGTGGCCAGCATGATTGCACAGAACGCTGTTTATCTTCCCACTGAGAAGTCGTACCTCTTTATCTACTTGCATTTCCATGCTTTCAAACTGCTAGGTTGACAGAAGCTGGGACTAGTGATGGGAACTCACCCCATCATGCAGCACCTGGGCCTCGAACTGCCAACCTGTCGATCTTGTAATCAACAGAGTCAGTGTCTTAACCACTTGAGCCACTGCATCCCATCAAAAAGTGGTGTCAAACTGCTGTGTAAATGCCATCTTGTTGTTCCCTCATTCATGGGGTTGCCATAAGTCGAAGTCAACTTGACAGCAGTGAGCAATAACTAGATATAACAGGGAATTCTGAGGGAAATGACTGGTGACATCATCATTGTTCCTGCAGGACCTCTGTTTCCACTACTCCAGTAGCAATGATATCCACCTTCTTCTCCCCCCCCCACCCCAGCTTGCTCATCCTCACTAGTGTGTGTATCCTATAATGAAGTCCTTTTTTTCATGAGAAGAATATAACAACAGCCCCGCAGGCTCAGACCAAGGACCTCTTTAGTCCAGTACTCTGTTTCCCACAGTGGCCAATCAATTGGCTATGTGTAGCACACAATACACTTTGGCTGCCCCTGCTGATGTACATTGGCAGCTGGTATAGTCTGCTGGCTTTGTCAGATGCTGGATGTAGCAAACAGCCATGACTTGTAGTCACTGGTAGCCTTCCATGAATTTGTCAAATAGCTGAGCTAAGATGGTGCTGCATCCTCTGGTGGAGAATTCCAGACAATCACAAAAAATAAATCTTGAATCACTCACCACTAAGCTTCATTGGATGAGGGCAAAGGGAGTGTTCTTACTTTCTTTTCTTTTTCTTCATACTTCTTGTTGCTGTGTGCCTTCAAGTCATTTCCAATTTATGGCAACCCTAAGGCATATCTATCATTGGGTTTTCTTGCCATGACTTGCTCAGAAAAGGTTTGCCATTGTCTTCCCCTGAGGATGAGAGTAGTGACTTGCCCAAGATCACTCAGTGGGTTTCATGGCTGAACTGGGAATTGAACCCTGGTCTCCAGAGTAGTAGTCTGATACTCAAACCACTACCCCCACGCTGGCTTTTTCTTCATACTACACTTAATTTTATAAATACCTATCATTTCTCTCACCATTACGCTTACCTAAGCTAAAGAACCCCAAATATTATAATCTTGTCACACAGAGGACTGAGCCTCCGTGTAGTGCTTTGAATGTTGGACTAGGGCTCTGGAGAGCTGGGTTCCAATCCATGCTGAGCCATAGAAACCCACTGGGTGACCTTCGGCAACTCACAGTCTCTCAGCCTAGAAGGAAGGTAGTGGCAAGCCTTCCCTGAATAAATCTTGCCAGGAAAGAACTAGGATGGAGTTGACATAAAGGCCCATAACAACAACAACCAGAACTTGGTACAGAATTCATTCAGGACCAGTGATTTATAATCTCTAAAAGAGATTAAGGTATAAAATCAAAATTGTACCACAGAGGCACTGTTTTTTGTCATATTATTTGTAAAGGCACACCTGCATTATGAAGCATTTTGGACAATCATTGGCATTATTATAAGGAATGTTAGTGCTATAATGACCACAGAGGATTTACATAAATTCAAATTAGACAATGAGGAAATTGACATAGTTTTTCAGACCTGTGATCAAACAAAGGGAACTGAGCACTACAGTTAAAATTGCCAAAGCCAATGTAGGGATGTGAGAGCTGGCCGGTGAAAAAAGCAGATAAAAAGAAAATAGTTTGAGATGTGGTGCTGAGAAGAGTGCCAAGGATACTGTGGACAGTCAAAAAGACAAACAAATGGGTCCTTGAACAGATCAAGCATGAAATTTCCCTGGAAGCCAAGATGATCAAATTGAGGCTGTCATACTTTGGCCACAACATGAGAAGGCATGACTCATTAATTCTAGTGAAGGTGGAAGGCAGCAGAAAGAGAGGAAAACTGCACACTAGATGCCTGGACTCAGTTAGGGAGGACCCAGCCGTGTGTCTGCAGGACTTGAGCAAAGCAGTGGAGGATTGTGTGTTTTGGAGATGTCTCATCAACAGGGCTTCCATGAATGGCTGAACTGGGAGGCATGAATCAAGGTTGATTCGAGGGCAGTTAACAACAAGTGCTAAGGGTCTATCTTTAAAAAAAAAATGCTTAAATATATGTGTGTGTGTGTGTGTGCATGTCTTCAAGTCGCCTTTCACTTATGCGACCTCATGAATTTCATAGGGTTTTCTTGGACAAGGAATGCTCAGAGGTAACTTTGTCAGTCCCTTAGCAAAGCAAAGCAGCTTCATTTATATACCGCATCATACCATGCTATGGGGTGTCTAAGTGGTTTACAACTGTAATCTCATTGCCCCCCAACAGTTGGGTACTCATTTTAGCAACCTCGGAAGGATGCAGGCCTGAGTCTAGCCTGAGCCCTGGCTAGTATCGAACTCGCAACTTTGTGGTCTATGAGTGAGTGGCTGCAGTACAGGCATTTAACCACTGTGCCACCAGGGCTCCTCAGAATTACAGCACCTGGTATTCATTGGCAATCTCCCATCCAAGTACTAACCAGGGCTGATTCTCTGCTTAGCGTCTAAGGTCAGACAGGATCTGATGCCTTTAGCATATTATACTCAAAATGTACTGGAGACACTTGTGAAGGACATGTATGTCTAGCGTTTCAGTGGAACTGTGGCTCACAGGGTCAAAGCACTAGGCCATTTTATTGTTCTTAACAGGAATTATGACATCATCTGTCATCTAATTTGACTTTTCTATTCTTTCTAAACTAAACTGACATCTTCAGAGAAGCTGGGATGGGGTATGAATTCCTCCAGCAACAACATATTTTTGTGATCATGCCCTTTTGTAATGCAAAAATATCCTGGAGTGATTTGGTCTTTAATTGACAATTAAGATCCATTGGCTTTACAAAAAAAAAAAAAAAAAAAACAACTGCTCCTAGTAGAGAGGAGCTAGATTGCCAGAACTGGATTGTTAGATGATCATCTGATCAGCACACCAGCTAATTTCTTGATATGGATGAAGACATGTTCCAAAATTTTCCATAGAATAGAGCTATGACAGTTAAAGTGGTGTCAAACTGCATTATTTATACTCTCTCTCTCTCTCTCTGTGTGTGTGTGTGTGTATCTGTGTGTTTGTGCCTTCAAGCCACCTGTCAATTTATGGTGACCCCATGAATTTCACAGGGTTTTCTCCTTGAGACAATTGTTAGGGAGCTAGAGTACCTGTACATTTTTCTTTACACCACTGGATCTATTGATATTTATTAGCCATGGAAGCTAAACATTACTTTAAAGTTCTGAGGCAATCTACTCTTCATGGCAAGAGCCTAGTTACAAGTAGCAGGAGATGGATATTCTTATCCTTCCCTACCACAGCATTTCCCATCCATTGACTATGTCCAAAGACAGATTAGATTAATCTTTCAACCTGAGATGATAAGGCAACTATCTACATTAATGGTTGTAGCTACATAATGAAAACTGATATTTTTCATTTAATGAGTAAACACAGTGACTAGATTAGAATGAATGGCGTATGTAATTTAAACTGCCCTCTAGAACAGAAACTGTTACTCTAATTTCTAATAATGGAGCACACTAGGGAATTCCAGAAGAAAATCTGCTTGTGCTTCATTGACTATAGCAAAGCCTTTGACTGCATAGATTATGAAAAACTATGGCTTGCACTTAAAGGAATGGGAATGCCACAACTTCTGATTGTCCTGATGCATAACCTATACTCAAGACAAGAGGCAGCCATCAGAACAGAATACAGAGAAACAGAAAGATTCCCAATTAGCCAAGGAGTCAGCAAAGAAATTAGAAGACTGAGATTGAGGATGGCTGCTATGAAAGAACTGGACAAGATTACAAAATGTAAGGACTTAACTCTGAACACTAAAGTGAGGATCATCCAGGACATAGTATTTCCTATCACCTTGTACAGATGTGATTGCTGGACAGTGAAAAAAGCCAACAGGAAGAAAATCAATTCATTTGAAATGTGGTGCTGGAAAAGAGTACTAAGAGTACCATGGATAGCCAAGAAAACAAATAAAAGGTACTGGAATAAATCAATTCTGAACTCTTTCTGAACTCTTTGATATTTTGAGGCTTTCATATTTTGGCCACATCATGAGAAAAAAATGAATCATTAGAAAAGACAATAATGTTAGGAAAAGTGGAAGACAGCAGGAAAAGAGGAAGACAACTTGCGAGGTGGATAGACTCTGTTAGAGATGACACTGGCATGAGCTAGCAGAACCTGAGCAGAGAGGCTGAGGAAAGGGAGTCTTGGAGCTGTCTCATCCACAGAGTTTCCATGAGTTGAGGTTGACTCAAGGGCAGCTAACAACAACAAACTTTACCATGCAGGGCATTTGTGGGCCATAAAGGTAAAGGTAAAGGTAAAGGTTTCCCTTTTGATAGGATTGTCTAGTCATGTCTGACTATAGGGTGATAATCATCTCCATTACTAAGCCAAAGATCCAGCAATGTCAAGGATGACTCCATGGTCATGTGACCAGCATGACTGCACAGAACTCTGTTACCTTCCCAACAAAGTGCTACTTATTTATCTACTTGTGCTGTTACATTGGCAGAAGCTGGGACTAGGGGGAGCTCACTCCATCACACGGTGCCTGGGTCTCAAACTGCTGACCTGGTGATCTTGCAAACATCAGAGTCGGCATCTTAACTGCTAAGCCACCATGCTCCCACATGGTCCGTATTCTCGTAAAATTTTTGTACTGCAGAAGCTCTTGATCTGTGTCTTTACTTTTCTGTTTCTGGATCAAAAGAATTTGTGTTCAAATTGGACAGAACTAGGTTTTGATAGAAATCATGATCCCTGTGAAGTAAATTAAGAGTTGGGCACATGAATCATAGTACTGGAAGATACCACAAGAACCATCCATCCCAACCTCCTGCCATGCGGAAAGACACAAAGTACCGTATCTACTTGATTATAAGTCAACCTCATATATAAGTTGAGGGCAGGTTTTGGGGCCAAAATTATGGATTTTAAAAAGGCTTTTGGATAAGTTGAGGGTAAAATTTAGGGGCAAGTAACAAAGGATGTAAAGGATGAAGCAAAGGAAAACTATGCCAAATAACTTATAAAATTCCAGAAGGCATAACTGTTTTGTGCTCACACAAAAGACTAGATGGATGAGAATGTAAAGGAGGGTCAGTACTTTCAGGTCAGATTACGCTCTTGCCTTTTATCAGGAGATGGTTTCATTATAAATAAGACTTAAACTGCAGTATTTATATTGACCAATGGATAAGTCAACTTGGGTTTTTGGGGTCAATTTTTTGATTAAAATTTCTAGTCTTGTACATGAGTATATACAGTACCCCCGACAGATGGCCATCCAATCTCCATTTAAACACCTCCAAGGAAGGAGACTCTACCATACTCGGAGCCAGTGTGTTCCACTGTCAAACAGCTCTTATTATTAAGACATTTTCCCTATTGTTGAGGTGGAATCTCTTTTCTTTTGAAGTGAATCATTTTTCAGGTGTAATATTTTCTTCAAACAAATTGACCTTAGGAAAGCCAGACTAAGCATATGTTATGTTTTTGTTTGCTGCTAGTTTTGCCAGTGTTCTGTGTAAAATAAGGTAGGTATTCAGTTGCAGGTCCTCATTATATGAACACAGTGTCAATAAAAGTTCTCAAATGTTAGTGATCAGATGCGGAGGAAGAGGAAGAAGGTAGTCATTATCTGCTATTCTTATAACCTTGTAGCTTCTAATTTTTGATCACATTAAATGCCCAACTTGTAATGACTCACCAATCAGGACCAAGGTACAGTTATGGAAAGAGATGTAGTTCATTCCAAAACATAGGACACTACCTTATACCAGCTGAGAATATGTGTACACCTAACACAGTCTTATGCTGTTTCAGTAGCAACATTTCTCCAGGTCTGCAGGCAGTGAACAGGGCGGTGGGGAGAGTGTGGAATTTCACACCTGTTACACAATTCATTTTACTGGAGATAAAAGAGACTAAACCTGGGATCTTATGCATGCAGAGTATGTGCTCAGCAATGGAATTAGAAAGGAGTATCCATCCAGCTCAGAGTCCTTAAGACAGTTGTCAGAAAGGAAGAGCTATAACTCAGTGGTAGAAGATGTATTTTACACTTCAAAAACCTGAGGTTCAATCACAATTATCTCCAAGTGATGACAAAAAATACTTCTGTCTGAAACCCTACAGTCAGTATAGCCCAGGGGTGAGAATCTTGTGGCTCTCCAGATATTGTTGAACAGCAGCTCCCATCTCAACATTGGCTCTGCTGCCTATGGACTGCTGGGATTTGCAGTCTAGCAATATTTCCAGGTCCACATGATTCCCACTGCTGGTCTATTGACAGTACTGAACTAGATGGTCCAGTAGTTACAATATATGACAGCTATGTGTGTCCTGAAAATCTTGGCCAGACAGCAGTCCTGGTCCAACCAATCTAGAGGCTTCAATCTGTTTGCCAACTGAAGTTGCTGCTGTCATGCATCTCAGTTCCCTTCTGTGTTTGAAAAGGACTTAGAGGCTTGATTACTCACAATCCTAGGTTGTTTGTTATATGTTTGTTTCAGACATTTGTATCTAGAATGGCCATGTGTCCTTCTTGACAGAGGGCAGTCTTTTATTTGAAAGGCTATCAGAGATAGTCCTCTGTTTGAAGGCATAATGCATTTGAATGGCTATCCACTACAAGACTGGTCAAAAGGTAAAGCACCATAAAATAAGAGAGCAAGGGCTTTGCAGTTGCCTATTAACAGTAAGCAGCTTGTTAGTGGACAAAGCAGGGCCACAGTTGAATGTCACCTGATCATAAGCTTCCCCATTAAAGTGAGATTTGTGTTTTTCTATTTAAATCAGAGATGGCTTTGAGTAGTCACACTGAATTGTGGGGATACACTTTCAGGGCTGCCCCCTTTCCTATGGCTACCAACACCTAGGTCACTCTAGCAGCTGTGGTGACACGATGGTACAGAAGGCAGTCAAAACATACTTCCATAACATAGAGTCCTGCTTATAATGGCAAATACACCTGTGAGTAATACATCAACCACCAATTGAACAGTGTGATATAGACCAACCCAACCAAAGTCAGGATCTGCAGACTGCTAGAAATAGTGCAAATTGAGTCCACTTTAACTGCCCTGGCTCAGTGCTAGGGAATCATGGGAATTGTATTTTTTTCTGAGACATTGAGCCTTCTCTGTTAGAGAGCTCTGGTGCCACAATAACCTACAGTTCCCATGATTCCCTAGCACTGTCAGGGCAGTTAAAGTGGACTCAGTCTGCACTATTTCTGGCAGTCTGCAAAGGCCCTTAGTCAGGCAAAAGGAAACTACCCAACTTTACCTTCACAGCTTCTAGACCAGACGTGTATGGGGGGGGGATAGGGGCAATGATTTCTAAATAAGAATTCTACACACACACACACACACACACACACACTTTCAAATGAAACTTCAAACTTCACCTGGCTCCCTTCCCCAGCTACATACCTGCTTTAGATTCAAGATCCTCTGTGTAGCCAGGGTACACAACTGCAGGGAAGAAAAGAGGAGGGATGAATATGGCAACTACAATTTTGCCACAGTTTTATCACTGTCATGGCAGTTGTCATGTTTGGTAGCTGAAGACTTGAAGAACCAGGATAGTGTTTTAGTGAAAATTAACCATTGCTTTATTTTGGATTCTAAGACAAACAAAACTACTCCACAATGGTTAGAATTAACTCTGAGTTTTCCCAAGTTAAACAACACTTTAAAAGTCCATTGTTCAGCCCCTCCCCACATTTGTAGCCAGCACCATTTGAACCATTTCAAAGAGCACTTTGATGTTTGCCCCTTCTCAATTCCCATCTCTCCACCATCTCTCAGGAAAGGAAGGCATCATCATAAACAGTCATAAACAGCCCTAATCTTTTTCCTCCTGCAGCCATCTGCTTCAATCTACAATCCCCATTGATTTCCTCCCCTACACAATACGTTGATGTCAGATTCCTATGAATTCATAGAAATATGACACTCTGCCATCTCTGAAGCTTACTTTATAGCTAAAGCTTATTAATCCCCTTCCAGTTTATCCAAATAGTGCTATGGCAATAGCAATCAAAGCAATCAACTCCCTTTTTAGCATTTCTTCATAAGCCCATATCTCTATATCTTTAACTAGCTAACTCTCTAATAGTCAAAACAGTCTAAATCTATATCAACCAGCTAAATATACTATGTATATCTATAACACAATTTAAGATCCCCCCCAACCTAGCTAACTCATTTTAGCACAGCTTAAGCCATATGGTCTAATATTCCTGTCCTGACTGTCCGGGTTGTACAGTTCAGGCATGAAGTCTCATAAATTCTCAGTCTCAGCGTGGACAGAATTTTTCCTTCTTCTCAGAAAGTCTGGGTAGTCTCAACAGTTTGTCCTCTGATCTTAGCCTTTGGACTGTAGGGCCCATCTTGATTGGATGAGGTCCCCAACCCCCGAGTGACTTTTAAAAGCCTCCAATTGGAGCAAAGGGCTATTAGGGACCCCATCCAGCCACAGGCCCCAGCCTCTTGGTTGTCTCGGTGTTCCTTTGGGGAAAAGGGCACCTTATCACTCCATTTTCTGGTGGCTGCAGCCAGATTGTTTTCTCTTAGATGGAGAGGGGTCAAAACACAGATCCTGATAAAACTCCAGATCCCAGTTGGAAGAACACAGTGTCACAAGACTTTCAACAACCCCCCCTCCATATCACACAGTTTGGGTGCTAATGCACATGGGTCTCACCATGGCTGTGGCAGCAGTCAGGCGTGAGGTGTCTTTCCCCCTCCAAGGCTCTCTCTCCTCGAGATCTGGACCTTTCTGGGTTTGTTGACCTGTTGGTGCAGCTCTTGGTTTCCCTGGGTCCTCTGAAGCCTTGCGCCAGATGGCCTCCATTCTTGCCCTGTCCTGCGAGGTGGGTTGTGATACCTGTTTTTTTCCTGTTCCTCCCGTGTTGGTTGTTTTAGGTTGTTTTGTCCCCACTCCTCTTGTTTGTTCACTCTGTTGAGTGGGTTGGGTGTCCTGGCTTTTCGAGGCTCCATCTGGGTTTTCTCCTGTTGACAGCCCTCCGGCTTTCTTGTTTGGAGTCCCTTTCTCTCCGGCGACTGCTGCCATCATGGGCCATCATGCTAGGTTTTGGGGTGGCAAGGCTGGGGTCGTAAGGGTAATTGCTGTTTGGGGAGCCACTGCTCCCACTCAGGGCCAAGCCAGTTGCAGGGGGTCACCGCATCATCTCTAAGCACTGCTGCTTCTGCTCGGGGCCAAGCCAGTAGCAGGGGCACCACTGGTGCTTAGGGTATTTTAGTATCTCCTGCCCCGCTGTGGACCAACTGCTTACCCAAACTCTCCAGTGTCTGGTAGGTTGACTGCTTCTTTGCTGCTCTTCTCAACCCTCCCAACATTTTCCTCAGGTGGTGCAATGTGTGCTCTGTAAGTTGTCTTTGCAGCAGCTGCATTCTCTTCCCCACCCTGTTTAGTAGGATCAAGAGCTCGGTCCTCACCCTCAGGCCATGTAATTTCTCTGGGCCCCTTTTCTGGAGTCTCTGGACTCTCTGCTGCCATGTTGCCTGTCTCCCTTCTGCCTAATTGTCCATGTTCTGGCCCTTGTCTTCCGTTATCTCTGGCAGTGTTGTGGAGTCTCTCTTTATAGCTCATCTGGGTGCCACATCACCTCTAAGTATCCCTGTTTACCGGCATCTTCCAGGGAGTTGTCCCACTCCCCATGCAGGGTTTCTCCCCACAACCCGTCTCTGTTCCTCGTGCCTCCATCGGCGTCTTGGGTTCTCTTGGAGTACTGATGGCATCAGGGTCTGGAAACATGTGTCCTCCTCCCCTGCACTCCCTGGCTTTGACTGGATCTCCTTCCCCAGCCAGTCTTCCATCGCTGCATCATGCTCGTCGGAGGAGGACCAATCCTCTGTGTCCTCACTCTCTGAGGACTCTGTGGCTACATGCTTCCATGCCATTGGTGGGTTTTTGTTGTGCATTGGGGTTCTGGACCACTTGTCCTTCTCACCATCACCCCACAGGTTTGGCTGGGCATTCCCCCAAGCCAGTCTTTTGTTTCCCCATCACTCTCATCATTGTAGGACCAATCTTCTGTGTCTTTGTCCCCCAAAGACTCTGGCTGTGTGCTTCCATGCTGTGAGTGGGTTTCTGTTTGGCATTGGGACCCTGCACCACTCTTAGATCTCCATGTCAGTCAGAGGGTCTTTCCGGATTTCTTCCCTAAGCCAATTCTCTGTCTCCACATTGTCCTCATCCTCCGAGGGGCCCATCTGTGGTGTCCTTGTTTCTGGCAGGCCTTTTCCTCATGTGCTTCCACAGTTGAACCTTTTCCCAAAGCTGCTCTATGTCTTCTTTCTATAACCAATCCTTCTTCTCTGCATCATCTTCCTTGTCTGAAGACCAGCCTGCTGTGCCCTCATCGCTGCAGGACCACTCCTCTGTGCATCTCCAGACTATCTGCTGGCCTCTTCCCCAAACCCAATATTTACTTTCCCTGCCTCTCTCAGCATCCCAGGGTCCTGTGGGGAGTTGGTGATCTCACCATGGCTCCCACGAGATGGACTGCCACCTCTTTGGCCACCATGCCCTGCCACATCCACTTCCCCACTGCTGCTGCTTCAGTCTCCCACTGGGCATTGGGGTACGGAACCACTCATCTTCCTCCACTTTGCTTAGTGGGTCCTCCAAGGCTTCCTCCCACAACCTGTGGAAGGTTTCTTCAGCACACTCATTCACTGTGGACCAGTCTTCCCAGTCCCTGTAGGTTGGGGCCCATTCTTCTCTGTGCCTCCACACTGGCAGGAGGGCTGCTTCCCACCACTGGCCATTGCCCCTGCAGCCTCCCTAGGCTCCATGGGGTTGTCTTGTTCCAGCTTCCCAGCCAGAGCCCTCTCACCGAAGCTGAGTTGGGGCCACCTGGCTGCTGTTCTGCTCATCCCGGGAAGGCTCCTCCAGATAGTTTTTACATCAGGCTGAAGGCTGTTGCTGCAGATGAGGTGATGTTGCAGTGATAGTTGATTTAGTGTCATGTTTGGTAACTGAAGACTTGAAGAATCAGGCTAGCGTTTTAGTGAAAATTAACTATTGCTTTATTCTGGATTCTAGACACACAAAACTACCCCACAATGGTTAGAATCAACTCTGAGTTTTCTCAAGTTAAACAACACTTTAAAGGTCCATTGTCCAGCCCCTCCCCACACTTGTAGCCAGCACCATTTGCACCACTTCAAAGAGCACTTTGAGATTTGCCCCTTCTCAATTTCCATCTCCCCACCACCTTTTAGGAAAGGAAGGCAACGTCATAAACAGTCATAAACAGCCCTAGTCTTTTCTCTCCTGCACCATCTGCTTCAGTCTACAATCCCCCTTGATTCCCACCCCTTCATACACAATACTTTGATGTCAGATTTCTATGAATTCATAGGAATATGACAGCAGCCACCATTTCAGCACCATAGCTTGCGGTGGATGATTCAGTGGCAGGTGGATGAAGGCCTAGTGGATCACAAGAAAAGATTCAAGAGCCATGTGTTGCCCACTGGCCTCATCCCTAATATTAATATTCAGTATTTCTAAATATGCATGCCAACATAGATATTAGCATAAAGAGGTGTTATGCCAATGAATGGCCATTTTTGTTGTCTTCTTTATTATAAGAAATCTATCTGTTATTTGTTTTCTTTTTATTTAATTAATTAATTTGTTTTTCACCGTTCTCTCCAGCATAGGATTCAAGGTGGTTAGTTATATCCTATAATTCATTTTTTAAAAATAAAAAATATCTAAGAACAAGTTTCTGCAGTGGCCAGGAGCACATCTGGAAAGTTAAAGCTTATTCATCCATTGTGGCCATTCCTAGAAATATCTGATCTGGATGTGGTGACACATGTCTTGGTTACATGCTGTTGGATCACTATAAAACACTCTATGATGCCCTGTCTTTGAAAAGTGTTTGGAAAGTGCAATTGGTTCAGAGATCTTTGCTCTTGCAGGAAAGGTTTTCAAGGCTGTAGACATGGTGAGCTTTACCTGGGTAGGGAGTTCCAGAGTGTAGGAGTAACCACCAAAAAGGCCCTCTTTTTTGTTTGGGAGTTTAGGTTTGACAAGAGGTGTCTTCTGATGATAGTTGGGCATGCTCTTCTGGAAGAAGATCTCTGACTGGGACTCTATTCCAGTCCAAAATATATTAGTCCTTAATGTTCATAACCAGTACTTTGAACTAGGCCCACAAAGAAATAGTCAGTGTTTTCCAACTATGGAAGTTTATCAAGACCACAAGCCATTAATCAAGCTCTTGACAATACTTTATAGTATCACTTAAATTTTGGGTATATACAATTAAAATGGTACATCTGAATCATACTGAGTTAGACTACAAGGCTATTATCTAATCCAGTGGCATTCACTCCAGATATCTCCAGTAACTAATTCCTCCTAATGCCAAGAGTGTGCAGGTATTGCAGGTAACACAGGATAAATCTTCCTATTGAACCGTGACCACTCCTTCACTGATACCCAATGTTCTTGCTATTGCCCCAGGTACAAAGTTCAATAATTTCCTCTCCCCTTCCACCCATTCCCGTTCAGATATATGGATTTATCCAACAAAGAAGAGTTTGAATATATGGAAGTTCTAGGGTCTCTGTGGGGCTCTAGAATAGGATGAATAGAAGTATTTTAGCAGGAAATTTCTCTAGATCTATATGATCTTAAGATTTTTATATGAGATAGGCCTCAACGGTAATCTGTGTGATCTCTAGGTTCCTCTCATCCCTCAATCAAGACTGCCAAAATTGACCAAAAACCAGAATCACACTGATGAAAGCCACTAGGGCTACAGTTTTAGCCTAAAACAAGGTGCAGTTCTAAGCCTAAGCAAGATGCTATTCTGGCCCTTGTATCTTGTCTGGAGCCATTTTTGCAAAATTGGAAGTGACTGGTTTCTTCAGCAGGGCTAGGTGTGGCCTTTGGGGACTCAGCTATGGGAAATGAAGTTCAAGAAGCCCTTGAATCTTCTTTGTGCCAACCCCTGATCTATATGGTATGACCATTAGTTTAAAGGATTAATCTTTGTTCTTCCCACCTTCCTGCCCACTTATCTACCTACCTATCTTCTATCCCTAGCAACTATCACATACAATCCATGCAGTATATATATATATATATATATATATATATATAGTGTATACATTATATTACACTCTCACACACATTTACAAAGTGGTCATATTTCCAAATTAACTTTGTTAACACTCCCAAATAGATGGTACATTGATGTAATTCAAAAATTCTGAGACTGAAGGAAAACATTGTCCCATCATCCCTTTGATCTGCCTCAATGAGTCGTGGAGCAAGGAGGGTAAATGGATCAACCTATCATTAAGTATATTGTTGGACAGTTTTGTACACAAATGCACCCCCCCCCCGGTATTTGTATGTAACTAGGTCAATACAAACAAGCAGGCCCATTCCTCAGCTTGTGCTTCACAGCCCCCTTGTTGCACACGCCTCTTTTGATGATTATCATTTCAGAAGCCACTGGGCAGCAGCAATCAGTTGCAGGGACTCGTCTGCCAAAGCTTTCTCACGTTCACGTCTGGCTGATTCTCTATGTCGAAATGGAGGGGCTGGGAGAGGAGAACAGGCTGGAATGCAGACCAGTATTGGGGCCCAAGCCTGGAATGATGAGCGAGTGTCGCCAGGAGACTCCCTCACTGGCTAGGCCTCTTGAGCCTGCCTAGAAATGCGCACCTGCATTCATGCACATGCTGACAATCTGGCTCTGTGGTCACACAAATGCCTTTCTTCCTCCCTTTCACGCTGCTGCCCTATTTGATCTCTGTACTCCTTTGTTACCCGCCGTTGTTAGCGCCTTGCCCTGATCAAAAACATATTACTTCAGACGACATTGCGCTGGAAGATGTCGGACAGGGGCAGTGGAGTATAGCGATGTCCAGCCACAATAGGGCATTGAGCAAATAGACAGCAATAAGATGGATCAAATGTGTTGAGAGATTCACAAAGCCTTAATGGGACACTGTCCCGCACTACAATACACAACACACTTGCATATATAGACCGTTCTCAGTAACTATTACCTCATTCTCTGCTTTAGTGAAACTGAACTTCTCCTGTCAAATGCCTCTTTGAAAGACATCAATTAATGTTGTGGAAGATCAGTTCTTTCTCTATAGATTTCAAAGCCTTGTCTGCCAGTTTAGTGGCTCTTCTAAATGGCATTCACTGTCTCATTAGTGAGCATGTCACTCTAACGTTCTTCTGTCTAGGGACCATGTTGTGACTTTCAAGATATTTTAAATGTTCTTAATGAGGCCAAAGAAGGTTTAAAAACTTCTAAGGCTCAGCCTTCATGGGCTTAAAATACTTAAGTCAAGCTTCATGGTCTATCCCATGCATGTTTACTCAATAGATCTGACTGAGGTGCACTCCCAAGTGAGAATATGCACACAAAATCACTTACAACTTCACAGCTAGAGCAAGGTTTATTCAAAAGTATGTCCCATTGCATTCCAAGGGACTTAGTACTCTGCAATAGGCCTCAGCATACATAGGATTGCAACTTCAGTCAAGAAAATCTGATGGCAAGATCATCTTCCTTGTGCCCTCAGTCAGGATAGTTTTGTCTATTCTCATCTGATTTCTAATATACTGCTTTTTGTTGCTTTGAATGTTATTAATGCAACCGAAAAAGCAAAGGTAATCACATTGGCCATAAGTTTATAGAATTCAAACTTTTAGGCTGACTCTTTCCAAAATGTGCAAGGTTTTGAAATTTCTAGATTTTGTCTTCAGAGAAGATGTGAGGTGGAAGGATGTGGGTGGGAGAGGACTGGGCCCTACTTGTTTTATTGTTGTGTGCTTTTGATTTGTTTCCAACTTATGGTGACCCTAAGGCAAACCGATCATGGGGCTTTCTGGGGCTGAAGGTGTGTGCCTCATCCAAAGTCACCCAATGGGTTTCCACAGCAGAGCAGGGAATCGAACCCTGATTCTCCAGATGTGTAGCCCAATGTTCAAACCACCATATCATGCTTGCTCTCTCTGTGTCTTTCTACATCCCTTTCTGCATCCTAGCAATCCTAGGGACAGTCCTGTATGCAACTTGAAACCATCAAAGCATCTATTAGAACTAAATTGTCTTCAACCTCCATTCACATTCCATCATAAGACTTTGTGCTAGTCAAAGCAGTGGTCCCTGGACTCATGCTGGTCTGCAAGCCATTGGCTGCCAGAACATGGAGAGTTTCCAGGAAAGAAACAGTTGTAGTGAATAAGCACAAGTGCAGTATTAGTTCTGGACACATTAGGGGGAAAATGGCCAGTTCCCCACATCAGAAGCACTGCTGTAGATTTCATGATATCAAAGCTTAGCCTCTTCCATCCACTGTCTGTTTGTTTGTTTGCAGCATTTTGCTGGATTAAAATTTTCTGCAGATCAGATGAAAGCACATAAGGGTTCCCCCCTCCCCCCAGTCAGCTGAAAATAAAGAAATGGCCTTAATATGGATTTTGATGTTATTTGTTGTGTGGGCAATGACCTAGGTATGTTGTGTGTGAAGAGAAAGTTTCTACACCGAGCTTTTCATGAAGAGCAATTTGAACATGTACTGTACTTGAGTAAATATATAATAGGGATGCAGTGGTCAAGTGGTTAAGATGCTGACTCTGTTGATTGCAAGATCGGCAGGTTGGCAGTTTGAGGTCCAGGTGCTGCATGATGGGATGAGCTCCTGTCACTAGTCCCAGCTTCTGCCAACAGCGTTCTGTGCAATCATGCTGGGCACATGATCCACGGAGTAGTCTCTGACAATGCTGTCTCTTTGGCTTAGTAACGGAGATGAGCACCGCCCCCTCCAGTCCAACATGACTTAATCTTGTCAATGGGGAATACCTTTACCTTATCTTACTGTACTTGAGGCTGATTTTGAAAAGAAACGGAATTCTTTTTGTAAGGAATAATGTGACTGAACAACATGCAGTTGATAACCTAGTTATCTCTGACCATTTTGTATGACTGTATTTGTCAATGCTTTAGCATCTATTGTTATTAAAACTCCTTGTAGTCTTTCTTTCTGCCACAAGAAAATACAAGGTGACTAAGAAAATTTTAAAAAAATATATTTTATATGCTAGTAAATGTATTTCATTACAATGCCATGAAAAGATACAAAATAAGTAATTTATTAATAGAAACAGGGATAACCTTGATCCAGCCAATTCTCATGTTGGTCTTTGAAATGACAGCATGACTTGAAGGCTAGAAATGCATTGTGTGTGTACCAACAGCAATACATTTCTTAATGAGCATTAGATACATAATGGCCAAAGGAAAGGCATCAAGCATAAACTGTTGTTCTTGAAATAGAAGGAAAATTTCTTCATATAACTAGCAATACATCTGCTCAAGAGAATGTAGTATTTGTCTAATTTTCACACAGCATTCCAGGCAAACATTCCAAACCAAATTTTGTTTTTGTTTTGTAAGAACAGAGGTTTTTACATTTAAAATTTCTCTTTGGCTGAAGAAGACACTGCGAATATTTAAAGCTTAATCCTTAACATCTAAATCAAACATCTTTATTTATTGTGGGCACAATTCTCTGGAAGTTCCATTGTACACATCTTGGAAACAATGTCCCATGGCAGAACTGAAGAAAGTTTAGCCCTCTGGATATACTATCTTCCCCACAGTATCATCAGCCAGGCCAAAACTCGGCAGCATCAAATGTTCCTCACCCCTGCCATGTGCTTCCTGTCCATCTTGGGTTTAGTGCTCCAGATCTTCCAGGTGGTTTGCATTCTTTGGCCCTTGGTCCTCTGAATATAACACTACCAGTTCCTCTTAAGATCATCTCAGTTACTTGAGATGTTAGGGGAAAAGTCTGTCTTCATGAATGGAAACATGCACCATTTCCTAGAATAATGAATTGTATAATAAACTGCTCATCTGAAAGGCAGATCCTCCTGCCAACTGTTGTACTATGTTCTGTTCAATGCAGCTTTCACAATAGCTCATTACCATATTACATTAAAAATATGCTTGCTTTTCTTATCATTGCTGGATTTTGTTGTTGTTTTAATTTGTCATGCATACATTGTTTCTGCTCAGTTGTTTCCCAAATTAATTTAAAGATTTTCTGAATGAAAATATGCAGCCTTCTCTCTTGAAGTCTCATAAAATGTATTCTTTTTCTGATAGCTGATGCCAAGAAATCAGGAACATTATGAAAAATCAAATAATATCAAACATAGTCTTTAAAATGTGGCCTCTTATTTTGATTTTCTTTATTGCTATTGTTATTAGAACAGTAGCCAATGTTGGCAGGGTGAGCTTTTTTCTCTTTGATTTTTTTTCAAGTTGACCTTACAGTACAGCATCTGTTCCTGACACAAGTTGCATTCTCCACATGTGGTGATTTCTGCTTTATGATTCATCTTCATACACTTACGCAGCAAACTGCTTGTTGTAAGCAAATGACGCGTATTACAGATTTTTTTTAAAAACCTGCACCATATAGCTTAATATAAAACCTGTCACTATGTATACAGAAATAACTGTGCAATTCATGACCACCTTTAACAGGAACAAAAAATAGGTTTTCTAGTTGACATTTCATGTCCTAGCCATGAAAGAAATGGATCTAGATTCCTTTAAATTTACCTATCCATCCACCTGACTGCTTTAGGGTTCATCATCAAAATTAGTCATAAGAATAATAGAGGTTTGAGATATAAACAGTCATTGTATAGTGCAGGAATGGCCAAAGGCTGTACTCTCAGGAACTACCATTTTCTTAGGACATATGCATTTTGCCACACAAACTGGTCCTTCACAAATCAGTGTTGGCTAGAGCCCATCAAGCAAAAAGGACAGTTGCTCAAAAAGGCTGATTGACCCAAGGCACTCGTGCTGCAGTGAACCAGGAGTTCAAGCAAAGAGCAGATCAAGGAGTGTTTTTTTTTTAAATTGTGGCTATCTTGGTTCCCTAATGCTCAGTAGTGTGGCAGGTGTCCCATGTCGTTGGGGCAATGACTCTGCCCTGGATCTTTAATCTAAACTTTAAATGAAATATCCAAAGCACAGAGCCCTGTTCTCAAATTAGGTTCCTTGCAACAAATAGCTCCTTCAAAAACTAAAACCCAGAGCAGATCCATCACACTAACATGGATGTCACCAACTAGCTCAGATGATAAGAACACTAGAACTATTTGAGTACATAGCACCATGTTGATTGTTGCTGTCTCTGCAATTTTTGTGCCCTGGTGCTGAGCAGAAAGGGAACATTTGCATCTTGGTTTGCCAATCGTATTTTCCTTAAAAATCCCTCTTACTTTGCAAACATGGGGCAGAAGCCTATGAGGGTCAATAATTTGGAGGGATTAATGATAGCTGAAATTGTAAGCTCTCTCTCATCTTCTCCCTGTTTCAAATCACTGCCAAGACATCATGATATGTGGCTTTGGTGTAATATGCAGTTTGCCCCTCAGTCAGTGAATCTAACAGCTGCTTCAAGTGAATCTCTGTGCATGATTCTTTAGAGACATTGCTTCTGCTGATATGCATGGATAGTAACTGAACAGTTAGAAACACTGTATAATGTTGCAAACAATACTTTAATGAAGCAAAATTTCTCTGCTTAGAGAATTCAGACAGTGACAGTTCAGTCACTGCTGTGCTATTTGCTACATGCTATATACAGGCACAAAATATTCCATTCAGAGACATGGCTAGAAAAAGCCCTTCAAGCCCCAAAGTCTCATCACAGTCTTAAATAACTTAAATGTTCCACTATCCCTACCTCCCAGAAAACAAATACAGTAGAAACCCAATTTGTACAAAATGACCAGATTACATAGGGTTTATTCAGCTATATAGGGATCAAAGATAGAGTTTTGTGGAAGAAGATACATATCCTTGGGGGGGGGGGGGAAATGTTCTTGATTGACTATAATGTGGTCTGCTATAGAAAATATTGCTTCCAGTTTACTGATGTTGCTCCCTTCATTTGTTTAGAAGAACCAATGGTGAGTATTGGTGCAGACTTTACCAATAGGCTAGTCAGGACAACAGTATTAGTTGCTGTCTCCATGTTCCTTATTATTGGGGGAAGCAGCTGCTGCAGTGGCGGCAACTGGCTAAACCCCTAATCTTGCCTGCCCTGTTGCCATCTAATTCTCTGTAACTTGGAGAGAGTTTCTATCTGCAGAGACAGATAGGGTGGGGTTAAACGACCATGGTCAAAGAAGACAGAGAAAGACTCTGGAAATCCCTTTTCAGCAGTGAGTAACTTTCTCTCTGTTGTCCTTTCACTTGTAGGGAAATACTTTTTTAATTGAGGTAGGCCATTGGCATATAAATTGTTCAGTGTTTGGAGCGATATGGCCTCAGTGATATAATTTCACTGACAGAATCCCTTCCTCAGTAAAACCTGGAGGGAAGAATTCTCTCTCTCAACACCTCCTCCCTACAATGCTCCTTTAAAACCTGCTCCAGAAACCCTTTAGAGCAGATTCAAGACACAAAGTAGCCATGAGGGTGGAAACCAAATTCAGGATTGAGTCATATCTTTATTGCAGGGCTGAGTAACCACAAAGGAGTGAAGGTCACCTCCCTGCAAACCACAGGGTCACTTCTAGTGTAACCAGAAGTGAGATGACACCACTTTCAGTTCTGACAATTGGCCAAAACATGCCTGCTGTTTTAGGGACATACAGGACTGGGTTAATCTATGGGTAAACAGTGTTGAGACAAAGGTCCCCCCATACCATGACTTCAAGGCGGCATCTAGTCAAAGTTTTTCCCTTATTCACCCCCAAACTTTAAGGGCAAGGCTCCTTACACCCAAATGATACCCAAGATTGCTTATCATTATTTTCTGGAACAAGTCCTATCTTCCTTCTGCTGAAATTCCCTCTTCTATCCAACCATTTAAGGAACAGGAGCTCTGTCCCTTATTTCATCTGGAAACTCTATCCTTTCATGATGTCATAAGACTGTGCTTGGCTCCTTTCATGAGTACAAATGATGGTCTTGAGATACAGCAGCCCAGAGCGCAAAACCAAATTAATCAGTTTTTTAATTTATTTACTTTTTTATTATGCTTTTCTTATGTTCTAACCAAATTTATCTATTTTGTTTTTAATTGTGCATTTAATGGTGTAATCTTGGAGAACAGGTGAGATGCCAGAGAAGGGCAAACAGTGTCCCTCTCTTCAAAAAAGGCAAAAAAAGAGGATCTAGGAAACTACAGACTAGTCAACCTGACCTCAACACAAGGAAAAATATTAGAGCAGATTCTACAAAAGTATGTGTGCAAGTATCTTGATGACAATGCAGTGATCAGTAGGAGCCAGCATGGGTTTGTCAAGAACAAATCCTGCCAAGTTGTAGATGTCATTTATTTGGATTTCAGCAAAGCATTTGATAAAGCCATCCATGATATTTTGATTAGCCAACTGATTAAACATGGAATGGATGGCAGCACTGTCAGATGGATCCATAATTAGTTGGGAAAACATGCTCAAATGGTTGTTATCAGTGGCTGTGCTTCAAACTGGAAGGAGGTCTCAAGTAGAGTTTTGCAGGGTTCTGCCTTGGGACTGATTACCGTTTCTACTTACGAGCGCCTAATTTTAAGAAGAATATAGGGAAGTTGAAGCAGGTTCAGAGAAGGACAACAAGGATGATAATTGGTATGGAGAACAAAATATATGAGGAATGGTTGAAAGAGCTGGATTTTTTTCTGCTCAGTGAAGACAAGACTGAGGGGGCACTCTTGATTTCACTCTTCAGATATCTCAAGGGCTCTCACAGAGAGAGGAGGCAGACCTGTTCTCTGCTGCCAAAGGATAGGACCAATTGCCTAGGGAAGTGGTGGGATTCCTTCTCTGCATATCTTCATAAAGAGCCTACCTGGTGGGGATGCTTTAGCTGGAGATCCTGCACTGAGACAGTTGGACTCAATGACCCATGAGACTCCTTTCAATTCTAAGATTCTATTATTTTAGTACTGTTAGCTGCTCTGAATATCATGTGTGCAAATGTGCATGAAAGGTATAAATAGCGCAGCTACAATACCTATAAGGATTCCTAACTCCCTGCACCCTTGTAACATTGAAGACAACTACTTGTGAACAGTGGCATCCCCATGCTGGGTGTCACCCAGTGCAGGTGCGGCTGGTGGTGTGCTGGAGGGCCTGGTGACACACTGGGTCTCCAGGCTTCACTGCAGCATGTGTTCCTCCTCCTCCAAGGCTAGAGTAGCCTGTGAGGGCGTGTGCTCTCTTCATCCCCCCTCTATCCTGGGGGGGAGGAACGCCTGGGATGGAGCAGCCTGCAAGGGTACACATACTCTCCTTCTCTTCTTCCTCCATCCCAGGCTTTTCCCTGGAGAGGAATCTTGGGATGGAGCAGCCTGCAAGGGTGTGCGTACTCTCCTCCTCCTCCTCTTCCATCTTTGGCTTCTTCTCCAGGGAAAAAGCCCAGGACAGAGCACCCAGCAAGGATTAAGATAAGACCCCTTCTCCTCTTCCTCCTCTGTCCTGGGCTTTGTCATTGGAGAGCAAGCATGGGGCCGAAACAACCAGGTGTCACCCCTCTTCTGTGTGTCACCTGGTATGGTCCACACATCCTGCCCTCCCTAGTGACACCACTGATTGTGAGGTAGAGAAAAGAAAACACTGGGTGAACAGCTACCTAATTTTCATATGGAATAATTTTATAGTCTGCTGAATTGCCTGGCTTCCAGTGGTATCTCTTCTTTTAATTAAACATACTGCCATAGTATTTTTGTTGGATGTGACACTGCTAATGGGTGCCATGGTATAGACAAGGCTGCAGTTTTCCATTAGCATTAGGGAAACTTAATCTTGACGACTCTGAAGGAATCTAATTCGGAACTTCAATTAGTTCAAAACATGGCAGCCAGTTGGGTTACTGAGGGGCCGTACAGATGGCCCCTAAGGGGTAGCAGGACGCCGCCCCTTTCCTTGCTGGATCGGGGCTGTGGCAACCACATGCCACAGCCCTGAGCTGGGTTTTGTGCAGCATAAAAAGACATACCTGCGGCAGCAGCTTTTCCCCACTTCTTTGGCACAGCGTGTGTGAACACTGCACCAAAGACTTGGTGAGATGCCGCCCACTGTGTGCTTGCTTGGGCGGTGTCATGCCAGCATGGGAGCAGAGTTGAGGTGGCCAGCATGCAGTTGCCATGCCTCCACTCTGCCCCCATGTTGACTCTGTATGCTGGTCGGTATAGCCCATGGGACATCCAGAAGTGATCATATTGCACCAATATTAAAATCACTCCATTGGCTGCCAGTTAGTCTCTGGGCAAGGTACAAAGTGTAGGTTATTATCTTTAAACCCTTATATGGTTTGGGTCCAGGTTACCTAAGGGATCACCTCCTCCTGTATAATCTACCTCATACACTCAGGTCTCCTGGGGAACATTTACTCCAGTCAGCCAAAACTAAGTTGGCAACTGTCAGCCAGAGGACTTGTTCTTCAGCCAACCCAAGACTGAAGTGACCTGCTAGAAAAGATATGCCAGCTGAATACACTGTCCAAAAAGAGCATTAAAGACCAGTTTCTTACAGCAGGCTTATCTAGATTATTTTTAAATTGGGAATTTTAAATGATGAATTTTAAGTGTGGATTGTTTAAATATGTGTATATCTTATCTGTACTTTTAAACTAATGTGTATTTTAACTGATGTTGCGCATTTGTTAATTGTTTTTGTTCCCTTCCTTGATTCATGGGGAGAGGCGAGTAAGAAATCATCATTATCTTCTTCATCATCATTATGGATCATCATCATCATCAACAACAACAACCACAGCAAACTAAACGATTAGGGCAGGGCCCCCAGATAAGTTCCCAAACATAATTGAGCTGTTCTAGAAATTTTCGTGTTTGAACTCATTTGCCCTGAAGTTTAGATGAGACTAACAGTCTGATCCCATACATTTTAACTGAATTATTCAGCTAACACATATTGGCCTCAATCCTGTATGGTCCAACACAGTATAATAGTTCTAATAGTGCAGAACTAACTACAGCTGGCCTTTCGTTGATCTACCGTAGAGTGGCCTGGTGAGAGCACTGAGAGATTGGAGGAACATCATAGTCAGATATGAAATGAGTATATCATCTGCAGAGGTCCTCTGGGGTCCTCTGGAAATCTTAGTGGATGATGTAATCATTTCTCCTCTGGTTACAGGGGAAAAGAGCCATATGTTTCTCTGATCTCCCACTATTCTTACCAAGCATGGAATGGCTCATGAGGAGGTTACACCAACTCTACAGTAGATACAGGAGGAGCTTGGTTGGTGACAGCAGCACCAGGCTGCAGAGCAGGATGCATTTTAAACAGTTGCCCAGATTTACAATGGAGAGCTCTGGATCCTCAAGGAAGATCTAGTGCAACTAGTGGTGATTATTATTATTATTATTATTATTATTTCATTATAAAGAGGGGCATACTCTGGGTTTGGCACTGAACAGGCCAGATCTTATCTGGACTTTTTGTGCCAGCTTGGGGATTGGGCCCTCATCATCCAGACTCCTGCTGAAAGGAAGGAAGAAGGGTTTTGGTTTTTTTGGTTTTTTTTTGCCTGTGCAGACAGAGCCTTCATATGTATACATACCACCAGACTCCTGTAAGTGGGATGATGTAACATGGTGAGCATGTACCTCCTGAAATTTCTAACTTTGCAGTCTAAGGGCTGGTTTGGAAATTTCATGAAGCATTTGAGCTGCAGATCTGGCTTTGCTTTTTTCTTGCCTTCCCCAAATGGGGGACAGTGAACAGTGAAAGCTAGTGGCTTCCATGTTAGTGGGTCAGGGAATCCACTCTGGGTTTTCAAGTGGACTTTAAAGACATTATCTAAGATGCTGAAACCTGATATGCTGGCTGACTGTGCCTCTGCTCTCTTTTCACCTTTCCTGGGTGCACTCAGCTGGCATTTGAAGGTGAGAGGAGAGTGAAGTCAAATCCACAGCCACAGATGTCCATAGCTTCATATCAGCAATACCATTGTTGCTCTGCCTGTGGCTTCAAAATACTTTGTGCCAACATTGGTAGAAATAGGTGAGTTGTAATTGTTGTCACTTTTTCCTGTCATTGCCCATACTTTCCCTTCAGTCCTTGCCTTTCCCCTCCCTCTTGCCTCTAAAGTCATAGAACCACAGGTGCATCTACACTGTAAAAATAATGCATTTTTGACACTACTTTAATTTGAAATTTGAACATTTAATTTTTTAAAAAAACTGGGGCTCTCCTTTCACTTGCCACTGACTTTCACCCCACTCACACCATGTTTTCAGCATTTTAAAGAGACAGGCAAAAATGCCACAACCTGTTTCTGCCCAAACTCAGATGTTTGAGCAGTGGTGTCACCCCCCTCTTATGGTGTCACCTGGTGTGGGTCCACACACACCTCGTGACACCATTGGGTATCAGTGGTGTGGCACACTCAGAAGCTTAATCTGGTAAATCAAAGAGGAAAGTCTTCAATCCTTTACTTTTCCACAAAAAGGGAGCCAGAGGTGGCTTCTGAAGGGGGAAGGAGTATAAATGCCCCCAAACAAAGAATTCACTTCATCCTCTCATTTTTGGACTCCTGCCAGTGCTTTAAGGAAAGAGATACAAATTCATTTATAAAAATGTCTCTTGAGTAGCTCAAGGATGGAAAATGCAACCCATGGGCTGGATGCATCCCCAAGCCCCCTTTCTGCAGCCCTCTCACTTTATTATTTTTTTAAAAGATAAGATTGCAATTTGCCACCCAGGTAAAACCCACCTTGCCTACTTAGAAATATACACAAGAGGCTCTTGTAGCTGAGAGAAAGTGTGTGTGAGAGAAATACAAGGATGCAGAAGGGCTTCTATGACACTCCCAGAATTTTTTTTCAGGAGCTGCCACTGACCTCCACCTGTTCTGGGGGCTCACAGAAAATCCATCCTACCCCAAAGTTTGATGAAAACACTCCAGGGAGTGCAATTCTCTTTTAAACCAAGGCTTCAGTTTTAAACCAAGTTTAAACCAGTTTAAACTTAAACTTTTTAAAACCAAAACTTCAGTTTTTATGGAAAGCAGCGGTGTGGTATTTGGGGCAGGACTGCTGCTCTGAATGGCATTGACAACTCTGAAATTGTCCATTCCTGCCTTAACTGTTACATTGAGGAAAAAACTTACAATTAGCCACTCCAGTCCAGGGAAAACTATTTAGTTAGTAAATTCTTGAATAATATAACTTTTCTCAGTAGATGAATTTTCTCAATTGCCTCTTCAAGTATGTCCAAAGGTTTTATTTGTAATAGGGTTACCATTTTTTTCTGTGGTCTTAAATTTTCCATGTTTTCTTTTATTCCAAGGAGAAGCTAGGTGGAGATACAAAGACTATTGTAAATGTCTCAGTGACATGATACTTGCCACACTGAGGGTGAAATTATGTTCCTGATTGAGTTGGTAGTAGAATTTGCCTTGCACATCTAGGGTAAGAGCTCATTGCAATTTTTCAATTCTTCTGTCAACTGCAGCTTCCCTTTGCCTGTGAATGCATCAGGGTGCCACAAGGTGTGTCTCGGGGGCAAAATTCAGCTTCATAAATCATCCAAGAATGAAGCTGAAGGCTACTGGTATAGTGTTCCTTAGAAACTTCCTGTGTGAAATAGCAACTGGGGGGGATTGTGCTTTTTGTCTGTCTTGCGTAACCTTCCGAACTTCTGCGATGTCCCTGCCCTCTGCTCTGTCCGGCTACTTTTGATGTTGCTCATTAAACAGAACAGCCCTATTCCAATGCTGAGATCAGTCTTCATTCTCCTCATTCCTGGGAACTTTTGGAGCTGGACTTATGAGCTGTTGAAATACCATCTCCCTCTCCTCTATCTCTGGCTATTTGAAAAAGAAGGGCTCTTTTTATTTTTGTGTGCTGCGGAATCTGAAAAACAAAAACAAGGAAAGCAATCCATAAGCCAAGTGAGTCTGAAAGTCCTAAGCCAAACATTCATCGACAGTGGACTGTCTATGAAAGAAGATAAATGTCTCAGTCCCCCTCCATCAAGAGCAGAGAAGATAAGATCCACAGGTGGTCGACTGCCTCATAGTTTATTGTTGAATACGCTCCCAAACTTCACAGATGAAAATAGGAACACCTCTGTGAATCCGTAAGGCATGTGGCTGAGTAACACGAGGAGGTGTGGTCAAGTGCAAACACTATTAATGAGGAAGGACACACAAGCTTGTAATGTTTTAAACAGAGAAGCCTCTGGATTTATATATTCAGTTTAAGGGGGAGAATCAAAATATATAATCTGTTATGTGTGGGATAGGTGTGTATGCAGCATATTGATAAACATTAAATTATGTATTAATGTTAAATCAACCAGATTCTGTTCAGAATGACAACTTGTGATCACTGCATGAACTTTGTGCTCATACTCAGTGGCGTCCCTGGGATTGGTGTCACCCAGTGCGGGAACTCATGGTGTCAGTCCCCGCCATTGACCTCCTCCTATTTCACACCATAAAGAATCCTTAGTAATGCCTTTTTGCACTACTGTTACTTGTAAATCATAATTCCCATATACCATTAAATGTAATGTTAATAGCTGTGACATAAACAACTAGCAACATTAAAATTATACCTTCAAATTACAATATCATATACATAACCTAAATGCATTTACACGTACATAGTGAAGATTGGGTTAAAATATAATGTTTTAAAAGAAAATTTTAAAAGAATATTTTTTAATTCTTTATTAATGTATTTAAAAAGAACAATAAACAGACAAACATAGCACAAAAGGACATAACCACATTACAAAAGAAAGCTACACAAAACCAATATCACAACAAAAAGAAACAAAACTTCCTGAGCTTTGACTCAAGTATTCAAATACTGATCTTACTTTCATCTCCAATGCTCTAAAATATCGTTATTACAGCCTCCTATTAACTTTATCCCTTTGACTGCCAGTTTCTGTGGGGGAGAGGCATAAAAAAAAAATACACAACCCCCCCCCAAAAAAAAAACAGCCCAATAATATTAACGTCAACGTGCCATCTATCTATTACTTAACTAATACATTTTAATTGCAATGTTACAGAACAAAAGGGCTAAACACTAAAGAACTTAAATTCTACTCCAATACTTTTGTCAGTAACTTGCGATATTCACTATTTTCTAAAAAGATTTTAACTGGTTCCCAGGCCTTTTTTTTTGTATATCCCAGGATTCCCCTCTCAAGTATAAAGTTAATTTGTCTGCGATTACACAATCTGTCAGTTTATGTAACCAGTCTTTTATAGTTGGGGGATCATTACACTTCCATTTAGCCGCATATACCATCCTGGCGGTTGTAGTTAAATAAAAAAGCAACTTACCATACTTGCTTTCTAATACATTATCTTCTATCATGCCTAACAAATAGAGTTTGGGATCCCTCCCTCCCTTAATCGGTACCATTTGGGTAACCATCCTATGTACACTCATCCAATATCTCTTAGCAATTTTACAATTCCACCATACATGTATAAAAGTACCCACCTCTTTATGACATTTCCAGCACATTTTACTGACACTATTATGCATTCTTGCCCATTTTACCAGAGTCAAGTACCAACAGTGTTGCATTTTTTGGAAGTTCTCCCTCAAATCGTAGCTTAGAGAATATTTAATTCTGTAGGTCCATGATTTCCCCCGCTGCTCAAGAGGTATAATCTGTTTTAAGTTCATTGCCCATTTTATCACGTTATCTTTAATAACTTCATCCTCTTGTTCTAATTTCAACAACAGCTCATAAAACTGGGATATCTTAGCCTTTTTCTCACTTTCCAAAATCTTTTCAAAATCCTTTTCAGCTTTCCCAATTTCTTTAGTATTTTTATCTTTCATGAACCTCTCTCTAAGTTCTCTATACAAGAACCATCCACAATTATATCCTTTCCTTAATATTTCTTCTTGTGTCATAAGTTCTACATCTCCCATATCATTTTTAAACTTGACTAATTCATTGTATGTTACCCAATTATTATCACTTAATCTTTCTCTTCTAAAGAGAGCCTCATTCGTTGATACCCACAACGGAACCTTTCTACACAACACATCTTTATATTTATTTCAGACCTTTATCAGACCTTTACAGACGAAGTGATTCTCAAACTCTTTGTGGACCTTAACTTTGTCATAAAACAGGTACGCATGAAATCTATATCTTAACTCCACACCTTCTAAAGCAAGTACCTCCTTATTTTTTAACATAAACCAGTCCACCAGCCAAGTAAAGCAACATGCCTTAAAGTAGATTTTTAAATTCGGCATACCCAAACTGCCTCTTTCAATCTTATCTTGAGTGACTTTCATCCTAACTCTGGGTTTCTTCCTGCTCCATAGAAATTTCGAAAGGTCCCGATGCCAATTTTTAAATGAGATATCATTATGAATTATTGGCAGATTTTGAAAAAAGAAGTGCATCTTAGGAAGGATGTTCATCTTAATTACAGATATTTTACCTAACCATGATAGTTTTAAATTATTCCATCTCTTTAGATCTTTCTTAATTCCCTGCCATTTTAAAAAATAATTGTTTTTGAATAGATCAACATTTTTAGCAGTAATAATGATGCCCAAATATTTTACTTCTTTTTAAATTTGAAATCCAGTTTTTTTTCCTTTATTCCAGTCATCTCAGCTCCTTCAAGATTCATAGACAATATTGCCTTTTAGCCCTGTGACCACAGCGAAGGTTTCCAATTCTTTTACAACCATATCTATCTTGTCAGGATTGGTTATAGTCAGAACTAAATCATCAGCATAGGCCCTGAGTTTCATTTGGTTCCCTTTTATTTTAATGCCTTCTATTTCTGTATTTTCTCTGATATTATGATTCAAAATCTCCAGTACTATCAGAAATAAGAAATAAAAGCAGGGAAAGAGGGCAACCCTGCCTGGTACCTTTTTGTACTAAAAAGGGCTTAGTTTTATCCGTGTTCACAATGACTCTAGCGCTTTGCTTTTTGTATATTGCCTCGATCCATTTTAAGAACTTAGAGCCTACATTAATTCTATTTAGACATTTCAACATGAAGTCCCACCTAACATTGTCAAAGGCCTTTTCAAAATCCATAAAAATCATGGCCAGTTTACGATTAATATCTTTTTCATAATATTCACTGGCATTCAAAATATATCTAGCATTATTTTTAATATTACATCCTGGCAGGAATCCATTCTGGTCATGCGTAATCCAATCTGACAAGATCCTCTTTAAACGTTCTGCCAAAATTGCAGCAAGAATTTTATAGTTAATAAGGAAATGGGGCAATAGTTCTTAACATCCATCCTGTCTGTACCTTCTTTTGGAATTAGACTAATGTTAGCCTCTGCCCAAGTAACTGCCCCCCCAGCCTGTTCAATGCTATGAAATACACTTAACAAAGGCAACATCAGTTCATCCTTAAACATTTTGTAATATTCTGCAGGGAACCCATCGGGTCCTGCGGCTTTCCCGTTCTTACACTTCCTGATCACGTCTTGAACTTCTTGTAAAGTTATCCTTTTATTTAAACTCTCTTTCTGTTCTTTGGTGAAGCCATTAATAGTACAATTTTGAAGATATTTCTCTACATCAGGGACCGGCAGCCTTTTGGAGACCTGGGCTGGTCTCCCATAGCCCAGGTCTCAGCTGGGCCAAGGGGGGGGGGGAATGGCAACGCGCGCGTGCAAACCCTGCACATGCTGCTGCTGTGCATGGTGTGGCGGCGGCCACATATATGGGGGGTCGTGCGCGTCGGTGGAGGGTGCGCGCGGGGACGCTTCCCTTGGCAGCGACGGGCCTCCTGGAAGCCCGTCGCGACCAAGGGTCCCCCCGAGAGGCTTCCCTCATTGGTGATGGGCCTCCTGGAAGCCCATCGCCACCGAGGGTGCATGCGGGGAGGCTTCCCTCGGTGGCGACGGGCCTCTTGGAAGCCCATCGCCACCGAGGGTCCCCGGACTTACTGGCCCAGGCGGACCCCTGCTGCCGCCGTGCCGCCTCCGCCTCCACAGCCTCCGCCTCTGCAGCCACCGCCTCCGCAGCTGCAGCCACAGCTGCCGACGCTTGTTTTTGTCGGCATGCGAAAGTGCGCGCCGCGGCCGGCATTTTGTTCACCAAAATGCCAGCCGTGACGCATTTGCGCAAATGCGTTGCAGCTGCCATTTTGGTGAACAAAATGCTGGCTACGGTGCGTGCGGGCACGCGCTGATGAAAACGGCCGGCGAAGGCGCCGCGGCGGCGGAGGCAGCAGGAGTCTGCCTGGGCCGGTAAGTCCGGTGTCCTGGGCTGGAACCGGCCCGGGGGGCATAGGTTGCTGACCCCTGCTCTACATCTTCCCTATTTACTACTTCTTTTTTTTATAAAGGTAATTATAAAATTTCCAAATAACTTGCATCAGCCCTGTTTGCTCAGTTATTTCTTTACCATTATCTTATAATTTATATATTATCCTTTTAGCCTTGTCCTGTCTCAATTGATATGACAACAGTTTCCCAGGTTTATTAAACCCTTCAAACATTCTTTGCTTAGTATACTTCATTTTCTTAAATATATCTTCAGCTAACCATGCAGACATTCTCTGTTCCAGTCCTTTAATTTCATTGACTAGTGAAACATTTTTTGGAGCTTTTTAAAGTTGAATTTCCTTGATTCTTAATTGATTTTGAATATCGGCAATTTTTCTCTCTCTTCTCTTTCTACACTCAGAGCCCTTTTTTAAAATAAAAAAAACCCTCGAATCACCACCTTTGAGGCATCCCAAATTGTGGTTATAGGAATATTAGGGTTCACATTTTCCAAAAAGTAATTCTTCAACAAAGTTTTAGCCTCTTTCACCACTTCTTCATTTCTCAGAAGTGTGTCATTAAGCCTCCAGTGGAAATCTTTAATTCCTCTCTAAACTCAATAGTTATGGGTTGATGATCTGACTTAAATTTGGGCAGTACTTCCATTTTATTAATTGTTGGGCACATCTTTTTGGAAATTAAAAACATATCAATACAGACCCAGGACTTATGTCTATCAGAAAAGTACGTGAATTCATTGGTGGAACTAATGTCTAACCCTCCAAGTGTCGAGCAAGCCACATTGTTCTGTCAAGTTAAAAAATTCCTTAGGGAGTTTACCCTGGTTTGACTTTATTGTTTTTGAGGATAGTCTATCAACCTTCAGGTCAATAACCCCATTGAAGTCCCCCATCATTATCATTGTTTCTATATTAAGTTCAGTTAATTTAGACAAAAGTTCGTTGTAAAACCTTCCTTTATTTTCATTAGGTACATAAATTCCAATTATTGTTAATCTTATATCTTGCCAAACTATCTCTACTCCAATGTACCGACCTTTAGGATCATTCAGGATTTCTCTGGGTTTGAACCTATCCTTAACATAAAGGGCCACATCCCGCTTCCTTTTTCCAAAGGTGCTTACAAATTCTTTACCCAGTTTATTATTTTTTAGGAGTTTTCTGTCATCTACTTTAATTTTAGTCTCTTGCAGGCAGACCAAGTCACATTTCAACTTAAACAAATAGTGAAACACCTGCTTCCCTTTTATCGAACCATTCAAGCCTTTCACATTCCAAGATACAAACTTATTTTGTCTACTCATTTTCTGAAGTAAGTCCTTCCTCATCTACCAGACTTTTTCCTTCTAAATCTTCTGACTCATCATCGTCATCATCGTCATCTTCGTCTGCAGCTATTTTAGATCTTATTTGACGGTCATTACTCCCTTCTCTTACTTTCTGGACTATATCCACCTCTTCACTGTCTCGATTCTCATTTAGTTCTTTAGCTGCCATCACCTCCTCCTGGGGTATTTTCTTAACATATTCAATAGCCTTTACCCTGTTTTTATTGCTCTTATCCACTTCTTGTATTCCTTCAACTTGTCTCACATACCTTCCTTGATTATTGGAATCTTTTTCCTTACCCTCTGTTCTAGTTTCCTCTTTCTGCTTTTTTCTGCTTTTGAATCTCTCATCCACTTTAAACTCCCCCCTGTACTTCCTCCAGAACTCTTTCACTTCAAGCAGGGATCTCAATTCAACTTTCATCTTCCTAAACCAGAAAGTAAGGCCTTCTAGAATCAGCCACCTATATGTTATCTTAAATCTCTGAAGTTGATTAGTTAAAAAAGAATATTCCCTTCTCTTTCTCATTACATTCAGAGCTACGTCTTTAAATATCTTTAACTCACTATTATTAATTATTAAAGGGGTCTCATTTTGGAAACTTAATAATTGGTCCTGTACATGCCTTCTAACAAAATTTACCACAATGTCCCTCGGGATACTTCTCTGGAGCACAACCTTGGAGTTCAACCTGAAGATCTTGTCTATCTCTAAATCAAAGAGATGCTCAGGTCTTCCCGGGTAATTGGCCAAAGCAGGTACTAAAACTTCCATTAAATTCTCCCCCTCCTGTTCTGGAAGGCCTCTTAACTTCACCGATTTTTCCCTTTGCTTAACATCACCTCTAATCATTTCTTCCTCCAAACTCTTTGGCAGATCTTTTAAGCCTTCAACTTTCTCCTCAAATTTACCCTGCTTGTCTTCGATACTTCCCATCCTTGTTTTCATTTTGTTAAATTCTACCGAGATCTTATCAATGGCCCACCTCAAATCCTTCATTTCCGACCTTAATTCTTGCTTAATTTCCGCTTTAAAATCCTTCATGTCCTGTCACAAATCTTGGATTTCTCTACTTAAATCAGTCCTCATGGATTTTATCTCGTCTAATAGCATAGTATATGGGTCTCCTCCCTTGGCCTGTTCTATAGATGGTCTTCTCTGCTGAGGGGCTTGCACTTTAAGCGCTTGACTTCTTAAGTTCATAGACATATTTTAATAAAAAATAATAGTAATAATAATAGATGTCAAATTCAACAATTCGACAATGCTTAACAGTCTATAAGTCTGGACATGGCACATTATCTTTAAAATCTAAGATCCAATATGAGATCTACTGCAGACAACTTATGGAAATGCCTCTATCCTAGCCCTATCCAAACCAGATAGCGTAGATATACCACTTTACACTTACACTGAGTATACTAAATTCCTGCTAGAAATACACAATGTAATACTCCTTGCTTAACCAAAACCTAGAGCCTAGAAAAAAGAAAGGTACAGATACACAAATATCTAAGTAAAACACAATTCACTTATTATTCACTTATTATGGCCACAGCTTCCTCTACACAGAGCTCAGTTTCCTCATATCAAAAGTCAAAAAATCATGGTTAATCCATATGTCCTTATATTAGCTCTAACACATTTAAATCTTTACACAACCCAGACTTATCACAACTAATTCCTCACAGCCATACTTTATATACCACCAAACCTTTTAGTAATACAAAAGTCCAAGGTGTGACTGCATCACCTATCATTAGCCAGGTGCAGTCCAGTCCAAGGTTGTGCAAAATCATCCCCTTTCATATCATTGTCTTCTGTTGTCACCTTCTGAGCGCCAATCAATCTAGCTCTCTTCTACCCTCTGTAACTTCCTAAAAAGCACCACCAAAAATCAGAATGGCAAAAATTGAACTTCCAAACAATTCAAATCCATGAGCCTCAGTCCCTCTTAGCAGCACAAATCCAGGCAGGACAGCAAACCCAGGCAGGATAGCAGTTCTTTGATATGTGGGCCTCCAGTGCGCCTCCCGATGACATGACACTTCTGTTTCTGTGTGACGATTTGCCCACCAGGGCTGTAGTCTGCACATCAGAACCACAGCGCCCAGAATTCTCTGCTTTTCCCTGCGTGGAAATCCCCACCCAGCGCCAACCAGCCGTCCACTTCGGTGTTCTCAATCTCCGCTTACACTAAACTAAGCCGGTAAATAAGATCTTCCACTCTTTGTTTTCTTCTTTCTTCCCTCTTAAAAAAGAGGAGAAAGAGAACAGGGGCAGAGCAATCAGCCTTGCCCTGCAATTCTGTCTTTATACCCAGCAGGGTGTATTGTGGGTCCTCGTCAAGCTCAGCACTGGTGCCTCTTTACTCTCCACCGTTTCAACCTTCCCAGACTCTTTGTCTTATCCGAAGGGTCGGAGATGGTATAGTGTTCAAAACTCACAGTCTTGGCTTGGCACAGTGAACTAACAACTAAACAAACAACAAAACAAAAAAAATTAAAATTGGTGGCATCCCTACAGCATGCAGGGGTGAGGACCACACCAGGTGACACACCACTGGTCCTCAAACACCTGTATTTTGGCAGAAACATTGTGGCATTTGCCTGTATCTCTTTAAAATGCTTTAAGAGATGGTGGGAGTGAGGTGAAGCTCAGTGGGAGAAAAAAGGAGGGCCCACAAAATTTAAAATTTCATTGAATTTTTAGAAAAATATTCTTTGGGGCTACTATTTACCTCCGTCGATCATCGAAAATATAATTCTGTAGAGGCCAAGAGTGATGGAAAGATGGAAGAAGAGGTTGTGGGGGGAGAGAGAGAGAGCCGTTACTGTCTTGCTCTTTCTCTCACAGAGTTGTCCAAGTGCACACATAGCCAGCCTCCCCCACTCTCTCACACACAGATACAGATACAGACAGAACCATACACACAAATATGTATACAACCTTCTCTCACACACAGATGCACAAACATATCCATATCACCTCTCTTACAAATGCATACACACTTCCCCCTAGAGAGATTCACATATCACTCTCTGTTTCTGACATTCATGCACACACCCACACTCCTCTTCTCACAAAGATACCTAAACACAGTCCTTGCCATCTCTCACACAAATATACACAAGCACATACACTCTCCCTTAGCCCTTAAACTCATACAGATGGATAAACACATACATACATACACCATTTTCTTAAAGTCACATCCATAGTCTGAAAGAAAAAAAATTGCTTAGAAGTCTCCCCAATCCTACTTGAGTGGTAGATAAGAGGACCTTATCATCAGCATACAGCAGCACTGTCTGTATAGACTTTGATAACATATACACATCACAAGAACTGATAGAGCCCCAAATCCTTAGGATTTGAAAGAACTGTATAGTTCTCATTTATTCCTTTCTACTTCTGCAGCACAAATTCTTTCTGAGGTATTTTATCTTCTGCTGCATCACATGGAAGATGTTGAGGGACACAACAATTAAGACAAATTATATTAGTTTTATCCAATTAATATCCTGCCCTGCCTGGAAGGTTCTAGACCAGCCTTTCTCAACCTTTTTACACTGGAAGAAGCCTTGACATAATTTTCAGGTCTCAGGGAACCCTTGCATAAAATTATTATATCTACAGCTCAAAAAATATCTATTTCTACAGCTGTTATGCCAGCTGCACCCCTTCCAAGAGCTGGAGGACCTAAAGATAGTAGTGTATATGCTGGTAAGCTCATGGCTGGACTTTTATAATGCACTGCACATTTATCAACCTCTGTATCAAGTTTGGAAGCTTCAATTTGTTCAAAACATGGCAGCCAGATTGGTTACTAGGACATCCAAGAGTGATCATGTTACACCAATAATAAAATCACTCCATTGGCTGCCCATTAGTTTTTGGATAAGGTACAAAGTGTTTGTTGTTAGGTTTAAAGCCCTACATGGTTTGGGTCCAAGTTGCCTACAGGATCACCTCCTCCCATATAATCCACCTTGTACACTCAAGTCACAACTAGGTTGGCAACTGTCAGCCAGAGGACTTTTTCTTCAGCTACCCCTAGACTGTGGAATGACCAGCCAGAAGATATTCAACAGCTGAATACGCTGTCTGAATTATAAACAGCATTAAAGACCAGTCTCTTCCAGCAGGCCTATCCAGATGGTTTTTAAACTGTAAATTTTAAATGATGATTGTGATTAATATGTGTCTCGTTTTTTTTTTTAATTGATGTGTGTTTTTAACTGTTGGTCTGCTGTTGTTCCCCACCTAGATCCATGGAGAAGAAATCATCATCAGCAGCAGCAGCAGCATCATCAGCATCATCATCATCATTTCTTGTGGAACCCCTAGCAACCTTTTGGAGAAACCCTGTGCTAGGCTGAAGCAGAAGGATAGATCAGCTGAAAAACAAGGCATATGCTCTCCATCTATCTTGTTTTAAAACTAAGTAGTGGCCATCATTTGCTTCATCATTTTTTTGTCTTAGCTCTACAAATATTTGACAAGGATAATCAGATAATCTCTTAATTGGTTATTTTCCAGGCTAAATACAGCCAATTCTCTCAACCTTTTTCATATATCTTGCTATCCTTGAATCTCTCCTTTGCTGTCCTTGAATCTCTCCTTTGGATATTTTCCAGTTTGTCAACATCACCATACAAGTATCTCACTCAGGCAATCACAGAACTAGTTCACACCTGAATGTACCTCTTTTGGCTTCCCATCTCTTGATTGCTGAAACCCTTGGTTCTTTTCATGATACTAGTGTATACTAGTGTATACTGAAAACTCATAAAGAAATGGGGGAGATATCCCTAAATTTGTGGCATCATTGATGAAAATTAAAGCTGGTAGTAGATTAATCTATAGATTGAGCAGATTAAACTCATCTTAATCCCTTGGGGTTTTTTTTTTTATTATGAAGTAGTTCATTTCATGTTACTCTCACAAGTGTATTGACAACCTTTGTTTAGCAATCTTTCTAGGAGATCTGTCACATTCCTTCCAGTGCTCTGACTTCCTAAGTGATATGTTTGTTTATCAGTTCTACTTAATGTGTTCAAATGTCTTCAAGTCTTACCACACTGTTTGATTCTTTCTTTCAGGATTAAGATATAATCAGTGTGTACAAACTCTTTTGAATTGACATTAGCCTTCCTCAAACCTATCATCCAAGTGTTTCCGACATTCTGTTTAGTAGCACTCAAGCAAATGTGTTTAGGAGTACTTAAAGAACACTGAGAAGCCTGATGTCTCTTGATTTTCACACTCATTCTTGCTACCCCTCCTGTTTCCCCCTTAAACAAAAATGTCAATGTCCTGTATTCTTCACAACCATATTTAGAGAAAATTTCTACAGCTCTATAGAACTATATCTTTCCGATTACTCCCATCATAAAAGTTGCTATTCAGAAATCTCTTTGGTAAAAATTCATGTAGGCTTAATTCAAAGAATAATAAAGCTAGAAAAAGTTTGTTTGTTTGTTTTAATAAAGTGGAAACCCAGGTGGCTCAAAAGTGAATTAAAACAAGGTACACAAATTAAAAGATGACTGAATTGAGGCCATCATATTTTGGACATTCCATGAGATTACATGGCTCATTAGGAAAGATTATAATGCTTGGTGAAGTGGAAGGCAGTAGGACAAGAGGGAGACCACACTACAGGTGGATAGACAATCAAGGAGGCCACAGCCTTTAATCCTAAAACATGAGTAGGATTGTTGATAACATGGTGACTTGGAAGTCACTCATTCAAAGGGTTGTCATACATTAAAATTGACTTGATGGCAAACAGCAGCAGCAACAGCAACAAATGATTAAAAACTATCAATATAAAAGTTTAAAAACAAGTAAATAAATTACCATATTAAAACACCAATACTTTAAAATAGTATGGAATCATTTAGAAACATGACGACAACAACAGTAAAAGTACAATATACTCATCCCTTAAAGACCATTGCAAACAGACATTTGGTCATTAAATGCCCGTTCATGTTTTGATAAGGGAAAGCTAATGGACTGGGACCTAACCCTTTATGGTGTCTACTTCTAACAAAGGAAAAACTATTCCATGTGGACAACTGCCAAGTTTTACCTATTAGGTACCTAACAGTTTTTCCAGATGTAACAGTACAGAGACTTCTTGAGAAAGTCAATGTTTTCTGCCTAAGAAAGGAGCAGTTAACTTCACAGAACACTGAGTGCACCTGGATCTCAATGGAAGTTACTTTTCAGCTGCTAGGGGGAGTTTAAATTTTATTACCTATCTTTTATTGCCCTTTGTCCCTAGTCCCCACATGGCCAAGAAGGGGAGTGGCCCCTGCCTGCATTGATATCCCTCCAGACCATCTTAATTGACAAATTAATTGACAAGACAAAATATATGTGACTCTAACATCAACAACAAAGTCAGTGAAGTTTTGAAAGCTTGCATGATGCATTTTTGTATTTTGTATTTTGTTCAAATAGATAAGTCTTTGCCAGCCTGTGAAAGGAGAGCAAGAAGGGAGTCAGCCTAGTTTACCATAGCAGAGAATTGCACAGCCACAGAATAACTGGGAGTCATGTAGGAGAGACTCAATGATCAATTTCATGGTTTAGAATGCTGTCTTGATAGGTTACTACACTATGTAAATGAAGTTATATTGACTTAACCTGGTATATTTTTACTTGATGATAGAACATGTAGCTAGGTTCTCTTTAAGACTATACTCATTTGTATTCCTTGGGTCATGTGTGAATATTTCTAATATTTCCTCTAGTAAGCATCTGGAAGCCACGGTGAAGCACAATTTCTAGGGTAGGCAGGTGGGTGCATGTGTGTGTAAAAGAGAGAGGGAAACAGAAACAGACCATCTGTTGCTAAAGTTTTGGATCAAGTGAAGGGCTAAAAAACAGCCTTTCCCTCCCTTGCCCACTGAAAAGTAAAGTAAAGAAATGAAATGAAATGGGTGGACTTGCAAATGAAGGCAGAAAGAAAAGGTTATGAACAGTAAAGGGCTGTCAATGAATTGTTTAGAATAGGCTACGGCCTTCCAGTATTTCAGAGAATTTTCTGGGAAAGTATTAGACTGAGACAATTGTTGTAGATTGAAGCAGAATCATCACTCTGATGTCAAAGGTTATTTCAGTCGCTTTATTCTTCATATCTGGCAATTTGTTTTGTTTTATTTTTCTCCTGCTTTTTATTTTTTTATTATACAGAAATAATATTAAGGAAAAAAGGGGAACAAAAAGGGGAAAAACAAATTAAAGAATAAACCAATTGATAGAAAACTGAAAAGGCATCAAGGAGAAACCATTTATCCATATGTTCCCAGAAAATATGACCAAATATCCATTCATGTGTCAAGGCAAAGCTCTATATGATACACATTCAAATGTTAAAATGGTTATTAGGTCCTCAACAAGACTCAGAGGGCAGGTAATTGCCTCTGTAAAGTGGCAATATAAGTCTTACCCACTGAAAGAGCATGGTGAGTCCATTATTCTTTGACATAAGTTAATTTCTAAAATGTGATCAAATAGTTCCAATGCACACTTAAGTTTAAAAAATTCAAAGACTGCTCTGAAAAAATTGAAAAGAAAACTAATGCAACTGACCCAAGTGGAAAGTACAATTCGGCATGTGGGAAATAGAACTGAGCAGTTTTCCAACACCTGTATCCACTTAAAACATATCCAGGGGTTGCCATGTTGACCATAGAGAAAAATACAATAATATCCAAAATAGTGATACTTTTATTGGGCCAACCAAAAATGAAATCAAAAAGACATCATGCAAATTTTCAAAGCTCCACTGGCTTTGGGCAGAGGTGTTAAAAATCATACAGGAGGGAAAGAAGAAATGATGATGTTCGCATTACAGGCTTTCATTTTGTCAAGATATTGTTTTTGTTGTTGTCAGTTAAGATGGTACAGAAGGATATCCTTATAGGCAGAGGTCACTTCTCTCTTTATCCATGTGGGCTCTGGGAGACAAAAAGTTGTACTATCCAGGGAATAAAATTTAAACTCCATTAGCATCAGAAAAAGTAACTTCTCCTGAGATCCAGGATGTTTCTGTCTTGGGTGAAGCTACCAACAGGTTCCCCTGTTGCTGCTAAAATGTGGTATGCTCAAATCCAGAAAACGTATCCAGGAGTAGGCATATTGGCCATACAGCAAAATACAGCATCCATTGCACAATGATGGAGTGACTGATGCAACATGGTCCAATGTGCCATGGACACCAATGTGGGCACACCTGGATACTAGCTAAGAAGTGATGGAGCACAACAGGAGTGCCTGCCATGCATCAGAACTGCCTAACAGTCATCAAAAGAGCCCAATGTGTACTGCAAGTGCCTAATGCATATTGGAAGTGCCCAATGCTCATTGGAGCACACTTGCCAATGTCCTGATATACACCTTCACCATTCACTAACAGGGTTTCACTCTATAACATAGCTAAGGATTAATAAAATTACTCAATGTAGATTGTGATCTATAATTTCAGCCAATATGTTTAAGAACTACATGAAAATATGTTTTAAGAGATACATAAAAATAATTACAAAGCCTTCAATTAACTAGGTGTTCAAACCTTTGCTAAATAAATGTTGAAGAGTCCAATATATACAAAATAAAAATTTTTACTGTATAAGTCAGAATTTAAAATGCATAAATATAGCAGGTATGGAGGCCAGGTAAGAGCACAGTTATAAAATTTACCATTCTCCTTCCTATAGCTCAAAATATCAGATTTACCAGCCAACAATAAATACTTAGGGCCTTTGCAGACTGCCAGAAATAGTGCACATTAAATTCAGGCACTGCCCTGGCTCAGTGCTAGGGAGTCATGGGAATTGTATTTTTTTCTGGGACATTGAGCCTTCTCTGTCAGAGAGCTCTGGTGCCACAATAAACTACAGTTCCCATGATTCCCTAGCACTGAGCCAGGGCAGTGCCTCAATTTAATGTGCACTATTTCTGGCAGTCTGCAAAGGTCTAGTTTACTTAAATACTTAAAAGTTGCAGGATTTAAAAAAAATATATTTATTTACTTACTTACATATTTATTTTGGCAGGAGCCCAATGAGTATTCACAAAAGCTGTATGTGGCTGTGATGATAGCTGTGAGAGTGTTCGGCTTTATGGAATTGTCCTACTGAAAATGTGTAGGGGGGAAAAATCATCTGCTGTATTGAAATCGGAAGAGGGAGAGAAGGAATTAAATTCTGCACTTCATGTATTTGAAGTACCATATCTCCCTGTATGAGCCTGCTTGAGTTCTCTAAGATCTTTGGGTTCTAAGGTCTTTGTCCCACCACCTTCCCAGGCCTGCTTAGTGGGAACAATGGAGAGGACCATCTCAATGGCTGGACTTTAGAACTCCCTCCCTAGGGAAGCTGGGATGGTTCCCTTCTTGTTTTCCTTCCACAACTGAAAACTTTCCTATTCTATCAGGAATTGACTGTGATGGGCTTTTAATCATGTTTAATGGTATTGAATTTCCCCCCCCCCCCATAGTTTCTTTTAATGAATTTTAAATGGTTTCATTCTTGCTCTGTAATATATATATAATATAAAGTATAACATAAATAGATATACTAATATCTGTTTATTAATATCTATTTACTGATATTAATATTTATTAATATTTATCTATTTACTTTTTATTATTTACTATTTTATTCAGTATTACAGTCAATCCTCCATTTCCATAGATTCCTTATCCAAAGATTTAAGCATCCATGGCTTGAGAATATTCAAAAATAAATAAATTCCAAAAAGCAAATCTTGATTTTGCCATTGTATATAAGGGATGTGATTTTACTATGTCATTGTATTTAATGGGACTTGAGCAGCCACAGATTTTGGTATTCATGGGTACTCCTGGAACCAAACCCTAGTAGATACCAAAGTTATTGAGAAAAAGTTCTGTTATTGGGGAAAAGGCTGAATATATATGAATCAAATAAACAAACAACTATCCAATGCTTGCAAAATCCATGTAAACTGTTGGCCATGGAGATCCTACATTTAGTGGCCAAGAGAGAGGGGGACAGCCAGGTAGCATCACTCTCAAAGTGTGACATTGATTTCTGAGACTGAAATATTTTCAGATTTTTCAAAAATCTTCAGTATAGTCTACACACATATCTCTGTCTTTTTTTTTAATTATGCCAGTATCTACTCTATTACGGTACATAAAATTACATATGTACCATTTTTTTCTATCACGAGGAATAATTTTTGAGTGAAATACATTTAAATGAAAGTTTTTGGGTTTTTTTTAAATGGTGCATAGCTGTTCATTGTCATGTAGCTCTATACACTGGAGAGCCATTTCACTTCTTCTAATCCACTGGTGGACTGCAGTGCCATATCTAGTTCAGCCATGTAATGGCCTAATGTGCATGTGTTGCTTTACACCGTGGCTTGTTGTTGGTACTTGGAGTCCCCAAAACAGCATGAGGGAGAAGGGCCGCACAATTTCCAGTCCTGCTTTACAAGAGTCCACTGCACACATGTCTGAAGTTGCATAGACAACTTGTCTGCCATAAAATGTTGGAAATTAGATGTGATGGGATGTACAGTAGAAATGATATTGAATGGTGATCTCAGACATAGGTGTTCAGATAATACTGGAAGGAAGGAAAGCATGAGACACACCCATTCAAGGTCATTTCTGTTAAAGAATCTAGTTGTAACAGCAAAGAAAAGGGGCAGTATGGGAAAGAGAGGAAAAATGTGTTTATTAATTATAACAAATAATAATTAAACTTACCTGAAATTTGAATGGTGTAGTTGGGATATTTTAATGCTTGCTGGGTTTTTTTTTTTCTGACAATGGGTGTCACCGGACTAGATCTATAGTTTCTTAATAAAGGTCTTCTGAGTTTTAACTACTGAAGCCTAGATTTATAAACTTGGTATCCTGTTGGACATGACAATACATTAATATTTATTTGTGTGAGAACCTCTCTTCAGTGTCACCCAAGCTTAGATTCAGGTGAACAGGAGCCCCACTGTAGTTAAAAGTGGTTATGTTCATGTTCACACTCTCTTCACTGCGTTTTGTAAACTGGGTGCTTTATCACACCAGGTGCTAAGACATCACAACCATGTTAGTGTAGGAAACACAAACATATTAGTTTAGGGACAGTCATTTTCACACAGCTCTTATAAAGTGCCACAACACTACTATAGTCCCAGGCTCTGTCTTCAGCATGACAGTCTTCATAACCCGGTCTTCCTGACCTAAATCCTTCCAGCATGCCATTTGATCTGTATTTTTTAAAATTCAGTTGGCAGTGATAACCATTAAGTTTTTTAAAAGAGAAAAAAAGAAATTGGGGAAAAATTAAAAAGAATAGCCTACTTGGGAATATTTTCCCAAGGGGGAGAGAAGCATAACAATGCCCACTCACATTACATGACTGCCTCCATATTGGAACTGCAGTGGGAAGAATTTATCACACATAAATCAATAGTGGAAGAGAAGTGTAATTGGGAGGCATTGATGGGTTTTGCTTGTCAATGAGAAGGAGCATTCCAGGAATGGATGGAATAAAAAGCAGCTACAGGACAAACATGGCATCATTTGACAAGGTACAGTCACAGCTATCCTCCTGTAATTCTGCTTTCACAGTCTTGTTTGATAAAGTCCACAAATAACATAAGATAGTAATTTGGAGTATACATATATGATTGGAGGCTATGAGCAAAATCCTTCAACAAGGAGATGTAATGTAACCTTATGTTCATGGAGTTACATCTCAGTTGCACCACACCATCTCTTTACAGAATTGTGACATTACACAGCCAAATGTGCATTGTGCATTGGTGTGCCATGCACAACCATATATTACTCCACTTTGGTAACCTAATGCAACTGAATATGACTGTTATGCACCAGCCCCAAATGTCCACCTGCTTGCCATAAGTGAACTTGCACAGAAGTGACACACCAACTGGATGCCAGCCAGACTATTGCTGAATGCTCATGAAACTTTTTCGCATGAATTAAGCATGAGTGTAGAAACCTTTGCATGTATGTAAAAGCTGTTAAATGCTTCAAACTTCTGGAAGCAAATCTACCTGCTTTCTTTCCACAAGTATATATTCCCTGTGTGCTGATCCCCTATCCATCACCCTGTCTATAATTAAAATAGAAGAGTATTAGAATGAACACTACCATGAATATGGTCATGATGCAATTGCACATTACTTAGGTTGTTAAACTATCTTTAAGATGCTAGGCAAGGTTCATAACTTCTCATCTGCTGGAGCTAGGGATATCCTGTGGGGAAGCATTACTACTGAAGTCCAGAGAGATATGGTTACCAGGAAGGAATCTGTTGGGATTCAATTACCATGCAGGAATTCTATAAGACAGTATTATTACGCAGGAATCTGTCGTGTCCAGTATTCCACAAGGCAGTAATATAAGATTTTTAGAATGAAATCCTGGGGTATCTTGTTTTATAAGACCTGGCACAGAAGGAACAAAGAAAAAAAACCCTCAGCAATGGAAGAAGGCAGATGTTCACTTAAATTATGGAGATGGAAAAATTCCAAGTGGTTACTATCCATTTCTAGCACAAGGAAAAAACTGTTATCAAAACTGAAGTGATGAAAGAGAACTATTTTCTAATTAAACCAATAAAGATATAAATGAAATAAACTTTCCTGGATTTAGTTTTGGCTGGTGGGGCATGTAATTGATCTTCAATCATTTTAAAATTCAAAAATAATAAATGGTACAATACAGGTACCCATTACATTCTCTCCACTCCACACATATACATATTGTTTTATGTTGGGATGTCTTGATGCTGAACTCACTTCCCCATGACATCTTTTCTGTAAGCAGAGAGGTGAAATTTGAGGAGAAATGTCTGCATTAATCAATGCACTTGAAGGATCAACTGCAGCAGCCCAAAAGAATTGTGTATTGACTTCATGCTAATTATAGAAAATGTGTTGAAAATAGTCCTGGTATACAGTAGGCAGATTTGTAGCCTTTACAGACTCCCAGAAATAATTAAGCTTGAGTCCACTTTAACTGCCCTGACTCAGTGCTAGGGAATCATGGCAATTGCAGTGTTTGTTTTTTTTCTGAGACTTTGAGCCTTCTCTGTGAGAGAGCTCTGGTGCCACAATAAACTACAGTTCCCATGATTCCCTAACACTGAGCAAGGGCAGTTAAAATGGACTCAAGCTGCATTATTTCTGGCAATCTGTAAACGCCCTTGGACTAGGTATTAAGGAATGAAGCAGGTGAGCATCTGATAGATTTTTGTGAAGCCAAAAACCTATTCATTGCAAACACATTTTTCATACGACCAGATACAAGGTTATACACATGGACATCACCAGAAGGCCAACAAAAATTAAAATAGATTACATATTTGGACGTAAAAGATGGTGAAGCTCCATACTGGTGGCTAAGGGGGGAAGCAGACGAGGGCGTCCAGGATGCCCTGGGCTGGCGCGCCGCGGGGCCGCAGCCTCCGCACCTCGGCGCACCGGCGGCGTCCCTGGAAGGAGCGCTAAATCAGCACTCCTTCCTCAAGACAGCGAAAGTGCGCCCTAAAAGCGGCGGGCGCACTTTCACTGTCTTTTCCGCCGTGGCGACCTCAGGGGGAGGAAGGGGCGCCGCTCGTGAGGCTGCCCCTCCTCTTCCAAGCCTCCAAGACGACTCTATTAGTCGTCTGCCGAGGCCCTAAGACTAGACCAGGTACTGATTGTGGCATAGATTATGAACTACTCATTTCTAAAATAAAAGTAAAACACAAGAAGAGAACAAAACCAGTCATCATATCAAAATACGATTTAAACAACATTTCCACAGAATTCATTGACTATATAAGGAACAGATTTGCAGTTCTAAGAATAATAGATCATGAACCAGAAAAGCTTTGGTCTGAACCCAGAGACATAATAAAAGAAGAATGCATAAAGACACTTCCAACAGACAAAAGGAAAGTGAAGAAACCATGGATGACAGATAAAACACTACAAGCAATAAAGGAAAGAAGAGAAACAAAACAAATGGGAGATAGGAATAAACTAGGACCATGAATGCAACAGTACAACAGCTAGTGCCAAAGATAAGGAAAACTACTACAATAACAAATGTAAAGAAATAGAAGACAACAACAAAAAGGGAAGAATTAGAGACATATCCCACAAGATTCAAGAAATCAAGGGAAAGTTCAAACCAAGGACCCGGACACTCTACAACAATAAAAATAACATAATTCAAGACCAGAAATAAAAAGACGTTGGATGCAATACACAGAAGAGTTATATAAGAGAGATGATAAAATGAAGGACACATGGAACAAAGAGCCATATGAAGATGAACCCCAAATTCTAAAAAATTAGGTAGAAGCTTCAGTAAAGCAAATGACAAAAAACAAGACTCCAGGAACAGATGATATTCCAATAGAATTTTTGCAATCCACATTGACAGAGTCACCTCTAGTGCTAAGCAACAGATGTCAACAGATACAGAAAACAAAATGATGGCCAGCAGATTGGAAGCGATCAATATACATCCCTATCCACAAAAAAGGAGACAGAAGAGACTGCAGCAACTATTGAACCATAGCACTAATCTCCCACGCAAGCAAAATCATGCTCAAAATTCTGCAACATAGACTCCAACCATACATGGAGAGAGAAATCCCAGAGGTCCAA